>JAJKFL010000026.1:18119399-19602990 GCA_021186555.1 Reticulitermes speratus
ACTGTAGGCCTACTGTAATCATCAATGGTTCGTATTTTTCTACACACACAGAAGACACTTTGTGACACGATCTGCCAGAAGATCAGTAAGTTTATTCATTTGTCTAAACTGATGATAATATATATTATCCTTTCATATTTAATATTTTGTATTAATTTTCTTTCGTTTTAATATTTGTCTCTTATTTACATTTTATCTTTTACCTATTCTTTTATATGTAATGGTCTTGTAATATTCCTACAGTATTACCACGATGCATGAGGATAGTTGTTCTGCTGAGACATGTCGGACCGTAAATAAATGTCTTGTGCAAAGTGTACGTTATTGGTTTTACTATCTCATAATTCAATGCGCTGTTTACACAGTGTCTTGAAGGACAGATTAATAAGCAGGGATTGTGGCCTCCTCATTCACCAGATGTGATTTTTATTTGCGGGACATATTAAAGGATCAAGCACACATTAATAATCTCCTCACTGACGACGATCTGAAAGAGAGCACTCAGAATGTGATGTCTTCAGTTTCACCGGCGTAACTTCGACGTCAATGAACAGCACGTTTGTGAATTGTGACGTGTGTCTGCGGTTCATTCGTTCTGCAGTCTGTCTTACGACAGGTCCGTAGCCTCTTCCAAAGCGAGTTCTCCATAGGGTGCGATCTAGTTCTTCCTCTTTCAATTACCAGTACCTTTTCTTTTCCTTAAGGCCATCCAGTAGCTGCTTACGTCTTCTCCCTCGTCGTCCCGTCATTTCTATCCTTCCTTCTAACTTTCCTTCAATCACGTGTTTCAGAAGGCAGTTCCTACGCAAGATGTGACCAATCCAGTTAGCCTTTCTCCTTTTTATTGTATGTACGATATTTCTCTCCTCCTTGACTCTGTGTAATACTTCTTCATTTCTCACACGATCGGTCCAACTGATCTTCTCCATTCTTCTCCAGCGGTAAGAAGGAAAATATTTACAGCACCTTCTTTAAATACGGCGAGTAAAAACCTAACATTAGCTGTAATAAACTGAACTTACATGCGTGGACACAGTAAATAAAAATTCAAATAGCGGCCAGTAATGCGCCGCCTGCCGTCTTGCGAAACCCTCTGAGAGAAGTGTGATGCGAGTTGCCAGATAAAATAATGTCCCTGTGTTTGTTATTAATAAAATAATATACTGTGTATGATAAAACTGAATTAATGTAAGATTAAATTGTTACAATTGATCATATTTTTTTATAATTCTTTATTAATATATGTAGCCTATTAGGAGATATGAAATCATACTATATACAAGTTCTTTCAAAGTAAGGTAAGAGTCCAACAAATTTTATTGGGGGAAAAACATTCTCGGCTTAAGCAATGAAGTTACATATTTCGATCCTTACCAGGTCATTTTCAAGCCATTTGTATAACAATAAGGCAAAAGGATTTTATACAATTACTGTTACAAGTTTCAATCTTTACTGGTGTGAGATCTCATACATTACATTTTTTTCATAAAAATGTCAAATGTATTAAATTCTATACTTGTTAATAGCCTTAATATACAGATTGATTTTCTTGTTATAAGTGGGAAGTTTTTATTACAACGCGAAATATTTCGGAATTCTTTTATATATTTAATAACGGCTTATTTCTTAAAATTATTTTTTTATTCTTTATGTAATTTTACGTAAAATTTCATGTTTCTATATTCACATTTCTTGTAATCTTCACTTTTCTCCCTATTATACTTGTCTAACGGAGAAAACTCTCTTGTTATAGCTATAAGCCTTTTTGTGTAATTTTCCTCTCTTTTCTTGGATTTTAGTTTTCTTCCTTGCGCTGTGTCTACAACCTTGTTTTAGTTTTCGACGTGATGTTGAATATTATGTTTTGTGATGGTTGTTTGCCTAGTCTTGCTGTTGTTCCAAGGCAACAGGGAATAAAAATTTCTGTATACAAAGTTGGTTGCTTTGGACAGACGGCATGGAAACATCTCGTCCCTCTGATTATTTTTACAGACGCTTACGATGTGTTGAATAGTGCGGTGAACACAAGCAGTTGGGCTGCCTATACATCGCGGCGATCCTGCAAATGTCGCGATAGTATCAGAAGGGATCGTACGGGCAGTGCAAGATCCGGTACGGCGGGACAGACAGATGTAAATAATCGAAGTTGAAGGTCGCCAGCACAGGGCGTGGTTACAGTTACCACACCTCGACAATGTGATACTGGGAGCAACATCTAAACCTCTAGTGCGGTAAACAACCAGGCTAAACCAGTAGCGGACCGACTCTGCACTGACGCGGACAGAAACACACACAAATGAAGCTTCGAAAGAACAAAACAGGCAATGTACGCATAACGTAATATTGAGGCGCGTTCGCGTAAACCTTGTTGCCATGGAAACGCAACAATGCTTTCCTTTTGTATTGTTGACGTACATGCAATATGTCGCTGAGGATAATCTAACATATATTAAAAGCTTTTCCATGGAAACGCACCAATGAGCTCTCTGCAGTTTTGCGCTACGTATGTTGCTGCCAACAATATGAAACACACTTTGGTCTTTATGTAAACTGACCGATATGTTTGTCCGATTTTAACCAACTGTGGGTTTCCTCGACAGATTTTCGTAGAATCCCCAATATCAAATGTCACGGAAATCCGTGGGAGCCGTACTGATACACGCGACCAGACAGACGGACAGACAAGACGAAGCTCATAGGCGCTTTTCGCTACTGTGCGAAAAGCGCCTCATCTGATCCCTTATCTAGAGTCCTGCGGGTTGCGATAATGAGAGTCTAGGACACTTGTATCGCAGAGGAAAGCAAGGCTCTGATCGGAATGAAGCACCAAGAAGAAAGCTAAACGAGTGACAGAGACCTTGCGATGGCCCGATGTCCCACCTAAGGAGTCCTGCCGGATGTCTTAATAAGGATCTAGGAAGCCTCTACCGCAGTGAAAGCCGAGGTTGGAAACCGTCTGCCGCACCAAGAAGAAACTGCTGAAGTGATGGTAGCAGGCTAGAGATCGCCTGATCCCCAATCGAAGTAATCTTTTCTTTTATCGGCAAAAGTCCAGGCAGCTTACAGTGCCCCAGAATGGCGATATGTGCCCCAAGTAGGGCCCGCCCTCACATTCTCGCTGCTCCAGTATATTATGCAGACACCCAACTGAATGGTTAGCAAACCGGACCAAATTCAAGGTCACAAAGACACGTATTAAGCATGTTGTAGGCGTGGTATCTGTAGGGAATCCAGGTCATTCGATTAAGTAACAATACCTATCGATATGTGAGCACGGACATTACATAATTGTCCCAGGCCGAACATAAATATCTCGCGCGGCACGCTTTTTCTTATTTTTTTGTTTATTTAACGAGGGTCATATTATATTGCGTCGAACGATGTGGGGATCAGTGAAAAATAAAGTGGAATGGGTGTAGAAGAAAGAGATTATGGCCAAATCTGGACTAATGTCCCGTATTTTCTTGGAGCGCCTGAATAACATCCCTCCTCGGTATAGCCGGTGTTCGGGCAGAGTTTTTTAAAGCCAGACCCCCGAACGAAAAACAGGATTGCTGCCCGGCCCACAGTGATGCTCGTTCTGGCAAGTTCGCTTTTCGGAGTGGCAACTGGGGAAAACCATTGGAAGCAATGTGTGAACAGCGGCAGTGCAACATACGCAGGAGTCTGGGTAAGAAGCATCTGCACCAGCTGGAGGCAAATGGTCAACGTCACGCCCCGGCTGTCTTATCCCTTGAGTAAAGAGCCCACGGTACCTACTGGATCTTTTGTTACCATATAAGATCATATATTTTAGTGGTAATAAATATTATATTACTGTTTTATGGGATATGACACTGTGAAGTCTGGTGGGCTGGTACCTTCGTTTCGGAAAAGCTGCCACTTCCATCTTCAGGGTAGATGTAAATCTAAAGGCAGTATAATCTTCAGAAACGTTGGTATCCACCCAACAGACTGACATCAAATGCAGTGCTCTGTGCACGGAAGTCCCACCTAGGTGGCAAGAGTCACTTGCACTACGAAGTTTCTGGAATTGCTTGGTTAAACAGGAACGTAGTTGGATGACCTAATGAAGGATAATTGGAGGGCGGGGCATGTGGCACATATGGGACATGAAAAATGCATACAATGCTTTGGTTGGAAACCTGAAGCATAGATGGCCTGGAGTCGAGAATAAAAGTTAGTGTGAGGGGATGTGAGTTGGATCATTTTGGCTCAGGACAGGTTTTTCTGACGGACTGTTGTGAACACGGCGATGAAACTTGGGGTGCCAAATGAAACGAGGGATTCCTTGATCGACTGAACGAATATTAACGTCTTAAGGATTCTCCTCCATTGAGTCAGTAGTGTTTGAGTAATGTGGTTGGGCGGTAAATGAGATAGAAATTTGGTTAGAGTAAGTCAGATGACTAGTTCATTTAAACACGTCACAGATTTAAGGTAGAGTGGTAACTATACGTACCAATTATACTGTTTTTCAGTAACTCTTAATTTCACCCATATAGTGTATTTATGTGTTTCTTTTGGTTTTCACAGTAAAGAGTGTGGGCCGCAATAGCTCAGTCGGTATACCGACTAGCTACGGGTTGGACTGTCCGGAGATCGAACCTCGGCGGGGTAAGGTTTTTTCTACCCTTCCAGACCAGCCGCAAGGCTCACCCAGCCTCCTGTACAATGGGTACCGGCTCCTTTTCCCGGGGTAAAGCTGCCTGGGCGTGGCGTTAACCACCCACCCCTATCTAGTGCTGAGGTTAAAGAAAGAATAAAGCTATACCTCTGCTCCCCCTCTGGGCCTTCATAGTCTGTTGTAGGGCACAGTGTATCTTTTTTCACAATAAACAGCCGTTAACTCTCTGATCTCTCTGACGTACATGCAGTGTGTTCTCTGGGAGACAAGAACTGTTTTTTAAGTATATCACGTAGATATGTTTCGCGCTTTTAAATGATCAAATTCTTACTTTCAATAATGAGGAGAGAATTAGTCGACAGTGCAAGAAAAGCTTCACTTCATTTGTCACAATGTTGCAATGTTGTGACAAAACACTAGACTTGAGGACGTTAGCCTCCGCCTCTCCGATCTAACACAAAGGGTTTTCAAATCCTTTCAAGTTTTCTTAATGAAAGTTATTAAAATTGTCCAGTTACATGCGTAGAAAAAAGCAGATTTAATTTGCACAAACATTCTAAATGACACCACTGACAGACGCAAGTGACAGTGACATTACAGCCTGACAGCACTGACAGACGCAAGTGACAGTGACATTACAGCCTGACAGCACTGACAGACGCAAGTGACAGTGACATTACAGCCTGACAGCACTGATAGACGCAAGTGACAGTGACATTACAGCGTGACAGCACTGATAGACGCAAGTGACAGTGACATTACAGCCTGACAGCACTGACAGACGCAAGTGACAGTGACATTACAGCCTGACAGCACTGATAGACGCAAGTGACAGTGACATTATAGCCTGACAGCACTGATAGACGCAAGTGACAGTGACACTACAGCGTGACAGCACTGATAGACGCAAGTGACAGTGACATTACAGCCTGACAGCACTGATAGACGCAAGTGACAGTGACATTACAGCCTGACAGCACTGATAGACGCAAGTGATAGTGACATTACAGCCTGACAGCACTGATAGACGCAAGTGACAGTGACATTACAGCCTGACAGCACTGATAGACGCAAGTGACAGTGACATTACAGCCTGACAGCACTGATAGACGCAAGTGACAGTGACATTACAGCCTGACAGCACTGATAGACGCAAGTGACAGTGACATTACAGCCTGACAGCACTGATAGACGCAAGTGACAGTGACACTACAGCCTGACAGCACTGATAGACGCAAGTGACAGTGACATTACTGCCTGACAGCACTGATAGACGCAAGTGACAGTGACATTACAGCCTGACAGCACTGATAGACGCAAGTGACAGTGACATTACAGCCTGACAGCACTGATAGACGCAAGTGACAGTGACATTACAGCCTGACAACACTGATAGACGCAAGTGACAGTGACATTACAGCCTGACAGCACTGATAGACGCAAGTGACAGTGACATTACAGCGTGACAGCACTGATAAACGCAAGTGACAGTGACATTACAGCCTGACAGCACTGATAGACGCAAGTAACAGTGACATTACAGCCTGACAGCACTGATAGACGCAAGTGACAGTGACATTACAGCCTGACAGCACTGATAGACGCAAGTGACAGTGACACTACATCGTGACAGCACTGATAGACGCAAGTAACAGTGACACTACAGCGTGACACCACTGACAGACGCAAGTAACAGTGACACTGCAGCGTGACACCACTGACAGACGCAAGTGACAGTGACATTACAGCGTGACAGCACTGACAGACGCAAGTAACAGTGACATTACAGCGTGACAGCACTGACAGACGCAAGTAACAGTGACACTGCAGCGTGACACCACTGACAGACGCAAGTGACAGTGACATTACAGCGTGACAGCACTGACAGACGCAAGTAACAGTGACATTACAGCGTGACAGCACTGACAGACGCAAGTAACAGTGACACTGCAGCGTGACACCACTGACAGACGCAAGTGACAGTGACATTACAGCGTGACAGCACTGATAGACGCAAGTGACAGTGACACTACAGCGTGACAGCACTGATAGACGCAAGTAACAGTGACACTGCAGCGTGCTTGTCTTCTCGGGATGTTTTTACTAGACGTTTGTATGCATAGTTTGTGTGTCTGTGAGAATGAAAGAAAGTAAATAAACATGTGATATGAAGAACAAACAAAGCATTAAGCGAACACACCTATCTTTCTAAAGTTTGCTGTTTACGTTACTACGGCAATCCGACTAGATTTTATCTATCGATCAGAACACAAAGTTCTACAAAATCGATATTTCTGAGACTGCTTCTTTCTCCGTCTTCAGGTAAAGAAAAGGGAAGCGGGAACTTACTCATCTGAACTCACTGGATAAAACCTGCCGATTAAGAATGCATAGAAGTATAAAATAAATATTACCGGTATGGTTATCTGGAATGTGTAGCCGTGTGGTTTGGTAGGAAGATACGGACATCACAGAGGAACCTGCTAATTCCAGTCCTGAAGATAAAGGCTGTGGTTTCCTACAAAACACTGGTATCTATCTACCAAACTGCACGGCATCACGCCCCTACCACCAGAAACTTGACACTCACAGCCCTGTGAACCTCAAATCTAAATAGGCAAAAAATTTGTTGCCTATCAGAAGGACTGTCATTTTCTCAATGAGTCTGTGGCAGGATTCCCAGGATTTGAACCCACTATCTCATCATGTGTGTGGTGGAAGACCGCGCGGTCACGGTCATCAGCAGCGTGAGATTTTGAAATCACGTATCTGGTTAAATGTTGCTCTTATGGTCATTTCCTAATCACGTGACTTTTAAAAGTAATCGGTTTTAAGCCTGGAGGAACTCCGATAGTCCAGTTCTCGTGTTTTTCTGTTGATGCCGGATCCGACTGACCTTGTGCTCGACACCAAGGCCAACCTGTGTAGTGCGACGCTGGGCGGTCGCCTTCTCGGGGAGAAGTAAGACACGAAGGAAAACGCAAGCGAGGAAAGGAAGCAAGAAATAAAGAAGAGGATTACATGAGAAAGGCGAGCAAGAAATAAGGACGGTATTAAGAAATAAAAGGAGAAAGAAGAGATGAACATGCCAGTGGCCATCGTTTAACTTTTTCAAGAAGCTTTGTTTCGCTTTAATGTTGACAAATTCTAGCAACCAAAAATTCAAACGTTGTTTTCGCTGGCAGCTGGCGGATCTGAAACCGCCAGAGCCTTGGAAATTTTAATTCATTCCTGTTGGAAAGGGCACGCGGTGGGGCAAGTTGGTTGAGGCACTGTGCTACAAGCCGGAAGGTCGTGGGTTCGATTCCCGATGGTGTCATTGGAATGTTTCATTGACATAATCCCGGTCGCACTATGGCCCTGGGGTCGACTCAGCCTCTAACAGAAATGAGTACCACGAATATTTTCTGGGGTGTAAAGGCGGCCGGTGCGTAGGGCTGACAACCTTACCACATGTATGTGCCGATTGTCTAGTAATCTGGGAGCCTCAACCTCCTGGAACCCTAAGATCCTGCCCAGGCCTGTAATGGGATTGCTTTACCTTTCACTGTTGGAAAGAATGCTTCATTCTACTTTGCTTCGCTGTACGTTGTGATTTTCAGGAACGTATCCCCAAAAGTTAAACAAGGACTTACTGCAATACAGAAAAACAAACTGTATGACAATGTCTTCATTCATTCCTGAACAGGCTTCTTCTTGAGAAGGCAATTGTCCGCCATTTGGTCCAGATATTTACTACTATTTATGGAACTCGAAGATTCGTTACCGTGTTTACAAGATCCCAACACTCATCGCTACCTTGAGACCGAAAATGGTCCATATATTCAGCCAGACACTGTTCCCTATATTATGCCCCACACTGCTCCCTATACTCAGCTCCACACTGGTCCCTAGATTGGGCTCAACACTGGCCCCTATCTTGAGCCCGACAAAAATATATTTCTCTGTTTCACTTTATTATTATACTCTCATCCATGCCTTCCAATCGGTCTTTCCGTTTCGGGGTTTTCCGATCCAAAATTTTATGTACTTTATCCACTTTTCCGATAAGTGCCCCCCCCCCCCCAATTCCATCTTCCTTAATTTGATCATCCTAATCATATGAACAGTACACGTTATGCAGTATCTCATTATGTTATATTCTCAATTCCGCTATCATTTCCTCTCCTCAGCATCGGGTTCTCGCACTCTGTCAGCCTGTGATCAATATATCTGCTCCCCTTGTATGCCTTCATGGTGTGGACAAGGACAACTTTACCTTTTTTTAAAACCAAACTTGAATTTTCTTGACAGATTTTATGAAACCCAGTTCCAAAAATTTTCACGAGAATCCCTCCAGTGGGAGCCAAGTTGCTCCATGCGGACGGACAGTAGACAGACAGGCATGACGAGTTGCTATTCGCAGTTTGCGGACACACCCAAAAGGACGTTGTTCTGTGAATTTCTTTTGTGGTACCGACTTTGGTTCGCCCAAAATTCGAATAGACCAAGGGGTAAGGTGTGGTTATATGTACCGATGTCTGAAGTCACTAGGTTTAGACGAAATTAGGTTACGTTAGTTTGGTTTTCCTTAGATAGTGTTTTAGTAGTGTACATTGTTTCTCCATGGCTCGACAGCCCCTAGTTGGACAAGACCTCCTCACTGTCCAGGCTTCACGATCACACGCATTCGGTAGGACTCCTCTGGACGGGTGATCTGCCCGTTGCAGAGACCACTACGTGACAACACACAACACTCACAAGAGACAGACACCCCGGCGGGATACGAACCCGCAGTCCCAGCAAGCCAGTGGCCACAGACCGACGCCTTTGACCGCGCGGCCACTGGTTTCAGCATTGTACATTGTACAGGAATGTAATTCAAGTTCATAATCACCGCGAGTAAATATGAAACATATAGCCTAGTACTACTACGGACCTCTAGTGAAGCATCGTTGTTCCTGCCACCTATCATCGTGCTTTGGAACTTCGACTGTCTGGCTGTTATGTTGCCGTACGCTGAGATGGCCCATAAACAGACGGCTATTCATTACCAGATTAAGCATTATATTCATAGCACAGACATGAACGAAGTACCCAACAACTATGCGCTACCACATTCACTATGCGGACCTACGTTCAACGTAGAGGAAATGCATTGTCTTGTAGACGTTAACCAAGCGCCCGGCTAGCTCAGTCGGTAGAGCATGAGACTCTTAATCTCAGGGTCGTGGGTTCGAGCCCCACGTTGGGCGACTTTTTTTTCTTAATGTAACAAAAAGAAAATCAAACAGTCTGTATAATTCATTCCTTCTCTTCTCGTTTTCGTATTTTCTATTTTTTAAAAAATAAAATGCATAGCCAACAATAACTGGCTCGGCTCGTCACGTCACCTCCCACCAACCTACGAGTGGTACCCTCCGGCAGTGAACATTCTCCGTTTTGCCCTTTCACTGCTTGCCTGATATTTTATGAACTTGCACAAACTAAGCTGTAAAGGACTAATAGCCACGCACGCGCAACGCAAGTGCCATTAAGGAGGACGAATTTTCTATGGACGCTGTTACTGTCCGCATATTTTAGTACGGAACGCTTCGGAGATTGGCGTTGTTTCCATCTTCAAGTACAAGGGACCAGACACGTGAAATGTCACACAGTGCCTGTGGATATTTCGTGTGCAAGTCATGCACAGCGTGTAAATAGAATGAATTCATAACGACACTGTAGCATCATTACGTAACTTTCGAACCCCGCGGAAAAGAATTCTCCTTGAAAATATTATAGTAACTGATTTGTTCAAAAAACATCTAGCCGCCTTTTATGCAACCCGCAGGTTCAATATTGTTTTCAAAAATTCCCACTTTATCCTGAGCCAGATAAACCCAGCCCGCACCCATTTTGTTTTTCAAGCGTTCCGTTTTCACCCCTTTCCAGCTATACATCCTACACAACTCGGAGATGAAAATAACTGGGAGATAAACTGTTAAAGATATCTACGAGAATGAAATGTCACATTTAGTCTTGCTGCCCGCTGAAGCTGATAAGAACATGAGCCGATAAGAGAACAGGAAATCCCACGGTCTTCTGGGAGAAGAGGCCGTATAGTTACGCACACTGGCAGAAACGTTTCGGAGCCACCTGTTCGTTCCAGCTTCAGGGCATAAGAAGCTTGTAGCCTGATGATGCAAACAGCAGGTTACTTGGGAGTATTAATACCTAAATACCAAACTACACGGCGTCGCATGCGAGAATATTGTGCTCTAGTACCGCCATGATGACCTCTAATCTCTCAATATAAAGGATCCGATATCGCTTGTTTATTACTAATGCGTTGTTTGTGATCGATTCATGTACGTATTAAATGTAGCCTACAGCGTCGAAAATTCTGCAGACGCAGCTGTTGACAGTAAGCTGCCTAGCGACAAAAGGTCAGCGTAGCTACTCCAACAGAAATGAACACATAACCTCCAAAATCGGTTACCCACAAAATGCCGTTCTGTGTTATAACAAGTGAAATGAATCATACCCACAAATTGAAGAAGCCTGCTTCGCTACTGAACACAAGCAGCCACCAAACGCAAGGCCGTCATTATGCCTGAGTCAACACAGGACCTTGCAACTGGACCAGGGCTGTCCCAAGTTGCTGCAGAACAAATTGTATAGGTTTATACACAAACTGTATACTCTACACAAAGTCGTTAAATAACCCATGTTAAGTAAATTGACAGACTGACCAACTGTCCTAACTGTCACGTGTAGAACACGAAGGTTCAACGGCATGAACCCTTTCAAGAGCAGAGATATCTACACGAAACAACTGATCTGACTTCCTGAAACTCTGTGTTCTGCCCACGCAGTGTTGTATTTGTGTGTTTCGTACATCCTAACGGTACGTTTTACTATTTCCCTAAAAAGCAGTGGGTCTTTGAAGCGCTATTATCTGAGCTACGGATTGATCTTCAGGCACGTTTGCATAGTCGCAAAAAGCGCCTATTGCATTCGTCATGTCCGTCTGTCCGCACGTATCAGCGCGGCTCCCTCTGGACAGACTTCCGTGAAATTTGATCTTCGGGATTTTTGTGAAACTCTGTCGAGGAAGTCTAAATTTGGTTAAAATCGGGCACTTCGCATGACGACAGAAGTACGTTTTATTGTTGACAGCGAAGTTAATTCACCACAAAAGCGATCTCTTCGAGTGAAATGGTACTAGAATATTAGGATAGCCGAGGAGGTATAGCCTAAACATTAGGCGACAGCGCCACAGTGTTACATTATACGCATATTGCCTATCTTGTGTAATGTTCTTCGGATGTTCTTGGTTCTTAAAAGGGAAAACAGCAATGGGAAACTTTCTTTCTTTCAGTTTTCGTACAGTAAAACCCATCATAGCCGATCCCAGTGGCCGCACGGTCTAAGGCGTGGGTCTGCGGCCGTTCGATTACTAGGATTGTGGGTTCGAATCCCGCCTAGGGCATGATGTCTGTCTATTGTGAGTGTTGTGTGTTGTCAGGTAGAGGTCTCTGCGACGGGCTGGTCCCTCGTCCAGAGGAGTCCTACCGAACGTGGTGTGTCTATCAGTGTGATCGTGAAGCGTCGTAAAATGACGAGGCCTAGGCCCCCAAAGGGGCTGTCGAGCCATTAAAAAAAAATCCCGTCATAACCGCCTAGTGTTAACTAGTCTAATTAAAGTAGTCTCTGTGCACGACATAACGGCATGTGGGGGAGTGGAGGTGTAGTTCCAGTCGTAATTTGGCACTAGATGGAGGAGAATGGCCTGGTTTACCGGCGAAGACAGATACACCGGTAACTACTGAAGAAAAAGGAGGCTCCTATTCCAATAACAATGGATAAATAATAAAGCTTGTGTAGTTGACAACTGTTTTTGTGCCTTTTGATACTGTCACGTGTTTTGTCTTTTGTCTGGAAGTGTTTATGGGACTTTCACCTACGTTATTAAATGGTTGATATAAAAAGGTAAATCAACTAATGATATTCCTACTACAATTCTATGAACGGTCGCTAACATATTCCTGTTCAAAACATATTCTATTTTAAAGCACAATGGTAACTACGCAAATAACCGGTGTTTCCTATGTAATAAAATTTAAAAGAGTAGTTATTAAAATTTTAATGTAGCTCATTTATTTCACTTAAGTATTATTATTTTTCAACATATTTCCTGAGCACACATATATTTCTCGCATTTTGGAACGAGCTTAAAAATTCCGTCGCGGTAGAATTTAGTCTCTTGCATTCGCAGCCATTTGCGAACAGCTATTTCCTCTTCCTCATTGTTGTGGAATCGGCGTCATTTCAAGTGATTCGTCGGTTTTCTAAAATAATTTCTCACTCGTGTTACGTTCACATCCGTCCATGATATGCTGGGCCGACCGCTGTTATCATCAGCATGTCCGTTCGACCATTTCCTAACTCTGCGTCATTTCTTGATAGGCTACATTCTCATTACGTCACCAGCATACACCTCCATCAACTGGCTGAGAATTTCGATGGGGGGGGGGGGACATATTTCATCCCTACAAACCGAAACTGCCTTCTAAAACACGTGATTGAAGGAAAGTTAGAAGGAAGGATAGAAATGACGGGAAGACGAGGAAGAAGGCGTAAGCAGCTACTGGATGACCTTAAGGAAAAGAGAAGATATTTGAAATTGAAAGAGGAAGCACTAGATCGTACCCTATGAAGAACTCGCTTTGGAAGAGGCTATGGACCTGTCGTAAGGCAGACTACAGAATGAATGAATGAAACCGAATCACAATACGACCTTATTTGCGGGTTTAATTCTCCACTGTCATTGTTATTGCGCCCAGCTTATCCCATGAGCAGCATCTGACTCACTCTTACGCCGTCTTTTGTATGTTAGCCCTACTGAAAGCGTCCGTCTTCTACGGAAAAAATAAAATGATTAACATGTAACTTTACTTACTGAACAGGTTTTCACACTGAACAACACAGCAACTTGACCACGCATCATGTGGCTGTCTTTCGTACGAGTCTCACAAGTGTATATTAGTTTCAATCAAATTACAGTCACTAGCGCGTGCATTTGCTGCCTCTGCGTAGCTTCCGCATGTCTCTGCACTTTCTAGCGACATACCTCTTTTGACCTCAGGAATCGTTCATCGTCGAGAACCGAATCCACAGTGTTTGTTTGAAGTGTCTGGCCGTCCGAAAATACAAAATTACTTTTCATTTAAGTTTCTTATTTGCGACACGCATACAAACGATTGAGCTAGTTTTCACTTCTGTCCAATACAGTGGTACATTACACTAATGCGGAGATCAAATAAAGTGTATTGCAAGCAACAAACATCTTTCATCAGTTCGCTCTTCAACCAGAATAAGTGCTTTCCTTGTGAATATCTCTTATGCATACCAGACGTTCACACTTTAAAGACGGAATAACACTCAAATTTATACATTATAGTGTAGTCATATAATATAAAAAATGTGTGTGTGTGTCTTAGAATCGCGTCAGCAACTGCACCGCAATGTGCTCGATGTGCCTTTTATCCAGGTCTTGTGCGGTGTGCAGCCGTGTCGCTCTGTTACTCGTACTGTAACTGCAGCTACTGTGCGTACTGGCGAGAGTGCGGAGTGCATTTCATGACGTCGTCGTGTGGTCTACTTAGGTCCATGTTAGAAAACAAGAAACGGAAAATCTGGATTTATATACATAAGTCCAAGAATTTCATCTGCATATTGAAAGTCCCGCCAATCTTACCTGTCTTTGAAGAATACTGTCTTCTGGGATGTGACGCCGTGTAGTCTAATAGAAATGTTCTCATGTTTAGGAGAAATCTGCTGCCGCCATCTTCAGTTTCTATAAAGTTAGTAGCTCTCAGAGTCGAGAATATTCATGTTATGGTATTTCAAGTTAGGACACCGTGTTCTGTACTGTGACAGGTGGGTGCTTCATCATCATGGTAAAAGACGACAGCGGCGTATTCCTCTGAAATGTCGGTACCTACACTATGTCACATCCCACAAAGATTTCTATAACCTCTCCAGTTATAATCACCTCAGAATCAACCAGTCAGTTTGGGCTGTATTCCTAACTGCTGCTTGCCAACACTGTCAGGTCAAGTTCACCGATAAGGCCTCGTAGGATAAAGGTCCCCTGCTTCCAAACAAAAACGTCAATCAGCATGGCCTCTGTAACCAACAAGGCCAAGGACTGCAACAACATGAATTACTGACTTCAATAGCACCTTTTGTTGCAGATAACACTTGTTTATTACAAGCTGATGGTCCATGTTATCAACCTGCACGTCATAGGATACGGATCCCGTTCATATTAATGCCTACAGGATAAATTCAAACGTTGCTGCTATGTCCTCAGCCTGCCAATTTATTTCGTGGCACTTGGTAATTTTAGCCTACACTTGTGAGATCACCATTCTGTATGTGTGTTTGTGTTTCCCCCATTTCTGATTTTGAACCACTTGACTGAATTTCATGAAACCGGCTACGAACATTATGGAACTCGGAGCCATTCTCACGCTTGCCTTCAAATTTTCTGCATTCAGTAATGACAACGTGGTGGAGAGAAACTTTTAGGTTGGTCTGTACTACACACGTAAGACATACAGATTATATGTGCCTACTTAAGTAGTCAGTTCTAGACAAAAACAAAATAAAATAAAAATAATGATAGCAACAGATGTGTTACCTAAAAATACACATAATATAAAGGTAGGTTTATGCGCCTTGCTTGGAACTGCGATTTAATGACTTAAATTAATGACAGAGATACCAAAGTCAGTACAGTAATACTGTACTTATAAAGGTCAGACAGTCACTATAATTCTGACAGAAGTAAACAAATGCTTGCAGCAAGCTCTTCATTATCAGAAATTTCGTATGGACAACAGACAGGCTGCTGCTGCAAAGTTCCTTATAAACACAAGCAAAGGTACCGGCGAATACGGTGTCAGGATTAGGCGACTGCTACAGATGGATCGGAACAAGTAGGAAGTGTCTGACGACGGGAAGAGGACGAAGAAGAATAAAGCAGGTAACACAAGGAAATTATTTGCAGGCATTCAATACAGAAGATAAATATGGACGAACCACAAGAAAAAAAAAGAGAAGTTATAAGAAAGAAGCAGCACAAAATGGAAAAGAGAAGGAAGACAAGAAGTATGGTAGCTAACAAATAAGAACAATAATTATATCAAATACAAAGAAAGAGAAAAGCATAAGGGAAGAGGGAAGTTAAAGAGAAGATTAAATTCTTCTGGGACATGACCCTGCGCCACCGGGCAATCGGATCCAACCTCAACTTCAAGATTCCAAATAGCCAAAATAAAACTCAAAATTAAAGATAATAAATACAAAACGTAAGAGAACAGAAGCAAACCAGAGCAAAGGAAATTTCACCCTAGAACAGGCCATGAAGGCCCAGAAGGGGGAGTAGAGTTATAGCTCTACTCTTTCTTTAACCTCGGCACTAGATGGGGGTGAGTGGTCAACGCCACGCCCCTGCCGCTTTACCCCGGGAATGAGCCGATACCCATTGTACAGGAGGCTGGGTGGGCCGGTCTGGACGGGTGCTGAAAATCTCGTCCCTACCGTGATTCGATCCCCGGACCGTCCGGCCCGTAGCGAGTCGCTATACCGACTGAGCTATCCCGTCCCACCCTACCAGGACAGAAGTCAATATTATTACTGCGGAAGTAACGTCTCTGTCCTTCATTATGCACCACACCACAAAGGCAAATGAAGGACTGGAGGTATAACTTTACCCATCTTAACTTCGGCACTAGATGACGGTGAGTGATTCGCTTCGCAATCCTGCCGCTTTACACTTAGAGAACAGAGTCCGCAGCACCAACTGAATACAAGGCTGGGTAATATCCAAATCAAGCCTGGACGTTTCGGAGGGAATGTTTCGTCCCCGCCAGGAATCTAAATCCATAGGCTAGTTACTAAACGGCCTAAATCATGCTGGCTCCACAATTACTGAAGTAAAAAGTCGGGGGAAAAAAAACTAACAATAACCACAGAAGAATTTGCGAAAACATCTGGAAAGGCAATTAAGAAATACAGAACATAGAAGTACATTGCGGCAAGCTACATACAGGCATCTGTATCCTTGCAACAGACAAGTCAAGATATGCGCCGCCGGAAGAAACTCGGGCTGGCGTGACAGAATGCGCTGGAAAGTTGTGTCACTGTGTCAAAATACTCGTACAGTTCAACTTTTCGGCCGTGAACGTTGAGCTGCGCGGAAGGAAAATTATGGTTGTAGCAGTGAGGGCTGCATCAAGTCTGACGGGTGACACACATCTAACCAAGCAACGACATAACGCCACGAACAAAAGCCAACATCAACTAGCTGGCCAATAAACTACCCAAGTTTCGTCAGCGTGTTCGCAAGCATCCCGCTACTGGACTCCGTCGTGAGCCAGATGAATCCATTTCACGTCCTTAAACCTGAACCAATACTCCTCTTTAAATTCTACACTTCGGTAATGCATTCGCTCAAATGGACTGTGCATTCAGTGGACACCGGTAACTTTGTTATATTGTGTTTAATCATTGGTTCAGCCTCTATAGCACGGAATGGTAGAATGAGTAGTGACGTATGCAATGGATGTGAAATAATGAGGTTATAGCCTTACTATCCCGGAATTTGCCTGGAGTGATTGACTCAAACCACGCAGAACGTCGTTCAGGCCAAGGGAAGTGCATGAAATATGTTAGTTTCATTGGCCTCCGCTTGAGGCAGCACTCTCAGTTTAAGTTAGTTTTTTTGTTAAAATAAATTTTTGGGAAGGGATTAACAAAAAGGAGGAGAATGTCATCAAAGTCGAATTATAAGTTTTCTAAAAATGTCTATCTTGAAAAGATCCTTTTGGTAGTTCAGTAGTTCATGATATCACAAACAAACCTTGCCGTATTAATACATATAATTTTTTTTTTTGTGGACAAGGGTCCGGCAGCAGAAGCTACGGACACACCGCAGCCTTAACGCTTATTCTGTACCCTATGATGGAGATGAAGAGAAAGATCATCAGCTGTTTTTCATTTTTCCAAGTAATGAGCACCGGTGGGATGAAATTGACATGGGGAAAACCGAAGTACTCGGGGAAAAACCTGTCTCAGTGTCACTTTGTCCACCACAAATCCCACATGGACTGTCCCGGGATCGAACCTGAACCTTTGCGGTGGGAGGCCGACGACTAACCGCCTAAGCCATGGCACGGCTTATACATATGATAATAATGATGGTTAGACTTCTTCATGTTAATTTCTTAGTTACAAAACACTTGTTCCCTTAGTAGGCCTACGTATCTTTGGTAACGTGTACACAAATGTGTACTGGTCAATATTTGTAACTGTTGGTTGATGTGGGACACGTTTCTGTCACTTCTGAAACACCAAAGAAATCCGGATCGGAAAGGTGTTTCTAAGCGGCATACCTCGTGTGTAGTATGCTATATGCATGCAGTCCTGACCGTGCAAGGCAGCAGACCGTAGGCCTTCACGTCCGGATACCTCTGAAATAGCGCCTGGAATGCGGACGTTGCGTATCTCTTAACCGTGCTTAAGGAAACGTCGAGTGGGTGACGAAAATGTGAAATAGCCAGACTCTGGAAAGACTTATGAAATGTCTACATTGTCTTCCATTACAAATATTTTTACCTGCTCCATAGGCTTTACGTTTTCGTATTTCAGAGAAAAGTTAATGTGTCCTTACAAGCAACGACACCGCATACAGTAAGAAAATATTTTTTTCAATGTATTTCACAAAATACTGGCCACAATGTAACAGCGTTTCAAATAAACGTTATAGGCCTGAATGAGATCCATATGTTACACTGTGCGCCAGTTCTTTGTATGATGAGCCTGTGTGGGTTTCCAGGGAATAGCTTGCCTCCATTGGTTTTCATTCCCCTTTCATTCTTCCTCTCTTCCTAGTCTCCTTTCCTCCCCGTATTATCTTCTTCAATGCATCCTCTTCTCATTCTTTTATTTTTGTATTCTATTCATTCTATTGCTCGATTAATCTTCCTTTTCTACCAGTTCTTCATCTTGTCTTTGCCCGCAGTCTTATTTTTCTTCTTCTTGATGCTCTCAATTGGTAACGCTTCACGATTCTAACCAGAAGGTACCCACTTCGAATCTTGGTTGTGACACTGACTATCCTGAGGCTTTTCGTGGTTTTTCCCAGTCCATCCCATACTCCGGTATAATACCTCACATTACAAGACAACCTCTCCCTTTAATATCCTGTCCAATTCTTTAATCACCCTACCATTCGACGCTGTGTAGCCTGAGCTACTGACATAAGGTGAAACAAGTAAAATTGTCCGTTTGCTTAATGAAGCACCACGCCATGAAGCCTCCACACTAAATGGGGATGAGTGGACAGCTTGAAGCCCCACTCGCTTGACGCCCGGTGATAGAGGCCCCGTTGCCAGTCTCCCAGTGAGGGTCTGGACGCGGTGATTAGAAAAAAATCTATTGCTCCTGCCTGGAATCGAAACACAAATCCACGGTCGTCCAGCTCCTAGCCTAGTCATTATACTGAGAGAATTGAAACGTAATTAAATTAATTATTCCTACGTTCTTCAGTTTTCTAATTGTTCTTTCGCTTTTCCTCCTTCTTCCGCTATTTTCTCTTCTTCTACTCATTCCACTTCACTTGCTCTTCATGCTTTGTCTTATCCTCCTCCTCCTTCCAATTCTATGATAAACACACATTAACCTGTCACAACTCGGAGCATCTCAACAAACTGTCAGTTACATAACGTTTCTATGGTCTGTTGTATGTAGGTTCGACAACATGGGTCTCCAAACTTTTTATGGCAAAGGGCCACACCGGTTATTGTGGACCGGTAAGCGGGCCGCACGTGGAGTAGTAGCAATAAGCGGTAAACGTAACTGCCTAAATTATTGTGAAATGTTTATAGTACGTACAAAATTTACAATTGTGGACCCAGGCCGCGTAACACACTCTAGCGGGCCACATGCGGCCCGCGGGCCGTGGGTTGGAGACCCACGTTCTACATCATCAGCGCTGTTTGCATAGCTTGACTGCAGTCTGCAGGGTCAAGTGTGGAGCACAGCAACATATAAACGAAAGACGAAGAAATTCGTTTCAGCTTACAAGTGTTAAGTGTAAGGCACACCAATGTCTAAATGCCAGATACAGAGTTGTACTGCAGGCTGCAGGCGTCAGATATATGGCACAGTGTATCCAAATGCCACATACAGAGCTTTAGGGGGCCTGCAGGTGTCAGGCATGTCACAGAATATCTAAATGCCACGCACACAGCTGTACTGCAGCCTGCACGTGTCAAGGCATGGCACAGTATGTCAAAGTGCCACATACAGAGCTGTACTGTAGCCTGCACGTGTCAAGACATGGTACAGTATGTCAAAGTGCCACATACAGAGCTTTAGGGGGCCTGCAGGTGTCAGGCATGTCACAGAATATCTAAATGCCACGCACACAGCTGTACTGCAGCCTGCACGTGTCAAGGCATGGCACAGTATGTCAAAGTGCCACATACAGTGCTGTACTGCAGCCTGCACGTGTCAAGGCATGGCACAGTATGTCAAAGTGCCACATACAGAGCTGTACTGTAGCCTGCACGTGTCAAGGCATGGCACAGTATGTCCAAGTGCCACATACAGAGCTGTACTGTAGCCTGCACGTGTCAAGGCATGGCACAGTATGTCAAAGTGCCACATACAGAACTGTACTGTAGCCTGCACGTGTCAAGGCATGGTACAGTATGTCCAAGTGCCACATACAGAGCTTTAGGGGGCCTGCAGGTGTCAAGCGTATGTCAGAGAATATCTAAATGCCACACACGCAGCTGTACTGCAGCCTGCACGTGTCAAGGCATGGCACAGTATGTCCAAGTGCCACATACAGAGCTGTACTGCAGCCTGCACGTGTCAGGCATGTCACAGAATATCTAAATGCCACACACGCAGCTGTACTGCAGCCTGCACGTGTCAAGGCATGGCACAGTATGTCCAAGTGCCACATACAGAGCTGTACTGCAGCCTGCAGTTGTCAAGGGTATGGCACAGAATATCTAAATGCCACATACATAGCTGTACTGCAGCCTGTACGTGTCAAGGCATGGCACAGTATGTCCAAGTGCCACATACAGAGCTGTACTGCAGCCTGCAGTTGTCAAGGGTATGGCACAGAATATCTAAATTCCACATACAGAGCTGTACTGCAGCCTGCAGTTGTCAAGGGTATCGCACAGAATATCTAAATGCCACATACATAGCTGTACTGCAGCCTGCACGTGTCAAGGCATGGCACAGTATGTCCAAGTGCCACATACAGTGCTGTACTGCAGCCTGCAGGTGTCAAGGGTATGGCACAGCATGTGACATCCATCTATAGTACCAAGGTTAAGACTGCGTGGAACCTTGCACCTTAGCGACTGTACGCAAGTCTATTTGGGGAATAGAAAATTAAATTAAATAGAATGAATTTCACATTATTGATTAAATAGAATGAGTTTATATTCATTTATATCCAATTTACTTGTAAGTTTGTTTCGATTTATTGAATGTGTTTGAGACTTGGTAATAAAAGTGCTTTTGAGTCCACTTACATCGCGTCGTCACATAAAATAACGAATCCAAATAGCAGAGCTGCGCCTGGAATTGACGGACGGATTAAGAGAAAAATTAAAATATGCCATCCAGAAAGCAGAGGTTAAAATGTTAGTCATTTTCAAGCAGTTATTGTCTGCAATTATGGAGAATTCGAACCTCGCGGGCAAGGTTGTGTTCCTGCACTTACAGAGGACGTAGTTACACACAATGTCTACCAGATGGCTTCAAACGTCGAACACACTACAGTGTTTTAAAGTAAAGGAGAAAGAGGAAAGAAGGGAGAAAGGCTTTATAATAGGATGGAAATAATGGTTTGAAATGGAATACGGGAGAACGGAGAGAAAATGATAAAGATGGATAAGGGCCGAGGAAAAGGAAGAAAGGAAAGAGGAATGACGATAAGAAACAAATTATTTTTTCTACAGATTAATGCTTTGCTTGTGCTAAAATGTCACGACCATAAGACGACATATCTCGAAATAAACGCAGCCTAATTTTGTGCCTGCATTTAAAACTTGTTGTTGTATTTACACTCTAAAATATTGAATCTATAAGCCATACGAATGAAGAGGTTTTACGTCCAATTTTCAAAGCGCATTACACTAGTCGCGTGAAGTTTAATATCTGCGAACTGCTCAAGAGGATCCTGTAACATTGTGTTACTTAGTTAGTTGATTGGTTGGTTGGTTAGTTAGTTGCATCCAATGTGTCTACGTGCGTTTGGAGAAAGACACAAATTTTAATCGGATGCATTCAGTAGCATTGCGAGAGCCTGGCAAATACCCAAGCGGGTCAGCCCGACTTCGGGGGTGTCATCTCTTGGCACGCTAGCACACAGTCTGCACAAATCAATCTACCACAAACTTTCCACTCATGAACCTTGCATGTGCTGTGTTCTCCAGTTGTGTTCTGTGAGAGTCTATCTACGCTACTGGCCTTAATATTCATTTAAGGCGGACACAAATCTATTATCGAAAAAGCTTGTCAGCATTAGAAATACTATGCACTGTAGACACATATTTCACCCTTGTTTCCTTAAATAGGGGGCGTTACTAAGTAGCTACTTCTCCCGTAAAGGTAAAGTTCTACCTAGAACAGGCCATGAAGACCCAGAGGGGGAGTAGAGGTATAGCTCTTCTCTTTCTTTAACTTCGGCGCTAGTTGGGGGGTGGGTGGTCAGCGCCACGCTCCGGCCGCTTTACCCCCCGGGAATGACCCGGTACCCATTGTATAGGAGGCTGGGTGGGCCCCAGGGCCGGTCTGGACGGTGCTGAAAATCTCGCCTCCACCGGGATTCGATCCCCGGACCGTCCAGCCCGTAGCGAGTCGCTATACCGACTACGCTATCCCAGCCCACACTTCTCACGTAGCAGAATCAAAAGTTTCAACACCACTGGCTCGCCACTGGACAAAATGCTGTGCCAGATAAACCCACTTACAACGTATCTTACAGTTATTCTCCCGTTTGTTTTTCGGTGTTCTATGTGGAGCTTATCAATACGTTTCCCCACTAAAATTCTAAAATAATTTATTGTTTGCAATTTTAGTTGTATAAGTCACTAAATTATTCATTATGTGCTAGAACTATGTATCTTATATTTCCCACTTACGTGTGTATTTATAGTTTATGCACGGTAATTGAGAAGCGAATAACAACTATCAACAAGCCTACACGTCCGTTGACGGTTAAATGGTGCGGAAATTTTATCAGCATAGCAAACTGAAATACAGCGGACACTAAACAACAAGACAGGGGTGACCATACTGTTCCTTCTCAGATATATAGCTAGTAGGGGAATTGTGTACAAAACGCCCCCCCCCCCACCCACGCCAAATCATCATGTCACTGGAGTTCGGTTGCTTTTAATGGCATAAACTGAACAGTAGCTGTTGCGGGGATTATTAAGGAAAGTGGCATAGTTTGTAATATGTTCTTTAAAAATATTGTTCATCTGAAATTTGAGATTTTCTGGGACCTTATAAAATGGCCGTTTTACCCAGGCCCCTGGATAAAACGGACCCCTATATTTTCTGTTAAAGAAATGGAACATAGTTAAGAGAATGCAATGAATAAATGCAACGATATAAATTTGACAACTACATGATTTAGCTCATTGTCAGTCTTTACTCCATAATTATGGCACGTGTTACATTAATTACGTTCTAAATGAAAATCTGAAACCTACGATGTACGTACCTTGCAGACAGGCATCGAAAAAAGTTTTAGTCACACAGAAATTTTTTCCTTCGCAGAAACACATCCACTCTCCGTGTACGATCTCACTACACTAATGCACATGTCGCAGGCTCCAAGCCCGGTCAATGGCAGCACCAGTAAAAGAATAACAGCAAATGGCCATGTTAGCAGGGAGCCGTTTCACACACAACACCCCTACTTCAGAAAGTTGCTTCTGGCGATTTCGTAAGGAAATTTGCAAAAATGCTGCAGTTAAGTCTCACCATATTTATCTTCCCGCTTGGAGCAGATCGACAGCCGCTAAACGAATTTTCAAGGAGGGAGAAAAATTGTTTTATTTAACGACGTTGTTAATTGCTAATATTAGAAATATACAGAGTTGGAAATTGTTAATAAATCTTATACTAAGGGCCCATTCTGGGATTTTCAGGAAGTACTTTCAATAAAATCTCTCTGCGTATTAAATTTGTTAAAATCGAAAAAAAAAAAATTCAGGACCTTTTACATGAGCACCTACATGCGGGCATCTCAAGCGAAAATGTATTTTTTTTACAAAAATGTAGGTAACAACGAAGCACCCAAAAAAATATTTTCACGTAACTTTTACTGCCTTACAGACACCAAACAAAGCTGTGTTACTCTCAGTCATCTCATAACTAGATTTTGCCTTCGTCCCATCTCTTTTAGGCTATTTGCCTGAAACTTTTGCATCCGGAAACTCGCACCTGCAACTGCGTTGTTACAGTTGTCGGCTCATTGTGAACTTGTTTCCCTTCATCACTAAGTACAACTACAAGGTTTCTCCACAATTTGGAGTTCATTGTAAAGTAGGCACCCGATTCCTTCTACTTTGCCGTGGGGTGGACGGGCGGTCACTTAGAAAGACGGAAGACGAAGAGCACAGTGAAAGTGTCGGTCACAGCGTGAGGTCACTTGTAATGGGAGAGAGGATTGGCAATACGATGCCACAGTTACATGGCTGAAACATCATTTCATTTTTATTAAAAACACACACTGTTTCGGAAGATGGTTCTGCTTTCATCATTAGGTATAACAGAAAGCAAGAAATCTACACTGTTGGGTCCACTGGATAATAATAATAATATATAATAACCATGGCTCAACAGCCCTATATGGGCTCGGGCCTCCTCTTTCCGAGGTTACTAAGTCGTGTGCATTCGTGGCAGTTGGTGACTACTATTCTATCGATCCTGATGTGTCCGCCAGAGCCATCTGGCAGGCAGTCAGGAGACTTGGGTGAGAAATGGAGGCTTTGAATTTAGCTTACGTAACATCTTTATTCATGCCCGTAAGGTTCTTTTACATGCCGTAAATCTACGACATGGGACCGACGGCTTTACTTCCCCTCCGAAGGAAGTGGTGTTCCGGATTTTTATCACCCTTAAAAATCCATCGACCTCGGTCGGGATCGATCCCGCGAACCTTGGGTCCAGTGGCGAGCACGCTAACCACTAGTCCATGGGTCCACTGGATAGGGACGGAAATTTCCTCTGCACTAGACTGTGCTCAGGGGTCACGCTTCGGCCTCTTTATCCATGGAACTAAACCCATAGTAACTGTAATAACTACTAGACAGAAGTGTGGTTGGTCCCACAACAGGTCTTGACGCTGTGTAAAAAAACACAAAATGCACACAATTAACCTGATATCAAATCCAGTCGTTCAACCCGTAGTCAGACACTTCATAGACTGAACTACCCAGGGTAACACCCCCCCCCCCCCCAACAACTCCCCAATACTACAATTAATTTAAATTTAGAGCACGTTGTTTGACAGTTATATCTATTTTATGCCTCCATTTGCACAAACAACACACGTGAAGTGCCAATAAAACACTAAGAAATGTACACACAGGGCAACAGTTCTGGCGCAATCAGTATCAAAGGTTTGATTGTCTGGAGCATAGTTACCGTAAAGTGTGTGTGTTGAAAGAATAATTTGTGTTTCGCCATCCTATACAAAGTTCTTCGGAAACAAATTTCGCTACGATAAATATTTGAACATTTACGCTCAAAATGCGCGCAGAAAGGCATGTAGGTCTTCATACAAAATTGACATCTGCAGACTTGTTTTACTGGCATTTAGGAAATCTCATTAGCATTAGTCTAAATTACACGGATGTGTGTTGGATTTCCTCGAATTAATTAACATGTAACTTTATGCTATTCATACCGTGCATTGTCATTCGAACACACAGCACTGTAACCAACAAATTCACACTATATTATACCTTGTTATGTTATACAATACAGTCACAGTGAACTAACCCGACATGTTTCGAGCACTTGTTGGGGATCATCATCAGGAACTTTTAGATTATAAATTACACAATTACAAAATAACAAGAACGGTACATATTAAAAGTATTGTTAATTTGTAATTGCGTAATTTATAATCTAAAAGTCCCTGATGATGATCACAACAAGTGATCGAAACATGTCAGGCTAGTTCACTGTGACTGTATTGTATAACATAACAAGGTATAATACAGTGCATTTGTTGGTTAAAGTGGTATGTGTTCGAATGCAGATACTCCATAGCGAAGCTGCTCTTTTTCGTTGCTAACGACCCCAAAAGAAAGTGAAGTGCGGACAGAAGAATCAGGTGGCCGTCGTGGCAAAATCCTTACGTTCTTACGGCTGGCATACGGCTACGAGTAATAACTAATTGCTGTGATAGCTCTACAAATCGTATAACATTACAGGCGGCCTCGTGTATATGCAGTGCGATAATACATAAAAATGTCAGTTCCTACCGCACAGTAAACAGTTTCCATTACGAAGACCAACAGTTTAACGGTGTTTGAGGAAATAGTAGCTCTTTAATGTGAGATTTATGCGGAACGTAAATACACTGCGTGGGCAGACTGCAGTGTTTCAATGTTCAAGTGGGTGGTACATATAGTTACCACTCCAACCAAAGTGTGAATAAAGTACTACATGACACCGATATAGCCACGACAGTTCTCACTCCGTGATGCACTGTCTTTCTTGAAAACCTGATAGTTACACAGCTAGTCCAGAAATTGCCACTCTTATGGATCCAGACGAGGAAAAATCAGGCTAGCTCACTCCAAATAATTACCGCGCTACGGACTCAACATCCAAGGCCAGGGATCTATCCCAGGCAGTGGCAAGATTTTTTTTTCTCTTCCATAGCATCCAGACTAGCTCTAGTGTGCACCTAGCCTTCTGCCCAATGAGTGTCGACGTTTCACCGGGGAAAAGCGGTCGAAGTGTGAAAATGACCACTCACCTCGACCTGGTGCAGAAGTGAAGAATGCACTGAGCTACACCTCCACTCCCCCCATACCTTTATATGTTTGGGTGTTTAAATAAGTACAAGGACAATTTTGTTTTTTGAACCAGAAGTTTTATTGCCTGTTCACACAAGCCGTCAGTCAACCTTACCCTGGGTCTTTTGAATTTCCCGACCACGCCCTCACAACCTGTTTCTGCAAGACACACTTTAATACCATCCTCCCCATATACCTCTATCTAATACTGAGTTATAAGAATGAATGGAGCTATACCCCCGTCCCCCCATATGCCTTCATGGACTGCACGGGGAAAATTGTCTTTTACTTTACCTCGCGTCTAAACCTACGTCTGTCTAGTGTACATATCTCTTCGTGTGTTTTGACTAAAATATACACACACATCAAATGCCTTGTACGTGCTATATGTCCAGCCCACCTTTAATTAATTGCATTAATTGTATTAGGCATAAGATAAAGTTGTCTCTTTGCAGCATTAAGGATGACGCATAGGCACTAATGGAGAAGATGTCACAAAACTCCTTGTGAAAATCCTGCCAATTTGGAGGTCTCCCGTCTTTTCAGTTTCTAACTTACAAATCTGTTAGGTATGAAGATAGGGTCGTTTGGTATATACCACCTAGGGTTTGGTAGATACCAACTTGCTGCTCCATCTTCACCTTGTGCTGTGAAGGTGGAGCCAGAAGGTTCCTCCGAAACGTCTGTTTAATCTACCAAATCACACGCAATTACACTTCGATCATAACTTAAAATCCAACACCAGCATCATTCACTCCTCGAAGTTCTGAACATGTAAGTACGTCAAGCAAGCAGGGTGGCTACTATAATGCTGTTATGACACGCAGGGAGAAAGGCTTGCTTGCTACTAGTACCTGTGAGGAACAAAGGATCGCCTTGCAGCTGCTACGTCTACTGTCTTGCGTAACAATCGACCTTTAAGTTCAATGTTTCGATCAGCTCATTTTTCAGTCCATCGATTCACAGCTTGCCCTGAACTCACACAACTCTCTGTCACACGAAACTACACTACACATAATTTCCAATTCACATTCTTCACAAATGATTCAGTAGTAATTCAAAGACAGAGCGCAACACATTCTAAAGAAACAGCCTGCGACTGGGATTTGTTGTAGATCTGTTGTTGATAAAACTAACATTACAGATGTCACATTTGACACAGGCATAGCCTACAAGGTTATCAATCCAGTTATCTCGTTAATTTATTCGCCTCATCCAAACGTTTCAAATATAAACTGCGTATCTTACGTGTCCCATATTTTGCGTTCGTGTAAAAGACGGGTCTTATTGGGCCCATCGGAACAAAAATAAAATCTTCTACATATTTAAGTATAGACACACAATAGCATACCAAATTAGTGGAAAATTTTCAATGTTTTCCTGCCTAAAATTCGCTGATTTACCACGATGTAATCCCTCCTTTAATTCAGTGAATACTAAATAATGTACAACTCAATATTTAACACCCATTCACACACAACACAACATACAAGCATGGCATTAGAATGTCAAAAACGAAATTTTTTCCCCAGGGACCCTAAACACAGTCAGTCATTTGCAAATGTGAATTGCGACAAGTGGTTTGAGAGAGCGAGCGAGCAATGTGGAGAAGTATGGACTGAAATCTAGGCCAAGGCCCATCAAACCGCAGAGACGGTAATGGTAATGATATTAACCAGTGCAAGTGACTGTGTTTAGGCCTGCAGGCTAACATACAAGGCCGACAGCTGCTTCATATATATATATATATATGTTGCTAGGGCAAGTCAATGGGCGGGCCATGCAGCGCGAATGGGGGACAGAGGAATTACACAAAATGTTATATGGAAAGCCTAAAAAGAAGGGACCTCTTGGGAGATGAAGCGGTGGATGGGAGAATATTATTGAAATGGGCAGTCGAGAAATATGGTGTGAGGGTGGGAGGTGGATGGAAGTGGCTCAGGATTGTGTTCAATGAAGGGCTTTTTTAGTAGCGGTGACGAACCTTCGGGTTATGCTACCAGAACTTGTTAATTAGTAACGTGGGTCTAATGGAAAGAGGTGAAAGAATGGAAGGTGGATGGAACTGGCTCAAGATTGTTTTTAGAGACGGCCTTTTTTAACAGCGGTGCTGAAACTTGGGGTTCTACCGCATTGGACTACAGGTCTAGTTTCATTGGTTAATTAATTAGCTGTCGCAGGTAGTCTCCATTTTTCGTCACTTGCTGTCATAAGGCGACAAGCTTCTTGTTAATCGTGTGCTGCAGTTGCGTTTCCCCTTACAAGCAACAAAATCGTGCATGTCAGGCAACTGAACGGGTGAAAGTTACTTGTACGTGTACGTGGTGTTTGTTCTTTGGGCTTGGTAATTTATTCATTCCATTCTTTCGCCATTTCTTAGTATTTCTTGTCAGATCATCTCAGACCATTACTGATGTATGTGTCTGTGTCTGTGGGGTGCGGGGGGGTGACAGGGGATGTGGTCAGTGCAAAATACAGTGTAAGACTGAACGTTGTATGAGCGGTGATATCAATATTATGAGCTTTGTAAAGTAGCATCTTATAGTCTGGCGTTTCGGAGAAAAATAATGCCTCCATTTTCAGTAGACTATAGAAGCCACTCGCGCACAGCACGGAGGATTGTATAAGATGTGACATGCAACACGTTTTACCAGTTAAAACACACAGAATTAAAATTGTTTAAAATCGTGTCTGTAAGAAAAGCTGCACATTGCGCCGAGTGAATCATACTCATCCTACATGTCGAAAGGTCGCTTGTTCAAATGACAGCCCAGAGACCGGCTATCGTCAGGCTTTGTCGTGGTTTTGCTCAGTCCTTTCATGGAAATGGCGACAGGGTAGGACTTCAAATTAGGCCAAGACAGTTTCCTTCTATACGGTTTTAAATTCATTACTCATTAATCATCCTAATGTACAACGCTATGGCTGGGACTAATGAATACGTTGCTAAATATAACAAAAATAAACAAATAAGTAAATAAAATTATAGCAGAGTACTGCACATTAATTCAGAACATAGTATATTTTGTTTAGTAAAATATAACGTCTATAGGTTGTACAAGACGATTACAGTGGCCGCACGGTCTAAGGCGTGGGTCTGCGGCCTTCGCTTGCTGCGATTGTGGGTCCGAATCCTGCCGGGGGCATGAATGTTTCTTGTGAGTGTTCTGTGTTGTCAGGTAGAGGTCTGTGCGAGGGGCTGGTCACTCGTCCAGAGGAGTCCTACCGACTGTGGTGTGTCTAAAGTGTGTGTGATCGAGAAACCTCGATAATGAGGAGGCCCTGGCCCATTAGAGGCTATTGCGCCATTGGGAAAAAAATAGCCTGTATAAAATGAATACATAATGGGTTGGCTGTGTCAATCTTTCGACATATCTCATCTACGAAACTGATGATCAGATATTAATGAAACTGGTGTCGGGTGTCTACAGATTGTTTGGGGAATTTAGTCTTATCTTGGTCCGATCAGCTCAGTACAGTCCCCACTCAACATTAAGATACAAACTATTAGTTCAACAAGATAGGCAATGTAGGTATAATGTAAAATTGAGGCGCTTTCGCGTAACCAATTTTCCCGTGGAAAATCAATAAGTATTACATATTCTGAGTGTGTCTGTAGCCTTAGTTATGCAGCATGCAAAGTGCATGCGCCGTATTATATTGTCATCTGTGGCCTGTCTGGCTTTACTATATTTTTCCACCTTATTTCATAAACAGCAGGCTTTCGGAAAAAGTTACTGAACATAAAATGTGTTTTGATTTTCTCTACAAATTTTGTCTGAAGCATTTCTCATTCTAAGAAGATGTTATCATAAATGTACATAGGTCTTCATGTAATGTACCCGTTATTCTTGTCAGATTTTAATATATTTGAATTTTCTCAACAGATTTGCTAAAAATTCTCAAATATCAAATTTCATGAAAATCCGTTCAGCGGGAGCAGAGTTGTTCCACGTGGAAGGACGAACAGACGGATAAACGGACACACAGACACGACGAAACCAATAGTCGCTTTTCGGAATTTTGCTAAAGCGCCTAAAAATTTCTCGCCGTAAAACATACAAAACGTACTTAGAAAATACCAATACAATATCGGGACATTATAAATATCATATTAGAAACAAGACACGCAATGTGCGTATAACGTAACATTGTGTCGCGTTCGCATAAATACTGTTGCAGTGGAAACACAACAATGCATTCTGCGTGTGTTGTTGAGGTGCGCGTCACTGTTAACTATACAAGCATACTGACTGTTACACAACAGTGCTTTTATGGTCACTTTATGTCACCGGCAACAATTAAACGTACGTATGTCTTCAAGTAAAGTGCCCGATGCTGCATTGCAAAAAAGAATGTTATGTCTGCTTATGGCCTTCTTTAGACATATTATTTGGCTAAACAGATCGTAATGCCATATAAGTCGTTGCGCAGTTTCTCAGTTTTTGTAAGTGTTGGTCATAAAACATTTTACGAGATCAGACGGAATTAATCAATTATTAAGCAGTAACTATTAAACATTATTAGTGTGTGTCTGTATTCTTTCCTTAGTTATCCAGCATGCAAACCGCATCTTTTCTGCTCCGTATTATATTGTCATCTGTGGCCTGTCTGTCGCTACCATATTTTTCCACATCATCTCAAAAACGGCACGATTAAATAAATAAATATATATATATATAAAAGAAGTATTGAACATAAAACGTGTTTTTTTTATTTTCTCTACAATTTTGTCTGAAACATTTCTCATTCTAAGAAGAATTCAGCGAGATATTATAAATGTACGTAGGTCTTCATGTAAAGTACAGTTATTTTTGTCAGATTGTAATGACACTTGAATTTTCTCTACAGATTTTCGAAAAATCCTCAAAAACCAAATTTCATGAAGATCTGTCCAGTGAAAGCCTAGTTGTTCCATGCGGACAGATGGACAGGCAGACATGACAAAGCTTTTCGCAATTTTGCGAACGCGCCTGAAACCCGCAATGTTGCAGTCTCCATTACAGCTTTATTTTACATGTGATCGAAGATAAATCCGTTCTGCTCCTACGATATGGTTGTATTCTTTGTCGACATCACAATATGCTGGATGCTTTTAATTAAATCTTCAAAAACAGATCATATTCACATTAAGCAATTACACATGCTTTAGGAATTAAGCAAAGGCGGATATGAACGAAAGAATAACAAATCGACAGTAAAATGAAAGTATTTCACAAGACGTAAAAATCTATCAGTTAAACTGCAAACAAGTAGTAAATAGGACAACAATAGCAGACTCGCAAAATTAGCGTACTTTTTTTTTTTTTCTATGGCTCGACAGCCCTATATGGGCCTGGGCCTCCTCATTTCGTCGAGGCTTCACGATCACACTTTAGACACACCACAGTCGGTAGGACTCCTCTGCACGAGGGACCAGCTCGTCGCACAGACCTCTACCTGACGACACACACACTCACAGGAGACAGACATCCATGCCCCTGGTGGGTTTTTTTTTTTTTTGTCTGTCCGGGGTTTTTCCCCTTTGATCCATTTTTGTACTTTTTAAATCCTTTCGTCCTTCATGTCACTTATGTTCCATACTACCGTATAACACAACACAAACATCCATGCCCCCGGGGGGATTCGAACCCACGATCCTAGTAAGCGAGCGGCCGAAGACCCACGCCTTAGACCGCACGGCCACTGGGATCGGCAAAATTAGGGTACTTAGGCCTCGATAATTCAGAATGACAGAGAGAGGTGAGAAGAAAAAAAGGTAGATAGAGATACTACTTTTAAGACTTTGATCATCGGAATGGGCTTGCAGCGTCGAGTACTTGAGACGAAAGGAGGAACAGGTGGAGGAGAAAGAGGAGGAAAATAAAAATGAGGTATCGCAATGCTTGCACATCGCCTAAACAACGTACATAACGGCAAGATAGCGAAGTGTTTTTCATTATATCTTTAGTACTGTGTTTGGTCCGCTGTAGGAAACAGGAAACTGAAGTTACATGCTATGTATTAGATACGCTGAGATCGTGACCTTGTTGTTTATAAAGAGGTTGACATATTGTCAGACATGGGAAAGAAACACAGATAATCAGCTGCTGATAATTTTGCATTTACTTCATAGCACTAGATATCAGCTAAAGGAAATTGAAGGTACTCCTAACTTGGCAGGTTAACGTAAGAATGGATAAGACGACCAAGATGAGTGTTCTTCAAGTCTCCGTGTGAAATACAGTAAAAGGTAAAGCAATCCCATTACAGGCCTTGACAGGCCCTTAGGGCTCCAGGAGGTTGAGGCTCCCAGGTTTCTAGACAGTCGGCCCATGAAGATGGTAAGGTTGTCAGCCTTACGCACCGGCCGCCTTTACCCCCCAGGAAATATTCCTGGTACTCATTTCTGTTAGAGGCTGAGTCGACCCCAGGGTCATAGCGCGACCGAAAGGAGAAATACAGTAACAAACATGAAACAAACCCTCTGGTCTGAGGTCTTCTCTGTCTCAGCTGCACAATAATGACATTAGAGGGCACTGTACCTGCACGTGTGTTTATGCGCTTCGTGCTAGTCTTCAAAGCAAGCAGCGATTATTGCCCCACACACTATCAAATGAACGGTCTTTTCAATACAGACACAGTGTGTTTACTGTGAGGTAGGAACTGCATGTTATTTAGACGTATTTCATGCTGCAAGGAGACAAAACAAATACCAAAGTATGCAGTCTGATAAATGGCATAAATAAGTGCATTTTCTGTTATCTGAACCTGCTGTTCGGGAATCACGTTCGCAGCTGTTGTCACGCGCGGTAACAGCACTTAATCAGTGCTTTGCCAAACTGTGTCACTCACGTTTGCTGGCTTGGCTTATCTTCACCAGCTTTTGCATGAGGATGGGAAGACAAGGCGCAAATAACAATACATACCGGTACGTGCCACATTAAGACACTACTCCTTTCTTTTGTCAAATAACTAACAGCCTACTTTATCAACTACCTGCCCACCCAATGAAAAAAAAAAAGATATGACGGACTAAATGATTAAAGTATAAATACAGCACAATAGCAACAAAATAGACAACCTGCTTTAATATTCCAAATCTCCGCATTTTACCCACACTGTATACGCTTATGTGTATGACTCTAAGAGTAAATGACGATTATTTCCTTAAACAGCAGCAAACGGTTGGTCTTCGTGTTGGAAAAAAAATGTGTTTTCTCTGAGGTACGAACTGAAGTTTTAATAAGGCTTTTTAACGTAAAATATATTCTTGAAACGTAACCAAAACAAGGACTAAGACTTTCTTACAAATTTCATGATCTCTAAGCTGATCAAGAAAGACAACGCCGTTCTTAAAAAGTTCATAATCGCTATGCTGCTCAAAAAAAGCCCCCGCCTTTTATGGTATCTGCCAGCTTCATTACTGTTTTCACACGCGACACTGGAAAGTATTCTAAACAAAAATAATTCACTCTACTCACTCCCAAATTATTTATTTAACATTAATTTTAATATCACAGTAAATTTACTAATTACTCACTAAGAAACTCCCTAAAGTTGAGTCCTGCTTGAGAAGCTATTAGTTGCTCAGCTACTCAATAAAATTCCGACCCTTTTACAGAACCTGAATGTTGTTCCCCTTTCACAATTTTCCACCATTGGTCCCGATCCTAAGATAAATTAATCTAGTTTACACACTTCCAACCCATTTCTTAGACACTCTAGTATTGATTGGTTTAGTCTATTTTTTGTGCCGGTATACTAAATTCTGTGAAAGCTCAAGGCATGTGCAAAGTGTTGAGTCACTGTTGAGCGGTCCCACGAGCAATCAGCTGTGGAAAGCTTGGAATTTACAGCAGCGCCAAAATGTCTATCACGAGACGAGAAAAGCGGAAAGTTGTTTCACCTCCTATATTGATAGAACTGCAAAAGAAATCATTCACATAAACCGGAGACTGTGTGAAAGGAAAAAATAAAAAAAGGCGACGAAACTCAGGGCGCAGTGCAAAAGATGATCACGTGACGTGATGCCACCACGCAACATTGTCATGTCATCAGCACAGAGGATATTACATGTTGTGCTGTCTGATTTACACGTGAAAATTCTGCATTTTACCCATAGTCATTTTTCGCGGTGATTAGGTTCCAAGACCCTCGCGAAAAGGGACTATCAGCGAATAATTGACTGCCCCCCCCCCCACACCAATAAAACAACATTTTAGTATTTTTAAGTGTTTCTTTTTATAATGATGTATTTTCGTGTTTCGTTTTATGCTTAAATAAGTTTTAGTCATTTAACTGCAAAGTAACGAAAACGAAATTTAAAAGCGCTGATTTTTTTTACAACAGGCAACCAATAGGATGCTGGGACAGGTGGGGATTGAGGAGGGGGACAAGTCACGCGGGTATCGCATGATCACCAGCGCTATTTCTACAGGTAGTTTCCAGAACTTTTTATAATATTCTGGAAAGTTCAAGGAACTTTATTTTTATTCTTGGTGCTACCTCGCAACTTTGCGAAACCGCGAAACACGAAAGTGCGAAAAGCGAGGGATCACTGTATAGTGTATGTTTGGTTAACGTTCTGTTCTCTCAAGAAAGAACAATTTTTCCCCCAAAACATTGACTGGTATTCGTAATGAAGATGTGCTATATTTTCCGGAAATACCGAATTATTATACGTTACTGAATTAACTAATGCGGGAGTGCGTATCTTAATAAAAAAGTTAAGACCCCGTTCAACTTGATACTTCTGGAAATATTCAGAGCCAAAATATTTTTAACACTCTTTTTCGTAATAAATGCAGTTGGCCTATGTCTCATTACTACAGCTCTGCTTCTACTTCCTGTTCTCTGTCTCTACGCGTATTAAAGAATCAACTCCTTAAAGCCCAGTGGTAGATGCGTGTACGTACTGCCATGTTTAACAGTATAATTCAGTCACCATAGTGACTAGGTTTCGGGATGAATAACCTGACTTCAGTCAGCATAATGACTAGGTTTCGGGCTGAATGGCCTGAGTTCAGTCAGCATAATGACTAGGTTTCGGGCTGAATGGCCTGAGTTCAGTCAGCACAGGGACTAGGTTTTGGGCTGAATGGCCTGAGTTCAGTCAGCACAGGGACTAGGTTTTGGGCTGAATGGCCTGAGTTCAGTCAGCACAGGGACTACACTACGGCTAAATTACCTGAGTTAAGTCAGCATAGTGACTATATCACAGGCTGTAATGACTTGATATCATTCAGCATTGTCACTATGATATGGGTTGCGTGACCTGACTTCGATTTACAGCAGAGAAAGCGACATTTCTCATTAACAGTGTCCAGACCGGCTCTGGGAGCGGTCACAGCTCCTTATCCACTGACTGCCGGGGGCAAAGCGACCGGGATGTAAAGCTGAGCACTCACCCCCACGTAGTGCTTAGAGTAAAGATGAGTGCAACTATACCCCCACTCTCCACACGCCTTGAAGTTATGGTGATTATTACGGGGATGTATTTGGTTTTATCAAGATTCATTATCTCTTTTTTCTTTCCTTACTACCCCTTGGAAGCCCGAAGTTTCTCTAAAAACATATAAAAATTTAGTTTGTACCTCACAGTAAACACACTGCGTCATTAAATAAGCAACCGCGTAAAGTTGTTTATTGTGAAGAACATAAGAAACAAATAAATACACAGTGTAGAGAAGACGCATGCGTACAAAGCATTAATCTGAAGGACTTTGGGTAAATAGGCACATAGATCTATAAGTAGAAGGAAGGATAATATTAAAAGTGATCTTAAAAGAAAGCGTTGTTAGGGCGTGGACTTCATTCAATGGCTCAAGACAGGGCCCAATGGCGGACTTTTGTAAACACATTAATATACGTAAATTCGAGTCCAATAAAAGGGGTTTTCGTGACCAACAAAACACTGTCTATTAGCTTCTGTGCTCCAGGGAGTTGGTTTGTTAGCCAGACATGAGATCATGCCGTGGTCACCCCTAAACACACAGACATTTCCCACAGCCTGTTTATCTGGACTTAGTCCCTCCCTACTCAGATAATCTCTTTTATCAGGAACCTGCTTCTCATGATTTATGTGTGTGTCTGTCTACCTTTACGCTTTATGTCATAAAAGGCTGACAGAATTTCAAAGAAATATGCCACATGCATACATGCAATTAGAATTCTCGTTCCATAACGCCTTCTTGAATTAAAAGAGTAAATTTTAATGCGTGTTTTAATTTTACTCAAATTCTTTTCCTTAATGTTGTAACTACTAGATGTGCTAGTGACAAGAAAAGCAACCACATCCTTGGCGAAGAGCAGAGGCTTCTGCTTGTCTGCACTGAAACAAAATGTTTCCACTTACTTTAATGACGTCGCTATCAGTGCAAGATATTAAGAACAAAGTGGGACACGTTGTTCTGACGGCGGTGAACACGAAGAAACGCAAACAAGGAAAAAACCTGAGAAACCCAAAAAGCAGAAGGAGCGGACTGGCTCCGTGGACCACAGTCTTCAATGAGAAGCTAATAGTTCCTCAGCTTTCCCCATTTTATGGAACCCGAAATTTCATTACCATGTTCAAAACAGCCCGCCATTGTTCCAAACCTGAAGCAGACTAATCAAGTTCACGCCCTTTTATCTCATTTAAGATCCGTTTTAATATTATCCTCCCATCTACGCTTTAAGTCTACCAAGTGGGCTCCGCGCCAAAAACCTCTATGCAATTCTCTTCCCCCATATGTGTCAGATTTAGTGAGGGATAGATATTGACGAAGAAGTGTCAGAAGGAACCCACAAACATAAAGGTCTAACACACACAAGCTATGATATTACTTCCTGCTGTTTTTCACGTGCGTCAAACTTCATGTCTCACGGCAAGGCAGGCCCGCTCAGCCCGTAGCTTGCGGTCAACCTGTTGCGCGCCACACAGTGTTGGAGATGTTGCCCGCGGAGACAATCGCAGTGACAGAAGTCTTTTAACCCCTTCCCTGCCAAAGCCGAAATAGAACGCCGAAGCAATTTTGAAAACTTGTGAGCTGTTTATTTATGAAGGCACACAGTATTAATTCATTTTGTAAAAATGTGCTAAAAATTGCTACACCCTAGCTTAGGATGTAAATTGACTTTTTAATAAATTTTCCTATTATTATTATTATTATCATCATCATCATCATCATCATCATTATGCTTTTATTGCACATGTATAGAAAAATAGACAGGTAAAATTATATATACAATTATACGTATACTTATTTATTATTCACTCTGTGTATTGAATTTCATGTTGCCCGCAAACATACCAAATTTTGCGGAAGTTGCCCGCACCACATGAAAGGTAGAGCGGGCCTGCATTAAGAGAAGAACACATCTTGAGGGGGTGTTGGAGAATAGGCTGCTGAGGAGAATATCTGGACATAAAATGGAGGAAGAGGCAAGAGGCTGGAGTAAACTGCGCAATGGGAGTGTCAATGTTTGTAGGCTGTTTGTCGCCGAGAATTATTAGGTGGTTCATATGGGCGGGACAAGTGTCACGCACTGGAGAAAAAAGAAATATGTTCAAAGATTTCGTAGGAAAACAAGAAGAAAATAAAACACTTAGAATAACTAGAAGTAGATAAAAGCACAATATTAAAATGGATCTTACAGAAATGGGATAGTAATATCTCGAACAGGGTAAGTAAAACCAGCGGGCTCTTTTTGAATTGTATTATTTAACGACGCTCTCAGTTGCTGAAATTAGATATAATCGGAGATAGATAAATGAAAATATAACGATGGAATACTAATAGAATGCTATTGACAGGGGAAAACCGAAGTACTCGGAGAAAACCCTTTGCCGGTGGCATTTTATCTATCACAAATCCCACATGCACTTCTCTTTGCCTAAACCCGAACTTACAGTGATAGGCCGGAGAACAACTGCCTGTTCCATGGCACGGCCTGCTCGCCAGATTCCTTAGCATTCCGGCAATTCTGTAACTAGCTGAACAAATACTGGCTTTTCAAGGGACAGTCCGATCCTTGGAGTCAGTTGTCGGTGCAGCATGACTCCACTTTATGTGAAACTAAAAACACCCTTATCGACACAAATTCACACTGCTTTCTTTCAAGCTCCAATTATGTCACTGTCCATGTGAGTTCTATTGTCTCAGATACGCCTGTCGTTGCAGTGCATAAACACATCCAATATATTTCAATGCACTTCTTAAACGTACACCACACGAAAACAAGTGCTGTAGATGTCAGTGAGATCTACACAGGTTTAACATCCAAACATTCTATATGGTGCTCACATTGTTACGTGTTTTGTGCAGAGCTCAGAACAAACAGCGACTTTTCCCTTACACATCATTAAATAATTGGTTTTTTTATAACAGAGGTGGAGACTGTTTACTGTGCGGTAGGCACTGAGTCCTTACAAAAATAGATTACGTTTCTTCTTTAAAGTTTTAAGTTATTTACAGATATATTATATTGAGAATACACTTAAACTGAGTGTAATCTAAATAATAAGGAAGAATGAAAATAATACGCATACAATTATAATATAAAAAATAATTATAATTCTAGCGTACACTTTTTTCGTACAGCCTGCGTCCTATACATTTTGTTATTTTTGCTCCACGGTGGTGCATTTTAGGAAAAATTTCGGCTTTGAAATATTATAGACAACAGTAAAATTAAGCAAATAAAACTAATTTCCTTATACGTACATATATATGCCTTATGGCGGCTTCATTATAAAACCGAAACTTGTAGCTGTGTCTTAACACAAAGTACCATTATTTATATCTTGAAAAACGTATTTGACTCTGTTTATATGCACCACACTATGATAAAGTATAGGGAAGTGGACGTAACTCTCCAAGCATTCTTACCTAAAGTCGCGTCGCGTTTGCAATCGGTAGGTCCCGGGTTCAAATTCGGTCTGGAGACAGTTTTCCTGACAGAGTGGTTTTTCTCTCTCGCTCCAGGCAAACTGCGGGATGACGCCTAAAAAACTCCCGACTCTTCTAAGCGTTTCTCTTTCATTAATCACCAATAATCCTATAATTCAATGGCAAGTTAATCTGAGCTTTTGACAGCATCGTTAAATAAACCATACTAGCATCTACATAAATAAATCCACACAATTACATTGACCAATACAAAGTCGCTGGAAGACTTTCTGTCGACGAGTCCTTACCAATCTACGTAAGTGTCCACGAAGTATATTCCTGAGATGAAATACAAGCGGACAAATCCGACATCACCATTATGCTTTCACTTCTTGCAAATAACAAATAGAAATACTATACGTCAGTGAATATTATAACTGGCGTCTTATTGGTTGTGACGCCATGTACTATGGTAGTTTCGGAGTGACCTGCTCCTTCCAAATTCAGGGTAGAGGACTGAGGTCACAGGTTCCTGCGAAATGTTATTACCCGTCTACCAGACTACACGGTGACACTCATACTTTTCAGAATTCTCGCCATTTGGTCTTTCCAGGAAGCTTGTGTCAGGCACCCGTAAGAGTTTGTTTACCAAGTCTTACCAAGTGCGTGGAAAGTTTCATTTGGCAGTTCGTCATTAAACAAGCCACAGACCTATCTGGTGTCCCTCTTACGGCATCCGCTGTTTCGCTGTATCACTAGGAAACACCGCCTTCTTTCCCCTTCATCCCTAAGACTGTGAGTGGGCCGGGATAGCGCAGTCGGTATAGTGACTCGCTACGAGCTTGACGGTCCGGGGATCGAATCCCTCAGCCGATCCCAGTGGCCGTGCGGTCTAAGGCGTGGGTCTGCGGCTGCTCGCTTACTAGGATCGTGGGTTCGAATCCCACCGGGGGGCATGGATGTTTCTGTTGTGTTGTAAAAAGACGGTTGTGGACCGTAAGTGACATGAAAGGACGAAAAAGGATTAATAAAGAACAAAAATGGATCAAAGGGGAAAACCCAGGAATTAGTAAAAAAAAAAAAAAAATCCCACCGGAGGCATGGATGTTTGTGTTGTGTTTGTTGTAAGGACGGTAGCATGGAACGTAAGTGACATGAAGGACAAAAGGATTTAATACAGTACAAAACTGGATCAAGGGGAAAAACTCCGGACAGACAAAAAAATCCCGGTTGGGGTGAGATTTTTCCGCACCCGTCCAGACCGGCCCTGGGGCCCACCCAGCCTCCTACACAATGGGTACCGGATCTCTTTCCCGGGGGTAAATCGGCCGGGGCGTGGCGTTGACCACCCACCCTCATCTAGTTGCTCTCACGGTGCCGTCAAGACTAATATTATTTGGCATGTGAAGCTGTGTAGTCTGGTAGAAATTTACCGAAAGTTAGGGGGAAGTGTTGTTTTCACCTGTCCTGATATAGAGGCAGCCATTTCGCCAAAAGTTTAACAAATTTCTGCTAAGCTACAATCTCCCTTCCCTTCACCTTTCTACTCTGCCAATAAACTAATCTTCCAACCCTAAAAATGGAACAGCTTGTAACTTCGAAACATCGGTAGCCGCCTACAAGAACAGACGGTGTCACAACCCAGACCATGTTTAGAACAATCTCCGCCTGAAAATCTCGACATACGACACGTTTCTATTTATCACTGTATGTAGTACTTATTTAACTCCGCCTTCAGTAGGGTATCTCAGAATACACAGTTTTGAAGAGTATCATGTTTCGTGAATAATGAATAGGAAAGGATGGAGAAGGAAGCGATCGTGACCTACCTATGTGAGGTCCTACCCTGACATTTGTCTGGAGGGACTGAGGCGAAACGTGGAGAATCTATATCAGGACAGTCGTCGGGCCGAAATTTGAAACCGAGATATCTGTAAATTGAAACAGGAGTGGAATACCAACACACAAACACAACGCGTCGAACCGCAGGATGCAGGCCTTGCACACAAGCGGCAATACACAAAAAGACAAAACACACGAAAGCACAACACACAACACACGCACCACCTGCTTCAACGTACAGCATCTCTATGTTTAGCTCAGAGTGTCTTCATGTACTTCGCATAATTCTCGCAATAAGCAGGGATTAACAAAAGTAACCGGTTGTTCCTTGTAACTGAGACACAATGTGTTTACTGTGAGGTAGGAACTGAGGTTTTAGGCCTTCTTCATTATGTAATAAAAGAATGCCCTGTGTGAAGGAAGATGCGATTTGCGGAGCCGGAGGTAAGTATGGGAGAGAAGAGAAATGCATACGGAGTTTTGGTGTGGAAACGTGAAAAAAAAACCCACTTGGAAGAAAATCGGCGAAAATTGGAGTATAATATTCAAACGGATTTTACAGAAGTAGGAAGGAAGGGCATGGGCTGCATTAATTTGGCTCAGGATAGGGACAAGTGACGGGCTATTGTGAAAACGCTAATGACTTTCCGGGTGCCACAAAACGCGGGGAATTTCTTTACTGGCTGGGGCACTATTAGCTTCTCAAGATGGACTTATTTCCATGCAGTTAGTTAGATAAAGATCACATGTGTGTACGTTACTGGCCTCCTACGCCTGTCAGCATCTAAACTGTTAGATTTCTTTTAATATTTGACATTGCAGGTTTCCACTAAAGTTGCGCGATTCTTATTTTGTCATACTGATTCAAAACAAAGCCTTCAGTAAGTTTCTTCCATCAGACTCTTCCAAAAAACTATCCTCAGCATAAACTGAAATTCGACAAGGAAGACTTCCACTTGTTTGCCTTTGATCGTTCCCATTTTCAGTTACGTTTGATAACATTCGAAAACTGCCGATGGTAATTTTTTAGCACAGTGTGCAGTACAGCCCTTCCAAACAAGTGTCGGCAATAGCATGTTATCAGGAGGCTACAAAGTTCTCATCGGCTACTCAACCCAAGTCCATAACTCAGATAACATACCGCTGATGGTAGCAAGTGGGGAAAAAAATAAAGGAGTCGGAAAAGATTGTGGGCCGGGATAGCTCAGTCGGTATAGCGACTCGCTACGGGTTGGACGGTCCGGGAATCGAAACCCGGTGGAGACGACATCTTCCGCACCTGTCCAGACCGTCCCTGGGGCCCACAGATCCTCCTATACAATGGGTACCGTGTCATTCACGGAGATAAAGCGGCCGGGGCGTGGCGTTAAACAGCCACACCCATCTAGCGCCGAGGTTAAAGAAAGAGTGCATCTATACTTCTACTCCCCGTCTGGGCCTTCATTGCAGGTTATAGGGTGAACTTTAGCTTTACCTTGGAAAAGATTTAGAAAACCTACATGCAGATAGGGATGCAATATTGAAATTAAGATTACGTACCCATAGTTAACTGGATTGGTCACATCTTGCGTAGGAACTGCCTTCTAACACACGTTATTGAAGGAAAGATAAAGGGAAGGATAGAAGTGGCGGGAAGATGAGGAAGAAGACGTAAGAAGCTACTGGATGACCGCAAGGAAATGAGAGGATACTGTAAATTGAAAGAGGAAGCACTAGATCGCACTAAGTGGAGGGCTCGCTTCAGAAGAGGCTATGGACCTGTCGTAAGACAGACATCAGAATGAATGAATCAGTATAGGAACAAGAGCGAACCGTCAGAAGACAACGATCGTTACCATAACGGTGTACCACTTTAGACGGGAATTTATAGATCAGCAGAACACTTAGGAACTTCTGTTTTGAGCTGTAATAAAACCAGGTGGTTAAGTCAAGATTATGTTCGACAGTTACTTAATTGCTTCCTTAGTCACTTTACTACTGAGTCCGTCAGGCTGTCAGTTACTGAGCTACACAGGTCATCATGCTGTCAGTTAATTCGTCATCCAGTCTGTCAGGCAGTCTATCAGATACTTCGCTATTCAGCCTGCAAGAATGTCAAATACTCAGTCCGCCAGTCTCTGTTACATAGTCACCGAGACCTCCAGGCTATACATTACTTACCTTGTCAGTCATTCAGTCACTCCGTTAACTTGTCAGACCATCTCATAAGCCTCTTCTTCTTAAACAGAGAGCCAATTACGTACCGCAAGTAGGTCGACTGACTGCGCTCTCTCGAGTTACATAAGCGCTGGACGATTTGACGCGGTTCATTCACAAAACGCAGTTACATCAGTCTGTCGGCTCGTTGCAACCCTACAGAGCAGCGTTGTTACACTACGTACCACATGCTTTAACATGCCTTAATTCTGCATATTCGACGCACAGTGTCTTCTGTGTTTAGTATGATTTTCATGATAAAAAAAGATTGTTTCAAGAAACAGCCTTAACCGCTGGGTTTTTGTAATAGAGATGCAGTGTGTTTACTGCGAGGTAGGAACCGAATTTTAAAAATTATTTGGTTGAGTTTCGTCTTGTAGAGGTGAAGCCTTCTGATGCCTGTGCCAAGCGTCACGTCACATTTACGGTCCGTCTCTACGCATCGCCTTCAAATCTGCAGAAACATTTAGTTTTAAAATCGGTTTGGGGAGTCAGACATTACAATAGTCTCGAAAGGAGCGTCTATTTTTCGTCTAAACTCATCCCCCACATTACTGTACCACGTAAAAAGAATCCTTCTTACAGGATAGTAGTTAAGTGGCTAATCAAATTCTCTGCATTTTATGGAACCCCCCAGGTTCATTATCGCGTTCACAACAGCCCGTCATTAGTCATTATCCTGAGTCAGACCAATTCACTCCACGTCATGAGAGCCTACTCCCTTCAGATATATTTCGATACGATCCTTCCATCAAAACCCAATTCTGCAATGTGCTTTCTTTCCTTCAGTTCTGCGGCTAAGCTGTTGTAACCATTCTTCTTCATTCAAAACATTCCACCCTTCTTAACTTCAACGCTGTAAAGATATTTTCCAAAGACTACAAATTATGAAGCTCTTCATTGTGCAATCTTTTGCTGTCCTTCTGTTGTTGCCTCTACTATTCTACATAAGAAACACTACAGAGAGAAAAGTGCATGATAAAGATGAGATGGTCGGAGCATGTAAAATGCTTGAAGAGCGTGAGAAACACAGATACGAAAATTCAGTTGGCAAACTTGAAGGGGGAGGGGGCAATTTGGAAGAGTTATTCGTAGATGGCGGAATAATAAAAAGGATATCCAAAATGGGGTGTCGACTGGATCTGTACCGTTCAGGAGGGGGTCCAGTGCGGACCCTTGAGACAACGATAGTTAAAGCTCTGGTTTCATAAAAGACAGGGTATTTCTTGGGTACCTGAGAGACTATCAGCTTCTGACTCCATGGAGTCAGTTAGCAAGGGATGCTGAAATAACGAAAGTAATGGAGTTTCCTTATAGTAGTATTTAAAGACGCTTTCAGTATTTCAGATCATCCAATGTAGATAATAGGGTGACTGGTATATGATTAATTGTAATGTACTTGGAAGGAGGCGATCGTGACACACTCCAGATACTACCCCGATATTTAACGGGAGGAAGTGATGAAAACTGCGATTATCTTCCGTCAGGAGAGAAGGTTCCTTGGCTGAAATCCGAACCGAACACATGCTGAATAAAAATCTAGGGCTTTATCGCTTCACGAATCTACTGGGCAAAACGGAGTATTGTGAACGGAGCTTGCGTCGAGAGAAACGAAGACTGCAATAGAATGGTGAAAGCAAACGTGATTATTTAATGGACAGCTCGTGCTCGTCGGCAGGACGACTTATCGGCGTAATTATCAGCGCTGATAAACGAAGGAAGCAACAACTTGGGGTAGAAATAAAAATCGATTCTCTGCTTCATTAAACATCATGCGATTAAGAAGCATTTTTAACTCCGGCACTAGATCCAGGTGAGCGGTCTGCTTCACGCCCCAGCCGTTTTACTCTAGACGAAAAGTCCCCGGTACTCGGATAACAAGATGGATTAGTCTTGGAGCCTGTATGAGCACTTTGGAGAAAATAATTTATCTTGCCCCTGACTGAAATCAAACGCTCATTCCTCAAGAACTTAGGCTAGTACATGTTCTGCTTCAGGTTGAAAGAATGTTACCCTTTGACCTTCTCCCGTGTAAAACTAATTTTTAAACGATGAATCCTTAGACAGGTGGTGCAATGCGTTGCCCACGGCAAGACACCTAATTACGCAGTAGGGTACGAAACGAGGTACAGAAATTGCGGATGACCCGAAGTGAGATTCAAACTAACGATCACAGTGCTCGCACGTTTCGGTGACCACGCTGACAATCCTACATGTACTTAAAAATACACAAATTATAATTTAACCCTTTACACCAGGGTCGTCCAAACTTTCTTGGCAAATGGCCACAACGCTAATGTGGGCTGGTTCGCGGGCTGCACGCGTAAAAAATCAAAATAAGTGATGTACATAACCGCATAAATAATTGTGCAATTTGTTTTGTATAATATATATAGGCCTACTGTAGAAGTGTGGCCGCGGGTCGCATAAAACAACTTGGCGGGCCGCGAGTTAGACACTCATACTTTACATAGTAGTAACTAGGCTAATTTCTAACACTTGCTCTAACATTACGAATATGTTACTTTTAGTAACGGAGTGTATTGATCAGTATCCCAATAAACATAGATTATTTCCCTAAACAGGATTAACCCACTGGTCTTTGTAAGGGCGACGTAATGTGTTTTATGTCAAGTAAAAATCGAATTTTTTAATATTGTTTAAATTAATTTATTTCTTCAACATGTTAATAGTTATAAATTTAATTATTTATATTTGTATTAATTTCGACCACTTTTCTTAGGCTAAATCTGTAATTCAAAATAAAATTTTGTTCAACATATTTCAGGGTCAGATCTAATTCAGAAAATGGGATTATATGTTTCAAAATTTTACCGAAACCTTTCGCCCCAGTTACCGAGTAATGTTTATACTCATGCTTATTTAACAACGCTATCAATAAAGTCAGAGTCAAGGAGGAGAGGAATATCCTACATATAAATAAAAAGTATTTTATTATTTATTTTTATTTAGTATTTAAAGAAGATGCTGTAAATATTTTCCTTCTTACCGCTGGAGAAGAATGGAGAAGATCAGTTGGACCGATCGTGTGAGAAATGAAGAAGTATTACACAGAGTCAAGGAGGAGAGGAATATCGTACATACAATAAAAAGGAGAAAGGCTAACTGGATTGGTCACATCTTGCGTAGGAACTGCCTTCTGAAACACGTGATTGAAGGAAAGTTAGAAGGAAGGATAGAAATGACGGGACGACGAGGAAGAAGACGTAAGCAGCTACTGGATGGCCTTAAGGAAAATAAAAGATACTGGAAATTGAAAGAGGAAGCACTAGATCGCACCCTGTGGAGAACTCGCTTTGGAAGAGGCTACGGACCTGTCGTAAGACAGACTGCAGAATGAATGAATCAATAAATCAGATTATGTGGCTTCTAATGATGGGATAATGGTAAAGAATAACACAGAAAGAATGCAGAAAAAAGTGGCAGTAGATTAGTTTAAGGTTATATCCGACAGTTCTACCTGTTGGAGCTGGGGAAGATTACGAAAATCCACTTCCTGTTAGTGTGAAATTATATGTATAGGCCTCAGTTAGACTTCAATCCTTGTGCAGTATGGCTGAAGTTTGTTTCTCTCACAGTACTGTAAACGATCCCGCCTTGGGGTCGAAGGCAACAGACATTATAACACAAATTTTATCAAAATGGTAGCAATGTGCGAAGGTGAAGCTCTCCCTCTGCAAGCCATGAAGGCATGCGTGGGAGTAGAATTACAGCTTTATTCATTCTTGACCTCGCCATTGGAGGGGCATGATCAGCTTCAGGTCCCAGCTGCATTACCCCCTGGGAAAGCGCCCCATTTACCAAATAAGAAGGAGGCTGAGTAGGCCCCAGAGCCGCTCTAGACTCTGTGCAGAAGAGAAAATATCTTGTCACTGCAGGAAATCCGGCCACTAATTCCTCGGACCTCCAGCCCGTAACCGAGTCACTATATGTGTTTAGTTCCTACAGTAGAAATGTTCACTCTTCTGAGATGTTACGCAGCGTAGACTGTACTTAGGTACCGACGTTTCGGGACAACCCATTCCCATATTCAAGGATTAAGCAGTCACTGCTTGATCCTTGAAAATGGGGCCGATATGTTATCTCAAACGTCGGTAACTAACTAATAATCTAAGCTTCGTAACATCCCAGAAGAGCAAAGATCTCATTTACACCGCGGCTGAAGCCTGAAATTCCTAATTTTTTTGGTGTTAAAATATTAATATGTAATTATGTTAAGTGCATAATCTGAATGGCCGTGTTTCCTACAGAATCAGTGAGTGTGCCGTCCACCTTGATCCAAGGACACCTACAAAAACTAACGAACGCAAAATGGTAGTAGCCCACGGGCTTGGCCTACTAAGTCTTTGCGTATTAGGGAGTCGCAGGCCTGCCTTTCAGAAATACATGCACATCAGCACTGCACTTCCGGAAGGACCTACTCGCTGACTCTTAATCCAATTCCTTCATTCCAGCTCCTGGGTGTCCCATTGCCCATTTCGGTGAAATTACTACATATTTTCCTGAAATAAGCCCTATCGTAAATCTATTCTTACTGATTATGTTCGTTTCTTTTGCTCCTTCTGTCCTTTTTTGCCTATCCATCTTTCAATATTGCTATCTGCTGGGACGTGACACCATGTAGTATGCTAAACTGGTACTAGTGTTGATGTTGCAGGGGGTGCTATAGAACAATGGTATTCAACGTGGGGTACGCGTACCCCGGGGGTACGTGAAGACATCTTAGGGGGTAAAAAAAATATATATTATTTCATGATAAACACTGAATAATCAGGGCCAGATTTAGGGTTAGCCACAAGAGACCCGGACGTAAGGACATGCGATTTGGGAGCGTCATTTTTCTCTCTCTATCTCTCTCTCTCCTTTATGCCATTCTTATCTGGGCGGCTAGTTTCATTTTATTCCACATAGTGCATATAATACATTTATTATTTAATAGCTTGACTCTCATTTTTCTCATTTAAAACTTATTATTTAACACATTATTTTGGATGTAATTTATTTAACTTATTTTAGATGTAGATTATATACTAAGTATAATTTGAATTATGCACCAACAACTTTGGGGGGTACAAAGTTGAAGAGAAACTATATCTGGGGGTATGCGAAAAAAAAGGTTGAATACCACTGCTATAGAATATGAAGGAGTATCCAGAATTTACCGAACTAGCAGCTAGGACCGAGGACGGACAGTAGTACAGCTTTCTGCCACTGGGTGCCATAGTATCGCTATGTTCTCAGTCAGTGCAGTGAGTTCAGCAGCCGTAACCCTCTGCGTTGCTTCTCAACGGGTGTTCAATTTTGTGGGTGTTATGTGCGACCCGCGATTTTCTAACGACAGATTCGAAGGAAAAGTGCAACTGCGTGAAATTTTACTTCAGGCTCGGAAAAACAAGAAATGCTCACACGAGGTTTTGATGATAGTGTCATGGACAGAACACAGAATTCTGAGTGGTTTTCTCGAATTGAAACCTGAGCATGCAAGTCATCCCTCTACATGCCGGACAGAAGAATATGTAGATAGATTTTGCAAAATCGCCAACGAAGACCGAGGACCTACCCTTTTGGAGATAGCTGGCAAGTTATGCCTCTCGTATGCAATACACAAGCGGATTATAAAGAAAAGCTTAAACATGCAGCGGATCTCCATGAGCTCTGTGCTCACTGACGAGCTCTGGTTCTCCACTCTAAAGAATCTCTGACTTGGCTCCTTGTAATTTCTTCTTGTTTCCGGTGATGAATGCTCAGCCACGAAGGTGTCGTATCCAATGCGTCCGCAGAGTTCAGGAATACGTAATCGCTGACCATCCTACACGCGATTCCGAAAAGGCAGTTCCAGCGGTGCGTTCAACAGTGACAGAAGGGCTGGACCCCTTAAAAGAAGTCACAAGGGGACTATTTTAAAGGGGAAACGACTGGTAACGAGGGTAAGCTTATATTTCATTATCGACTTAGTCCGGGAACTTTTGGATAGGCCTCGTATACGGTAAAATAATAACTGTCCGTCTGTCTTTCTGTCCACAAGTAACTACTCCAGAACCTTTAAACGGGTTTCCGTTAAATTTGACATTGAGAAATTCTGCTAAAACGTGCCGATATATTCCAATTTGAGTTGAAATCGTACAAAACTAAGGACACTTTACGGCAGAAGTGCTCACATTTTTCAAAATTCTGGGAGCCACTTCAAAATTCTAGGCGCCAAATGAGTGAGAGGAAGTAAGTTCCATACTGAGGATCCACAAATAAGTACTAGGCACCATGGTACACAATTTAATCGCCCGAAATTTGTTCGCCCCTGCTTTACATGAAGACCTGCATGCTATTCTTCTCATATCTGAGGAGCGTAACTCGCTGAATGTTTATCGGAGTTATAAATAATTGGAACAAACGTGAATAGAAGAAGGAGTACAGGGTCTGTGTCCAGCACGTTACACTATTCACATAAGTCTTACGGTTGCTACGATAAGGAAAGTCACCAAACGTGAATATCTCCGTCCAATGTCGAGGTTAAGAATGCGTGGAGTTGTGCTTCTTCTTGCCCGTGTACTTTCATGGCATGCTGCTTAATCACGCACAGAAACAACTTTATCTGTACGCTACGAACTACGAAATAAAATAGCTACGAAGGCAAACTGTCACTTCTTAGTTCGTAGTGTACAATATTTTACACCGATCGTTACGTCACTACTGTGGTCACGTTGACTTGGTTTGAGTGATTATTTTATATTTCATAATAGAGTCGAACTCGGTTATAACGTCATGAAAGGGACTAAATATTTTGTGTCGTTATAAACGAGTGTCGTTATAACCGAGGATTGTAATGTTATGGTTAACAGTGACGAATTAATTGGCACCACAGAATATCTGACTCTATAAGCGAGGTGTCGTATAAACCGATGTCGTTATAACCGAGGTCGATTATACTTTGTTTAAATAATGGGTGAATGTTTCAGGCGCTCATTTAAATTAATGGAAACTGGGGTTGCGAGTTGCAGATTTTCACCTAACAAATACATTTCCAGGAAAAAATTGCCTTCCTAAACCTAGGAAAACCTGAATCATATTCTTGCAATTATTGGAGAAATGTTTTCAAATATCCATGTAAATATTCACGGTTGACTATTCAGTAACCAACAAATGCACAAACATAAACTACTTTATAGTTTTTATTGGTATCGATGTATTCCCCTACACATTTTTCGGTCCGTAGACCATCTTCAGGGGGGTAACAAGCTACTACGCTTCACACGGACCGAAACACGTGTAGGGGAATACAACGATACTAATAAAACTATAAAAGTGGTTTATGTTTGTGCATTTATTGGTAAACTGAATAGTGAGTGAAAAATGCACGGTGAAAGCAACATAAAATTCACGGTTGAGTTGTAATTCCAACACTATTATACCGAAGTCGTGAGGAATAAGTGCAGTATGACGTAACCTCTTTATTTACTGGGAGCCTGACAGTGGAACTCAGAAACTCGATATCGAAACCTTTGATGATGGCTCAACTCGGCCGAATTCTTTTTTCAGACTCGAGAGCCCTAGTGGGTCTAGGCCTCCTCATTATTGAGGTTTCGAGATCACACACACCGCACTTAGTAGGACTCCTCTGGACGAGTGATCAGCCCGACGCAGAGACCTCTACCTGACAACGCACACAACACTCACAAGAGACAAGACATCCATTCCACCGGCGGGATTTGAATCCAAAATCCCAGCAAGCGAAAGGCCGCAGACCCACGCATTAGACCGCGCGGCCACTGGGATTGGCTCCGAAATATATAGGACATACAATTAAAATAGTTGGGATATCCCAAAATCAGTGTACGCAGTTCGTTTGCTTGAATGACAGATACAATACGCACGATATAAACACAACACTATAAGACCGGGGAATTCCTTTACAGCAGAATGGGCGAAGCATCTCCCTTGTAGGTGATGAAGAGAAGATAAATGGACATCTCTAGGTGTGTGTTATCAGCACTCAGTGATTATTATCACGATGCACCAATTTCTTTAACAAAGAAAGTAAGTCTTATCTGTTTTGCATTACGTTCCACACCTCTGTATGGGAAGTACAACACTGATAATATAAAACCTAAGTTGATTTGTTTACCGCGCATTTTGTTAATATATAAATGGAATGTTATACCGACAAATGCACTAATTAAGTATATTTACACTTTACAATAGCCCTACGTACGTTTCGGTCACAAATTGACCATCATCAGGGGCTCAGTATGCACGTAAGTGCACTTCACTTCACTTGTCCATTGTTTGTGAGTAATGTAGCCTAAGATTTTATTATTATTAACACTGTTCCAGTATACTTCGATATGACTAGGTCTTCTTCAGGGGACTATTTCTAAAACACACGTAGCCACCAACGTTTCATGTGTGTATTTACAAGATTTCACATTTAAGGTTTATTTAACGATGATGTCGATCTTAGACTATGTAGCGTCGAATTATACGATAAGCAGTGAGTAAAGAGCTGGAAGTGAAAGCATCTTGGGCTAGCTGAACAGTTCTTCAGCTAGCCCAAAATTTCCCAGAAATTGAGGGAATGCAGACGTTCGTCACCATTTTGTCAAGAGCCGGCCACTGATCCCTATTAAGAAGCATTTCAATCAGCTCCATAACCTCCAAATCTACTTCATTAAGGTTTATCTCAATATCATGCTCCCAACTATGCCTGTGTCTTCCAAGCGGTCTCTTCGCTTCAGGTTTTTGCACCAAAATTCTGTATGCATTTACACTCTCCTACAAGCACGTCACATACCTACCCATCTTATCCTACTTGATTTAAATATCCTAATAATATTTGGGCGAAGAGTGCCAATCACAGGGCTCCTCATTACGTAATTACTGCCACCCTCCTTGCACTTCCTGCCTCTGAGGTCCAAATATTCTCCTTAGCACCCTCAGCCTATGCTCGTCCTTTATTGTGAGAGAACAAGTTTCACAGGCATACAAAATAAGAATACATACGTACATACATACATACGTACATACATACATACATTCCATGGATCCATAAGTGTGTTACAAAGACAATAGGGTGTGGAATAAGTAGAAAATACACAAATATACACAATTTTGCAGTGTGAATATTATGAAATTTTACAAAACAGTATTATAGATAAAATTTACACAAAAGATTCATCTACAGAGTGAAAGGAGTGTGTATTTAAGTATTTTCTTAAGGTTAATTTAAACTTTGCCTTTTCATTCTTAAGGATTGTCAGACTAGGTGGTAAGCTGTGGAAAAAGTGTGATGCCAGTATAAAATGTACCTTCTCGAAACAAGATAAGTTGGCATTTGGTCTATGAAGATGGTGCTTATTCCTTGTATTAATATTTTGTGTAGACGAGTTTGTTTGAAAATTTTCTTGATTGCTGACAATGAAGTTCATTAATGAAAATATATATGGGCATGGAACAGGTAAAATCTCTAACTGCTTAAATAGACTTCTACATTAAATCCTGGGTTGTGCACCAGCCATAATTCTGACAATTTGCTTTTGTAAAGTGAAAATCGTCCTACTGTTGGTAGAGTTACCACCCAAAATTATTCCATATTTTATAATGGAATGAAAGTATGCACAGTAAACTGATTTGAGAGTCTCAGTGTTACTGATATGGACCATCGACCTAACAGCATAACTTGCTTCACTTAACTTAGGAATCATTTGTTCAATATGGTTCTTCCAGTTTAGGTGGTTATCAATTTGTGAACCAAAAAATTTCGTATTTACTCTTTCTTCTATATACTTTTCTTTATGTAAACCATGCTGTTTTGTGACCAGTATGTTGTTAGTATGCAGTTTTTGCCTTAATGTTATGTGCATAGCTTTGTCTAATACCTAAAAAAAACACTTAATAATGAAATAGGCCTATAATTTGTTGTACTATTTTTGTCTCCTTTCATGTAAAGTGGTTTTACTACCACAATTTTAAGACGTTCAGGAAAAATACCTGTATATAGCGAGTGATTATACACGTAGCTTAATGAGTGACTAATGAGAGATGCACCAGTTTTCAAGATTTTACTTGTAGATTTCATCGTAGAATGATGATCTTTTAGAAATGTTTATAAAGGGATTATTAAAGGCATTGGCCACGTTTCTTGGAGCCTTTAATTTTTTATCATTCACAAAGGTTCCACTGAATGTACTTTTCCTGTCTCTTTCTTTACAACGTTCCAAGTTGTTTTCATTCTGTTATTAGATTTTGCTATAAGTCTACTGTAGTTTTGCTTCTTAGCTTCTTTTTTAACGTTTCTTAGGAATTTACAATATTTATTATAATGTGATTTTGGGTCGTTGTTGTTCTTAGTGAAGGTACACAGACTTCTTTTATGTTTGCAAGATATTTTCCTTCCTTGTGCAATCCAGTCATTTTTTCTTTTGTACTTTTGCATTTAACTGGAAAACTAGCTTGGAAAATGTTTAAGAAATTGCACAGAAATGAGTTAAACATACGGTTAGGATCTTTATCTTTATAAAGAGATTCCCATGTTTCTTTTTTTAGTACAGTCTGAACGTTCATGATTGTTTTATTATTTATTAATCTGGTTCTCTGCTTCAAAGAAAATTTTTTTATTGTTGCATATATATATATTTTTAAATGTGAGAATTTGAACATTGTGGTCTGATAGAGCATTTATTATAGGAGATATAGAAGATAAATTTAGTTTACTCTTATCCACAAATATATTATCAATGGCAGTAATTGAGTTATTTTGAATTCTTGTTGGAAAATGTATTGTCTGCGACAGATTATGTGTGGTTAATAATGAGGTTGGTTTTTTTTGTTTTCGGCTTGTTTCCATGAGATAATCTGTGTTTATGTCTCCAAAAATTAAAAATTCTGCTTTTGGTTTATACAGATGTTTCAAATTATCATCTAGATTTTTTATAAATTGATTAAAATCTGACATAGGCGCTCTGTGAACATGTAATTAATAATAATATATTATCTATGGAACAGTATGGTTTTAGAAGCAATTCCTCTACACAAAAAGCAATGTACAAATTATTAAATGACATTCTGCAGGCATTCAATAATAAATCATTTGTCGGAGGTATATTTTGTGACTTAGAAAAGGCATTCGATTGTGTAAATCATGACATATTAATGAAGAAATTAGAATTTTATGGAATTGTAGGTAGGGCAAATACTTTAGTTAAATCATATCTTGAAAACAGGTATCAACGTGTCCTTGTTGAAGATAACCTAACACAAGCTAATACCACCTCAGATTGGGGTAAGATTAATCATGGTGTCCCACAGGGATCAGTACTTGGACCACTACTTTTTTTGTTCTACATAAACGACTTACCTAAAGTAGTAAATATTACTTCTCAGTCGATCCTTTTTGCTGATGATACTAGCATAATTGTCAATAATCCTAATTCAGTAAACTTTAAAAAAGATCTTATTTCTTCATTTGAACAATTAAACATGTGGTTTAACACCAATTTGTTATCATTAAATTTTAATAAAACTCAATACCTACAATTTAAAACGACTAATAGCTTAACAATTCCCATACACATCAGTTATAACAATAAATATATTGTCAATAGTACAGAGACACAATTCTTAGGTATTACCATAGATAGTTCCCTGTCCTGGAAAAATCACATTGATGGTCTCACGGTAAAATTAAGTAAAGCTTCCTATGCAATTAGAACACTTAGACCCTTTGTAACACTAGAATCCTTAAGGATGATTTATTTTGCTTACTTTCATAGCATTATGACATATGGAATAATTTTTTGGGGGAATTCTTCGCATAGCGTTAGTATATTTAGACTGCAAAAAAGTGTAATAAGAATTATTACAAATTCCAGGAAAAGAGACTCTTGTAGAGAACTTTTTAAGGAATTGGACATTTTACCGTTGTGTTCTCATTTCATATTTTCATTATTAATCTTTGTGACTGATAATATTTATTTATTCAAAACAAACACAGAGTTGCATAGTATAAATACTAGAAGCAAAAATAATTTTTATTTACCACAACCAAGATTATCTATCTATCAAAAGGGTGCTTATTACATGGGCATTAAGATATTTAATCATCTTCCATCCTACTTGAAGGCCATGTCAGACAATAAGAAACAGTTTAGATCTGCATTAAAAGGGTACCTTTTAGTAAATTCTTTCTACTCATTACAGGAGTTTTTTAACAATAAATAAAATGGGATATTGTATTCCTCATTTTAATTGTGATATTGTAAAACAAAGCATATTCAGTGCATGATTAATTTAATGATGCTTATTTATTGTATATTGAATAGTCTAAACAGGACAGAAGCTTAATAATAATTATACTTTTACTCTAATGTAAACTACTTCTTTGTATTTCTTGCTGGTTTCTGTTGTGTTCTGTCTAGTTTATTGTGTTGCTTATTTGTTGAATGTCTATTGTATGTGTGTTTTGGCTTGTGACGGGTTCTATATCCAACAGGCGATTTTGTAGCCTGGTCTGGATTGATGGAATATTACAATAAATTGAAATTGGAAATTGAAATTGTGTAAGCTTATTATAATTAATTTAGATGATTTAGTCTCTAGTTCAATAGCACAAATTTCCAAATCCTTTTCTCGGCAGTTATGTGAAATATTAATTTTGCTGAAATACAAGCCTTTAAGAACAAAAACACACACACCTCCCTTCTGTAGATTTTGACGGCAGAAACTTGATCCTAATATATAGCCTAGTATTGTGAGGTGTAGCAGGTCCTGTTCTTCCATGTCCTGCTCACTAAAACAGTACACGGGGATTAATGTTATGAATTTCCAAATAATTTATTAATTCATCAGGTTTGCTTCTTAGTCCCCTAATATTTTGATGAAAGATTTGTAGTGAATTAGATGAATTTACAGTTCTATCTTGGTTTTTAAACTCTAGGTAATTACAGTCAATATATCTTAAGCACGTTTGTGCTTTTAAGCTAAAATAGGGGAGGCTCTTGTGTTGGTGATAACAGGAATACTGCTAATACCAGACACGTTGTTATCACCTAGGCCCTTGGCAATAAGGAGTGTAAGCTTCCTCTTACCCCGTGAATTTAGGTGCAGGCCATGGGTCATAAAGTCTTCTCTCAGAAATGATGAAGTGTCAGTGACACCAATGTGGGAATTGCCACGCCCCAACAGGACATGATAAAATTATGATTGTGTATATTTTTTTAATCTTCAAGTTTTTAGATAGCAGGCAGGATATTACTAATACATTCGCTTCGTTAACTCCAAAGGGCAAAGAGGAAACAAATATTCAAGATTTTCTGACGAAGGTGCGCTATGAACTCACACATAGGGTTATTCTGGACACAGTCCATCAGCTCGTCTTGGTTAAAAAACACAACGTATCGGAAGTTGGCTCTGCTTCCATCATCAGTTGCGAAACTTTCTCTGTTAGGTCCATCCGATGTATTGCTATACAGAAAATTTCTTCTGATGGTCCTAAGAGAATACATTTCGTACATTCACCTTGTGACAGAAGCTGTGATTTTTAACCAAGACGAACGAAACAATGGAGAATGTCCAGCATAGGTGTCTGCTTGAAACACGAAGTGTTATCGACTGGCAGGGAATGAAATAGGTCTACAGCAAAGCAGAATAGTGAAGGGGACCCCCCGAGATTGCAGCGTGCAAGTTAGTACATTCTAAACCGAGGGAGAAGGAACAATGTTCTGGATAGGAAGACTAAGTAAGAGACGGACACCCGGAACGGGAAATGCTACCGCATGATGAGAAAGGAGTAGGTGAAATAGCAAAAGAAAACAATATATAGTGAATAAAGAGAGGGGATATAAACGAGACAATGAGCAGAAGAAAAAATTGACAAAAAGGGATGTAAAAAGAAAGGGTAAGACATAATAGGAGGTGGGGGGAAAAGAAAAATAATATAAGAAAAGGGAGTAAAACTCCAAGAAGGTAAATTAGATGTAAACGAGAAAGTTAATAACAAGTCAAAACGTGAAATCGAATAATTATTATCAGCGTAAACAGAAAATTCGAATAGACTGTGGATTAAACAAATATTTTACTGTTGTACAGACAGCAGTCCTGATAAGATAGTGACCTATACCAAATAGAAACAAAGTTCTAGAAGGTAAAAGGTTGATAATTAAAGAGAGAATGTGATATTTCGAGATCACACACACATTTAGGCACACACCCCCGGTAGGACTCCTCTGAACGTGTGATCAGCCCGTCACACAGGCGGCAACCTACACAACACACAACAAACATAAGACGCGAACATCCATGCCCTCAGTGAGATTCGAACCCGCGATCCCAGCAATAAAACGGCCGCAGATCTACACCTTAGACCGCACGGCCACCGGGATCGTAAATGACTAACTTCACTCTCTGATAACTATAGGCACCACTGCGTTAACGTCCCTTAGATCATTTTGACCACGTAGTGCATGTACTCATCTTGTTCGCTTCTCATAAGAAACTGACGTTCTTTCCCTGAACATTAACCAACACAGCATATTTATGTGTTCCGTTTGGTTTTCAAATTAAATAGTTTTATATTAATACTAACCGACGGACATTTGTAAAGTACAAGGGGCATTTTCTGTGAGGTAGAAATCGACAGTGTATTTATGTGTTCCGTTAGGGTCTCACAATAGCGATTATTTCCCTAAACATCAAGCGACTGATATTTGTAACGGATGTGCAGTGTATTTTCTAGGAGGTACACACCAAACTGTTAAAATATTACTTGTATGAACTGCACGCCTTAAGTAGTTAGCTAGATAATTTAGCACAGTTTCTTCAGTGCACCAATCCACGGCAGTCCTCTCCCAGCCAATTACGTAGCTCTGCGCGCATACACACCCTAACATTTACCATTTACCATCTTGGGTTCAAACCCCTGAATGCAGCAAATTAGCACGTAGCATGCAAAGTGGCCCATTTAACGAGCTGAACGAAATTAAGTACTCGTAGCTTCCAGCTGGTAAACTAAGCCACAAGGGGAAAGATGAGCTGCTTTTTTATCCTTTCATCACCTTTCTTTGTCTTCCATCAAAGTATACGGCATTAAATTCCACAACAGCGTCTATTCACATTACCACAACACCCAAACAGTATTCACGTACTTTCCGCTGCATTATGATTTACAAGACTAGTTTCCGAACTATTCTTAAGAATTGTAAAGATCTATTATGTCTAGTTATAAATAATTGACCCAAGCAATAACTTATTCGGAATCTGGGCACTATCCACATTATATGTTTAACTGGATCTTGTTAAATCTGGTTACACCACTATGACAGAACGAGATCTTCATTCAAGTTGTGTTCTATTACGAAATGACAATTTAGAAAAAGAATTCAGCTAACCGTCAGTAAAATGTAACAAGTGCATTTATAATATCCTTACTCTTAAATGTAGCGAAAAAATGGTGTTACTTTAGTGTTTTAAAATGGTACAGCTACTGTAATGGAGCCGGAATAGCGTAGCAGGTAATGACTACGCTACGGGATGGACAACCAAGGAATTTTTATTCAATGCCGGGCCTGCTCAAGGAGGTGAAGGATGCATGGAGCTAAAACCCCACTCCCCACGTGGCTTCATGGCATGCACAGGGACCAATTTTACCTTTCACAATCACGGCAAACTGTTGCTAAATTTAAGAGTAAAATGTCATATCTTCACTTGTCACCACTGGAAGTAGCTGATTCTAATATACACCTCATTATATCCCACTTATAGACGGCATATATACATCACTTTGAAAATGTAAGTAATTGTATTGCCATTATTCATTTATTAACATTCGTGCACTAAATAAAGACAAATATGGCATATATTATTCATAGCGCTGGGTTGCAAAGACAGTTCTAATTTTGTACAGGTTATAGCACCAATAACTACTTAAAGGAAGGCAGTACTTACCACTGGATGAAGAGAAGAATGGCACGGTCCAGACTGCTTAAGAATTCTATGAATTCTATGAACTGAATTAATAAATATTATTTCTGTCTCGCACAGATTCAAGAAACGAAATATATATTCACCACAAGTCAGCAAACAAAACGATTCTCGATAAAAAATAAAGACAAGGCAGGCATTTCCAATGCCATTTGGTTACCCGAATTTGTATCGTGGCAAGCTTCTTTACGCGAACATACTAAAGCAATCCTATTTTGGAGTAAACAATAACAGCACTTGAAATCCAAAATCACATTGCACTCCGACCAAATGCACTCACACTAACTTAAAATTCGTTACACAACCTTGCATAGAACAGAGTCCTTTCCTTGCGGCCATAACAAACTCAAAGGCGCCTTTTTGAACAAATGAAAGAACGTATCCGCCTTGTGACATTCAGTTGTTTTCAGAGAGCGTTGACTACTAGCGCTGTGCGTGACAAATGATAGCTGCAAGGCAAAAAGCGTCGTTTGACGTTTGATCAGGAAAAGGAAAGTAAGATATTTGTGTCTTCGAAAATATAGACGATTTAATGTACTAAGAGTGAGGACGCAATGAACGTAATCTCCTTCTTATGCTTTCTAGCGTCTCACATTCTTAACTGCATAAGATAACCAAAGTCATTGATTGATTATCGGGTTGTTTTGCGAAGCACATCAACTGCACAGGTTACACTTGGCCCGCTCAACCCGTAGCTTGCCGGCAACATGGTGCCCGCAAAGACATTTGAAATGAGAAAAGTCTTTTAACCCCTTCCCTGGCAAAGCCGAGATAGAAAGCCGAAGCAATTTTGACAACTTACGAGTTATTTATTTATGGATACATACATTACATTACTAATTCATTTTGTAAAACTGTGCTTAAATAGCGACACCCTAACCTAAGTTTAAATCGAATTTTTCTATAAGGTTTCTCTCTTATTACCAGGTATATTTTTATTACACATGATGTACAGAAAAATACACACTTAAAATTATAATTATACGTGTACCTACGAGTATTCGTTCTTCATTTTGTGTACTGACTTTAACGTTGCCCGCATGCATACCGAATTTTTCTGAAGTTGCCTGCACCACGTAAAAGGTTGACCAGGTCTGGGCTATGCCTTATCTAAGGTATTTTTTATGAGTTTGTGTGGCTGAAAATTGGGATTTCCCAACAACTTTTTTGAGCCTCTAATACGGAATTTAAAAAACTGTCCAACGGTTTAGGCGACCTTACTCTGTTACAGACATGCATTCTTTTTTCATTTGGTACAGGATGCCTTAGAACGAGTTATGGATATGACATCGCGTGCATCCTGCAACAGACGTTATGCTTTTCAACGGTGTCCAAAACTGCTGTGAAATAACAATGGAAAAATATTACGATTGTGTAAGATATTATTTTTTAAAGTGTGTTATTATCAGAACACTGAGGCTCGGATGTTATGGACCACCCTCCCTATAGTGCCGACCTCGCGCAAAGTGATTTCAATCTCTTTGGACCCCCTTAAAAAGCACAACAAGCAGTTTGTAACAGACGCCTACGTGTAGCAAGCTGTCGCCTACCGGCTAGACACTTGACACCAATTCCTTCTACATCAGGATACAAGCCTTGGTGCTGCGGTGAAAGAGATGCTTGAATGTAAGTAGTGACTGCGTGGAGGTCTGATGCGTTCCATGTGCTACACATGTGACATGTGCACATGGAAGTCAGAACAAACAACAAAAATAATGACTGGATCACGCAAGGAATAAAAATATCATGCAAACATAAAAGAAGTTTGTACACCTTCACTAGGAGCAGCAATGATCCAAAAGCAAAAACACATTACATTAATTATTGTAGAATCCTAAAAAAAGTTATAAGAGAAGCTAAAAAGCAACACTACAGTAGACTTATAGCTAAATCTAGTAATAAAGTCAAAACAACATGGAACATTATCAGGAAGGAGACAGGAAAATTGCATCCAACAGAACAGATCCCCTCCCTAGTTGTGGGCAATGAAAAATTAAAAGAGCCAAAAAGCATGGCCAATGCCTTCAATAATTACTTTCTAACAGTTGCTGAAAAACTAAATGTACAGAAATTTGGGAAAGGAGATGCCATCTCTTTGTTAAAAGAGTATTTTCCTGAAAACTTCCCCAGCATAAAAATAATCCCAATTACTGAAGCTGAGATTAAAAGTATAATACGTTCACTTAAACCTAAAAACTCTTCAGGTTATGATGAAATAAATAGTAAAATCTTAGAAACTTGTGCTTTTGATATCAGTCACCCATTAATCTTCATTTGTAATCATTCAATATATAAAGGTATATTCCCTGATCGTCTCAAAATTGCAGTTGTAAAACCTCTGTATAAGAAAGGAGACAAAACTAATATAACAAATTACAGACCTATTTCACTATTGACAGTTTTTTCAAAAGTATTCGAGAAAGCTCTGCACAGCAGATTAAGCCAACATCTACACACTAACAACATATTGGTCCCAGAACAGCATGGTTTTAGGAAAGGTATATCTACAGAAAAGGCTGCATCATTCAAGCTAACTGATAGTGTGTTTAAATCTCTTAACCAAAAAATACATCTTGGAGGAATTTTCTGTGATCTAATGAAGGCCTTTGACTGTGTAAATCATGAAATTTTTTATCTAAATTACATTTCTATGGCATTCAAGGAGTAATGGCAGATTGGTTCAGATCCTATTTAACAAACAGACAACAGAAAGTCGAAATAAGATCTCCTAGTTCAACTCGAAAATTTTTCTCTGACTGGGGTACGATGAAACATGGAGTCCCCCAAGGGTCCATTCTAGGGCCTTTATTGTTCATAATTTATATCAATGACCTTCCACTGAGAATAAATTCCTTGTCAGAACCAATATTATTTGCTGATGACACTAGTGTCATCTCTAACAGAAATTTTGAAGATTTTTGTACGATATCAAACTCAGTTCTCTCCAGTATGATTGAATGGTTCTCAGCAAACAAGTTAGTCCTAAATATAGAAAAAACAAATATAATGAAATTTGTAACAAATAATTCACCACAATGTTCATTGACTATTGGTTATAAAGATATGTACATAGAAGAAAAACTAAATTCAAAATTTCTTGGCTTACATCTTGATAACCACCTAAATTGGAAAGGTCATATTGATCAAATGATGCCTAAATTAAGTGCAGTGTGTTATGCAGTTCGGTCAATGTTCCACATCAGCAACATTAACACTCTCAAGTCAATTTATTTCGCATATTTTCACTCTATTGTACAATACGGAAAAATTTTTTGGGGAAATTCGTCCAACAGCAGGAAGATATTTACATTACAAAAGAAAATCATCAGAATTATGGTTGGTGCACATTTTAGAACTTCATGCAGAAGTCTATTTAAAAACTGGAGATTTTGCCTGTTCCATGCCAATATATATTTTCATTAATGAACTTCCTCGTTGATAATCAAGAAAACTTTCAAACAAATTCATCAATACACAGTATTAATACAAGCAATAAGCACCATCTTCATAGACCAATTGTCAACCTATCATGCTTTCAGAAAAGTACATTCTATTCTAGTATCAGGATCTTCAATAGCTTACCGTGTAATATCAAAAATCTTAAGAATGAAAAGGCACAATTTAAAGCAGCACTAAGAAGATACTTAAATGCACACTCCTTTTACTCTGTAGATGAATTTCTTATGAGTACTGTTAACCTATAATACTGACGTCTAAGACTGCACATAGAATGTTTAAAGCATTTTGCAATGTACATTTTGTATGATTTTGTATGTTATGACTTATTCCACATCCTCTTGTCTTGTGACAAAATTATGGATCCATGGAATGTATATATGTATGTATGTATGTATGTATAAAGTTTTCGGCATCAGAATGGTTGGTACCTTATTTTGTGACATTCCTTGATAGTGAATAAAATGCTTCTTTGTACAGGAAAACTACTCTTGTTACAGCCAAACTTTATAATATAACAGTCCTTACCTACTGATACCCTCGTAAGTTTTATGCGGTCTTACAAGATAAATTTATCATGTGTATTCTATCATGCGAACTTCAAACCTCGTGTCCATGTGGTCCACGATGTTAAAAATGTTGGTCATCATGCAAAAGCGGATCATCCGTTACACATTGCTCAATCGAATCAATCTCTCGGCCCGCAGCTCTGCTACATTAGCATTAAAATGTTTTTTATATCTTGATTATGCGAACCGAAGGGAATTTCTGCCTGGCGTAGTGACATCATCATCATCATCTACTTATTCTTTTGCTTGCACGGATCATTCCTGCCATTTCTCGCCTCACAAGTATTTCTGCTTTTGTGAAACTTTCAGACACGTGGTGAGACTCCTTGAATGGGGGATCAGTCCATCTCGACGTTCTCTCCTTGATTCATTTAACGATACTTCGCAGCATTTATACTATTTATGTGACACCAGTTATCTGATTACTAATGGTGATCTTGGAGAAACGTGGATATGTCGTTGGCTATTTAAGGCACAATGTCCAAGCTTTCTGAAGGAACTGAGAAAATCATGAGAAGCATTAACCGTTATTAGAATCCGGGACCTTCCCAATATGAAGGAGTGTCAACCACTTACACTGGCAATGCTGTAAACTTCACCAGACAAAATATTGGACCTGTGAAGTCCATACACCCGTGACCATTATAATGACCTGATATGGTAACCAATGGGTCAGGAGACAAACAATGCCTAACAGAATTATAAAGTGAAACCTTCTGCAAAAAGGTCACATTAAAGAGAGACGAAGATACACTTCTATGTTGAAAGCTTATGAAGATGGGAGTGGATGGAACTGGCTGAGGATTTTGTTCAATGGTTTTGGAATTAGCGATATTCTGTGCGTTACATCTGGCAATAAACAGGTTGCAGGCACTTCCGAGTTCAGGCCACCATCTGCACCGAATTTTGCAACGTAAAAACAAATACCGTATTTAAATCATAAAGTAAGCTACTACGTATGATGTTTATTTCGTATTTTGAATACTGGAGCCATGAAAATCAGTACAATATTATTGCTTATTCTACGTATCAGATATCCAAAACGCTTTTACATTAATAATTTGTGGCCTGAAATTCATCTAATTCAGCGGTTCCCATATATTTTTATGTGGGACATCCCGCTGTGATGAAAATATATAAAAATAGGGGTAGTAGCCGTCAGTCACTCCATGGAAAAAACAAATCATCTTTATCATAGGGTTGCACAATAAGCCTTAAGGCTGCGGTGCGTCCGTAGCATCTGCTGCGGGGCCCTTCAATAAAAACCGTCAGTCATATATCTGTGCTCTGCGGAGGCCATCTAGTAAACTGTACGTACATCTGCTATAGAGTGACAGCTCAAGAAAGACTCAAAGACAATTATTCAAATTTAGGTTTGCAAAACATAATGGATCGCAATACACTTCAAACCCACAAACTGATTTTGCTTAGATATATGTTGTCTCAAATCAGTCATACACAAAATTTGTGTATGACTGATTTGAGTCAAAACAACGGGAATATGTCATCCCAAAAAATAATTTTGCTTACGCTACACTTGCTTGTTCCCTCTAAGTTTACGGTAACAAGACATGTGTTATCACATTCCATTGTTAATATTTTGTTGAAATTACAGCTGCTTTTCTGTACATCGTACGAAAAATATCAATAAAGCCTGTATCTACATCGTGTGAGCAAAATGCACGGTGTTTCGAAGTTAAAGCAGATATTAAATACAGGTGGTCCAAGATAGCGTAGTCGGTAGCGACTCGCTACGGGCTGGACGGTTCGGGGATCGAATCCCGGTGGGGGGTGAAATTTTCCGCAACCGTCCAGACCGGCCCTGGGTCCCACCCAGCCTCCTGTACAATGGTTACTGGGCCTCTTTTGCGGGGGTAAAGCGGCCGGGGCTTGGCGTTGACCATCCACCCCCATCTAGCGCAGAGGTTCATGGGACAGAACTACACCTATTCTAGGGTGAACTTTTAAATAGTGCTTTAAAGCGTTAAACGAAAGTGGAAAGCAGTGCAGTTTCCGAATGCCTACTTTACTGTTTTGCATTTATCAGTGACCTTCATGTCTGTTCACTGTAGATACAAGTCTATTATTAATGGGAACACCATCAGTAGAGATTTCACACTGCACAGTCATAAATTACTGTCCGTTCTACAGGCTACAGCAATCAGAACTATGTTCTGAATAAACTATCTACTGTATTTTAACATATTTCATAATATCTCTCCCCTCTCTTCTTTGAATGATCCAAAGAAATTGGGATGAAAATTATCCTAAAACGTCAACACAAAATTAAACGAAAGAAGAAGCACATAAAGCTATAAATGACACAACATGAAGCGGGACAAACAGAAATGACAGCGACTTCCTTTACTCGAACATCCACATCATTTAATACATACTGCATGCTTAGTGTCATGTGTCGTCACTGTAAGCTACAGAAACTGCATCATGACAGCACGCAAACCTCAAGTTCCCAGAACATAAGCCTCGATGCAGGTCAGTCGATCCGAAGATCGTCTTTTAGCTTGAGATTGCTCCGTTCTTGGGACTTTGTCTACCGCCTCGTATTCAAAAAAATGAAAACAGTTTCAGAAATGGTTGCTGCCGTCATTAGGCGTTAAGAGTACGGAGGGTTCGTACTAAGCTGGTTTCGACGATGAAATGAGCTACTCTCTATTGCTGACTAGAATCGCTCTTAATATTGGACACAACGCAGTAGGGCTCTACGCTCTTTCATCCGAAGAAAGAAACAGATCCACACTCCGAAACACTTTTCTTATACCAGAACTCCAGACGCCACGTAATTCTAAGTACAATACAGCACTGTCAAAAACATTGGAATTTGTCTTTAAATGTCAGGAGGCAATGGGCAGCAGCTTCTAATGTTTGGAGTCAAGTGGGAGGGGGGGGGGGGAAGAGGTACGCACTGTAAGAGGGGGATTTTAATGGCAAAATTCTGTGGTGCTAAAGAAATGAGGGTTAAGTCAGTAAAAACTTTTCAAGAGGATAAACTTTAGACGTTTGTGCAGCAGAATACTTACGTATTTCATGATGTCAATGGATGGCGAGCATTTTTATTTAGTAGCACAACTCTGTTTTCACATGATCCTTTTAATCAGATGAATCCAGCGACGCATGTTACTTTGTCACGGCCAAGATTCTACTTAACCTTCTGCATCGCTAACACCACAGAATTGATGACTAAAATAATTAGCCGTTATTACAGCATGTTTTCATATCTTTATTTCCTATTTTTTTTAGGGATTTTATAACACTTTCAGTTGGTTGGGCTTTTCATCAAAAATAACTGGAAATAAACACAGAACGCCCATTCAAAATAGACAGCACATCTTGTATTAAATGTATTTTCCTTTTCTTTTCATTATTCTGGCATTAAGGTACACACACACACGCACACACATATATATAATATATATAATTGAAAACTGGTTGGTTGAAAAGCAAAACCTTGTGATGCGGTATCCTGAGAACCTCGTATAGGTATGAACGAGATAAAGTTACTGCTTAAGTGAGTGAGTTTGTAGGATCAGACAAAAGATTGTTTTCAATATCAGGAGTTCCCAAATTACATCACAACAAATATTGCGAGTAAATTCTAAACCTCTAGTGCGTGGACTTAACAGGCTGGTCACTGCCACAACACATATTGGAAGCATACTGGACGGCAAAAACAAATGAGAAACTATTAAGACTTCCCAGTTTTTATGACGTTCATATTCCTGTTGATCTCACGACCTCATTGGCCATTTTCGGAATGTCTTTTTATAGGCGTGATTTCAGGCAAGCTACACCATTATCAAAATAGGTGATTGACTATATAAAAATTGGGCTGAGGAACTCTTATTTTAATAATACTTAGTATCAATTAAAACGTTAATGAGGTCAGCTTTGAAAATATATAAAATCCTTCCTTGAGAATTAATTAAATTTCCGATTACTTGCAGTTAAACAGGAGGTTCAGGCTAAATACACCCGAATGATCGAAAGATCGCATGTCGCACTTTGGGAACCCCCGAAGAGTTGTGCGACGGCCAGCTTCACTGTGAACACGCTAAGTGCTTTCTTACCAGCAAGGTTACTGCGACCAATGATACCGATGCGTGTAACTGGCCGTCTATGACACACAGTGTGTGCTGCGAGGCGCCATCTATCTTCGGACACACCACGACAGTGTTCTACAGACCTGAATGGCATTAAACTAGTTCAGCACAACCACATACATGTAACACATGTTAACATACAGTTTTGAAATATTTATTTCCCTTTGAACTGCAAGAATTCACTTTAAGGTTGTTTAATCAAACACATTATTATTATTATTATCATTAATAAGCTAGATTAAAACAAAGTTTTGCTATAAGTGTCCAAAACAGTTTTTATACATAAATTACGTTTTCCTTTTTTTTTTGTGGAAAAGACGCATAAAACACTTATGCTATCAATTCCGGTATGCGAAGTCTAATCGACTGTACACATCATCTTTACATAAAAGTGGTTCAATCTGTTTATGCATCATTGATACAATTCAAACATTACAATGTTTCAAAGATATGTCTTAATCATCGTCTTCTTAATTCATATCATTTCTATCTATACTTTAAACAATTTTATTAAAATGGTTCTTTAAAGATACAAGACAGCCGTTTCCTTCAATCCACTGAAATGAAACGTACATAGACCATCACGAACTGGGATTCTCTCTCCTCTGCCCATCGTTGAACTTGAATCATTGTTACATAACAAGTTCACGCTTGCGCAACGCGTGGAACGTGACTCGAAAACGAGGACATTTTGCCCGTCATGTCCTGTCACGAGTTATATACTTCATACGTGAAAAGTCCGCATCTCTGCCATTCTTTACCAGCTTAATGAATGAGTTCTAAACCCTTGTTAGAAAACACTTCGTACGTGGGCATAATACAAATTTTAAATACAAACATTTTTACACTTTGATACAGGCCCAGTCTTTATCAAATTCAATGCAAATTTTTACCAGGTGTACAAACATAAAACCAAAAAGGCAAGCATAATCATACAATGTAATGATGTGACAGAGGAGGGAGACTATTCAGTCTAGGCTAATAATTTAACTTGGCTGCCAAATCAGAAATAAGCAAATAATTGTATTTATAATGATTCAGATTTGAAGAAAAATTACTCTTATGTAGGCTAACATAATTAAAACACCATTTCCTCCTTTTGACATGCTCTTTAACCCCGTTTTGTTGGTGAAACTGTTCACGATATGGAGTGTTTCTGTGAGTGCATGTACTGCTAATTGCGCCGAGGCTTACTGAAATACAGGAGAGAAGTAACCAGTCACCAGGTGGATTTTCATAGTCCACTACAGGTACAACTACAAACGGAGATTTAATGTTGTACATTCTCTGTGTCAACTGTTACACATCTGTAAGTTTATTACCAACAAATTGCACTTGTCCATGAATAGTGAACCACTCCTACATGTTTCGGCTACTACTTATAGCCACCTTCAGAGATCATCAATCTATACTAAAAGACATACATAGCGTTAGCATATAACTTTATCAGACTGTAAATGGTAAAATACATTGCCAATACAATATTACAACACTACTGTATACTGTTGACAATATATGTTAAAATTATGATTTTAACAACAATCCTGTAAATTTTAACATAATTTTAACATATATTGCCAACACTATATATTGGTGTTGTAATGCTATACTGGCCTTGCATTTTATCACTACAAACTGACAAAGCTGAATGCTAACGCTGTATATGTCTTGTAGTACATATTGGTGCTCCGTGAAGATGGCTACAAATAATATCTGAAACAGACAGGAGTGGCTCACTATTCACGGACAAGTGCAATTTTTTGGTAATAAACTTAATGATACAAATGGAAACATTACTGCGTGGAAATTACTTCCCAGTACTTAATAAACTACTTCAAATAAAATGGTGTAAAATACAGTAATTGTAGCTGACTGCGTATTCAAAGTTTCGTACCGGATTATGTCGTTTAAAAAGTGAACATTGCAAACTGTGGGGGTAAAGTAGTTGTATAAGATTTGAACAGGCGCTCACAGAAAATTCAAAATGGAGCCAACACATTCACAAAATAAACTTCAAATAAAAACTTAACAGAATGAAATACGCGTAACAATGCATACTAAACATTAAACTTCAGTACATTTCTTCCTTAGTGCGCCAGCCTCTTGATCAAGAACTGACAAGCGAGCCATAACTGGGAGCGGGGAATTTCCCTATGGCCTAGACACTTCCAACAGAAAACAAACACCTGCCAATAAGAATTTTCAGAATAAACTGACTGTTGTATCGTCTTCATAAAAGAGTAGTGTACGGTGTATACATAGACACAGGATTAACCGTGAAAGAATTGATGTCTGTCGTTTTGGAGAGTACATATCCTAACATACACTGCCTAATGTAAAATTATACAACATTCTTACTCTCTTCCTTCAGATAAGAAATGAAATATCACAATGCAATGAGTAAATACTACAAGGTTTCATATCCTACATTAAGAATAACCACATCAAGAGCATGATGTCACTTAACAATATCGCACTTAAACTAACCAAGGTCAAACAAGAACTTCAGCACAAATAATTAAATTCACTCCAAATATGTGGGTTTGAATTATACATGGAACAGTCTGATTAAGAATAACGAAGTCACCTTAGAATGATTTAATTGGCAATGGCAAGATTTGTAAGATTTAAAACACCTCGAACAGCCTAGAAAAACTGACTGGTCATAACAAGGGCAGGGTGTCAAGCACGAAAATTATAACGTTCAATTTGTAAATAATGACATATGATGGCCGCATTGCAATAAAATATATGGCCCTTATGCAAACGCGCCGTACGTGCAGCGGGCCTGTCACGTCAACAACACCTTTGATGCGTCGCTGCTCACAGCCGTCTGTTGCAACGTGGTGGGGGTACTGGTGTTACCATGCCTGGCAATCTTAGGGAACAGATCTGTTATCGCCGACTAGTGTAAGTCGCCGAACATACGCAAAGCGATGTAACACAAGAACATTACGAAAATTATTTAGATATCAATTTTCTCTCCTGCTGCTTACCTCTTCCCCGTAAATGAATTTGAGAAACTGATTTTCTAAACCATGTACCTCACTGTTGAGAATGGTGGCTTCGAAGCAATACGTAAAACTTGGTCATTATGTAGTGTCGTGTGCTAATGGTGTTTCCATCACGTTGTTTTAAAATATAAGATCGCCATCTTTCCGCCAATTTTACAGCTCTAAAAACTATCGAGATGCTATAAATTGATAAAAGTGAGTTAATCCCATATTCAGTTCAGCTATGGACCTATTCATTATAATGGCGATAAACTTATGAACGTTTTCCTTGAGGGAAAGAGTTATTTTACTGGTTATGTAACAATGATATGCAAATGCCGCTCACTACTCAGTTTCAGCCGACGGGTAAAAGTATGGCGTACATTTCAGAATATATGTAGGTAACTAGCATAAATATATCAAATGTTGCCAACTTGTAGAACCAGTATCTCTCCTCCTACCTGCATCAACACTTTCGCCTGCCGCTCAGCAAACAGGTCACAGCGTTGTTTGGGCAGCCATGCGAAATAAAGATGCAGACTGAAAGGGAGTTACATAAACTTGGGACATTCCTTAGAACTAGCCGTTTTCTCGTACTAGTCTTGTCAACTGTATGTTGGTAGACAGAAATTGTCCCCCACCATGCTGAAACTCTCTCCTTCACCCACAAAAAACAACAGAATAGATGAACTTGAGGCTGCAGGATAGTTATTCATATTTTGCTTTTGAACGCACACAACCAGAATTACCTGTTCACAGCCACACATCTTCAACCAATCAGACGATAATTTAATGTTTTTTGGGAATGATATTGTTTGTTTTAATGCTTAACGGATATTTTGGTTTGTTTTAAAAAAGATATACTGAGTTACTGAGCCACCTACGTGCTCTCGTCAGTAGGCTCCACCACTTCACTTCACAGTCGGACGGGAACACGGTATGGAAGTCACAGCGCGGCATCACGAGGAACAGGCCATCCAGGTGCAGGTGCAGTGGTAGCAGGGGTGTTGCACAGGCGCGTAATAGTAGCCGTTCGTGAACAGTAGTGCTGTGGGAGGGTGGTGCTGGGATAGCAGGCGCTGCTGCTCCTGACACAGCACAAGGTACGCTAGCTCTTCGATAAGGGACAGCGTCTGGCGTCGCTCGTGGCCCATCAGACACACCGTCGACTCCTCCACAACACTGTGCAGCAACATGAGGTACCGGTACTTGAGGCTTTCCTCGTCGGGACCCACAAAGTGGTTCCACAAGTAATTCTCCAACTTCGCCCTCTGCTGGCCAATGTCTGGGAAGTCTATGAAGAAGCGCGAGCACATGTATCGCTCCAGGGTTTTGATATAGTCGGGGCGTGCGGGGCGGTACGCCTTGACCAGCAAGTTGCAGTACTTGAGGAGTCCTCCTCCACGGATCTCCTCTGGATTCCGTGTAGAGATCAGCTTCTTGTGTAGATGGTACAACGCCTCCTGGAAGTCGCCGTAAACTGACTCGCCCACTACGGTCGGGTAGAAGTTCTCGCCTATCGGCAGCTCGCTACATTCGTAAAACAGGAGCAACGAATCCAGGACTATCTGGAACGAGTCCACGGAAAATTCGAACTGGCGCCTCATTGAGTCCACAAACTTCAACTCCACGTTCTTGTGTCCGCGCGAGTTACCAAGCGAGATGAGCGACCAGCGGTCCCCGTCCTGGTTCACTTTCACCATCTTGCTCACATAAGCTTCCTTCAGACTGCAGGTGGTAATGCGCTTCCGGCTTACGCCTTCCGGCAACAGGTCGAACAGCGAACCGAGCACGGCCGTTTTGACCCGGTCAAAGTTTCGACCCCCAGACAGTTCGACTCCAAAAATAAGGTCCAAGTCGTTGTATGGCTGAGACTCGGTAGCCAGACGTGCGACGCGGCGCCACCATTCAGGCGGATGTCGCGTACGCGCATACCGGCGCCGCCAGATGCTGTGTCCGCCTCCAACTTGGCGCGAACCACGGTCACCAAGTCGCGCAGACGCACTTCTAGTGTGGGGAAGTTCCCCCGGCCGTGGATGCTCACGACTTCGTCCATTACGTCATTGAGGCGTCGCACTTGCTCGTAGCTCAACACCGCTAGTCTTTGCTGCCCGCCACCCCCACTCCCGGTGCTACTGTCCTCATTTCGGTTTTTAACGTTGCTCAGGGATTCCATGATCGTCACGTGACGCTGACAGTCCTCACCGATCTGCAAGGAGCCACACTGAAAACAAGAAATCTCAGTTATAACTCGGACAAGTTAACGAAACCCTGTTCAGAAAGAAATGCCCTGTGACATGTGTATAGGGCGCAACTCCCCATCGGCAGTTTATTTCAATTAACTCTGAACGAAGAGCTTCAACTTTATGACAGATGCCCATGTAAAATATTAAACTTCTATTACTTTCATCCTTGTATATAATATTGAAAAACTGTATTGCGTACTTTCGTTTTTGCGAGTACATTACAGTCGTATATGCAAATATTTAGCAATTTTATTGCTTTCACTGCTGTAAATTGAGACCTGTTACTTTTTTTTTTTCAATGCATATAGGAACGTCTATTGCTTTCGTTACTGAAGCACAGTGATTCAATTACTTTCGTACTTGAAAGATATAATTATGAATCCTATTTTCATTGTTATAAACTACTAACAATGTACGTCGCTACATCTTTGCAAAGTAACCGCACGTATATCACGTTTAGTATTGCCGCCCTTGCAAACTATTAACAGTTGCATCGACGTATTTTTCTCGATGCCTCCCAAGTCACACGAACAGCCCTAACACTTTTGCTATTGTGATACAGGTCAGTTTAGTGTGGGAGCAGTCAGATATACCTCAGTACCACCAACCGTTACACTGTAGCATATGCTGCACGATCAGCAAGCAGTCAAGACACTGTTAAGAGATTCATATACCCTTGTGTTTATAACCCATAAAAACAGATAAGCAAACACACAGCACAATTACCTGGGTAACGATAAACTGATCGGAATTGCACAATTACAGTTTCAATAACGAATAACTTTCATGTCGCACAAATCTAGATTTCATTCAGCCACTTATGAAGAACAGAAAACCATTCTTTTAAAAAAGTGGATTTCAAGCGACGGTACGCCGTCGTCTACACCAACCTTGCCGTGCAACCTGCCAACGCCAGTGACAGCAGAAAGCCAACTGATGGAAACGACTGTAAGCGACCACTCGCGCTCGTCACACTGCCACAACACCCGCTGCACAACTGTTCCTGCCTACTGGCCCATCTGTGTTGCTAGGCAACCCAGGCTGAGTGAATGGGAACAGTGACGTCAAACCAATAAGAGCACGTATAGTTGGGCTTATGTGATAATGTGGTGCAACCTCGCGGCGGGACGTAGAAAACAAGCACACTGGATATATACATATATATAAAAAAAAAAAGAATCCTCCCGTGACGTCATAAACAGAAGCGTGGGTGGTATCGGGTCACAATCTCGGGATTGTGTGGGCGGTTGAATAAGGGGAGCACCCCCGGATTTCCTAAATTTAACCACCTACGCTTTTCGTTGGTGGGTTGGAGGAACTATCGACCATTTCGGGTACAGTCTTACCGAAGTACCCACTCAGTTCTCTTGCATTACGTCCATAGTCCGGTTGCAAACAGCCATAATTTGACAATACCAGTAACATGAAGCACATCATACTACACAAACACAGCCATAATTTGACAATACCAGTAACATGAAGCACATCATACAACACAAACACAGCCATAATTTGCAATACCGTACATGACCATCATACAACAACATAGCATAATGACAATACATACATGAGACATCATACAACACAAACACAGCCATAATTTGACAATACCAGTAACATGAAGCACATCATACAACACAAACAAGCCATAATTTGACAATACCAGTAACATGAAGCACATCATACAACACAAACACAGCCATAATTTGACAATACCAGTAACATGAAGCACATCATACAACACAAACACTAGCCATAATTTGACAATACCAGTAACATGAAGCACATCATACAACACAAACACAGCCTAATTTGACAATACCAGTAACTGAAGCATTCATACAAACGCTATTTGACATACCAGTAACATGAAGCACATCATAACACAACAACTTAATACGGAACAAAGCTGGATCTATTGTACTACGTATCTAGAGCCGACATTAATGTTAAATAGCGATGTTCAGCAAGAGCAGGGACTAATTTCGGTACATTAACCTGTATGGTTGGTAACATTGGTGCCAACCTTACTAGTTTGACATTCGAATCTGTTAACATTTGTGGTTTTCATGGAGATTGCGGGCATCACACCGGAACTGTTCTTCATCGCAAGTGTTGGTGTCAATGCTTTAACCTTCATTTTCTTAAACATTCTGTGCTTTCATAAGTAACTACTCTCGGACTTCTCATTCGAGGTCGCTGCACTGCGCGCGAGGGAAGAACTCTATGCAACAGAGAAGCTGACAGTCGCTCAGTTACTCATCAGATTGCCTATGCTTCACGAGACCCGAGATTTCATTACCGTACGGACTCACTAATTAAACAAATACTGCTGACCCCCATACGAACGGACCTCTTATGTTCGATTTCGGAAACAACGGACGAAATCTGTTGGTTCCGAAATTTGGTCCACAATGGGAATGCGTGAAATTTGTAAGAGTACAGACACAGACTTGTCTTCTTAATTACCATATATTTACATTCACTACAAGGTTAATTATATTTGTGTATTATGTGTATGCATTATTGTTACTTTTGCAGTACTGTGTGACTGTTTTGGCGACTTTTTAGGCTATGTAACCTATATACATATAATTCGGAATTACCGGACAATTGACATCGGACCACCCACTTCCTTATTAGTCCGTTCATAAAAGGATCTACAGTAGACTTTGTTGGGGATTAAACCCGCTACCCTTTGCCTTCTACATGTTTCGGTCCTTCATGTTCCATTATCAGGGAGTATCAATTACAAGAACTTACCAAGATACAATGTTGCATATCATGAGAGCAGTTTTGCATTAATAAATACAAAATATTCTTGTACAAATGCAGAGATAAGAATTAAGGCGGTGGTACTTAATAGGTGCTTCTAGATCTGTAGTTTCACACTTAAAGTCACGCATTTGATCTTAAGATAAAGCTTGTGTCCAAACATCTCACGGTGAAAGATATGACGAACTGCCCGATTCACTTGTATTCTGGGTCTGAGTGTGTATCGTGATCGTGTATCGTGTAAGTGACAGGCTTCGTTGTAGAACTAGCAGGAGGCAAAGTGCAGACAATTAGGGGTTATTCTCCAATAAAATATACTTGCTGGTTTAATTGCTAGGTTTGAGCAATGAAATGCACAGTGATACGCAACACCGTGTTCACAACAGCTGCCAATACAGAGGGCCCTGTGTAATACTCCGCAAAATGCTGGTTCTTACGGTCAGTCATAAGCCTCCCCCTAACCTATAAGGCGGATGACAACCTTGCTGGCCGTCCACGCTGCTTCTTCAGTTATATCCGCCTCGACATATGGAGGACTTTCTCCATTCCCAACCTGACAAAGCGCCAAGCCGTCGCGACATCGAAGACGTAAAGAATATTACTATTAAACAACACCAGCGCAGTAATACCATAACGACTCTTTTCCGATTCACACTTTAATTTCATTTTAAGAGCGACAAAATGACAAAATTCTAGTGAGAAACGTGACAATGATGTACCTCCATCAGCACTTGAACGTCTAAAAACGTCGACACTTGACGTTTTTTCGCGTCAAACGCTGGTTGCTCGCCTCAGAGAGGTCGGCCCATCTAGACACGATTACAGCTACTTCACTGAAGCCTGACTTTCATTTGAATATCTAATTATTAATTTGTACCTCACAAAAAACACTACGTTCACATTGCAAAGTCCAACTAGTTAATACTGTTAAGGAAATAATCTCTGTTTTTCGTACGAGTATTATAGGAAACGGGTCAAAATGCAGTCTGTTGTGTTAAAAATAAGTGGTGTCCACAGTGACCAATTTAACTAGCTCAGCTGTTCAGAAGGCAATCAATTCGTACCCAGCTTGTGATGCAAACGTTTCTGCTTGCCCATATTGTAAGCACGTGCAAGAAACCCTCGTCAGGAAAATCATATCGACATTGTAATCAAACTCAATGACCACAAGTGGGACTACAGATCAGCTGTTGTGACATACAACATTTTCCGTTCGAATCCCTTTTTCATACACAAAACTAAAAGTAACGAACCCTGTGCTCCTTACACTAAACATCCTGCCTGAGGTTTATCGCGGTATTCCTCACTCACCCCAAGAAAATTCCGGGACAGCACCTCGAACATATAACTTCTTTCTAAATTCCTTCAAATTCATCATTCAACAGTCGTCGTATAATCGACGCAGTGTGTCTTAAATAGGCTTCAACAGTGCCGTAAAACAAACCGCAAAGTAGTAAATAACATCCGAATATCCCCGATCTGCACTAACCGACTGGTCTCTGTAAATGAGGTGTACTTTCTGCGTAAGAGGAACTGATTGTTTAAAATGTTAATTACATGAATATCAGGCTTCTGATTTATGTAGGCTGGCAGAAAATGAGGAAGGTAAAGCCGCTGGAAACAGAATGGTCTGCACAAACGCGAACATTTCGCTTACTAATACTTCACCCTCTCCAACCCATCTTGATCGGAAGGACGAAAGGGTACTAAAGGAGACCCTTCAGAGCTGAAGAGTTCTCTGCTTTCTTCCTGCAATAAATGCAGCATCTCGCACTTCCCCTCTCCCTCTTACAGTCCTCTCAGTATGTCATATGTAGAATAAAATTCTCATCTGTCATAAAAAAGAAGAATTTACGGAGTCACTGGAGTCCTGTCGCAATTAAATTGTGTTCGTTCTACCACGTATTTGGAAATGGCGAGTTATTCCTTGCTGTGATTGAAGTTATAAAAACATTCGTGTCCAGTTTTAATGTTTTGCATGTGTTCGTGGGCTGACGAAGACCTTTCGGCGTGGAAAACAAGGTCCTTGCTGGTATTCGAACCGTACAGCGTTGTCGGTACAGTGATTGGGCTATGGACTGGACGTTCGAGTATTCGGAGTTCGGTTCGCTGTAGGGGCCAGACGTTTGTCATCTCCACCGCGTGCAATGCATTTCGAAGGACTATACGTGCGTGAGAACAGTGTCAGAGATAGGGTGTGAGGGGACGGAGTGGAATAATCTGGCTCAGAACAGGCTCAAGTGGTGGGACATATCTTTCGACTACGGCAATGAACGTTTGGTTCCATAAAAATTACAAGCTTCTCAAGGAGGACTCTGGTCCATGAAGTTGAGGTTTTTAGTTCCTAGCAGACGTAATGAGTGATAAGTAAAATAATTTGGAAGAGAAAGTCGTGGCCTATTTCAGGGTTACATACCTTATGAAATGCAAACATATTACAGCCATTTCTTTTCTTAGGATTGAACTTTCTTATTACATATGCTTAGGAGTAACTGTTACACGCAATCTGCTAAGAAATGTACTAGGTAAGCCCACGTTCCATGTACCAAACTACTGAACACATTTTGAAAAATCTGGTGCTGAGGGAGGTCCAGGCCAAAGTATGTTGAAAGATATGTTAAAATATACCTTCTGAGATGTGACATCGTGCAGTCCGGTATGTATTGACGTTTAAGAGCAACTTACTGCCTCCATCATTACCTACCCCGATTACAGAGACAGCAGATTTCTCTGAAACGTCGGTACACGTCCACCGGACTATACGACGTCAAATTCCATCACAGCCACCGCCGTGGCAATCTTAAATCTCAGTTTATGTTACGTCTGAAACACTCAAGAGACAAACTTCTCCTAGTGTCACTCTTTCCACCACAAATTGTATATGGACCGGTCGGGCTCGAACCCGGGTCGTCGAGGTGACAGGGCGGCATTTAACCGACTGAGTCATGGCACGGACTAAGTTTCTAAGTGCCATAGAAAAAAATCATTGCATACCTCACAGTACACACACTGCGTCTCCGTTACAAACGCCAACCAGTCACTGCCGAATGCAGAAATAATCGCTTTTTACTGCGACAGTGATACAAATGACGTAAATAAACTGAGCGCAAAATGCAGTTTTGCGACGTTACAGTAAGTGGTAAATACAATAACCACTAAACAGTTAAACTAGGCTGTCCAAAGCGGTCCAGGAGGTACGAATATCATGTCTCTTCTTTGGGATCGAGTATTGTAAACTCCCCGATGTCCACTGCAAATATAACCCCGGGTTTTGTACCTTTGAAGTCTGCAACCGCAGCTCGAATTCGCCTTCCAGGATACGGCTGCATGTAGAGGGGGGAATACACAAGCAAGGTTCACAGTTTTGTTTTTCAATGTGCCAAGGTCGTATTATACGAAGCAACCAAAACAGGTTCCTCTACAAAACTCCGCCTTCAACCTGATCCACAAAGTTCACTTGAACAGTCAAACATTTCTACGCCGATCATATGACAGTACAGTTGTTACTATGTGTATCCTATATGGGCACACCAACAACATTACGGGCAGCACAGTGTGTCGTATGATTATCACAGTACAGTTGTTACTATGTGTATCTATATGGGCACCCAACAACATTACGGCAGCACAGTGTGTCGTATATTATCACAGTACAGTTGTTACTATGTGTATCCTATATGGGCACACCAACAACATTACGGGCAGCACAGTGTGTCGTATGATTATCACAGTACAGTTGTTACTATGTGTATCCTATATGGGCACACCAACAACATTACGGGCAGCACAGTGTGTCGTATGATTATCACAGTACAGTTGTTACTATGTGTATCCTATATGGGCACACCAACAACATTACGGGCAGCACAGTGTGTCGTATGATTATCACAGTACAATCCTACTGCTGAATTTGATCGAAGTCAGTCCAGTCGCCACACTAGAAAATTCTGTTTCATTATTTCTAAAACCGCCAGACTTAGGGAAGAAGTATCGCATATAAAACGAGTGTTTTAATTTTAATTACAACATTTTTCCGATACATTTTTCGCTCTAGTAAGATAATTAGCGATTTACGATCGAGAGATAGAGAGAAACGCGAGTGCCCATTGTTACTCTTGCCCGATTTTAACCGAACTTGGAAGTTATACAAATTTCAGTAAAAATTCCACAAAAATAAATTCAATCAGAAACAGCTGAGTGTGTGTCAAGGTGTTGTTAAGATGTACATACATACATACAAACATACATACATACATACATAATACAAACATACATACATACATACATACATACATACATACATACAAACATGCGAAGACAATAGGCGCATTTTTGCTACTCTATGTACTACATACATACATACATACATACATACAGACATACATACATACATACAAACAAACATACATACATACAAACATGCGAAGACAATAGGCGCATTTTTGCTACTCTATGTACATAATACATACATACATACATACAGACATACATACTATACATACAACATGCGAAGACAATAGCGCATTTGCTACTCTATGTACATACATACATACATACATCATACAGAATACATACATACATACATACATACATACATACATACAAACTGCGAAGACATAAGCGCATTTTTGCTACTCTAGTTGCAAAGGCATCATAATCCCATTACTACTCACAAAAGAGGGTACAGTAAGGTAAACTAATGTATTTCACGGTTCATTATTAATAAAATTCGACTACACCTTCACGTAAAGTACTGTCTACTGCAGGCTTATAGAGACACAAACAAAAGCAGATTAACTTTAGTACATACTTCAAATGCCAAGTTTATTCTATATCAATACAATATTTTCAGAAATAACATACTGTCGGGTGGAGAGACAGGGTAACGAAACGCGTCCATTTAACGCATTTTGTGCACGCTGATGCAGAACATTAAGTACGGAAAAATGTTATCGTTCCGCTAGGAGACACAGCATTCCCTACTAAAACGTTAAAAATTCCCTTACGAAAGTGAACAGGTAGCTAGAAAGTGACTGCACCGAATTACATAAACGTTACGCATTGTAACCACTAAGAACGGCGTTGTGTCGGCAATAATTACAAAGCTCTGACTCCACACGTGAAACTTGCTGTTTACCCTCTGAAGCGAGAAGTTCGTCTAACTCCACAACTCCATGTAGCATACACACCTCCTTGGAAAGCTGATAGTTCCTCAGCTAGTCAATAAATTCCCAACATTTTATGGGCCCGATGGTTCATTACCGTGCTCACAAGTGCCCCCCACTTATCCCTATCCTAAGCCATATTTTTAATTTAACAAGTGACAGTACTTTTCTATCCAGTTCTCCCCGTTTTACGACACAGCATTGCTTTTTGGAAGGTTCCAAGGCTTTGCCCTTTTGTCCTTGTGGTAACAGCAACATGTATATGAAGATGAGTATGCAGCACCGGTGTAATGAAACTGACAGGCGAAAACGAAAGTACTCGGGGAAAAAACTGTCCCAGTGCCAATTTGTCCACCACAAATCCCACATGGATTAACCCGTGATCGAACCCGGGCCTCCGCGGTGAGAGGCCGGCAACTAACCGCCTGAGCCATGGTACGGCCGCCTAAGCCAGATAAATCCATTACACACTCTTCTATCCTGTTTCCTACCGCACAGAAAACACACTAAATACCCATTACAAAGATCAGTTGGCTAATGTTTTTTTAAGGAAACAGTCGCTGTTTATTCTGAGAATCACGCAAAACGTATGAATATGCTATGGAAAAAATTGCATAGTTTCGACAGTTATAGCATGTGGTGCATATAGTTACCGTTGTGTTTAAAGTTTCAGGTGCTGAAACAAGTGAAACGTCATCTGAATACCTGCCTAAAGACACATAACAAGTGGCTACAGATTTTATAATGTGTTCTGCACTTAATATTATTATGGCGATTAAATGGATGTTGAGATCGGCAGGGCATGTAGCGCACACTGGTTTGAGTGAATATGCAATTTTTGCAGCAAACCGTGAAGGGAGGACAGATGGAAGGACGATATTATTATCGTTGATCTTGCAGAAATAGGATATTAGCTTGTGGACTCGATGTCATGAGACTCAGGGCAGAGGCCTGTAATGGGCCCTTGTGAACACGGACATCAACCTTCAGGTTCCATACACGGCGGGGAATTCTTTAACATCTGATATATTCACCAAAATCTGAAGAAAAACTCTTACAAGTAATTACTTAAACTCCTTCTTAGGGCCCGCGTTTCATTCTTGGCCCCGTGGATGGCTCCACAGTCCCTCCCAAAAAAACGTTGGCCTAGTGAAGAGGCACACAAATTTTCTGCTCCATGGTGTTAGTACAGTTATGAAGCTCCCCATCACGTAGTTTTCTCCATCCTCCTGTCACTACCTCCCTCTTACGTCTACACATTGCTCTCAGCACTCTGTTCTCAGACATCCTCACTCTGTGCTGTTCCCGTAATGTCGAGCACTAGGTTTCACGCCCAGAAAACAAAATTATAAAGACATGAGAACACAAAACGCAACAGCAAGCACAGGTGTAGAACTGTGCTTCCGAAAAAAGGTTTCCGCGAGAAATCCAAATATCTTTCGAAAGACAGCGAATAAGCTTCACTTTTTCCCCTTACACTGTAAGATGACACACACACACACACACACACACATATATATATATATATATATATATATATATATATATATATACACACATATAGACCAGCTCTTGGCCGTGCCATGGCTCAGGCGGTTAGTCGCCGGCCTCTCACCGCGGGGCCTGGGTCCGATCACGGGCCAGTCCATATGGGATTTGTGGTGGACAAATTGGCACTGGGACAGGTTTTTCCCCCGACTACTTCAATTTTTCCCTGTCAATCTCATTCCACCGGTGCCCCATTACAAGGCAAAACGACAAAATTAAGTAATTAATCATCTTCATCACAGGGTTGCACAATAAGCCTCAAGGCTGCTGTGCGTCTCTAGCATCTGCTGCGGGGCCCTTCACAAAAGAAAAAAAAAAGACCAGCTCGTCACAAATGCATTTTCTTGGCAATAATTTATCGGTAACTGAATGGCCCTTCCCACCATCAACTCTTTCTGGTCTGTGAACGTTTTCATAAGCGGGTGTTTGTTGTGATGCAAGAATTATTTGAGGCGTTACCTCATGGAAGAAAGGTTGCAAGCTCTCGTTTAGAACGTTGCTTCTTTATGTTCCTTTCTTAACCTGACTTCCTAAATTTGCAGCTTTATATATCTATAATATCTATTATAACACCGTATTGCCTGGCAGATGTTACCCAAGAACAAACTGTCTCCACATTTACTCTACATGTAACATCTACCCCGAACATGGAAACAGTACTTTCCTCCGAGACGCTGGTACCCGCCTACCAGACTTAACGGAATACCAGAAGGCCACAATATAAATCTGCAGCGCCGTCTAAATTTCAGATTTCACGCACAAAATTTCATTTCGTGGTGTGTGTGTTTTTTTTTTGTTTGTAAAATCAAAGACATTATGACGCCTAACAGTTGATTCTGAGTCCCTAATGTGGGTAAACATCAGCGATATGTGCAAACAGGCTGAATGACACAGACAAGCCTGGCACATGAATACATTTCTTTTTCGCCTGAGTTCTAGCAAATATGGTAAAAATTCTTTAAGACATGTCAGAGGGCTCAAAACGGAAAACGCAGAAAAGTTAAGATAAACCACTCGTGACGCAAGGCATGTATGGAGGATAAAATGAAATTGGATATCAAGTAAACAGAGTTGTGAAAATGTTAACTGATATATACAGACCTGAACATTACGGTACCAGCACAGTGTGGAGTTTGACTTCTGGAAAACATTTCTGTACCTGCCTATATGAATTGGTTTAGTCGCGGTATTCTGAGGACCGGTGAAGTCTATGTGGAGTTTGTGCTGCATAAACTGGCACTGGACAGGCTCTTCTCAGGCCAATTCATTTCTTTCCATGCTACTTATCATTTCACCAATGATCCATACGTATGTCACCAGAGGCTTGTACAAGAGGCGGCAGTACTCAGTGGCAGTCTCATGCTACGGCTACTAACTAGCTAGCTAACAAACAAACATACGAAATCACTACCTAAATCCATGGGACAGAACACTGCATAACAAACCTCGCGCGTTCGCTCACTTCTGTGTAATTATCCTGAAAACCGCAAGACTTACGAAAACTGTCCTGCTTATAAAACGGGTTCAATTCCCCTCTACAGCTTTTGTTACACTCATTGTTCGCTCCGATAAATATTCAGCCAGTTACGGTCGAGATGCGCGCAGAAACGTGTCAAGGTCTTCATGCAGTGCCCGTTACGTGACGTTACGTGACCTTAACCAACACTGCTATATGTAGACACACGTAAGTATAACACCACAACACCAAATTTCATGAAAATCTGTTCAGTGGTTCTCGAGCTGTTTCATGCGTACAGACGGACAGAGAGATGCAGGAGGCGCTCCGCAGGGAGGCGAACGGGCCTAACATCGCTTTTTTCCTTCACCGCCAAACACTTTCATATTGCCCCCGATAGTGCAGCAATACGTCATCCTGTTCCCATTCAGAACCTCCCCACATTCATCTCCACTCGACACGTAGTGACGTCACACGTGTATTGATCGTGCCGTCTGACGTCAGCAGCTGCATGTACGTCACAGTGCGACTAATCTCATAACAGGGTGGAAAGATGTCCTCGCCATACAGAACTTGACAGCTCCGTCTGGCACGTGAAAGCGCTAATTAAACATATGGGGCATGGAGGTATAACTCCACTCACTGATCTTGTCGGAACCAGAGAGGACTTTGAAGCTCTTCACACCCTCACCGTTTTATCTCACATAAAAGACAGCCCGGTACCACTGAATGGAAGGTTAGGTGGTCCTCACAGCCGGTCTGGATGCTTTGAAGAAAGCAAAGCTTTGCCCCTGTTGGGAATCAAACCATGATTCTTCACTCGCCCACGCCGTTACCCTAGTCACTATACTGACTGAGATATCCCGGGTCCTAAACACTTCCATGCTTATCAGTAATAGACTATAACGTCTATTGCTAATACGCATGCACTATGTACTATAAGATGGTTGGAGCATGTAGTACACATGGCAGAGATAAGAAATGTATTAAAAATTTTATTTCGTGAAGTTGAAGAGATCACAATTATTCTGCACATTTCAAAACGATATACCGAACGAATCACTAACCGTAAAACAATGTGGTTTTGTTCACACTGTTACCTAAGGAGAATTTTAACTAAGGTGTCTTGTGTCATGCACCCTACTCGGATGTGTAGGGTTGATATATCCGGTACACGCAGCTCGAGTTAATCAGTCCAACTGTGATAATCCCAAAATGTTAATCTTAAAACATAAATTCCCGCTTTCCAAATTTCGTCAAATGTTTTGGCTGCAGGTATCTACTTCTACGCTTGTTGTCCTTATATATTAGCCTTTTAAAGCCTAACGGTTACTTTACCTGCCACCAGGTTTAACTTTCAAAAATTCTACATGGAGCTCACATTGCGTTTGTGTTTTGTATAGATAACACATTAATCCTTTAAAGACGAAGTGTAAACTGTTTAATTTAAAGACCCAGTTCGTACCGCGCAGTAAACACTTTCCATCTCGGTTAAAAAAACAAATCAATTTACGTTATGTAAGGCAAAAGTCGGTGTTTGTTGTAATATAAATACAATACACATAAATACAGTGTGGGCAGAATGTAGAATTCTTTTAAAGTTAAAACTGTTGATGTATCAAGTAGCCATTAGTTTTTAAAAGGTTAACAGCCTAGTTTTGTGTAGCCGAGGTGGAGAGTGTTACTGCGCGGTACGCCCTGAGTCCTTGTATAAAACAGACACGTTTCTTCTTTAAAGGGTTAATGGATAAGCTGACAGTAACAAAGTTTACAGACCAACAGTCTATAGCACATTCACAATGTGAACATACACTACAACGACACGACAGCAAACGCACAAATAACGCTCTGTAGTGCGGTCGGATCAGACCGCCTTACCATTTCATCCACAATCTTTGTTGTTCACAATTTGCATTATTATAAAATATTATGTGTTATTAAAGGTAAAGGTAAGCAACCCCATTACAGGCCTAGACAGGCCCTGAGAGGTCCAGGAGGTTGAGGCTCCCAGATTTGTAGACAATCGGCACATGAAGGTGGTAAGGTAGTCAGCCCTACGCACCGGCCGCCTTTACCCCCCAGGAAATATTCCTGGTACTCATTTCTGTTAGAGGCTGAGTCGACCCCAGGGCCATAGTGCGACCGAAACGATTATGTCAAGGAATTAATTCCAGTGACACCATCGGGAATCGAACCCGTGACGTTCCGGTTTGTAGCGTAGTGCCTCAACCAACTGAGCCACCGCGCGCCCCCATGTGTGTTATTAAGGTCTGTCATATTTCTGGAAGAACTTTTTGCATATACGTGTACGTTGTTTTTGCAACCTCCACTCTTCACCCGGTCAAAATATTTTTAACTGCTGACTTAAAACCAACATTTCGACAGCAATCTGTAGCTATATTCAAAAGCTATCTACACACATAATTTCACATTCCTTGACAAAATCAATACACATAAAATATTATAATGCACGCTTTTATTTCCCTTCAAGCACAATATAAATCGCACGAAGAAATAGGGCAGATTAATACCGATCACTATTGATCAGCATCGACTACTATTGACTGCTATTTATTGTTATCGACTATTACCGAAGGGAACCGTGGCAAGTTTAGTAACCAAAGCACAGATACTCACCAACTGAACGCAGTTTCAAGGTACGCAATTTCAGACTTACGCAATTTAAAAAAAAATGTAAAACATGAAGTAATATTTTTAAAAGGCGCGCCGTATATACAGGGTATACACAAAAGAATGGTGCGGTTTCAATGGTGAATAAAGGGAAACCGCACCATTCTTTTGTGTATACTCTGTATATATATTTTTTTTTTGCGGGAATGAAAGGGGAGTGAGACGAAGGTGACGGAAGAATACTGCTGGGCGACAACACAGGCGACGGGGCTGCCATGCTGCAGCCAATCAAGTTACAGCGTGTTGGAGTTTGGATTTCAAATGAACTGCTTTTTATATACAACTGTCGTTAAAAAGATGCATACTCAGTTCCGACCTGCGCAAAAATTCGACTCGTGCCGGACCTGCAGGAACGTAAGTACTGCGTAAGTCGGGGTGTGTATGTAGTTGTAAATGTGGTACGTTGGTCTTCTTGTAAAGTGCTTGATATTTCTGTCCGATATTAAATTTTCTCGACAGATCTTAGTGAAACATACCCAAATATAGAATTTGAAGACAACCCATCCAAGGAAAGCCGGACGGACAGCCAGACAGACATGATGAAGCTAATAGTCACTTTTCGCAGCATCGCTAACGCGCCTAAAATTGGACTTTGACAGCACGGTGCTTGACGTGGTCCCAAGGTCCCAAATCTTAGTCTTATGGATTTATGTTTGCTACGTCCATCATACTTCAAGCTTCCGAAGTGAAAATTCGGAAAACAGACGACCTTCTAGCAAGCGTGCTGCAGTGCGTAACAATACTGTACACAGCGGACTCCCGTCATTCACGATTTTATTGAAAATATGCTTCCATAGCTTGCTAAACTGATTATAATAATTAGACCCTACACGAGTTGAGGTTAACGGAATTTAGCAAATCCTATGTAAGATAGAAGCATAAATATCACGCTGTAGAGAGAGTAAATTTGTCTCTGTGTTTAATTCAGCGCCACGCCATGAAAACATGTGGGGGAGTGGAGATATATCTCCACGCATTCTTAACCTCGATACTAGATAGACGTGAACTGTTAGCTTCACGTCACTGCCACTTTACATCCGGAAAAAGCCACAGTAGCCATTTGATAGGAGACTGAGTGGAGCAAAGAATTTGTCAGGACACTTTAGAGAAGATACTGCTGTCCTGCCCATGCCGGGAAGAGAACCCCAGTTCCTCGGTCGTCCATTCGGTAATCTAGCCGCTATAATGACTGAGCTATCCCGTCTCAAGCGAAGGTCGTAGAATGAGAAACAAAAATGTAAATAAGGATTAATACTAATTATGAAAGTCCCTGTGTCTGCAGACTATGTACACTGTACCTCTTATTAAACGTTACAGTAAGCTGAACAATACTGCCAAATGTAACAAACTCAGCTCCCAAAGAAATAACATACACCAAACATAGTATTAGATTGTACATTAAAGTGTTTATTGCTTACCGTGGATCTTCGTCCCAGGAGATGAGTATATTAAGAACATTCGGGAGGGGTGCACCCAAGGTTGGAGAGGGGGGTTGCCGGCCTTCAGCCCCCAAACCCCAAGTCAAAATTTAAAAAAGACAGATTTTGTAGACACGATGAGACCAAACTTTTACGAGATTTAGCCTTCAGCTGAAATCGGCCACTGAAAGCGGCTGATGACTAATTGATTAGAATTTTGAAAAATAAAATAAAAACCATTTAGGAGGTCTTAGATGAATCAAAAAACCAAGAAGACTAGATCGTAATATACAGACTTTTGACAATGGTTGTACACGTGTAATATCACCAGCATTTACAGGAACTTATTCCGCTGTCATAAAAATACTCAAAACAATATAGTACGTATTGTTTTAGGATTAGTGGTTTCACCTGAAGAAGGAAGCATTCTGTTTCCGAAACGCAGTGTACTGTTGAGTATTTTCATGACAATAGAAAAAGTTCTTGTAAATACAACTGGTATTATTCAAGAAGATTTTGCCTTGTGATTTAAATTTGGTCAGTGAGTCATAAAACATGTACATATATTTGTATGTATATATATATATATATATATGCAGTTGCAAACTGTGTTATGTTAGTCATACTTAAGACATAATTTTTGTAATGTAATTTTTAAAATCAAACATAAATTATATGTAGCCTCAGGGTCAGTTCGCCCCATCAAATAAAAATTCTGGGAGCGCACATGACATTCGGTATAAGTCAAAGCGTCGACAGAATTTTACAGATGCGTCAAGCTTATTAAGTGTATTCAGTTTCAGCCACGTTTTGCGATGTGATGGATTGAAATGCCGGACACGGACACGAATGCAGGAACCAAATATGCAGGCATCGCTCATGTAACAGCTCATTCAGAATTTGGAGACAGAGCAGGCGCCATTAACACATAGTGGCAGAATATTATCTTAATCCGTTATTTATCTACGCCGTATGAATTGCTAGACTTCAGATACGCGTGCTTTTAGAACTAAATCACCTATTGTTATAGGCATTGACAACCCAGCTGCTATTTCGTATTGGTTTCTGGGTAAAGGCACCTTGCAGACGGGCAAGTGGATACGAACGTTGTAATGAAACGTAATGCTCACATCCTCACCGCTTTCTGCACGACAACCCAACACTGGTCCCTAACTTAAGGCACTTGCATCCAGTCCTTACGACCCTTCCTTCAGGTTTGGATTTATTTGGCTAGATACGTGAAAGCCTTGCACTGCAGTCCCGCATCTCACCGCGCAGGCTGCCCGTTGTGCCGGGAAGCGGATGTGGTGGATGGTGTTCGGCTGAAGCCAGTCCAGATTTCCGGAGTTCTCTGTGCCGAAATACCAACTTACTATGGCGAAAAGTGGAAGCGGAGAAAAAAAAACCTGAAACTGGGTAGTTACGAGGAAATAGCTACAACGGAGCCGGGATACCGAGGAATCGTGGTTCAGTTCCCGGTAAGAGTACGGATCTCTCGCTTCTCCTAAGCGTCCAAACTGGCTGTAGGGCCCAGCCAGCCTCCTATTCAAAGAGTACCGGGAGGTCATTCCCCTGGGTAAAGCGACCGGGGCATCAAACCAACAGTCGCTTCCACCTAGGGTCGAGGATAAAAATCAGCAGAGCTATAGCTTTAGTCAAAGTTAATGGCATCGATCCCGTTATGACGTGATATTTCAATATTACTGAATGCATTGCCGTCGAAAATAACAATTCTTTATGGCTTGTATCAATAATGCTACATGTTTCGGTCCTCAAGGCCCATCATCAGGCACAAATCTAAAACACGAGCATGTATGCAAGTTTAATATTATTAATTTCAGGGCTCCCAAATTTTAAATCTTGTTTCCAATTTTGTGTAGCATTCACTCACCCGTACGCCTTCAGGGCATGCACACGGACACCTTTACGTTTACCCCCGGTCACTTTAGCTCCGGAAAGAATCCCTTCCTCCGACATTCTGTCGACAAAGTGATATCTCCATCCCAGGGTATGAATTCCGTGGCAAATCATATTACTGACTACATTTTTATTAACATCGGAACATGGTCAGCTCATGTTCACACCAGAATGTAGTTCGTGTATTATACCTTTAAAGGCAAAATTTTATTAGAGTAATATATTAAAATTCAGTTCCTACTTCACAATAAACACACGCGTACTCCATTACAAAGACCAACCGGTTAATGGCGTTTACGAAATAATCACCTTTTAGTGTAAGAATCATACGGCACCTATAAATACACGCTTTGGGCAAAATGCAGAACTTCTTAATGTTAAAGTAGGTGGTACATGCACTGACCACCATACTTTAAAGTACTTCCACGTCGCTCCATCGCAAGAACCTTCATTAATTTATTTTCGGTTGCTTTAACTTCGCTGTCAGTAGCTCAGATTACATCCCAATGAATAACAGGAAAACTGATAAGTCGCGATTTGGAAAGGATTTGGAAGAAAAATCAATCAATCACCTCGTGATGTCTTGCTACAGGCCTGTAGCCTCTTCCAAAACAAGTTCTCCACAGAGTGCGATCTAGTGCTTCCTCTTTCAAATTCCATTATATTCTCTTCTCCTTAAGGTCATCCAATAGCTGCTTACGTCTTCTTCCTCGTCTTCTCTTCCTTTCCATCTTCCCTTCAATCACGTGTTTCAGAAGGCAGTTCCTACGCAAGATGTGACCAATCCAGTTAGCCTTCCTTTGTTTTACTGTATGTAGGATGTTTCTCTCCTCTTTGACTCTACGTAATACTTCATGTTTCACAAGATCGGTCCACTGATATTCTCAATCCTTCTCCAGCACCACATTTCAAATCGTTTCAAGGTATTTCTGATCTATTTTTCGAAGTGTCCAACTGTAATGTCCAAATCTGGGAACCTTTACAGAGGCATTCAGCTGGAGGAGAGCTACTAACAATACAGGACACACGTACGTATAAAGTTAACATTGAGGGTGTTCGGATTATTGCATCCTGGACACTTCTCGAACAGTCACGACATTTAATCTAATCTGATCACACTTCTTGCTGTTGTTCAAATTGTACGTACAGTACAGAATGTTATTAGTATTATTAGGGTCTGCTTATTATATGTCTACGCTGATTTTCTCTGGTACATATTTTCAGTCATAACCTCAAAGTTGCATAGGATCAAAACACTTTGTAACCGTTGGTTTACAAACTATATTTATTACACAATTTGTAAGTATATTTATAATCAGTATGTCTACCTGTCTCCTTAAAATACAGACTGATGAATAAATTCAAGAATTCCAGCCAAAAGCAGCAATTAACTGGTCGTCGAGGTGATTAGTGAAATTAGATAAACTCAGCACAGTGGATCTTATACTCTTACATAAGTAGCGATTACTCAAATGTATCTGGTTCGCTCACAATTTCGATTAGCATGAACATAATTATTGTGTACCAGGTTTTAAAGGAAATTATGTTCCAAACACAATCCTCACATATTTACTTCTAAAAAATAAATAAATAAATAATGTTCCTTCGCTCATAGACTGCTGCTGGGCTAAAATGCAGCTAAACACATCGTAGTGACAGATAAGTCGTTACCTAATTTCTCAGTTTCTTAAGTCTGACCGCAAAGGTGATTTTACCCGATCAACCGATATGAATCACGTACTTCGCAAACTATAAAGAAATAAGTATTAAACATTGTGATTAAATGATTGTTTTTTTGTCTTAATGAACCGGCAAGCAAATCACACCTTTTTGCGCCAATTTATGTTAGATCGCCTATGGTCTGTCTGCAACCGCCGTATTATGTTAGATCACCTATGGTCTGTCTGGAGCGGCCATATTACGTTAGATCACCTCTGGTCTGTCTGGAGCGGCCATATTACGTTAGATCACCTCTGGTCTGTCTGGAGCGGCCATATTACGTTAGATCACCTATGGTCTGTCTGGAGCGGCCATATTACGTTAGATCACCTATGGTCTGTCTGCAGCGGCCATATTACGTTAGATCACCTATGGTCTGTCTGCAGCGGCCATATTACGTTAGATCACCTATGGTCTGTCTGCAGCGGCCATATTACGTTAGATCACCTATGGTCTGTCTGCAGCCGCCGTTATTTCCTGTAATTATGTCGTACCGACACGATTTAAAAAAAATTGATTGAAATGTGCTTTGATTTTGTCTGCAACTTTTCTCTGAACCTAAACACATAACACAAATTTTCAACTGCAGTCCATGTTATTGAATGTTTCGCTACGCAAACCAAAACAGAAGGCCCCTTGAACTCCAGTTTGTTATTGTGGCTAACCAAGAAAAAAAAATGTTCATCACGGAAATTCCGTCGACTCAGCACAAACACAACTTTCGCTGCAGGAATGCGATTTCCGGCAGGCTATTCAAGTTGCCCCGTCCATCTCTTTGCATCCCAATGGTCTGCAGTTTGAGTCTCTCAAACGCAACTTATTTTAACTTTCTCTGCAGAAAGATAGCACTCTGGGCAACCGGCATGTTTAGTGCCGCCTATGCGTTGTGAGAGAGAACAGGAAGGTGATATATAAGTTCTACTAGGCGCCGGACACAAGCCAATCAAGTGTAATTGAGAGGTAACACTGCAAGCAGTTCCGCTGCACAGTTTTATGGCCCAAACGATACTATTATACCACATCATCATCATCATCATAACGCTCGCACAACCTTGTAAATGACTTTCTTGTTATTACTAAACACTATAATGAATGAAATAACGTGAATTTTTGCGAATAACTTAAAACGACAGATTCTGCGAACGTTCCGCAACGGCGCCCGGGACACTATCCCTGGTATAAACTGACGACGGAAGTTGGGTGGAACCCAGAGTCGGCCTAAACGCTGTGGAGAAAATAAAATCTCTTCTCCTTCAAGAAATAAAATTTGTATTCGTCGGTCGTCCAGCCCGCACGCTACCCTGACTGACGTCGCGGCATATTTACGGAAACGAAACCGAAATCAGTGGATGGGCACGTAGTGTCTGTACATGGCACGCACAAACCGTGACTTCTTTACATGATCATCCTGACTGGGCCGGCTGTACATGTCACACTGGCCCCACTGCAAGAAGACCCACTAACCGTTCAACACAGTGGTTACTTTATGCACAAACACATTCGGAAGGTGTGCCTTTTGACCACAGTGTTTGTACCGCACGATTCTCACAATGAACAACCATTACTTTCCTAAAGGGCACTAAGAGGTTATCATTTTCAATGTTGGCGCAGTGTCTACTCTGAAGCAGGAACACATTTTCATGCGTTTACATAAACTAGGTTTCAAACGCATAATTTGAATAAAAATCCCGCGGCCGTTGTCTGAAGCTACTAATTTATATTACACTTTCCAAAGGACGAGCGGGCCGATGCTTGGGAACTTTCTCAAAAACCGATTATTTTTCTTATCCCCCTCCCCCCACCCGTAATAAAATGACTCAATTCTCCCACAAACTTCCCTTTATCTACTCCTCTATTACTTTTCCTAAGTCTCACTCTTCCCTTTGCTCTCGGGGCTTCCAAGCGTTAAACAGAAGAAATTTAATCAGGCGGTGAAGAGATTCTCTGCTTCCTAAGCAACTCGAAGGGCCATCACAGCTTTACAAAACTCAACATGGCCGTTGTCTTGGAACCAGTTCACAGCTTCACATGTTATTCCTATATATATTTTAGTACAGGGTTTTCTAAACATGGAAGTAAATACTGCAGAGTGGGGGCTGACATCTGTCGCTGTGCATCCGACGTCGTCCGCTCTACGTGCATAGTGGGACCGAGTACTGCAGAGCGGGCGTCGTCATCGGGTCGCAAAGGAGCAACGCACCCATCAACGGGTTCCGCATTCAGCTACACTCCGTAGTATCACTCCTGTACACACATGTATTTCACATGTCTTGCAACGAATTTTCCCAAACAAAATTTGTACACGTAATTTCTGTGTGCAGCACACCAACCTATCCATACTAAACACCATAACACAACTACTAACCTCAAATGATCATATTACACAAGGTCAATTCTAACATGATAAAATATTTTCAATTTGTTAATTTTATGCTGCTGAGGTCCATGAGGTTCATGATTGCTGTTTTCTGCAATGTGACGAAATTTAGTGTGGCTGACATGTTTCAGGGAAACTGCTGACTCCATAGTTATGGTTTACCCCTGATGATAGAAGCAGCAAGTTCCTTTGAAGCGTCTGTAAATTACTACCAGATTACACGGCGTCACATCATATAATCGAACACTCTTTATAGTCACAGCAACGAAAAAAACAAATCTCACAAGTCGTCATGTTTTCCTCATCACTCCCTGAACTAACGACGAGTATTTACCCGAAACGAGCCCCCGAGTCACTCGTGAGCGATTTGTCCTCTGTACAGAACAAAACAAAGAGGCACGACAGTGGGCCAGCGACAACAGGAAGCATGGTCACTGGACATGACAGGACAGGGAGAGGAAGGACACAAAGAAGAAACGAAGAAGGGACGAAGAGAAGGTAAAGTACCTAAGTTGAGTTTAAGCACCATGCCATGTAGACGGTTGAGGGAATGGACGTATAGCTCCATTCATCCTTAATATCGGCTCCAGATGAATTCGAGTGGTCCTCTTCATGCCCCGGCCATGTTAACCTCGGTACCCATTTGATATAAGACTAGTGGACCCACTGCTGGTGTGGACACTATGGCCACAAAACTAATTGCTAGCAGAGGAAGAATAAAAGCAAGGAAAGAAGAAAGGAAAGGGTGGAAGACAGAAATGCGTGGGTGGGAAAAGTCGGAAGGAAAAGCAGTGATAGAAAGCGAGATAAAGACAAGAATATGGGAAAGGAAGGTGAAACAGATAAAAAGAAACCAAGCAAGTATGAGTATTTACGATAACTAACAAGCTCCATACAGCAGAGTCCTTGCAGCAGAGAGCTTGCCTTGTCAACATCTTCCCTGCCTCTTATGTTACCCGATGTTTGATTACCGCACTCACAAGACCCGCCACCGGTTCATATCCTGAGCCAGATAAATACATTCCACGCCCCCACAGCCTATTTGAGAAAAACAGAAGACGATTCGAACTCGCGACCCCAGACTGCAGTTAGTTACTTCGCTGTTTCGTGACGTCAGCCTCATATGACCTACAGCTAGCTGAAATTTCTGCATAAGCCAGCAAATCTTTTAACGTGCACAGGCCCAATATCCGTAGGAAATTAGCAACATAAGAATCCAGTGTTCTGAAATATGACGCAGTATCGCTTAGTAAATAGTTACCAAAGTTTCGTAGGAGATTGCTACCTCCTTATTTACGGTAAGAAGTCCACTATTTATGCACTACTTATACCCTGAAGACGGAGGCAGCAAGCCTTCTGAAACGTTGGTAACTATACGTACGTTTTCACAAATCTGCACGGCATCACATCGTAGATCAGTGTTTCCCAGCCTTTTTCCCATGGAGGAAGCCCTGAAATAATTCTTCATATCCCGAAGAATCCCTGCCTATGAAAACGAAAACAAAAGGGGCAATTGGTGCTCCCTAAAAACATGCAGATTAAAGCGCAGAGAATTTTAAATGTGTAGTTTATGTGCAATGGTGTGAAGATGGTCTTTTGCAATAAGAGACGAAATATGTAGTTTATGTGCAAGGGTGTGAAGATGGTCTTTTGCAATAAGAGACGAAATATGTAGTTTATGTGCAAGGGTGTGAAGATGGTCTTTTGCAATAAGAGACGAAATGTGTAGTTTATGTGCAAGGGTGTGAAGATGGTCTTTTGCAATAAGAGACGAAATATGTAGTTTATGTGCAAGGGTGTGAAGATGGTCTTTTGCAATAAGAGACGAAATGTGTAGTTTATGTGCAAGGGTGTGAATATGGTCTTTTGCAATAAGAGACGAAATGTGTAGTTTATGTGCAAGAGTGTGAAGATGGTCTTTTGCAATAAGAGACGAAATGTGTAGTTTATGTGCAAGGGTGGAATATGGTCTTTTGCAATAAGAGACGAAATGTGTAGTTTATGTGCAAGGGTGTGAAGATGGTCTTTTGCAATAAGAGACGAAATGTGTAGTTTATGTGCAAGGGTGTGAAGATGGTCTTTTGCAATAAGAGACGAAATGTGTAGTTTATGTGCAAGGGTGTGAAGATGGTCTTTGCAATAAGAGACGAAATGTGTAGTTTATGTGCAAGGGTGTGAAGATGGTATTTTGCAATAAGAGACGAAATCAGACGGAGGATGTTTAAAAAACGGGATTTGGGCCCAAGATCGAACAAGCGACTGATGGATGGAGAAAAACTGTACAATAAGGAGCTTCATAATTTGCACTGTTCATCAGACATTATGTCGCTCAATTCGAGGACACGTAGCATGGACTGGCGCAAAAGCAGGCTCTGTAAGTGGTTATACTGAGGGTGTGGCGGTCTCCTCATTCCCACCGGCAAATACCGCGGTAGTATCTGGTTAGGCAACTAAGTAGTCTAAGCCAGTGGTATTCAACCTAGGGTACGTGTACCCCCGGGGGTAAGCGAAGACATCTTAGAGGGTACGTAATACTAAAATAAATAAATATATTATTTCATGATAAACACTGAATAATCAGGGCCAGATTTAGGGTTAGCCACAAGAGACCCGGACGTAAGGACATGTGATTTGGGTACGCCATCTCTCTCTCTCTCTCTCTCTCTCTCTCTCTCTCTCTCTCTCTCTCTCTCCTTTATGCGATTCTTATCTGGGCGGCTAGTTTCATTTTATTCCACATAGTGCATAAAATTTTGCTTTGCTAAAATACCTTTGTTCCTTTATTAATTTTTATATGATAGGCAATAATATATTTGCTATTTGATAGCTTGATTCTCCTTTTTTTCATTTAAAATTTATTATTTAATATATTATTTTGGATGTAATTTATTTAACTTATTTTAGATGTAGATTATAGACTCTGTATAACTTGAATTACGCAACAACAACTTTGAGGGTAAAAAGTTGAAGAGAAATTATATCTGGGGGTACGCGAACAAAAAAAGGTTGAATTCCACTGGTCTAAGCAGTAGGGAGCAACGATGGTGGCGCTACAAGGTAAAAGTGCCCTCGGTGTTTAACTGAGCACTGTACCATGAAGACTTATGGAGGAAAAATACTGACTAGAAATACATGTAATTCCAAACATTCTTAACCTTGACACTGGTAGCAGTGGCCGGCTTCATATGCCGGCCTTTTCAGTGGCGGAGAAAGAGCCCCCAATATCCACTGTAAGAGAATGTATGGGCCCCACACCCAGTTCGAACGCTGTGGAGAAGAAAAAATGCCATGTCCTTCATTGTTACTTTGTGCGTGTATTACAAACGGCGATTCCTTCACTACTACAGCAAACGTAAAGCTGAAACATCTGAAGCGTGAAATTAATCTAAATAACGTAAAGGTTCAGATCCTACCTCACAGTAAACACACTGTTTCTCCATTACACAGAATAATAGCTGTTGACTGCGAGAACCATACAAAAGAAAAACAAATGAAATGTGTGAGCAAAATGTAGTAGTTCCTTTAATGTTAAGATCAGGGGTATAACTCCATGCATTCTTAATCTTGGCATTAGATGGAGGTGAGTGATCAGCCTCATGCCAAGGCCACTTTACATCCAAGGAAGGAGCCTCGGTATCCATTGGATAGGAAGCTGGGTGTGCCCTACTGCCGGTATGGAAGAACAGGCGAAAAGAACGTCTTGCCCGTATCGGGAATGGCACCCCGATTCCTCGGTCGTCCACCTCGCAGCCTAGTCGGTGTACTGAGCTATTGTCTTGGTAAAGGAAAATTTATCTCTGTCCACGCGATGAAGGCATACAAGAGGAACAGAGGTACAGCTCCATTCATTCACAACCTCGGCACTAGATGGATGTGAACCCATTTAAACGACAATCACTCCATCATCAAAATTCCGATTTTTGATGTAATAATCACACAAAGCTAAAAACAAACACAAATGTACGAATGCACTCACTGAACAGGCAACACAATCCAGCACACATACATCACATCACCACGAGCTGTAATGTAGGTGCAACAAACAACCAAAACCTCATTACGTTTTACAGTAACCTGAAGAAGATCAATACAGGTCGAAACATATCATATTACAGATAATTTATTCTTATAGTTATTATGTTTGTGTATAATATAATAGAATAAAAATATTGTTTAGATATGAAGCAATTACTTCCATTAAATACCGCATCGTGTAGCACAAGGAGATGAAACACTAAAGAAGAAATAGCACTGTGTTCTATGGAAACTTGGTAAACAACAGACGTGTTGTCAGAACGCAGACAAACATATCAATCTTAACCCTCCAGAGAGGCTCACATCTTCTAAACACGTAAGTTTACGACCGGTCACAAGTATCGCAAGCAAGCAGCACAGGTTATTCTGGCACAAAAGCAAAGTCCTACCCAAGCACCGACCGTCTGCAGCTTGCAGCAAACCTGTAAGACTCAACGTAGGCCTATTTATTGCCGAAGCCAAGGAAGCTATTGGGCCACACAGAAAAAAGTGGCATATGTCATGGCCTGTGGTCACTATTCCTAAAATCACGGTTCGATTCCCAGCAGGGCGCAAAAGACACTTCTCCAAAAACCTCCATACGGGCTCTGGGGCCCACCCAGCCACCTATTCAATGGGCACTGGCACTCTTTCCCCGGGGGCAAAACTCAATCCCATCTAGTATTGAAGGTAGGAATGAGTGGAGCTTTGCCTCCACTGTCCCGTATGCCTTCATGGCTTACACAGAGACAACTTCATACCTGTTACTCTTATTTCCTAGTCAAATGCCATCCCCTCACCAAGAAGTACAAGCTTTACAAAGTGGAAATTTCTGAAGAGGAAATATCCAGAGTCGTGTTCATTCCGTTTGGGGTTTGCACCGTGTTGAAGTGGGCTACGTTGCCGACGTTTCGGAAGAATGTGCTACCTCCATTTTCAAAATCGCAGCGTGTAAAATAAAAATGTGGTGCCACTTCCACACGGTGCAGAAACTCCAAAACAGCATCAACAGCCATAATACAGAGTACATATCATAGTCTTTTGCATTGTTAGATCCGCAGTAGGAAACAGAGCAGTCACATTTTCAGACACACGAAACATGCAGTTTATAATTTTTGTATAACCTTCACCGTGCATTTCAAATTTCACTGTCTATTAAACCAAACAACTTTTAGACATTGACGAGCCTTCAAAGTCTTATATACAGTGTGTTTTTATATATGACGCAATCTACTTTAAATAAGTGTTTTTAGCAAGTGTTTTCATAAAGTGATCATAACCTATATAAATATCGAACTATAATGAGTGTGATAACACAGTGAACTTATGGATGTGAATTAAATGTAGTTTGACCCTCCTGATAATGGTCTAGGCAGAACGAAACATATGAAGGGGAAAGTTGTAATTACTATTAAAAATTTACAGTGAAGGTGCATTTGTTTGGTTTAATAGACAGTGAAATTTAAAAAGCACGGTGAAGGTTATATAAAAAATTTTGGTTTACAGATTGCGTATGATGGTCAGTCTAAACACAGTAAACAAACTCGTGCTTACTGCTCCTAAAGCTCAAGCGACTCAGCCTTGAAAAAATGACTCTCAATAGCCGATACTGGTTCAGGTTTTTGTCTCCAAGGCCGCTTTCGAGAACCGCTACGCAGACAAACCGCGTCTTCCGTTCGTTCATCAAGTCCGATGCTATTAACCCGGTATCGAAATTGCAACAGTCCAAACAATGTGACATTTGACGTTCTCGCAGCGGTGCTGATGAAGAATCCGGTATGTGCTTTGATTGCAACAAAACAAACAGGAATTTTATACGAATATCCTGCATAGCAGACCACTGCTTCTCAAAATATTTTCCACGTTATCCCACATAAATGTGTTTCGGTATCTCACGACAGACGGGGCCACGTACTACTATACATATGTTCATATTAATCTTCTTAGTTGTTCTTTCCACTGACTCGTTCAAAGTGGCACTGTATCATATATTTCTCCAATCACTTTAGTTTTCCCCCGCAAATTATTATTCTGCCCTTGCTCCATCCTCATCTAGCAACAGGGGTGATTACCCCTCAGTCACACACACACACACACACACACACACTCGGTAGCTACAGCAATCTCAGCAACACATGTTCAAAAACCTCCCCATATTTGAACTAACCTTTTGTAAATTTCAACAAATTTAATTTAAAAGCTAATACGAAATTAGCCAAATAAAATGGGACAGTTTGTCTTTAAAATCGAAGGATTAACAGGCGCCTTTGTAAGCATTATAGCGCACACAAACGTGCTGACATTTTATGGACGAGTAATAAATCCCCCTCCTTCTCAGTAATCTAATTCTCAGGCAGCCTGCATAAATCATGAAGCTCCTAATTCCACTGCTTCAGTTGTTATACTTTGCGTTACCACTGAAGTTACAAAACACACAACAGAAACGTTAGGAGTACTTACAAATAATGCTAAATCGGGCTCGTGCATCCAGTAACGATTGGCTTCAACAGCTGCACAAGCTACAAAGTCTGCAGTTCGATTCCAGTCAGTAGAACAACAAACCTCCGCAAGCATTCAGAACACGCTCGGACCTCACGCACAGCCAGACACTAACCGCGCCACTGAGCGGAACGTTCAGAACTGAAGTGACATTACACAACGCACTCTCTCTGTGGCCACTAGAAACACGCTCTATCCCTTCCCCTGTTGTAGGACTCCACAACAATTTCTTCCGTTGGCCTAGATGAATCAGGGTTCAATTCCCAGAGAGTACAAAATGTTTTTCTCTTCTCCAAAATTTCCAGACCTGCTCTGGGTCCCACCCTGCCTCCAAACCAATGGCTATTGCGTAAAGAGGCCGGGTCGTGAAGTTGGCCATGTATTTTCAACTACCACCAAGGTGAAGAATGCGTGGAGCTACACCTCCACTTCCATAAGTCTTCATGGCTTGGTGCTTAATTAAACGCAGGGACTGTACATTCTTATGAACGAGGTATCTTGGAAGTACTGTCGTTCTGTTCTGAATTTGGGTACGTAAAATGCAGATAAAGTTGCGCCCGTGTTTAATTAATTAACACGCCATGAACGCAATAGAAAATGGGGCGATCAACTTCACGCCGCGGCCGCTTTATCAACGGGCGAAAGGGGAGAGGCCTAGGTATTGTCATTTATCGTATTACTCTTCTCTCCTCTCTTCAATAAGTGATTCTCCCCTTCTCCTTCCTCTACTCCTTTATCTTTATTTATTCTTTTTGTGTTTTTCGTCTCGGTGTTTCTCCGCCTATTCCCCCATCACCTAACCCTATATATTACCATAACACAGAAGCCTGCAATTTGAATATTTGTAACATGTCACCATGCAGCAGCCAACTGCAGCATGAGAAAGCGGAAAAGGGATGAATGCATGAATGAATGAATGAATGAATGAATGAATGAATGAGTGAATAAATACATAAAGGAAAGAAGGAAGAAACAAAGGCAGAACATCACTGTGATCAGCGCAGTATTTTCCAGTGTTCCAGTTTAAAGTACAATTCCATTCGGTGCCCCATGCGTTCCCATAGCAACGTGTGACGTCAGAGTGGGAGATGCTGGAAGTTTCCAGCGCCTGCATGAACATCGCGATCTCTTACTGACCTACTCAGCTGGCGGCATCGATTGTATCGAACAGCTGCTCCAGACCTGTGTCCGGCACTACCGGAAATGACGCAATAATTCAGATTCATTCATTCATCAGAAGCAGATAGTCGCTAAGACATTAAAGATATTCTCTTGATTTTATGCAACCCGAGTATTGCTGCCGTGTTCAAAAAAGTCCCGACAGCGGACACTACCTTGTGCTAGTCAAATTTAGTGAACCCCTACACCCCATTAAATACTTATTTCAAAATCCACCACATATGCGTAGGTGTTCCAACTGGTCTCGTCTCTTAAGATCTGTCTAGCAAATACAAGTTTCTCATCCCGCCAATGGGTGTTACGTACTCTGTCCACTTCATTCTCTTTATAGGACGATAATAATTCAATTCAATTCTAGTTTATAAATGTCAACAGCCAGATAGCCAATTACAGAAACAGTATAACATATAAACACAAATAACAACGGACAATGGACAGGACACAAATGAAACAAACAAACAAACAAACAAATAAAAGAACACTTAAATAATTAATAAGGACACTTTGTAATAATATAGTAAAATACTATCACATCTGACTAAGTGTGAAAATTTGCCTTCTGAAGACATCCAATTATTACAATAATAATAATAATAATAATAATAATAATGTTGTAACGGAACTGAAGTATACATTATTGTCTACCCTTTCTGAACCGCGACCCTGATTAAGCCAATAGCTGTCTCGCGACCCCAGGAGTCAGAAATAAAGATAGGCGTAAAATAAAATAAAAAGCATAAATCTGTATAACGAATGTAGCATGTTAATGATTTAATGAAATGAAGATAAACATATACGCATTTACATACTTCTGCATGAGTCTCAGTTCAGTATTGTGACTCCTCTTAAGCCGGGATTAGACGGCGCGCGGCTCGTCGAGTGACGTGACGTCACTTGCTCGGCCAACAGATCGGAACAGAAAAGACAATCTGGCTACACGACGCGGCGCAGCTCGGCAAATGGCGGACCAGCGGCCTTGCTCGGGTAGGTTCGGCTCGGCTTGTGGAATAAGTCGTGTTGTTCTATGAACTTAAAAATGTCCTCGTTTGACCACTCCATTCTAGCCAATACTAATTGTGCGACAGAAAATTTCACTCTTCGCACACCCCGACAGCAGAAAACAAAGACCAGACCTAAGTGTATAGAGACTTGGACGAGACTGGCTTGGCGCGTAGACTGCAAGCCCCGTGTAGCCGCAACAGCTGCCTGCGCCGAGTCTCTTTGAGGATCGTGAAAAAACCGCTTCTGCGGCGATCCAACGAGCCTCGCTCACCCAATCACAAGCCGCGCCTCGCCAGGCCGGATACACGGCGCGTTTGAATACGATTCTTTGTCAATGACGTCAGTTATGACGTAAAACGAGCCAAGCCACGCGCCGTCTAATCCCGGCTTTATGATTCTTATATCTAGAGTTAATCTTCATGACCGCGTAACGTTGAGTTTTTCCGCGTTTTGGGAGTGATTCTTTAAGGCGAGAAGATTTTGCCAATCGTACGATAACTTCGGTAGAAAAAAACATATTTTTTTGGCTTAATCCGATCATTTTTAGTTAAGAGGCTGGCAGCCCTGGTGGTCAATGGTCTGTGTCACATTTGTAACACGACGGTCAAGACATTGCTACGCTGTCCTTATAAGTGATTACCTTGACAAAAATACTGAGTTTAATACACTTATCAAAATAGTGCGAGTTAGTAATAAGTAGATTCATGAAATTATTTTGCGACCCACTCAGAATAGCTTCGCGACCTAAATTCGGGTTTCAACCCAAAGGTTTAGAAAAAATGGTCTAATTATATACTTATCAAAGAAATGTTCTTATTCTTGGTGTTACAATCTCCGCTACTGAAAGGCTTTTTAAATATTCGGAAGACAAGAGACAGAACTCCTTGGATGGGGGATCAGACCATCAAAGTCCTCTACAATGTTTCGCTGTGTCGTCTTGGTGCTGCAGTTTCATTTCAGCATTGGTCTGCTCCACTCTACAGGTGTTCTTGATCCTGCAGTTTCATTTCAGCCTCGGTACGTTCCACTCTACAGGCGTTCTTGGTGCTGCAGTTCCATTTCATCCTCGGTCTGCTCCACTCTACAAGCGTTCTTTGTGCTGCAGTGCCATTTCATCCTCGGTCTGCTCAATTCTACAGGCGTTCTTGGTGCTGCAGTTCCATTTCATCCTCGGTCTGTTCCACTCTACAGGTGTTCTTGGTACTGCAGTTCCATTTCAGCCTCGGTCTACCCCATTCTACAGGTGTTCTTGGTGCTGCAGTTCCATTTCAGCCTCGGTCTGCTCCATTCTACAGGTGTTCTTGGTGCTGCAGTTCCGTTTCAGCCTCGGTCTGTTCCAATCTACAGGTGTTCTTGGTGCTGCAGTTCCATTTCAGCCTCGGTCTACCCCATTCTACAGGTGTTCTTGGTGCTGCAGTTCCATTTCAGCCTCGGTCTGTTCCACTCTACAGGTGTTCTTGGTGCTGCAGTTCAATTTCAGCCTCGGTCTGCTCCATTCTACAGGTATTTTAAATCCTTATTAAGATATGAGTCGGTCGGAGTCCACCCTGCGCGTACTTAGCTTCTCGAACTTACACAAAATCTGATCACACAGTACTCCTAGCAGAGAAAAACACTTGACTTTATGAATGGTTTGACATCATGATTTATTTTAATGATAAGTGGAACAATTAGCAAAGCGATGAGTTATCACGTCTTGTTTATCCTATTCATTTCTATGGCTTCGGATATCTTCTTGTCACACGGCACTATACCTGTTGTACAAAGTGTATCTGTCTGTAGTGAAATGAACACAAAGTGTGCAAGTCGTCATAATATTTCATCTCCGAAACAACTCGACGATAAGTTATAAACGTTGTGATTGGCCGTATACACAAACACTCCCCGAGTTACACAATTTCAAGTTAAGCGATTTTTAAAAAAAGCAAAAAAAATTTGAAAAGCGTGCCACATCTTTCCTTACGGGACTTAAAACGCAATGAGGTATCTCAAGGTATAATAATAATAATAATAATAATAATAATAGTCTCACTACGTCACCATCTCGACATGGAGGAAGCTGATGCTCGGCAGCTGGTCAGAAAAGAGAACAGGCTAATAGTCGGAGCAGCAGCAGCAACAACAACAGCAGCAGCAGCAGCAACAACAACAACAACAATAACAACAGCAGCAGCATCAGCAGCAACAACAACCGTTCATTGTCCATGCGCATCTAAACCTCGTTCAGCAATAAGACCTCTCGCGCCCTTCCCGTAATGCTATATTAATTGGACGCCAGCGGCTGGAACAGTGTATTTTTTTTCTTCCTCATCTGTTTGCTGACCTTCATATATTGGGTGGTGACATCGCGTAATCAAGTAGGTGGGTACCTCGGGGAAATCTACTGCGACGACTTCAAGGCAGACATGAGATAGTTCTGGAAAAGATTGAAGGGCCTATAGGAAGGGTGGGGTCAACGGATCACGGAGGTCAGGACTGACCAGTGTGAGCCAGGAACAGGTAGAAAGGAGACTGGGCGATGGGAACCACAGGCACTGAAACGTGCAAGTACTCCACTACCGCCTCACCTAGTTTTGTCCGTCTGTGTTCATTTCCTTCTTGACTCCTTTCATTACTTCCTTGCTAGTTTCCTACCTCCTCTCCGCCTTCCTTTGTTCCTTCTTCTCTGGAAGGAGGCAGTGCACTTTCCATTGTTTCAAACTACCAGTCACTGTAACAAACGTTACGCGAGATGGACGATGGTGTCACCTGGCAGATTTGCGGGAAGAACGAAACACATGCAGCCCAGTGACAGCGAGTTTCTGCTGGGCGTTTCGTGTACAGCGAACGGCGTTTGTTGCTATGGAGTATCATGGCAACTGAGACATAACTCCCATTGATAAGCCACCACAAAAACCCTGAGTTAATAAAGACCTCCAAACTGTGTAAGTACTTTAATTACCAGTACTGTTAAACGCTGAATAAGCGGCACGTGTTTCTACGCGACAAACCTCATTCGCAACATGACAGGTGTTAAAGATCGCAGATTTCATACCCGCAAAACTGTTTGTGTTGGCATAGACACGGTGTGGCTGGTGAATTGCCGCGTTGTTGCGTGACTCTGCTTAACCTGCGGATTGCTACGCAATGAAACTTTTGACCCACACCGTATTTAGCTTACTTCCGTTTAACGAAGATCTTTATGCTGTGTGTGAATTTATCCCTCCTCTCTAATTTTCTTAAACCAACAGGCCGATTTACACGAAACTTTATATAAACGTTACACCACTATTTATTAATTTCCTACATCCAATAATAACAGGTGGGACGCAAGAACTAAGTGGCGCAGTTGGTTGAGGCACTGCGCTACAAACCGGAACGTCGCGGGTTCGATTCCCGATGGTGTCACTGGAATTTTTCAGTGCCATAATCGTTTCGGTCGCACTATGGCCCTGGGGTCGACTCAGCCTCTAACAGAAATGAGTACCAGGAATCTTTCCTGGGGGGTAAAGGCGGCCGGTGCGTAGGGCTGACAACCTTACCACCTTCATGTGCCGAAGGGCCTGTCAAGGCCTGTAATGGGATTGCTTTTACGCAAGAACTAAAAGCATAATTGGCACAGCACAGTGTCAAGGGAACTACAAGAAGCAACAAAAGCATAAGTTAATTTCTTGCTCCAACACCGCCAAAATTACTATATGGGGGCGGGCCTGGGTGCATATGGTACCGATGTCAGTATTCAGGTTTAAATTATTGTACTTATATAGGCGTAGCCTAATATTCAACGAGATGAGAAGACAGCCACGAAAAATGTAAAATATAGTGTGGGTTAGAAGTACCGGTACTAGATACAAGCACAGATCATTCGCCCAGTTCTACTCTTCTGTTCACAAGGGGACAACACAGGCGATGCAAGTATCCGGCAATGTCTCCACATGTTTCAGTTACACTTACAAGTTTCCTCTTGTTAATTAAGCACTGTTGCCTGTTGGCACTAGAACTTGGCCGGCTGTCAGCTGCACTGTGACCATGACCTTACAAAGACGCAGAGATCGACCTTCGAACTTCGTAAGCTGATCAGCAATAGTTGAAACCGAGTGCTCGAATGCATGTATTCTGGTTGAAATTTGCAATTCACATTAAGTACCGGCCGTGTTTCCAGAACTCCCTTTGCTGCGGGACACTTCCGGTTAGAGAGAAACTACTAGATGGATCCCCTGGCCAATAAACTCACATATTCATTAAACACTACTAAAATACTATCACAGACAACTATGTGTTTATTATGCACCATGTTTCGGACTTCATAAACCATATCAGGTAAAGGTAAAGGTCACCCTACAACAGACCATAAGGCCCAGAGGGGAAGTAGAGGTACAACTCTACTCTTTCTTTAAACTCGATGCTAGATGGGGGTGGGTGATCAACGCCACGCCCGGACAGCTTTACCGCCGGGAATGACCCGGTACTCATTGTACAAGAGACTGGGTAGGCCCCAGGGCCGCTCTGGACGGGTGCTGAAAGTCTCGCCCCAACCGGGATTCGATCCCCGGACCGTCCAACCATCATCAGGCTAAGTATAAAATGTATGAAATAAAAAATAAAATACAAATGTCATATATTCATACATATAAATATTTGTAGTTTATTTTATTACTAATAACACATTTTTATACTTAGCCTACGATGGTCTATTAAGATCGAAACGTGTGCATGTAACTGTTACATTATAAAAATATAGTTGTGTTTGACGGTTATTTAATAGTTATTTAATTAATATACAAACACAATGTGATGTCTTCCACTAACTTCATGTATTAAAATTAAACGTGGTGGAAAACGTTTATTTGAATCTAAAATAAAAGGCAAGTCAAATCGAAAAGCCGTAAACGTAACGTAGTCGGGCTGAATTACGTTCATTGTATGTAACGTACTTGGTCTGCGAACGTAGCTGCAGTCATTTCTTTGGGGTTGTCTTTTGTGTGTTCAGGCCTAAGGGCATGAAATAAATGCAGTATATTGCGTTACGTTACTGCATGCGTTCAGGCCTCACAACAATAAGAAGTGCAGTACGTTGCATTACGTTACTGCATGCGTTCAGGCCTCACAACAATAAGAAGTGCAGTACGTTGCATTACGTTACTGCATGCGTTCAGGCCTCACAACATTAAGAAATGCAGTACATTGCATTACGTTACTGCATGCGTTCAGGCCTCACAACAATAAGAAGTGCAGTACGTTGCATTACGTTACTGCATGCGTTCAGGCCTCACAACATTAAGAAGTGCAGTACGTTGCATTACGTTACTGCATGCGTTCAGGCCTCACAACATTAAGAAGTGCAGTACGTTGCATTACGTTACTGCATGCGTTCAGGCCTCACAACATTAAAAATGCAGTACGTTGCATTACGTTACTGCATGCGTTCAGGCCTCACAACATTAAGAAGTGCAGTACTTGCATTACGTTACTGCATGCGTTCAGGCCTCACAACATTAAGAAATGCAGTAATTGCATTACGTTACTGCATGCGTTCAGGCCTCACAACAATAAGAAGTGCAGTACGTTGCATTACGTTACTGCATGCGTTCAGGCCTCACAACAATAAGAAGTGCAGTACGTTGCATTACGTTACTGCATGCGTTCAGGCCTCACAACAATAAGAAGTGCAGTACGTTGCATTACGTTACTGCATGCGTTCAGGCCTCACAACAATAAGAAGTGCAGTACGTTGCATTACGTTACTGCATGCGTTCAGGCCTCACAACATAAGAAGTGCAGTACGTTGCATTACGTTACTGCATGCGTTCAGGCCTCACAACAATAAGAAGTGCAGTACGTTGCATTACGTTACTGCATGCGTTCAGGCCTCACAACATTAAGAAGTGCAGTACGTTGCATTACGTTACTGCATGCGTTCAGGCCTCACAACATTAAGAAGTGCAGTACATTGCATTACGTTACTGCATGCGTTCAGGCCTCACAACATTAAGAATGCAGTACATTGCATTACGTTACTGCATGCGTTCAGGCCTCACAATAAAAAGTGCAGTACGTTGCATTACGTTACTGCATGCGTTCAGGCCTTACAACATTAAGAAGTGCAGTACATTGCATTACGTTACTGCATGCGTTCAGGCCTCACAACATTAAGAAGTGCAGTACTTTGCATTACGTTACTGCATGCGTTCAGGCCTCACAACATTAAAAAGTGCAGTACGTTGCATTACGTTACTGCATGCGTTCAGGCCTTACAACATTAAGAAGTGCAGTACATTGCATTACGTTACTGTATGCGTTCAGGCCTTACAACATTAAAAAGTGCAGTACATTGCATTACGTTACTGCATGCGTTCAGGCCTCACAACATTAAGAAGTGCAGTACTTTGCATTACGTTACTGCATGCGTTCAGGCCTCACAACATTAAGAAGTGCAGTACATTGCATTACGTTACTGTATGCGTTCAGGCCTCACAACATTAAGAAGTGCAGTACATTGCATTACGTTACTGCATGCGTTCAGGCCTCACAACATTAAGATGTGCAATACGTTGCATTACGTTACTGCATGCGTTCAGGCCTCACAACATTAAGAAGTGCAGTACATTGCATTACGTTACTGCATGCGTTCAGGCCTCACAACATTAAGAAGTGCAGTACTTTGCATTACGTTACTGCATGCGTTCAGGCCTCACAACATTAAGAAGTGCAGTACTTTGCATTACGTTACTGCATGCGTTCAGGCCTCACAACATTAAGAAGTGCAGTACGTTGCATTACGTTACTGCATGCGTTCAGGCCTCACAACATTAAGACGTGCAGTACGTTGCATTACGTTACTGCATGCGTTCAGGCCTCACAACATTAAAAAGTGCAGTACGTTGCATTACGTTACTGCATGCGTTCAGGCCTCACAACATTAAAAAGTGCAGTACGTTGCATTACGTTACTGCATGCGTTCAGGCCTCACAACATTAAAAAGTGCAGTACGTTGCATTACGTTACTGCATGCGTTCAGGCCTCACAACATTAAGAAGTGCAGTACGTTGCATTACGTTACTGCATGCGTTCAGGCCTCACAACATTAAGAAATGCAGTACATTGCGTTACGTTACTCTCTTCCACAATCTAGTTTCTTCTTCTTCTTTCATCCTTACTTTCTTTCTTACTTTATTTCTTTCTCTTGTTTTCCTTCTTCCTGCCTCTCTTTTATCTCTCGCACTGTCCACATGTCCATTCTGCCCACTGAGACACGCGCTGTCCGCTTTCCCATCTGTGTCACTGAACTGCACTCTGTAACCTCTGACCCCTGCACTTCAGGGAGTCCAAATGCTGGATGCTGCAAACTTCACAAGAGTGAATCGTTCGAGGTTATGGACAGCGTTCATCTTCCTCAGACTGTGATCCAGTGGCGGACGTCTCTCAACACGATGATGAAACTTCTGCTTGCATACAAGCGGGGATTTTTTTTTGTGACGGGATCAGGGAACACAAAAATGGATAATAAGGAAATTGCGAGTCCCAGTATTAACTCTCAATATCACAGTGGTAACTATAGATACCACCTGATTTAAGATCTACAAACTTTGCATTCTCTCCACATAATGTTTTTATGCGTTTCGTATGACTCTCACAACAAAAAAACATTCACCAGTTTGTCTTTATAATGCAGAAGTGAGATACGAACCGAATTAATAAACAAGTCAAATAACATACTGGAGTACAGTTTTTCCTGAAATGTTAATAGGCACTCAGCAAATTCCCCGCCTTTTATGTTACCCGACATTTCATTATCGTTTTCACTACAGCCCGCCACAGGTTCCTATACTCACAAAAATGAATCCAATTTACCCCCTCCCACACTTTTTGTTTAAAATCCATTCGAATATCTATTCCTGTTTATCTTTCAGTATTCCAAATCTCGTCTTTCTTTCAGGTTTCCCGACCAAAACTTTGTATGCCTTTTGTCTCCCATGCGTTCTACACGCCCCGACCTCTCTCATCCTGCTCCATTTTACCACCCAAGAATATTAGCTAAAAGCAAAAATTACAAAACATATAATCCGAAATGTTAAATGTTATTTATATGAGCCTCCAGCTTTAAATGTTTACTGAATGCGTCGCAGGACGATAATTACGTTTCATGGTTCTGATTAACACAATTTATAACTTCTAGCTTCATCCAAATATGTCTTCAAGGTCGTTGTAACATACAGACTGTGTACGGCGATACCAGCTGTCTGTACCTCTTCTTCTCAGTAACTGTTAATGCCTTACATTTCAGTTTCAGCACTTTGGTCATGTGTTGTTCCAGCAAGGTAGCAACATGTAACACAGTGCATATAAATGTAGCCGTTCCGTTTCCCAGCGCAGACCTAACACAGAACACCCAGCAATATTATAAGAAGGTCCCTCCGTACTCTTGCCAATATTACGGTAGCCATGGCCGTTAAAGCGATGTGCAGGTATTGCGGCAGAGTTTCTGGACGCGATAACATCCTCATACACGCCCTCTTTTAATTACAAGAGTAAATCTTAATTTCTTTATTTGAGTGTTTTCCTTCTCTCATATCTTCGGTACTATACTGAAAAGAAGAGTAAACATACCCTGGGCAAAGAGCAAGTACTTCTTACGGTTAGGAAAGCAGGATCTAGAAAGACCGTATGGTAATGAATAACAAACCCATCGATTAGTCCATTCATTCAGTCACTCATTCATTCATTCCATAGTCTGTCTTATGACAGGTCCATAGCCCCTGTCAAAGCGATTTCTCCACAGAGTGCGATTAAGTGCTTCCTCTTTCAGTGTCCAGTATTATCTCGTTTCCTTAAGTGCATCCAGTATCTGCTTACATCTTCTTCCTCGTCTTCCCGTCACGTCTTTCTTCTATCTTTCCTTCAAAACGTCTTTTATAAGGCGGTTCCTACGCCAGATCAAGTAATCCATGACACGGAATATTCATTCACAGGCTCATATTTACTCAGATGGCAAATTCGAGTACATTCTCGCTTTTTCTATTCGTTTGGAATCAAAAATTCCATACACGTGCTTACAGAAACGTGAAATTGAACTCCACTATGACCTAGTCTTATGGTGTTCGTATAATAAATATAAATTATTATATTATATATATCGTGCATTTTAATAATTAATTATTTTATTCCAGCAAATGCACTACACTATTTTAGTGTTTTATTTTATACTACGACTATCTTCATTTATAAAGTTTTAATTATTCAATTTTAATAAAACACCAAAGAAGACCAGCTGACCACCGTGAAGAAGAAGACAAGTGATATTCAGTGATAGTGAATTTATGTTGTGAAAGTGAATTGGATGCATTTGAAAACTGTGAACTCTCGACGACACCCCTGAGGATGGTACAAGGAGTGCCGAAACATATGTAGGGACAAGAAAACACTAAAATAGTCTAGTGCATTTGTTGGAATAAGATAATTAATTAATAAATTATTATTTTTGCTGTTATCATTCGTCGAGTCTCCAGGACTCCGTTACGAAGGGCTACAACTGCTAACAAGTTCTCTCTACAGTACACATCCCTTACACTAAGCCTTATAATGTAATGCAGCCGTTCTTAACCTGGGGTCCACGGACCCCCTTGTCTGTAAACTTGGATGGGGAAAAAAGTTGCAACTTTATTTTCACTAACTTCTAACTAAAATTTACCTTTTCATTCAATAATGAATGATAAGCAACAAAGTAATTTATGGCATGTAGACTCCAAAAATGTTTGTTAACTTCAATAAGTTTCACTATCGAAAGTTATTAAGCCTAAGAAAGGGAATCCAGAATACATTTGCATTCGCAGTGAAATGTCTCTTAAAGAATAGAATGTGATTTCAACTTGCCTACTTTTAAATTTACTTATTGTCTTGTCATTGATTTAACAGATTAATAAATAAGCACATATATCGCCATATTACATATTTGTTATTTTTTAATATTTTGGAAACTGTATTTGAGCATAATTGATTTCTTTGTAATATAATTTGTAATATAGAACATAATACACAGATATATATATATATTCCATATCTATGTATTTTATTTCATGCATTTAAGTACATTTTTCTGAGAAGGGGTCCGTAGGTTTCACCAGACTCTCAAAGAGGTCCATGGCAGACAAAAGGTTAAGAACCCCTGATCTAATGTAACCTACAAGTTCCTATTATAATAGTCCTTCATTCCCCTCCTTAACCCGCTGCCTCATTTCCTTCATTTCGTTTTCGGACTTACATTTTATTTTATACAAGAATTTATCTATATTTCTACTCTGTGTTCTTAGTATAGGTAATAGTTTCTTATAGCTATAGCCTCGTTTATAGTTAAGGACTTACAATTAAAATGTGTTTCTCTGCGTCTTTGCTTTTCCTTGCGTTTATCAGTCTGCCCCTGTCTACACTGCGGACATCTTCCGCTTTCTGCTCCCCTTCTCAGTCCCTTCAGTTTCCAGATTACCAATCTAAACTATGCCATCCCATCTTCCTCATTTACTCGTACATGCTCTTCTTTCTCCCACCCATTTTTTAATTCCCACTATGAAATCAGAGATATTCGTCACATCGTAACAGCCCGTTTCGATACGAGTAAATGCAAAGGCACCTCAGCCTCTGCAGGCACGCTACGTGTACCTCCATTCTCATCATTCTTGTTTGAATAATGCTGTGATAATTAAGCAAATTACGAATTTGAAGCAGCTCATTATGCAGTATTCTCCAGTGTATGATAATATGTCAGATATGACAGTTTTCCCCGCCAGTTTATTGCCAAACCCGTTGAGGCGTTACTCCACATCCAAACCCCAAGCTGGAGTTCGATTCTCTGTGTATTTAGTCACGATATTCCAACTGCACGCATGACACAGTCAAATCATACGATGACCGTGAGACATTAAGTGACAGAACGTGACGTAGCCCATTTGTATAGTCTCAGATTTTGTTTGAATGGAAAGAGGGAACCCATGAGTACCTCAGACAGGACAGACGCAAGAGTACAGTCAGGTCGTCCCTGCGCTTAGTTAAGACCACGCAATGAAGACGGGTGGGACGTTGGAGGTATTATTGCATGCATCCTTAACTTCGGCACTATGCTTACTGGATTAACCTCAATCAGGGTAGCCGAAATTAAAACTCTGAACCTTCCGTATACGAACTGCAACATTCGGGCATACCTACAGGACCACCCCTTATCGGCTGTGGCAGAGTGACACAAGGCCCTGCAACCGGCCAATAGGGCGGTCATTAAGCATGTGATAAGATGTTTACGTAACGCAATGCAGTGCGCATAACGAGATACTTGACACATAGGCTACATAAGTACTTCCTGCAATTATCAAAACCTCTTCCACTATCACAAGTCAATGAACCCTCATGCAACTACACTATGAATAGTCTGCAAGCTGCACGTAACCCATTACAACCAATCAACAAAACGAATATGCACCACAACTCATCATTAAACACTACCCTAAGCCAGTTGCATCCACCTCCCATCCTCACCACCTATTGCTCTATTATCACCTCACCAAGCAGCTCTCTGATAACAGAACCCGAAGGTTCAGTGTCGCCAATAACAAAGTTCGCCAGCGCTGGAACAGTTTCGTCCACAACCGCAGCTCACAACATTGTCATTAACATCTACCTTGCTACTGCCCTTGCGTCTGCCTCTCCAAGACATTTCATCACCTAAATTCTGTATGCTTTACTTTTCTATCGCCTTCCGAGCTACGTTTCCAGTCCATCGAACCCCCCTACATTTCAGTACCCTAACAACACCAGGTGGCCTGTATCAATCATACTGTTCTTCGTTACGTAATATCACAAACAGCTCACTTATTTCATTCTTCTTGCGAAAGATGGTCGTACGTTACCAACAGCTATCCAAATGAATTTATATGGGCGTTAAACTTCGATTTTGCGGTTGTTTTGGAGAACGTATGCATCTAGGAGGAGGAAATGACAAAGGGATGGAGAAAACTATGTAACGAACGTCATAATTCATTGATTTCAGGCTTCCGCCGCGATGTTGATGAGATCTGCGCTCTTCTGGGATGGGACCGATACGTTGTCCGGAAACGTCGGTAAACAATTACCACACGACGACGCGTAATATCCCAGAAGAACGCAGATTTCATAATTCATATTCTTCAACAAATACTTTAACGGCGATCACGTCAAGAAAAAACATAATATGGGCGAAACATGCAGCATGCAATGCAGGAACACTAAATTCATACAATTCGTTTCCTAAGAAAGCCTTAAGCGAAGACACAGCATAGATAGCCTTAGACGCAGATGAGAGTTAAAACGCTAGAACACATCGCTGAAAAACTAGGTGTGGAAATTCGAACTGCATTCTACTGGCTCAGAATAAGGTCCTTTGGCGCATTTTCCATATTTCAATGTGCATTCCAGTGTCAGAAAATCGTCGAATTTCTTGACCAACTGGGCAGCCATTATCTGCTGATGGAAGCACGGGATTCTGTTGGTATGTTTAGTTCGAGTTCGGAGAAATAATGACTGGCGCGCGGACCGCAAATGCCAACCACACTTGTGGTCATTTACACTCGCACGTGAGAAGTCTATGTATGGGCTCTGACCTATATAGCAGCTGCAGGTCCTTAGTCGGTACGGCCGTTGATTAGAACACGGAGAACGTTCTCTTCGATACAGAAATCTACGTTAAGTTTTGAAGAGATTCACTGTCTTGAAACCCTGACAGTAACTGAGACAGATGGTCGGGGATTTCCTGCTTTATGAAACTCATAGGTTCATTACCTCCTTCACAAAATCCTGTGCACGAAGCTACTTGAATCAGGCCCACAAAAGTCTTTGAACCGATCTCTTTCCTCTTTAGCTTTTCTGGCCAAAATTATACATGCAGCTCCCCACCCACTTACACCTCCCACTTCCTAAACCTAGTCATACATGGAAGGATCATGGCTCTTATGTAAAATATGCGAGGGTGTGAAATGAACTTTTATAAGGTTCAATGGCAGACTTATGCAAAAGACGATGGTGATGGTCTGGTTCCCCACGACGGGTAATTTCTTGACCAGCTGAGTGCTGTCTGGAACCGGATAGTTGAATCGTGAATGAGACGCCAGCGCCCACACTCTGTTATCAGAAACAGTTCCACTGACGTAACGAAACGCGATAAGAACGGTACAAACAGGTGGCTGATACGAAGTGACAACAAATAGCTACGTATACGTTGCTGCACCTGTTGCATAAAGTTGATGGGCTGAAGGAAATAGAACGCAAACAATGAAGGAAATATCAAACACAGAACACCGACAGACGGAAATAATGGAGAAAGAAAATAAAGAGAAAAAAGTAAAACGACACTCTAGTACCTGATAGTGTCACATTACTTGCCACGCGGGTTGGCTACCTCCTCAACATCGCACACTTCACGCTGCCCCAATCTTCGGGGTTCATATACCAGTCTACACGGTGTCATAGCACTGTGAAACGCCAAACGCAGATAAAACCACGTAGTTATGGCCCTCTGACTTTAATTATATCTCCGTTGAAATATGTATTTACGTTTTTGTGCAGTGTCGTATCTGTGGTTTGTGAAGAAAGGCAAAGCAATCCCTGTGCAGGCCTGGACAAGCCCTGAGGTCTCCAGGAAGTTGAGGTTCCCAGACTTTCTAGATAACCGGCACATGAAGGTGGTACCCCTCGTACTCATTTCTGTTAGACTGAGTCGGCCCCAGGACCATAGTGCGGCCGGAAGTATTAAGTCAATGACCCCAACGGGAATGGAACCCACGACCTTCCAACTTGCAGCGCAGTGCCTCAACCAACTGCGCCACCATGCACCCCCAATCGATTTGTAAACCAGAAAATTATAAGCAAAGAGCGAGTCTTCGCGTTAAACAGTAATGCCACTCAGTTCACATGCATCTGTTAGCCCCATACAGGGTAAGGCTACCTACATGTACCTTCCGCTTTAACATCCAAAAACTGTTCATTTTGCTTGCACTGTGTGTTTACATGTAGCGGTATATCTGCACTGTTCTTCACAGAGCATCAGTATACAGTAACCCTACTGTAAAGCCGGGATTAGACGGCGCGTGGCTCGGCACGTTTTACGTCATAACTGACGTCACTGACAAAGAATCGAATTCAAACGCGCCGTGTAACCGGCCTGGCGCGGCACGGAGTGTGACTGGTGGAGCGAGGCTCGTGCGATAGCCTCAGAAGCGGTTTTATCACGATCCTCAAAGGGACTCGGCGCAGGCAGCTGTTGCGGCTACACGGCGCTTGCAGTGTACGCGCCAAGCCAGTCTCGTCCAACCTGTATACACTTACATCTGGTCTTTGTCTTCTGCTGTCGGGGTGCGCGAAGAGTGAAAGTTTCTGTCCCACAATTGATATTGGCTAGAATGGAGTGGTCAAACGAGGACATTTTTAAGTTCATAGAACTTTATAAATCGGAACCAGTGATTTGGGACCCAAAGAACGCTTCACATAGTGATCGAAATAAAGTAAATTCTGCGTGGGAAAGAATCAAAGTAGGATTGGAAGAGGCTGGGAAACAGTTTTCTGTGAAACAGCTTAAGACAAAGAAGGATGTTTTGATGGCAACATTCCGGAAGCTGTCACAGAGAGTCAGGCAATCCATGAAGACTGGCAGTGGTACTGATGAAGTGTATAAGCCCGACTGGATTTTTTTTTGATACGCTGGCAAAGTTCCTCTCTGTTGTCTACGAACCACGAAAGACAATAAGCTCACAGGTAGGTGAATACATTATTTATTAAATATTTATATAACTGTCTTAATATTATCCATATCATTAATGGGAGTTTGGCTAAAAACAAGGTAAACCACTTTTGTAAGTGTAAATACTTTACATATAATTATACAGAGTGTAAGTGCAGATATTATCAACTTAAAACTAAATTTATTTATTAACTATTGAGATAGTAAAAAAGAAAAAAGTATTAAGGACTTTGTGTTTCTTTAAATGTAAACACTACATATTAGCAAGTAACACCACTTTTACAATATATTACGATAATATTACGAATATATTACGATTTCCACAAGCCCAGCCGAACCTACCCGAGCAAGGCCGCTGGTCGGCCATTTGCCGAGCTGCGTCGCGTCGTGTAGCCAGATTGTCTTTTCTGTTCCGATCTGTTGACCGAGCAAGTGACGTCACGTCACTGGACGAGCCACGCGCCGTCTAATCCCGGCTTAACACTGTCTGACTGCACGCGTTTGAACACAGTAAAGTATACGGAGTCAAAACTTCGCCGAACGCTGACAAATGTAGGTACGTGCGGATAATCGCGGCCGATTACTCTTTGAACCGCCGCGGTAGCTGCCAGCATCAGCTACCCAAGCACTGCATAAATTTTTAATGTCCAGAAATGGTGTTGTGGAAGGGGGGAAGGACAATAAGCTACCGCGTTCACGTAACCTTATACTTACCATAATAAATTTGCGCAAGGAGGTAGTTCACGTAACCTTATATTTACCATAAGACATTTGCGCAAGGAGGTAGTTCACGTAACCTTATATTTACCATAAGAAATTTGCGCAAGGAGGTAGTTCACGTAACCTTATATTTATCATAAGAAATTTGCGCAAGGAGGTAGTTCACTTAACCTTATATTTACCATAAGAAATTTGCGCAAGGAGGTAGTTCACGTAACCTTATTTACCATAAGAAATTTGCGCAAGGAAGTAGTTCACGTAACCTTATATTTACCATAAGAAATTTGCGCAAGGAAGTAGTCACGTAACCTTATATTTACCATAAGAAATTTGCGCAAGGAAGTAGTTCACGTAACCTTATATTTACCATAAGAAATTTGCGCAAGGAAGTAGTCACGTAACCTTATAATTTACCATAAGAAATTTGCGCAAGGAAGTAGTTCACGTAACCTTATATTTACCATAAGAAATTTGCGCAAGGAGGTAGTTCACAAAGCACCGTCGGCATTCCCCTTAACCCCCCCCCCCCCCCCAAACCCGGTCGACAAGCAATCACTGTGCAGCATTTAAATAACATACGTGTACCAGCTGATACACTATCTTGTATCTATACATTCTTACTTTCTCAATACCTGTGTTTCTGTCATTCATTCTTTCCTTCTTTTTTCTTTCCTTGCTGTCCTCTTTCCTTTATTTCCTTACTTCAGTCCTTCAACTCTCTTTCTCTCCCCCCTTTCCCACCTCTTTCCCAACTGGTGTTACCAGTCACATCCAAAGAAATGTACTTGAGTCAACAAATAACTCTCATTTGACTCGATAACCATTCTCTTCTGCCGGTCCTTTTCTATTCTCGTGCTTTCTGATACGAACGTATTCAACCTGCTTCCCTTTCTCTTCGAAACACCACAGAGTATCACTTCAGTTCCCCCGCCACATCATTAATCAAAAACAAAACGATGATATTCCCTAAATCACCACGGCGACATTTCGACCCGTTCTCCTTGAGCAACATGCCACTCTCTCCTCGCGTGTTCAGCTCTAGCAAGTAACGGCATCCAGTTCTAACTGGCACTCACGCTTAATTAAAACGTACATACATACCGGTCATTTTACGCCTTGAAGCCTGACGTTTGTGTAGATGACACCTTACAGTAAACACTCATAATCTCGATTACGGAGTTTTCAAAGACGACATCCCGATGTGTTATTATAATTCCATTATAGCACAACTCAGCCAAACACAAATATTTTTATTATACAAACAATGTGTGTCTTTACAGTGGTCTGCAACATGTTTCGACCTGGAAGGTCATCATCAGGCGAAGGTGGTACAAAACATAAAAGCACCCATTACCCTCCTTTTATATTCTGTACCACCTTTGCCTGGTGATGACTTTCCAGGTCGAAACGTGTTGCAGTCCACTGTAAAAACATTGTTTTTACAATCAAAATATTTGTGTTTGAGTTGTCTTGTACCTACCGAGTTCATTACACAGACCGACCGGTTAATGCCGTACAAGAAAATCAAACCTGTTTACTGTGATAAACACACGACACACCAAGGTAAAGCAACGTTTTAGGCATGAGGGCCAATTCAAGAGAAAAAATGCTTGACGGCCACATTATATAAAATACCTGTACTTCATACTCACGTACCATTAATTATAGGGGGCACGCGGTGGCACAGTTGGTTGAGTCACTGCGCTACAAACCGGCACGTCGCGGGTTCGATTCCCGATGATGTCACTGGAATTTTTCACTGACATAATCGTTTCGGTCGCACTATGGCCCTGGGGTCGACTCAACCTCTAACAGAAATGAGTACCAGGAATCTTTCCTGGGGAGTAAAGGCGGCCGGTGTTTAGGGCTGACAACCTTTACCACCTTCATGTGCCGATTGTCTAAAAACCTGGGAGCCTCAACCTCCTGGAGCCCTAAGGGCCTGTCCAGGCCTGTAATGGGATTGCTTTACCTTTTACCATTAATGATAATACTCTGTCGCCAACAGTACCAATATTGGAGCAATAAAACCTAAATTAACCTTAAAAAATTCGAATTAATGGGACATAATTTGACACTAATCTCACGTAAGAAGTCCTTACTTATGTCTGAGCTGTCACGGACCTTTCCCATTCAGTTGCAGACTGTGACTGAGAAAACAGCAGCATTGAGAGACGCAGAGACTGCTACGACAGAAGCACTTCGAGACACACGTTGTGTTGTGTTGTGTTGTGTTGTCAAGTGCTTACATTTAGCCAGCACTTTACTTTCTTGATCCCTAAATCTATAGCAACGATGCCAGGTAGCGCAATAGTTACTTTTATTTAAGATGGAACTTCTGTTTACATTTTGGTATAAATGTATGTTGTACTGTAAGTAAGACAACGTGTAACTGAACATTTCGTATTAACGAGGATAAAATAGTTATTCTACGAATTTTATAACTTTTTGTTTTGTGTTTCTGAACCTAGATCTCGGGCCGCACTGCAGAGGTATAGGAAATGCTGGCCGCTGTCCTACCCAGTATGAACAAAATTTTCAGTTTGTTCGTCATTCTTTCTTAGTCTTGAATTCTTTGTACCTAATATTAGTTATATATTTTATACTTAAAGTCCGACACATGTACAAATTCGATCACATTAATTGTGCACTTTCACCGTCCTACATATTTCGAACTGAGTTCATCTTCAGGGACACATTATCTAAAATCGCACACTAGTTACACCAACTGGCACTATTATTTACATGAGTTCTTTACAATTGTTCAGATACACTGTTTAAAACAAATAAAAGCTAAAAAGTAAAAAATTGTGTTGTCGGTTGTTAAAAATTGTATAAAAGTTGAACAATCTATGCTGTTTTGATATCCTCTTTATCGGAGTAAGTTGCCTATTGGGTTGTGAGAACAGAACTTTGTACCTACTCATTGTAGGTGTCAAGGTTTTGTTGCAATTTATCACACTCAGTGACACCTACGCACTCGGTACAATCGATGGCTTATTTAACAATGCTGTCCGCAACTCATACTTAGGAATTTTTTTCCCCCTGCCTGAACGATAAGCGCCGGCCCAAAGCTGCGCCCGACGCTCTGCCAGCGTTGCGTCGTACACCGCGTGTCGGGGAGGTTTAACATTCGATGACGGGAGCTAGACAAATGATCGCACTTATAATGCCCTTTAGAAAGTCTAATAAAAACTCACTAGAGCGTCGGGCCTGCGCTTATCGGTCAAATAAGAAAACCCCCTATATATATCCATAGTGGCCTACATTACGTTACAGCTCAGTGCTGCCCGGAACCTCCCGTTTTCCAGGTTTCTCAATCTTCTCTGCATATCTGTTGTAGTACTCCCTAGACGGGGCCCAGCTCATAGCAACGCCTCCACATTCGCAAGACAATGAAAACATAAATACGTAGACATACCTCCATTCCCCGCATGCGGATAGGAACCCAGAATCCCAGTGTTGAAGAGCTAGAAAACAGTACACACCTCAGGCCATAAATTAGAAAGGATTTGGAAAGAAACTATCTTGGCGTAATTTGAAGCAGCCTGATAATCTGTATTTGGCTTCAAAGACTGAGGGAAACCATAAAAACTGGGGTCAGCATAACCGGTCTCTGGGTTGAGACCTGAACCCGGTGCATTCCGAATATGAAACGTGTTACGTAACAGTCGCTACGTCGCACCCCGACTATGTCAATGACTTCAGGCACTCTGATGACTTATTCAGGAACATCGACGGTTATGTAACACACATGCCGGAAACTTTTGCACAGTAGAACTACTGGCTTTATGTAACTGCAGGAGGGACAGAGTGGGAGAAGGTGCAAAGGGAGAGAAATAAAAAATAAGGAAAGACGAAACGAAATGACAAATAAACAGGAGCCAAAGAAAGAGAAGAGAAATATCCCGCCAGTGGCCCCTACCCTGATACAGGCGAATTCAGCTTGCACTGTCCCACCTTAGTTCTTTAAAATCCATTCTAATATTAACCTCCTCTATACTTCCAGGTCCATTCTCTTCAGGTTTTCTTAGTACTTGATACAGACTACTAAAATAATTTAAAACAGCCACCCACATTTCAACGCTTGGGTCAGTGGCGCATTATAGGGGCTGCTCTGCCATTTCCATCTAAATGGAAACGCTCGACCCTCAACGCGGATTGTAAACTTTGTCCGCATTCTGTCTGTTCTTTGTAAGGACACGTGTCCAGGTGCAGAGGAAGGGAGGCACAGAGATGCCTGCCATAAAAATCGCACCAAGATAAGGGGTCATTTCAGCTCTTAATGTTGGTAGGTCCGGAGCAGAAAACCCTGAAGATGAAGGCAACAACTTCCTGTAAAACGCTGCTATCTCTTCATCAACTACACGGCGTCACACACCACGAGGCTATAATCGCCTCTACCCTTCCCGTGTTCCTGACTGGTCACATTCCTTGCAACCCACATACAGAACTGAACAAATTCTCACTTCAGTGTCAACTCAAAACCAAATCTTTTCACATTTATGATACAGGCAACATTTTCCTCCGAAACGTCGGCATCAACACTCGATACTACACGACGTATAAGTTCAGAAGACTACATCTGAACAATCCCTACTGCGAAAATCAGAAACCTAGAGCCGGTTGAATATATTTCAGGGCCCAATAAAAAAATAATTTGTGGGTGCTACCTACACGTAGTCCTCAATTGACAGTGCAGATAGAGCAGTATAAGAATTTGTGTACGTAACGTCTGTGACACAAATTCCATCTGTCCAAAACAAGTAAGTAGAACACGAATCTGGTGAAACGTAATAATAATTCTAACACTTACAACAGACAGGCATCCGATACAGTATAATAAATACACACAGGGAATTTTAACGGACACAGATAAACAGCTACAGGGGTCAACGAGACCAACAAGGCGACGTTTCATAGACATTATGCTGTATACTCCACTCTTTTCCTCTTTCCATGGCGTAACAGCCCCTGGTGGGCCAGGGCCTCTTCATTATCGAGGCTTCCCGATCACACTCAGACACACCACCCTCGGTAGGACTCCTCTGGACGAGTGATCAGCCCGACGCAGAGAGCTCTACCTGACAACACACAACACTCACACGAGACAGACATCCATACCTCCGGTGGGATTCGAACCCGAAATCCCAGCAAGCGAGCGGCCGCAGACCCACGCCTTACACCGCGCGGCCAGTGGGATCGGCTTAGATAGTGACTACTGCTGTAAGTAATTGCTGTACTTATTGCCATTCATGGACATGCTGTACGCTGCGCACGTCTGTGAAGAGTGGCTGCCTGATGTTGGTACGATGGTTACCCGAAACATGCAGGAGTAAAACGAATTATTGTGCAGTGGTTGGTAACAATATGAAACTTATATGAGACAGTGGAGGTTCTTTTCCACACATTCATAACATCTGCGCTACCCATTTTGCGTAGGAGGGTGTATGAGCCCCAGTGGCAGTCTGGACGCTGCAGAGAAGAAAGCAAATTCAGAATTCTAACCGAGATTTATCTGTCGCCTTTCCCGTAGTTTAATCACTATACTGACAGAGCAACCCCAGTTCTGTACCTAAAGGAATGTATTATGACAGTGGCTGTACAGTGCTGGTCCATTCTCTATGCACCAGGTGCAACGTGCGAATATATTGCATCTTTTGAGCTTTACGCAAAGGTAGGTCTATTGTGCGTGGAAACGGGCGCTCGTATTGTATAAGGCAGTGGTATTCAACCTGGGGTATGCGTACCCTCGGGGATACGCGAAGACATCTTAGGAGGTACGTAAAATTAACAAAAAATAAATATATTATTTGATGATAAACACTGAATAATCAGGGCCAGATTTAGGGTTAGCCACAAGAGACCCGGACGTAAGGACATGCGATTTGGGAGCGCCATTTCTCTTTCTCTCTCCTTTATGCGATTCTTATCTGGGCTGCTAGTTTCATTTTATTCCACATAGTGCATACAATTTTGCTTTGCGAAAATGCCTTGGTTCCTTTATTAATGTTTATATGATAGGCAATAATATATTTGTTATTTGATAGCTTGATTATCCTTTTTCTCATTTAAAACTTATTATTTAATACATTAATTTGGATGTAATTTGTTTAACTTATTTTAGATGTAGATTATAGGCTATGTATAACTTGAATTATGCACCAACAACTTTGGGGGTACAAAGCTGAAGAGAAATTATATGTGGGGGTACAAGAACAAAAAAGGTTGAATACCACTGGTCTAAGGGACGTACCTAAACGGTACCGGCAAGTAAATCCGTCCTAACCTTCGACACTACGTAATCTGAGAAACTGCAAACGTCGACAAATAAACCGTACGTCTAATAAATTCATCTGGCAAAGCTGACTGGCGCTGCGCTAGCCAGCAAATTCCACGCCTTTTATGGAACACCAGGTCCAGAAGCGAGTGGGCCAACCGAATCCAGCCCACATACAATCTCGTTAAGACCCATTACATATTACCTTCCCTTCTGTGCCCAAGAAGGTCCGAGTGGGCTTTCCCCTTTAGGTTTCTCAAGCACGGTTTTGTATACGTTTCACATCTCCCCCTTCATGCTACATGTCCTGCCTATCTCATCCTCCTTGATTTTATCACCCTACGAATATTTAGTGGACGGTATAAATTACGAAGCTCCTCATTACCTAGGGATAGCTCAGTCGGTATAGCGACTCCCTACTAGCTGGGCGGTTCAGTGGGGAGCGAGATTTCCCGCACCCGTCCAGACCGGCCCTGGGGCCCACCCAGCCTTCTGTACAATGGGTACCGGGGCTCCTTCCTGCGCATAAAGCGGCCGTGGCTTTGCGTTGACCACCCACCCTCCATCTAGCGCCGACGTTCAAGAAAGAGTAGAGCTATACCTCTACTCCCCCTCTGGGCCTTCATGGCCTGGTCTAGGGTGAATTACTTTACCTTTACCTTTACCTTTACCTTTACCTCATTACCTAATTTCTTCCATCCTCCTGTCACTTCCTCCCTCTCAAGTCCAAATCTTGTCCTCAGCACCCTGTTCTCAAGCACACAGTCCATCCTATTCGTATTGGTGCATTATGGCGTCGTGTAGTCTGGTAGGTGGGACCAATGGTTCGAGTCAAAATATTGCTTCCATCTTCAATGTGTGTATCAATATTTCGGAAGAATACAGTCTATCAGTGGGGTACCAATGTTTCACAGGAACACACTGCCTCCCTCCTCTGGATATGTGGACACCAATATTTCGGAGGCAGGTACTGCCTACACTTCAGAGTTCTTTCAGCTCTGAGAAAAACGCTAAGGATAAGAAATCTCTTATTCTCTCTCCTTCCTTTATTTTTCCTCCCTTTCCTTCTCTTCACGCCTTTATTCCTTCATACAGAGGTACCTCTGAAGTAACAGGTACCCACCAACCAAACCACAGCTCTGTCTCACAACCCGCAAGACCACAATATGAAACTTCACCTCTGTTCAATTTCAAAAATCAATTTTACACAATTTTATTTTTCTCGCGGTGCTCCCACCCGTGGTTCATGCGACGGCCTTCTCTGCACCAGTGATTATGATCCTCTTATCTAGGTTAATAAAAAGCACTCGTTGTGGGGTCTTTGACCAAATGGCAATTGAACCAACACTGATAAAGCTGTTTCTGTGGATCAGACTCGCCGGGGTCGAGGGGCACAAATTGCTTAACACAGTTAGGTTGTTTTCGGAAAGGTCATACAAGTTATCGTAGGTTATTTAATCGCGTTACATCAACTGCCGGAGGACGGGGTACTCGTAAATTACGTCACAGATAAAAAATTCTGAGTCGTGTACTAATAATTAGCGAGATAATTCACTAAGGATGCGATGGGCGAGCCGTATAGCACTCACGGAGACGACAATAAAATAAAACTGAGGTGCAAAAAACCGCAAGGTAAGCGACTACTTAAGACACCTTAAGTGAATGGCAAGATAACATTAAGATGAATCTTGTGATTGTGCAAGTACTGATGTTGTTACAGCGGTGAAATTGAGAATTCCGTCCTTCTGGGACTGAAAAACGAGAAAATTTCAGTCACAATTTGAAGGTAGATCTCTCGATACGCTAGTGCTGCTTGTTGATATTCGGCACCATTCATTTACACGCCAGTGATGATATAACGACGCTAATATTCCAATATTTCTTACCCTTCGGCACTTGTTGGAGGTAAGTAGTCACTTCATGCTCCGGCCGCTTTACTCCCAAGGAAAAATTCCCCAGTATCCGTTGAATAGGAGGCTTAGTGGGACCCAGAGACGGTCTCAATAAGGGGGTGACGAAGAGAAAACTCTCCGCCCAAGCTGGGAATCGCACCCGGTCCTCCGGTCGTCGAGTACACAGCCTCGAAAGTCCGAGTTCTAGCCGGTAGCACTCATGTTACCTACGCGGGAGGTCACGGGTTCACATCTTCATCCTCATAACTAAGTAACTAACTACTAACGCCATGGAGCAGAGTCCTTGAAAAGTTAACAGGTCCTCAGCTAGTCAAGGAATTCCCCGCATTTTATGGAACCCGAAAGTTCATTACCGCATTCACAAGAGCCCGCCACCTGTGCCTATCCTGAGCCATATCAATCCAGTCCATGCCCCCCATCCCACTTCTTGAAGATCCATTTTAATATTATCCTCCCATCTAAGCCTGGGTCTTCCAAGTGGTCTCCTTCCATCAGGTCTCCCCACCAAAATCCTGTAAGCACCTCTCCCCTCCCCCATACGTGCTACATGCCCCACCCACCTAATTCTTCTTGATTTGATCACCCGAATAATATTTGGAGATGAGTACAGAGCATTAAGTTCCTCTTTATGTAGTCTTCTCCACTCCCTGTTACCCCGTCCCTCTTAGGCCCAAATATCCTCTCAGCACCCTATTCTCGAACACCCTCAGCCTATGTTCCTCCCCCAGTGTGAGAGACCAAGTTTCACACTCATACAAAACAACAGGCAAAATTATGGTGCTGTGTATCTTAATCTTTGTATTTTTGGATAGCAAACTGGAAGACAGAAGATCCTGCACCGAATGATAACAAGCATAAGCCTAAGCTTTATAATGAACTCATCACAATTTTTAGCGTAATTAAACCAACAAATATATGAGTGCATATAGGCCACTCCAGGGAGCTGAAGGACTCCCTTTGCAACCTCTCTCTACAATTATTCGACCTCAATAATTACAAAGCTTTGCGCATGCGCGTTGTGTGACGCAGCATAACCTACTGCCAATGTCAATGTCAAGATATAACTCTCCATACGACACGTTGCGCCATAAACCTTCCTAAGCTGTTGGGACTGTTCTGGTCTCTTCTTCCTGTCCAGGGATGACCAAGACGACAACAACAGTTTCTTGATGTGAGTTACTGAAGAGGTAACCGCACTGACACACAACGATTGGATTTACAGCACACGTGGCTTCTTGTGGATATGTAACTCCGCCAATTCCTGAATTCTGAACTAGACGGAGGTGAATGGTTAACGTCACGCTCCGGTCGCTTTGCATTCAGGCAACAGCCCACGGTGCCCACTGTTTAGGAGGCTGGGTGGTCTCGAGAGCCCAGCTGAGTCAGCTGAAGGCAAAAGTCTATGGCCCCGACGGGAATCGAAACTTAGTTCCCCAGTCACCCCGCATTCACCAGCTGTGAAAAGTCGTTAAAAGAAGCTAACAAACGCAATGCTTTAACGTGACATCCAGGGAGGGTTGCAATAAACACAGCATGGGTAACTCGAATTTTAAGGGCACGCGGTTCGAATCCCGGCCTAGAATCGTTTACTTTGACTGAGGACTTTCATACTGATGACCAGTCTGTGCAGTTTCCTGCCAGATGGCTCCCAATTCATGGCAACATATCTCACTAAACATTACATAACACCAGCAGTTAGCAGAACATACAGAAACATTTGAATAAATAACTGCATTTACAGTTCGGTATTATTTATGGAGTCTCGACTTTTACGTTAAAGTGCGACTGTGAAACAAAGTGATGCATGAATTGCTAAACTTTCTGGAAACAAGAAGTTGTACAGAATGTTGCTATGAACCTAAGCTCTGTCAGCAGCGCACGGAGTTTACAATAAATTATAAATCAGCAATAATTCAAATTGTTGAAGCAGTTAAATTTCTACAGCCAAACAGCTGTTAGACTTAACCTCAAAGTTTACCCCTGTCGTCATGTCGTAATTATCAACAAAAGAAACGCTTCATGTACTGTATGTTCACAACAATGTGTAGTATAAAGCGTCTCAATAACATAGACTGTTATCGGCATCTGTTCCATAATGGTTCGGAATCTTATCCTGCCTCTCACATGAACCCCGAAATGTCTCAGGCCACAGACAGCTGACTTCAACGCTCTGTTCTTCCGAAAGCTAAAACACATCTAGTGGAAGAGTTCAAGTCAGGGGTACTGCGAAATATTTAAACCAGTGGTTCCCAAAGTGTGCTCCGCGGATCCCCAAGGGATCAGCGACCAGTTCCCAGGGGATCCGTGGATATATTTCTGCAATGGCTGCTTTGAAGTTTACTTATATTCAATTAAAGCCATAATGTTTTTATTTTTTAAATAATCGAGAAACGTCTTTAATTGGCGATATGTTTATTCGTATGACCATTAGAATACATAATTAAGAAACTTTCTGTACCTACGAAGTGAGCGACAATCATTTTAATTAATGTCAAATCATGAAACGCATTGTTACGTTTGCTACTGTTATGTATTGCTGTCTAAATCAGTTCTGAGATACAAATTTTTAATTTTGGATACCTATCAACCGGAAAATCTATATTTACGTGAGCAAGGATGTGAGGATCCGTGGTTACTTTTCGAAGCCAAAAGGGGTCCGCGAGCAAAAATTTGGAGAAACACTGCTTTAATCGACTGTTATGCAATATTACGCTCACAGACATCGACTATTTATAGCTTACTTTATTTCATTGCCAGTATATAGCATGATAGTCTCTGCAGACAACAAGCTGTCAGACAGACATATATATCACCAGTTGTGTGTTATAAAGACAATCGAGTTCGACTGTAATGGCAGTTTGAATTTAGTAAAACATACGATTGTGCTCAGCCCTTCACATGCTAGTGGTACGAGAGTATCAAGTTTTTGTTCAGACGGACAGACATCCTACTAGCAGGAGAGGGACTTAGCGCAGCTGAGACAAACTAAGAGGTCGATGAGCTGTAAATTATTAAGTGAAAATGCCAGTTTCAAATTGGCTCTGAACCGTCGATAACAACAGTTCACTGCGGATAATAAATAATGAACAAACCCACTTGAAGGACACGAAAGAGCATAAAGTATCGTCCGCGGGTCGCTGACATTAATTAGGGTAGATCAGTCAGTAAAATACTGGTCACGGTATGGAAAGGGGTGAAGGCGGGGGAGGAGGGCGAATTTTACTGCTCGCTGTCAAACACACAAAGTACGAGTTTTGAGCACGCACAGCTACCGGGCGTAACGACTAACATCTAATTCTAATGTATGGAGCTTAGACACAGGGGCAACCGTATCTTTTGCGAGACAAGAAGTTCTCACGGCGGTAATTACTATATGACGCCGTGTACACTGGTACCTGGTTACCAGCGTTTCGAAATAACCTGAAGTCGAGGCAGAAGTTTCCTCCGAAAGATTGGGAACGAGCTACCATACTAATCGTGTCAAATGCCAGAAGAAGCATTTGTGCTCCCGTCGGCAATCGAAGCCCGGTCGTGCAGCCCATTTGGTCACGCGGGAGGTGTGGTCCATTATTCACAGCAGGTCGCACCACGAGGTTCCTGACGACGACATGTTAATTTTAGCCGGCCATGAGCTGTGCCCAAATCTGCTTCATCCAATTACAACGCTCTAATTTAGGAGAGCGCTGCAGTTCCTACACATGTAAACATGCATTAGGCAAGGTTCAGCATGAATTAAACCGCTCTGTACTTGCGAACAGTTTCCCGACCCCTTGAAACGCGGTGGTAATTATGTACCACCTGCTTTAAAATTCAAAATGTTCTGCGTTTCCCCCACATTCTGTATTCGTGTCTGTGGAGCCTGGATAGCTCAGTCGGCATAGTGTCCAGACTACGGGCTGGCGATCCGGTTTTCAAATCCTGGTAGGGGCAAGACATATTTCGCTTCTCCAAATAGTCCAGACCGGCTCTGAAACCCACTAAGCGGTTCTTTCCCGGGGTAAAGCGTCCGAGGCGTGATGTTGACCACTTACCTCCACCTAGGACCGAGGTTAAGAATGAGCAGAACTATACCTCTACTACTCTATACGCCTCCATGCCTTGGATAAAGACAGCCTTATTGTTTTTATTTACTGTATTTATGTGCTTCTATGATTATCACAATGAACAGAAATTATTTCCTTACAAAATACTAATCGGTTTGTCTCTGTAACTGAGGCGTAGTATGTTTACTGTGAGGTACGGACTGAGTTTTAAAATATTTCAGTGAACTTCAGGTTTCATGTGTTTAACGCCAACATTGTTTCAGAATAAAGGATGCAGGAGAAAATTTGTGACTGGAGAGATTCATAATTTGTGATATCCCGGAAACATTGTTACAGATACAAATTTTCGGAGGCAAGGGGTACGTAGCACGGATGGGTGAGACGAGAAAGACATACAAGATTTTAACCGGATATCTTGAAAGAAACGGGCCATTTGGAAAATCTAAACGTCAAGGGGATTTTGATATTAAAATGGATTTTAAATAAATAGGGTGGAAGGGTGTGAACTGGATAACTTTGCTCAGAATAGAATTCAGGGAACTCTTCGGAATAAGGTTATGTACACTTGGAGTGAATAAAAATTGGGAAATTCATGACTAGCTGAGAATATAAGATTTTAAAAACGACTAAAATAATGGGGTTTATTAGCTAATTAGTAAACCAAAACAAAAATTTCCACACCCAAAATATAAATATAACAGGGTCCTTCCTATCCTGAAATCTCTGGTACTCTACTTTGTATTCGGAAGGCTTTGGTCTCTTAGTTTAATATAATATAATATAATAAAAAGGCAGTCCTGTGCTTATTTAAGAACCACGGTGGAGGTACAGATATGCACATTCCTAACACCGTCAGTAAATAAAGATGAGCGAAGCTTCACGCCCCGGCTGCCTTGCCTCCCTAGGGAAAGAGAAGCCGATACTCATTGGATAAGACGTTGGGTGAGTCCTGAGCCGTTCTGGTTGCTTATGAGAAGAGAAAAAACTCTCTTGCCGCTACGGGGTGCAAACGGCCGATTGCTTAATGATTTATCCTGTCCGTAGCCTAGTCGTTACCCTGTCTGAAATATCCCGGTTCCCACTATAATATGACCTAAATGTCATGTAATGTAATACAGATAGTAGTACACAGAAAAATTAGCTGTACTGAAATACGTACCGAAATTACTAACACCAAAAGACATGTACGTCCTAAGGGTGTAGTGTAAAGAAGAAAAGACAATTGTGTACTGAGCCCTGTATCCTGTCTTCTTTTCTATGTAGGCCAATGTCCGTGTTCGTGTCCGTGTCCGTGTATTACTGTGTGTGTGTCCGCGCGTGTAAGTTGCCAGTCACTTTCTACCCCAAGACCGGGATACGCTTTGCTGGCGAAACCGACGTCGAGAGGGAAGGTTCTGCCTTGTCAACAACTTTACTGTTGACCGCCGAGAAACTGATTTTGAGAAAAGTACGGAGTGAATGATAAACACAGAAGCCTGTGCGAAAATAAAACACTCTTTCGAAAACACAGCATTAATTAACGCCTTGTTAAGATAATTAAAGTCGTAATTTACATGGTATGTTTTATAATGGTTCCGTGGGACCAGACAGTTTTTCATACCACCAGCAGACGTGACTTAACCGCACACACATTTAGTTACAACAATCTGTTACCATAGTCACCTGAAATTGCTTCGCGCAGTCACCATGTAGTCAATTTCCGACGGATGAAACGATTATATTACAATATAAACTGCATGCAGCTGAAATACAGCTTGATCATATTTTTCAAGAACTGCTTCTGATAGCAGAAAGTGGCACATGACCTCGAACATAAACCTCATTAGTACATTTAATTCTTATCTGAAACATTTTCGATATGGTTGATACTTGGACAAACAGAAAGAGGAACAATTTAGATTTCTATAATCAGAGTATGAAACCCGACAGAACGAACACTTTAGAAGAAAAAGCATTTATGAGAGAACCATATTACAATAATCTTACATAAATAGGGCGGGAGTATGTAAACGGGACGAGTCTTGTTTAGAGTAAAGTACTACTCGCTATGGGATGGACGGTCCAGGGATCGAATCCCGGTGGGAGCGATATTTTCCGCACCCGTCCAGACCGGCCCTGTCGCCCACCCAGCCTCCTGTACAATGAGTACCGTGTCCCTTTCCCGGAGGTAAAGCGGCCGGAGCGTGGGTTTGATCACCCACCCCATCAAACGCAGAGGTTAAAGAAAGAGTAGAGCTACGCCTCTACCCTCCCCGCTCCCTGGGCCACCATGGCCTGTTACTGGGTGAAATTTACTTTTACCTTTACCTTTTGAGGGTAAAGTAACCCGCGATGTGCTCGTGTGAGCACGGCAACGAAACGCTCTGTTCAGCAAAAGGCGGAGAATCCTGACCAGCTGAGCAACTATTAGCTTCTCAACGAGGACTGTCCTTTACGGAGTCATAAGCGTACCCGCAGTAAATGAACACTGACACGACAGGCTAATTCACACATACAGGGCCAGACTGCGACTGCGCTGTATCAGACCATGGCCTTCGTGAAATTCCGCGTGGCAGCCGGAAAAAGCCGAATCGCTGCGAGCCAGACCATGTCGCCCATAGGCCGCCCAGAGACGACCTAGAGACCACCGTATGTAAATTCACAAATACACGATTTGACCGCGACTGTACTCTACTGTGGCCTTGAGAAATCACTTCGAAACCGGTCCGTGGCGACACCGTCTCGGTACAGTCGCAGTCCAGTCCTGAAAGTGTGAACCAAATACGGCGTCACGATGTACTTAAAACGAAAAACATACACTTCAGATTTTTAGCGACAGAGCACAGTCAGGACACTGTCGCAGTTCAGTCCAGAATGTGTGAATTTGCCTTAATGGGACCGAGCAGACTATGTAGCGGTAACAATCTGGATTTGCATTCAGAAGATGCCTGGTTAGTATTTTGGCTAGGCCATTGATTATTCTAAGGTTTGTCGGCTTTTACAGGGGCTTCAAAGTAAATATCGGGATAGTATCTCGATTAGGATACGACGCCTTCCTTCCAAATCCTTTCCAATTCATCATCATCAATATTCATACCATTCGACTCTATATAGTCCGCGTTACTGTAGCATCGTAAAATGAAACACAAAAGAACACACCAATGTAAAAAAGCAACATTATTAGAAACACTGTTGAAACTTCTGTCTGTTGCTGACCGGAGTACATCAACCCATATACTGCTATACTTAACCTTGGATGAATTTGCAAAATCGTACAGAAATGTAACAGCAGTGAAAGTTCAGTTATGCAGTACTTGGAAGTTCTCACAACGACATGCAATACCCTATTTGGGCGATCAGCCGTACAAATATTGACCAAATTTTCAACGTTCAAGAAATACTTCTGCTTCTGTCATCAAGGATCGATGTGATGTAATCAGCGCCTCATAATTTAGGCATAAATAGCCTCCGAAACGTTAAAAAGTTATTCCATATTGATACGGTTGATCGCCTGATAAAAGTTGTAATGAAACACTTTGATACGCATATGTGAAGTACCAGGTCTTGCGGGACCGACCCGTCGGCCTTGGCCTAGAAATGGTGCATGTCGAGGTTGCAGGCCGTCAAGGATAGTGACAGTATTCTTTTTGGGTAAAACTGAATAGATAGTTACAGTGTTCATAAGCAAAAAGAACAACGATCACTGCGTACTTAATAAACATGTGTCGATGTGACGTGTGCAGTATCTATGTAAATTAACCCTCAAAGCGCAGTGGTTACTATATTTACCACATACTTTAACGTGAAAAAACCTCTACACTTTGTTCACACAGTGTATTTATGTGTTTCGAGTGATTCTCACAATAAACAGCATTAACCGGCTGGTCTTTGTAATGTAGCAGTGTGTTTACTGTGAGGTAGGAAGCTGGACTTGACGCGTTTAAGGGTTAATAACATCACGTTGGAGGGCCGTGCCATGATTCAGGCGGCTGGTCGCCGGCCTCTCACCCCAGAGGCCCGAGTTCGATCCCAGGCAAGTAATGTGAGATTTGTAGTGGAAAAAGTGGCACTAGGACAGGTTTTTATTCGACTGCCGGTTTTCCCCTGTCAGCATCATTCCACCAATCTACATGTTGCTCTTACCAGAAGGACAAATGGGCGGAGCCTGCGAATCTTCCTCAACGCAATGCTTCTTCGGAAATCGTGGAGCTTTGGAAAGAAAAGTAGTCACAAGAGCACTTCGTTTTACACGGTATTTACCTTGTATAAGGTGTCAGCACACATATAATCTGCTCCATGCAGTTAGTTAGCTTTCGTTAGTTAGCACACAATCCCCTCCATGCGCATATATAATCTGCTGCATGCAGTTGGTTAATTAGCTAATTAGTGAGCTAGCGTACAGACAATCTTCTCCATGGAGTTAGTTAGCAAATATACAATCTATTCCACGCAGTTAGTTAATTAGTTAGTCAGTCAATTGTTTAGTTAGCACACAGATATCTCCTTCTTGGAGTAACTTAGCACACGTATAATTTGCTCCAAGCAAAATTTCACGTTGTATTCACCGTGCATCTTGTTAACTAATTAAAAGTTTTATTAGACCAACATATGCTCTATATTCTTATAACCAAGTCAATCACCCCTACATATGTTTCGGCCTATAACAGGCCATCTTCAGGGGGCCAAAGATTTTTACATAGACTTTACATCTGTTGTTCAATTTTAAAACAGTTAGTACATCCACGTAAAATTAAAATAAACCTTAGTTCCCAATGCATTTAGGTATTATTTCTTTCAGCTGTAAAATCCTAGGGAATTGTTTACATAAAAGGTTAAAATTACATATTTGTTGTTATGTATAAATTAAAGGCAGTCCGGTCTGTATGCAGTTATCAAAGGATGTTGAAGTTTCCTGTGTTATGTTGTTACGAGTTGTGCGTTGTGTACTAAATCCATTGGAACTAAGGTTTATTTTATTTTATGTGGACGTACTAACTTTTTTAAAATTGAACAACAGATGTAAAGTCTATGTAAAAAAAACTTTTACCCCCCTGAAGATGGCCTGTTATAGGCCGAAACATATGTAGGGGTGATTGACTTGGTTATAAGAATATAGAGCATATGTTGGTCTAATAAAACTTTTAATTGCTCCAAGCAATTATTCAGCCACCCAGTCAGTCAGTTAGTTAGTTAGTTAGTTAGTTGTTTAGCATACAGATATAATCTCCAGGAAGTTACCACGCACGTACATTCTGCTTCATTTAGTTATAATCTGCTCCACGGAGTCAGCACGCAGAAGTAATATGTTCCATGCAGTCAGTTAAAAGTAACACGTAGATGAAGATGAGTATGAAGCGCTCGTATAATAACTATTATAGTGAACACGTAAGTACTCGGAACAAAACCTCTTCCTTTGCTGCTTTATCCACCACAGATTTCACACGGACCGAGCCGGGAAAGAAACCGGGTCTCCGCGGTGAGAGGACGGCGACTAACAGCCTGAAGAGTCAGAACACGGATCTAAACTGCTCTATGGAGTTAGTTATTCAGCATGCAGATCTAACCTCTTCATGGAATTAATTAGCACAGACATATAATCCGCTCCATGTAGCTAGATAGCCCAGAGATTTTTTTTCCTTTTTCTATGGCTCGACAGCCCTATATGGGCCTGGGCCTCCTCGTTTCGTCGAGGTTTCATGGTCACACATTTTAGACACACCACAGTCGGTAGGACTCCTCGGACGAGTGACCAGCCCGTCGCAGAGACCTCTACCTGACAACACACAACACTCACAAGAGACAGACATCCATGCCCCCGGTGGGATTCGAACCCACGATCCTAGTAAGCGAGCGGCCGAAGACCCACGCCTTAGACCGCACGGCCACTGGGATCGGCGCCCAGAGATATAACTGCCATATTTATTATAGAGAACTCTTTCTTAAAATTGTTCAATCCCGAAACGCATTTCAAAACGCATATGGAAGTTTTCAACTAGGGGGGGGGGGGGGGGGGGGAGAGTGAAGAGAGTTTACTCTGACTGACAGACCACAGCCAGTCGAGCATAAGTACTCAGTATTCAAGGCAATACAGCTTGCAGCTTCATGCAAACTATTAAACAAGACGTAATTAGGTTAACTTGGCGACGTCGTTATATTGACTTTATAGAACCTCTTCTTAAAGGAGATCAACTGTGAGTTCTGACGGCTGTCGATGTCAATTAATAAAGATTCTAATAAGAACAGTGTCAAGGACATGGAACCAGATGGTTTGGTGGTTTTTTACATGGTTTATTACCGCCAAATAACCCTCGGTAACCGACGTCTCCAGATTCAAATACTGGTTTACCAAAACGTTATTGGCGATTCTGCAATGGAATGTTGGCACACTGACACGCTGATTCGTGCACGAGGCATGCAGCAGTGACACCCAACACGTCATCAACGCCGCCATTAAATCCAGCTCAGGGAACTGTGCCAACTTTCTGTGAAGTAACACGTAAATTTGCTTAAACGGACTGAGTTTGAATGGCGATTTATTCCGTTAGGTAAGGCAGAATGATGACTTACAGCAACTGTAAGTACGTGGTTAATTAAGACGTTACATAATTTAGAATCAGCAGCTCACAGAGTACTTCAATTCTTTTTCCTATGGCTCGACAGCCCCTAGGGGGCCTAGGCTTCCTCTTGTTTTTTTCGAGGTTTCACGATCACACACATTAGACACACCACACTTGGTAGGACTCCTCTGGACGAGTGACCAACCCGTCGCAGAGACCTCTACCTGACAACACAGAACACTCACAAGAGAAGGATATCTATGCCCCCGGTGGGAATCGAACCCACAATTCCAGCAACAAAGTACTTCATACCGAAGGCTAAAAGAGAGCTATTTTGAAAGTCATTAAACAGTTTTGGGGGCGTTTGCAATAAAACGTTACAACAATTTACCTATCAAACTCATTATGCTTGTCTGTCCACCCGCATGTAAGAAGTCGAAAACCGAAAATCATCAGATTTTGTGCTGGAGACGTTGCTAAAATGTGCCAATACGTCGCAACTCCAAACAAAATCTGACTACAATAACGACCACTCCACACGAAGACTTACATGCGTTTCTGCAAAAATTTCGAGAGTAGATCGCTAAATATTTATCACAGCAAAAAATATTTCTTACAAAAATTGCAGAGGACAATGAAGCATTTAATGGCCAATACACCACTTTCGCAAGTTTCAAGGTTTTTAAAATTAATTAAACTAAATTAGCTTTCATAATGTTCGTCAGCGAGACAATTTTTACTTTACGCACATGTTTTCTAACTTGTTTTCTTTTATTGCGTATTTTATTGATACAAGTGTTAGATATGACTCACAAAAACAGAATCCAAAAATAAATCTGCCTGAAAAATAAATTTACGCTTTAAGTTTACTGTTTCCTGGGATGTGATGCAGTGAAGTGTGATAGATATATACCCACGTTTCTGAGAAACATCATGGCCTCCATCATTATCTGCCTGTTGATGGACACAGCAGATTCCTCCGAAACGCCGGCACAAATCAATCAGACTATAAGAGACGTCATAACGTCCATGGCCACTGCCGTGAAAACTTTACATCTGGCATGCTGCATCTTCATATTGTTCTGACACTGACAAGCATGTCTCAACACGTAACCTTCCGCCGCATACATGACTAGTTAAAATCCATTGTTGGTTCATCTTTTGTACTCTTAGGCAAACGCTTTCTACAAAAAACTGAGCATTTTTTCTACACAGTGTATCTATGCATTTCATATAATTCTCACAAGAAACAGCGATTATTTCCTTAAATAACATTAATTGGTTGGTCTTTGTAATGGTGGTTGTGATGTTTACTGTGACGTAGGAACTCAGTAACTAAATACGAGTTGTATAAACTTCGTGCCTTCCACGCACACATCATCACAGTATTGCAAAGCTGTCCATATGTTAAGAGACGTAACCTACAAGCTGCAATTAGAATTATTTTTTGGCTCTTCCTAGTTAATTCTAGAATGACGTCATCAGATATTTTAAGAATACTAGAAAAACCATAATTTAGAAAATTTAAGCTTAAGTTACCGTCTTTCTTTAGAATCTTGAAGGTGTTTTTCCGTCCCCCCCCCCCCCCCCCCCCCCATTCAGTACGGAGCGGACAAATACATTATTGAAAAATCTTTCAACATCTACAAATATGAAGCATTTTATACGAGCAAGTCACCCGTTATTCGTCCGGGATATAGTCTCTTTCATTTCAGTATTACAATAAGCTATACAGTATTATGACTTAATTATGTAAATATAAAAAACAGAAGACAAGAACGTCTAACGCATTCAAGCACTCTGCACAACAATACCTACACACTGCCTTGAGAGCAGCGTTTACCGTAAGCGTTTGTAACAGTACGGAGAAAAGATCATAATATCGTGTTGCTGTGTGTTCTTTATAAGGTCAGCTGTAGGGAACGGCAAATAGAAAAAAATATATTTTTTAGATCAAGCGTGATTCAGAACTTCTCCCTGAACACTGTTTAAACCCTGCAATATGTGCTTCACAAGATCTAGTGTAGAGATTATTTCGTGTCGCATAACTATTTCTTGCCCTGTACAATATGCATTCATAAGACCGCACAAATGTGAAGAGCAAAACCTTTTCTATTAATATACGTGTACATGACCATACAAATTCTACATCCTTACCTGCATGAGAGGAAGTCCGCCAGTTTCTTCCACCAGTTTAGTTCCATCGTAGGAGGGGTTGATGTGCCCTTTTCTTCGTCTTTGATATCCATACCATTTGTCACATTTTTGCTCAGAATATCAGACATATTACTGCCGAATTTCTTTCCCTGTGTTTCAAAAAAAAAAAAAAAAACGTTACGTCGAGTCGTTGAATTTGTAGAAATCTGATCGTTGTTATCTGTCACTTGAGTGCGGAGCGTGTATATGTGTGTAACATTAGATAGCAAACCACAAAGTAATATCTATGATGCAGTGACAGCTACAACGACTCGACGCGCTCAGTTCACACGCCACACTGCCGGTACCTCGAGCATAGTACTCCGGCCTCCTGGCACTGCGCAAACTGTTGCGCATCGCTTCACGACGCCTGGCGTCACATGCCCTGGTGCCAAAGGTATCATTATAATAGTGTCAGAAAACGGTGTACTGTTTGTTGGTTTATGCACCAACTGCGAGAATATGTAGTTACATTACCTGAATGATTCGGTTCGGGAAACTTTATCTTAACATATTTCAGGTTTGTATGTACGGCGGATGTGCTTGAGCATTTCGTTCTTCTGGGATGTGACACCGTGTCACTGGAAAATCGGTTCCCAACGTTTCGAACGAAAACAGGTTTTATAAATGTCTGGAACCTATTACCTAGTGTCACGAATTCGTATCTCAGAAAGACGGAGTCCTCAGATTTCTCGTGGTTTAATCATATCTTACTGTGATGTATGAATAGACAAAGAAAAGAATGGACAGTAAATCACAAAAACATTTTCAGACAATATCTTTTATTGTCCAAAACCTGTCACAAACGTAAGTCTATACCTGCTAGCATTTCACTGAAGTCAGTCGCTCTCCACAAAACGACAGTGTTTCCTCTCCTTGACTAAACACATTTAACAGCTCCCCATACTAACAGAATACGTGAAAGAAACTGGCGCCTTAAGAATATCGTGACAGGCTCCCGGGCTCAAAATTTTGTATTTTAAAAAGAAGATTAAAAATCTTACGATCTATAGGAGCCTTCTACATTATTTCTCTTAATTCCAGTGCCAATACCCATCAAGACGGAGCTTAGACCTGAAGTTTTGTATCATATTCTAAGTGCTACATCAAAATACCACATGACTTGTGTGTTATTTAATATATAATTGAATATTTTAACTTTTATCTAGTTTCGGCCAACATATAAAACCCATATTAATATCCGTAAGACTGAGATCTCAATCCCCCTTTTTAATAAAAATGTCTTGTACATAAAGTGCTTGATTTTTATTAAATTTTGAAGCCTGTGCCTGATGACGGCTTTCTGAAAAAGCCGAAACTTTTAGCACATTTGGACAACAAACGATGTGCGCTGAAAACATAAGTGTGGTTGACGGTCCACCCGTTCGTCCCTCCTAGCAAATTACGAGACAGCGCTTCATACTGGACCACAGTCGCTTTCTTTCACATCCTGTTCGTTTCACTTTTCACTATTCATTTAAAGCTCTGTCGTTAAACAGACATAAACATAATGCACGATTTAAATATTTTACATACACACACACACACACACAAATAATGTCTGACTGTATGAATGATTCAGTGATTGATGATGCATTAATGTGTTGTGCAGTCCACTAAATCTCAAATTAACAAGCACCATGCAGTAACCCTTAATAATCACTGAGCCGGTTAATAAATACCGCGCATTACATGGAAGCCGACAGTTCTTTGCCGTCTTCAATGGAAACTACCCTGATTCAGAGGAAACTACTCCACAGACTCCTTAAGATTATATGGGATTTGTGGTGGGCAAAGTGTGACTGGGACAGATTTTTCTTCGAGTACTTTCGGTTTTACTGTCATTATCATTCAACCAGTGGCCCATACTCACGTTTCATTCACCTACCTCCGACGTTATATAACACTAACAACTAAGAGCATCGTTAAATACTACACCCCTCTCTCTCGCTCCTTAAGATCGTCTTAATATTATCCCTCCATCTAAAACTAGGTCTTCCAAGTCTTATATTCCCTTCAGTTATTGAAAACAAAAAATTCTCGGTGCTTCTCATCTTTCACATACATGCTACATGTGCCACCAATCTTTTAAAAAAATTACCCTACTAACCTCCAGTGAACGCTGCAAATTATAAAGCACCACACTGCACAGTTTTCCCCATACACGTGTCACTTTCTCTCTCATACATCTGAACCACCCTCAGCACCTTGCTGCCCCACTCCATCAAAGCAAGTGATATTTGAGGCTCTCACGGCGGTGCCTCTGAATGTTGCTATCTCCTCGGCCACCATCTGCCACTGGCTCATACGTAGCCCCAGTGCCTCTTTCTCCCTTCCTTCTATCTGCAGTACCCTTTTCAGCGCTGTATGTTCTGCTACCCTGAGGGCGGATATATGTCGATAAATTTATACCAGACTGCACGGCGTCGCATCCCAGAAGACAGTAATATTCCCAGTCACCGACTTAAGAATCTTACATCTCAGACCGAGACTGAGGGTGTTTGAGAACAGGCTGCTGAGGAGAATTAGAGACAGGAAGTAAGAGAAAGCTGTGAAATTTAAGTCGGAAAAGCTTAAGGCAACGAAGGAATTAACAGAATGATATTAAATGAGTCTGAAATAAAGAGGGTGTGAAGGTGTATACTGGATTCATGTGGCTGAGGATGGGCTCCAACTGCGGGCTTTTCTGAACATGATAATGAACATAGGTTCTATAAAAAGTTTATCCGAAAAGTCTTGACAATTTGAGCAGGAGTTTGCTTCTGAAGAAAGACTCGGCTCCAAGAAGTTAGACTATGTATGAACACGACATGGACCTGTAGAAAGTAGTGGAGGTGTAGATCCCCAATTCTTAACTTCGCACTATAAGGAGTTGATTGCTCAGTTTCGTGCCCCTGCCACTTGACCGCAGAGGAAGAAGCTCTAGTTACTCAATGAACAAGAGGCTGGCTGATTGTCAGAAACGGTCTGGTCGCTCTGGAGATGAGAAAAATGACTTCCTCCGGCCGGGAATCGAACTCCGATTTCTCGGTCGTCTAGCCCGTAGACTAGTCACTTTAATATCAACAGATATCCCAGACTGCTGTACGAAATGAGGTACACCGATCAGGTAGGCTTCCTGCTCCACCGCACGGTATAGATGGTTGCACTACGATCCAGACCTTGTCCTGCTTCACAAAAGGATCTCCGGCAACCTTGACAGCTACTATGGCCTTGCTCTCCTTTACGCTGGCAGAAAGTAACAATTAGCGGGACCTACAGGCCTACAGCTCCATTTACACCACATAACGGGAATGCAGTCGTTACTAAGCAACCGGCCAACAAAGTAACAAAGTAACTAATTACTAATGAACTAATTAAGTAATTAGTAATTAATTAACCAACTAGCTACCCACATGATTAATTAAATCAAACAAGTAACTAGTTACCATATCTAACTAATTAGCTAACTAATAAGTATCCATTTATTAATTAATCAGCTAACTTACTAATTAATTAACTATCCAACTAACTAAACACCTCACCAATATGTCCTTTTGTGCCCAAGCACCAATGTAAAGGAGCGTTTAGATAAATATGTTTATATTCGTAGCATCAAAATTAGAGTAACTTCGTCAGTGTCACGTTCCGGCCCTATTACCTAGAAAGTAATGTGTACTCTGCAGTATATTTCACAACTGAAATTATGTATGCATTTCTGGCTCTCCTCCATTCGAGCTACATGTCCAGGGCATCATATGCTCCCATATTCCATTACCATAACACTAGGTGACCTGTACAAATCACAAATTTTCTCGTTATGTAATATCCTAATTTGCTCACACGTTCATGTTTCTTCTGCTAAAATATTTACCGGAGTCCCTCATTTTCAAACAGTTAAACTTATGCTATTTCCTCAAAATAACAGAACGTGTTTTACAAGGCAACTATGCCTTAAATCCATTCCTCTCTCGATTCCACAAATAAGATATAGCCTATAGCCTATTGTGTGTTGGGCTGCACATGCTCTGATCCAAATCTTTTGACAACACGTCATCCTTGCACCTGGTTTCATTGTCCAACTATATCGCTCTTAACATGGTAATATTAATGCCCGTTAATGCTGGTGATGTCGTCGTGTGTATTGTCTTCCGTGGACGACAATGAAAGATAACTAAATGTAAGGATCTTGATAACAAATACAATAATCTTATGATATCGCTTGGTGATACAGGTCGATTCGTATCTTGGTGTCCGCTATTGTAGATATGGTCTAAATCCTTATTGAAACAAGCGATAGGCCCCTTGGATGGAGGATTGGGACATCCCAAAGCCGCTCTTTCTTCTTGGTACAGCGCCCATTTCGAGCCCTGTTCTTATTAAGAACAGTGGCAGACTCCATGAATCGGGGACCAGATCATCGCAAGGCCTTTTATAGCACTGGAGCGAAGACAGCACTGCAAAATAGCTGGACATTTATTTACAGCGAGAGAGGAAAAGCACGTAAAACGTCAGTTATAAGTCATGGTTCGGACACAGAACTCGAAAATAAGAAGCACTACACCACAATGCACTATTTCACGGGAGTACTTAAATTTTTATTTTAAACGTACAAGAGGTTTGGCTACTGGAAACAGCAAGAGAACGAGGTGTTAAGGCAAGATGCTGGGTGGGGCCCAAGCACAGTTCTAACTCCCTGGTGCTAAAGCATTCTTTGGACGCTAACAGTTTCTCGGCTAGTTAAGAAATTCCCCGCATTTAATGGGATCAGAAGGTTCATTACAGCCTTCACAAGAGCCCGCCACTTGTCCCCATTCTGTGCCAGATAAATCCAGTCCACGCCCTCCCAACTGATTTAAGATCCATGTTATTATTATCCTACCATCTAAGACTAGGTCTTCAAAGTGGTCTCTTTTCCTCAGGTTTCCTCACCAAAACCTGTATGCACCTCTCGTCTCTCCCATAGTGCATGCCCCGCCCATTCCATTCTCCTTGACTTGATCACCCGGATAATATTTGGTGAGGAGTATGTGTCATAAAGCTCCTCATCGTGTAACTTCCTCCAGTCCCATGTCACCTCGTCCCTCTTAGACCCAAATAACCTCCTCAGCACTCTACTCTCGAGCACCTTTACCGTACGTTTTACACCCATATAAACCAAAGAGCCAAAATACAGTTCTGTGTATTTTAACATGTATATTTACATTTTTAGATAGCAAACGGGGAGATATAAGATTCTGGACCGATCGGTAGCGGGTCATCCCTACATTTATCTCTTCTTAATTTTTCATGCCTGCAATTTTGATTTGTTGGTGTCGTTCAAAGTATTTATTTGCTACCTTGGTGTTGTGATTTTATCTTGCACTCTGTTCACGAGATATGAACATATGCTTACTTTTCGTTTTTACGTCTAAACCAACCTCCTTACTGACGACTAACGAAGCTTTTGTGTTTTGCTTTATAACATGTATGGTTTTGCCTAACGAATTAACATCACCAGCGTAGGTCAGAAGATCACAGTTACCGCCTGGAACTGCGCTCTGAAACTGGAAACAGCGCACATACGAGGTATAGGCTCACAGTCGATTGCCAGTTGGCGCTGCATTAACCTTCAGGTATTAAGACATGAGGAACCGGAAGAGCTCAGTAAGTATACTGGCTAAGTTACGGGCTCGACGATCGGAGAATCGGCGTTCGATTCACGGCAGAGACAAAGATTTTACTCTTCTCCAAAGTGGCCATACCGGCTGCGAGACCCAACCAGCCTCCTATCAAATGGACGCCGACGACTCATTTCTCAAAAATAAAGCGACTGGGGAGTGAAGCTGAACCGTTACGTCAACTTGCTGCTAGTAACTGGAACTGTACCTCTAATCCCTCATATATCTTCATGGCCTCATGCTTAGTTAAGCACAGGGAAAAGTTTAACATTTTGCTTATTTGAGAGCTTCACGTAGGCTCCCATAATTAACTGACTAACTGGATGCATCACGATTCTTCATAAGAATTTAACAGTTGTGAAACAGTCAAGACATGTCCCTCCTTTCATGGAACCCGAAGGCTTATTACCTTATTTATGACAGTCCGCCAGTGGTCCTATGCTGAGCCAAATGAATCAGATCAAATTATTTTAATTCAATTTTACAGATCTTATTTAATAATACACTTCCATCTACAGCCACTCGATATTGTACAAATCCCCCGTTCCAATACATTTTACAAGCTGCCTTGTCTATTTAGTCAGGAGAATAATTATTAAGACTTTCACAGTACAATTTTCAGAATTCTCATGTAGGTCTACGTTCCACTCTGAGACCCTCCACGCCCCTACGCACCTTAATGGCATGCGATCTGAATCTATCATGGCGGTGAATACTAAAATTACCGTCTTCTGGAATATGAAGTCGTATAATTTGGTAGGAAGGTACGAAGTATTTCGGAGAAACGTGCTAAACCCACCTTCAGGGACAAATACGAAGATGGAGGCAGCATACACATTGTATGACCAACAGATACAGCTGACAGTTAAAGAAAATTGAGAGAACGCGCCATAATCGTTGGGCAATGTGTACATTTACTGCTTCTTCCTCTTCGTCTTCAGCTCTACACACTGGGCTCTCTGGTTTGTGCAATCTCAGAATTAATTTCCCAAACTATGGATACATGCATATTGTGGGGCTTCTCGGACCGAGGAACGGCCACTGCAAGGCCTCTACCTATACAGGACAACGCAACAACCGACGAAACTCGGACATAACAATAACAATCGAAGGCACGATTTCAGCGTTCGAGCGGTCTTGCACGTTTTCTGTAGTGTTAAATGCTAATGGCATGAACTGCAGGCTGAGGCTGCGGAGGGCGTCGCTGTCGGGCTACTCGGCCTCCACGTGCCACGGTGACACTGGTTTCTGCTCATACACATAGATAGATAAGACACAGGACTTTGTGCAGCTGAATAAAATGTCCATGTAAACAAACCATGTAAGGATGGTAGAAAGGCTCCAGGAATTAAGTGGTCTATATCAGCTTAATATATTCCCTACATACGTAAACATCTTATCAGTCGAACTCGGTTATAACGTCATCGAAGGGGCCGAATAAACTGTCGTTATAAACGAGTGTCGCTTTAAGCGAGAGGTTTGGTAAAAGTGAAGGAAAAATATTTCAAGATAAAATACAGGCCTGTAGGCATATCACTTAATGTGCACGCTATGATCTATTTAAAATTTCAATTACAAATTAAAATTTAGAAATAATAAGAATTGCTCTTCTATAATTGTAAATTTCCATACAGGCTTACGCTAAAAAATACATTAACTTACAATTAAAACTAGGGAAGAACAAAAATTACTCTACTGTAACTCTAAATTTGCATATACGTTTATGGTAAGAGTAGCCATTAAATTACAATTAAAGTTTAGAAAAAACAGGAGTACTTACTGTGTTCTGAACTTACATGCAGGTTCACAGTACACAGATCATTAGACATACATGCAGTAACATCCTGTAAGCACTCACAATCTTAAGCCAGTCTTACGCATTTCGCGATTTTCATCTGTCTCCTGCGGTTCCCTTTTTCCAAATCATTTGGATTGTAAAATTTACAAGACCAAATTCCCGACACAAGTCAGCTTTCTTTTTTGCCATTTTATGCTCCTCGTATCACTTTAACTTCTACTTCGACGCTCAAAACTTTTTTTTTTTCATGACTGCAGCCATGTTATCACTTTACCGGTCTCCTGTTAAATGCAGGAGTACGTAAGTAAAGAACAGCTTTACGCACAAAGGAATTACCGTTACTATTGTCATTGTCCAGTCCTGGAATTTATGTAGCCACCTGGAAGCATAGGGGGCTTGTCTTCTCAAGGAAGAGGAGATGGCTGAATTCTCAAAACAGCCCACTTCTTGGAAAATTATATTTGAACGGATGAATGTCAACGTCGTTATATCCGAAGTAGATGATGTTACGTATGTCGTACTAAGCAAGGCAGAAAAACACATGCCTTATGGAGAATTATCTGGTACCAGAGAATGTATAACGCTACAGACAATTTGCCACACAATCCGAGGTCTTTATAACCGAGTTCAACTGTAATTAATTTTAACTGTGACTAAACTTCTTCTTCCTCCTCTTCTTATTCAATAGCGCGACAGCTCACATCGGGCCCTGGCTTCTTCAGTAGTTCGCCTCCAGATATCCCTGTCCCCTGCTGGTCTCCTCCATCCTGTTATATTCAGCAGCAACAAGGAGTCCCTCCTGATGTCTTCCCATCTCAGCAGCGGTTTTCCCACACGTCTTTTTCCATGAAATTTTCCATTCAGTACTTTTTTCTGTATACTAGTATCATCCACGCCGATCCCAGTGACCGTGCGGTCTAAGGCGTGGGTCTGTGGTCGCTCGCTTACTAGGAATGTGGGTTCGAATCCCACCGGGGGCATGGATGTCTGTCTCTTGTGAGTGTTGTGTGTTGTCAGGTAGAGGTCTCTGCGACGAGCTGGTTCCTCGTCCAGAGAAGTCCTACCGAGTGTGGTGTGTCTAAAAGTGTGATCGTGAAGCCTCGAAAAATGAGGCGGCCTAGGCCCCCAAGGGGCTGTCGAGCCAAAAGTATCATCCATTCGGATTATAAGACCAGTCCATTTTAATATTTTCAAATTAATATATTTCACTACATAAGGTCCATTTAACAATTCACAGAATTCATCATTATGCTTAGTCTCCATCCCAAGTTATTTCCATAGACTGCTCCAAAGATTCTTCTTAGTACATATTTTCCTTTCAGACATTGATAGCCTTTCTTCTGATCACTGAGTCACTGTCCACGCTTCACAACCATAGCTTAGTACTTGTCGAAATAGAGTCTTGTGTATTCTAAGTTTATCTTTTCTATGTGTTACCTGTGAGTGTATGATGGGTAACAGGCAATGTTCCCTTTAAGCTGCGCGGGTGCGCGGCCGCGCAGTAACTGAAATGCTCCTGCGCACACTGAATTGTGGCCGCGCAGGTGAGACTTTTCAATTTTCATTGTAAATATTCTTATTATGTATATCACAAACACTTTTAAAGTGCCGCGCAGTCGTCAGGTCGTGTAAAAATTTTCTGCTCAGAGCAGTAGCAGGTCCGAACAGCTGTAAAAAAAATTAGATGGAACGTTGATAGCAGCAAAAAGTATACCTTGTTCGCTGACATAATTCTATTTTGTATTTGTACTTCGTCTTCATTTTCTCCTGTTAATTCTGTTCCTAGGTAAGTAAAACCGTCGACTGCTTCAATATCCAGTATTTATCTTTGTTGGCGACTTAAATCTCTCCTTGATTGTATCATAACATTTGTTTTCGTAGTGTTAATCGTGTGGGCTCTTGTGAGTGCGGTAATGAACCTTCGGGTTCCATAAAACGCAGGAAATTTCTTGACTAGCTGACAACCTGTTAGCTTCTTAAGAAGGACTCTGCTCCATGGAGTTAGTTAGTTAGTTAGTTAGTGTTAATCGTGAGTCCTACTGTCTTGGTGTGTTCCTCTAGCTGTCTATATATCTTTACAACTGTCTGCATGGCTCTTCCCATAATGTTTATATCGTCTGTACAACCAACTATTTGACCTGACTTGTAGATGAATGATGAATTTACATCTATGGACAAGTGTCTTATGGCATATTCTCATTCATCCTGTAGTCTGTCTTACGACAGGTCCGTAGCCTCTTCCAAAGCGAGTTCTCCACAGGGTGCGATCTAGTGCTTCCTCTTTCAATTTCCAGTACCTTCTATTTTCCTTAAGGTCATCCAGTAGCTGCTTAGGTCATCTTCCCCGTCTTCCCGTCATTTCTATCCTTCCTTCTAACTTTCCTGCAAGGCACATTCTAAGGCTACATTAAACAGAACAGATCTCCTTGTTGCAGTCCGCTGGTAACTTCAAAGCGGTCTGCCAAATCATTCTGTACCTGAACACAACCATGACTGAATACACTACTGAAACTGTTGGTCCAATGACTGAGAGTAGCTCTTCCTATGGGGTGACGGGGAGCCACAGCTAACTAGAAGATTTTATACTTTATGAAAATGAAAATAGATCCAGTTTTGTTTGGAAAGTCTCAAGACAGTGAACATTTATTCAAAATAACGGTCACTTGCACAGAAGCACAACATTGTTACGAATATTTAGGATATGTGCATACAGAATAACAATTCCGGTACGTTCATTCACACATTTCAAGTGTTATAATAAATGTGAAATTTATGGAAAAAAAATGTATTGGTCATAAAATATGTGTTTAATTGTTTTCTACAACGTTTGATCAGTTGCTACGCTAAATATTTGGCCACTACCGTTCGCGAAATGCACGCAAACACGCACGTAGTTATCCATGCAGAGTGCTCTAATTGTTGAGTTATTTGAATAAAAGTGTAAAATATCTCCATCTGTTAGCAGAACACAACAGTATAAAATTTCATGCAAAACTATTCAGCGGTTGTCGAAATCTTAGACACTAAATGACAAAATGTGGCTACGCTAGTAGGCGTATTTTTGCAACTTTTCGTTGCGAACGTCCCCCAGACTAGATTCGCTATACAATTTCCTCTAAAAGTGACTTTAATATGATATAATATATTTTTAAATAAAGTCAAATGTAAATGGCAGCACCACATGAGACCATCAGGAGAAGAAGAGGTCGCAGTTTAACGGGTGTAATTACTAGCAGACTAGCGTAAGTAGATTATCAATATCTGTTTCTTTTTACTTATTAAGATTGAATGGGCTGCGCACTGCAAAAAACCTGGTGTTAGCAGGCGCAGCACCACATGTACTGTCATATTATGTGTGCTTGGCTCAACTAATAAACTAAACTCAACTAAATGTACGACATAATAACAATCCTTATCTGATGTGTCACAAACACTAATCACTCGCAAATTTACTGCTAAGCCCAAGTGCTACCCACTTTACAGCCACGTTAACACGTTCGAGTACAGTAGGCCTACTTAAAAAATTTCTGAAATTTCACTTCTTTTAATTTCACACTGAACACACATTTTCTTGTTGTTTTACTATGCAGATATCTGTCACAGTCGGAGCCGGTAGACTTCAGTCGGTTTTGTGATAAGGATATGGGCTGGATGGCCTAGGATTCGGGGTTCGGTTTCCGACAGGGACAGATTCTTGTTATCTCCATAGAGTCCAGACTAGCTCTGGGTCTCACCCGGCGTCTAATCCAACTCTTACATTTCTCTCTCTCTCTCTCTCTTCAGGGTTAAAGCGGCCGGGGGAGTGAGGCTAATCACCCTTTAATTACTTCCGAGCTTAAGAAAGCGTGGAGTCCACTTCTCCTTATTCCTTTATGCCACATTGTTTAAATAAGCACAGGCAAAACTTTACCTTTTACCTTTATTTATGTCATCTTGTGGCTCTGTCAACCTGTTTACAGTTGGGCTATGTCTTGCTAGTTTAAACAAGACCTCGTGGACTGTCACGTCTGCGAGCACGTATTTAGACCAGACTGTTGTTAAGCCGGGATTAGACGGCGCGTGGCTCGTCCAGTGACGTGACGTCACCTGCTCGGCCAACAGATCGGAACAGAAAAGACAATCTGGCTACAAGACGCGGCGCAGCTCGGCAAATGGCCGACCAGCGGCCTTGCTCGGGTAGGTTCGGCTCGGCTTGTGGAATAAGTCGTGTTGTTCTATGAACTTAAAAATGTCCTCGTTTGACCACTCCACTCTAGCCAATACCAATTGTGGGACAGAAACTTTCACTCTTCGCGCACCCGACAGCAGAAAACAAAGACCAGACCTAAGTGTATAGAGACTTGGACGAGACTGGCTTGGCGCGTAGACTGCAAGCGCCGTGTAGCCGCAACAGCTGCCCGCGCCGAGTCCCTTTGAGGATCGTGAGAAAACCGCTTCTGAGGCGATCCCACGAGCCTCGCTCCACCAATCACACTCCGCGTCGTGCCAGGCCGGTTACACGGCGCGTTTGAATACGATTCTTTGTCAGTGACGTCAGTTATGACGTAAAACGAGCCGAGCCACGCGCCGTCTAATCCCGGCTTTAGTGACATGTGTCTCCATATGAACGAAAAGTGGGCCAAACACAAAAACAGAAACAAATGTAGCAGCAACGCTCTAGACCTATATTCGGAAGATCCATTTCGAGTCTCGGCCAGGACACACACTATCCTGACTGAGGCCTTTCGTGTTTATACTCAGTTCCTACATGCAAATGCTGGGATAGTAACTATACATACACAACGACAGCATCTTTTCGAAGCCTTCCCATTTCATCATTCACCAGTCATCCTGCCATCGACGCTGTACATTCTGGAACCTGAAGGTACAGAGGAGGAGTAAAGGTATAGCGCCACTCATTCTTAACCTCGGCGCTAGATGGTGATGGATGGTCAATACCATGCCCCGGCCGCTTTAACCCTGGGAAACAGCCCCAGTACCGATTGTAGAAAAGGCTGGGTGGGGGCCAGGGCGTGTAAGGAGAAGAGAAAATTCCTTGCCTCACCTGGGTTCGATCCCCGGACTGGCCAACCAGTAGCAAGTTACTATACCGATTGAGCTATCATAGCCCCTTTGTGTTTGGCTATGCCATTTGTAACGAATGCGTGAAATCCAACACCCGAGACTGCTCTAATAATGTAAAGCTTACAGCGGAGGACGCCAGCGAGAAACGTGGAAAGGAATAACAAAACGTTGGCCAGACTTCGCGACCAAGTGGTCAACACTGCCGCTTTGTATTCGGAATCCTTACTGAGATTTATCGCGGTTTTTCTCAGAACCTTCAGGTAACGAGCCTGAATAGTACTCAAAATTAGGCCACGACTATTTCCTTCCACAAATTCCAATTCAGTAGTCATCCTATCATTGGGAGCTGGGATATCTCAGTCGGTATAGCGACTAGGCTACGAAGTTGACGGTCCGGAGTTCAAAACCGGCAAGGACAAAAGATTTTTCTCTTCCCCCAGCGTCCGGCCCCAGCCAACCTTTTATTCAATGGGTACCGGAGTTCTTGCCCGGGGGGTAAAGCGGCCGGGCCGTGATGTTGACCACTGACATCCATCTAGCGCTGAGATTAAGAATGAGTGGAGCTATACGTCTACTCCCCTATATGCCTTCATGGCGTGGACAGGGATAAATTTACCCTTCTATTCTATCGTTACACGCTACATTGCCTGACATACCGACATTGTCTTTCAACAAACCAGCAAACAAACTAACTACTAGAACATTATTTTCCGTATTCCTGAAGGTTGCTCATCCCACAACACGCTGTTGATTTGCGCGACGAGCAGACCAATAAAAAGACGTGTTTGTCACGCGCCCCCCTTCTCCGCCATTTACAGTATTTACACCTTGGCTCTAGTGGCCTCATTCTCTACACTAATTCAGCGCTAATACGAGATAAGATTGCACTTGCTATTTCTAGGTCAGGTCAAGGTCACGCTTTATAAGATACTTGTTATCTTTGCTTTGTACATATACCAATACGTTACTTGTACGTCGTAAAAGTGATAATGGCGAGGCCATACTCATCGTTACCGAGCAAGTCGGCTCAAGCTGGACAGCACCTGACTTGCATTCAGAAGGAAATCGGCTCCAATCCCGGCCGTGATACCTGCTGTACTGCCTCAAGATATTCGTGACTAACCTCAGTCCCTCCACGTAAATGTCAAAATAATATTTGAAATAGGCCACGACCACTTCATGACACGTACTTTCCAATTCACCGATCGCCTTACCATTCGATGTATTATCCTATATTTTGCCCTTCCAGAAACGTCGTTAAATAAACCATAAATTAATTAACAAGTAAACACATGACTATGCATACAAAATTAAGTAGATACATAAAAGCATCATACCACAAACATTTATCTTTGGCTTATTTAACAGTGCTCTTTAGTGTTTTAAAGCGTTAAGAACGACAATTCATAACCCACTTGTGCTCACCATTATTTCGCGGATGTTGCGGTCCGGGTCGCCAGTCGGAAATGGCCTGTCGAGACGTGGAGATCCGGCTGTTCGACGCTCATCACATCTCTCCTGCCAAACAAGCACTCTCTAAAATCACATTTATTAACACATCTTCAAGTATCTACATTTACAGGAAATTTTTTACATGACGTGTTGCCCACATCACACTACCATTATTTATATTTACCTATGACGACAGACATCTACCGACTGCTACATAAACTACAAAATAATTTCTACACTTCTAGTCGCATCCGAAATATATGGCAGCCAGTCTAAAAAAAATTAATGCGAATTATTTAACGAAACCCCAAAATGTCCATGTATGTATATCTGACACGAAGTTTAAAAATGTTTCTTTGCTTTCACTTTTGTGGAGGGAATGAAGGAAGCCATGGCATTCTCGTTCAGGAAAGTCGGTTTCGGCAGCATCACAATTAGCGTGTTGATGGTTGTGTCACCAAAACTAGTCACACCTACATGCTAAAGTACTGCAAATGCATTCTGGGAAATGCTGCGTAGTTTCTCAGGCCAGGTTTTTGTAAACTGGGATCCGCGTAACCGCTTATGCCCAGAAGAATCGCCTACGTGAATTTCATAACATATACCGAGTCAGGAGACAGTATCTTCATTACAATCTCGGATCCATCTATCTGTATAAATTTATAATATTCCGTGGTCCCCCGGTGCCCAAGTGGTCTTCCCACAATCAGCTCGTAATGAGCAACTAAGAGACCAATTCCTTATTCCACAGTCCTTGAAAAGCTGATAATTACTCATTTGGTCAAGAGACTCAACGCATTGTCATGGAACGCTGTGCTGAGGCCTAGATTTGGTAGAGCTTTTTTTCATGCCCCCTACATATCTTCATTGCATGGTGCTTGGTGAATAGTTACTTTACCTTACTGAGCCCGTCTGTGAGTTAGATAAACATTAAACTTGTTACTCGGTATGTTTGCTTATAAATGGTTTATTTAACGACGCCTTAAAACCTACAGCGTCGAATGGTAAAGTGATCAGTAAATAATCATGGCATTATTCTGATAAAAACGGCATTATATGTTTGCGAGAGTAAATAGCTTTGGTTGGACAGATATCTGGGATTTGAATCCAGAGTGGCTCGGCCTTTGCACCCTGTGGGAGAGGAGGGGTACATTCTCCTTACAACTGAAAAAAATCATTCAAAGTGCCAGTCACAGTAGCTGCAAGGTGGCAGGCAAAATTCGTTCTATCCACTTAACCCCACAGGTACGGACAGCGTCGGTTATCCTGCTGATTTCAAGCCTATTTCGGCTAAGAACTCAAGCTATTTCGGTCAGCCCTCAGTCAGCACAAGTGGCTGCCAATGTCCTGAGCTATGGTGTCCCCGGCACCAGCAATTTTGAGTCAAACCCCTCTGTCAATTCTCTGACATTTTGGCGAAAAAAATGGAACCTCCAAATCCTCGTGCATTTGCTTGTTATGAAGGCGCGTTAGTCGCAATGCGGAGACACTCTGATTGTAACACCTGCAGCTTCCTGAAGTGAATGTGGGCAGGCGGCCTCCAGACAAGGTATGCATAGTCCACCATAAGACGGGTGAGCCTATAGAGCGAACACCATGCTATTAAGAAAACGGCTTAAAACGCACAGCCTGTGGGCTACCTTTTCTCCGATCTGATTTATGTGAGTCGACCAGGTCAAATGTGTATCGAGGGTCATCCCAAGGCACCGAGCTGTATTGAGCCATTGAATTGGCGCTCCAGAAAAGCGTACTGGCCAGTGCCTGTGCACGAGATTCTTAGTCTTGAGGAAGAGAACCGTGATCCTCTTCGAAACGTTGATGGCGACCCTCTGGTACCGCAGCCAATGCCTGACGCTGACGGGCAGCGTCAGCTGGCGGAATGTGGCTACGACGGCCGTCATCGCGAAGACAGGCAGCTCGTCGTGGCCGGAATGTTGTCAGGTCGTTCACGTACAGGCTGAAGAGGATGGGTAACACCAGACCACCCTGAGCCACTCCACTCCGCATGCTAAGAATGGTCGATGTGGCTGAATGGTGAAACGTTAATGAAGCTAGGAAGATGCGGTTTTCTTTACGTAAGACGAAAATTGAGGATGCTTAGTGGTAGAGGAGACTTTCTGCCCATCCGGTGTCGAAGGCCTTGGCTACGTCCAGACACCCCACGCCTATTTTTTAGTCTTGTCAAAGTCTTCTTGTTCAGGATTGGGACAGGTGGCGGGCTCTTGTGAGTGCGGTAATTAAACTTGGGGTTCCATAAAACGCGGGGAATTTCTTGACTAGCTGACGAACTGCTAGCTTCTCAAGAAGGACTCTGCTCCATGGAGTTACTTAATTGGTTAAAATCTTCTTGAGTCTTTCAATGCGCCGGGCCAGCTACATCATCTTATCTGTATCTGGGACGGACCCCGAGCTGCTCGTCACGTAGTAGTCCACGCTTCTTCACTTCGTTTAGTATGCTACTGAGCAGGGCCTTCTCAAATAGCTTATCAATCGTGTCACGCAGATGTAAGGCTAATTCACAAAAACAGGACAGTTTTCCTACATTACGCAGACCTATAGTGTCGATGAAGTCTGGATTGTGTCATCTCTTTTTGAACTACATCGTGAGACCGAGTTTCATACTGCTTGCGGAAGATTGCCTTAAACGCTTTTGTGAGAAAGTTTATCGTTAGCTTATGTAGGTTTTTTGAAGACACTACTCCTGTTTGAGTCTGGGTTCTTGCCGAATTTAAGACTCTGGTTGCCTCTTGGACCTCAGAGGGGTTCCCACTTCGAATTTCGGCTAGGATACCGGCTATCTAGAGATTTTTGTAGTTTTCCTTAGTCTCTCTGGCGAATTCCAAAATAGTACCGTAAGTTAAACCCACACCGCTGACTGCGCGTTCTTTGTAATTTATTATCATATGATCAGTAGAAGCTATAGAATCTGAGTTACACCTAATGCCTACGTACGTATTTTAAAACATCATAAATACTAAGACTCCTACTACTACTACTACTACTACTACTACTACTACTACTACTATTACTATTACTACGACAGCGGTGACTACTATGACTAGTCAGCCGGGAAGCAAAAATGATGAAATAGATATAAATAGAGAGAAAGCACAGACAGAAACAAATGAAAACATATTTAAAGCTTTTGTGATTGCCTGACAGATCGCCGCCTCACTGCTCTCGGCATAGGGAAAATTGTCCTTTTCCTTCCGCAGCTTGTTTCATAACAACCTGGCGAGCGACGCGATGTGCTCAATGTCACCTTCAGCAGAGCGGGACTTAAGGCCTTGCGGCCCATTCGTGAGACCAGCTGTCGAGATTAACAGAATCGATATCGGCCCTTGTCTTGTAATTGGTACCCTGCACCAAATACAGAGTTCAACGTGATTAAGGTAATATATAAAAAAATAACTTTTCAAATTAATTCTGTTAGGCTGATCTCAAATCTGTACTTAACAATTTTGCATCACGTCACAGATCTGAAGAAAATAAATAAAGAAAATTAATAAATACGTTTAAAAGTGAGCGTCGCTTAGATAAAATTGGCAGAACTGGAGGGAAGAAATTGTGTACGTCGTGAGAATATAACACAGTCACTCCTCGGTTTTCGTGGGGGCTAGGTTCCAAGACCCGCCGCGAAAAGCGAAAATCCGCGAATAATTACCGCCCCGCCCTTCCCCCAAAAAACAATGTTTTAGTATCTTTTAGTGCTTTTCTTTATACTAGTTTATTTTAATGCTCCTTTTGTGCTTAAATCCCTTTTAGTCACTTAACCACAAAATAATAAAAAAAAATGAAAGGCATTTTAATTTACGCACTTTTAATGTTATTTTGCGACTGGTTCACTTTCGCTGGTCGGCGTTTCTGTTCTTTGCAGAAACACTGTGACGTGGAATTGCTTCTTTCTTTCCTTCAGCTGCTTGAACCTAGAACCTTTTAGAATGTTCTGGAAAGTTCTGGAAATATTATTTCTTATTCTTGGTGCGACACCGCGAATTTGCGAAACCGCAAGGTGCAAACCCGCGAAAAGCGATGAATGACTTATTTTATCACTCTCATTTAAATAACGTCATTATTTTAAACCGCGCTTTAATTGCCATGTATGTTCGCATGGCTTAAACAGGCCTATAAACGAAAATAGAAAATGACAGAAGAACGTGTTGAAAACTTCTTTACCATTTCTTTGTACGCATGTAGTCGAAATGTAAACATCTTATCGAAAATATGCGGACATTTGTAATAATGTAGTATTACTAGGGTGGCAATACGAAGTAAACTGCCTGGCGGGAACCGTAACGTGCACAAGAGAGCTAAGAAAGGCATACACGTTTTCGGGTGTAAAACCTGAAAGTAAGAGACAACTTGGGAGACATGTGCGTAGATGGAAGGATATAATTAAAATGCATCTTAAAGAAACAGGACAGAAGCTGAATTATTTTGGTTCAGAATAGGGATCAATGGCGAGATTTTGTAGACACAGGACTGGACTTTCGATTTTCGTAAAATGCATAGATTGTCTTGAGTAGCGCTAAGACTGTTAGCCCTTCGAGGGTTCTGCTCCATGGACTTCCATTTTGTACGCGCTTTTGTTGTGCCCTCGGGATGGCAGCTGTCACGTGACGTCCCGGTGGCTGCATGCTTTCTATGTGATAAATATGCCATGATTGCGGACAAGATGAAAAGGACACTCTCTGCATACCCACAGTATGACTTACTGAAAGGTCGTAGAATAAACAGGACAAATTAATTGATATGGGGCACTGGTGGAATGATAACTGGCATGGGCAAACCGCTGTACTCGGGGAGAAACTTGCCACACTGTCACACTGTCCACCACAAATCCCATACACATTGTCCTGGGAGCAAACCCGGTCCTCCGCAACGAAAATACGGAGACTAACCGCCGGAGTTACGACACGGCCGCTCAATTCAGTTAATAGCCAGACTGCAGGCAGAATTGTGTCATCACGCACTGTACTTCCGACCGCAATTTATGCTTCTGGCAGTGAAATAGGTTACTGGACCCGACAGCACACGGACTGAATCACAGACGAGAACATGAGGCTGCATATGTTATAATGTGCACAGCGCAATTGCGTGCTGTTCTGAATATAGCGGTCACAATTACACGAACCAGAATGTGACACTTGCCAGATTCGTACGCTGTGGTGTAGCACGTTTCAAGCCTTGGTCTCCTCTGTTGTAGAGTTTGTAAATCATTATCATTATCATTATTATTAGGATGGGGGGATCACCCGACTATTTAATAAATCTTCAGATTTACGGGAAAATATATTGGGCAAAGATGTATCTCTCACGCTTCCCTACAAATTCTATTGGCAACATTTTTCGCTCTGTTAAATATTTAACAAGTTATAATAGAGATGCCCTTGCAAATTCATAGACAGTCCTTCGTGTAAACTTCCGGCTGTTTCTGTCTGATTCGTACCAAGAGCGAAACGGCGCGATATTTTTTTTTTGCAGTTATCCAACACCGAAATTCATGGCAATAGACTCAGCGGTTCTGAAGTTGTTACACGCGCACAGACAGGCAGTACATCTGTAGAGGCAGTCCGTCGGGATGCGAACGTGCCTAATAAAGTTAAATTTTCATTTGTCTCTTTCCTATCGAGGACCTAATACAAAGCACATTCGAGTATTAAGTAACGCACTCAGCAGCCCTGAGAGTATGCAGGGCTGTTAAACCGATGTGCAAGTATTGAGGTACGTTTTTTGGATGCGGTTAGAATCCCCGTTCACAATTTTTATGTAATCACTACAGAAAATTAAATGTATTAATTAGACTGTTAATCTTCTTCAAGATTCTAGCTAGAGTACGAGTGTATTGTGGTCCTCTCTTACAATGAAAGCAACTTCACCCTGTACGAAAAACGGAAACTTATTCTAGAAGGTTAAACCAGCTTTACCTCAACCTCTCTGCAGTCGTGGAAGAACTGAAACACCCATTACAATTTTACGACTTCATATATATCAAATATGTAGGCTATATATTATGTATACATACAGCCTACATAATTAAGGTTCATTAGCGTATTTTGATTTTTAAATCATATTTTAGGGCACTTTTACAGATTGGGCGCCTCAAAGAGTTTTATTCACATCAAGGAAACTATTAATCTATGGAAGCATTGCTCTAGGCAAATCCGGAACAGTAGGGCCTAAGCCACCTTGAAATAATATACAGTAGACCGACGTTATACCACGCATGTCGGGGTACAGGTTTAACATCCACCTCTCAAATCACCCACGCTATTTCTATAATTTCCGTCTTGGAGTAAATGATCACAAACGTGGTACATCCGATTCCTTGGCACAGTGAGGGTTCTTATATTTCATTATTCTACATTAGACGTCATACGACCTGCTGAGTTGATAAAGCGTTCTCAAATAAACCACACAAACATAACCTACGTTTTCTGAATGAGGTTAGTGGCCGGAAGTATTTTTTTTTATATAATATGACTTTTTTCGGCCTTATATCTCAGAATAGTACACGTCCGAAACTTTCTATCTTCAGTTTTCCTGTCCGGCAAAACGATTGGTCCGGGACTGGAAACCGTCAGAATTTGCGAGCCTTCTGTGCTTGTACCTTTCGTTCTGCCTGAAAGTGTCTCTTCTGCATGTGGTTTGGCTGGCGTGTACCGTCGGACACTTGTAAATTAATCATTATATAATAGGGCTGTACACATGGAAGTACCCAGCACTGCTTGAGACGTCACTTATTTCATGATTACCCGCAGCGGTTGCCATGGCAATCATTAGGGATGTGCAATTTGCAATTACCCACGCGAATCATGACTTCAACAGCGCACGACTCATCACAACTACGATTCATGTTGACACGATTATAATGATTACGTATTCACTGATTTTAATTTAATTTCGCAGTTAGCAAGGCCCATGTGGTGATGCAAGTTCCTCTCCACCCCCACATACATACATACATACATATATATATATATATAATGCTAACGCTTTTTTATTCTGTGTGTGTGTGTGAGAGAGACAGAGACAGAGAAAGTGTTTTGTTTAACGACGCTGTCAATTGCTAAGACTTCTTTCGTGGTGATGAAAGATGAATATGGGGCACAGGTGGAGTGATACCGACAGGGTAAAACCGAAGTACTCGGAGAAAAACCTGTCCCAGTGCCAGTGTGACAGAGGAATAAGTACAGTGTGACAATTCTGACGGTGAAGATAACTGAATTCCAGGATGTAATTAACAATGTGTAAGGTAAAGGTAAAGGTAAAGCTATCCCTATACAGGCCTGGACAGGTCCCTAGGGTTCCAGGAGGCTGAGGTTCCCAGATTTCTAGACAATAGGTGCATGAAGGTGGTAAGGTTGTCAGCCCTACGCACCGGCCGCCTTTACCCCTCAGGAAATATTCCTGGTACTGCTCAACAACGGTGAATACAACGTAAAATTCCTGGTACTGATTTCTGTTAGAGGCTGAGTCGACCCCCAGGGCCATAGTGCGGCCGGAATGATTAAGTCAATGAAAAATTCCGATGACTCCATCGGGAATCGAACCCGCCATCTAACAGCTTGTAGCGCAGTGTGTCAACCAACTGCGCCACCGCTTGCCCCAGTTAACAATCTGTACATCGGTACACGCATCAACGTTTCAGAGGTACCTGCCAGGGTACGTGGGCGCTTCGTCTCTAGAAGTGAACTCCAGTGAGCTGACAGTTACAAGTGAAGGTGAATGCTGGGTCCCAGTGAACCAGGCGCGCGGACAAAAATTTGGCACTCCTCGTTGGTCATCTGACCCTGCCTGGGGTCTATGACGTCATTTGGCGGGAACTTGTAGGGCTGAGGGGGAACTACAGTGATTATTGATTCACAGCTACACCCTCGCCATCTCTAGCTGAACAATCGATTTACCTCAGCCTTCTGGATGCTTCCATCTGGAGACGTCACGGGTTCCCCATTCCCCAAAACTCAAAACATATGAACCACCAAAGAAAATTATTTATTTTTCGAAGAATTTCTCTCTTCCGTGATCATATATCTCTTTGCAGGCTCATGCTTGCCGATTCTTTCACACTATTCCTTTGCCACATGCAAGAAAGCCACTTAACTACATACTGTCAAATAAGCAGCACCTGCCACACCCAAAATGATCCTCGCAGCCCATATTCTGTGTACTGAACAATTCACCTCCTACCTCAAAGGGAACACATCATATCTTCGTAACAAAGACCGACAGGTTGAGGCCTAGGAGAACAATACTTTGTTTTATTGCGAGAACCGAAAGAAGCATATAAAGGTAAATACACTAAAAAAGGGTTATTGGAAGTTGATGGTCGTGGAACGTATAGTGCCATATACCTCTGTGCTGTAAAGCGTTATGAAATCCTCTATCAATCGCAGCAGACAAGAGCCAGGAAACATCGTTACCATATGCTTCGCAAAGGCGCTGCTGCAGGTCAATATTACGAAGAAAGGCGAACTTCTTTTGAGGATGAGAATGTCCAAACTGAGCTATTTGCCATTTTATACACTTGTACCCAAAACAGAAATACGAATTTCTTTCAGACATACGTGTAAATATTAACAAAGCTAATTAGACACAGCGATGGGCTATAAATGGTAAATTTGAGGTTCTCACGGCGTTGCCTATAAATATTACCGGCTTTCGGGATGTGACGCCGTGCAGTCTGCTATAATACCTGACGACAGAGGGTGCATGCTCCTCCGAAACACCGGTAAATTTCTACCACATTATACGTTGAGACAAACCGAACAGACAGTAATGTACAAACGTGGTTTAATTTTGTAGGTGCGTGGTCTACTGCCGCCTTCATCAGCGCTTGGCGGTGTTTGAGTCGTTACACTGTGTAGTCTTGTGTGTGCACACTAAAGTTTTGCGTCCATATTCAGGGTGACAGTGGTACCCATCTACATGACTATGCGGTGTCACAACCCAGCAACCCAGAACACCACGATAAAAAAAAAGGAAAAGATTATATCCCACGTATCTGATTGTCCCTTCAGTCTGACGTGTAATAAGAAACAGTTTCTATTATTCTCACCTCCCTGAGCCAGAACATCTCACTCAATACAATGATTAGGCCACCGGCTGAACTACCTGGGGTAGAGAGGATTCGAGTACCGTTAGGAGCAGAGACTGTTTCTTCTCCACAGTGTCCAAATCGGCTCTACTGTCCATCCAGGTTTCTATCCAATGGGTGACTACAGTTCTTGACATGGCAGTAAAGCGGCTGGGGAGTGACACGTCACTTCATCTAGTGCCCAGGTTCAGTACGCGTAGAGCTGTACCTCAATTACCCCTAACTCATGCGTTTCGGAGGTTATATTAAACTTAGTATTGAAACGGCTCGCACGAAAATCCCTTTGGAAATTACTTGGCGCTGACAAAGTGCCAACATGACAGTTTAATATGCACAAGGCACCCGCTGACCTGACAAACAGCACACCCACAATTTAGAGCGTGTAAACAAGATAACGCTTTTGTCAACATGCAGCACATAGCAGGGTAAGGCGCTGTATTGAAATAATTTGGAAACAACAATCCGGTGTCAGCCGGAGCGACCGCCCAGGTAAATGTATAATAAAATGATGAAACCTACAAAGACCTTTAGTAATTACGAACCTGTGTATGCATCATACTTAACATTAAAAACTCTGCATTTTGTCCATACAGTTTATATGTGTGTTTCATACGAGTCGCACAGAAAACGTTCGTATCTGCAAACAGAATTCGCTGATCGGTTCTTGTAATGGAGACGATGGGTGTTTACTGTGAGGTAGAAACTAAACTTGTATGCGTGTATTGTTTAAAGACGTACATGCTTTGATTGAGAATGAGGCAGAGAGAGAAGAGAGCATGGAGAGGGACAGTGCAAAAAAAGGCTACAGTTTTGCAGCGAAAATGATGGACATTTTTCGACTCTGAAGATTCTCAGGCAGCGCCCGCTCGTCCTTATAGTGAAGGTAGTTTGGAGAGAAGGTAAAGCTTCGTGAAGTTAAGAGGGTAAGCGATACGATGTGATCTGTTTTGTGGTTATGTAAAAAGTTTTCCCTATAACAGGCCACGAAGGCCAAAGGGGGAGTAGAGGTATAGCTCACTCATTCTTGACCCCGGCGCTAGTTGGGGGTGGGTGTCAGCACCACGCCCGGCCGCTTTATCCCCGGGAAACACCCGGTACCCATTGTAAAGGAGGGCCGGTCTGGACGTATGCGAAAATCTCGCCCCCACCGGATTCGATCCCGGACCGTCCAGCCCGTAGCGAGTCGCTATACCGACTACGCTATCCGGCCCCTTGTGGTTATGTAACAGAAGAAAGAAACTGACGGTTTTTTAGCTCAGTTAGGGTTGAATTTTGATAGTGACCTTCGAAGGCTGTATCAGAAGCATGTAGTGCAAGTGGGACAGGTACCATATAAGCATCTACTCGGAAGTTCGTCTAAATAATATTTAAAACTTCGATTCACACCTCATTATATTCCTAACATCCCACCACTGGAGCATACCTGAACCAATCTTCAATAATTCTTATCCCTATAATCCATTCTAACATCATATTATCCTCCCACCTATGCCTAGGCATTTGAAGTATTGTTATTCTTTTAGACAATCCCACTAAAATTATGTGACAGATGCATAAATTTTACTTGATTTTTATGGATATGAAAATTTCACTCTGACGTTACGAGAAGGATATATACTGAGGGGATTTTTAATAGTTCGTTTGTATACAGTACACAATTCTTAGCATTTTCAAACACGTTATGAATTATACATTCTATGAAATACAGGGACATCATTTTTTACGAATATCGTCTCTCATTTCCTGTAGAGTACAAACCGTAGCAGCTGAGTGCCCCGCCATATGCGCGTTGGAAAAGGAGCCAGAAGTGACGCAAACGATATTGGTCAGACAAAATAATAACTGTACATATAATTGTTAATTTTGTATTGATTCTATTGTAAAACTTTGGCGGGTCGGGTCCAGATTTGTGGTACTTGAACTTTCTCCCTGACGCTGATCCTTGCGACAGAAACAAGTGAGAGAACACGTTAATATATATCAACACAGTGAATAAATGTTACGTGAAATAAGACGATACACAGACAGCGTGTTGGCGAACACACTGCTGAAGAGAATATTAGGACCTGAGAGGATGGAAGTAACAGCAGGAAGGAAGAAATTGCTTAATGAGGAGCTCCATAGCCTGTACTCTTCACTGCATATTCGTGGGGTAGTCAAATCAAAGATTATGGAATTGACGAGTAATAAGCAGACAAAGTAAAGGTAAGGAAAACATACCAAACACTTTAATATTGTATTCACCGTGCATCTTGTATAAATTAAAATTGACCGGCAGCAAGCAACCGATACACCTCAAAACACGCATAAAACACAGTCCACATAACAGGATACACACAAAACGGCAATGCAAAATCATGCATATGAAAATAACAATAAGCCAATAATAACGCGCAGACATAATATCCCAGACTTCAGATCATAGCAGATCCACAATAAAAGGTACACTACACAGCTTCGCTACGAGACATACTCCGATATGAAAAACAGTACGCATAAGTGAATATGCTGAAGTATTATACAACAACAGTGCTATAACTTTTATAAAAGGTGGAACTATTGCAAGATTACAAGTGTTGACTATTTTTAAAAAAAGTTTTAGTGATTTTTAGTGACTTGTGAAAACTTTATATACGACGAGACCTTATAGGCTCATATCTTATGTGTGTTTAACATATTGACTACGCAACTAAATGTAGTATACCCCTGAAGATGGTCAGGTACCTGACCGAAACATGTCGGGTTAATTAATCTACTATTAAAGTTTTTTTAATAGTGAGTGTGCATCAAGTTGGTTTTAATTTCAATTTAAATACCAAATACTTGTCAGAAAACGTGAGGGAAAGAGAACACTTGAAAAGATTGGTCGCAGATGGTGAGGTAATATTAAAAGGGATATTAAAGAAATGGAACGAGAAACGACGGACTGTATTGATGTCGCTCACGGTCGGGGACCAGGAATGGTCTGTTGTAAAACATGTAATGAATTTTTGGGTTCCATAAAGGCGGGAATTTCTTGAGTGGCTGAGCGACTGTCAGTTTCTCAAGGGATACTGCGCTCCATGGAGCCAGTTCAGCACATTTCGTTTCATCGCCTGCTGCTTGAAATGTTTCTGCCTTCAGCTGTTTTAATCATTGTTTTGCCTTCCGCTCAAGATCAAGGCCACGTGACGTCAGAGACATACGAATGTCATATCAGTGATCGCGTAACGTGTGACCTTCGGGTAGAGTGCGAAGTATTCTTTACACCGGTTCCGTGAAAAACAATTCTGAAAGCGAATTCGAAATAACCATTGAAATGAAAGGACATTTCTCTTATAATTACAGACAGAAGGAACATTCAATCCCCAGTCAAGAAGTTTGAACAAGTCGGAAGCTTCCCAAGTGTCACAACACGCACTGGACATATCGAAATAAAAGCGGAACGTTGCTGTCGGGAGGTATCGGGTTCGAATCCCAGTCAAGCCTTACTGAAGCTCATCGCATTCTTCCAATTCACTCAAGACAAATTCCGGGATAGTAGGCTACCTAAAATTAGGCCACGACCGCCTCCTTCCACATCCCTTCTAATTAATCCTCCATTAATGGTCTCACCATCTGACGCTACACAGTCGCAGCTATGGTGTCTGTCCTGGCCAAATGAATCCCATCCACTCCCTCCCCACCCTAGCTGCTTAAAGTCACTTTAGTATTATCATCCTATTTGGTTCCCCAAGTCGTCTCTTTCGTTGTGTTTTTCCGACAAATCTCTGTGTTCCCTTCTCTTCCGTGAGTGCTACATGCCCTGCTCATCTCATCCTCCTTGGTTTGATCGTACCAATAATATTTGGCGAAATATACAAATTATGAAAACCGCTGTAGTAAACTATAAATAGACAGAAATGAATGGACAATACAGACCAAAGGGTAAGAGAAGCATAGGGGGCCCGAGGAAAAGATGGAAGGGCCAGCTTCACCTTGAGAAATAAAGAACAGGCATTACGCCTAACACTTCACAGCTCATGATGATGATGGTGATGATAATAATGATGACGATTACGATGATGATGACGATTACGTTGATGATGAAGATGATGACGAAATAAATAAAGAGTCAAAAGAAAACTGAAAAAAAAACAGGGGAAAAGGAAAACAGTTGGAGAGACATAAACATATAGAAAGCGAAAGAGGAAGAAATAAAGAAAGAAAGAAAAGAAAGAAAGAAACGATGTAGTCCGTATGTACTGCATCGGCGTTCCACAAGCGATGGCAAAATTACATTCCTCTGCCAAACCGTTGTTATCACGAACAGTGCGTCAGTTGCACAAGGTGCCACCTGTTTCCAAACGCAAGTGCGAATTGGCAATATGGCAATATCAGTCGGGGAGCGGTAGGCCACGTTTTGCACAACGAGACGATCCTGCCAAGAACCACTCCCTGGTTAGGGTTGGCAAACGCCAGGCGACAGGCATCCCTGGACCCCGTCAGCGCAGTTGGGTAGCAGCATTTTAAAGATTAAAGTTGTCTGGGATATGACGTCATGTAGATTCGTCAATAGCAAGGTTTTGAAGCTTGCTGCCTCCATCTTCAAGTAGCCTTTTAGATCTACCCTAAACCGACAGTAAAGTTTACCAGTATACACGGCGTCATATCCCAAAATACTTTAATCTTCAACAACACCGCTGTGAGAAACTCAGTCTCGCAAGCGTCATGGCTTATCCACTTTCTCCTTTAGTTAAGGAATGTCTTTCATTATCTGGTCAGAGGGATAGTATTTAGTGTAACAATGAGAATAAAAATATAGAGTTGTTCGTGCGCTTAATTACGCACCACGCCATGAAAATCTACCTACAGGGGTATAAAGTATAGCTGCAAGCATTGTTAATCTCGATGCTAAGCGGTAGCAAGTTGTCATCTGCACGCGCCGACCACTTAACCCCCGGGGAAACAGCTCCTGTATCTCTTTGCACAGGAGGCTGAGTGGGCTGTTGTGCCTCTCCGGGCGTGTGGAAGAGAGAAGAATGTCTTGCTCCTGCCAGGAAACGTACCTCAACCCTTTGCTTGTCAGGTACATAGCCTAGTGACTGATAAGCAGAGTGAAAAGAAATTCGCGCACAAGCTCTCCGCAGTGATTCCTCGTCAACATGTACGTCGAAAATAGGTCAACTGGCTCAAGACATCAACTGATAAAAACATGGGTACCACATGGTTTTAGCTGGTGTTCGAAGCGGCTTCCGTTTACTGCAAGGGGTACGGCAGTGCACCGCACTGCATTCTCTCGAACAGGCGTTAATAAGTTGGCACCGACCGCTGCACAGCTACCTGAAGCCTTGCCACGAGATCTTCGATAGGCCTGGGAGGGACTGCGTAAAGGTGCTCCTTTAGGCGTTCCCACATAAAGAAAAGTCCATTGGAGTTAGACCCTGTGCTCAAGAAGACCATGCCAACGGCCCTCCACTTCCAATCCACCTTCACGGGTATGTCGCATTCATAAGCTGCTAGGTACTTCCCCCATAGAGTGCTGGAACTCCGCCATGTTGATACCACATCTGCCTCACAGTTAAAGGTGCGTCTTCAAGCAACCCCGGTAGATTTTCTAGCAAATTACAATATCTTTGAGCAATCAGCCTATCAGGTATCAGATACGGACTCACGACAATGATTCCGCCGATAACAGCCCAAACGTCGAAGCTGAAGGGAACTTAAAACCCGCGTTCGCGGATAACACGAGAACGATCCTGTTCTCAGATGTGACTTGTGGACAGTGAACACACCCTCAAGCGTAAAGCACCTTCGTTTCGAAAAACTGCACACCTACAGGATAAGCCATTGAAAAGAGATGTGCTTCCTGCGATTATTGGCGCGAGTGCAATTGATCGTCACGAAGTACTTTGAAGACCCTACATTGGGATATTCTCAATTCTCGCGCGATATCACATGAGTTTCTACACAGCCGTCGTTGCACAGCTGCAGTTATGGCATCTTTATTGGTTGGTGTCCATACAGTCCGTGGGCGACCTGTGTTCACAAGTACCGTATTTGTTGAAAGCTTTTCCAATTGTTCAAACACATTCTTTTCTGGATGACGTCGACGAAAGGAAATGTAGCACGTATTCCCACGCATCAGTACTACCTTGATTATACAGGCGCGATGGTTAAGAGAATGTCGCGGTATCAGTCGTGAGTGTATTCCACGATCAGTCCAATCACAACTGAGCCCCGATGACGCTAATACGGAAACTTATGAGACGAAATATTTCATATGTTGGTCATGGCGGAACATAACTTTGTCGCTCTGAAAATTGTGTAACAGACTTACATAAACCGACAAGTTTTAATAATTAAAGTTTTCTGCAATGCGCACCCTTAGCTGCTAGTATGGATACTTCATCACCAACCCTTCCAGTGCTAGCCGCTTCAGTGTGATATTTCTGATTGGCGACTGGCCATATTTTTAAATTCCGACTTAAATTTAACTCACGCAACTTACGTACATTGTTCCGCGATGTATTACCCGTTGTATGTATTGCTATGAGATGCCGCACATGAAGCATCGATATAATCGACGCTAGCATTTTTGCAAGGGGTCTACGGGTCACAGATCGATTTCGGCGCTATAAAGAATACTACAGGACGTAAGACCTCGTCACTATCAACCTACGAGCAAGTGAATTCGACGGACTGCAAACCCAGCAACAATTTTTTTTCACTTACTGGAGATGTACAACTCAATTGCTGACCGACAGACACTTAACGCTATATATATCCTACACCGCGCAGTCGAAAATTTGTTTTTAACAAACTGATGGTTGCGATAGGTCATATTCGGGTGATATACTTTTAGTCGTACTTCTTCTGCCCATGCCATTGTAGGTGTAGAGATTTATCGTTGCATTTGATCACACACAATGACACACGCGCACACTCGGTAGGACTGTCTGGACGAGGGATCGGCCCGTCGCATAGGCTGCCACCAACACGACACACAACAAACACAAGAGCCAAACATCCATGCCCCCGGCGGGATTCGAACCTGCAATACCAACAATCGAGCAGCCGCAGACACACGCCTTAGATCGCGCGGCGACCGGGATTATTACTGCGATACCGGGTTCAAATCTCAGATCGGAGACGGGCTATCCTGATTGAGGTGTTTCCCGGTTATCCTCAGTCCCCCCAAGCAACTGCTTTGAAAGTACCTCAAGCCTTTCCAATTTATTACTCCACCATTCGACGCTATATAATCTGAGCTACTCAGCGTGGCTAAGGAACCAAAAATAAATGCTCTGTGTAAAATCACACCTAGTCCTATCGAAAGACGCTAACAAAAGTACAGTTATTGCACAACATGGAAGCACAAATTATTTTTCTTACACGTTGGTTACACCAAATTAAAAAAGAATTAATTTCAAATAAAATGTATACAATAGTTATTAAATCTTGTCACATGCTTTCCGTTATGCATTTGTGACAAAACAGCCTTCGTACACTTTATTGACCCATTTAGCATGGTGGTAACTACATGTACCATATACGTCAGCAGTCACAGACCCTGCACTTTGCCCACGCAATGTCAGTACGTCCTTCGCATGATACACACAGCAAACAGCGACAATTTCCCTCGAGAGCTGTAAGCTGTTAGCCTTTATAACGAAAACACGTGTTCTGTGTGGTAAGAACTGACCTTTTTATACATTATTTAGGTGAACTGCAGGCAGCAAAGGGTTGATAGGTCTTTATTACAAAATAAAAGTAAATTACTGTTTCCTTTCAAATAAACAACACAATACGTTCAGTTCAGCACAACTTACATTTAACATCTCACATCGACTCAGTACACGACATGTTTCGGTCGTAGGGCCATCATCAGATGTGCCATATAAGGCTCATGATGGTGGTACTAGGACCGAAACATGTCGTGTACTGAGTTGATGTGAGATGTTAAATGTAAGTTGTGCTGAACTGAACGTATTGTGTTGTTGGTTTGATTGTATTCGCACAGCGGGATGGATCGTGTTAAATTTCAATTAAAAAAAATTTAAATTTTCCTTTCGCTCTGTAATATATTTGAACTTATAAACAAATCCTTGTGATTGAGACCAGAGAGGTGTAAAAGTTATTTAAAATAAATAAAAACATATAGGTAAAGCAATCCCTTTACAGGCCTAGACAGGCCCTTAGGGCTCCAGGAGGTCAAGGCTCCCAGGTTTTTAGACAATCGGCACATGAAGATGGTGAGGTTGTCAGCCCTACTCACCGGCCGCCCTTACCCCCCAGGAAAGATTCCTGGTACTCATTTCTGTTAGAGGCTGAGTCGACCCCAGGGCCATAGTGCGACCGAAACGATTATGTCAGTGAAAAATTCCAGTGACACCATCGGGAATCGAACCCGCGACGTTCCGGCTTGTAGCGCAGTGCCTCAACCAACTGCGAAATAAAAACATACACCTACAAATATATTACGCAACTCCATAAAGGGGTAATACACAGGGACAAGTCTGAAAGTCCTTGGTAATTACGAATTGTTTCTACACGCCGTATAACAGCGACAGAGAGGGAGTCACTTAATATTCTAGTTAACAGGCCGACAGTTTATGACGTAACGGCGCCTGGCGTTATTGCAGAAACCAGTTTGCGCTGTATGCTGAACTCTGTTGCTTAGCAACAACCCTGCTGCTGGTCCCTAGTCGTTCCCACATATGTAATGATAAAATTGTCCAGCTTAATTAAGTACCGCGTCATGAAGGAGCATGAGCACTGCTTCGAATTGAGTGATCAGATTCATGCTTCCACCGCTTTACCCCCATGGGAGGAGCCAACAGTACCCAATGAATAGAGGAGCCTGCGTGGCTATAACAGCCTTTCTGTACACCTTACAACAGAGAAAAATCACTTGCCCTCGCCGACAATCGAACTAAAATCCCTCTGTTGTAGAGCTCATAGCGCAGTCGTTATGCCGAGTTGGCTAAGAATGTAGACATTTTTTATTATAGGGGAATCAAGACCATGATTAGTGGGTCTCTGTCACCACGGCATGGCGCGTCCTCGGGTTGAGGATGGAAGAACGGCCTCCGAATATGGAGGGTAGCTGCGAATATGCAGTCGCGGACAGCCGACAAAGGGTGGTCCTCCAGCTTGGGGGTTGGGCGAGGTGCTAACAACTCCTCACCGTAAAAAATTACCATATTACGAAACACTATACAGAGCCTCGGACCTGGACTGATTCTTTGGATAGGGACAGGTGGCGGGCTCTTGTGAGTGCGGTAATGAACCTTCGGGTTCCATAAAACGCGGGGAATTTCTTGACTAGCTGACGACCTGTTAGCTTCTCAAGAAGGACTCTGCTCCATGGAGTTAGTTTTAGTTAGTTAGGGGAATCAAGACTCCGAGCGAACTGAAACACAAAATAATGTGAATATGACGATGGCACAGAGAAAATAAATATAAAAGACTTGCAGACGATGCCGTTTCGTGTTGTGAGTTATGTGTTTACAATCATTACACTTTTTGCGGTAATACGTTACCAGCAGGCTAACAGGTATTTCTTTGAAGGTTGCATGCACTATGCTAATATCTTCACTAAAACTGGCCAGTCCACTGCAGCGAAAACAAAACACCAACAGAAAAATTTGTGAACTTTTTTTTTTGCTGTTCATGACATGTGCAGCAAAAACATGGCAGCCTTAAAGTAACCTCACGCAACGCTTCGTAGCTTGACCCACCGTAACGCAGCTGTGATTAATTCTGTGATAAAGTCGAGCTTTTTGTAGTTTTCTTAGGGACGCCATCTATAACGCAGAAAATGAAAGCGTCAGACTATTGGATAGCGGTAAATAATAAATTAGAGGGAATGTAGAAGGAAGTGATTGAGGTCTAATTTAAGGAACTATCCTGGCATTTTTGTGGAAGGACTAAAAAAAACAAAAGAATTGGTTAGAACACACCAAGATTCAAACTAAGCATATCCCAAATAAGAAGGTAAAGCAATCCCTTTACAGGCCTGGACAGGCCCTTAGGGTTCCAGAAGGTTGAGGCTCACAGATTTCTAGACAATCGGCACATGAAGGTGGTAAGGTTGTCAGCCCTACGCACCGGCCGCCTTTACTCCCCAGGAAATACTCCTTGTACTCATTTCTATTAGTGGCTGAGTCGACCCCAGGGCCCATAGTGCAACCGAAAGGATTATGTCAATGAAACATTCCAATGACACCATCGGGAATCGAACCCGCGACCAACAGCACCACCGCGTGTCCCAAGCACATAATTCCTCTACGTATAGCTAGGTCCCCAGCAGTGCGCTATCTCCTTCAGGCTTTCCGATGAAAACTGTTTACATATTCACCACGTCTTCAATCAATTCTGTAAGCCCCGCCTATCGGCCTTGGATCTATTATCAACAATATTTGGAGAAAAGTAAAAATTATGAACTTCCTTCTTATGTAATATTCTCCATCCTCCCGTCACTTTCTCTCCCTCTCTCTCTCTTTCTCAGGACTAAATATTCTTCTCTTCTCCCTGTTTTCAAACACATTCTAAGTTTTTATCCCCCTTAGAAGACCAGGTTTCGCAACCATACAAAACAACAGGCTGGGAGGAACAGGCAAGTGTATTTAATCTTTCCTCACAAAGCACTGTATAGAGCGAAGTGCAGTAACGTTAGGTCAAGTGAAGTATTCAATTTAACGACGCTGTCAATTGTTCAGATTACATAGAATCGGTGGTAGATGAATGAATGAATGAATGAATTAATTAATTAATGACAAGCGATTATGGAGCATTGGTGGAAGGATAGTGACAGGGGAAAACCGCAGTACTCGGAGAAACACCTGTCCCAGTGCCACTTTATACACCCCAGCAGTGCGTATATAGGAGACAGTGATAGACAGTTCTCTCTGCTCACCAACAGCCCTCTCTCTTCCATTCGTGTTCTTTGTACATTACATACCACAACGTCCGTGAACTGCAAACGCCAAGATTAGACAATCTTCACGATTACCTAAACCAAACACCACAACACTTCATAGCGACACGTACAATGTTGAGGTTGCGTTGAACAGGACTCAACGACCTTTACAGTCGTTTGCATTGACCAAGGTGCGACATTAACACTGATCATATCACAAAGACGAAGCGAACCCACATTTTACTCGCACACTGCACCAGTTACAACAAAAATGAAGGCGTATTTGCTGAACAACAGGTTGTTATCGAAAGGAAATGTCCCTTGATACCGTCATGTTAATCATCAGCTACTAACAGCGTGGTTAGGCCGTGCCATGGCTCAGGCGATCAGTCGCCGGCCTCCCACTGCGGAGGCCCGGGTTCTATCCCGGGTCAGTCCATGTGGGATTTGTGGTGGACAAAGTGGCACTCGAACGGGTTTTTTTCCCCCGAGTACTTCGGTTTTCCCTGTCAATTTCATTCCACCGGTGCTCCATTACAAGGAAAAACGAAAAAACTAATTATCTTCATCACAGGTTTGCACAATAAGCCTTAAGGCTGCGGTGTGTCCGTAGCATCTGCTGAGGGGCCCTTCTCCATGAAAAAAAATTGCGTGGTTAAATAAGCTATAAATAAGACAAATGAAGCACCAGCTGGAGCACCTCAGCCAGTATAGACATACTGACTACGCTACGGCCTGGACTGCTGTGGGATCGTATTTCGATGCTCGGCAGGAAGAGGCAAATGATTTTTAGGTGCGTTCGCAAAATTGTTTCGTCATGTCTGTCCGTCTGTCCATCTATCCGCACCGAACAACTCGGCTCCCACTACACGGATTATTAGCTTCGTCATGTCTGTCCGTCTGTCCATCTATCCGCACCGAACAACTCGGCTCCCACTACACGGATTATTAGCTTCGTCATGTCCCTCCGTCTGTCCATCTATCCGCACCGAACAACACGGCTCCCACTACACGGATTATTAGCTTCGTCATGTCCCTCCGTCTGTCCATCTATCCGCACCGAACAACTCGGCTCCCACTACACGGATTATTAGCTTCGTCATGTCCCTCCGTCTGTCCATCTATCCGCACCGAACAACTCGGCTCCCACTACACGGATTATTAGCTTCGTCATGTCTGTCCGTCTGTCTATCTATCCGCACCGAACAACTCGGCTCCCACTACACGGATTATTAGCTTCGTCATGTCTGTCCGTCCGTTCATCTATCCGCACCGAACAACTCGGCTCCCACTACACGTATTTCCATAAAATTCGATATTGATAATTTTTCGAAAATCTGTCAATAAAGTGCAAGTTAAAATTTGACAAGAATAGCGAGTACTTTACGTGAAGACCTATGTGCATTTATGATACTATCTCGATGAATTCTTAGAATGAGAAATATGTCAGACAAAATTTGCAGATAAAATAAATATACACATTTTATATTCAATAACTTTTTTTTTCTTCGAAAATCGTATCTTTTATGAGAAAGTGTGGAAAAATATGGTACAGACAGACCACAGATGATAATATAATACGGCGCAAAAAAAAGATGAGATTTGCATGTCGGATAAATAAGGCAAGAATACAGATACAACTCATAATATTTAATACTGACTGTTTTTCCACGACAACAATGGTTACGCGAACGCGCCTTACTATTACGTTATAAGTACACTGTCTATCTTGTTCTCCTTTCCGTAGCCTAGCTCACTCAGCCTCCTACCGATTGAGTAGCGGTGAGCTCCTTTCTGGGAATAAAGCTACCTGGGTGTGAAGCTGACCACTTTTCTCCACTTCTTGCCAAGAAGGGAAATGCGTGGATCTATACCTCTACTCCTCCCTTTTTTTCATGGTGTGGTGTTTCATTAAACACAGGGACAACTTGACCTTTACCTTTTAGTTCTGCTCGGTACTACTTGTTCTCTTTCAGTTCAGCACAGTGTCAACAAAAAGTAAAGTAAAGTAAGGTAAAGTTCACCCTATAACCTGCCATGAAGGCCCAGAGCGGAAGTAGAGGTATAGGTCTGCTTTTTCTTTAACTTCGGCGCTAGATGTGGTGGGTGGTTAACACCACGCCCCTGCCGCTTTACCCCCGGGAAAGAGACCCGGTAGCCATTGTACAGAAGGCTGGGTAGGCCCAAGGGCCGGTCTGGACGAGAGCAGAAAATCTCACCGTCACCGGGATTTGATCCCCGGACCATCCAGCCCGTAGCGAGTCGCTACACTGACTACGCTATCCGGGCACAGCAAATGTAAACAAAAAGATATCAATTTTTGAATGACAAATTATGACAATATTAATGATGACTTATTCTTGTGTTTAAGTAGGCATGACATCATGAAGCGTATGGGGAGTGGAGGTACAGCTCCAATTATTTCTAACCTCGAACTTAGATAAATTTTCAAGCTCCGGATGCCTCCCTTCCCATGTAAAGAAAAGCCCAATGGGCAGTCCACAGGGTGGGTTTCAGAGCCGGTATAGACCGAAGAAAAATCTCCTATTCTTTGGTTTTGCAGCCCTTAATCGTAGGCAATATACCGACTGCACTTCGCCACCTCCTGTGGAAGTGAACGTACAACTAAACAAAGAAAGCAATAGATAATGTTTTTCACCAACTAAATGCACTTCTTATAAAAACACTAAAATATTCTAAAACTGTTTGATAAAAAGCCCCGACATGTTTCGGCTCACCAATGAGCCATCCTCAGTGGGTCACAACTGACTGTTCTCAAAACACGTACATATGTTAATCCTCTGTAGAGGTATATGGTCAACGTCTTATCTCACCAATCACGCAATAATATAGTGCATAGTCTATAGGGAGTGTTTTTTAAAAAACATATCGGCTTGCGAAGTGATAAAGTAAGATTGGTGAGATAAGACGTTGACCATATACCTCTACAGAGGTTTAACATATGTACGTGTTTTGAGAACAGTCAGTTGTGACCCCCTGAGGATGGCTCATTGGTGAGCCGAAACATGTCGGGGCTTTTTATCAAACAGTTTTAGAATATTTTAGTGTTTTTATAAGAAGTGCATTTAGTTGGTGAAAAACATTATCTATACTCGAAAAATGCACGGTGAAAATAGAATAAAGAAAGCAACTTTTTGTTAATTAACGTTTATAAACACCCACTACCCCCGATAAAAAAACTTCTGGTAGGTACTGAGAAGTTGTGTCAAACGATAGAAAAAATGACATTTTATTGTGATGACGTATGCAATTGTTACGTCTTGTCCCCGATTTCTCGCTCCGCGCCAATAATCAGCGTCTGTATGCTATTTGGTAATCAAATACGCGCGGAATATGAAATTAGTGTGGTCACGCAGCGTTGCGTAGCCCCTCTGTAGTTTGATATCACTCGGTGCTTAGAAAGTAACTTTCCATCGCAATATGTGCCTCTGCTACTAACGCAGTTTACGAATATACTAAATGAATCTCGATGTATATAAGCTTGTCCTTCAGTGCATTCTTTTTTATTTCCATTCTCTTTGTACTTTTTTGAAGCTCATAATTTGTTGTTGTAGGCAACAGTGTGTGACTGTTTTTTTTTTTTGTGAAGGGCCCCGCAGCAGATGCTACGGAAGCACCTCAGCCTTGAGGCTTATTGTGCAACTCTGTGATGAAGATGATGTGTTTTTTTTTCGTTTTTCCTTGTAATGGAGCACCGGTGGAATGAAATTGACAGGGAAGAACCGAAGTACTCCGGGAAAAACCTGCACTTTGTCAACCACAAATCCCACATGGACTGACCCGGGATCGAGCCAGGGCCTCCGGGTGAGAGGCCGGCGACTAACCGCATGAGCCATGGCACGGCCTTTGCTACGTTACTGTATTCGTGCTGATCCTGCAAATGTCAGCTGGGTTCTTGGATCAGCATGTAAAAAACAAAGAATTGGTCAGTATCGTTACGGCTGTTGTTATTGTTGTGTATTGTTATTATTATTTTATTTCATTTTATTTTTGTGAAGAACTTCTTACTTAAACACAGATTCTGTATATGTTGAATTGTCCGATATATACTCAAACTTTCGCGTTGAAAGTACATTTGTAATCGTTGACTTACAGACACTACTGCATGCACGATTGCAGACATAACGTATATGTATGCGATGTATCTCACACGCCCACCTAGTGTCCATTACCACCACCAAACCGATAGCTATAGATAACTTGCGCACAGCGCCACATTGTAATTTTAATTAAAAAAATCATTATCTCATCAAAGTCGCATATTTTTCCTATATATAATACCATCTAATACCATACATAATTTCAGGACCTTAAATTTAGAGGTCCGACAGTCGTTATCGTCTAACAAGCTCGAATGTCCTCCATTTTGTAACAACTGATCGTAATGGAAAAGGTGCCGATCCCAGTGGCCGCGCGGCCTAAGGCGTCGATCTGCGGCCGCTTCCTTGCTAGGACTGCGGGTTCGAATCCCGCTGGGGGCATGGATGTCTGCATCTTGTGAGTGTTGTGTGTTGTCAGGTAGAGGTCTCTGCGACGGGCTTATCACTCGTCCAGAGGAGTCCTACCGATTGTGGTGTGTGTAAAAAGTGTGATCGTGAAGCCTCGATAATGAGGAGCTTCTGGCCCACTAGAGGCTGCAGCACCATGGAAAAAAAATGGTAACTCCGTAACATTCCATGACTGGCAATGACAGGGGAGTAGAGGTATAGATCCACACACGCTTAATCTTGGCGATAGACGATTGTGGGTGATTAACATCACGCCCCGGCCGCTTTACCACGGTCAAGAGTCCCGGTATAACTTTTAGAGTAGCCTGGGTGGGCCTCAGAGCCGGTCTGGACGGATACGGAAAAGAGAAGATTTCTTGTTCCCACCGGAGTTCAAACACCGGACTGTTCAGCCCGTAGCAAGTCGTCATAATAACTACACTGTTCTAGCCCCTAATTACTGAACGTAAGACACTAAACTGCAGAACTGGGTTAGCATCCAGTGACATTAAATTCTTATCAAGTTTTGCGAAAAGTTGTCAATTTACTTAAATGTTGAAATGTGGGGACACACACACGTAAACACAAACACACACACACAGACAACAAGATGATCTTGTAAGCCTGCTTTCTTCTGTTCAACGAAAGAAATTTAGACTCTATACGTGTTCCTGTATTTCGTTGCTAATGAAATTATTTCCAATAATATTTGCAGGTACCGTACTCATAAGGTCTATATTTTCTTTCATGCAGCTATCTGTTGTTTATGGGTTACATGCTTATAAGGACGCTGCCAGTAGGTCAGATATGCCGTGCCAGGCTCAGTCGGTAGTCGCCGCATCTCACCTGAGGCCGGGTTCGATTCCCATGTCAATCCAAGTAGATTGTGGTGGACAAGTGCATGGGACAGGTTTTCTCGAGTTGCGGTTTCCCCTGTCAATTTATTCCATGGTGTCATTATTGAAATTGGTAAAAACTGCTAATCCTATCTTCATCTTCATACAGGGTTGCCATAGCCTTTAAGGTGCGGTGCGTTCCGTAGCATCAGCTGCGGGACCCCTCAAAAAAAAAAAAAAAAAAAAGGTCAGATATACTGCTGAGCTGTCCAGAAACAGGATAATTGAGAATGGAATTTCTGAGTAAAGTTTTGCTAGATATGAACGAGGATACAGCTTGTAGGAAACTATTGAACTGGACAAATAAAGAACTTTGTAAAATTTCAAGAAGATACTTATACAAAGTAAGCGGTTAAATAAAGTAAAAGAAATCTAAATATTAAAAGTAGTTAATACAGAGGGGGCCGATCCCAGTGGCCGTGCGGTCTAAGGCGTGGGTCTTCGGCCGCTCGCTTACTAGGATCGTGGGTTCGAATCCCACCGGGGGCATGGATGTCTGTCTCTTGTGAGTGTTGCGTGTTGTCAGGTAGAGGTCTGTGCGACGGGCTGGTCCCTCGTCCAGAGGAGTCCTACCGAGTGTGGTGTGTCTCAAATGTGTGTGATCATGAAACCTCGACGAAACGAGGAGGCCCAAGCCCATATAGGGCTGTCGAGCCATACAAAAAAAAAAAAACAGATTGGGACTACCACTGCGATAGCCTGGTGTTATTCGGTTGGTAGCATCAAGCAACATCTATAAGACGGTTAGAAAACCAACAACAACAACAACAATAACAACAATTATAATTACAATTATTAAAATATATATCGTAGAATGGTAAGATTAGTGAATAATGAATGGATAGGATTTGGAAAAAGGTGATCATGGCAAAGTAAGCCTACCATACCAAAATCTGATGGGGCGGACTGAAGGAAAAACATGTAAAGACCTCAGAATATCCGGTCTCTGCGCAGGCACTTGAACCTGAGACCTTCTGACTACAAAGCAGGGGCCTCATCCCATTGACCGCAACGTTCATTCTTGGGCAATTATATACCGGTATTTTAAAGACAATTAACAAACGAAATTTACTGTTTCCTGGGATGTAACGCCGTGTGGTCTGGTATGTACGTTCCGACATTTCGAAGAAAGCTGCTGCCTCTATTATCAAGGCAGAAAAAGAAGTCGAGCGGAAAAGTCAATGATATAGGAATGTTGCTAAGAGCTCACCAGTTATAACAGTGAAGATGGAGGCAGCGGGTTCCACAGACAAATCTACCAGACTACATGGCGTCACATCCTGGACGACAGCAATATGCACAATTACCGATATGATAATCTAAAATCTAAATTAAGGAAGCTCGATGCATAAAATAGGGGACTCGACCGATATGGACCAGAATTAAACTGGTCTAATGTCTCGTAGCTTAGACACCACCAATAATTAATTTAATCATAATCCGCCTGATTGAAATGTGGAACGGAAGTGGGCCTACAGAAGAACAGAAAGGAATTTTCCGTTATCCGTTTATTTTAGCAGTCTCTTGTACGTATTTATTTCCCCGTATGAGGCATCGAATATCACTTTCCAGTGGAAAGAACTCCTGCTTCTGGGTTAAAATACTGGCCCGCAAATCGGCTATTCTGCTCAAGAATTTTCTTGACTTCTCCGGGCAAATTTTGGGACCACCATCATGACTGGTGGCACAGCCCCCAACGGGCTTTGACTCCTTAATCATGTGAATTTCTACATTCCGACATCATCCGCCCGCACACCCAAACGGCCTTTTACCCAGCATCTCTCCTATCTTAACATATTATACACCATCTGTCGAATACGTCCGGCCCGTTACACTGGATTTAGTTTACTGCTGTCGACAGCTCCGCTTAGCCAAACATGTTAATTCACTCACGATTATATCATATTCTCTAGAGATCTTAAGAATGTTCTTCATATTTTCTTCCCAGAAATATTCTCTGCCTTCCCCTCTGTCTTCACCAAGACTAATACTTCTCTTCCATAAAAGTTACACCTGTTTATGCAGCCTTATTTTCGTCGGATGTTTAGAAGGCAAGTCAGCATACTCCCACCAGGCTACAAGGCAGGGGTGTCCATCGTTTTTATTGGCGGGAGGGGGCAAAGGGCGACAAGAGTTATTACGGGATGGTTCGCGGGTCTCACTTATAAAAATCACAATAACTGGTACATTTAACCTTAGTGTAATTTTTAAAGTATTAATCTACAAATGTTTCCGCGGGCCGCAGGTTGGATAACTCTGCCTTAAGGGGTCACGTCCCTAAAGATGTTAATCTCCACATTCAGCGCTGTAAAACATCAGATTTCCCCTGTTTTGTTCTCACGATTAAAATATCTGGATCGCATGGTGGAAAGCAAATTTTATTCGCAGAACCTATACTGCAGCCCGCATCACTGGTTATTGTAGTACCAAGGTAGAAAAATTCTTAGCCATGCAGAAATTGTCCGCGGCCGGCATCAGTATTGAGCCTTCATCTTACACAAGAACCAACAGGGTTTCGATACGGATGGAACAGAACACAAAATTTCTAAGTGCCAAAACCGGGATCAAGTTTGATTCCAAAAGTCGGTTCTTTCCGAAACCTACATTACGTTTACCGACAATAAGATATTCGTTGACCAGTTGATCAAGCTGTCAGCCTGCTGCCAGAATCAACCTGGTAAAACAAAACTCTGAAACACCCCGGAGACAAGACGGTCCGGAGTACATCCACACATTATTTCGCAAGAGCCTTTTCTCTTTGAAATGGGGCCATTTACGAGAACGAAACAGTACTTCAAGAAGAGCCGAAACCGCTTCTGTCGACGTCCTCTCCAATTCATTATTTTGTGAACATCCTATTACTTGCAGCTATATACCTACTAAGCTACTGACAGCGTCGTTAAATAAACCATAAATTCGTCACGAAAGTGCAAAGGGACGTCGTATCTATAAACATTGCTTGTTAACACAAAAACAGGTCATAGCAAGGGCATTACTGTTCAGCAACGACTTACAGGAAAATGGCCTCTCTTCATTTGTCAAACGATATATTTATCTGACCTCCGCACGTCGTGTCAGCTTCAAAAACATTACAAACATTGGGACCAGATAAGGACAGAGGAGTCTATAACTGCACCACTACAATTCCTGACGTGTTAGTGCCTTGTTTTCACCAATTAGTCTATTCCTGGCTGTGTAACACCTGTATAAAGCAGCTGCTGCACGTAACGAATGACACCAAACGAAAACAGATTAACGATTTTAAATGCCAAGTCCCGCTAAAAAATACACAAGAATTCAGTTCCTACCTCACAGTAAACACACTGCGTCTCCACTTACACGCAAACAAAAGTTAAGTAAAGAATCGCTCTTTATTGTGAGAATTTTACGAAACAGGAAATACACCGTGTGGGTAAAACGAGAAAAATGTTATCGTTACAGCAATGATACGGATAGTAACGACTGTTTTTTTTGTAAAGGGCCCCGCAGCAGATGCTACGGATGCACCGCAGCCTTGAGGCTTATTGTGCAACCTGTGATGAAGATGACTAGTGTTTTTTTTCGTTTTACCGAGTACTGGAGCACCGGTAGAATGAAACTGACAGGGAAAAACCGAAGTACTCGGGTAAAAACATGTCCGAGTGCCACTTTGTCCACCACAGATCCCACATGGACTGACCCGGGATCGAACCCGGGCCTCCGCATTGAGATGCCGGCGACAAACCGCCTGAGCCATGGCACAGCCTAACGACTCTGCCTTAAACGGTTAAAACTTTACAATTTGCACTCAGACGCGTAAGGGCCGGGATAGCTCAGTCGGTATAGAGACTCGCTACGAGCTGGACGGTCCGGGGATCGAATCCCGGTGGGGGCGAGATTTTCAACACCCGTCCAGACCGGCCCTGGGGCTTACCCAGCCTCCTATACAATGGGTACCGGTCATTCCCGGGGGTAAAGCGGCCGGGACGTGGAGTTGACCACCCACCCCCATCTAGCGCCGAGGTTAAAGAAAGAGTAGAGCTGTACCTCTACTCCCCCTCTGGGCCTTCATGGCCTGTTCTAGGGAGAACTTTACCTTTACCTTTTACTCAGACGTGTAACAGGTGTCACTATTACCTTGTTGGATGTAACGCCGTATAGTCTGGTAGATCTGTACCGATATTTCAGAAGTACACCCTAAAGCTGTTCATCGTTCAGTTCTTAGCTTAGTCGCTATGTCAATAAATAACATCAACGCTGGGGTTCAGTTTCGTTATCGGCAGGCCCGGGTTCAAATCTTGACCCGGACACTGGCAATCGTAAGGTTCTTCGTGATTCCCCCAGTCCGTCCAGGCAAATGCCGGGCTAGCAGCCGTATCTCAAATTTGGTCACGCAATCCTCTCAAAGTCGTTAGTCATTACTCGTCCAAACACTCTACGCTACGTAGTCAGAGCTACTGTCAGCTTCCCTACATAGACCACAGTTTCGTTATGCAGCAGAACACTGAAGGGGTGCTGCCTTCATTTGTTCTATGCAGCATCTGCTGTTTTATGAAGCATAGCAAACGAGTGACTAGTAATACACAATAATTAAAATAATGAATAATTCATTTACCTTACAAAGTGACTTCGCATTTATGGAGCTTTAGGATATATTTTTTTCATGTGACCTTTCGCATTTAACCTTTGACTTTTTGGCCCGCAATCAAATACTTCACAGGGTAGGTCTACAGTGAATGGAATGCAGGGAGGTCCCTCAGTTTTTGCTCTAATAAGTATTTGTGTGTTCTGTACTAAACGAAAAGTACAAATTTCGTTATAACCACTCGTAGTTACATGCACAGGGTGTACTGTAAGATAGACAACGTACAATTACAACCATACACGCGAAATTCTTGTCTTGAACATTAACCCTTTACCGCTCAGTGGTGACTACACGTAGGCTACCATTAGCTTCAACAGTGTGCGCATTTTGCCCACACAGCGTTATCTGTACGTTTCGTACCATTCTCACAGTAACAGCGATTTTTGTTTTACCCTGAGCAGCACGAAACGTGTGCTCTGTGTAACAGAAGCAATGACTTTTCAGTGAGGCAGGAACTGAATATTTGTACATTGCCAAAGTGAGCTCCAGGCATCAATGTTGGCTAATGGATCCCTGACCTGTGGCTGCTGTTTCACACACCTTGCTGTTCAAGACACGATTGTCCCTGTGATTAATTAAGCACCACGTCATGAAGATGTATGGGGGGTGGAGCTACAAAGCCATTCATTCTTAACCTCGGCATTTGGAGATAGAGGGTAGTGCTTGACGCCCGGACCGCTTTACTCCTAGGGAAAGAGACCCCTAAAACCGTTTGACAGGAATCTGGATTGGCCCCAAAGCCAGTCTGGACAAGGTAATGAAGAGAAAAGCCTCTGCACCCAGAGGGAATCGAACACGTATTCTCCTGGTGTCCATCCTACAGCCTAATCACTGTACTGACTAAGATGGTGCCGCTCTTCTTCCTAGGAATGTTTATCTGAAGAGGGATATAAGTGCTTCGAGCTGCTTGCTATTCGAAGTATTAACTGAGTTAGGCCATTAATTTACAATTTCTGACATTGCCTTTTCACGGACTCTCGTGAAAGGTGTGATAATTTATCGGATTCCAAAAGCGACGGAAATTTTTGACTGTTTTTTTTTGATTAGCTGAGATAGTATCAGCTTCTCAGAGAGAAATCTACTGCGTGAATTTGGAGAGACTCCTTATCCACATGAAGCCATTAAAGTAGGTTTACAAATTCTTCCCAGAACTTCTTCTTTTCCACCCCACGTGCAAAGATAAAAACAATAAAATCCTCCCTAATAACGCAGTCTACTCTCATTCTGAAATGTTTCAGTACTGCTCCGGTGCTTAATGCCACCCGTGCTATGAACAAGATACATTTCTGAAAACACTGGATATTCTGATCTCTGAAAAATACTATCACACCATCTGTCAACAGTAAATAAATAATTATGTGTGACTTTCAACAACTGAAATTAAGCGTTACCATGGAATTACGTTACCTAACAGAAAAGAGGTATTTAAGTGCACTACAGTGGAAAGGTTAAAACATTACTCACAGCTGACCTATAGAGTCTGAGCTGAAAGCGAAAGTGCTTTTAAATATGCTTCACGTGTTTAAGTGTGGGCTTACAATTAATATGCGTAGATTTCAGTAACACACAGACGCAATAAATGACACGTACAATGAATTGACTCTGATCAGTACAATCTATTATGCACTGCTGCCGTCTACACATGGAGCTGGTAAGCAGCGTTCCACTACAAGTGAGGTGAAAGGTCATTATCTATACACGAACTCAACTGTACCGCTTTTGTATGGCTAGAAGAATACCCGTTCTGCACCCGGGATATGTTAACTTGTCTTGCCAGTATCACAGTAGACGGTAGCTAAAATTTAAAGAAGGAATAACAATCAAATGAAAAACTAAATCATCTGAAATTATGAGATACTGTACTCGTATCTTGAATTACAAACAATGAAGTCATCCAATGCAGGCATTCGAAAATAATGTAATCCCATCAAATAACTTAACATATTTATAAGCATTTATAAGTAATATTTAAACATGTGACACATTTCGACACTGTTGTTTTGGAACAGCAATATTCGATGATTTTATTATTCTGGTGTAAGAGACTACAGTTCATTCGTTCAAAACAATACGACTGAATACAACTGTTTTCTGAAACGTGACGTCATGTAGTATGATAGATATATACCGATGTTTCAGAGAAACCTGTTGCCTCTATTATCTACACTGATGATGGAGACAGCAGATTCCTCAGAAACGCCGGTATATATCTACCATACTATATGGTGTCGCCGTTCCAGAAGACAGTTAATTTCTGCATGCCTCGCCGCTAGAACCTCAGACATCGTAAAGAAGCTTTTATTTAAATCTATCCCAAACTGTTATATAACAGCTTACGCCAGGATTATCTCTTTTTTTTTTAATTTACAAAGCTTTATTTCCTTGACATGTACATACAACAGTATACAGAATATGGGCTAAATTGTTCCTATCACCAATTTTGAGGTTCGTGCATTTTACACTCTGGAACATAATAGGTACAGTGCAGTAGGATACAGTTTCTACACAGTAAATGCCTCAACGTTGTTGATTCATCTAATTGCGAAGTTCATCTGAAGAACATCTTTCGGTCCGTACCTCGCAGAAAATATGCTGCATTGTCCGTGAAGTGTGTAGTCGTTTGATGTTGAGGGGGGGAAATGGAGGAGAGAAAGCAAAACCTCTTTGTTTATTGTGAAAGCCGAACCGAACACACAACACAGGCAATGTACGTATAACGTAACATTGAGGCACGTTCGCGTAACCATTGTTGCCGTGGAAAAGCAATAAGTATTACGCTACATATTCTGCGTGTGTGTCTGTAGCCTTAGTTATCCAGCATACAAAGTGCATGCGCCGTCTGTGGTCTGTCTGGCTCTACCATATTTGTCCACATTATCTCACGAACGGCACGATTTTTGAGGGGGGGGGGAAGTTATTGAACATAAAAATGTGTGTTTTGATTTTCTCGACAACTTTTGTCTGAAACGTTTCTCATTCTAAGAAGAATTCAGCGAGATATTATCATAAATGTTCAAAGGTCTTCATGTAAAGTACTCAATATTCTTGTCAGGTTTAAAATTAAACTTGCCTTTGGCGACAGAGTGTCGAAAAATCCTCAGATTTCATGAAATCCGTGTAGCGGGAGCCGAGGTGTCCCATGCAGACGGACAGAAGGACAGACAGGCATGACGAAGCTAATAGTTTCTTTTCGCAATTTTGCGAATGCGTCTAAAAACAATGTGCTGGTATAAATGAAGAGTTGCTGGACGTTACAGCAGTGGTAGTTATAGCTACCAACGACCTTCAGGAGGGTGGCTGATTCTGCTGTATCCTTGTCTTGACAACATACGAAAGAGCAACAGCGATACTCCTGTCTGCAGAACACCTTCCAACGTTCGTTTATTGCAGAGCTACTCGCACCGCAGGCTTTTAAACTATCCGCCGCCCAGTTTCATTAAATATCCACCATATCGGAAAACGTTTCAGACAAAATTTACATAGTGAAATGAAATCTGCATAACTTTGTATGCTAAATTCTTTTATAATGGGACGATTTTCCGAAATAAAATTGAGAATTTTGAATCGCTCAATCGTTAAAATCATGGGTCGAATCCCTATATGCTTCCCTGTCTTATCAGAGGCGTTGCGATGGTCTGATCCCCCACCCAAGGAATCGCTATAACAGAGGAGTCACAGGCTCATAACGCGCTCTAGAATCTAGTACAAGAGATACCGCAGTCGTACAGCGACTAGGCTATGAGCTGAATGACAAAGTCGTGTTTCTGTTTTCTCCCAAGCGCCCAGACTGGCTCTGGGGTCGACGCAGTGTCCTATTCAATGGGTACCGGGGCGTGAAGCTGATCATTCACCTCCGTCTAGTGCCGAGTATAAGAATGAGTGGAGGTATACTCCATTTGACATGCCTCCATCTACTACACAGGAACAACTTTACCTTTACTGAGTCTAAATACCTAGTTCAGCCGATTACAGTAGCCGCGCCGTCTGAGGCGTGGGTCTGCGGCAGCTCGCTTGCTGGGATTGCGGGTTCGAATCCCGCTGGGCGCATGGATGTCTGTCTCTTGTGAGTGTTGTATGTTGTCAGGTAGAGGTCTCTGCGTCGGGCTGATCACTCGTCCAGAGGAGTCCTACCGAGTGTGGTGTGTCTAAAAGTGTGATCGTGAAGTCTCGATAATGTGGAGGCCATGGCCCACTAGGGACTCTTGCGCCATGGAAATATATATATACCTAGTTCTATTCATTTCCTGTCCCAGTGCGAGGCGCTGAACGGATGCTAGTGACCTTGCGCTTACATTACTGGGGCTCCCGGACGTTTCCGTGGGTGAAAGGAACTGTAATTGTTCAACACACAGAAGTAAATAACAACAAAAAGTAACCGTTGATCCGTGATAGCAACTGGAGTGCAGCCGCAAGGCCGCTATACTGTTCGCATTCCAACGTGAATTATTAAAAGCTTTATGTCGCAAGTTTTCATTTTAGCTCTAGTCGATATTTCTCACACTCCAGGAAAGGTAAAGCTGTCCCTGGAAAGACCATGAGAGCATATGGTGGGTGGAGGTATAGCTTATCTCATTCTTAACCTCTGTACTTGCTGGAGGTGTGATCAGTGTCAGACCTCGGCCGACTTAACCCCGGGAGACAACCCCTTAGTGGGTCTAAGTGAACCCCACAGCCGGTTTGGACGTTTTGGAGAAGAGAAAAATCCCTTACCTCAGCCAGGGACCGGACCATGACTCCTCTGGAGGCTCAACTCGTAACCTGCTCACTACACCGACCTTTCAGCCTTCCGTTCATTCTATATCTACCGCGTCGGACTCGGTCCACCTGCTGAAGTCTCAGTCGTTTGGGTAGGTTCACATCCGTGCGAAACGTTTATTAAAATCTCCGTCCGTCTGTCTGTACGCACTCAATAATTTGCGAACCGCTGCGCGCATCTTCATGAAACGTCATACTGGGATATCTTACGACAAATTGTCGAGCATTTCAATTGCAGTTAACGGACCAACATTGCTGACACTTCACATGCAGATCCACACGCATATCTGCTCCCATCTCGACTATGCATAAAGCCTACCCATCATAACACTCAGAAACAAAGTGTTGACTGCATTCAGTCGCTAATGAAAAGAGGGTTTGTGTTACTGTTTTAAAGTAGTGCTGTATTAAAATACGAATTTGAAGCTTCACCCTTCACTGTTATCACATACAATACACACTCTGTCCGTGTTCTAGCACCAGCACTACAATTGAGAGTGATTGATTTTAATTGTTACTTTGATACGGATCAAACTCATAGTATGTGTTGTACAGAAAGTGTAAGTATAAATTTACAAAACTCGCATTCGTCTGTGTCTTGTTTGAAACCGTCAAAAGTTGGTATTCACGAACATAAAGTCTAGAAGCAAGAACAGACCGAATGCGTCAGAACCGTCAAGCTGTGCTTACGTCTTTCAAACTCTTTTTTATTTTTCTCTCGGAACTGCGTGGACTGTAATAGGTCTATTGTCCACCCCCGCATGATAGACAAATGAATAGGCGCTCTCTTAAATACACAGTTTTTCCTCTGCATAATTAATCACTATGACATAAACACGTGTGGGGGATTGGATGTATAGCTCTATGTGCACTAGACGAAAGTGGGCAGACAGCTTCATAACCAGAATAACAGATGACTATTTTTTGAATAGCAAATGAAAATGAAAACTTGAAGACAAGTGTCACAGTGTGACGTACTGAGCTAGTAGGTCGCGGCTGCAAATGACGCCAGGCTACTGCCACATTATTAGGACTCGAAAGCATGTCATGTTAATAACAAGATACCACGACCCGTGTCTTGAGGTACGGCAGTGAGGAAGGCTGCCATGTCTGAGACTTATCTAATCAACTAATTAAGCTATCAACTCCAGACCCTATTACCTCGCCCCCCTTAGGTCCCAACTTCTTTCTCAGCACCAGATTCTCAGACACTTTCAGCTTATTTCCCTTCTTGAATGTGAGACACCAAGCCTAAAAAACTTGCTTTTTTTGGGAAGACATAAAAGAATGGAGAAGATGTCTTCTGATGCGACGCCACGTGGTCTGATACATAGGTAAGAGTGCTTCGGAAACAAAACTGCTGCTTTCAGCTTCAGAGACGCCTCTTTTACGATCAGTATATAAGTAGTATGGGGCGCGCGGTGGCGCAGTTGGTTAAGGCACTGCGCTACAAACCGGAACGTCGCGGGTTCGATTCCCGATGGTGTCACTGGGATTTTTCAGTGACATAATAGTTTCGGTCGCACTATGGCCCTGGGGTCGACTCAGCCTCTAACAGAAATGAGTACCAGGAATCTTTCCTGGGGGGTAAAGGCGGCCGGTGCGTAGGGCTGACAACCTTACCACCTTCATGTGCCGATTGTCTAGAAATCTGGGAGCCTCGACCTCCTGGAACCCTAAGGGCCTGTCCAGGCCTGTAATGGGATTGCTTTTTTATATAAGTAGTATCTTCCTTTCAAACGTTGGTACGTATAGACCAAATATTAGGCGGGTCGGCCGTGCCATGGCTCAGGCGGTTAGTCGCCGGCCTCTCACCGCGGAGGCTCGGGTTCGATCCCGGGTCGGTCCATGTGGGATTTGTGGTTGACAAAGTGGTACTAAGACAGATTTTTCCCTGTCAATTTCATTCCACCGGTGCTCCATTAAATAGAAAAGCAGAAAAAATTTAATCATCTTCATCACAGGGTTGCACAATAAGCGTTCAAGGCTGCGGTGCGTCCGTAGCATCTGCTGCGGGACCCTTCAATATATAAAAAAATATATTAGGCGGCGTATCCTATACAAAGTAACTTTCGCAGTCACCGCCCTAAGAAACTCAAGTCTCACGAATGAAGAAGACTATGACACAGGACGACCTATTCTATTATATACACCAGTGACAATAGACAATGCAGTTAACACGACGTGTTTCAAACACCGGCGACCGATCGGCTATGCTCCAGACTTCTTTGATGGTTTCGGTCTGATGTTCTTCACGGGTTTCATCAGTTTGTAGACCCAGATGCAGATCATCTCATTTCACATCCTCACATATTCAGCATTCACTAACAATAACACAATTCCCATTTTCGATGTAGCACAACGTCTGCAGTCCATTACGTAAATGGCAGCCTCAGTGCGCACTGCTCCCACCTGCTATGGCTTGCTAACTGCTGCTGTTACGAATAGCTTTGAAGAACACGTGGGCAGTATTAAGCACAAGCTCCAGACCTCTTTGCCCTGTTTGCTGTTGTTTAATCCAATCATGTTACGTTTTTTGCAGCACTTCGGTAGTGGCTTTAGTGCCGTTCCAGATTCACAAGTCCGTACGTCCACCGTGGCGTTACTAACTGTGTGGAATGAGAAATTAGGCCTACAGGTTTGGGGTGACCCCGGGGGTGTAACGCCCATATCAACTGCGGTGCTCGGCTGGACACGCGGGCGGTAGACAGACAAGACCTTTCATATGTGCGTCCCTCTTACGCATAATGACCTAAAAATCAATCTATCTATCGATGAATCAATCAATCCACAAACCATCAAGCACGCTCCCCGAGAGTGAAGGACGCGAGTTCAAGCCCTAAGGCTAACACTTTATTATCATATTGAAACTGAAAATGTATTGCAAACATGGAGGTAAGTGACGTCATACAGAGCGCTTGCACCGCGCCCTGAAGCGTATCATTAGAACGCGCGACCTTGGCAAGGCCAGCGAGTTGTCTGTCCATCTGTCTAGCTCACTTTCTCCCGTTACCGCCAGCGGACATTCGCATAACTGCAATACGCGGACCTCGCTTCGAACCCACTTCAAACAAATGTTCCATTACACGCCCCGACTAAGATACAGGACAGGCCCATTTGTAAACAGCGGCCAAACATGAGTTTTCTAAATCCTTGTTAAACATTCGGTAAGACTTCCTGGCATTAACCTCCCATCTATGCCTACGCTTCTCACGTCTTCTCTTCCAATCGGATTTTAAGACTAAATTTTAGTGGCTGTTACGACTGAATTTTGTATGTCTTTTCGCCTGACCCATGCGTCATTTCCCACCAGTCCAGTCCCCTTTAATATGTTCAACCAAAAAGCAGGCAATTACTTGAAGGGTATAAATTATGTAGCTTTTCATTAAGCAATTGTTCGCATCCTCTTGTCACTTAGTCGATCTTAAGTCCAACTCCTCTCAATCGCATTCTTCTCTCGCTCCGTCGCTCGTTCGCTGCTAGTTTGGATAATAGTTTGGTTGTTCACGCATTTCCCGACAGAGTGCGGGAGATGGTAGATCGTATGTTACTGATCCGCCAGCATCGATGGTTCTGTCGTCACTAAAGTGGTTGGTATTTCCTGTAAAAGTCCGGCATATTTTCTTTGTGAGTTGTGGCGTGTTCTGTTTATTACAAAAGTTCTAATACTTTCCAGCGATGTACCATTTCAATTTAGTCGATTGCCGTTTCCACTTCGCCTTGCATTTACAGTGTCCATCAATAAAGCACAACGGCAGTTCCTTAAAGATGCAGGTGCTGAAATTTAAACTAACTGTTTTTTCTCATGGACAATTATATGTAGCGTATTCCCAGATTGGTAGTGGGTTCGATTCCCGATGGGGTCATTGGGATTTTTCATTGACTTAATCCTTCCGGCCGCATTATGATCCTGGGGGTCGACTCAGCCTCTAACAGAAATGAGTACCAGGAATGTTTCCTGGGGGGTAAAGGCGGCAGGTGCTTAGGACTGACAACCTTACCACCTGCATTTGACGACTGTCTAGAAATCTGGGAGCCTCAAGCTTCTGGAGCCCTAAGGGCCTGTTCGTGCCTGTAATGGGATTGCTTTACTCCCGGATTGAAAATGCAGGACGATTGAACGTACATACGCACATGCATACATACATACATGCTCCTAAAGGACATAAAAACATAGTTTATCTAAAAACATTACAGTAAATTTAAAATGAATCTGGATGCTAATCGACAATGAACGTTGTACAGAAAGTCAAGCAGTAAAGGTACGTAGTTGAAGGCTACATTTAGTTTTTATTATTTTTTGGGTCGTAACGTTACAACGGCGCCGATGCCAGTGGCCGTGTGGTCTAAGGCGTGGGTCTGCGGCCGCTCGCTTACTGGGATTGTGAGTTCGAATCCCACCGGGGGCATGGATGTCTGTCTCTTGTGAGTGTTGTGTGTTGTCAGGTAGAGGTCTCTGCGTCGGGCTGATCACTCGTCCAGAGGAGTCCTACCGAGTGTGGTGTGTCTATCAGTGTGATCGTGAAGCGTCGTAAAATGACGAGGCCTAGGCCCCCAAGGGGCTGTCGAGCCATTGGAAAAAAAAGAACGTTACAACGGCCCATTCGAAGAAGGAGTATGTAAGCTAGTACAAAATAAATACATAGACATTGTGGGTAAATATACAGTTTTGGAATGTTAAAGTAAGCGGTAGATATATGTACAGCTGGACTCCAAGTGTTAAATACCTCTAAACAACACGTAAAATATCGTTGAGTTCCTTGCATACAGCGATCTTTAAAATTAATCACATTAAATTGAAATTAAAATGGCTCAAGAAGTTTGTAAAAAAAACAGATGTGACACAATTTGCTTTACACAAGCACTCAAAACTTTAAAATACGCCGCTCTAAACTTACCCTTTAACCCATGAAAACGCACTGGTAACTATACGCACCATATACTTTCACATTCAAAATCTCTGTATTTTGACCACACAGCGTGTAAGACCTATACGTGTTCCATAAACTTCTCGCAGTAAACAGCAATTACTTCCCTAAGACCATCAACTGGTTGGTCTTCGTAATGAAGACTGGGAGTTTATGTTATTTTTTTATGTTATTTGTACCGTAAATTTTTCTTGATTACATAAAATCGTGATCCGACAAATGTACACTGGGAGTGTTTACTGTGCAGTAGGAACTGAATTTTAATGTACTACTTTGACGAACTTCGATCGTTACTGAGTTAATAAAATCTGCGTTAGGGTGTGTGTGTGAAGAAACGTGGCAACAGCGAGATTACGTCATTTGGCGACAGAAATACGGTCAGTATGAAGATGATGGCGTTAAAATACGTTTTTGTAGGGCATTAATCAGTTGCATAACCACGTAGAGCAAAATTTATACAGCATACAGGGACAGGCCAGGCCAGGCCAGGCCAGCCACCAGGTCACAACAGTCCCATCCTTCTGACCAGTCGCATTCCTGAATTCAGAATAAAAAACTATACCCTATTACAGGTGTTAATAGTTGGCATTATTTATTTCATATTTATTTTTTGTCTATTTAACGGCGCTGTCAGTAGCTCAGGCTACATGACGTGAACGTTAGGAGACGAGGAAACACACAATTGGAACGGATGTTTGAGGAAGCGGTCGTGGCCTGATTCCCCCCCCCCCCCATTGGCTCGACAGCCCCTTGGGGGCCTAGGCCGCCTCATTTTTCGAGGCTTCACGATCACACAGTCTAGACACACCACAGTCGGTAGGATTCCTCTGGACGAGGGATTAGCTCGTCGCAGAGATCTCTACCTGACAACACACAACACTCACAAGAGACGGACATCCATGCGCCCAGCGGGATTCGAACCCACAATCCCAGTAAGCGAGCGGCCGTAGACCCACGCCTTAGACCGCGCGGCCATGGGATCGGCCGGCCTGATTTTAGATAGGTTTAATATCAGTCTTTGTTGTTTTTGGAAAGACTGACAGAATTTAGGTCAGCCGACACTTGAATCCAGGACCTCCTTGGTGTTGGATGTTTAGTTGAGTTTCGTTTACGTCTTTGGATGTAACTGGCAAACCGGGTTTTTGCCAGTGCAGTCCATTATTGGCGCGTTCGCAAAATTCGAAAAGCGACTATTAGCTTCGTCATATGACTGTCCGTCCGCCCGCATAGAACAACTCGGCTCCCACTGGATTGATGTTTATGAAATTTGGTATTTGAGCATTTGTCGAAATTCTGTCCAGAAAATTCAACTTTCATTAAAATATGACAAGAATAAAGGGTACTTTAGATGAATAGTAAGTATATTTATGATAACATCTCGCTAGCTTCTTCATAGAATGAGAATGTTTTAGACAAAAGTTGTACAGAAAATCAAAACACACATTTTATGTTCAATAATTTTTTCCCGAACGTCATGCCGTCGATGAGATAATGTGGCAGAGCCGAACAAGCCACAGATGATAACACAGCGCACGCGCTTTGCATGCCCAATAACTAAGGCAAGAATAAACACACTCAGAATCTGTAACACTTATTGCTTTTCCACGGCAACAGCGATTACGAGAAAGCGCCTCAATGTTACGTTGTACGTGCATTGCCTGTCTTGTTTTTAATATTAGTCGTTACAGTTTATCTAAACTAATTACTATTTTCTGTCAGGTGCTAATATCATCTAAGTGTACATAGATATAGGCAGTAATATACGTCTATTTACAATTTCTCCTCTCTCACTTCCTCTAGACTTTGCACCGTTTTTGTCACTCTTTTTCCCCCTCGCCTTTTATTTTGTATAAAACGTTACCTAATATTTTTAATTCTATGATCTTATTATAGCTGGATATTTTCTTGTATGCTGTTCCTTCAAGCATGAATAGCCATTTACTATCTAAAACTGTTCTCGCTACCTCTGTGTCTCATTACATTTTAGTAATACATGAACCACATTCTCTTCTTCGTTACGTTTGGGTCATCTTCGTTTTTTCTGCATCTCTCCTTTTACCCCTTAGTTTCCACACTCCCAATCTTTACCATGCAAATCCAGTTATTTCGTTTCAGTCCACGACCCCCATGATATGAACCAGAAGCAATAATTAAGGAACAGAAATGTTCAGCAGTTTAAATTAGAGAGTTCCGTGTTCCAAAGTAACGCCTGTTAATTTCGCCATGTCTGCCTGTCTGATGTTCGTGAAATTTCATATTCGGCAGTTTACCTGAAATTTGTCGATTTCGAATTGTGGCTAAATTGAGACAAAAATAACGACCACTTTACATGGAGACTTACAAGCTAAATTGAGACAACAATAACGACCACTTTACATGGAGACTTACAAGCTAATTGAGACAACAATAACGACCACTTTACATGGAGACTTACAAGCTAAGTTGAGACAACAATAACGACCACTTTACATGGAGACTTACAAGCTAAGTTGAGACAACAATAACGACCACTTTACATGGAGACTTACAAGCTAAGTTGAGACAACAATAACGACCACTTTACATGGAGACTTACAAGCTAAATTGAGACAAAAATAACGACCACTTTACATGGAGACTTACAAGTTAAAATGAGACAACAATAACGACCACTTTACATGGAGACTTACAAGCTAAGTTGAGACAAACAATAACGACCACTTTACATGGAGACTTACAAGCTAAGTTGAGACAACAATAACGACCACTTTACATGGAGACTTACAAGCTAAGTTGAGACAACAATAACGACCACTTTACATGGAGACTTACAAGCTAAGTTGAGACAACAATAACGACCACTTTACATGGAGACTTACAAGCTAAGTTGAGACAACAGTAACGACAAACTTTACAGGAGACTTACAAGCTAAGTTGAGACAACAATAACGACCACTTTACATGGAGACTTACAAGCTAAGTTGAGACAACAATAACGACCACTTTACATGGAGACTTACAAGCTAAGTTGAGACAACAGTAACGACAAACTTTACAAGGAGACTTACAAGCTAAATTGAGACAATAATAACGACCACTTTACATGGAGACTTACAAGCTAAATTGAGACAACAATAACGACCACTTTACATGGAGACTTACAAGCTAAATTGAGACAAAAATAACGACAACTTTACATGGAGACTTACAAGCTAAATTGAGACAACAATAACGACCACTTTACATGGAGACTTACAAGCTAAATTGAGACAAAAATAACGACCACTTTACATGGAGAATTACAAGCGTTTCTGCACGCACGTCTATCGTAACTCGGAAGGAAAAGTGTGCAGGCATAAGTTGTAGAGAAATGCGGTGTTAGTAAATTTCACTGCGTCATTTACATCGTGCATTTTATTGAATTATTAACTAGAAAGTAAAACAGTAACGCACAAATTTCATATATGGCACAAAGTCTTTAGAGGATCACTTTAACTCCGACATTTTTCTGTTTCCTGCCCTGCTCTATGGAAAATGTGTACTTAGCAAGAAAGACTGTACCTTACCAGCGGGTTTCAGCTTTCGGGTGAACTCTCTCCCTGACGATGGTGGTATATATGCCACCGAAACATGTCGTAGTTAAAGTGATCCTCTAAAGACTTTGTGTCATATATTAAATGTGTGCATTACTGTTGGTACTTTCTAGTTAATTAAGGCGATAGTACTTCATACCCAACAACTCTTTCCCTAAGTATTACGGCTGTCGAGATAATTACACAAAGACAGCAAACACGCCTGAAGTGTCACATCTTGCGTGGGCTACATTTCCTAATTTGTAATAACATTCGGACTTGGGGTTTTGAACCGGCCGTTGTCAGAAAAAGTGCTGCCTACTGTAGCTATTCGTCTCGGCTAAATTAAAGATGTATCTAAACGCATTCACTACACCCAAAAAATGCCTCAGAACGTGAGTGTTCGCCTTCTCACGGCGATGAATATGCAGAATACTGGGATGTGACACTGTGTAGTTCCCCGCACCGAACGTCACGGTCGAGTGAATGGTACTGCTTCGTATTCTGAACGTCTTGGGTCCGAATCCGAAGACCAGCTACACTAACTGCCTTTCTGCCTGATTTTCCTCAATACATATACACTATGACTGCTTCCTTCTGCATCCTTTCCAAAATCATATTACCACTTGTCGCTATATTCTGTACCGAGGTAAAGGTAAAGTTCTCCCTAGAACGGGCCATGAAGGCCCAGAGGGGGGAGTAGAGGTATAGCTCTACTCTTTCTTTAACCCTGGCACTAGTTCAGGGTGGGTGGTCAACTCCACGCCCCGGCCGCTTTACCCCCGAAAAAGAGACCCGATATCCGTTGTATAGAAGGCTGGGTGGGCCCCAGGGCCGGTCTGGACGGGTGCTGAAAATCTCGCCCTCACCGGCATTCGATCCTCGGACCGTCCAGCCCGTAGCGAGTCGCTATACCGACTACGCTATCCCGGCCCACTTCTGTACTGAGAGCTCTGTTAAATAAACCACAAATAAACAAACAAATCTTTAGCCGGTCGCTGCACTCCGAGAAAGAGTCGCCGTTGCCCACGGTAAAAGAGGCTGGGTGGGCCCCAGAGCCGGTCTGGGCGCTGTGGAGGAGAGAAGGTTTCCTGAGTATGTTATTTGGAGTACAGCCAACACTGGAATAACACATGTGTAAATGCAATAAATGAACAACAAGAACAGGACCGAGAGGGGTGCTAAAGTGGGAGGTGACCGGTTCGAAGTGCGAGACCGGTATCGACACTGATACGACCGAACACTAACTATTTTGACTGGCGTTCCAGTCGCTCCAAGTAAATACCAGAACAGTGCCACAAGTTAATCTACAGCCTCTCCCTTTCACATGATTACCAATTAACGATTAACATATGCTATTACCATTTTATGGTACACACTCTCAGTCACTGAAGGCGTCGTTAAAAGTGCCTTTAATAAATTTAATTAATTAAATAAAAGACATACAGGGGCTAAAACTAGCAAAAACACACTTGTCTACTTTAGTGTAGATTACGTACAGTATGCGAGCAATCCTCCCAATAACTTTACTTCTTGAACTACCCTAAAGAAGGAGACAGCAAGATCCTCCCAAATATTGGTAAAAATTGTCAATAAACACGGCGTCGTATCCCAGACGACTGCAATATTCATCAATAACACTGTAAAAACCTCAAATCCCACAGCTTTAAATGACACAAGACTACTGTCGTCTGATATGTGAGGCCATGTAAAACCTGTAGGAAGTTACCTTAGTTTCGAAGAAACCTGTCGCCTGCATCTTATTCTCAGAATACAGCAACCTTCAGAACAATCGCAAAACACATACATCAGACCGGAGACCTAATACCAAGATCCTGCTGCTTATTCGGCTTAAACTTTTGTCAAGCGGGAAGAAATGTTCATTTCACCGACCTTATAAAACACAGGAAATAACGATTTATCTCGTGTGTAGCACAAAATGTGTTAAAACAATAAATATCATACTACATTTTCTACAAGAGAAAGTTGTGGATCAGGACAATATCGTTTGCCTCAAACAGCAGAAACTTAAAACATAGCGTAGGGTGCAGTGCGAAAGGTGAGGCCGACTGGAGGTGTAACTGCATGTACTGTGCCACACCCAGAGAAAGGTATAAACGTATCTGTGGCAGACCTTGAGATGCAAATTTTATGACATTAAACAAAGTTAAAATAAAAGTTTAAACAGTTTATAATTTTACATAATATTTATACAGTCGAGATGGTGTTACAGGCATTAACTGCAATTCCAGTTCAGTTTTCTTATGAAACTGAATTTCCCTACAGTATAAACTGCACTGTGTAGGCGAGTTGAATTATAAGCTACCAACCTACGGCACACAACCCAATATGAGTTAATTTTTTTATTATTCAACGCAGCTTTCAACAGCTCAAAATATACAGGCTCCTATGTTACGATGATTCGTAAATAATGAATGGAAAAGGACGTGGAAGGAAACGTCATGGCCCAATTTGAAGCAGGTTATCTGCCTGGAGGGACTTAGGAAAATTACAGCAAGTATCATATCCCTGGACCGAGATTTAAGACCGGGCCCTTTTGAATATGAAAGTGGAATTCTAACGACTACTCTGCTGCTTTCGAGTTTATTTACCTTAAACAACAAACAGTCTGCCATCTGCTGGAATAAATGAATACTACGTTAAGTAATGCACAATTCAAACCAAATTTAGCACAGTCACTTTGCATTCAGGCTGAAAAAGAAAAGTCTAGAATATAAAATTGTGTTACAGTAGAAACTAGAGACAGGGAGAGTAAAAAATTGGAATGAAGTTGTGAAAAGGTCTGGTACCGCTTAGAGTTGCTCCAGTTTTTGTGCCAGCTTGCCAATGGAACGCGCTACAACTAATGCATAAAACTTTCTTATGTAACTAATTAATGTGTGGTCGAAGCCAACATGTACGTGCATTGTAAAACAAGCGTGGACATATGTCAGTTGCCTTTCATTACAAAATTAAGTATTTCTATTCATTTCGCTTCATTTGGAATACAAAAGCCTTCATCTGTCTGCGTGTTTCCAGCGGTAACGCACAATTTGGAATACAAACGCCTTCATCTGTCTGCTCTTTCCAGCGGTAACGCACAATTTGAAATACAAACGCCTTCATCTGTCTGCGTGTTTCCAGCGGTAACGCACAATTTGGAATACAAACGCCTTATCTGTCTGCGTGTTTCCAGCGGTAATGCACAATTTGGATAAACCCTTCGTCTGTCTGCGTGTTTCAGCGGTAACGCACAATTTGGAATACAAACGCCTTCATCTGTCTGCGTCTTTCCAGCGGTAACGCACAATTTGGAATACAAACGCCTTCATCTGTCTGCGTGTTTCCAGCGGTAACGCACAATTTGGAATACAAACGCCTTCATCTGTCTGCGTGTTTCCAGCGGTAACGCACAATTTGGAATACAAACGCCTTCGTCTGTCTGCGTGTTTCCAGCGGTAACGCACAATTTGGAATACAAACGCCTTCATCTGTTTGCGTGTTTCCAGCGGTAACGCACAATTTGGAATACAAACGCCTTCATCTGTCTGCGTGTTTCCAGCGGTAACGCACAATTTGGAATACAAACGCCTTCATCTGTCTGCGTGTTTCCAGCGGTAACGCATAATTTGGAAAACAAACGCCTTCATCTGTCTGCGTGTTTCCAGCGGTAACGCATAATTTGGAATACAAACGCCTTCATCTGTCTGCGTGTTTCCAGCGGTAACGCACAATTCTCATTCACGAAAACTGCTGACGTGTCAAGAGAAGGCAGAGGAATTTATTTTCACTAATCTTTTCTAATATACACCAAACATATTTCCGAACAGAATTCATAAAGCCTACTTGCGTATGTCACAAATGTCTAGTCCTTCTATTACCTTCATTTCGTGAAAAACTAATTACTTAAATAAAGATTCTGTAAGGATTATATTTGTCTGTTATAACCTCAAAGGTTCGCAGCGTCGCGATATTTGCAACTTTTAGCTTACATAAAATATTTCATATAGAATATGTATGTACAGTTATAACCTATCTTCTCACCAAATTCCACATGCCCATCTCCAATGGGTTGTCAGTTACAGCCATCAACCTAAATATACAGGCAATTTTTGCATTGCTATCTGTCATTTTCAGTGACGTAGCCAGGTATTTTGACGACCGGGGCGACCAATCACAATGACCGCTCCTGACAGAAATTAAGAACTTTAATCTAAAATCACCGTGCATCTTTGACAATCTACTTATGTTTCTTATATTACTAATAATTTAGTATTATCGTAGTATGTGCTGTGTATGAGTCTCATACACAACCAGGTACAGCACACACCACAAGAACACACCTCACGGAATAAGAAACAGTACCATGCATCAGCACATACTATGATAATACTAAATTATTAGTAATATAAGAAACATAAGTGACTGTGCACAATAACAGTGAAAGTGAAAAACTGTGCTTACAAATTGAACCAAGGAAATGACGCTTTTATTATAAATTATATGCAGTTTTAGTGACAAGAAAACCCCTGAGGATGGCTCTGTACAGAGCCGACACATATGTCGGGTTTCATTGAAATGTTTTAAAGATCTACACATTTTTAGAAAAAAAGGTGCATCCAGTTGGTGTTTTAAATAGAAATTACGAAATTTTAAAAAAGTCACAATTGTCTATTAAATTACCTTTTATTTGTCTCAATAATTTATAATTTTTTTGAAAGCAGAAAATCAATTTTTTTCCATTTAAACTATTTGCCACCCATTTTGCTGCAACGTTTGTTTCTGCTGCATTTACACTTATAGCACGATGATAGCTCACCTTTATGCTCAATTACACACAACTCTGATAATATAACTACACTTTATGCACTGGGTATGGACTTAGAATGCCATTTTGACATTTAGTTTATTTTTTTCATACCTAGTAATCGTTCTGTTCTGTATTATTAACAAGATAGGGAAGAGATTTTTGATGTGCGAATAAAATTAAAATTTATAAGATAGAAAATAACGGGAAAATAATTTTTGTTTTACAAGTTTTCGCTGTACGAACAGCTTCCGAGGAACGAATTCAGCTCGTAAACCGAGGGATGACTGTATTGAGGATGATCTCCAAGGTGGATATACGATAAGAAATGAAAATATGACGATGCAGAGCAAAGATTCGTGACCTAATTTTTGTGCCTTTACAGCAGTAACCAAACTGTGGGCTGACAGTTCAATGTTGGGAAACTGTACAAGTCGGGCCACTGAGCCGACAAGTGAAAGTGTACTCCAGCTGGAGAGATGAGCGTGCATTTCGTGACGTCCTTGAGAGTCGTGACTTGAATGCGCTTCGGATAATTCGTCACGATTCCAACAGCAGCTAAGCATCTCAAGTACCAAACGACATCTCACGGCAGGGCGGGTGACGGGCTTTTGTGAACACTGCCATCAACCCTCGAGTTCATAAAATGCGGGGAATTTGAATAGTTGAGCGACTATTAGATTTTCAAGATGAATTCTGTTCCATGAAGCTAGTAGTCAGATGTGAACTTCCTTAGTCACTGAAGCTTTATCGTTTACAACCATTGGACTCTATCAAAGCTCTGAAACTGAGTTTTCTTTTACCAAACTAACTAAATTCACATACAGGCCGTGCCGTGGCTCAGGCGGTTAGTCGCCGGCCTCCCACCGCGAAGGCCCGGGTTCGTTCCCGGGTCAGTCCATGTTGGACTTGTGGTGGACAAAGTGGCACTGGGATATGTTTTTTCCCGAGAACTTCGGTTTTACCTTTCAATTTCATTCCACCGGTGCTCCATTAAAACGGAAAAACGGAAAAAAACACTAATCATCTTCATCACAGGTTTGCACAATAAACCTTAAGGCTGCGGTGCGTCCGTAGCATCTGCTGCGGGGCCCTTCACCACAAAAAAGGAAATGCACATATAACACACACTATAGTATATTTCCTTTAATTATGGTGTTTGTTGTCCTTTTGAATGCTATATCCTATTGCCATTTATGCGACAGAACAAATAAACCTTGAACTCTTAGTTCTACTCGTATATGCAATACATAAAATACATCACATTTATTTTCAGTACCTTATCAATAAAGCCTAACTTGGTATATCTCCACCTCACTTATTTAACACTTCTGTACTTGAACCTGCCTCTTATACCGTAACAATGTATCTTTCTCAACAAGAGAGAGATAAACTAACGAATGCCCATAGTCTGCTCCGGAATATACATGTAGAGATATACCTGTTAATGCAAAGTTATTCAAACTGTCCAGGGGCAGGGAATTATTTATGCCTATACTTAACGAAATTTTCATCATATAAAAAGTGTTTAGAACGAAAACTGATGATCGTGTTGAGCTCTGCATTTAAGTACATACAACAGAATCTACACGATGAGCCGTTTAAAATAAATCAAAAAATTTCGGCACGTTTCATGTCAACTGCGATTTACAGTCCATCGACACGGCTCAAAATAAATGTTCAACATAAGAACTTAATTCTACCGACTACTTTTGGCGTAGCTTACAAGTTTAATCAAAATCCGTTTCGTAATTTCGGAGATAAAAATGCAGAAGAATACGACTTCCCCATTGTACGTTCATTTGATTAATTCCGTACAAAGAACGAGGTCGTTTCGCGCGGTAGGCCTGGAATATGCCCAGGGCCTACCCACTATCCAGTAACTTTCATTACTGATGAGATGTATTCAGTGTTGTCTCAAGGTTGTAAAAATATTAAAAGATCAAAACCTCTCCACTCAAAAAGTGAAAGGTGGCCTTCCCCACCGGGATCTGCATCCCGCGGAGCACATCACCACTTGCTCCGAGGAAAGGACAAAACATACGACGAGAGGTTTTGATGGAGGTGAATACTGAAAATGGGTTTCCTGGGATACGGCCACGCAAACATACGTACCAACGTTTTGGAGGGTGCTGGTGCCTCCATCTTGAGGGCATAAATGTAGATAGGCACGGCTGTATCAGAGTACCTGCTGCCTCCATATTCAGGGTCGAACGGTATTGATACCAACTTTTCGGAGGAACCTGTTCTTTCGCATTTTTTACATTGATGACGGAGACCGCATGTTCCTTGGAAAAATTGGTTAACACCTACCAGTTTATACGCTGTCATTACGCGGAAGATCACTACATGAAACCTCAACGCGGTGTAAACCTCAAAGTTTCACACACAATCAAAATCTCATTTTGAAATGTGACAGACTTTAGTTTTCGGCAGGGGATCGAAAGATCAAAGAGTAACACGAGCTGATTCTTCGGAGCTTAGCAGTACGCCAACAAAAAGTGCTGATAATAATTGCTTTTTAAGTATGTATCCGTGAAGGGGAATACCAGATAGCATATTCTGATTCCAAATTCATTCGTGTAATTGAAAAAATGAATGTAGTTATTTGTTCTGCATTATATAATGTGATATTCTTATGCTGCTATGGAAATACGAAAACGGCAGGCCATGTACGTATAACGTAACATTGTGACGCGTTTGCATAACCGTTGTTACAATGGAAACGCAACGATGCGTTCTGTGTGTGTTGTTGAGCTACATGTCACTGTCAACAATATAAAAACATCTAGTGTGGCACAAAAACGTTTTTATGGTGATTTCATGTCACAAGCAACAATAAAACGCACATAGGTCTTCATGTAACGTGCCCGATGTTTTTTGACTGATTTTAACCATATCTGCAGTTTGTCGGCAGATTTTCATAAAAGTTCCCAATACCAAACGTCACGGAAATCCGTCCAGTGGGAGCCGCAGTGATATATGCGGACTGACAGACGGACATGACGAAGCTAATAGGCGTTTTTCGCGACTTTTCGAACGCGGCTAATAACAGAGCGGTTCCAGTCCGTCAAACAGAAACATTATGTAATAAATTCCCTTCATCCCAGGCTCAGCCAATTCATTCACATTTCGCCGTCCATATTTGCACATAATCATTCCTATTCATTTTATTGTCAGGAGAAAGCTGTAACACACATACAGGAAAATAATGTTCTTGTCTGAACAGAGCAACGCTTAATATCCTGTCCTTTTATCATTTGTGGCACGTCGGAATGGCCACTAAGATTAACGCGAACAAGTTTTAACCTGAAAGTGGAGCACGGCGACACATCAAGGTCATGGGTAAACGTAACCGCACCCCACCCTGGAGCCAAACACCGACAACTTCGTTCCAATGAAATCTAATCCAATAAAGCGTATTTATTACAGCTCCTGCCTGTACACGTAACATCTGTGTATTACATATAGATGTCTATGCACGTACAGGCCACTACAATAAATAAGCGGTTGCTACGTTGGCAACATGTCAATGATATGTTGCTGATTACTGTCAGAAAGTGATTCGAAATGATAAATTAAATAAAAAAATCTCGTGTCAGGCTTGGCTCGTTTAACGTAAATACAAATATTTAAGGAGTGGCATCACGTTACAGTCGATATATGCGATAAGAACAGCGAATGGTTATGGCCAGGAAATGTCGAGCATAGGGATACTTCGCCACCAGGTCAGACTGGCTGTGGGTCCGAAGCAGGCAATGTAGGTGTAAAGTAATATTGAGGCGCGTTCGCTTAACCATTGTTGCCGTGGAAAAGCAAAAAGTATTACGTATTCTGAGTGTGTGTCTATAGCCTTAGTTATCCAAAATGCAAAGCGCATGCGCCGCATTACTTTGCCATCTGTGGCCTCTCTGGCTCTACCATATTTTCCACACTATCTCATAAACGGCACGATTTTCGAAAAAAAAAAAAAATGACTGAACATTAAATGTGTGTTTTGATTTTCTATACAACTTTTATCCGAAACATTTCTCGTTCTTAGAAGAATTCAGCGAGATATTATGATAAATGAAAGTAGGTCTTCATGCAAAGTACCCGTTGTTCTTGTCAGATTTTAATGAAACTTGAATTTTCTACAGATTTTCGAAAAATCCTCAAATACAAAATTTCATGAAAATCTGTCCAGTGGGAGCCGAGTTGTCCTATGCGGACATACAGACAGATATGGCGAAGCGAATAGTCGCTTTTCGTAAATTTGCGGACGCGCCCAGAATCAGAGGAAATAATAATTCGTTCAACACTAGATAACCTATGCAGTTAAAATGGCATAAGAACCAATCATACAGGTTCGTCTACATACTGTCGTATAGTGTGCACAAGGCGAATTGAGATAAAATGGCGACACTACTACAACAGCTGCATCAATAAAAGGAATCGCAAATGAAAAGCATCATTAATTCACTTTAAATTTAAAAAGTTTCTTCTGGGATTAAAAACACTCAGGCCCACTTGAAGGCCCTATTTCGATTCCCTCGTCCAGTTCAACGGATATGAAATGTCAAATACAATAAACAAGACTTTCCGATGGACTGATACCCTGTCCAATGAGTCTAATACTGAACCAGATTCACTATTTCAGAAGTTCATTCTGCTTCGCAACAGGCCAGAGGGACTGAGCTATGACAACTGAGAAAGAGGTATTAACAAATGACAAAGGTAGAGCTGTACCGTAACATGCCAAGCACGGATGGAGGGGTGGTAGAAGTATAGCTCTACCCCTACTTGACCCCGGCGCTTGAAGGGGGTTGGTGGTCAGCGCCAGACCCAGCCGCTTTACTCCCGGGACAAGCCCGATAGGCATTGTACTGGAGGCAGGGTGGGCCTCGTGGCCGGGCTTGATGGGTCCGGAAAATCTCGCCCCCACTGGGGAGCAAACCATGGACCCTCTAGCCCGTAGCGTCACTACACCGACTACCTATCCCGGCCGACATTAACATAGGGTGCTATTTTCTCGTCACAACACACGACAATGGCGACGTCTTTAAATAATTATGTAAAAGAAGATCTTGAACAAACCGTAACCCAACATTTATGTAACTACACAAGTGATATCTGGATACTTTAATCTCATTAGCTTGCCTATAATCCAAATCAAACGAGATAATTGAAGAACTGGGTTCGGACTCATTTGTACCTGAATGTACGAAGCTGACAATTGAGATACTGAAACTACAATGACATAACCAAACCTAACTAAAAATGAAAATTCTTACATATCCGAACGCATTTTTCCAATTCGAACGCCAAAAATTAAATAAAACGGTTTTCACGTGGTAGTGTTTAATAACACTATTTTAAAATTAACTTGCATAATAATAATGATCGTGGTAGGTACCTTAAAATAATGTTGTAACCGGCTGTGTATGTCGTTCTGAGTTGACAATACCAAATGATCATTTCTCCAGGTAAAAACACAGTTAACACATTAAGGTTCTCAACACTTTTAACTGTGGTCTTCAATTATTATGTCTTTTGACACTTAACTTCACAGGTCACTCAATGTACATACGTTCTGAAACACGAGAGAACCGACACACACCACAAAATACTCTCGTCTATAACACTAAAATATGGCTGGCTGCTGCAAAGTAAGTCTCCAGAATGCACTGCTCGATGTAATGGTACTTTTACGTTTTATGAATTGTCGATATCCTGTCAAATGATATCAACCTCAAACAACTACAAATAAAAACAATGACAAGTCCCGCTACTTCTTGTCCTCTTCAACATTACCACGCACGAAAATTCTCTCCACACCATAAATTTCCCTTTACAGCCGCACATAGTCCCGAAGGCGGTACAAATTGCACATCGTCACCAGTGGAAGCAAAGTACGTACACGAAGACTCGGCATTTTGACGTCGTGCAGCCTGATAGATATTTACCGGCGTGGAAAACTCTGCCTCCATGTTCAGGACACTAAATTCCGCACTACATAAAGCCATAAATCAGTTCCTCAGTACCGTATTTTGTTACATATAATGAAATAAAAATTATGTAAATGATGTCCACGTTATATTGTGTATTAATACGAATTGCAGTGATAACAATATTACTTTCGACTTGTGGAAGTATTTTAAACAGTACAGAAAAAAACTGAATTCACCTGCCACCCCTTATCCCTTTCATAACGAAACTAGCCATGTTAGGCGCGTTCGCAAAGTTGCGAAAAGCGACCATTCCTTTCGTCGTGTATTGTCTACACGTACGTATTGAATAACTCGGATTTCACTGGACGGGTTGTGGTGAAATTTTATACACTGGGGAGTTATTAAAGTCTGTCGATAACATTTAGGTTTGGTTGAAATCGTTGGAAAATAACAAGTACTTCGTGTGAATACCTAAGCAATGTCTTAATAATACCTCCCCAAATTCTTCCTCAAATGAGAAGTTTCAAACACGAGATGTAGGGAAAATCAAAACACACATTTCATGTGAAACGCATTTTCCGAAAATCGTGCTGTTTACGAGATAATTACAAAACATACGACAGAGCCAGACAGGCCATGGATGATCTAATATAATGTGGCACAAAAACCTTGTGGCTTGCATGTCAGATACTTAAGGCAAAAATGCATACAGCCATAGTACTGACAAATTACTGATTTATACTTGATTGTAATTGTGTAACATCGCACCACATACAGTAGGTTGAAATTTGTTGTGGTTTGACACAATAGTTAATGATGCACACTTCATGTTGTTACATCATATTCCTATGCACTGATCAGTTTTGTCTTCTTGCCATCGCTGTGATGCACAATTATATCTTATGTTGTTGTATGCATTGTTTGTGTGTGTTAGTTCTTATAATTTGTATTCATTGTTGTTGTATTCAATTGTGACTTATTTCATGTCCAGCTGTCGGCAGGCAGAATGTTAGGACCAACGAAATATGTATGTATGTATATAAGGAAAATAAAGCCTGCAGTAATAATATTCACTACTTACCGATTACATACATCTAGAAATATGAAATTTCATATGTTGATAGATTATGAATATGCATATCAGATGTGCAAGAACTGTTTGTATGTCAGAAAATACAGTATATTTCAATGGGCTGCAACTTTCAGGTTATGTATCGCCAATAACACAGACAAAATCAATGTACACACATAACAAGTTATTAAGGAAGTATAACAACAGACTTTAATAACGGTACTAACATTCTGTAATATGTGTACAGCCGTCAACTACAACAAAAACTGCGACCCTAGTCGACTAAATAGTATAATAATCTGAGAAGAGTCCAGAATGAACACATCCGAATGCACATCAGTGTTACATTATACAAACATTTCCTATCTTGTTAAATATTTAAATTGATTCTCTGGGCCTGGGAAGGGTTTGAAGGATGCACATCTTGTTGAGTGTAACTTTAGGGTTTCGCACAAGAGCACACAACTTTATAATAGTGGGATCAAAAGAGTTCCCACAAAAACTTCCACAGACAATGCAAACCCTTACATCAGCTTCCACTAAAATGAGTTACATTTTGAAATTCAAACATGCAGATGATTGGATAGAATGTGTGGAATATCAAACTGTATGCATTCAGCTCAATAACTCCAAAAAGAAATTCCATCAAAAACATCAGTTTACCATAAGAATCCAGTCCATGGCATTACTCAGAACATTCAGAGAACTTGTAATAAAAAATAACCCCACCTCACTTGATGTTGCCTCTCTTTTGTGCATCATGCAAAATATATCATTTCAATTTACCTTTGTATCTGAGGCTGTAACTCTCATTCATTGCTCTGTTAGCATATTCCGAGGTCTAAATGATTTCGCGGACAACGGCTTGGGCAAAGACAGCTTAGGTAACAAGGTGTCAGAGATCAGGACATATACAAACACAAACAAAGTTATATACTCACAGTTTCATTCAACAGTTCACACTATAAGGTGTCAAACACAGCCCTGGTTACACTGTGTCAAACACAAACTATGTTACATGGTATCAAATGATTATGAGCAATGATCTGCAAATTCCATGAAGTGGTTGTATTTAATTTCAGGTTACTTACCTTAGATGGACTGAAGAAGGAATTTGAGCTGGGATAACTAGTCTCTTTACCAAAAATCCATTTTTAAACTATAAAGGAGAAGTTGTCATCTTAAAATTATCATATAACAGTTTATTCTATAAAAAGTAAGAAGATTAAAATAAATATAAAAGGATACAAACATATCACTTCATTTAAAGGTACAAATGAGAATGTAATGCACATAAATAAGTGTACATTTTAAAATATTGGTCCCCTTGAATTAAATGCTATACCACTCTTGAAACCCAAGAAATCTCGGTGGAGAGGGTACGTGAATGCAACTGTCAAAACAAGCACTGGTAATTCCCTAATATTAACTAATTCTTGTAATTTTAATCAATAACACATATTTCATTTGAAAGACTCCCCATAATTAAAACAGTAATATAAACCACAACCAATGAGCAGCCAGGTTCCACTGTAACAACAGTAAACCTTTTCCTGCTGGCTCAGTAGTGTCTTGCCACAACCCCTGTGCTGTCTTACTCTTGCAAATTGCCTTCTATATGGAGATTCAGAGAAATCTAGCAGAAACTGAATTAATATATACCTGCTCTTCCCTTGTATTACTAAGATGGTTTGTAAGCCACATTTACTATCCCAGAGACATACAGTTCACCGCAACTGCTAGACATGACATTCCATGAATTCTTATATAGATGGCATACAAAGACAGTAAAGAGGTCTGACTTGAAGTTTATCATCATTCATGATAAATAGAAGTACACACCCCACAACATAAACAAATTCAGGAAGTTACTATGACAAATATTATCTGTCTGAAGTTGCACGCATCACGAGACTCAGTAACATACCCATAAAATTATGGGCTTGGCAGTGTACAAGTGAACTAACACAAAAATAGATATTAACATTACGTTATCAGATACATCATTCTGAGCAGGGGATGCAGATGAATATTCATTTCTTCTTTACAACATTCTGGTGTACAGCACCACTTCTTGAAATGCATCTGTGATGTAAATCAGAGCCAGCCTGTACACAGATGCTATTTCAAACATAACAACCATACCACCTCAAACAGTCAACAGTGTGATGTCACATCATGCAGACCAGATCATATCAGATTAGATCAGGCCTTGGAAGGCACATTACCTTTTTTAAGTACTGAAACTGTTCTCCATTTTCAGTCTTTTAATTATACACACCAATGCATGATAAAGCAAAACACTGGTTCTGTACTAGAGAGTTACAGTTTTAATTACAAACTGTTATTCATAATCCTGCAGTATAAAAATATAACCTGAAACGTGATTCCCCCAAGTACATGTCAATTAAAAACATATCTAAAATGCCTATTATGAAGAATACACATGCCACAGACAGGTCTTTACCATTAGTCAGTACTGCTGCAAAAACAATGGAAATAATTGTGAACACCTGCTTCACATGGTACCCAGAAATTCATATGATATTCCCAGTTCAGTTACGCTGAACACAGCATGCTCTACACACAGTATCTCTCACTGTGAAGCAGCATTTATTGACTGATGCAGTTTGAGACCAATGTTCTGAGGAGAATATTTCATCCAAGATGCACAGTTACAGGATGGAGAAAACTGCATAACGAGGAACCTCATAATTTGTACTTTTCACCACATATTATTACAGTGATCAAATCGTGAATAATGAGATGCATAAAGTATGTATGAATAGGTAAAGTTGTTCCTACACATGCCATGAAGACATATAGGGGGAGTGGAGGTGTATCCCCACTCATTAACTTCAGCACTACAAGGAGGTAAGTTGTCAGCCTCATGCCCTGACCCCCATCCCCAGGAAACACCCCTCTGTACCCACTGAATAGAAGGCTGGGTGGACCCTGGCACCAATCTGGATGTTTTGAGAACAGATAAATCTCTTGTCCATGCTGGGATTCGAACCCCGATCACAGAACATGTAGGAGAGAGAAAAAAAGGATACAGAAATTTTGTTGAAAGAACTGAACTACAAAATCTGTGTGTGGACTGCATTAAACCAGCTTGATGAAGTAAATTACAGTGAAACCTGCAGTTACACTGGAAGGGAGTCTGAACATCACACTCTTTATGATCTGAAACAGACTACATGAAACTTAACCCTTCTGTGCAGACTTCATGTCTACCTGCTACAGCTGTGTCTCATGCACAAGCCACTAGCATTCTTCCACTTCATATGAATCATCTAGCAACCTAGCCTCCCATCTAGCTGTCTCTCTTGTCCCAGAACTACTACTCCTCCTCCTCCTCAGTTTAGTTCCATGTTTTCCCTTCCTCCTGTGTGCCACCTTGATATTCCCATCTTGACCAAAGTCTGCCTTGGGAAGCTATTTTACAGAACCTTCATTAGACATGGTGTTTGATAGTTAAATTCATAGCCTTACACTTTATCTTCTTGTTGGTGTGGAGTTTTGTTCACATGGGGTTGAGAAAAAAATCAGACACCACATAAAGCAGAGGCTGCAACAGGTGTGTGAAACAGGTCCAGGTCCATGTGACTTTGAGGCATAGTGGATGCATCCCTGTGGGTTTGGCCATATAATTCAAGTACACAGCAAAATCCTTGTCAAATGCGTCTGAATACAGCATAAAACGCCTAAGTAACTTTTGACATTAATGTAGCTTTAAACTGGATTCTAAATGCCTACTCAGGTTAGTAAGTCTTATATATAATGATTTTATCAACAAGCAAAAATTTTGTAAACCAAGAGAGAAGTAAACATTATAACTACAGAGTAATTTCTCTTCATCCTACCCCAAGCAGCCTGAATCATCCATTTGCAAAAAGTACTAGCATATCTTTTGCAACTCTGTGAAATTCCTTACCTTTTCTCTGATGTCAAATTTGTATCATACATAAAACCCATATGTCTTCATGGTGTGCAAAAGGACAACTTTAATTTTATTAAACCCGGACAGGTCAGTATAAATTCATTCAATGGCTGAAAAGAGCCATTCTCTTGTAAAATATAATTCAAATTACCCATTTCATAAAACAGTGACAGTTACACTCTTGAAACAGTTTTAACTGTCACTTCTACAGCAGAAGCTGAAAAGAGATTCAGTCCTGATAAAGTCTGCAATTTGGCAAAGTCAGTAATAATATGGAAAAATAAATTTGTCACAATGAAACATGAATAAACTTGTGTTTTCAGTAAGTCAGAGTCTTTTTTACAGCATCAAAACATCGCCATTTGTCTGGAAGGTAGAATGGTTCAAAAACATGTGGAAAAGGCGTATCAAACCCAGTGACTCGCTGCACAGGTGCTTCCAAATACAAAAAGCATTCCTCCTAAAACAAAAGAGAAGTTAATGACATTCATTGTTAATATGACTTTAGTATGCAGTTACTTGTATTAAATGCTGTAATGTGTTTCAATCTTTTCTCAAGTTACCCATGAAACTGATTACCCACTCTACTCTAGGTTTTGCTGCATCTTTAAAAAAATCCTATGTGCTTTTGGAGGAAGTTCCATAACTGTCCAATCCTGTTAATAAGTGGCTACAGATTCTGCTGAATAAAACGTACAAACACAGACTGCTTCTTCAGCTTGAGTCACCATTTTACTGCCATGTCAACAGTTGCACCCCTACTGCCCATCAGAGTAATGTCACTTCTCCAACATGCTACAGGACAGTTTTGGGAGTCCTTCCAATAGTAAGTTTCATTTCTGTATGACATTAGTTCCTGTTAAATAAACTTCTGAAACCACACAGATCATTTATGCTCACCCCTTATTACACACTAACAGAATAATGGGCTTACAGGGCTAAAAACTGCACACATGACAGGAAATGAAGACAAAGCACTTCACACCTGAAAAACTTTCTCAGCCTCAGGACTGCAACTCACCTGAATTACAGCTGCTATTTCTGCTGCGAAGCCGCATGTTAGTGGTGCTTCATGGGCCACAATCACACGCCCAGTTTTCTTCACTGACTATAAATATGGAAATAAATTAAAATGACTTTAACTTAAAATTAACCCTCCGATCGGTCGTGCCCCTAATATGAATGTAGTTGGTCGTGTATATCTCTGAGATACATTCTAGGCTTCTGCCAAAAAGAAGTAAAGAATTTTATGGATAGAACTGCAGTTTATTCAAGAACGCTAACACATATCGTATCCAAGTGATACACATTTTCAAAAGATTAATTTTCACCCTCTTCTGCACAGAATTTTGCTTTTTGACAGTATGCTGCACAGATAACTTCTGCATGTTCTAAACAAAGATAACTTCCACAACTGAAGCAACAATATCTAGTAGGTCTTGTTCTCTTGGCAGCGCCTCAACAATTGATGCAGCGCTTGTGAGCATTATCTCCTGTGCTGCCTGAAGGCTGAATTTTCGAAAGTGTCTGCTGAAGGGCTGGGCTTCAAGGTACTTGACTTCTCCGACGAAGTTCCTGAGACACTAATTCCGCAGAGAGTCACTTTAGAAAAAGTCAGCAACTCTTTACTTCATTCTTATTTCCCATGTAGATCACTTGCGCGTTGATTCCGCTAATGTTGAGCATGGCGTAGAATATCACCATCGGTCAATGTCTCGGAAGATTGTGCCACATTTTAAGTTGAACACATCTGATCCATGATATCGATGCCACACTTAGTTCTGTTATAAAATGTGACAACTCCTGGCTTCAAATGATCTCCTGTTTCAAGGTCAATGGTATCATCAAAATGTAGGGATGAAATCAAGACAAAATTTTTGCGTTTCTTAGGAATGTAAGAAACAATTGTCGCTTCTTTCCTGAAGCCAAACAAACTCGACTTCTCAGGTCGGTTCTTGACTGCCACAAATTCCACTGGCAATTGTGGTTTGTTCTTTTTTTATAGCGCCCACATAAGACAGCTTCCTCTTTCTGAGTTCAAAAACTAAGTTGACATCCGTAAAGCAGTTATTTGCCATTACATTACGCCCAGTGCTATTGATACGTGGTTTCTACCAGCCTTTTGACGACATCTGCTGGTTTACTGCTGACTTGGTAAGGACCATCAGGTTGTTTCCCTGCATAGATCTCAAGGTTGAATGTATATAGCACCTTGGTGTCAACTAAAGTGTAAATTTTGATTCCATATTTGTTAGGCTTTGAAGGGATATATTGCTTGAAACCATACCTCCCTCTGAAGGCCTCCAGTTTTTCACTGATAGTCACATTTTCCCAAGACAGTAACACTTCTTGCAGTCTTCTACAAACACAGCAAAAATGTCTTTTATATGGGCAAGGCGATCTTGCTTTTTTCTCTCATCCTTGGTTGTTCTATCATCAAATCGTATGCATCTGATTAGGAACTTGAAGCATCTCTGATTCATCACTAAGTGAAATTCTTCAACACTATCTCTGTCAGTACTCCACAGTTCTTCCAGACCCTGCTTGTTACTCCGAAGAGCTCCAGCTAAGAACAGAACACCAATGAAAGCTTTTATCTCAATTTTCTCTGTGAGTCTGGCATCTCTTTCACAGCTGGAGTTAGGTTGGATAATAAAAATATACTGATTTGTGCTGAAAAATGTTATCTAAAATTTCATCTGTAATGAGACAGTTCCATGCTTTGAAGGGCGTAGTGGCGTTCTTTGCTTGGCCAGCAACCTCAGGTAATTTTGTCATAATATTGTGCCATCTGCATTGAATGTGTGCAGTACTTTTTACCTTACCCTACTTGGTCTTGTTTGTAGTGTCCACTTCATAGCAGCAATCATGATTTGACGTTGCGTCTTCAGCACTCTCCGAATCACCTTCTCTCAGTTCCACATAATCTTCATTGGATTCCATCCCATCATCAATGCTATCATCATCACCTACATCAGACAATATCATTGCACGAATACACTTGGCAACCTCTGCATTACTTGGGTCTAAGCGATCCATCATGGCTGCCAAAAACTACCATCTCACTAGAAACATGGACGGTTATGCTGCACCTCTCAGATATAAACTGCCAAATACAGCCAAACAAATGCGATCACGAGCACGAAACCCACTCCACAGGCTTCTAAAAAACAACGTAGGCAGCTACAAAAGTACATGATCGCACTTATCTCACATTACAAGAAACAAACAAAAGTCGCGTGTATCTGAGAGATACACCACGACCAACGGAGGGTTAAACACATCTTTTGCTGAACTATTTCTATACCACAAAAATGTTCTGTAACAGATTTGCATACTTAACCACATACAAAGAGCTCTTTATGCTATGCTATAGATCACCACATTGGGACGCAGTGTTGTTCCTACTTCCAAGTTTGTGCCCAGCATGTTGTTATTACTGACTGTAGGAAATAAAAGGTACATCATTGGTGTGGCTTCTAATGGCATAATGTTCAGTCAACTGGTTGCAACTTCCAATGGGTTACTGACTTTTCTTCACCAACAGTAAAAGCCTGTGTACGTGAAGTGCACATGACAGACTGCCTACATATGCCATGGAATAACTGTTACCATATCAATTATTTCAACTAATATTACAGACTCTATATTCCAGGGGCTGTTATCAGTTCAATAACCTACATTTATGGTTCAGACTATCTCTGTATCCCAAGTGTTAAATCAGGCCCACTCAACCTGTAGCTTGAGGGCAACATGTTGCCCACAACAATATTTGAAATTAGAAAATGTCTTTCAACCCTCTCCCTGGCGAAGCCAATAGAGAATGCCGAACCAATTCTGAAAAATTATGAGCTGTTTATTTAGGGAGACACACATTACACTACTAAATAATTAAAAAAAAAATGCGCTAAAAATTGTAACACACTACTCAGGTTGTGAATTGCATTTTTTATACTTTCTATACTCTTATCAGTATTTTATATATTTTTATTGCACATGATGTACAGAAAATATACAGGTAAAATTATACATACACAATAGTCCCTTGGTCATCTGGACTATATGGGGGGAGGGGGGGGGGGGGTCTGGATTACCTGGAAATCTGGACCACCGAGGAGGAAACTCCATGATATATATAACATACAAAAATCATCAATCAGTGCCAAAGTATAACTCATTAAAGCATAACATAATAATAATAATAATACTTTTGCCACTATCACTTCACTGTAATGGCAAAATAAGAGAGACAACTACGACACTCAAAGAGATTATGTCCAGTACTGCTGAGGAGTTAAAGACTGGCTGGCTCTTCCTGCTCACACGCACAACCAGCTTCGGAGTACGGACTGTCTCGGGTTTCCCCTGGTGATCCAGACAATGACCACATCACCGAAGGAAAAGAGAGGACTATAGTTGGCCCAAAATTGTCCTGATTACTGGGGATCTGGATTACCGAGGGACCACTGTACTTAACATATACTTACTCATTCTTCTTTTTATGTATTAAATTTCATGTTGTCCGCATGCAGACCAAATTTTGTCGAAGTTGCCCACACCATACAAAAGGTTGAGCAGGCCTGGGTTCAATGTTACTAGATCAATACTTCCAACTCACATTACAGACTGTCTCCGTATCCCATGGGTTAATTGTTACCAGATCAATAACTTCACACTGCACCCTCAACTGATCCTTAACCATATCCGCTACTTCCTTCAAGATGTGTACCTGGGTTCCCCAACCAATGAGAGTCACAGCATCACCTATAGAATCAAAAACACTTCAACCTGAAGTAGGTGCAAGAAATGATTCAGAAAACCTGTGTTTCCCTACTAGCGGTTTACTGAATTATGTAAATATTTGGAATAAATGCCAGTCCACAAATACCGGTTACAATTACATTACCTAAGTTTAAAACAACAGGAAAAATAATGGTTTCATTCAGGTGCGCACCTCAGAATTTTTCATTGTGGGGGGCGGGGGCGGCTGACCCTGAGGCTATATATAATTTGTTTGATTTTAAAAATTATGTTATAAAAATCATGTCATAAGTATAACTGTAACATAAAACTTTTTTTCAACTGCATTTATATACATACATGTTCCATGACTCAATCACAGTGTCCAACTTCTTGTTTTTTTTAAATGTTATTAATTTATATTTCAGAATCTAATGCACTAGTCATCTGCCAATTTCAGTGGCTGATTTCAGCTGAAGGGTAAATCACATTAAACATTTGATATCATCAGGTCTACAAAATCTGTTTTTTAAATTTCGGTTTTGGGGGGTTGGGGGGACTGCAGCCCAGCAGGGCCCTTGTGTGCATCCTTCGTTTCATTAACTATGTGCAGCCAAGTCCCTCTTAAGAAGCTGATGGTTCCTCACATTGTATAGAACCTGAAGGTTCATTACTGTGGTGACAACAACGTGCCACTTGTCCCTGTCTTCAGCCGGGTGAATCTAGTCCACCCCTACACATCCAATGACTTTAAGGTCCATTTTAATATTATAATACACTCTACACATGGGTCTTCCATGCACTCTCTTTCTCTAAGACTTTCCAACTGAAACCCTGTACGCATTTCTCCTCTTTCCGCATGCATGCTACATGACCCATCTGTCCCATTTAAGTTTTGTGGGCTGGTGCTATAAGAAAAGAAAAATTGTGTTATTTTTTTTCCCCCAAAGTCATCTCCCGTGACTGTGACACACTTTTTACACCTTCATAAAAGGTGCCCAAAGAAACTGCATTTAATTTGACAGTTACTCTACTTTTAATGACCACAAAATCCTCACTTTAGGGAGCAGGAAAAAGTTGGATCATGCTAAAAATCAGGAAATACAGTGGGTGGCTGATCTGCACCATGCTGCAATGAAGGATTCACAAGCCTTTACTCTGTGCTCCTTTTGCTCATCTGTGAGAGTGCAGGGGTCAAAACTGCGCAGATCTTCCTTGTTCCCAAATAAACAGCATCAAGCATTTTGTGTGTTTCTGAGGTCGTTTTCCTGAGTTTGAAACAAACCTTGTCAGTTGCTCCATGACAACAAAGGAAATCACAACTTACACATGGGGCTGCAATGCATGAACCAACTGAGTTAGAACTTTTTCACTAATCCATGGCAGTCATATACAAACTAACAAAAAATTGCTACAATTGGTTTATGTTCCAAGCCACACTTGGGCAATAGCACAAATCCCAGAACTTTACTGTTTGAGCACACATAAGGTGATGCCCCCCCAACACTCTTGAATTTTCAAGAAAATATTTACACGAACATGTTAATAACTTGGTGCATGATTACAAGACGACCCCTATTTCTCAGATGATGATGATGATGATGATGAAGGCAGCAGTGGTGGTAACAGTGCTTCTTTTTTCTTCTTCCTCCTCCATTAGCATATATCATTATCATCATCATCATCATCATCATGATAATTATAATAATCACGATCACATGTAACAGCATGCTACACCTGGAATTAATCTTACTGATTCAATTATGCTAACAATAAATACTTAGGCCAGGATGATTAAGTTTGGGGAATACTGACTACCATTCAGTTCAGAACCTTTTATCTTCCAAACTGCTGTCTAAAAATGTAGACTAAATATATACAACTTTAATTATACCCATTCTTTTGTAGGGGTGCAACACATGGTCTCTCACATTAAGGAAAGAACAGTGACTGAGAGTGGCCGAGAAGAGGGTGGCGAGGAAAACAGCAGGAAGTGACAGAGGCTGGAGACAAACGCATAATGAGGAACATCAAAATCTGTACTTTCCATTACATATTATTAAGGTGATCAAATGAAGAATGATGATGTGGGTGGTGCAAGTAGCATGGGAAAGATGCATAAAACATCTTAACTGAAAAATCTAATGTGAAGAAACCACTCACAAGACATACACAAACAGAAGGTTGACATTAAAATGCATAACCATGAACAGGGCAAAAGGCTACCAATGCAGATTGGATTCAACTGACTTGTGATGGGGTCCAGTTGCAGAATTTTTGTAATAAATAATGAACATTGTGTCTGCAACAATAAAATGACTGTCTTGATAAAACCCAGCAGTGACTATCAGCTTCTCAAGAAGCGACCTGTTCAGTAGCCCGTTAGGCAAAAGTGCGCAAACATTCGTAGTGTGCACACTTTTCCAAATTATGTAGCTTGGTCCAGTCTACTGTTACTGCGTCTTGTAGTCTAATACTCTCTACACTCTGCTCATGATCCATCTGTTACTTCACACCAAGACCATGTTTCATACCCATATTGTAATATGTCCTGCCTTGCCTGCAACTAAAATATCTGCTTTCCCCAGTGGCAGTTTATACTCTTTGACTGGTACATCCTCCACAGCAGCCCGATACAGCACTTTGGGCTCAAAGAAGATGCAGGGATCTTTATCCTGGATGCAGGACAACAGCAGACCTTTTGCCTTAATAGGGCCTCTTGGAATTACAATCTGCTCAAACAAACACAGTCAGGTTACACAGCTATACCAGTGTGTTAAGTCTGCTCAGTTTTCAATGCAGTGAACACCCCACGGAACACAGTGCCTTGGATTTTAGTTCATTTAAAGACCTTGTGTCAAGTCCAAGGTTAATAGGATGAGATCACAGCATGCAGAGGTAAATCAGGTGGAAAGACGAGTAAACACCAAGGGAGGAGTATGCAACATAATACTGATGTACGAGTATAAACACAGGTTATGAATACTCTTAAAACATGCAAAAATACAAAGACATGAATCATATACTACAAACTGATCAATTACTGACAGTATCATTTATCACAGTATGGAGAACAACTGTGTAACATTACTTCTGTATCATTACTTTGGGGTGGCAGTCATGATCAAATTTTGGGTTGTCCAGGGCTTTCTTGTTTAGGCGACCCTAGAGTCTTCCTATACCTCTTAAACAATATCTCAATAGGCACTACTTCTACCAGGTAGTTTTCTAGCTAAACTAGCACACTCTCCACTTAAGTTATTTTACTTAGTCCTGGGAATCTCGATAACTTCTTGGAAGCAGGATGGGTAAACATCTTCACTCTCCTTGTATGTTCCATAGAACATTGGACAACTCTTACATGTGTGAGGCTGGCTGAAAGAATCTGCTGACTCAACAATTCAAGCACGCATGTCCCACACTAGTAAATTCAAATTAAACTGCGGAATAACTACATTTAACTAACTAACTAACTAAGTAACTCCATGGAGCAGAGTCCTTCTTGAGAAGCTAGCAGGTCATCAGCTAGTCAAGAAATTCCCCGCGTTTTATGGAACCTGAAGGTTCATTACCGCATTCACAAGAGCCCACCACCTGTCCCTATCTAACTACATTTAACATAAATAAAAAAGTTAACATTTAAGAAATCCTAAACTAAAGACATATAGGAACAATAGTATACAAACCAATAATTTGTAACAACAATGACTGCATTTCCATCTGCTTGAAATGATAAGATGGTTGCCTTTGCTTTATCAAAATTTCTCAACACCGAATTTTCATCATAATTTCTAATTATAAAAGTGAGAAGTGCTCCATTCCCTGACTGAGTGTTTACCAACGTGCACTGGATGAATACCTCAACATACAAATATGTGAACATACATGCAGCAGGAAGTGGGGCTAATTTGGTGGTTTGGGCTTCACTGTATTACTCTCTCACTAAAAATTCAATGAACTAATACCAATGATCAGACTGGGTAGGAAATGAAGATGAGCCCAAGGTCGTCTCAACTTATACCTTTCCCATTTCATCTCAAATGAAATCTTAATCATCAGTAATACAAACATAAAGCAAATTAGCACAAGTAAAACATCTCTGAAATTAAAATAATGTTCGCCAACTGCAGGAAATCATGTGTCTACATAAAATGAAAGTATAAACTTAGTAACCTATAAATCATTTATGACAATTACACACCATTCAAACAGCAGCACTTACTGTACATACTGGAAGGTCTACGCAATAAATTTCAGAACACCTTTGTGTGCTCTCTATTAGGTGTGCAGTTGGAAACAGAAGTTACATTTCTACATACACATATTAGATTGTGACTTAATTATATCAGCACAATCAATAATCACACTCTCTATTATACATTACATGAGAATCATATAGTTGAGCCGGTGAAGTGAGTGACTTAAAGCTGGACAACTGGGGTTCAAACCCAGGCAGTGGCAGACTACTACGCCAAAACCAAGAGTAAGGCAGCCACAGTGGAATGATGAACAACTCATTAGTGCTGAGGTACAGAATGCATGGAGGACCTCCACATTCTTATATGCATTCATGTTATGGTATGGTGGTTTGCTACAGGAAATGTGACCTTTAGCTTTACAAAAGATAGATTCTACCACCAGTGAGGCAGTCACCCACATACTGGTCACTCTGTGTAGTACAGCTGTTTCCAAATGATTTTGTCAGAACACACCTTAAACAGTGCACTGAATCGCAGGGAGCAAAGAGGACAGGGAGGCAATGTGTTTACATGTTAGTATGGAACTTGAACGTGGGCTTGTCACCAGAACCTAATATTGAGTGACATATGGTATTCTGGGTACTACCTAAACAGGTAATTTCAAAATACTGTAGACCCTCAAATTAATGGACCTCTTATGTAAGGATTTTGAAAATAATGGATGAAATCTGTTGGTTCCAAAATTTTCATCCACAATGGGAATATGTAAAATTAGCAATCTTGACTGTTAATTAGCGAAGCGCTACGTGGCGGACATGGACGTGCGCTCAGTCTTTGCTGACATTCATGTGGCAGTAGTAGTGTATTGCTCTTTTCATAACCTGGATCGTAGATTTATGATATTTATTAAATTCCAATTAACGATGGCTTCCAGAAAAAGTGATTGTGCTAACAGGACAGTTGTGTACACTATTATGTGTAGGCATTGACTTTATACATACAGTACTGTATTACTGTTTTGGCAACTTTTTAGGCTATATATACATATATTTTCTCATGGCACAACAGCCCCTAGTGAGCCAGGGCCTCCTCATTATTGAGACTTCATGATCACACTCAGTTAGATGCACCACACTCGGTAGGACTCCTCTGGATGAGTGATCAGCCCGATGAAGACACCTCTACCTGACAACACACACACTCACAAGAGACAGACATCCATGCCTGTGGTGGGATTCGAACTCACAATCCCAGGAATTGAGTGGCCACTGGTATCGGCTTAAGCTATATACATATATATTATATATAAATATACACACACACACATACATAATTTGGAAGTACTGGACAATCAGCATTATCGGACCACCCACTCCCGCTATTAGTCCATTCATTCGAGGGTCTACAGTATGCAGTACTGTAAGACAGTTATGTTTCCTTCTTCCATAATGTGACAATACAATAATCTGAATGTATTCCCAGACACAGTTTGCTCTTGTCAGTCTGCCAACCTATTAGCAGAAAGCATATGTGGCTTCTGTAATGCTGTAGGTAAGTTACTGACATCACATTAACCCCTCAGTGTGGAGTGCCGAGTGCTGCTCGCCAAACATAAACTTCACCTGCCATGGAGTGCCAAGCTCTGCTCACGGACAGCATGCTCAGACTTATGCAACTATATCTTGAACACATGAGAAGCAAATGCAATCTGGCTGCATTATGCTTGTTGATAGACAAGGTGGCTGTCAGATGGAGTGGAACACAGTTCCAAAAACTTTGTTTTTTATTTTTTTTTCACCTCGAAATTTGGATCGATGTTTTGCAGTCTCTAAATGCATGAGCTGCTTTGTGCCTCTCTCTATCAATCAAATGAAAACTAACGTGAATGTTACTATTATCGTCACTTAGCTGACGTCTGGGGCTTTCAAATGGTATACGACATCACCGTTATACATCAACAGCTTCCTTGTTTCTTCTCAGCCAATATTTCGTCTCAGTTACATTTGTGGCTGCAGTCTGGTGTCATGTAGCGAGGGTTCCTTCGAGGAAGAAACTGAGCAAGCTTTGTTAGAAGAACTTATAGATTCTGATCAGTGTAGTTCTAGTTCAGATGACGAATCAAGTGGGATCGATGATTTGGCTGTGAACGAAGTAATTGCGATGGAATGTAGTGATGAAGAAGGTGACATTGTGCAAGGTGCTAGTGCACCCAGTGTACCTAGTGCTACGTTTAAATGGGAGGATATGACAAACTATGTATGGCAAAGGGAACAGTTTGTTGGGAACTGTGGGCCACAAAATGAGGCATGAAATAAAACCGACTGCGCTAAGGTGTTCAAAATGTATTTTACTGATGAACTTACGGATATAATAGTGCGTGAAACAAGCACCTATGCCGAACAAAAAATACGAGCGAGAAGCCTCATTCCATTGCATTCGAGAATGCGAAACTGGAAAGCTGTTACTACAGACGAAATATATGTTGTGATAGCACTTTTCATTCTAATGGGTATAACTCAGAAGCCTACACTGTGATCTTATTTTGCAAAAAATTCTACTTTGGCAACTCCTATCTTTGGCTCTGTAATTTCTATGGATCATCTTGATTCAATCTACAATTTCATGCACTTCAATAACAATGAGAGTACAGGAACCTACCAGAGACCTTCTAAACTTTTCAAAATCTATCCCTTCCTGTCCTATCTCAACAAAAAATTTCAGAGTTTGTACTTACCTGGGCAGAATATCGCAATAGATGAATCACTAACACTATGGAGGGGAAGACTTTCTTTCAGACAGTAAAGGCTTCAAAATTTGGAATCAAGTCGTATGAACTACGTGAGTCCAGTTCGGCGTACTTGTGGTTGTTTATTATTTATACGGGCAAAGACACTGTATTCAGCATTCATTTCAGGCGACACAAACAAAACAGTGGCAATTGTGTTGTCACTTGTGGAGCCATTGCTGAAGAAGGGCTACATGTTGTGGGTTGACAATTTTTATAATTCACCAGCTCTGGCTCAAAACCTAAAGTCCTTGAACACTGATTGTGTTGGAATCCTATTCCTAAATAGAAAAGACGTTCCAAAAATAGTGAAAGAAAAGGAGCTAAAGAAAGGAGAGCTGATAGCTCAACATTCAGGGCCAGTGTGGGGCACGCGGTGGTGCAGTTGGTTGAGGCATTGCACTACAAGCCGGAAGGTCGCGGGTTCGATTCCCAATAGTGTCATTGGAATTTTTCATTGACATAATCCTTTCGGCAGCACTATGGCCCTGGGGTCAACTCAGCCTCTAACAGAAATGAGTACCAGGAATATTTCCTGGGGGTAAAGGCGGCCAGTGCGTAGGGCTGGCAATCTTACCATCTTCATGTGCTGATTGTCTAGAAATCTGGCAGCCTCAACCTCCTGGAACCCTAAGGGCCTGTCCAGGCCTGTATAGGGATTGCTTTACCTTTTTACCTATTTCAGGGCCAGTGTCCACCTAAAGTGGAGTGACAAAAAAGAAGTGACAATGATTCCAACTTATCATGGGGAGTAAACAAGAAAACAGCTAACAAAACGTGGACAGGAAAAGCCCATATCAGTGATAGATTACAACGACAACATGGGAGGAGTTGATCTAAAAGACCATCTCCTTCAACCATATCTTTTAGAAAGAAATAAAATAACTAAATGGTACATAAAAATGTTTAGGAGATTGCTCAATGTCATCATTCTAAATTGTATGAGAATATGCCATGCAAATTCAGGCCAGTCAAAAATGGATCATTTTATTTCAGAGTGGATCTGGTACAGGCCCTACTTATTGAACATGGCAGTGAAATTGAGAGGAAAGTGCAATGCCATCATTCCATTGACAAAAATGTGCCGCGACTGCTCGAAAGACATTTTCCCGAAAGAATACAACCTACAGAGAAAAAGGCCAGGCAAAAAAAAAAAGGTGTGTAGCGTGCTACAAACACAACAAAAGGACGGAGACAGTGTTTTGGTGCCCTAATTGTCAGGCTGGACTTTGTGTTGAGGGCTATTTCAAGACATTTCACACCAAGCTAAATTTTTAAGGTAAGATTTTATTGCATGTTCGAAAAGATTAGAGGTTCATGAATATTTTGGCGCATGTTTCATTGAAATCCAACGATTATTAACAAAAATATAACATTCTGAATAAACTGCTCCACAATTTGGCTCAAAATTTAAAAACACTGCAGAAAATCATCCCAAAGCCCAGTATGAACAGGAATTTAAATACCTCCAAGCTGAGGGGTTAAAGAGCTGCACAAACAACAGGCAACAGCTGAACCACGTGACAGAAATGGTGTAGCTACACATATAATCATGAGACTTGCCTTCAAACCTGCTGCATGTGCAAAAAAGCCTTCGGGGCTCTGGGAATGGTACAGAGAGCCATGCCCAACAGCACCCCATGCCGCTCGCACAGTCAACTTGCCACAGTCAAACTGGTTGCCACTTCGATACCTGTACTTAGCAGCTTCATTTACAAGCTGAAATAAAAACAAAATGGTACTTCATCTTCCATCTTTCCCCAGCTTAAGGTTTAATTCAAGTTCACCCTAGAACAAGCCATGAAGGCCTGGAGGGGTAGTAGGGGTATAGCGCTACTCTTTCTTTAACCTCGATGCTAGGTGTGGGGTGGGTGGCTAATGCCACACCCCAATTGCTTTACCCCCAGGAAAGACAAAAAATTGGGAAGCACTGGCTTAGAGGAAAGAGACCACTGGCAACACTCAGATGTAGAGGACAAGGTAATATTAAAGCATATCTGAAATAAACAACATATGCAGATGTAAACTCAATAATCACACTGAAGATAGGGAGAGTGGCAGATTCTTATAAATACAGTAAATACAGTAATTTGTATTTGGCTTCCATAAACTGTAAATTTCTTGACACCTGAGAAATTAATAGCATTACCTTATCAATAAGGACTCAGCATAGTATTTTTATTTATTTAGGTAATGCCATGGTGCACAGGGTTTTTTGATAGTTACTCAGAATTCAGTACTGTATACCCAACTAACCTGGAAACACCAAAACTAAAACAAGGTAACCTATACCAAACTCATGTTGATCAAAAACTACATAAGTAAACAAAATTAAACCAATACTTAAGAAAGTCTGGCACCACTGAAAGGACAAGCAGAGATACAGCCAAAGCCTTGCACATTAAGCAAATGGCATCATGGGAAAGTCGTGCTTGTTAGAAGTAAACACATCCACAAGTTATCTCAGTAAAGAAAGAAACTGTCTGTGATGGACGTACTTGGTTGTCTGATTTAGACTACAGAGCCACTGAACAAACGGAACAACTACAACAGCCTAAACAGGACTCAAAGCACACAATTTAAAAGTATATTACTACACACTTAAATCCAATCAGAAATTGGCTTTAAGGACTCATTTGTATAGTACTTAACATACTGTCAACAAACAGTGTCTCCAAGAAGTGGTGGGTCAATCTGTCCAAACAGCTGTTTCACATCTCTGAGACATTTTGAAGTTCATGCTTAGACTGTACTAGTATTTCATCATGTCATCAACACTTCTGTAATCTTCTGTGACCAAAGAATGAATTTTATATATCAATATACATCACCGATGGGAAAAATAAGGTAACAATGCAACAGCAAGGGTTTGGAAATTTAAGTACAGCTGCAAGGACAGGAACAGTGCCACTGATATATTACCTGATCAAATGCTGGGAAGATATAATCAGCAAACTGCACCTCTGCAATAGCTGTTGTCCCTGCAACGGCACATCCAATCCCAAATCCTACAATTCCTTGCTCACACAATGGTGAATTAAAGACTCTATCCTTGCCAAATCTTTTCTGAAGGTCTAGGGTGCAACGGAACACTCCGCCAAATGCCACGTCTTCTCCAAAGACAACTGTAACATAATGCAAATGTAAGTTGTACAAAGCAGAAAACATCACAAGATTAACAATAAAGCAGTATGTTCATCTGTTACAGAGGGACAACATGATTCCTTTGAGACCATCAAAAATGAAGATATCAAATAAACAACCAGTGAGAAGGTAAATGACAAGTTTATATTCTCCTACATTGTATATTTGTTCATCACTTAATGACACTTTCAACAGCTCAAAGTACACAGCATAGAATAAGTAGTGAATAATGAATTGTAAGGGATGTGGAAACATTAATTGCCTAATTCAGAGCATTAGCCAGTCATTCACCTGAAAAGACTGACAGAAAACATGAAAGTTTTGGTCACAATAACCGATCCCTGCACCAAGATATGAACCTGGAACATCCTGAACATGAAGAAGTGCTACCCACTCAGTTGTTTGATGACAAGGGGTAGCCATGAAGTGTGGGTAGATATACAACAGATAATACACACACACAGACACGAGAAGCAGTTACAGGTGGAGAAGCCTGAGGACAATCCATACTGGTGGTAACAACACTGATACTGTCAATGTAGCTAACTGCTAATTACAATCCATTTGACTTTCCTGCATCTGTCTGTCCCTGCAATGACAAACAAATTTCTGTTCTAGAGGGTGGTGTGGGGAGGTGGGAGACCTAGAACAGGCTTTGCGACCCAAAAGAACAGGTTTATGTTGAGGAGTGGCAAAGATGACCCAGACTAATGCAGGTTCCAATGTACAAAGGACACCTGGTATTTCCCACATTCACAAAGATTTATCATTGTCAGTACTCAGAGAATGAAATGGTATGAGGGAAAACCCATATGGAAGTCTGATCTAAAATTGAAGACCAAAACCTTACCCTAAAAGGATTTGTATGAGCATAATGTCAAATACAAGTTGGTTTAGGTCTTCATATATGTTTTCCAAATTTGTTACTGATTTATGCATTGCTGTCACACTAAACTTGTCTTAACCGTGCTGTGTAACACTGTAATGGTATTCAGGGATTCCAGTAAAGGATTAAAGTAACCTGACAAAGCAGCATCTTGAATCATTACTACATTGTATTTATTTTATTTCACTTTGCACAGTTTTCAAACAATATATTACCTTCGCTTAATATATATGACTTTGATAGATTAATAATATTTAATACAAAAATTAAATCAATTGGACAAATATTGATTTAATTTCTGTACTATTAACAACACAACGGGATGACATTCGTTAAAATTAATATTTATTTACGCCGCAGTTCGAAGGGGATATATAACCCACTGCTGTTGTTTTAGTAGCAAAATTTGTTTTCAAAATCACTGACACAAACCTCTGCACGTCAAATTATTCCTTACTTACTTGCTGTGGGATCATTTGCTAAAGTTGTATGTAACGCACTGTTGATAGCCTGACAAAGATTCATTCGTCTGGTTTCACCTGTAAAAAATGAAAACTTTCGAAAGAACTGACTTTGACGGTAACAACGAATCCATAATTCAGTGCGTGGTACATTATTTCTCTATTGCATAGCAGCGAGAGTGGCATATACAATACAGCTAAGTCAAGAATCTTCTAACAGCGAAGCATACATTAACCTCAATTATACAGTGCATACACAAGCACACCACTCTTGTTACAAGCTTTACCTCCACCTTCAAATGTATTTTCTGGAGAAAAATTAAATTCAATATAACGCTTAGTTATACACTCGTGTAAAATAACTGGCGATCTCCGTATGACACCACTGCATAACTCTTTAACTTGCGACCTCACACAAACCTCAACCACACTGCACACGCCATTCCTCGATAATTCCTCCTAATACTAGATAATCTGTGCCACAGATTACTACTGTGCCTCGCTCTGTGTCAGTTCCTATCTCGGATTAGGTATCATCCATCACCTATGGCTGATTCGTGCTCCAAGGTGTATCCATCCAGCGCAGATTATCTCCGAACTATGGATAACTCACCACAGATTAGCTAGTACAACTCACTGCACTGGAAATCGATCTGTGCTGGATACTACGTATAGCACACATAACAGTTTGAAGTATGGCTATTATCCATGAACCGCAGTACGCAGTCAATTACGTAAATTACGTATATTCAGGATTAACATATGTCCAAATGCCACGGATAACAGACAATTTGCGCCTGGTGAGGGCAGTTTGTATAAGCGCGGATTCAGGCGTGTGACCGTTCATGTTAGAATTACATTTACACCTCACAGAATGGCACGTCGTGAAGATGCAGTAACCAGGACAAGATTTGTACCCTGGTTTAATATGTAAGAAAAATGGCTCCGTAAGAGTATATGTGTGCATGTTTCTGTGCAGGATGTAGGTTACGCTAAAGATCCTGGGATCCCCAGTGGGATCGCTAAAGGGAATTAGGTTTTACGTTCATACCATTGCATCTTTATGTATGCATCTGGGTACCTGTATGAGTAAATATTAAAGCAGATTAATGCAGGTAAGTGTTCAATATTTCAGGGGTGTAATTGAACACATTTTCATTGAAGCTGTTTCTTTTACAGGGCTGAATGGAGCAAAGCTTACAGGCAGATTTATTCGGCTGACACAGTGGCACAAGTGAAGGGCTTTGAACGTTTGGTTGTTTGGAAAGCAAGGTGTGCTGTTTTGTTGTATGTGAAAGATGAAATATGGTGAATACATGAAAATTAAAGATGCTGTTTTTTTTTCTTTTTTTGGCTAAATGTGACTGAAAATGAACATATGAGCAATTTCTCTCAGTCATTTCAACAAAACTTAGTTACAGGACGTGTGTGTATTCTTGCAGCACTAAACGGTCATTTACCAAGTGTCAGAATACAAAGCCTCTTGAAAAGTAACTAGTTCATTTTTCATCAGGTGAAGAAACCCTGTTTTATTGGAATATGAAGGCTGACTGTCATTGAATTATTTGTACCAACAAATGCACTAAGACAGTTTTTTCACTGTTTTCTTTATTATAAGGATGCCCCAATACGCATTTCGGCAGTTATTCTGCCATCATCAGGAGGTATTTTAAGTGAGTTTTTACATAGACCAATTCTTTGGTTACGTCATAACAGTGAGTCGGTATTTGTTACCACATCGTATACAATTTTGTAAAATTAGTGGTATTGTTAAGCTGCTAAAAGTTGGTAGGACCTCCTTTCCTCCTGTCTGGTGGTTAATGGTCCCACGCAGACAGGAGGAAAGGAGGTCCTACCAACACATAACACACAGATAACTGGAATACACGCAGAAAATAGGACCACGCTGCCATTAATTAATAATTATACTATAGAGGGTAGTATAATATACTACTTGATTTTATTGTAATTTTTAAAATTTAATGACTTTTAGCAGCTTAACAATACCACTAATTTTACAAAATTTTATACGATGTGGTAACAAATACTGACTCACTGTTATGACGTAACCAAAGAATTGGTCTATGTAAAAAGCGCACTTAAAATACCCCCTGATGATGGCAGAATAATTGCCGAAATGTGTATTGGGGCATCCTTATAATAAAGAAAACAGTGAAAAAACTGTCTTAGTGCATTTGTTGGTACAAATAATTCAATTATAAAAAGATGCACGGTGAATATAAAGTGAAAAGCTGACTGTCATGTTTATAGAAGCTTGCAATTGGACCACATTCTGAATCATTTCAATTTAATAAACGTCTTCACACCTTTCTTCCAAAGCAGTACTTCAGCATTATACTAAATTATTTTTTTTATTGTATGTAATCATTGCCTGGTCTAAATCTACTTAAAGAACCTGTGCTGATGTAACCAGTAAACCATCTACATCTGTCTCTGAAAAATTTCAGATGTCCACAGGGCATTCCAGTGGGAGCACAGTGCACGTTAGACCTCATCCAGATATGCCTGAAAGACAGGGAAGTGTGGCCACAGATTGCAAGTGGCTTGCTGTCTCCCTACAATGAATGTGATCTGCGATTTATGTACTCCATGGCTGTTTTGAGGTTCCTGAACCATCTGTCAACACTGGCTCAAAATAAGGTTCAGAGTCTGTATGATATGGCAGCCAAGCTACACATTCCTGACTGGGTTGTCAATATACGCCATGACACATCACACAGTCACAATCTGCCATCACTCAGCATCCTACGAGAGGCAGCTCATTTCTGTCTGGATTGGATACATGTAACTATTAGAGTAGATATATACAAATTGGGGCGTAGGGACACAGTATACTGAGCTGATGGTATATGAGGAGGAAGTCAGTTTGAATTTAAGTTCAGAAACTCGCTGTTCTGATCAGGGATTTTTGTGATTATTCTCAGTCCCTCCAGGCAAATACTGGGATGGTACTTTCAGGTTACACAGTACCACTTATTTCAACATTCCTTCCCAATTGTCATTCATAATCATACCATTTGTTATAGGTGACATGTTAACAAACATTAAATAATCCAAGAAATGTTTACTAGTGCATTTGAGAGTGAATCACTTGAAACTGCAGCTTCAAATGAACCAGCAGGACAAAACCAAGGTGCCTGGAGAGGAACCTGCCCTCTTGCCATTTCACCAATCAGAAATTCCATAGGAACTGCCATTTAATTACACTAAGAGCTATGCAGTGAGAGACTGACGACAAACTGCCTATGGTATGGCACAGCCAAACCAAATAACTCTCCTCCATTGTGTCCCATACTGCTACCGGTATGTGTCATATCTACTGCATATGGAATATTCTTTCCATTTCTATTTATACTATGGATTTCAAGATATCGAGATACATCATATACTGTTAGCATCATATTATCTTAATTCTTGTTTTATACATGATTGATTGATCTAGTTCCTCCCTGAAGATGATTCATAATGGATTGAAACATGTTGGAGGCATAATGTTTTAAATATAAAATTGTGTATTGAAATATTTATGCATTTTGTTGGATATATTTCGTAGAATACATAGGATTGTATGCAGTGTCAGATGCTGCACTGTCTTGCTGAAAAAAGGCATAGGTTCTCTCGTAATTGGAGGGGTGTTCAAGAAGTGGTGTCACCAAATGTGTAACAGTGTGCATTTACAGTCCAAAAAAGGTCCCAATAGTCCTAGTTGTACTCATAGCACTGCACACACCAACATAACATGTAATGGCACTCGTGGATTAATACTGGATTGGCTGCAGATGATTATCTGTTATTCTGAGAGTTCATGTGTCCAGTGAGATGCAACCAGGTTTCATTGCTGGACAGAATAAATGTGGGATCTATTTCTCCAGCATCCAGCTTATGAAGGTACAAATTCACAAAATTCAGTCTTGCTTCTTCATCTGTGTCATAGAGATTGTAAACCATAGTTGTCTTATTCTTGTGCAAATGCAGCAGTTTTGCTGCATTTAATGCTGTTGACCCAGACATGCAAATGTGCTGTGGAAGTTGAGCCAGTGATTTTCTTGGAGGTGTCTCAAATGTGGCACCAGTTCTGTTCAATTCTTCCTCAGCACATATCTTCTGCATGTTATCTTACTATCTAGAGTGGAATGTTCTACTTGAAAACTTTCCATGTATATGTAAATTGTTGTCACATTTGGAACAGGTGTATCAGGAAACTTCTCTTCTTGTAGCAATTGTATTTAACTTAGGTACCGTACAGAAATCCACATAGCAACTGCAGGTGCCTTGCACAGACATTACAGACTGTTCTGATTAGCAGTGTGGTAGTGGGCTTGGTATATAACTTAAGCAACCTGATGGGAAGTGACTAGCAATTGTGGGCATATAAAATAATTGCCTGGTACAAGAACCCTGAAGATAGAGGCGGTAGATTCCTCTGAAACATTGATAATTTCTACAATTTCACATCCTAGAAGACACTAATCTTTGTAGTCCCCTCCCAGACAGCTTCAGATATTGCCACTTTTATGCAGTCTGATAATTCAGTGCTGTTTTCATAGAACTCCCCAATGGACCTTTTCCTGGACCAGTTCAGGCCCTTGCATTCTCACAACCTATGTCTGTAATACTCATAATAATATTATCCTGCTAACTACATGTAGGTCTTAGCAGAATGTATTTTGTACAACTACATGTAGGTGTTCTACCAAATCCTCCCTGCTCTGTATGTTTGGTAATCATAATTTTGTATCCACTCTTGGTTAAATCACTCTCACAATGTTGGTTGTGTAGTACACATTGTGAAATTCCTCATTATATAATTTTATTCATTTTCCTGTTACTTCTTGTTCCATATGTAAATAATAAAACAAGAAATAGTAATTTCTTCTCTAGACAATCTGAAAGTGAATAAATTCCCAGTTGTTCTGAGTTCTGTCAGTATCACAGATGTTTACAAACTCTCTAAATGTAATGTTATATTAATGACGTGTATCCTTTATTTTATGAGTGTCCGTGTTGGCCCAAGCAAATTTATTTTTTGTGAGCCTCCTTCATAGTTGGTTCTTTCATAGGAACATTATTGGAAGAATGAGGCAGAGGTGACAACAGACTGGATTGCAGGTAATGAGCCAGCTGATTACAGTGAAGTGATCCACCATTTGAAAGAGATTGTTGAAACATGGCAGGCTGTCATGCTTTATTCATCAGCAGGTTTTACAGCCTTCACTGAAATTCCAGATTTAAAATTACGGTCAGTTTCTATAATTGTATTTCGATTAATGTGAGAATATTATTGAGTGAAGTTACAAGATTTCGAAGACAATATATATGTTATATTTTTGCAGGAAACTTCTCATTGATGAGAAAAAGAAATACACTGTAAAAAGAATGGAAAAAATGATGAAGAAAGTGCGATGCAGAGGACATGCCTTACAAAAAACAGAGGTAAATTTTGAATAAATGTCAGTTTAGTGCTTTGTTTTTAATTTGTAACATCTTTTAATATGGTTCTGTGGTTTGTGTCCCAAGTTTAGTACTGTACAGAATGTTTTCTGTAGACGCTGGATAAAAAGAGAGGGATGTTGGACTTAAGGTTCTGTCGGTGATAAATATAAAGATATCATCGATGTGGCATCACATAGGTTGGTTGATGTGTACCAACATTCCAGAGGAACCTGCTGCAGAGTAAAAGAATGAAGGTGGCGGTAGTAAATTCCTCAGAAATATTGGTATCCAAGTACAAAAGTGCATGGCATCACATCCCGTAAGATTGCAATCTTAATCAGTCTGGGCATGTTAATGGAGAACAAACTTTTTCCCTGCTGTGACTCGAACCTTGGTTGATCATCCTGTAGCCAGGTACAGAGCAGTGGTCGTTGTCCACAGACAACCCACATTGTTTTGATAGCATTTTTAATTTTGTTCCAAGATGGCTGAAGCACAGATCCTCATAATCAATCAACTGGAACACTGCATGGAAATAAGTGGCAAGTATGGTGACAGACATGAGATCCTCGTTAATGTTCTGCTGGAAGGAGATGGTTTCTTAGCATCATCAGACTTTTTATCAGTATTCATCAGTGATCAGGGTAAGTCACTGGCCAGCATGAAGAGTTTGTTGAACAGCTGTAGAGTGATCTGTAGTATTCCAGTGACAGTCTTGTTTTGCGTTTGCGCACTGTGTAGTGGTAAAATGTTCCGAGTTCAGAGGAATGTATTGCCTGCATATTCAAGGTGATGGAATTGGTTCAAAGTGTATGCTGGAAGTGATACACAAGAAGATGGTGGGTGACTGTGCCTGTTGTTAAACTGAAACAGGCAGAGATCAGACCACATTCACCATCCACATTACCTTCGCATCTCCCACTGTTGAGGCCAGACAAATGGGCTGTTCTTGGAATCCTGTCCCCTCTTCTTGCTTTCTATAGCTGTTATCAGTGAAACTCCCTGAAACTGTTCTATATAGTGTACACATTTTCCTGCTCCATGCCACTTCAGCATCTGCTTAAAACAATTCATTCACCCAGAAGATGCAGGCAATATGTTCCTATGAAGTGTTGGAACATTATGCCACTACATGGTGCAGAACCCAAAAGGAGACCATAATTAGGAAACAAGTGCCATGAAAACTTGGAAAGTTACACTACTGCTGGACCCTTCAGTTACTGTACAACCAACTGTGCTGTTGCTGGATCCATTATCCAGAACAAATTTTAAGTTCTAAGCTTTTCTGGAATATTGGATTTTCTGGCTTTTTGGTTTATATCTCCCCTGAATCAGAATCTGTAACTTAGTCTTTTCTGACACAGTTAACCACTGATGTGCAGTTTTCTGTGGGGAGAGGAGTGTAAGGCTTGGTAATTATGAAATGGGTTTTTGAGTAAATGATTTCTTAATTTCCTCTAGTGGTGACAGAAACACTGACATGTAGTAGCAATATTTTTTCTCATTGTCAGTAGGTACAGCAAATGAGAAGTTCAAACTTCGACATCTCATTCCAACCACTGCGTTCATTTGAGAATATCCGTTGTTCTTACATTCAAAATCCTATGTCTGAGGCTTATAAAGTTCAGTTGTATCTGTCATAGTGCAGGACACACTGAATTTAACAAACATGTCTTTGTTGCAGATGCTTCAAGATGGACGTATGACAGCCTTCCAGTTAACTTCCGAAATCTGTGGAAAGCCATGCTGAACTTCCTCCATCAGAACAAGGTCATTCCTCTACTTGTGGAGAAGCTTATTCACATGTCAAGCTCTGAGATTGAGAGTTCTCATCGTCGTAAAATGGCAGCTGTGTGGGTTAAAGAATTGTCCAAGAGTGTTGATAAAGGCAAGAAAACTGCAGAACTGGTGTGGAAATGGGGGAGAGAAGGGCATGGTAACAAGGAAAGAAAGAAACATAAAGTCTACAAAACTCTAAAACTAAAATCAAAAACCAAGGTAAAGACAAAATGTACTGCCTCACACATTCGTAAACAGATGGTAAAGGAAGCTGAGAAACGGAATCCACATCTCAAGAAGGTTATGTCATTAAGAATCAAGAAACTGCCAAGCAGATTTAGAACACTACAGTTCTTACGGGACACAATACTGAAACCCAGTGCATCAACAAACATCTTCCTTCCAAGGTATGTTGCACATTATTCTGCTTGTGTTTTATCTCTTCTGCTTCTAGTGAATAATATAACAGCATCTTATAGGGTGGAATGTTTGCCTTTGATACATTATGTCCCCAAGCTGAGTTTCATGAAACCGCTGATAAAGGTCCATAAAATACAAACCGAATCAATTCATATTTGGTGCCAGTTAAGCTGCAGTATTGTGTTTGTGCATATTTGCTCACGTAATTTACATTTTGTGCATTGGATGGCTGTAGAGTGCAATTCAGTTATCATAGGGAATAAAGGAGGTACTAAACTTGAATGTAAATGAATCATAAGAGTGTGACATAAATCAGTATCCACTACCACATTAATATTCAGAATACATATCTGCAAGATGTGAGACACATTCTGTATAAATATTTGATGAAATCTAACTTTCCAGTCTGATGGAACTTTTGGACCCTCCACTGCCTGAAGATGCTAAAGAAAAGCTAATAAAGTTGGTCAACATTTATACCCAGGAATTAAAGTTTTCAAATGAGGGAAACATTTCAACAGACCAACAGACGTACACAGTTCATAACTTGAAGATGATTTGTGGAGTGGCTCAGGATGACTGTGTTGAAGAAATGGATGTGACAGGGGATGTAGTTAACAGCCAAGTAGACACTCCATCTCCTGCAGTACAGTCCCATTGGAAACATTATGAAGGTAATATGATTGATTGTAGTAACACTCTGTATATCTTGGAAGTTCTAGGCATGGATGGGAGGGTGTCAAAATCTGCCTTAGAGAACTAGACTGTGAAGATGTGACCTGGATAGATCTGTAAAATTTGAAGCTTTCACAATTAATGCATGCACCAAATCTTCATGGGAGGTCAGCTGTAAGTTTGGTTACATTCCAGCATTTCAGGTTTGATGTGGGGAACAGTTGTGAGTTCCTTACATACATACATATCTCTGTCTCAGCAGGTCTTTTGAACATTGGTTTTTAACCCATTTATGCAGCTGATTACCCAAGAAGATTTCAGTGGATAGCTTACCTTTAAAGAGTGTGTCATGTCTTTGAAGAAAAGTATTATTTTCAGGTTTAGAAGCATGGGGTAAATGTCCCCTTGGAAGACTACCATGGCAAAATGAAATGTCAGTATTGCAACTTGAACTACCCTGTGACAGTATCTGGCAGCCTTGCAAACAGCTAGACAACTACACTATTGCAGAAAAGAATCTACCTGGCTTCTTCCATGAGAAGGTCAACTGGGATGATGTACTCTCCAAACGGCCCCAGAGAAACAGACATGCATACAAAGAACGTCATTATAGAAATGTAGTTGAGAAGGCTTTCACTGTTGTATCAAATATGTAGATTAACATGATTTGTTACGACAGACTCTTAAACATTTATAAAGAGTAAGATATCTACAAGTTTGAAAATAAAATTACAGATAAATTGTTATTTCTGATTTTGTTTGTCTAATTCCTTATGTACTAATTAACATATTGATGATACTGGGGCTCTAGATGTTCCCCGTTCTGTTGACATACTCCTCCCCCTGTTGCCTGTCTTCCAGTCCACAATGCTTATTACTAGCAAAGTCTGTGCCATTATCACAACCAATATTATTCCTGTGTACAGAATGGCTGGACAGCTGGTGGGCATCACTCCGTGGGACTTACCATAACATCAGTATAGTTAACTTTTATCATCATACAAGACCATATGCTGGCCTGTAAAATGTCCTGGCAAATGGTCTAGCATGCCATATGCTGGTCTCTGTGCTGGTAGCGATTTAAATCCTTTTCCTAAAGGTTAAAATGGTTGGCTGTGACTGCATGTCTGGTTTATACGGACAGACACACAGGGGACACTTGGAAAGTTTAAAAGTCATTTTCTAAAGCAACTGACAGCATTACTGACCAAACGTTGTATTTTTTTTTTCCATAGTCTCCACGAAGACGGACATGTATGCTGTATTTTTATATCCTCTGCCCCCCAAAATTGGTGTCTTGTTCTTTCAATGATCATTTCACTGCAGTTTCTGTACTGTTATTGGTTTTAAATCCATGATCTCCCAGATGCAGCTTTATCTGTTTGTAGCACTGAAGCAACATTTGAAAAGTCAAAGTTGATGACACTGTGAATAGCAAATTATGGATGAAAGAACACAACACGTGACTTATGTGAGGGGTTAAAGTTGTGCCTCAGTCACTTGCTTCCCAGGTGTGCACTGGGTAGGAGACTGGGTGAGTCCCAGAGCCAATCTGGATGAGGTGACAAAGAGAAAAAAATCTGTCCCCTGCTGGGAACCAAACCCCAATTCTCTGGATATCCAACCCATAGGCTTCTCACTATACTGACCAAGCTACCACGCTATTAGTCTCCATAGGGACTGTGTAGAAAAATAGTTTACAATTTATACAGAGTTGCCATATTATCCATACCAAGATTATGTGAATCACTTCAACATGTATGTTTTGTTAACTCCCTCCCTGACCACCCTATGCAGAAGGTTAAGACAAGCTGGTTACCATGTCATAGAAACAAAATGAGAAAACTGTTCTGAAATTGATTAATAACAAATTAGAAAACTTGAGCAACATGGAAGACAAAAGGCTTGAATGGAACTATAGCATCAAGGCTGCTCTGCGATGTTCCAATACCCCATCCAAGGTGTCCTACCATGTCTTAATAAAGATTTAGAAAATTTCTACACTACAACAGACAAAGGCTTGAATTGGACTGCAGCACCAAGAAGAAGGTGCTGAACTGATCCCCAGCCAGTGTCCTACCGTTTGGTTTAACGGATTTACAAAACCTCTGCAGCTGAAGAGCCAAGGCTTCAATTGGGTGGCAGCACCAAAAAGGAGACATACCAACACGCACTACACAAACAGTTCTGGAACAATGAGTTTCAATAAAGTGTAAAGTCACCTCAGCTAAACACATCATTCACCATGATCACTACATGATACAAATCAGAAATGAAAGTAACTTCAGTTTCTGCTAGCCCTAGTTCCTGTAAATGTCACGTACCTGTTACATTGCCATTATCAGTTTCTGAATACAATGTTTGTCCTGAAGTTATGGTCTGATTAAATTAGGAGCATCTTGAAGCGATGCAGCATAGCTTTTATGCATTGTCCCTTGCTTAAACAGAATTTACAGAATATGAATGCTTAGCAGATCAACACTGTAGCACTAAGGAATACCTTTGTCCTGTAATCAAATGATACTCAGACATTATAAACACAATGAAAACAATTTATTGGTGAATTTTGTCCACAATCATACGTACAATATAATGGTTATAAAATATGTTTTCATACAATCCGTTTAACAAGTGAATAGAATATATTACAGGATATTTAACTGTAAACACTATGCAACTGATCCATCTGACCAGCGTTCAGTAGGTTACAGACATAAAACACTCTTACTGTCAGGCTTTCGCCAAGGTGTAGTTGAGATCTTCGCTCCTCTGGATTATTGTACAGTGCTGACATTTCAGGACAGCGTATTGGTCCCATCTTCAATGGTTAAGATATGAAGATGACATGTGTCCTGGAACATCAGTAACAAACCAACCTACGCTGCACAACAACCCAAAAGAGTGAAGATCTCAATTGTACTGGAGTTCTATGTTTGTAATGTTAACAAACCAATCTCTACGTACATTCGCCAAGTGAGCTACATGTACTCTGTTTCTCTTTTCACCAACATAAGGCATGAGAAACATATAAATGATCCTGCAACAGATTTACAAAAAAGTTCTGTTAAAATTTTGCATTTCCAGATTCTTATGCTGATATTCAGTTACTTTATTTTTAAAACATCTGTGTAATCCTAATAATGTTGAAATATCTCTCAACTATAAATAATGTCTCCAAGTAATAACAATATCCCAATCCAATAAGAATGTGTTAGCCATGTGATGATCTTAAAAAGTGTGTTCCTGACAACATCAATTTGAATTACCACACTTTATTAACAGCATTAGAAATACATTTGTAAGGAATAGCTCTAAAGGTTAACCCTGAACAAGATGGTTCAGATAGGAACTGAAAGACATCAAGAAGAGAAGAAAAACCTTGCAATATCTTGAAAAGACATTGTGGGAAGACAGAAGAGAAGAAAAACCTTGCAAAATCTTGAAAAGACATTGTGGGAAGACAGAAGAGAGTGAAGACTTTGTGTCCATCAACCCATATGAAACAGAAATGCTGCTATAAGATGCCTTCTCATCCATTTAGGTTCATTGTTCATCTTTATCATGTTTCAGTCTTTGCATGCATCAAACTCGCACACCTGTCTTCCACCAGATATAAAATATCCGTCAGTCACAAATTATAGTGTTCTTTCCATACCACATAAAATAAAGACATTATGAGAAGAAGAGGCCTGACCATTTACATTCAAGCAATGAAAATGATGATCAGATGCAAGTTAAGTTTTGGTACTGGAAGGGACACTCATACACTATTACACACTGTCCAGCAAATTTACTTTAACCAGTTTTACATGAAGATGAAACAAAATCATCAGACTGCTAAAAAATGGCTTGCATAAAATGTCTGTACCCTAACATTTTCTCATACTTCCTTTCTTTCTTTGGGAAAGAAAGCATGCTTAGGAGAGCTTGGCAAGCAGACATCCCAAACCTGTATAAAAGTTTTGTAATAATTTTGACAAATCTTTTGGTAATATTTGCGTTAATCATAATACTGGTATTATGAGCAGTCCAGTGTGGCAAAGGGTTAAACACGGTTTTAACATGACCCAGTCATCACACTGTACCTTGGCCTAGTATTAAGCCTTCCCCATTCTTTACATTTCCAACCTCACTCTTACTAGATACAAAACTAATTTGAGCAGAAAAAAAAAAGACATTCTAAATGGCAACGTATAAAATTCCTGCCTCCTGTTATTCACATATGAGACCTACAAGAAAAAACCAAAGATCAAAGATCAAAGATGCAGCACTGCATGTGATCATGTGGTGGCAGAAGACTTCCAACGTTGTACCTATGTGAGAAAATTACAAAGCTGGAAATCTTCTGACAGAAAAGAGGAAAGGATTAATAGCTGTCTCCACTTCTCTTAACCTCTACTTTGCTCCATTCTTCTGAAGAAGTTGTCATAAATCTTTTAAGTTAATGTTCATCAATTATCACATTTCAAACTGTTTAATTTTCAAATACATATCAATGAACTACTATTATTTTCCTGCCAGAATTCTCCCAACATTTATAAATCTTCAATATCATCCCAACTACACTACAAATACCTATTTCATGCTTCAACTTCACCTTAACAGCAGTTTTTATTGTTGGTGAGGAGCGATAAAAACAGCAGAATAATATGTAAGTATTGTCTTGCACACACACACACACCACACACACATATACATATATAAAAGAAAAGCTTAACAAAAGTCAAGTTAGGATACAAAAAATACAGGATTCTGGATTTGTGTATATCTGTTTACCACAACCACTGGAAATGAAATTACAAACATTATCACAACAACTCACTGTATGGAACCAAACATGTGTTTGTTTTGGCAAGAACTTCAGTAAGAGCCTTGGATGTATCCATACCAAATGCATCCAAACACTTTCGATCCATAACAGCTATCCTGTAACACAAAATACAGTCTATTACAGAAGCACTTATGGAAGGACAAAGGCTTGTTTATTTTACAACACTTTCAGTTTCTCAGACCATGTAGTGTTGATGGCAGGACTAACAAATGGTGAATTACAATTGACCTGAAAGAAGCAGCATGGCTTAACTGAGGTAACATCGTCTTATCTTACCTTCCCAAAGGGCCCATCAGCAAAAGCACGGGGTGCACCACAGCCTAAGGCTTACTGTGCAGCCCTATGTTGTTCTCTCAACACAGACTCATTAACCCTGTGTCTCTTACAAAGAAACACTGGTCTTTTAACAAGGCTGTGCTTATATCTTTAGGTTCTACAAAGAATTTCCCAAAGAAATTATAACGCTGGTGAGCCAAGGCCTAGAAGCAACAAACAATATAGTACACTGTTTCAGTCTCCATCTTGCAAAATCTGCAGTCTGGATTACCATCAAACAGGCCCATGGTATTCAGGTGCTTCTTCACAGGAGCATGGCCCGTGAGGAATGCAACTACCATTCTCAGCTGATGCCTGCTTCGTTTAAGTAGGTCATCAGCTCTTTTCTTGCACGGTCTACTAATAAACAGTTTACTGTGTCTGAGGTAACATCATGGTATTTACCTGAAGGACTGATGAAGACCTCAAGATACCTGACAATGACCAAGATATGAACCAGACACCTTAACAATACTGCCACACCAACCTGTTTGGTCATAAATGAGATAGAGTGATCCTACAAACAAGAGTATCTCAATTGGGGAGGCTCAAGAGTACACTGCAAGATTTGTCAACTACAGTAGAACCCCCGCATCCGCGGATTCGGTATCTGCGGTTTACCGCCAGAAAATATTAAATGGAAAATTCCAGTAACAAATGTTTCATAAGTTCCAAATTGCGCTCCATTCTGAGTAACATGGTGAAACCTGCCCACACCGTCACACTCAGTACATGACTCATCTTTTTTTGTCCTCTGTACCCACGCTGGCCCGCTTTACTCGCATCCACAAGTATAATAATGTACAATGTATTTTATTATTATTTAATGTTGGTAATGTTTTATTGTGCGTAATTTATCAATTAAACTTTATCATAGGTATGTATGTAAACGAAAAACGACTTATATATATAGGGTCCGTTACTATCCGTGGTTTCGGGCATCCGCGGTAGGTCTTGGAACGTATCACCCGTGGATATGGGGGGACTACTGTACTGTGAATGTTACTGTACCAACATTTGAGTGCAACAATAAGCCTTACCGCGCTCCTGAGAGGCTGTGCAGGAATTTCCAGTACGACGGACGCAGATTCTGGGGCTCAAGAATTCCTGCATGGAACAGAATTGCAGTTGAGAAGGAATACAAAAGAACTGTTCCCCCTGGAAGCTGAGGCACATAACCTTTCTGGATACTGTCACTGTAGATAATCTACAAAATGAACATGAAGACATGAACAGTTTTAACAATTTGCAACAGGAAGTCAGCAGAAACTTGTGACAACTACTTTTATTTGAATGCTTTCACTTTAATGGAAGCTAGCTAGTGGAAACTGTAACATAACCCTTTAAAAGCACAGTGGTAACTATATATACCACCTACTTTAACATTAAAAAATTGCATTCTGCTCACAGTGTATTTATGTATGTCAAACAGTCTTTCAATAAACAGCATTAACTGAATGATATTTGAAACAAAGATACAGTATGCTGTATGTGAGGTTGGAAATGAATTTATATTACTCAGAAGAGCTTCAGGCTTCAAAGGGATAATAATTATAAATATTCTGTGCATAATTTCCAGTAACAGTTAAGAATACAGATTTAAGATGTCTTTGAGTTTAAAGGACTCCATAACTTCTATTCTTCAGATTAAGGTATGAAGTGGGTGGGGCATGTAATATAAATGCAGAAGATGAGAAATGCATACAAAACTTTTGCTGGAGAACCTGAACTAAAGAGACCACTTGGGAGACCTAAGATGTGGGGGACAGGGCACAAGCATATCAAGACGTTATTTTCTTATCAAATAAGGAATATAAGCTACAAAGGGGGAAGTTAATGTGTTATTACCTGCAAAAGAATAGGAATGCTTACCTGCAAACTTTTCCACATGACATATAATGCTACTGTGTTATCAGGGAAGAAACCAAATGCCAAGCCAGCCAGCAAACCAGATGGTACTGCATAAAACTTTGAATCTCTATTGAAGATTCGGCGAAGCAAGCAAGACATCAGCTGAAATACAGTTACAATATTTTATATCATGATGAATGCCTCAATATGTCTCTAACTTGCAGCTCTACTACTGTTCATTTATGAAATATATTTACAATAATTTATATCATGATGAATGCTTCAATATGCCTCTAAGTTGCACCTCTACTACTGTTCATTTCTGTGAACTGTAGCATGCACTGATTCATTTCTATTGATTGTTTCTGTAGCATGTACTTATCACCAGGCTTAGGCTTAGGCCAAATGCATATAATCCTAAGCCTACTTATCACATATTCAATTCTGCTGACTGTGTCTGTAGTGTGTACTGATCACATACAAGAGAATCCTGAAATGCCCTTCACATAACATATACAGCTTGATTCAAAATTAAATTTCTAAAAAATAGTTGCCTTATAAATTCCAGAGAATCCTCCAAGGAAAGCTCCAAGTCGAAAAGCATTCCTGTGTACTAGTAGCCTTGGAAACATACTTGGTTTCCGGATTGATCTTCTCATTTGCATCAAGACAAGGAGACACACCTGGAGGCTGTATCCTACAGCAAACAATTTTACTGCACCCTGGAATGCAAAAACAAACACTGCCTGAACTCAGTATTTACAAAGAACTGTCATCTTATCTTGGTGTTATTTACAGTCTAGTTGGTGCTGGATGGACAATCCGGGGTTGCAATCCCAGCTGAAGCAAGAGATTTTTCTCTTGTCCAAAATGTGCAGAATGGCTCTGGGGCCCAAACCTACAGACTGGCTCTGGGGCCCATCCAGTCTCCTATTTAATGGTACTGGGCATCTTTCCCAGTGGTACAGCAGCAGGGGCATTAAGCTGACCACTCATTGCCAACTAGTGCCAACATGAATAATGAGTGGAGATATATATCTCTAGTCCCCCTGTATGCCTTCATGGCATTGACAGGTAAAATGTTACCTTTTTAATAAACAATAGCTGCAAATATCTTTTCATCTACACAAATGGGTAATCAGTAGTTGATCTGTAACATCCAAATCCATAAGCCCCAACAAATCTTTCTGCATATGGAATTTAATCTTTACATTAGAATGCTGGATAAAATTTTGTATGTAGCTGATAAGAGTGATATGCCTTCACAATTACTACAATCAGTTTCATCACTTGTCTTATAAATCAGCACAATAACAGACTCCTGCACCGCTGAAGTGATCATTACTTATTCCAAACAATAAGTTTATGGACATCAAAACATGCTGTTCTACCTCCTGACTGAATCAATTCGCGTCATAACTGGTATTCAAACCAGGTACCTTCTAAAAACAAGTCAGAAGTAATACTACTTGAGATGGAGTTGTTGCTGAGTCAGGATTATTAATTACTGATGTAATTATACATGAAATCAGATGCAAAACCTGAAACTGCTCAGTCATAATACTATTTACCTGGAGGGTATAGTATGTACAACTGAATGGATGAGGGCAGGCTGTATGCCTACTAAGTCCCTGTATTGCCCTCAGAAGTCTGTGGTAAATCCTGCAACAAGCAGTTGGTACAATATGTATTAAGCTCTTTGATGTCGATCTTGGTAATGGCCTTCTGATTTTGTCACCATGTCCAGAGCTTCGGAGCTCTCGAGGATCAGCTGTGGATGGTAAATCCTCACGATTCTCTGCATAACCACTCTCTTCATATGGACCAACCACAAATCTGCACAAAAGGTGACAAGACACCTTCATAACATTACAAAACTACACGAGTGTCAGACACGATTAACACAAAATAAAAAGCCATGTATTACAATCAAGCTGACCTTAGGAGACTGTACATAGAATCCCGTTTTGTTTGATGACCTCTGTAGAAGTACAATAAAGCTGCAATGGAAGCTGAAAAAATTAACACTTGACCATAAGGAACTGGTCGAACAAGCCCCCTCCATGCTGCCATACGAAATAATGTCTCTGTAGCCTGCAAAAGTGAAAATACAGAAATTAATCCTATCAGTAATACCAACATTTCTAATAGTGTTATGATGATAACTTACCACATTCGTAACGTACAGCGCCAGCAGGCCCCGCCGTGAAGGTCTCTCCAACAAAATGGCTACATAAGATGCAAGAAAAGCTGGCAAGAAACCAACAGAAAGCACATTAAAGTGCCCAAACAGTTTTCTGAAAAGAAAATTAACAAATCAAATGAAATATCAAAACTGAAAGCGTCTTATTGACAAGACAATAATATGCCCTTTCAGCTTGCATGATGTCTGAATTGAGACTGAATGGTACACATCAGCTTCCTCTCCATGCAGATAATGATTATTTACTAGGCAAAAAACATAAATACACAAAGAAAAACAATGATACTATAACACTAAACACTATTAAGGAGGTTGGACTGGATGCAGCTGCTATCAATACCTTGCAAAGTCTAGGGGAACAAGAGGCAAGAGCTAAATGCAAAGGAAGCCAAACAACCTATACATTTATGTCTCTTCAACAGAATGCAGAACAAAATCATGATATAAACACTGCTATAAATCATGTCAACATGTGTCAAAGTTCAAATTAAGCAACAACAGTAACAAACAGAAATTATATTCACAAAAAAGAGTCAGCTGATTAGACACGGAGAATGTTTCCTACCATCTAGATCATAATATTGTGTCATTCCATCTACTATTTAAGAATATAACGAATTAAATACAAAAAACTATAATTTTACCCGTTTTGTTTGGGTGTGAAACTAGGTCTCTCACATTACAGGAAGAACAGAGACTGACAGTATTTGAGAACAGGGTGCTGAGGGGATTATCTGGACCCAAGAGAGTGGAAGCAGCAGGAGAATGGAGAAATTCATATAAAAAGGGCCTTCATCGCTTGTACTCTTCACCAGATATTTTTGGGTGAAAAATTAAGGAATATGGGGAGGGGAGAAAAAAATACATATAATATTGTTTGTTGGCATACATCACTTTAGAGATATAGGCACAGATGGCAGGATAATATTAAAATGGATACAGTCTAATCACTGGTTCTGGTGAATGTGGCAATGAACCCTGAGGTTCCACAGAGCGGGAAATTTCTTAACTAGGCCATCAACTATCAACTTCTCATGAAGAAATCTGATCTTTGTAATTAGTTCATTAGTTGTTAGAACCAAAATTTCTTTATATTTCGCAGATATTTTACGGGATTAAGACCATGATCACAGTACTTAATACAAATATAAATACAGCTATCAGTGTACAGTTGTTATCATGTGAGGCATCTCTATATGTACTAGTAAAACTAAACATAAACACTTTCTAGTGTTTGGGCATATTTTTGTATTTCTCAAATAGATCTTTAATGACTGATTGGGTTATATTACATTAGTTACATAATGTTCATCAGAACACAATCAAATAGAATCTACAGTGCAACCAGATCTAGAACGTATCCACTGAAGAAGTTTTCCCACCTAAGACGTCAGAAAAACTTGATACCAAAATTTACAATATGATTAACACATACATTGCCCTTTTAATACATCTCCCACTTAAAAGAATTTCCCACCTACGAAGCACCAAAATTTCATGACATGATGAATTTTTCACACATTTACTTTCGCATCAAAATCTTAAACAATTTCATGGTTGTTCAATTTTTTCTCCCACATATAAAGCTGAAATAACGCTCTCAGTCCACAAGCTTAATCTCCAAGGTCGCTTCCACCACTTACCAGAGGTATAGATAAGAAACTCATTAACTTCCACATGTACATTTCACACAGCATGACGCAGCATCATGGTGTGTGTTGTGTAATCTACACTGTGAATAAGCACAAGCTTTTTATGAAGTGTGTCGTGTCTGTACCTGTTTTGCTTTAAGTTCAATAATTTGAAATATTCTGTGACTAAAATTTTAGCGTTTCTTGTGTTAATTTCAAATTGCTTGTATGCGTACATTCTTCATCCTATGGAGCCATTAATTACTGACCACATGATCAGCATGGATACTACATCAAAAATTGCCATAATAAACTGGATATTATAAATACAGTGGACGTTACTTAAGATTTTCCTCGGAAAAAAAAAAAAAAAAAAAAAAAAATAGCTTAAGGACTTCGACATCTGTGTCAAAATACGAAACAGTACGCAGTCTGTAAGGGAACAGCTGAGACAGAAAAAAGGTGAAAACAGCATAATATAGTAAGGAAGAATTGGTATATATGGAACAGCCCCAGCAAAAACAGGCTCTTCATCTACCAACTGTTCTTGCAAAAAGATATATTGTCTTGTGTTCAAGAATTTGTGATTATCACTGAAGAAATTAAGATTTGAAATGTGGTTTGATGTTGAAAATGAATCATTTAATGCAGAATGTATATGGAACAATATTCCAGTAAAGTGAATGTCAATTTAAATACAGAATTGCAAAATAATATAGTTTTAAAGGTTCCCCTTTTAAAATATTTTCCTACCTAATAAGCCCAATCTGCTGATTTTTCCAGAAGTGTCTCATGACGGTTTCACTGTATTTACATTCTACAGATCCTTCATGGGACCAAGATAAAATACAGGACATAGCATAGCCCAATACCATAATTGTTTCACATACAAACATAAATACAAATACATTTACAGTTCAAGCAAAAATTAAAATCATGGAACTATCACTGTTCTTATCTACCCTGTATAACAATTAAGAATTTTCAATTGTAGCAAATTCTTTGACAAGTAGAAGTGAGATGACAGATACTCTTTAAACACTGTCCTAATTACTTTTATATCATGATTTAAACTTTTGATGTTAGGTGGAATATTACTGTATAACTTCATTCCAGTTTGTTATGTTGCACATCTACCGTGTACATCCTACATAACTCTCTTAGTACCAGGCTGTATGCGTAGGTTACACTACAAACCAACAATCTATCAAAATAGGTAAGTATTGAGATATGTTGCGAGTAAAACAGTCACGTTATTCAATGATGTTATTGCTGCTGAAATACTGTGGATGAGAAGGAAGTTTAATGCACTTGAAGCTGTGGCTGACAAATTGCCTAATGGCACAATGTGCAAGAGTACTGGCGCTCAACTGATCAAACATCTGACACTATGATGTTTAATCATGAATAATCAAACAACTACCAATGGACACTGTTGTTCAGAACACCAAACTATCTTTGCTACATCTCCAACTTGTTTTTACTTCATTATCTGACTTTAGTATCTGCTTATTGTAACATATACATTTGGCTTCTTTAATGAATTGAGATAAAATCTTGCAGTAAATCATACTGGTATGTGGTCACTGCAGTGTGAAGTTATTTCTCTATGTCTCACATTTTTATAAACATCAAGTTCTTACCTGATCCAACATGCAAATAATGGAAATGCAAAAGCATTTGTTCCTAAAAATATTGAGGATATAATTATTCCCACTAGTGTCTGTTTGATTTCTTTCTGTGATGGAACTCTACCTCGCATTATAGAAGCCAACTGAAAAAGGAAGATACATGACATTACAAACAAGTCTTTCAGAGAAAGCATTAGTAGTTTACGATTCAAATTATATTATTAAAACATCAAACAGGCTTACCAGTCTGGATTTTATAACTTTAGTGAACTGAATAGATTAGATGAAGTTTAAAAGTCTTTTGCTAATGGTTTTATACATTGATTAAAATTATTCTGTTGGACTGTATCATGCAAGTCTGTTTAAAAGAAAACAACAAACTATTGGAAATTCACTCTATTTCAGTCGCCAGGTGAACAAAAATCTAACGTTAGGTCCCTATTCTCCGTTACACCATTACCCATAAACATTTGTTCACATGATGGGAACAGGGTCAGTTTCTGAAATGTACAAATTTTAAAATACTAGGACAGTTGGCAGAGTGCAAAAGAGTAGTTTTAATCAGTAAATGGACTGCCACACTGGTAATAGGTCTTCATAAGGTTCTGGTTCACACTGCTGCTGGGGCTAGCTATACCGACTGAAATATTTCAGACTTTCCATCAGTCCTGCCAGTTATACAACACAACAGCATCCCAAAATGTACCATAATTGATTCATCCCCTAACTGCCCTTTACATATGATGCCATGACTTTTGGTTAGAGTGGTATATACTGCTCATAAGTTACAGAAGACAAATCTGAGGGGGTATCTGTGAGTGAAAAGTCAAACCCCTGCTAACACACCCCTCTGCCACAGGATAACGTGCTTTCTAAAGCAAGGACACAGACTGAGTAGACAAATTTATTCACTAAAGTCACTTGAACAATTTGTAGCGGACATCCCTGAGTGCCTGTATGTAATGGTTTACTCATAGGAAATTTCCACCAATAAAACTTACTGTTCCCAGTGATTAATTTTATGTCTATCTTTTTAACCCTGTCAAATCAAATACAGAGCCACTAAGCTTAAAGAAGTTATGCTAGAATTTGTTGAATGCATAGTAGTATTGCTAGCAAAACTTTAATAGTAAACTCTGGTTAACAAACAAGACTGCAAGACCACCTTACCACTGTGGCTAAGACAAATGTTCTGGTCAAAGCAGAACAAAAAATAATACAGAATGCTGAATAACTGAAAATTGAAGAATAACTTAAAAATGTCTTCATAATAACATACGAATAATCTCCTGCCATGCTCAGAACTTGCTACATACAGCTTTCAAGACTTTCAAATTCTGATTCAGTTCGCGATAGGCTTTTCATATTAAAGCTGCAGAACCCAAAATTCATGAAAGGGTGCCCATTCAAATCTAATAAGCTCCTGATATCAACTAATTCAGTTTCCTCACCTGAGCCTAGACATGTGTTTCGGGATTATTTTTTGCTGACAAACACGATTTTGCTGTCACAGTTTCACTACATCACATACTGTTTCCCCAGCCAAGTGCCGAAAAGACTTGGCTTCCAGCTTTCTCTACACCCAAGTCCAAAATATTATATACTTTCATCAGATTTTAACTGATGACAACAGGTGTGCCCTCACTGCGCCTTTCTCTTAATTAACATAAACTGGATTGCCTGCCCAAACTCCAGTCTATGGTCACATGTTTTGGAAGCTGGCCTATTACAAACCCATGTTCATCCAAATTTTTATTCACAATATTTCTACCATACCTCCATCACTGCTGCATAACCTTAAAACATGACGGTCATCACTGTATGCTGCAGTTCAGTCATGGGGAAGCATTCCTGCCTTGTATTTGGAAATAAGCTGATTCCAACCAAGGATATGTGAGAAGCCAACCCTCTCCTCTCAGTCTGGCATAATAATGGAGTATCAGACCGGATTAACAGATTAACCCCTAACCTACTATTTAAGGCAGAGCACAAGAAACTTGGTATTTCGTCTCTTTTTTACTCTCTTATTTCTACCTGTCTCATCCCTACTGCTGGACCGGAAAGGGACACTCAGATTTCACGTTATTATATTTTACTTTATGTAATATTTTCCCCTACTTTCAGAAAATAATCACATGGTTCGAAGGAACTGTCTCCCGATATATTACGTCCACATTTTTTGACACTGCAATCGTAGTCTTCAATTGTCTGTTCTTAACAGTCTGCCACATGTACTACATAATTTAAGACAGAAATCCAAATAAAAAATGATAACAACTCATTAATCACGACTTCTCTCACCATGTAACCTACGAACATGAACCACTTCACAATCTACTCTACATACAGCCACGCACCAACACATAACAAACAAACTGGACTTACCATATAAACGGTAACATATATCCTGAAACTTTCCTGCAAGGCATGAATTCCTATCCCAGTTATTGCTGCGGAACAAGATTCCGTCCATGGATGCACAAATTGTACACATGGCGTTGGTATGGTTTGGAATTTACTGAAACTCACCATGTTGAACAACCAGCACTTATGCTCATCTTTTACTACCGCAATATGGACACATGCTACTTGCGAAAGCTACTTCGCCAACACAACCTTCGAACACCGCGAACTTGTTCGTCATGATCCAACGTCCTACCACACGTTTCACATATTTCTACCTTATCATTTACGAATATTTGTTTTACAGCTGAAATCAGTTGGCGAACATGAATCACGACTGCTGGCAACATTGTATTACATAATAGCCAATATACCCGCCATATGACAAGTTTTCCAAATTTATTACACGTTGTCGCATCCACAGATTATCTAGGTCCCATCCGCAACGTGCGATAAAGACCTATCTACGTGTCCCTATCCTTGCTTTCTGTCGTGGATACCGTCGCGTATGCTGTGAAGTAAACTACCGCAGAGAAAACACATTCCTTGTGACGAATCTCTATATTGCATTTTTAATTTTCAATAGTCATGACTATCAAACTTCCAAGCAACACACATCAAAACTGCGATCCGTGACAGATATGGTCGTGGAGATTCCGTGGTGTTGATATTGCATATGTACCATTCCACGGATAGCATCGAAGAATGCTATACGCATGGATGCATTCCGAGCGTGTGGTGGAAACCGTGAAAACAGACATGGCGGCATACTGCGGAAGACCTGATTCGAAAGCAGCGGGAGAAATGCAAAGCGGGAGTAAAAGTAAGCTGCTTAAAGTAAGTAAGAGGTGATATATTACGTTAGTGTATTGAAAGTGTTTTAGTTATCTATTCACAGACATGCTTGCCATATTAGAAATCTGTACTTGAATTTGAAGGTTTAACGATGCTGTCAGTAATTCCGGCTATATAGCGCCGAATGGTAGGATGATTAGAGAAAAATGAATTGGAAAGGATGTAGAAGGCAGCGGTGGTGGCTTCATTTCGGCATTATGACCAGAATTATTTTTTGAGCTGTACGAGCATGCTTTTAATGAATCTTGAAACGGCATTATTTCTTAAATTGGTCTTTACGTAATTTCATTTTGATGGCGAGTGGAAAATTTGTTGACTCTGCTTGTTAGCGTTTTAAATAAGTATTTGGATGAAGGTTCCTGTGCGCATTCCACCTGTTGGTGCAGGCCTTGTATAGGTTAGGTTGGTGCATCGCGCAGTCGAAACATATAGAAATTAGCCCCACAAACTATTTTGGAATGAACATGTTTTACAGTCGAAGCCGGTTATAACGACATCTGTTTATACGACAGTGCCTACAGGGTTAGATATTCTGTGGTACCAATTAATTCGTGAGTATCGAGCATAACATTATACTCCTCGGTTATAACGGCACAAGATATTCAGTCCCTTCCATGACGTTATAACTGAGTTTGAATGTATTTGATAGTTAAATTTTGCATTAATTACTTGAAATAAATTTACGATATTTATCATTGTAATGGTGCTAAGTACATAAAAAACACTGCAGTAGGCGAAATTTACAGCGTCACTGTCTGGGTACATATCATTGACACCAATTAGAACTGCCATCTGAAGAACTGTCTTGTGTATTACTAGGCAGCTGTTGAGAATTCTCTTATGCTGGGATATGATGCTACATCATGGTGCAGTAGGTAACGTTGGGATCCGATTACCTTGCGACACAGGATCATATCCCAGAATAACGGAATCTTTAGCTACACCGTTGCATAAACCTCAAAACTTGCTTTCACTGCATATGATGCTATCCTCACATATTTCTGCATGCTGTGTATGGTTGTGAAAGAAGTTGTTACACCAGTAAAAAATAAATTTAAGTTGGGTGGAATTTTGTGTGATCTCGAGAAGGCGTTTGATTGCATTAACCATACAATTTTGCTGGATAAATTGCAGTTTCATGGCATTAAGGGGAAATTTTTAGAATTGATCCAATTTTATCTCAGGGATAGATTTCAAAAAATAATTATTGAAAATAAAAATTCATATGACAGAACATCCTCCAGGTGGGAAAAGGTGGTAGCAGGAGTTCCACAAGGATCGATCTTAGGACCACTACTGTTTCTTATGTACATAAATGATTTACCAAAAATAGCAGACAAAGACACAAATATAGTTCTATTTGCTGATGATACTAGTATTATAGTTGCAAAACCAAATCGTGAGGAACTTCAAACGACAATAAGTAAAACTTTTAGTGATGTAGTTGCATGGTTTAAAGCAAATTTACTATCACTCAATTTTAATAAAACTTACTACATTGAATTCAAAACCAAAATGTGTCAGGATCCTGTAGTAAACATTAATTACGGTAATAAAATTATTAAAAATTTTACATCTGCAAAATTTTTAGGATTAACAATAGATAACCTATTTAAGTGGGATAATCATATATACCAACTGATTTCTAAACTGAGTTCTGCATGTTATGTAATAAGATCTTTAAGGGCTGTAGTATCCAAGAATACTCTAAGAATGATATATTTTTCGTATGTACATAGCATAATAACATACGGAATAATATTTTGGGGGAATACGCGTAATGGTATTAAAATTTTCAAAATGCAAAAAAAGTTTATAAGAATTATGACTAATTCCGGGAAAATGGATTCATGGAGGGCATTGTTTAAAAGAATGAAAATTCTTCCACTATATTCGCAATATATATATTCACTATTGTTATATATGATGAATAATGAGCATCTATTCATGGATAACTCAAAAGTGCACAACTATAATACTAGAACTAGCAATGACCTTCATTTACCTACTGCTAGTTTAACAAGGTATCAAAGAGGAGCTTATTACTCGGGTGTAAAAATTTATAATCAACTTCCTGATTATATAAAAAATGTTGATAATGACACCAGGGTTTTTAAAAAGACCTTAAGAAGGTTCCTTCTTTTTAATTCATTTTATTCAATCGAATATATTGAGTACAATAAGCAACATAATCCATTTACTCCAGATGTTTGATGTGATACTGTATTATGTAAATATTATGATAATAATTTTAGTATTGACTGCTGTAATTTACAGGTACAATGCTAATGTGTTTATATGGAACCATTTCTATATCCATAAGTTTTAACTTGTAAATGGATAAATGGAAAATAAATAAATGAAATGAAATAGTTGCCTCATTGTTGCTTCATGTGACAGTATCTTATGAACATTTACCAGCACATAATACTGACAATAGTTCTTCCAATACAAAATAGTCTTTTCCTTGATATATTGATCAAAGGCTTCACTGTCACTGGGAAGTCAGTGGGCATTGCTTGTAATAAGCTTGCAAAGTATGTGTTAATTTAACACCTGTAATAGCTGAAGATACAGATGGATTTTTGAAAATGAGGTAGGCAGTTATACCATCATTACCAGGTTCTGTCTGGTTCACTCTTAATGTCATCTGTTAATGACATTTTTGAGCCTTCACTCCTGCCTTTCCTCCCTCAATTCACTCTTTCTTTCCTGATAAAAATTTGAAAATGTAAATGTGAAATAAATTGCTTAACAACGAGGCAGTTTTCATTCAGTAATTTATATAAGGTCAGTGCAAGGGCCACATAAAATGACCTGGTGGGTCATGTGTTTGAGACTACTGATCTAAGCTGTTCATTTCTTTGAAATTTGCCCCACATGTAATGAAATACTGATGACAGCAATACAAACTTTGTATCCAGTGTAGTCAAAATGACCTTTAGTTTCACATGCAGCTGTTTGCCCATTATTATTGTTGTCAGATTTAATTGTTTGGTTTGACTTGTCTTTTTAATATTTTAGAATTAAGTACCCTATCCCTCACATTATGGACATTTGCTTTACAGATTTTCACTTTAACGTAAAACAATAATGAGTACCTGTGTTTTGCTTTAAGCACTATTTTTTCCTGTCATGGACAGATGGTCTCTAATGTGGGTCAGGTGAGCACATGGGTCAGTGAACTTGCACTCATGGTGCTGCATATAAATTAATAGAAATGGGGTTTTCCTTTTACAGATTTTCACCTTACACAGTTTTTGCAGGATGGATTATGTCCATAAAGGGAAGGATGGGATAATAAAATGGCACCATTTCCACAAAACAGACAAAAGAGGCTAGAATCACTGAAGTAATTTTAATTTTCACTAAATGTTTGTTTGTAATTAGTTTATTCACTACTTCCATCTTCTCAGCTCCACTTAAAAATCATTGTGATTATTACTATTTGTGTAACACAGGCTGTTGCACTGTTATGATGAGCATGGCACAGGAGATACTTATACTTCCCCCTCCACTGTACTACTCTGTGTTTCCCTGCAGGCTAGCCATTATCTTCACATGAATGTTGGTAGACATAACCTCAGCTACCGGGCTGGTTGACAGAGACAAGGGGGCTGAAAGAGACTCATACAACAGTAGGCAGGTACAAGGAAGCCTCAGCATCCCCCAACATCCATGGGATGACTTTCTACAGCCTCAGCATGGTCTCTTGTCAATGACATAAGCAGTATTTCTGGAATATATGGCATATTGATTTCTTTATTTGTTTTTTTAGTATAGACATTAATGTGAATGCAGTTGTGGATTTTTTTTGGCAGATCTTATGCCTCCATGGATATCGCCAAAGTGGAGATGTTTTCAAGCAGAAACTTGGGGCGCTAAGGAAAGCTTTGAAGAAACATGCAGAGCTGTTTTTTGTGACAGCTCCTAATAAAATTCTATCAGCTGATGACACTCCTCTTTCTAGTGAGGATGCACAGAAAAATGGTATGATGTGCACAGTTACAATAAACACTAAATAATACTTGACAGTTTTAACACTTTGAAGTTTGAAATTAACCTCTTTGATGTGCATTAAAAACAAATTATAACTCACAGAAAACACTGCATCTCCTTCACAAAGACCAGCCTTCTGTTTAGGGAAATCATTACTGTTTATTGTGAGAATCACACTAAATATACCGTATGGACAAAATGAAGAGTTTTTGAATGTTAAGGCAGGTGGTACATGTTACCACTGTGCTTTAAGTGGTTAAAAATGCTTTTGCAAGGATTTTTTTGCTTTTGAAGTTAATATGCTTTACCTGTATTGGCTTTCAAAATGTTATGGATCTAGTGAATGCAAAAATTATGCTTTTGCTGGGATTCAAATTACAATTGTCTGTCCCTACGGACTGAGATACCCCAACTTACAAGTTGATGAGAGCAGTTGCAAGAATGGTATCTTAACAGCTAGTGGAGTCTTTGAGAATCCAATAGTTATACCGCTGACCAAGAAGTTTCCCATCCTTTATGGAACTTGACGGATCATTACTGTGTTCATAAGAGCCTTCTGCTGGCTCCTGTCCTGAGCCAGATGAATTCATTTCTCATCTTTGCACCATATTTCTTTAAAATAACATTTCAATATTGTTCTTCTGTCTGTGCTTAGATATACCAACTGCTCCAGTTCATTCAGGTGTTCTGATTAAAATTTTGTATGGATTTCTGTTCTGTCACATGTTCCATCCACCTTATCCTCTTGGTACTGATTACCCTGATAATATTTGATGACATGCACAAATTACCAAGTTTCAAAAGGGAAAAAATCAATTGTGTTACTTCTGTCATTTCATTGTAATTCTTGCATAAAGTGGATTGAGTTTACTTTTTTTGAAGCAGTAATAAATATTGTGGAAGGCCAACTCGTTTATCTTTTCAGACCAATACAGTTGGTGGTTCAGCACAGAAAACATGACATTTGATTCAAAGAAACCATCTGATGTTTGCTTGGGTTTTGAGAAGAGTTTATCCCTCATTCAAAAAACTTTTGAAGAACAGGGGCCATTTGATGGTTTGCTTGGATTTTCCCAAGGAGCAGCCTTTGTGGGCATCTTGTGTGGAATGCAGGAAACAAATTGTGGGTAATTTTTTGTTTATTATAAAGTTAGCTATCTCATTTTGGAAGAGGCATGGAATGCACATCAGTTTATATGTAACTTATAATAAATTCTGCATAGAAGTGACCGAATTATGGCTGGCCTGTGTCACATGCCAGTGATTGGCACCCCTGCCTCATATTTGCGAGTGTCGGGTTGAAATCTGCTATCCTGATTGAGGTTGTTTTCTGGTTTCCCTCAGTCTGTCCAGGCAAATGCCATGATAATACCTCAGATTAGGCAGTGACCACCACCACATCCCTTCCAGTTTATTATTTATAGCTTATCATACTACATAGTCCACCAGCATCGTTAAATAAACTATAAACTTTGCATTTGTATAAATCTATGGAAAATTGGACTCAAAATTTTTCCATAGGTGCATCATGGCTAGGACTGAATTAAAGGCTGATTGGATCCAAGAGAATGTGGTTGTAGTTGTAAAGGGAGGTTGATTTGGTCCCAAGATATCTGGTTGTGGCTCTGAAGAGGCCATTTGGGTCCCAGAATATCTGTGGCTATAAAGAGGGTCTGATTGGGTCACAACATATCGGGTTGTGCTTATAAAGAGAGAAATCTCTGCCCATGTCAGAATGACACCCCAACTGATCAACCTTGCCACAATTTCATAGGATGTAAATATGATTACAATCTGGGGATGTCAGGTTGTAACCTGTAGATACCTACCTGTCTACCAAATGAAATGAAACCTGTTTGTGGACCTGCTAGTGAATATGGGCAGTGGCAGACGATCCCTCATAATGTCTACTGGACTGTGATGCTGCATAGTTTGGTAAATACACATGTTCTGGGTGTCCCTGCTGCTTCCATCTTCTTCTCTGATGTAGCCAGCAGGTTCCTCCAAAATGTTAATGCCTGTCTCCTGGACCATGCAACATCACATCCCTGACCTTTCACTGTTTGCTTTCCAAATATACTGATATTTGGCCTCCTCAAGAATGCAGGCAGGGGTGGTAGATTTGAGACAGGTGAAGAGATGAAGGCCATATTGGTGCATTGGTTCCAGTTGTGGCCAAGGAAGTTCTTTGCAGATAAGACCCATTGGCTAGTTTGCAAATGGGATGCCTTCCTATATGCCTATTGGGACCGTTGTTAAAGATTTTTACTATTTCACCCAGAAATGTACCAAAATGAGTTTTATTCCAGTGCTCCTCTTCCTGGTGTCACATTCCACAAGATCACAATCTTCATAACAATGAGAATTTCAGATCTCATATGATCAGTCAGTTTAAAGTTGATGCATAATGCATTGTTCTTTTAGCATACTTTTGCATTTCATAAGGAGAGACACGCATATGATAGTGTCATTGCATATGTATCTCCCAATAAGTTTTGATACAAGCGAATTTCATGAAACTTGGTGTTAACACCATGCCAATGTAGGCTATTCCACTAATGTAGTTCTTGATATCCGCCCTTAATAATAACAGAATGGCAGCCATGCAAACTTATAAGATAGCAGTGAAGGTAGCAATATTTAATTTAGGGTCCTGAAATGTTTTGTGATAATAGATAATATGTATCAGTATGGTAATTTTTACTGTAGTATGTAAAATGGCAACATGGTGGCTGAATGAAATTAACATTTATGTTGTAGGTTTAATAGAGATAACTAGCTAGGCATGTAAAAGTTTGGGGATAAATCATAAACATTCTTCCAAATTTGTATGAAACTGTATTAACATTGTAAACATAGTGACGGTGTGAAATTTTGAGGTTATGTTGTACACATTGAACCTAGAATCAGTGTAAGTGGAAGTCATGCATGGGCAAGGATCCATGATTGTACAGTTATTATACTTAGTAATTATTCATTTATAATTGTTGCCAGAACTTGTCAAATAGCATTTCCAGTATATACAAGGATGTAATGTTTCTGGTTTCTGTTACCTGCTGTGACCTAACACAACACATAAAGATAAGATACTATAAAATGTACTGTATACTCCTTTCAATATCTGTGTAGTCACAAAGTAATTTGTAAGTACTGCTGTACAGTTTTTGGATGTGACTTGAATCCTCATTCCCAATCCTTTTAATTAAAACAGTTAACTTTAAATTCTGAATCAGAATTTCATTCCATCTGTAAAGGTTTAGCTGTTATATATTTTGATATAGACAAAGCAACCATATCTGAGGTAAAGAATGAGTACTTATGCTTGTTGTGTATAAAACCAGTGCATATTTAAATGTTATTGGTTTTATCTTTTAGGGTTAAAATATGAATTCAGCTTTGCAATTATGGTATCTGGATTCAAATCTCTCTGTCATCCTCACCTTAACTATTACTTCAAGGAATCATCCATACCATCGCTACATGTGTACGGAGAGAATGACACAGTGATCAGCAGAGGTAAGTCTCACCACTGAATTGAAAAGGCATAGATATACTTATAATTATTGGGCTTGTCTGGAGCTGTCATTAAATTAGTAACCAAAATTGATGCTTATATATTGATACTGATATATCAGTTAAAATACTGGATTGGAAGATAAGTTAATTGTTTATCACCAATTTAGAGCTGTGTGCACAAAGTGCTGCCTGGCATTTCAGTGAGTTCATTAAATATGTACCAGATGTCACTATTTTGTGTTCTGCTGTTAGCACTAAGCTTGAGATTCACTGCAAGACAGGTGATTAAGAATTCAAGACATGATTGTCTTTCACATTAAACATAAAATTGTTTCACAAAGGGTTAATTTTTGGTGGGTAGTTCTTTATGGTTTATGTATGACACGGTCAGTAGCTCATATTATCTAGCATGAAACGGCAGGATGATTAGCAAACTGTGATTTGGAAAGGTTGTGCAACGCCGTGGTCATGGCCTAATTTGAAATATGAAACTGGCATTTACCTGGATGGACTTAAAAAATCACAAAATATCTGTCAGGATAGCTTGTCTCTGGGCCAAGACTTGAACCTGGGGCCTACTGCATATGGAGTGTGGGTGCTAAGTACCCAACTGTGATGTTGAGTGTTGGTGTTAAATATAGCATAAAAAACATTTGTTGTTGTGGCCAATAGCTCCTTATGGCTGACTATCCTGCCCACTGGCATTGACGAGTCCATTTGTGTGTCTGGACATCTAGAATGCAGATTGTTATAGTAGGATGGTGGTTGTTAGTTGGGACATAACAGCTTAACCGTGATGCTCAGAATGCCGAACAATGGGTATAGCCAATGGCCTTCATTGTGCAGCCCCCCCATTTAATTTCTGGTCTGCTGCACTTCACACTGGGTATTTAATTCTGGCACCTAAGGGTTAATCAGGGTGCCAAATCCGGTGTTACTTTTATTCACAAACTCTAAGACAAGCAGTGGTGATTCAGGTGTAGCAGAACAGAACAATGCCACTTTGTGCACCCTTCTGCTAGACCTGATCTCTGGATCAGGATTCACCACTGAAGACAAGCAAAAGTTCCCATTCATTCCTTGGGATGGTTGCTTACGTTGTCAGTATCACTGTGCATAGCAGCCAAAACTTTAAAGAAGGAATGATAGATTAAGAAATTGAAGTTGACTTACGTAATTAAAAAGAGAATGGGAATGAAGTTCCAAATAGCATCCAAAAACTGTACGACAGTGCTTCTACAGTGCTTTAACAGCCATGGCTGCAGTAGATACTGGCAAGAGTATGAAGCAAATTTCATATCTTTCAGGTTTCTCTGTTGACTCTGCAGTAGGAAACAGAAAGTAGACAGGAAAGTCACATTGATATTAGCCATTATAGCAGTAGATTTAATTTTAGTCTGTATTGGGCCACCATAATCCAGTGCTTTACTAAAAGCTCAAACTCGGTGTTGTCAGTGTATATGACGTATGCCTCGTTAAGTTCAGATCAGTCATAACTGCTGCTTAAACATTTTTCAGTATGATGTGTAAGCACATCGTCTGTCCATCTACCCATCTTCATCCACCTCCTGTTCAAATCTCTTTATAATTTCATTTCAGCTTTTTCCCTTTGCTGGATGTCTTCTAATGCATGGCTGAGCAAACTTATTCTGGTTTATCCCATGTGGCTGTCCCCACATATTGTAATTCTAATGCCCTTCTTGTGTATCCTTCTTCTCACCAATCTTTTTACAAGGCCAAACCATTGCTGTTTCTTTGCGAAATTTATTAACAAAATTTGGACTCCAGCTCCAGCCTTTCTAAAAGATTAAAGTCTAATTCTGTCCGTTATTGTTTCCTCCACACCGCTCAGAAATTTCATATCCATTGCTTGGATGTTGTTTTTGGTGTGTAACAAAAACAGTGCATATGTGACATTTGTTTGCTGAAGTTTGGGCACTGTCCATAAGGTGTGTTGAAATTTCCGTCAGAAGTTCTCATCGCATTTCACATAACATCAGTCTAAACTGTATATTTCCCATCTGAACATATTTAAGATACATCAGAAAGTGACATTACTACTTCCCAAGTTACATGTTGAAGTTCTTCTTTGTGCTGTGCCTTTCTCTTGTGATTTCAGAGATGAGTGAGTTGCTGTTGCAACAGTTTCTACATGCAGAAGTCATTTGCCATCCAAGTGGACATTTTGTTCCCACCTCTGGTCGACAGAGACAAGGATATACAAGCTTTCTAGAAGAGCGAATACATGATATAGAAAATGAGAATAGAAGGAAGCAGAAACAGTTTCAAGTGGGGAGTTACACTGTGGAAAGAATGGAAGACTCCAGTTCGGATCATTCAGAGGATGACGGACACAAATGCTTTCAGCTTGAAGACCACAGTGACATAGTGTACGAAGAGGGAGTTAGAAAAAAAGGAAACAAAGGAGGGATTTCAAAACAGACTAGGAGAAAAATGATGCAAAACAAAACATGAAGGTATAAGAATATCTGATAGTTATTAGGACTGCAGTTCAATAACCTGCTCACACCATGCAGCAGTCCTTATTCAGAAATTCAGAGTTGCTCACCTAGTTAAGAAAATACCCATACCTTATGAACTGAGTATCATATTGATTAACATCCACCACTAGTTGCTGTCCTGAAACAGATGAATCCATTCCACACCTTCCCACCCTATTTCATTCCATTCTGTTACCATCATCACTATTATCATCATTGTCATTGTCATTGTCATAACCCCATCTACATCTCTGTCTTCTGAGAGTGCCATCTTCTTTAAGTTTTCCAACAAAAATTCTGTATGTACCTGTCTTCTCTCCCATGCATGCTACAAACCTCATTCATCTAAATTTGATCTTTCTAGTAATAGTACTTGGCAAGGAGTGCAGATTATGGAACTCCTCAAGGAAGCATACCTGAAACTAAAGGCTCACTCACAACTGTAATAACATTCTAAAGTTCATGGAGTGTAGTCCTTATGAAGCTGATAAGGGTAAAGGCTGGTTAATCAGCACTATATGATCTGGAAAGCTCTATTAACTGGAAATTTACAGAGGCCCATTACATTTCACTATTCCATTACCATCTATTGGCAGCACCCAGCCCTGGTTCTGAACATTCCAAAAGCATGATTTGATCAACAGAGACTATTTACCGAGCAAATTTACATAAGTGAGGTTAAAGTAGCAACAACAAAATGTGTATGTAATTCAGCGTTTGAAAATGATGGTGATTAAAAGAATGCAATATTGCTGTAGTGTTGGCTTTTTTACATTATATGTACAGAACAGGATATCAAGTGACAAATTAAATGGTCAAGTTTATCCATGAGGTTGCTAGGTACACTAAGATACACATTAGGTGTAACATTCTATTATCCAGAAAACTGTGATATCCAGCAACCCTTTAGTCCTGTTGGTGCTGGACATCATCACTTTTACTGCAGTTCCTCAGCTAGTTGAGAAATTACCTGCACTTTATGGAACCTGACGGTTCATTACCCTGTTCACAAGAGTATGCTACTTGTCCCTGTACTGAGCCAGCCTTCCAGTCCATGTCCTCCCAGCCTATTTATGTAATATCCATTTTAACAACCTCCAATCTAGTGGTCTCTTTCCTTCAGGTTTCCCCACATGTGCACTGCAATTCCCCCCCATATGTGTCACATGCTGCACCTATCTCTTATAATTGTAATTTATTTTCATCTTGTGATATTCGAGGTTCTCACAGCAGAAAATGTGCAGGTTACTGTCTTCTGGAATGTGATGCCATGTAGCCTGGTTGCTAGTTACATGTTTGGAGAAGCCTGCTGCCTCCATTTTCAGGGTGCTCTACCCTGCAGACAGAAGCAACAGGTCCCTCCAAAACACTAGTAACTAGCTACCAGTCTACCTTTAGATCTTGTTCAAGTTTCGTTTTTTCTAAACAGGTTCCATTTTGGACAGTAAGAGAACACAGGTGTGTGCTAACTGCATCTATATAAGACAGCTGTGGTTCAGAAACTATATTGGCACAGATCAGGAAGCAAGACTGAATTTCATCAGTTGGTACCTTCATTGAGTGCACAATGGACAAATAAACCCCACACTCATTTACCATAGTGGTGAAGGTTGGTTTCATCTCGCTGGATACGGGAAATCTCAGCATAACAGGTTTCCTGCGAGTACAGTGGGACTACTGGGCCATCTCCCCCAACCCTAAATTCATGCCAATATATAACACAGATTCTGAAACCACTTTTGAACACCTGTCCAATTATGAGAGAGCATTACTTCTTTTCAGGAAGGCAACAGCTCACACCACGAACAGTTGTATGCATTGTTTACAGGGTGTTTTTGGTGACAGCATAATAAGCAGGGGCTGTGGCCTCGTTTGCCAGACCTGAATCTTTGCAATTTTTATTGAGGGGCATGTTGAAGGATAAGTGTATAGTAACAACCTGCACCATGAAGACTATGAAAGAAAGCATTCAGCAGAACTTTTAACATGCAGTGAACGACACGTCTGTTGGATGTGATTCATGTCTGTGAGCCAGATGAAACCATTTCCAGTATCTTTAAATGTGGTGATTAAAACCTAATAACTGTAATACATACAACCAAAATGCTAGAACCCGACTCACAGCAAACTGGAACATGCTGTGCTGCCTACTGTCACAGTCTGCATGGAGTGACACCAGGCAAAAATGCCCTGTACTATGTAAACCAACACTGAACTGAGACAGCCCCCCCCCCCCCCAAAAAAAAACACACACACACACACAAAGGAGAGGAGGATGTTAAATACAGGTTTCACCCACATCATCAGTTCCTTTATGGCATGCAGGGTTGAGACCTACAGTACTTGATGGGGCTACATTTCTGACACAAGATGTTGGCTGTGCACCACATACGGACTGCTGAATTCCCCTGTATCGCCGATCCATGAGTAACTTCCACAAACTAAAAACATCATGTATTTACAAATGCCAAGGAACTGAGACACTGACGGAATAGAAACAGAATCCAGCTCTTCAGATATTCTTCCATCCATACAATTAAAAATATGAATCATACATGTAGTCAGTATATTTCTTTCTGTATTAACAATAACAATGTTTAACTGGACTCAATTGTAGAAAATAAATGTGTAACTTTATGGGTTCATCTGTGTTTTGTGTTAAACTGTCCAACATTTTGGCACACAATGTGATCAATAACTGGGAGATGACTGCAGTGTGTATTGAAATGGAACAGCTTTCAACACCTGAATTGGCTAAATCACAAAAGCCAAAAGTACACATTAGGTATGGCTGTAAAAACATAAGGACAAACTGAATATGAAGGTTATCATTTGGTTTGCACTGTTATGAACCTGTGACATTCTCACTTGTACAGAACAGTTGTTGCTCACCGTTACATTAATTAGCAGTAGACATCTGGTGTAATATAAACACAGCCCCACATAATTTAGCTTTGTGACGACAGCTAGAACAAACTTGCCAGAAATTGTTTCAGAAGTCTGACACAGTAGGACTTAGGACTGAAGTAAATATGGGATGCACATTTTCTAAGAACATGTATTTTATATTTAAGCTTTCAGTTTTTACATATGCAGGCAGTTAGCTTATGTACAGTAATTGAAACAAAGTTGGTGGCCCAAGATTTCAGGTTTAATTAATCATAGATAACTAAGAATTTACAAGAGAATAGTTAAATGAAAAGTGATACCCTCTAATGGCAAGGTGACCAATTCAGTGCCAGGGCACCAAAGCACTGCATGTGTCAAGTAGCAGAGCAGAACTGACAACATGGCAGTGACCATGATTTGTGACAGCAGCAGCAATATTGTAACATCGATGAACATGGCCTTGCTTGGATAGAAGAGTCATGTGATATACACCCGCATAATGCACTCCCCTTTAAACAAGTGCAGAGAAATAAGATGCAGGATACATACTATTCATGCACCATCCTGCATTTTGGACAAACTTGCGTTACCATCTTGTAATGGGTGCCATTCTAGCTTCTTGGCCTGTGCCAACTTGATGGCAGAGGCACCCGTGATACCTACTTTGTTACTGCCATACATGTGACAGCAGATGCTACCTACAATTCAGCATGAGCCCAGGCCATGGCAAGGGCCCAGTGTCAATGTCTGTCACATATCAAGTTGTAACATTGTCAGCAGTGACAGAAGAGAAAAGCATGTGGGAAAATCTACACTGAATGGCTGGCATCAAACCAAGATATCTGGCACAGAAACTCAGTGCCTTATCCCTGGATCACCACCTTCATACTTCTTGACAAAATGTATTTCTTTATTACAGTATTTACTTATGAAAAGGCTCTAGTGTCTTCATATGAGAAAAATGTTGTAAATGCTGTATTTCCACCATATGCAGAGAGAATCTTCAAAATGAGGAAATGTGATGCTCTCTGCTTCTGGAAATTTAAATCATAAAGAGACCACAGGTTAGCTGCTGGCAGCAGACAGCAGTCAGCTCAAGTTTTCTCTGTATAATTCAGTAAGCCACATGGAGGGGATCAAACTTTCCATTATATCCTATGCCTGTCAGCTAGTGGACTAAAGAAAGTGATTTATGTGTATCAGCTCTAAAGGGTTCTGACAATGGTATATTACACTTAGCATTTTTGTTTCTGGCCTTTATTCATCACATACTGAAAAATGAATACAACATACAGTAGATTCCGGTTAATTGGGCCATCGGTTAATCGGGGCAGCCATTTATATGGGACAAATCTTAAAGAACAAAACCTAATCGAGAAAATTGCCAGGGGTTTCTTCGCTTATTTGGGACAGGAGAATCCGTGGCAGGCAGGAAGCCTGGTTTTGGTACTCTCCCTCTTCTTTCTATTTTCCCTCTGAATTTTCCCCATTCTAGTGGACGTTTGTAAACGACTCATCAGATCAGGAAGCTTGGTTTTGCGTATTCTGCCTCTTCTTTCTCCTATGACTTTGTTCCCCGAGCTCTTCTAGGTGATGCATGTGAATGACTCATCACTCGTCTCACCGACTCAGGTCTTACAGCCCATTGCCTTCTCAGAGCGAACATTTCTAACTAGCGTCAGTTGCTTGCACTTGTGTCATTTTTCATGGTGAGACAGCGCCGAATCAGGAAGTGTAGAGATTTTTCAGTGCTCTGATTTTTGATAAGTTTGTTTTTAATTTTAATTACATACAATTTGGAACCCTTACCAAGATGCCACGTAAAGATTCGTCACTAGCCGAAAAATTGCCTTACTGGACCAAATCAAAGGCCATTCGCCCAATACCAGTCATCATCGTCTGGCAGAGATAACTGGAGTACCGAAATCTACGATTGCACGCTTGATACACAAGCAAGATAAACTACGAGAAGAATGGACACACAATGGAAAAGAAAGGAACATCCCAAAAATGGAAGCGTGAAGGTAAGGATCCTAACGTTGAGGACACCCTGCATCAGTGGTTCTCCATTATAACTGGACGAGGAGTGCGCGTCTGTGGTCCAATGTTAAAAAAGAAGTCAGAGGAGCTAGCTAAGAAGCTGGGTCATGATGATTTTAAAGCAACAGATGGTGCTGATGTTGTAGGTGCAGAAGAATGGAAACCCAAGAAAGTACCTGAATTACTTCAGAAATTTTGTGCAGATGATATCTACAGTGCTGATGAAACAGGCCTGTTTTATCGTGCCACGCCTGATGGTTCTCTATGCTAAAAGCATGTATAATTGTTGGGTTCTAAGAAAGCAATGGATCGCATAACTGTGTTATGCTGTTTAAAACATGTCAGGAACTGATAAAAAGAAGCTGTTGGTTATTGGGAAAAGTGCTAAGTCTCTGTAATTTAAGGGGCTAAATATAGACAGTTTACCAGTAAAATAATAGGCTAATAAGAATGCATGGATGACTTCCGAAATTTTTAAGAAATGGTTAATGAGGTGGGATTTGGAGTTACCGCGGAGATAAAGAAAAGTTATTCTGATTCTTGATAATTTTATGGCACACCCTCAGTGTTCAGAGTGTTTGAAAAACATCCAGCTGGAATTTCTGCCTCTCAACACTATATCCTTGGTGCAGGCAATGGTTATGGGAATCATAAAAAATTTGAAGATGTACCGCGGAAAGTTGGTGAACCACATCCTAGATGTGATTGAAGAAAATCTACTGACCATCATTTTCCACAGCCAAGGAAGTGAGTTCAAAGGTTAATCTTCTCCAGGCAGTACAGTTTGTTGCCGATAGTTGGCGAGAAATAGGCAGTAAGACAATTCAGAACTGTTTTTCTCACTGCGGTTTGAAGCATTCAGGCTTGGGGATGCCTGAAACAGCCAAAGGTGAATATGAAGCCTTTTCAGAAGTGCAAAAAGTTAGGAACTATGAAGAATTTGAAGGTATCGACAATAATGTTGAATGTTACAATGCAAATGAAGATTGTGAGGATGAAATTGTTGAAAGCATTCTATCAAAACACCAAGACGAGGAATTAAAAGGCGAGGAAAGTGATGAAGATGACACTTCTGAACTTGAACGAGTGACTACACAGGATGCCAGGAAATTTATTGATCGGTTACGACGATACTTCATGTAGGAAGGCAATGAAGGCAGTCCATTGCACTAGATGCCTGTGCTGATTTTGTTCACTCACAATCAATCAAAAGAACACGGCAGGGTACACTGGATAAATTCTTCTGGCAATGACTATTAGGAACTAAAAGTTGAAAAGTAAGTACGCGCATGTTTGTTATATAAATTAAATGTTATATAACGTTTAAATATCAAATACTTTCTCTAATTTGTTGTGTATTTTGTTTTAATAGGATTAGATTGGAGGACTTTAAGGACAACAGACGTATCCTCGGACAGGTCATTAACTATGTTGATATTGACGATGAGGGAAAATGGAAACAGTTCAACATGAACAATATTTAAATATTAAATACATATTTCGCTATTGTTTGTTCTGTAATTCATTTGAATAAATGATTTGTTGCTCAGTGAAATGTTAGTTTGTCTTTTTATATCTTTTTAACTATTTACATGAAACTCCGCATAATTGGGGCAGCTGCTTAATTGGGCCAAAATGTTCTGGTCCAGATGTGTCCCAATTACCTGGAATCTACTGTACTATGAATGTGTTCCCATCCAGGGCAAAGAGTTTGGTCTGACTGAAAACACTAGTCATACTGATTGGTAGGTGTCTCCCACTCTTACCTAACGACAGGATTGGAAAAAGTTTCCAAACTTTATGTATTGGTTTCTGAATATGTGATAAGGGACAAGTCGAGAAACCAAGGAATCCTACGTGAACTTTATCAAACTGTTACTGATGCTTTCTAATTACAAGATCCAGCAAAATAAAATAAAAAACACTGCAGCACCACAGACGTTTGTAACTTTCGCAATATTTTATCAGTTTAAATATATTTACTACAAGGCGATACAATTCTTTAAATTTAAACAATTACGTTTATAAAAACGATTACCAAACACATTAAACACAGCAGCAACAAGGGGTTGTTAATTTTCTAAATGAACCCAATATATGGTGCTTACATTAGTCACATGCTTTTATCGACTAATTTCATAATATGATCACAAAACCTGATGACAAGCATACAAATTTGGGAGATTTATATGCAGGATACTCACACAGATAGACCATATCAAGTCAAAGAACAAATGACTTATGAAAACTGATTTTACATTATTCACACACTTTCTGTAACAAAATCAACAATAAATTCACTTTCAACACCAATTCCATTCCCATTTATGATCATGTAATAAATTAAGCTAGTTCAGAATATCTTGGTCTACCTTAAAACACTTATGATTCCCTGTCTTTGGTGTGTATTAGTGGTAAGAAAAACAGGCCTGTGGCTATGTACGTTCTCGCTGTGTAACAGTACGTTCTGCATTCAAGATGATTGTTCCTGGCCATTCGTGTCAGTCTTCATAACATCAGGCAAATCGGGGGAGATGAGAAAGGTGTTATTTCTAAGGGTTCAAAATCACCATTGTCTAATCTGTAACACACCAATAACAAACATCAAATGAACACAAAGCGTAGTGTGGTTAGCATTTCTATTTCTTGTACCAATACAGGATGACTAAATGATCTGCTAAGTGCATGCAGTTGATATGTGAACAATGGAAAAAGTAGCAGCTTGTGTTCACAGAGAATTCTTAACAAAGTCTGCGATGAATTGACCTTCAAAGCCCTCAACTCATGCATGGTAGAGCCCTGTTGTCTGTGTTGGTCATTCTAATGTTTTTCTTGGTCTTACTCAGTTCTTACATGCAAATGCTGGGACAGGACTTCAAAATATGCCATTATAATTTCCTTACATGTCATTGCTATTTCATCATCAACTCAGTCATCCTGCATTTTGTTACTACGTAAACTTCGTAGTTGTAAATGAAACCGGACTTTAATCTGTAAATTAACACATGCCACAATCTCATTGCATACCACAATTACCCCAATATAAAATTATTCTGCAGATAAGATGACCCTCCCCCACTCACAATCTTCAGATTTCAGAAACTGTACAGAATATTTTTTAAATGTATCCTTAATTTACCGTGTACCAGATAACTGACAATATCAAAAGCAAATACCATCAGCTGTACACATACAAGTAATGATTGTATTTATTCATACATCACTACCCACATCTTTCAGTCAACATTGACCATCCCTCAGGAAAACTGTATGTGAAATGAAAAATCATTATTGGCTGATTATACAGTGTGCATGCTTGTACAAAAGGAGTAAACCACACACTGGCATTAACCTTAAGTAAAAACAGATGACATTTGCTTCCAGTATTAATTATCTGGTATACAGTAACTTATAAGTACACAAAATTGAAGAGGCCAGTCAAGCGAAACTGATCCATAATTACATTAATATAAAATGGAAGTTATGGCTAATGCTAGTATATGGCTTACTCCTTTGGTACAAGCATGCAAACTACGTAATTAGCCACCAGCAACTTCCCATTTCACACACATTTCTCTGAGGATTCTCGAGGTTGACTGAAACATATTGGATTACATGAAAAAACAAAATCTTTTATGTTATTCATGCCCATGCATTAATTGATAATTATGTAAGACAACACCAAAAAAATGCACAATATCATTATATATATTTACAATATATTAATTGTAAATTATGTATAATAATGTGCATTTTGTTGGTGTTCTCTTATATAAACAAAATCTTGTTAATACTTGTACGCGTACAACTGACGGTATTCGCTTTCAGTGTTATTTATCTGGCATAAAATAAATACCAATACATTTAAAACTGTAGGGGCCAATCAAACCAAACTGCTTCATAGCTACAAGAACAGAAAATGGAAGTTATTTAGGGCTTTTACTCCTTCGGTAGAAGCACACACACTATGTAATTAGTAACTTCACATTTCACATACAATTTCCCTCAGGACTGCTGAGGTTGACCAAAACATGGCATGTTATGTGAATTAAATACAATTTTGCTGATACTTCTATGCATACAAGTGATGGAATTTGCTTTCAATACTGTTATACAGAACATGTGCAATAAGGTGACCTATTCTTCAGATGATGAATTAGGAAAAATTGTAGTCATGTTCAGGTAAATATGGTATGTAAAAGCCTACTACTAGTGTCAGCTGAATAATACGGTGCATATCTGTACCAAAGATAAAGTGCAGAAAATCGCCAAAATCATGGTAGAACATTATGTTGCCTTTCCATATATAACAGTATTTAATGTGCCAGTTTCTATTCCTGGTAACTGTAGAACAGTTAAAATTATCAGAAATGGGCTACCAATTTTAATCCAGAAGTGACCAAAATTTCATTTTCAATCCATAAATTATCAAAGTTAGTAAATGGACCACTTCAGTCACACTTTCATGCTGCTGCAAGAAAGTGAAACTTCATACTTGACTATACCAGTATAATTAACAGTATGCTAACTTCTGTATTGAGGCTACAGAAAACAAATCCCATGGATCAGCACCCTCCACACCTCCCTTCTCTACATATTTCCATCCAGTCATCTAGCCATTTCGTTCGTTAAAAGTGATGGCAAAAATACCTGCTTATTGTTGAGCATCATATGAAATGCCTAAATATACTGCCTGGGCAAAATGTGGGATTTTTTTTATTTTATAGCAGGTGATAAACGTAGTGCTTTGCAGATTAAGCTTTCATCAGAACAGGATTATGGCCAGCCTGTCAGAACCTACCTCAAAGTCGGTTACTCACCTACAAGCTAAGCCTACAGAGCCAGGACACTGAGCTTTGGCAGAATTCGATGTCAGCCCATAGTCTTGTAAGCTTTTCTCATCTTCCATGATTTGGTTTTCCTTGAATAATTGCTGGTTTGGAGGGGGTACTTTAAGAATACCTGCAAACACAACCAAATGCTAGCTCACTTTCCTTGTTAAGAGAAGGTATGTGGTATCTGTATTTCCACAGAAGAGCATGCATGTCTGTTCCTCCCCAATAACTCTGACCTTAAATAACAGATCTTCATGAAACTGTTACCAACATAATGACACTGGAGGTCATCTTATACTCTTATTTCCCTACCACTAGTAAGTGGGTTTCTGTAATCATGACATGGGGATGGCCTCAGGTTGTGGATGGAGGAGAAGACCTCCAGATAATGACTGCAAATATATTGAATATGCAGAAACACACAGCTGGTCCTCCAGCTTGGGGGTTGAGTGAGGTGCTAACAACTCCCCACTGTAAAAATCTGTTATGAAACTTTTCACAAAGCCTCAGACTTGGACTGATCCTTTAGAACATGGGCTAGGGGCATGTGGTGGACTCTTGGGAACACGATAGCAAACCTTCAGGTCCCATAAAATGTGGGGAATTTCTCAACTAGCTGAGGAACAATTAGCTTTTCAAGGACTCTTGCTCCAATAAATTAGTCAGCTATCATAAGTTATGTCAACATGGCAACCATGAGACTTTTCAGAGTTGAATTGACACTATATACAACTTCTTGTAAAGCATTATGTAATGTGAACAACATTGCCACTTGCCTTCTATCATTTTCTTCAGTTCGAGCACTGTCGTTGTGTCTTTAGCATCTGTGAAAATGGTGAGCTTTTTTCTCCTGATCATAAGGAAAACATCCTGTAATGTGATATTACATGATACAAGTGTGTTCATTTGTGCTATTATAAAATGACACATATACCAAACAAAACTGTCTCTAGTCATGTTCTGGTGATAGATACTGACATTGCTGCAGGGTCTTCCTAGAACAGCTCCTAATTATTCACCACACCTGGAACTAATTTTTTATGGCTTATTTAACAGTCATGTCAGCAGCTCAGACTACATATCACAGAATATGGTACGACTGGTGAATAATGAAATGGAAAGGATTTGGAAGTGGCCATGGCCTAATTTAAGATACTACCCTGGCATTTGCCTGGAGTGTGTCATTTAATGATGCTGTCAACTGCTAAGATTATACAATATCAATTATTAATGAATGGGTCTGGAGCATTAGTGGAGAATGATACTGACAAGCGAAAACCCAAGTAATCGGAGAAAAACCTAGATTAAGGGTGCTTGAGATTGTGTGTTGGGGAGGACATCTGAACCGAAGAGAGATTATGTAAACGCAAGGATGGAGAAAACTGTATGAGGAACTTCAATGTTTGTACTCTTCACCAAATATTATTATGGTGATCAAATCAAGGATGAGATGTACAGCACATTTAGCACACATGAAACAGATGAGAAATGCAAAGAGTAGGGAAGAGTGGTGATATTTGATCACTAGAGACTTGTTCCACAATTATGTGGGAAGATCAGTGATTTTAAAGTTTTGGAGTTGGCAGCACTGTGTTCTTCCCTCCATTTTGAATGTTCTGACCTGCATTAGATGGTTGTTGCATGTGCTGCGGGGAAAAAAGAATTAAAAGAAAATTTTGAGCAATTTCAACTTTAATTTTGGTAAGTACATCAAGTTATTTATGTGCAGTAGGTGGTAACCATGAAATGAAATACGTGGCAGTTAATTACATACTTTAAGGAAATAAATTTCAGTGCAACTACTAAACTTTTTTAGGTTATGTAGGACTCAAAAGCTTTTTTTTTTACCTGTGCCATCTGGGAATAAGTGATCCACATCATCAATGGGGAGACTTGATCCAGGATCAGGTAATGTCAGTAAAACTAAAATGGATTTTTCTGATCATAATTTACACCTGTCAGTGTCAGTCATGGGCTGTATGTACAAAAGGAAGGAAGGGGCTAAACCCTGAGTGAAGATTAATCCTAGAAGCATGGAGATTGCCTTGAAGGAAAAAGCTTCAGAGGGGCTGTGAAAGAATTTCAGGTTCCTTTAATGACTAAAAACGTGACGTTAGGAAGCAGCGGGAACAAGAAATTCAAATTTCATATACTCCTGTGTATAACAAAGTCTAAGTGTTTTCTTCCGAGGAAGAGGTTATATTGAGTGAGTACAAGAAATTAGCTAGTAAGCTGCATCATGGGTTGACCTCAAGAAATGTATGCGCTCTTGCCTATCTGTATGCTAAGGAAAATAACAAAAAATACCCTGAAAAGTGGAAAAAGGATGGTAAAGCAGGATACGATTGGTTCAGAGGGTTCACGGCAAGGAATCACGAGTTGTCCCTCCGAACGCCAGAAGGAACTAGCATCACAAGAGGCTGTAGTTTCAATAGGCAATTTTGGACAGTTTTTTTAACAATCTTCGCAAAGTCATCACAGGAGAAAAGCTTGGTCCAGAAGCTGTCTGGAATATAGCTGCGACTGGTCTCACTATCGCTCATAAATTAGGCAAGATTGTTGCTGTAAGAGGAGAAAAGCAAGTTGGAAAAGTAACCTCCAATGAGAGTGGTGAATTAGTGCCAGTATGTTGTTCAATAAATGCAATAAGTGGTTATATCCCCCAATTTATGTTATTTCCGTGTGTCAACTGGCAGGACAGGATGTTGCAAGGAGCTCCTCGTGGAACTGCTGGCGCAGCCAATTCCAGTGGTTGGATGACAGCAGAAAATTTTGTGCAGTTCCTAAAACATTTTGTGAAGTCCTCAACTTACAGTAAAGCCCTAATTATCATGGACAATCATGATAGTCACATCAGTTTAGAGTCCTTCAAGTTTGCCAAAGAAAATGGTGTAATCTTTCGGACCATTCCACCCCAGTCATCACACAAACTCCAGCCCCTAGACAGATCAGTATTTTGCCCATTAAAGACCTTTCATAATTCTGCTGCTGGAGACTGGATGTCAGTACATCCTGTGAAAACTATTTCAATATCTGAAATTGCTGAAATCCTTGGTACAGCTTTCCCCCCTGGCATTTACTCCAAGTAATGTCTTAAGTGGTTTTAGAGTCACAGGTATATGGCCCTTGAATCCTAACATTTTGAATGATGATTATTTGTCATCTTACATAACTGACAAACCACAACCAGAGAATCCAGTTAATGAAACAGAAAACAACGATTCCTCACAGGCTTCAAGTTGCACACTACAGTCAACTCCATCATCATCATCATCAGCAGCAGTATCAGTGTGTAACATCTTTGTCACCTGAAGATATCAGACCCCATCCTAAAGCAGCAGCCTGTACCAGTGCATCAGGAAGAGAAAGGAGAGCTTCTACTGCCATACTTACAGACACTCCTGAAAAGCTGTGATTAGAAGAAGAAATCAAAGCACGTGTCGCTCGCAGTTCCCCATCATGAAAACTGTTGCAAAAAGGAAACTGAAGTTTCAAAGGAAAGCACCTCAAAAGAATTAAGAAGTAACATCTGAGTGATATTTCACCATCATTGGACTCAGATGATGAAGTGGAGGATTTAGAAAGCAACAGTTCAAATGATGAAAATATGACTGAACTTGAACCAGGTGTTTGGAAATGGGTCATTGCAAGTTTTACAACCAAGAAGTCAGTGAAGCATTATGTTGGGGAGATAATAAAGGTACCTGATCAAAACACTTACACCATAAAATGTGGAAGAAGAGTAGAGGATCAGTGATTTAAATGGCCAGGTGTTTATGACAGAATGACAACCTTCATTTTTAATCAGGTTAAGTTTGAGGGATTTAATTTCTGATAGAATATACTTGATTTTGTATTTATGTGGCTCTGCGAGTGTATTTTTATGAAGATTTGTGATATGCTAACTTTCATGTTTTTCCTAAAGAAACCATCTATTATATCAAGATAAACAGATTTGTTTTTGTAACTGAATTAAAGACTCTTTATGACATGCTCTTATGGCACAGAAAAATAAATTGTGTCATCATTTTATGCTACCAGTCTCAAAAATTTGAAGAATACATTTAAAAGCAGTAATGACTAACTTCAATGGCTGCAGTAGTCAACAGTAAGTATTTATTTTGTTAAAGCTTGTTTAATCAGAAATGCTATTGTTCTTAGTACTTAATGTAGTTTCATTTATCATAAACCACCCAGTACTGGTGAGAGATGATGCTCCTTGCAACAAAATTTTATTTTTTATTTTTCAGGGATTAATTGTGCTGAGAATAGTATTATTATACATATGGAAACAAAGAGGAAGAAATGAGCCATTTAATGAGTAATTTACTTTTTACATTACTTTTATATATTTAACAAAAAAAGGTAACAACCCTAAAAAAAAAGGGATCCAAGGCTCACCACTCTCCCCTACACAAAGTTTTAGCCAGAAAATCTGAAAGGAAGATGTTGGCACAGATGGACATAAAATGAAGGGGCAGAATTACATGAACTCAGTAATGAATTTTAAACTTCCAGAAAGGACACAAAATGTGTTGGCTAGCTGCATGACTATCAGCTTCTCAAGACACTCTGATTCATACATTTCACAGATTTTCATGAACAGTTCATGGCATAAACATTTGTAAGTTCAGAACTTAAAAATGACCCCATATAAATGAGGTTCAATAAAAGGCAGCAAACTTCTTTGGTCCATAGCGAATTGACTTTGCTCCCAAGGACTCTGATCCCTAGAGATACAAACAGATAAGGGATGGGCATGTTAAAGCTTATCAATGTTATGACATTTTCATGAAAATTACAAAGGAACTCTCTGGCATCACAACACTCTTTATAGCTTTTGAAAAATAAAAAGAGCTATGAAGAGTGTTGTGACTGATTGTCAGACCAGGGACTCTTTAGTTCCTGCATGGAGAGTCTAGAATTGAGCAACCCTTATACAAGAAGGGAAATAGGGGAGATATTGAAAACTACAGACCGATATCCTTACTACCAGTGTTTTCAAAAATTATACAAAGGGTAATGAACGTTAGATTAACAAATTTTATAACAAATAATGATGTATTGGTGGAAGCTCAAAATGGGTTTAGAAAGGGTAAGTCAACAGAAACAGCTATTCAGGCCTTTTTGGAAAAAATTTATGAAGCATTAGAGAAAAAATAAGTACAGTTGGTATTTTTCTAGATTTATCAAAAGCTTATGATGCAATTAATCATAAAATATTGCTTGGTAAATTGGAAGCATATGGAATCCGTGGTGTAGTAAATCAATGGTTTAAATCATATCTAACAGGTCGCAGACAGTGTGTTGAAATAAAGTACATAGGAAACAAGAAAACTATTTTAGAAAAATGTTTATCGGTTTAAAAGAAATAAAAAATGGAGTTCCGCAGGGTTCAATATTGGGTCCAGTACTTTTTCTGCTATATATTAATGACTTAACAACAAATATTTTGGAAGCAGAAACAGTATTATTTGCGGACGACACTAATATTTTAATACAGGCTGAAGATGGAAAGGTTTTAGAACAAAAAATAAATAGTACAATGGAAGTTCTTGACAATTGGTTTGATACAAATGGTTTGGTGATAAATACTGAAAAATCAATAGCATTATCTTTCCACACCTGGCAGAACAAGACTCCATTAAAACCTCAAATTATATTTCATAACAGAGATGTTAATTATCAAGTGAAACAAAATTTCTGGGTCCACACGTAACCGAAAATTTAAAATGGGAAGCTCATATCAGATATCTGAGTATCAAGTTGAACAAAAGTATCTATGTACTTCAGTCCCTCAAATATACCACAAGTACAAATATTTGGAGCAGTATGTATTTTGCTCATTTTAATTCATATATAAGGTATGATATTTTTTGGGGAATAATGGGGAAAGCAAAAAAATTTTTAAGCTTCAAAAAAGAGTGATATGAATAATTAGCAATGTGAGCAGAACAACATCATGTAGGGAGCTGTTTAAAAGATGGAATATACTTACAGTCCCGTGTAAATCTTGTGTTATATAAAAGTAAATTTAGGAAAGTATGAACAAAATTCAGTTATACATGATCATAATACCCGTCAAAGAAAAAATTTTCATACTCAATACTGGAGAACAGAAGTATGTAAAAATAGTGTTAAAAACTTAGGAAAGAGATTGTATAATAAATTGCCAAACCATATTAAATGTATAGAAGACATCAAACATTTTAGAAGGAAGCTGAATTTGTTTTTACTGCAGCAGTCCTTTTATTCAGTAGAAGAATATTGTTTGTATAAAAGTAGGTGATACAGATTTGACAGATTGGATAAGCATTTTGTAAAATAACTGTAAAAAACCTAAAATGGTTTACAATTTTATATATGTAAGGGTAAATACATTTTATATAAGACACATGTGAGAATTCACATATAGATTTTAGAATAAAATAGAAATACTGATGTATCCTATAAAGCTGTTGTCAAAGGGATGAAATAAAATTGAATTGAATTGAACAGTGTGCCATTTCTTACTCCAAGTGATATGAACTTGCCTAAAATCAGACAGGACACCTACAGCACCAATGGGACAGATCAGTCTTGCGTCTGGTTGCATATAACCACTCCAGATATGTAGTGCTAATAATAACTGTGCAGAAACAACAGCTGTACTAGGCTACAACGTATCACCATTTTGGTGAAGGAATGCAAAAAAAGGGCACTTGAAATTAAATACCTTGAATGTTCAAGGGAAAGTCTGTACATTCCAACCTCTCCCATTCCCTCTTCTTTCAGTACTAGTGACTCTGTGGAAGAACTGCCATACAGGTAATAAATTTAAAAAAAATCGTGACGAAGATATAAAAAATAACTGCGAGTCTGGCTTAAAAATTCTATTACTCTTGTGAGCAAGCGCGAGCCAATGCAATTTACTTGCATGAATTTGAATGAATTATAATGCAGTATGTAATCACAATCTTTCATACCACTTTACGAAGAAGGCGATAAATCATCGCCATTACGTTCCATCTTACAATGTAAGAATAAAGTGTGCACTGCCATTTTACGCAGAGCACGTGGCCTTGCTTAAGAAAACTGTAAAATCCAACCTTCACAAACAAGCATACAGAACTCTGGATAAATAACCTAATGTTGAAAAACTAGTTCCTTAAGTTATTACATAGTCTTATGACTACAACATGACCTGGTAGACATACCATTTTGGATAAATCTCCCGTTCAGCTGATTCCTAAGTTACCGCTGCTCCTACTGTTGGTTCGAAATGAAATTCTGGACAGACCTAGACGCGAGAAGTTTACAACACCAAACTCTGAAAACAAATGTGCGTTCTCTTACTTTCACCAGGTAATTTCGTGGTTACATTATGACGTAAACATTTGCGTAGTAAATGTTGTTTATGGATTATGTTGCTCCTAAATTTACATTTCGATCGAATTATTCTATCATAAACATAGCTTGTTATTTAAATATATGCGTTCAATAAATATTACACTATCTAGAATAATGAAATACAAACACTCTTTTCTAAGCTCCTTGGAATTCGTTCCTTTGGAGTATGTTTTACAATCGAAGGAATGCAGTCAGAGGAACTGTCAAGTGTTTTCTTGGTGCGGCTTCGTTTTGATGAGTTCAATGTCTGAAAATAAATGTGGAAATGTATATTTCGAAAGTACATGAGTATTGTCAGTTATGGAAAAATGCGATAAAGTTTGTAATAAAATCACAGTATTCTGAGTTCATTATGTATGTACTTTTGTTCGTATCGGCGATATTCGTTAATAAGGTAAACATAACCTACACGTTTTTTTTATGTTGTATGTACCGTGCATTTTATTGAGAGTTTAAGTTAAAACCAGTAATGCACAAGATTATTAATAGAGTAAGATGTATAAAAATCAAGAACCAACTAGATGCACAATCACTATTAAAATCTTAATAGTAGTATTACATTAAACCCAACATGTTTCGGTCAGGTACCTGACCATTCTCAGGGGTACACTACATTAAAATGCTATGTCCATATGTAAAACACACTTGATATGTGAGCATATAAGGTCTAGCCCTGTATAATGTAACAGACAGCCGAAGGCAGGCAACCGATACACTTCAAAACACGCAAGAATCACAGCCCACATAACAGGAAATACGCAGGACAGCAATGCAAAACCATGCATATGAAATGATAATACGCCAATAATAACGCGCCAACATACAAACCCAGACTTCAAATCACATAAAATCTACATAACAAGGTGCAGCACCTATCACTTTTTACGAGACATGCTGTCTTTTTTAAAAACAGGACGCTTAAGTGAACATACATAAAAAGTATACGAAAACATTGTTATAAAGCCATATAAGGTGGAACCAGTGCGGGATTTCAAGTGTTGACCGTTTTTTAAAACTTTTTTAGTGATTTTCAGTGACTTTAAAACTGTGTTTTATAAAAAAAATTATACAGGACTAGACCTTATATGCTCACATTTCAAGTGTGTTTTACATATGGACATAGCATTTTAATGTAGTGTACCCCTGAAGATGGTCAGGTACCTGACCGAAACATGTCGGGTTTAATGTAATACTACTATTAAGATTTTAATAGTGATTGTGCATCTAGTTGGTTCTTGATGTTTGATATATACGAGATGCACGGTGAAAACAATATTAAGAGTAAGATGTATTTGTAACCCCTACATACCTGGATGCCATAGTTGCTTGTGATTCTTTGATGAACGCCCCCCCTGAGGATGGCAATTTGATTGCATTGCCGCGACGTATGTAGGGGTTACAAATACATCTTACTCTGTTAATAATCTTGTGCATTAGTTGGTTTTAACTTAAACTCATAACCTACATGTGGTAGAAGTTGGGTATACAATTTGAATACACCTGTTTCATGTATCGTATTATGATAGTTGTGAGTTTCATGCCTTATAATCACATTCAGAAATATGAGTACACACATGTAAATCTCAAACGAGACAGGCTAAACATTAAAACTATTTTTAAAACATGTATGTTTATTCTTAAAATGCAACCACTCCATAGAGAAGGAAGCTTATACAGAGACTTGTTACTGGATGGTAAGAAAAGCAAAAAGTGCAAGTAAGACGGCATGGTTTTCTTATATGTACCGTACTTTATACCACTGATATGTGTTGTTCCAAATATCTGTTTCTTTTGAAATTTTTATTGTCACATTTCGAAATATATATTTAGTTTGAAATATCTGATAATATAAATGAATTGTACCTTCTTCAATTCTTCTGCTAATTACATCTTTACTTTGGACCTAACCATCTGCTTCTTTACAGTGATGGCCAAGACTTACATTTTTGCATTTATTCATGTAAGATGGAAGACTGTCATTATCTTACACAATGTTAGAAAAAGCAAGAACATGGAGATAGGGAGGAATGTGTTTTCTTGTGTGGTATGAAGTATTTCGTAATGTATATATAATGCAAACACTACTATGGTCTTTATGTAATAAAGGTAGTTTTTCATACTTTGTATCATGGGATGGCAATTATGATGCCAGTTTTTCCTCTCATAAGTTTAAATGTCTCTAGAATTTGTTTGAAGGGAAATTCAAGTTCAACATAAGTGCAGTGTGTCTGAAATAAATGTTACACACTATGATTTTGTATTTTAAAATGTTATTGTTAAATTATTTCCTGCTATCTCAGTCTCCAAGAGGTGGTGCTTTTGTCTGCTTGATTTACATTCACTCTTCTGCGAAGGGATTTTGAAGTCTGTTCCATAGTGTTGCTGGCGAGTGGTTAGCACTTCTCCTTCTTATTCAGTAACACCCAGGTTTAAATTTCAGCTCAGAGACTGATTATTGTGGCCGAGATTGACTGCTGTGTTTATCAGTCCCTTGCTAGGGTAGTACCTCAAATTGGGTAACAACTGTTATATTCTGCATCCTTTCCCATACATTATTAGGGGTTTTACATATTCAAACAGCAGTCCTTTTGTGGAGGTCATGTCTGTCAGCCTTTCTGTGATTTTGGATCAGGGCCTAAACCATTCGGCAGATGTGTTGCAATTCAATGTGGGAGTTCTGATTTTTTTCAGCCGTATTAATTCCTAGTAAAGCCCAGTTCACATAAGGCCATAATTACTTCTCCATGTATCCCTGAAACCATGCCAGAGCCTTTGTTTAAATTCAGTATTGAAGACTTCTACTGATTTACATTTATTTATTTCCATTTGTAAGTCAGCTTAATAAACTGTAAAGAGTGTGTTTGTATTTTTGGCTGTTGTGGAATATGTGCTTTGTAATTTATTATTCACTAATCACTGTGTTTCATTTAATGCTGTTAGTCTGATCTGTTGACAGTAACAGACTAACTTGTAGGGCAGAGTCCTTTTTGAGAAGCTAATAGCTCCTCAGCAAAGGCAGGAAATTCTCTGAATTTTATGGAACCCAAAGATTGTGAGGTTTGACATTTTCACACCAGTGTTGATAAGGATTCAAGCAGGCCCATATTCAGACTATGAACACAGTGGGTGCAGCAGCTTCCAGTACAGGTGCATATACATACATATGTTTATATGTGTATATAATGCTCTATTATACATATACTGTGTGTATGTATGATGTATGCATAAGCATAAAAAGCGCCTTGGTCAGGACCACAAAATCAACACTTTAATTACATAATGCACCCTATAACATTGTACAAAACATCTTGCATGTACATACATTTCTGAAAATGAGTTGTTTCCAAATATGGCCATTTAACAGAGGCAACACATGGATGCGGTAGGGTGTCACACTTTTTTAACGGCCTGCTCAGCATTTTTGTCCTTGATATTTTACAAATTCCTAGTGGGTGCATCCAGATTTGTAATGGGTGCATTGCACCCACTTGCTCCTCTCTGTCTACAGGCGTGGATTCAAGTATTCTGGAATGTTATGCCACATTGACTGGTAAATATTTACCATCATTTTGGAGGAGCTTAGTGCATCCATCTTCAGGGTCTTCTTGGACCCCTTGACTCTGAAGATGGAACCACAAAACTCTTTCAAAATGTCAGCAATTATTTACATGAGTCCAAAGATTCTTTACTGTGTTAACAAGGGCCTGCTATTGTTTATATCCTGAGCCATATGAACCCAGTCCATGCATTCCCATCCTGTTTATTTAAGATCCATTTTAATATTGTTCTCCCATCTATGCTCAAGTCTTCCAAGTGGTCTTTTTCTGTCAGGTGTGTCAACCAAAACTCTGTACCATTTCTCTTCTCTCCCATGTGTGCCACATTTCCTGCTCATCTCATTATCCTTGGTTTGATATAAATCGTAAATAAATGAAATAAATCCATTTAGTGTCGAAGTCTAACCTGCTGAGTTGTTCCTGCACATCCCTTGATGTTTGTTCAGTTGTGTTTTTATTAAGCATGCCTTTGTTTATTTTACAGTATGTGCTATCAGTATTGAAGTTTACATATCCTACAGTCTTCCAAGGTTGGCAGACATTAGTTGGTGTTTTAATTTTGAAGTATCTGACAATGAAGAAACAATTAGATGTAACAGTCCTAGATAAGGCCACAGCAATAAGTCTTCTGCCACATTGTTTATATTTTCTTGGAGCAATTGTTGCGGGCTCCAAAGCATTAGCAACTCTTGTAAGTAAAGTAATATTAGATTGTTACAGTGTAGGTGAAGTGCAGATTATGGTACACCACACAGGACATTTTATTAAAGATTTCAGGTCTTGAAAATGGCCCTTTTAGTGGCTGACATACAAATTCATGTTTTGTAAAAGCAAGTGGTATCATTTTAGAACCAAAATTATTAGAGAAATGTTACAGAATTCTAAAGAACAGCAAAGCATGGAAAAATAAAAGAAATGCCTGCTTCCCTCATACTTAAAGCCTCACCAGTGCAGCAGAAACAGGTTTTGAAACATATAGTTTAATAATATAACTGTACAGTTTAAACCAGTATTTGTGTTAATACAACATATGCACCCAACAGCAGCAAGAAGAATGATGATTGGCACAACAAATGCGTTTGCCAATGCCACGACTTGAAGAGGCAAATCACATCTCCATCACTAGTCTTATACCCACTTGTCTACTAGCAAGCATGTATGTTCAAGCAGAGTATATTCTTCAGCTTGGTTGTACCATGCAACCTAGTGACACAGATTGGGAAAGTAATCAGCATTAATCCTTGTTCATCTTCAGATTATGCAGTCATATTTTTGTCTTTACATGGTACATATATAAGACATAAACAGTTGTAATTAATAGAAGGTAGAGAAAAGCCACGTATGGACAAGTACAAGGAAATTATGAAATTTTTGAATTATAACTCCAGCTGTATGCCTGCATCACTTCCAGTTTCAGCCTCAGAAAATTTTAAGTGCTTGACTTCTGTTGTACAGTGTGTACATGCTGACACTAAGCCAAGTGAACCTAACTTTACTTACCAGAATTTGCCCCCTCCACCCCTCCCTCACCCAAAAAATCACTTGTGCTAGATCAATGTGTTCTGGTGAGGGGTGATACCATGATTTGGAATTTAATCTGTGTGCTAAAATCATCTTGGCTGATACCCATTAACCCTGCTAATGAGACTCATCTGGCCTCTATAAGAGGTGGTTGCAGACTCAACATAATGTGGCTGATGGTCAGTAAGATTTTGGGAAATTTATTTTCTCTGAAGGCTTCAGATGTTACATAATTTACCCTTTGTTTAATTTCTTTATATGAACTATTACATGTCTTTTCTACACCAAATTACAAATCTGTACCTTACATGTATTCCCTTTGTAGCCAATACCAGTGTTCGTGTCAGTTTGTAATCTCGCACCAGCCTGCATCTTCCTGTTGGACTATTCAGCAAGTTCACTGAACCCAGGGTTAGTCCAAGTGACTGCTGGTGTGGTTAGTCTAGGAGCAGCAGTTTCCATAATTTTGGTGGACGTGAGCATTCCAGTAAGTTAAGCAAATTGACTTCAACAAATTATTCACTAACAGTATGCAAGGCTCATGGTTGTAGTGGAGGCTCCATGGCTGATTCTTCAACTTTTTCTTATGCCTTATTGCTTTTGCTGTGTAAGTACCATTCCATGGTCAGGTGATTAATCACGGGAAGTTTATTGCATCTTTACAGGAGTGTAAAATGTTAACACTTGGGTCATACCGTAGCTCTGGTGGACAGTTGCCAGGTTCTCACCATGGACACCTGGGTTGTGTACCAGGCTAGCACTTATGACATCTGTGGTGGACAAAATGCCATGCAAGCAGGTTTTTCTTGAAGCACTATGGCTTTCGTCTGTCAGTTATTATGTGACCAATATGACCAGGGGCTAACACATTTAGGTCTGTTTGAGTGTGAAATATGAAGGGGCCCCACCCCCACTTCTAAAACTAGGAAAAGAAAAATGTAGCTGCTAGGGTGGGCAGGGTGCCATTTAAAGAAATCTTCGAGAGATTAATTAATTTCAGGTGGACAACCTGAAGAGAAGTTACCACTTGGAAAACGTAGGTATAATTGAGGGGACAATATTAAAGTATATCTTAAAGAAATAGGTTGTGAGGCTGTGGACTAAACTCAACTTGTTTTGGGTTTGGTACAGTGGTGGGCTGTTTTGAATATGGTAATGAACCTTCAGGTTTCAATGAAATGGGAATGTCTTGACCATCCAAACAGCTTGCAGCATCTTAAGAAATTACTCAGCTGCATGGAGTTGGTTACCTAATTAATTTTAGCGAGGCATGTGGAGTAGGTATTTGAATAGAGTTGCTAGGTTGCAAGGACACTGCCAAATATATGGTGCCCAAACAAAAGATCTTGCAACATTGTAATCTGATAGCTCTGTCATGAAATTATTACAGTAGTGTGTGTATCTTATGTCTGTTTTATTGTTTAACTGATGTGTACTTTTTGTTAGTTTGCAGATTCTGGTTATTCATGGCTGCTGGCCCACACTCTCTTTGTAACAGCACAAATGCTGCAGTCACGTATAACAAATCCTCGATATAGTGAAGTTGATAAACTTTATTACGGTAACATCTTCAGGTGAGTTTCTCATGTAACCTATACTGCAAGTAAAGCATTAAAAATCTGACATGTGAGTTGTGTGTTAACTCCTTGTCTTACAAAATGATTGCATTTCTTGCATGATCTTTCATAAACAGACATACATTTTCCATTATTTGAAAGGCAGTTAGGTGATGTGATAATAGATACATGTTCAGCCCCATGACAACTCTGTGCTGGCCCTTGTAGCTACATTTAAATAGTAGCAAGTTCTTGCAGTTGCAGTGTTATTTCACTGTAGATGTTTTATGTATACTGCTAAACAGAAACTGCGTTTCTTGGTTGAAAGAACATCACAGAAGGGCTAAGGCTGTCATCTGTTGACAACATGGCCAATTACTACCAAAGATCTAAGTACAAACTTAGAAGTATCTGAGAGGCGTGGTATGGCTGTGTACGCAGTAGCCAACCACATCTCCAAAACAGTATTAGTTGGCACTGAGTGAATTACACATATTACTATGAAAGCAGTTCTGCTGTTTTGGATTCCAGTGGTCCATGATGTTTATTGCCAGTACATAAGAGGACATTTACATTTAAAACTTATTTCTTCTTCATATCATTAAATGGGTAATATCACTGACACCAGTCTTGTATAGGATATCTTTAAATTGCAACAGCGAGTTGTGTGAATAATTGGTGGTGTAGGGTGACGTACTTCTTCTAGGCAGCTCTTTAGGGATTTTTATGTACTTCCAGTAGCATTTATATGTATAATTGAAATAGTGTACCGTATTAAATGATGTAAAGAGAATTTGGAACACATTGCAGAACGTCACAGTTATTGCACGCCTAAAAGATGGGATCTCCGTGTTCACTTTTGTAACACAAGTATAATGAATGTGGGAATTAGCTTATATAACAAATTACCAAATCATATTAAAAACTGGAAAAGAAGCAGTTTTTAAAGTGGGAGTTGAGGTTCTTGCGGTTACAGCATACATTTTACTCAGTTGAGGAATATATGTCTTGTAAATGTGGTTGATATTAGTCTGCAAGTGAAAGATGGTTTGTCATGTAATATATTTTTCATTGTTAATTAATGTAAATGTGTTTATGCAGTTTTGACATAATAGTGTTTAGTTATGTACTTGTAATTGTTAACCGTGATTGATTGAAATCGATGTGTTCTTTGTCAGATTTTTGACTGAAATGGATTAATGATTAACTAAACTAAACTAAACTAAACTAAACTAAACTACTTCAGCAGCCCGCAGATTTTCACTACAGAGTAATGTATTGAAATCTCTTTTAACAGGCTTACTACTTCTTCATTTCATGATCTCTGGTGAAACTTATCAATACCTTTCTTTGTAGTGTGATCATTCTTGCACCATCTAGTTTCTACCTGGAGGAAGCTTTCTCTGTACTCCATTTCCAGCATCGACATCAGATTATTTTCTATTTGGGATGTCTTCTCAGTGGTGTGTTGGGAGTTTTGATGCAGTTGTGTGCTGCAAAACTTTGCTCCAGTCAGCGATTCCGACAAACACAAGCCATAGCAAAACTCTGTGCTTGTCTTGTAGCGGTGCCAGTATTTAGTCCTGAGCTGTCAGTTTCTGTTTGGGGATTTGCAGCTGCAAATTTGATTTCAAGTGTGTTAATTCCATCAGGTTATGAACTGAGTGAGAAACGTGATGATTTGTTGGATGTATAAAGATGTGTTTTTTGTTTTGTTGTGGATTTCACTGGTGAATTTAGTATCACTTTTGCTGTGGTATGTTAATATTTTGTTATGTATTGAATACGTAACATTTTAATATTAGTGACCGATGTCATTTTGTGTGTTTTGATAAGTGCTGTTTTGACCAATTAGCTCGGCGATGGCATGAAGAACTTGGAGTTTATTTTACACATGTTCCTAATCAATGAACTCTTCAGTGTGTGATTAGTTTTTATAATCACATTCTGTGTGACAGTTGAGATGACTCTCATTGAAATGTAATCATATGTTTTTTATTGATAGATTTTTTGTATTATAATTATACTTCTTAAAAAAATAGCTGAATTTTTTTATTACAATAGGGCAACTACAAGATAATTTTGCTTTAACAGTGAGAAGAACAGGGTGCTTAATTTATTTTTTACATGATAAAATGCTTGTGGTAGGGTTGAAATGGTGAAGTAATGTTTTTATTTAAAATTAGTGTTGTTCAGGGTTATTGCAGATTTATTATACCCTTCTAAACACTTACTTTGACCAGTCGCATTGTCTTACAAAAATATTTTAGTATGAAAACAGTAATTTCAATTTTGGTCTCAGTTAAGAAATTATTTAGTTTAAGAGAACTTAGTATGAGGCACTTGTGACACAGTATAAACGTTTCATGATGCATGGAAATCATTAACCATGGTCCTGTTAACGTTTCTGGTAGGTCAGTAATAGATAAGCATCTGTGTTCAGAATAAGTTTCACTATCATGACATAGTATGTAACATGTTTGAAGCTCAGAGGGCCATCATCTCAGCTTCAGAAATTACAGCAAGAAATTATACAATCAAGCTGTACATGGAACTTGTATGTTGCTAACTTTAATCTTTATTACTAGTCATTTGCAGTGAACATCAATGAATTTAAGAAAAATTGAAAGTTAGACTTCTGGTATGTGGCACTTTGCAGTTTCATAACTGGATACCATATTAAATTAAGTTATAAACCAACTGATGCACACTAAAACCACTTTTTAAGTAGCTTTATTATAAAATTGTTAAAATTGTACCCTACATGTGTTTCGATCCTAGGATCATCGTCAGCGGTTTTTTGCTAAAAGCTACAGTTACTTCCTTAGTAGCTTTTTTTGATGTTTTGATGTTGGTATACTTTTCTTGCTTGTTGAGCACTTATAAATTTCACACTGTTGACACCGTGCATCTTCGTCATATTAAATTAAGTTATAAACCAACCGATGCACACTAAAACCACTTTTTAAGTAGCTTTATTATAAAATTGTTAAAATTGTAACCCTACACGTGTTTCGATCCTAGGATCATCGTCAGCGGGTTTTTTGCTAAAAGCTACAGTTACTTCCTTAGTAGCTTTTTCTTGATGTTTTGATGTTGGTATACTTTTCTTGCTTGTTGAGCACTTATAAATTTCACACTGTTGACACCGTGCATCTTCGTCATATTAAATTAAGTTATAAACCAACCGATGCACACTAAAACCACTTTTTAAGTAGCTTTATTATAAAATTGTTAAAATTGTACCCCTACACGTGTTTCGATCCTAGGATCATCGTCAGGGGGTTTTTTGCTAAAAGCTACAGTTACTTCCTTAGTAGCTTTTTCTTGATGTTTTGATGTTGGTATACTTTTCTTGCGTGTTGAGCACTTATAAATTTCACACTGTTGACACCGTGCATCTTCGTCATATTAAATTAAATTAAATTAAATTAAATTAAATAAAAAAAACCAAATTGTAAAAACAGCTAATAACTCCTAGAACAGACTGAGTTAACACATTTGGGAATAAGAGTAACCAATTTAAATTACATTCAGGCAAAAATTAGCAGCAGATTTAATGTAATATTGAAAATGTTTGCGTTTTTTACTGTGCATCATTCTTACAGCTATCTTAACTTGCTGAAACATGTATTGCATCTTTGACATAGTTTTGTACTGCTAGTAATTATTACATTTGTTATATAATCAACACTCTTACGTTTACTTGTTAACTGGATACAGTTGTGTAGCAACAACATCCGTGTACTTATATACACACAGCAACAATGAAAGCATTATTTTGTTTAGGTCCTAATTTCATATCCAGTCTTCTTCTGCATGCTTGATACTCGGGGAATGACTAAGTCCCATATTAATAAATGGACTCAAAAAGTGTCACAGCTTCAGTTTTCATCATAATGATGATTGTTCCTTTAAGAGCGTCTGCTCAAAGATATTTGCCGTCCTAGTCGAGGCTTAGTCTTGCTGTTCCCTCCTCACATGATCAACCTAATCTCATGTGCCTGCACACTTAAAATATAAGAGAATCATACTAGTAGATGTTCTTGTCAGTTGTGTGTAGCTCAGTCTTCAGAGTACTTTATTTCTGCTTCCTTGCATTTTCTCCTAAATTTTTCCACCCTAGGTGACCGCCTAGATTGCCTAATGGGGTGAGCCGGCCCTGTTCTGTAATTATGAACGACATGTGTTCCAGAGTTCGATATTCCCCATAAACGTAACGTCATATATGGGGTTATGTTTGGATTTTCGGAACAGAAGTCTTTAATGCATAATTTAGTCTGGAAGTGGCACGAAGTTGCACGTTCTATACGAATATAAAATCAGCACATTCATACTGTTGAAATAAAAGGACTTTAATAAAATAAAATAACAATAATAATGCATAGTCATTAACAGCAATTTGTAGAAAACAAAATTTCATCGAAATAAAAACGCTATTGCAATTCTACAAATGGGATGTTGTTACTTTATGACCCACAACACAATCAGTGCCTACCGTTACTGAATGATTTTCTGTACAATGTTCATTGCTGGTTGACATCTAGAGTTGGGTTGCATTTAGTATAATTGCACTTGATGCATCGTGTTTTGTTTTGTATTTGTCTCATTAAGCAAAAGCTAAGGCGTTAAATAAACATTTCCATCCACACGCACAGCTTTGACCAAATACTTCCATTCAGACCTGAGGCAAGAAATAATGCAGCACTTATAAGTGTGCAAAATACACAAAGAATAATTATTGTATTTTGTATTACACACTTTGGCTCTTGTGGAATGTACATGGACTACCTATTTATTCAGTTCTTGGTAAGCAAGAGTAATAAAGCTTACCACTTTTAAAGCATTCTTTTTCGCATTACCATTCATGTGACAGTATTGGAATTTTGCGTGAATATTATACGTGTGCTGAATCATATAATAAAGCATTTTATGTGCAAACTGACATATGTGCTGAATCACATAAACAGCGTTTGTATGATAAATGTGCTGAATCACACAATCAAATTTTTATGTGCAATAAAACTTGGATCATGGAAATGGCATAGACTTGAACTGTGTATTTTTCTGAACAACGTAACTTACTTTACAGTTAGAAGTGGGCTTGCATCCTTATTTACACTGCATGGCAATCAATTGTTTTCTGTTGTAGCTCGCTAAATATGCACCGTGTCAATAAATGGTTATATATTTTTTTGGTATGGGTGATGAACATTTTAAGAGGAAAGAAATATTTTTCGATTTGAGCGTCAGGTAGACTTGAGCCTGTACCTTACTGATAGGCACCAGAATTATATTGTCTTGTATAGCTTTAGTGTGGACCTCCAGTACCAAATTCCATAAAAATCCCACAAGTTTCAGATATGAGAGATACCACAACATCCCCATTAGTACTTGCTTTTAACTTACCATATGAATGAACAAGACAGGCAATGTACGTATAACGTAACATTGAGGCGCGTTCGCGTAACCAGTGTGGCCGTGGAGTGTCTGTATTGTTGTCTTAGGTATCCGGCATGCAAATCGCATCTTTTCTGATTCGTATTATACTGTCACCTGCGACCTGTCTGGCTGTACCATATTTTTTCCACATTGTCTCTTAAACGGCACGATTTTGGGGAAAAAAGTTATTGAACACAAAATGGTGTTTGATTTTCTCTAAACTTTCGTCTGCAACATTTCTCATTCTGAGAAGAATTCAGCAAGATACTATCATAAATGTACATAGGTCTTCATGTGAAGTGCCTGTTATTCTTGTCAGATTTCAATTTAAACTTTAATATTCTCAACAGATTTTCGAAAAATCCTCAAATATAAAACTCTATGATAATCCGCCCAGTGGGAGCTGAGTTAGTTCCATGCGAAAAGGCTGACACACGGACGGACAGACATGACGAAGCTAATAGTCGCTTTCCGCAGTTTTGCGAACGTGCCTAAAAACCACATTTTTTTTTTACTTCAGTAGGACTGTTTTCAGTTTCTGTTACCTCTCATCCGTTTAATTTCGTACCTCTTACGGCACTGCACGATAATTCTAATAAAAACGACATAATAGATATCGCGTACCCCAACAACAGAAGTAGAACGCAGACTGCAAATCTTCATTGTCAGGGCAACGTATTCTCCAGGAGGCGGATTGAAATCTCCGGCTTTTTCCAGAGTGGTCGCATACTATTAGGTTCTCCCACCAGAAATTCACCAACCCAGATTGCACTAAAGAACTTAAGACTTTGTCGTACCTGGCCTTGATCGGAAAACCTTTCGGAACAAACATGGTCACAATTCGGCAGCAAAATCATCTTTTATATCACACATTCTCGGTCTACCATCTGCATCCATGTATTTGACAGCTATATATATTCCGTGACAAACATGGACACAGAAAAGCTAGCGTACCATTCATCGACTCCGTCTGCGATACATTCAACGTGGTCAGTATGCTTTAAATGTCTGTATCGTTCTCCACTGAGCTCAGTATATAGAGACAGGCGTCTGCTGGAGCACCGTACTCGATTCCAGAGTTCAGGATTTCATCTTCTGAAGTTAACTGATGTTGAAGCCCAGGGTCTATTAAGAAATTTGTAAGGTATGCCTGGTACACGGTGTTGATAGCCCAACAGTAGAGCACCCACGCAAGAAACACGGCTCTGACTACAGCCACGTCGGGAGGGTTATTGGAAGCAGACTCCTCTAGGATAATGGCCCAGAAATTGAGGAGACACTTGGCTAAGCTGGCATAGGCCTGGTTTTGCGCTGCCTCGGTGGAAATATTGCTGGTTATTTTCACTACTTGCCACATAATGAATGAAATGGTTACGTACCCTGCAATGAACCCCAGCCACAAAGAGATTTTGAACACTCTAGTGAGACTCATCCATCGCGGGTATGGCCTGGCACAGGGGACGTACCATTTGACCTTATCAATAAGATAGGGTCTCAGGCACTCGATTTCTTTGACCAAGTGACACCTGTACCATATACCACCTATGCCTATATCTGCAGAACTCCTAGCTATCTCTCCTGTCACGCCGCTCCACGTTCCGTTGCCGAGGTCGATTCCAAAGTATTCATGGTCAGGTGGAGTTTCCCGGAATTTTAAGGAGCTGTTGGTACTCTTCGCAAGTTCTGTTAGGATCTGTATCTCCAGACCTTTGTCGTATACAATGTTTTTTGGATCTACTTCAGTAATATTCTTTCTCATAATCATAGGTGGGAACTCAAACGTATATACTGTTAACGGACAACCATGCAGGCTATTTGGAATTTTCTGTGGAAAAAGAGAGGTGTTGTGAAGAAAATGGCTTCTGTTTCTACTGTCCAATATCCATCGGTCCTGAAGAACGGCGTCTTTGACCTGAAGACATTGGACTGTAGGCTGGTACGGAAAACAAAGGTACGCATCCAGTATGTTCACAGTGCCTGTTGCCATGTGTGTGTCCAGCGCTGGGATCAACACAACCGAATTCACTACTCTTGATGTCCACAGCTCAGCAGAAATATCTTCAGCGAGCAATTTCGCATGTACATGTATTTCCATAACTAATATCACAAATTTTGCTCGTGGGTTCCATTTCCAGGTATTTCTGAATTTCTTCACCTGATGCCCTATATCCTTCACCACGTCTTCATGATCCTGGCGTGAAGACAGCAGTACATAAGCCTCGTACTTGCTGCTGGACGGCAACATCTCTTTGCAGTCATTTCTGGCGTCAAATGAAAGTAAGGACCACGCTTCAATCTTGTTGAATTCCTCCAGTATCAACTGCGCCATGTCTTCAGTCGAGCGCAGATCATTGATAAAATTTCGTCCTTTCCTGTTAGTGTTCTGGCTTGAAGAAAAATGCAGGGTGTGTGCTGGTGTGTTGTAAGAGACGATCAAGGTGTGTCCTGGTGTGACATGTCGTGTTACGATGTCACGTAGACCCTGTACCATTTGTGAGCGAATATGTCCTGACGTTTGGACAGTTACACACTTTATGAAAATTGTGAACATTATTATGCGTGTTTTGGATGCGTAAATCTTAGTCATCTCGTCTGTGCCCAACCAGTTCTGTAGAGCTGTAATTGAATGCCGTGTTGATGGTCACAGGTTTGGTCTTGACATTAGACTGCACCAGTCTCTTTTACAATTCAAATGGACTAGACACTTAGAAAGTGCTGTTACACCATTGACTGATTATATGACTCTGTAGAATGTGATAGTGGCAATTTGTAGTCTGTACTGTGCAGACAGAGTCGCTTATGTACATAATATAGTTATTGTGCAATTGTTAGTGAGTCTCCTGTTTTGCGTAATTCGTAAAGTTATTGCCAGCAAAATAGTAATCGAACATTAAACATATTTTAAACAGTTGTCTTGGCTGAAATCGTGTAGGAAAACTACGCGCACACGTTCAAAAGAGACGCTCATTTTAAATTTATAGACACGGTCAATTCCACTCTATGTCTATTGCTTCCTCTGTCGATTACCGACAGGTGTTCCTTCTGGCTTTATACGGTGAATCTGCAATGTTAAAACTGGTCATAAGAAAGCTAGGGATTTTCAGACCTGCTGTCACCGAACACAACACAACAATATCCCAGTTCCCAATTATAAATACTTTTGCCCTTCAAATAAAGAAGGGTGGCAGAGGGACCGAACTCTATTCATATCTAGATAAGGATCGTTCTGCCTTGTATATCACACGTATATAAACTATATTTAATGGCTTATGGGAGGATAATAGTATTGTCCTGAGAGCGATCGAAACGTTTTGTTGCATAGTCATACTTGTAATTGTTAAAATAAAATGAATATGTGTACAGAATTTCAAGGTACAAGGTACTTGCATAATCTGTCTCAGTATCTTTATTTTCATGGTTTACTTCACTTTGCTTTCAATAGTTCAGGTTATGTAACGTGGAATGATTATTGAATAATGGAATGACGTGGAAAGTTTGTGAAGAAAGGCCACCATACCGTAATTTATGGCGCTATCCCTAAAGAAAACCAGTAAAACTCCGATTGTAACCACTCTTGGAGCAAAGATTTGAAATCCGTGTCTTCCTGAATATTCTGAAGCAGAGTGCCAACCACTCGACCGCATTTTTCGGTATGTCAGTGTCACTGTTCACATGGGTAGTTGCATATAAATTTCAGGCTGTCTCGTTGGTTGTATTTTTCGTTAAAAAAAAAAAAAGCACCTACAGTCCGAAACTCAGCCCTGCGACACCAGAAGATGGGGAAATGTTGGGGATGTGTGAGTTAGTTGCAAAGCTGGGCCCAGACTGTAAGTGTTGTTTCTTTTAATGTTCACGCCCTCTTGAAAGGTCTTACAAATACCATATTGTAATTATTTTTTCCCGCATGGCGCAACATCCCCTAGTGGTTCAAGGCCTCCTCATTATCGAGGCTTCACGATCAGACTCGGACACACACACTCAGTAGGACTCCTCTGGACGAGTGATCAGCCCGACGCAGAAACCTCTACCTGACAAGACACAGCGCTCAAAAAAGACAGACATCCATGCCCCCCAGCGGGGTTTTTTTTGTACTGTTTAAATCCTTTTCGTCCTTCATGTCACTTTATGTTCCATGCTACCGTCCTTATACAACAAACACAACACAAACATCCATGCCGCCGGTGGGATTCGAACCCGCAATCCCTGCAAGCGAGCGGCCGCAGACCCACGCCTTAGACCGCGTGGCCATTGAGATCGGCTTGTTGTAGTTATTAGTGGGCATAATTTAGAAGCTATAAAGGTAATTTGATATTCATATCAAGTTTTATACAAATCCGGTGATTGGTGTAAAGCTTATTAGTTGATGACTTACGTAGCCCGTTTCAACAACAGATTGATTATAATATATTATGATCTGAACATCAGATCATCTATGCATTGGCACACTCTTATCGGGCGGGAAAGCTGTCTGTAGTCCTACCTCTTGAGGCATTGTGCCTTCTAGTACGAGATTGGGAGCAATATTATCCAGAGAAACCTGTCTATAACGGAATTCGGGACTGGATATATACTGTGCTGTAGACAAGTTTATGCATACAACTAGCACAGAACATGCTAACCCAAATTAAGCTGCTTGTCCAGATCCAACGCGACTCCTTTCTTCGTCACTGCTGCAACGTAATGAACAAGATGGCATCTGCCTGGGCTAATGATTTAAGATGGGTTGCGGGAATTCCAGGCTGGTAGGCTGATGATAATGTGAAGTTTCGACTGTGGTAAACATTATGGGCGTTTTCTTATGGGATGTGACACCGTGTGGTCTGGAAATCCACCAACTTCTCGCGAAAACCTACTGGCACCATCTTCATGGTCGAATTTACCTATTATTTTCCATTATCATAGCATTGTAATTTCTTTTTCATTTCGCAGCTTTCAATTATAAAGCTGAGTGTATTGTTTTTATTCCAAATTCTCGGGACTAGAAGAATTTCAGTTCTTGACAGGTTTGTGTTAATACAGGCTTCGTTATAGGCAGAACTTTTACAGGTGTATTAAAGTCAAAATTTCAATTAATGAAGAGGATATAAATAAAAATTGAATATAATACCTATTTAGAGGGGCTGCAGTACCTATATTCGACTAATAGCTTCAACACGATTTCCGTGGGTATTGGTTAAGTGCGGCAGTGCAAGAGCAACGGCAGGACCTTAACACAGCGTGCGAGAAACTGAGGGAATTTAAAACGAATTTCAGTAGTCACTTATCAACAGATACTTAGTAGAAACAAGGAACATATGTTAAGGTGTTGTGTAATGTCATTACAAGTTGAAGAAGATTTAATGGTTAAAATGGTAAATAATGAATTTGGGGCTTGTAACACTGGCCTCTTAAACGTAGGGTATTATATGGGGGTTATGGTATTGCACAAGCTGTGAAGCTGATGTGTGGATTGGATTAATAACTGATGATACCGTGTTAGATGGGGCAGGATGGATGTGTGGACTGGGTGAATCGCTGGTGATATCGTCTTAGATGGGGCAGGATGGATTTAACTTCTAAGGGTGATATGTGGACTGGGTGAATAACTAATGATACCGTGTTAGATGGGGCAGGATGGATTTAAGTTTTAAGGGTGATGTGTGGACTGGTTGAATAACTAATGATACCGTGTTAGATGGGGCAGGATGGATTTAAGTTCTAAGGGTGATGTGTGGACTGGTTGAATAACTAATGATACCGTGTTAGATGGGGCAGGATGGATTTAAGTTTTAAGGGTGATGTGTGGACTGGTTGAATAACTAATGATATCGTGTTAGATGGGGCAGGATGGATTTAAGTTCTAAGGGTGATGTGTGGACTGGTTGAATAACTAATGATACCGTGTTAGATGGGGCAGGATGGATTTAAGTTTTAAGGGTGATGTGTGGACTGGTTGAATAACTAATGATATCGTGTTAGATGGGGCAGGATGGATTTAAGTTTTAAGGGTGATGTGTGGACTGGGTGAATAACTAATGATACCGTGTTAGATGGGGCAGGATGGATTTAAGTTCTAAGGGTGATGTGTGGACTGGTTGAATAACTAATGATATCGTGTTAGATGGGGCAGGATGGATTTAAGTTCTAAGGGTGATATGTGGACTGGGTGAATAACTAATGATACCGTGTTAGATGGGGCAGGATGGATTTAAGTTTTAAGGGTGATGTGTGGACTGGTTGAATAACTAATGATACCGTGTTAGATGGGGCAGGATGGATTTAAGTTTTAAGGGTGATGTGTGGACTGGTTGAATAACTAATGATACCGTGTTAGATGGGGCAGGATGGATTTAAGTTCTAAGGGTGATATGTGGACTGGTTGAATAACTAATGATACCGTGTTAGATGGGGCAGGATGGATTTAAGTTCTAAGGGTGATGTGTGGACTGGTTGAATAACTAATGATACCGTGTTAGATGGGGCAGGATGGATTTAAGTTCTAAGGGTGATATGTGGACTGGGTGAATAACTAATGATACCGTGTTAGATGGGGCAGGATGGATTTAAGTTTTAAGGGTGATGTGTGGACTGGTTGAATAACTAATGATACCGTGTTAGATGGGGCAGGATGGATTTAAGTTTTAAGGGTGATGTGTGGACTGGTTGAATAACTAATGATACCGTGTTAGATGGGCAGGATGGATTTAAGTTTTAAGGGTGATGTGTGGACTGGTTCAATAACTAATGATACCGTGTTAGATGGGGCAGGATGGATTTAAGTTTTAAGGGTGATGTGTGGACTGGTTCAATAACTAATGATACCGTGTTAGATGGGGCAGGATGGATTTAAGTTTTAAGGGTGATGTGTGGACTGGTTCAATAACTAATGATACCGTGTTAGATGGGGCAGGATGGATTTAAGTTCTAAGGGTGATGTGTGGACTGGGTGAATAACTAATGATACCGTGTTAGATGGGGCAGGATGGATTTAAGTTCTAAGGGTGATATGTGGACTGGGTGAATAACTAATGATACCGTGTTAGATGGAGCAGGATGGATTTAAGTTTTAAGGGTGATGTGTGGACTGGGTGAATAACTAATGATACCGTGTTAGATGGGGCAGGATGGATTTAAGTTTTAAGGGTGATGTGTGGACTGGTTGAATAACTAATGATACCGTGTTAGATGGGGCAGGATGGATTTAAGTTCTAAGGGTGATATGTGGACTGGGTGAATAACTAATGATACCGTGTTAGATGGAGCAGGATGGATTTAAGTTTTAAGGGTGATGTGTGGACTGGGTGAATAACTAATGATACCGTGTTAGATGGGGCAGGATGGATTTAAGTTTTAAGGGTGATGTGTGGACTGGTTGAATAACTAATGATACCGTGTTAGATGGGGCAGGATGGATTTAAGTTCTAAGGGTGATATGTGGACTGGGTGAATAACTAATGATACCGTGTTAGATGGGGCAGGATGGATTTAAGTTCTAAGGGTGATATGTGGACTGGGTGAATAACTAATGATACCGTGTTAGATGGGGCAGGATGGATTTAAGTTCTAAGGGTGATATGTGGACTGGGTGAATAACTAATGATACCGTGTTAGATGGGGCAGGATGGATTTAAGTTCTAAGGGTGATATGTGGACTGGGTGAATCACTGGTGATATCGTCTTAGGTGAGGCAGGATGGATGTAACTTCTCACAGTGATGAGTCGACTGGGTGAAGCACTTAATGGTATCCTGGATTATATATTCGTGTTCCTGTAACTGTGAAATTTAGTGACAATGATGTACTACCAATACTACTGCTACTACTGCTGTTGTCGCCGCTGCTACTACTGCAATTATGGCATGCCAAATGGAATTTTTCCGTTGTCTGTTCAAAATGCAAGATTCTAAAGGCAACAGTTCGGAGCGTGGGAGATTGGAGTGCCTCCTTAATCAGTAAAACAGTGGAGAAGGGACAGAGAGACTAGTGTGACGTCTAACCCAAGTCCCTCTCTTACGGCAACACAGTGGTGGGGTTATAACAGGGAAGGTCCCCATTGGTAGTTTCGTAGATACAGATATGCGGACAGCAAACACCCATACTGACACGGTTTCCAAATTTTACACTTATCATGTTCAGGAACTGAAGTATTTTTCTTTCCTTCTCAAATTTGCTAATATTAATATTCAATTTTGTAAGTAAAGTTCTCCCTAGAACGGGCCATGAAGGCCCAGAAGGGAGTAGAGGTATAGCTCTACTCTTTCTTTAACCCTGGCACTAGATGAGAGTGGGTGGTCAACGCCACGCCCCGGCCGCTTTACCCCCGGAAAGAGACCCGGTACCTATTGTATAGGAGGCTGGGTGGGCCCCAGGGCCGGTCTGGACGGCTGAGGAAAATCTTGCCCCCACCGGGATTCGATCCCCGGACCGTCCAGCCCGTAGCGAATCGCTATCTCTCCCAGTATTTTGAACGTTGGAAAGTTTGGTTCACGATTCCCGGGTTGCCCATGAATCCGTAGAGTACCGACAATTAAGAGCGAAGGGTTGGTGACCTGCTGTGTTGAGCTGCGGAAGAACCCCCATTGGTGCAGATGCGTGTTAATGGAAGCCGGTAATTCGCTTAGAGGGTGCAACTCAAAGCCAGACACATATAAGGGCGAAATTCCGTCGCAAGGCCCATAAACAGCCCGAACACAACGCCAGCAGTCTCACGTTCTGCACACAGGTAAGAACAGCAGTTCACTGCAACACGGTCGCTTGCGGACCGGGGCAACTTTCGGCAAATGGGCCTATTGGGATTTTTCTCTTCACCATCATCGCTTCCAGACGGTTTCAGAGAGCTACTGCATACCGGTAATCTTTTCCTGGGACTAAAGTGGTCGTAGCATGACGCTTAACAGCCACACCCATCTAGTGCCAAGTTAAAGGAATAGTTGGAGCTTAGGCTGCCTGTACGGCTTAAAGACTTTGTGTTTCGATACAGGATAGCTGGACTTTGAAAATCTGCAAAGTAAATATAAACCCCATACTTTTCTGTGTAATTATTTTTTCCTTTACACGGAATCCGAGGTTTACGTACTTTATTTTTCTTTCTTTCATTTTCACTTTTTCTTTCTTTCTTTCTTTCCATAAAATAGTGCCAATGTTCCTCTCACTTCAGAAGTTCGCATTTCGGAAGTGGAACACAGTTGTGTATTATATATATATATATATATATTAAAATATTTAAAATGAAAAACATTTGCATTTACTATTCTAAAACACCAACTGGATGCACTTTTTATTTTAAAAAACTGTATAGTTCTTTAAAACATTTTAATAAAACCCGACATATGTTTCGGCTCTTCACTGAGCCATCCTCAGGGGTTTTTTGTCACTAAAACTGCATATATTTACAAACGTCCATTCATTGGTTCACTTTATAAACACAATTTTTATCACCTTCGCATCCAGCATCCAGTTGATGTTTTTAATAGTGATTGTGATAAGATGCACGGTGTTTTTAAATAGTGATTGTGATAAGATGCACGGTGTTTTTAGAATAAATTTGCATTTAGTTCACACGTATTTATACGTTCTTATGATTGCCACACTAAAGCATGATTATTTCCCAGACAGCGTAAACTGGTTTGTCTTTGTAATTGAGACGCAGAGTTTTCTGTGAGGTACACATTTAATCTTTAAGTATTACTTAGGTGAAGTTCATGGTTCGCCTATTTGAATGCAGGGTTGCTTTACCGTCGTAATGCCCTGCGGTCGGGATACCCCTTCAAGTTTTCCCGTGGTCTTCTTCAGTCATAGAGCAAATGCTGAGTAGGTACCAAAATTCTCAAGCTTCAGTGTGTTTCTTCGTTTAGATCTCCCAACGTTACGTCAAAATTCCACCCAATGCTGCCTGTCCGTTGTTAATACCACTGTTCATTCTGAATACAATAATTACTCAGTTTATTTCTCCCGCTGCATTCTCAAAAGAGTCCATCATCCACCGCGTGGCCTTCTTAACTTCCCAGCGCTTTAACCCGCCTCCCACGCAGAAAGACGAATGGACGCTGCCGGAGAATTTTCAGAGGCGCAATTTTTCAGTTTTCTGTAACGAATGTTCGTGTATCTGTCTACCCACCCCAAGTATTTTAATACCATACCCCGACCCCAGGCTTCAAAGAAGTACTTCACTTTTCTTCCTTCTTCTAGAAGTGAACACGTGCGTTGCCAGACCAGAGCGTCCTTCTTTGTTTTTCTTTACGTTAATGACGTATCTCCCCTTTCGCACCTACCCAGCTTGGACTTAATTGCTGGTTCAAGTCAGTTAATTATTTTCTCTTCGTTTTTTTTTTTCCTTCGTGTTCCGAAATATAAATGACGCAGCAAAATTGGCGAAGGTGACCGGTAGCTGGTGTTGTTGCCTCGGGATATTGGCCTGTCACAACAGAAAGTAAAACTCGTCCTGAAATTTGGAAGCACCGGTCAGTGATCAGCTTCATCTGTTGGCATAGAACTCGCACCATAAATCATGACAAAGAACTTGTGTGATAGAAGGTCATACATTAAATATACCACATTGTCTTTCTTTGGTCTGGGTGTAAACTTGGTGTCTCACTGGTGGGAAAACATTCACTGACAGTGTCTGGGAATGAAATACACGTCTGGACCCACAAGAAATTGAGTAACCACGGAACTAGAGAAAATTACACAATGAGGAAATTCGTAATTTTATATTCTGGAGGTAACCAGTTTAACTTTCGTTCGGAACAAAGACTGTTCAGGCGAATGATGCAGTCGGCCTGCCTTGGCTCTTTTTCAGTGTAATAAGTGAAAGCATTTTTTTTTATCCAGTGCTCACCGGTTTCAGAAAGGGCATGGGTTTTTTAAGTTTATCAGGCTTCGCCCATTCTCCTGATTAGAACAGCATGCGGATCCAGATGACCGTGGAGCACTGACGGTCTGATATTGAGAGGGGACAACTAAAGGACTCGGAAGACAATCTGCAATCTATCCGAGTGCCACTTTAACTGTCACAAATTGCACATGGAGTGGCCCAGGATGGAACCCGAATATCCGCGATGAGAAGTCAGCGACTAACCGCCTGAGCCATGGTACGGCCATTTGAATCTGAAATTTCGGTGAATGTTGTATTAACAAATTCAGTTTCTACCCTACAGTAAAGTGGGCCGGGATAGCGTAGTCGGTATAGCGACTCGCTACGGGCTGGACGGTCCGGGGATCGAATAAGCTGATCCCAGTGGCCGTGCGGTCTAAGGCGTGGGTCTGCGGCCGCTCGCTTACTAGAATCGTGGGTTCGAATCCCACCGGGGGCATGGATGTTTGTGTTGTGTTTGTTGTAAGGACGGTAGCATGGAACGTAAAGTGACATGAAGGACGAAAGGATTTAAACAGTACAAAAATGGATCAAAGGGGGAAAACCCCGGACAGGCAAAAAAAAAAAAAAAATCCCGATGAGGGCGAGATTTTTCGCAGCCGTCCAGACCGGCCCTGGGGCCCACCTAGCCTCCTATACAATGGGTACCGGGTCTCTTTCCCGGGGTTAAAGCGGCCGGGGCGTGGAGTTGACCACCAACCCCCATCTAGTGCCGGGGTTAAAGAAAGAGTAGAGCTATACCTCTACTCCCCATCTGGGCCTTCATGGCCCGTTCTAGGGAGAACTTTACCTTTACCTTTACCCTACAGTAAATACGCAGTGTCTCCATTACTAAAAAGCAACCAGTTAATGCTGTTTAGGGAATGGTTGCTGTACTCGTATGTTGTGAAAACCAAACGAAACGCATAAATACACTGTGTGGACAGAATTAAGAATGTTTGAATGCTAAGTGGGCGGTGCATACAGTTACCACTCTCCTTTAAAGGGTCAAATAAGCCATGACTGCCGCCAAACCCTTTGCGTAATCTAATTGTATCATATTCTGTTAAACTAAACTACACAGTCTATTAGTATACATATTATGATCTTCTGTCTGCTTCTGTCTGTCTGTCTGTCTGTCTGTCTGTCGAGCATCAATGTTGTGAACGCCAATTAACTGATGTTTATGAAGGTTGGTATATGCTTCTCCATGCTGGTAAAATCGCGAGGTGTTCCCTGTTTTCAATGCAAATACTAAAACTCGCAGGCCATATGCTACCTGTGAAACCGACTTTGTAAGGCTCTGATATAACAATATGTCATATCTGTCGCAGATCCTCACAGATCAGCATCACTTCATCACATATCAGTATCACCTCCTCACAGATCAACATCACTTCCTAACATATCAGCATCACTTCCTCACAGATCAGCATCACTTCAGCACTTATCAGTATCACTTCCTCACAGATCTACATCACTTCCTCACATATCAGCATCACTTCCTCACATATCAGCATCAATTCATCACATATCAGCATCACTTCGTTACAGATCAGCATCACTTCCTCACAGATCAGCTCACTTCCTCACATCAGCATTACTTCACATATCAGCATCACTTCCTCACAGATCAGCATCACTTCACCACATATCAGCATCACTTCTATCACATATCAGTATCTCACTTCCTCACAGATCAACATCACTACCTCACGTATCAGCATCACTTCCTCACATATCAGAATCAATTCATCACATATCAGCATCACTTCCTTACAGATATGCATCACTTACTCACAGATCAGCTCACTTCCTCACATCAGCATCACTTCACATATCAGCATCACTTCCTCCAAGATCAGCATCACTTCACCACATATCAGTATCACTTCCTCACAGATCATCATCACTTCGCCACATATCAGCATCACTTCACCACATATCAGCATCACTTCCTCACAGATCAGCATCACTTCCTCACAGATCATTATCACTTCCTCACAGGTCGGCATCACTTTCTCACAGATCAACATCACTACATCACATCAGCATCACTTCCTTGTTGATCAGTGTCACTTCCTCACAGATCAGCGTCACTTTATCACTATCATTACCTCTTCCTCATAGATCACTATCACTTCCTAACTGAGTCTTTCGACCTGCCTTTCGTAACCGTTATTCAGTACCTTCAGTACCTCACACAGCGTCATAAAATACTTCAGTAAACAAAACAAGTTTTTCAAGCCAGGACATCACGACTGGCCTGATTATCTCTGTGGCTTTCTCAGTCATTCGAAGCAAATTCCGGGAAAGTAACTACCTAAAGTTAGGCTGTGAAGCTTGCATTCCAAATCCCGTCAAACTCAGTATTCAGTAGTAATCCTTCCATTCAATGCTGTGTCTGAATTAGTGACAGTGGCGTTAAATAAACTATCAATAAATAACTAAATAAATAAATAGATATATAAATCTCCCTTAGCCTGAGCGTAAAGCAATGTCATGCTGACTCATACCTACACATGTTTTCTCCTTCAGAGTCTGCAGGAGATTTGTTCCATTGAATAACTGTAATTTATTTGCCAAGGCTGTGATGTCGTGAAACCTAAACTTCAATTGACAGCAGTGATCTGGATAATCAACAAGGAAGTTATTGTTCTTGCGTCAACTGCTTATATAGATCTACTTTCAGAATCTTTATTTATCAATATAAACAAATAAAGCGAATGAAATAGTTTGGTAATCGATTCTACCCAAACTGTCAGTTGCGAGAGGCTGGTTTTTTATAAAGGTATATATAATTTAACAAGTAATTTCAGTCCATTGTTGAGAATTACTCCCGGAAGTTTCGTAAGTCTTGGAATCAGCTCAGATCCGGAAGACATTATTTACATGCATAACCTTGGACCCGACCTATCCACAAGTCTGTGATGGCCGACTGTGACGAAAAATCTTTTGTTAGTTAATCAAAGTGACTTTAATTTATGTAGAATTAGTGTCAGGCCTTACTTGACTAGATCCGCGCTAATCTCGTACCATAATACGTTCACATCTCCATTGTGACTCCTTTCTCTTTACATTCGAATGGAGGGGTGTATTTCTATACAAAATGGCGCCTTGCCGTTAGTTCTCGTGAGGCTGAATATCGACGCAGAAGTGCCACAGCAGTTCTCTGGAAGTTAACATCAGTTCGGGGTTTACAAGTGACGACAGCAGCGACAACAGGAACAAGAACAAGTGCAACAACAACAACAATAACAACAACAATAACAGCAACGGCAACAATAACAACTCTATGAAGTTCATGGAATTTACTTTCCGTTGTTAGTAACAGGTAAACATGGAGCTTCCCGCTGTAGGTAAAATTGTGAATTGTAAACAAAACATAGATCAGTGAATGACGTGTTCACATAAAAGCTCTAAATATATTTTCTTGTTAATTTCGGGTCCACATATTCCCATAAGGAACTCAGTTATTCAGACTATAGGTTAAAAAATTTACGCTGAGACCTAAATAACTAACTAACCAACAACACAACTAACTGAATGGCTCAGTGACTGATTCCAAGGAACTGAGCCCTTTAATCAGAAATTAATATTTCTTCAGTTAGTCAAAAACATTCCTAAATTTATAGAACATGAATATTCATTACAATGTTCACAAGAGCCAGTTATGGGCCATTCTCGTAAGATAAATAAATCTGTCTACACCCTTCAATGCGATTTTTAAGCTCGTTTATATATTTTCCCCTCCAGGATTAGGTCTTCCATACTCTTTTATTTTCTGCAGCTTTTCATACCATAAATTATAAGCACTTCATTCTTGTCTATACGTGCTAAGTATCCCACCAATCTCATGCACCTTGATTTGATTATCCCAATAATATTTTGAGGTAAATATTAAGTCACACTGGCTCTGTCCACAACACGAAGGCACATGAAGGAAGTAGGTGTATATTTCTGTTCATCAATAACCTCGGCACTAGATGGAGGTGAGTGGTCAGTTTGACACCCCGGCTGCTTTATGCCCGAAGAAAGAACCACGTGTGCCAATACAATATAAGGCTGGGTGGCTCTGAGCAAAAGCAAAATTTTTTGTGCTCCAGGGAAACGAACCGCAGATCGTCCAACCCGTAGCCTACTCACTGTAAATACTCTATCCCGGTTCCGTAATAATATTTTGAGAGGAGTATTATTACGGAGCTTCCCATTATGTAATTTTCTCCATCCTCCTGTTACTTCCTCCCAGTCAGGTCCAGAGATCTTCCTCAGCACCCTGTTCTCAGACATCCTCAAGGTAGTCGTGTGCCCCGTAATGCCAGAGACCACGTCCACACCCATACAAAAAGTGGGGTAGGATAATAGTTCTGTTAATTAGTTATTGTACTCTTACCTTTGTCATAACACGTAGGAAGGCGAAGTCCGAAGTGAAGTGCAGCAAGCAATCCCCAATATTAATCTGTTATAAATTTCTTCTCAAACGAAATTTTGTTTTGTTTCTGCCACATTTTTAAGATTCATTACTTATGTTTATGCTGCGATTTGTGCTGCATTCTAGTGACGTGACGCGAGCGTTGTCTTTTGTGTTTACTTCTAGATTTTCCAAAAAAATATTTAGATATTCTGGTTTTAATTATAGTAAGGAAATTAAGTAATGTTGTTCTTGGGCCTAATCATCAGAATATGAAGATATATAGGGGACGTGGAAATAAAGCTTCACGCTTTCTATGCTAGATGGAGGTGAAGTGTGAGCTTCACGCTACATCTGCCTTTCCCCGATATCAACTGGATGGTATAGTGCAGTGCACGGTTTTTGGCCGGTGGAATTTTCAAACGATAGGCTAGGAGCATGTCACTAATGCAGCGTCATGTTTGGTCTAGTGTCATTTCTCCGCCTCTGTAAGTACAGTTGACCTTATCACACTGAAGTTCCAAACAAATAAACATCCACCCCTCTCCCCTTCACCACACCCAGTAGGCCCATCCGCCAGCTCCGCTAAGTCCTCCACCGGCCAAAAGCGCAGCAAAGTGCTGTAAGATGAGTTGTCTGGGCGCTGTGGAGCTTAGCAACGCCTGCTCTTTCTGTTCTGAACCTCTCTGACGTTTGGCATTTTCAGTGTCAACAAATAATTTTGCCATTTTGTAACACTTCAAGTACTTTAAACTGCCTTGGATGGCATACAAAGTGACAAACCAAGGCAAAGTAAGCGTGTATCAGATGTGAGTTTGCTATGGCGCTGAAGACACGTATTGTGGTGTTGTGATTTGTGGCATGTAGTTCGGTAGACGATCACAATATGAATAAAGGTGCAAATAACCTAAATTAAACAACTCACAGGGATGATTATATGACTGTATGTATGCCGTACAAGAATAGCCATGATCTGTTGCCCGTCCATTTTGGTTAGAAGTTCCGTAAGTTCTGATACAACTGACCCTCTTGCTTGCAGCAATGGGCGGGCGCTCGGTCTCTGCAGCAATGGCTTTGGCGATGTCCCTCGTTTTCCTGGCCACTGTCGTCATCCCTTCGGAGGCTACGCCCTATGCTATTGGAGTCTGCATCCGAAACTGTGCCCAGTGTAAGAAAATGTTTGGGCCCTACTTCGAAGGGCAACTTTGTGCAGAGGCGTGCGTAAAGTTTAAAGGAAAGATGATACCAGACTGTGAAGACATCACATCCATAGCGCCATTCCTAAATAAATTTGAATAAGCCTTGTTTTGTTTTCTGCATTCGCTCTTAAGGGAAAAATTTTGACAATTGTCATGCGTCTCTTCTGTCAACGTTTTTCATAGATATTGCTCTTATAATTGAAAAAGAAACAAGAATGCTAAATTTATGTAAACGGCAAAAAAAGTGACATTCACTTCCGTACAAACACTCACCAACAACTTTTACTGCATATGTTAATCATCTGATAGTTTATGTAGTCTCAACAGTCAGTTTTGTTGCATGCCTGTTTGTTGTGTGCGTTTTAAGAGACCTTCTAGCGACATATTGCTCTCATTTCCGTAGTTGAGTATTGTCGTTACTTTCTCTCCTTTTCAACACGACCAATGTTACTATGCACTCCACTGGTATCATAAATCTTTATCATCATTATCATCGTCGTCGTCGTCGTCATTATCATCATCATTATCACAAATTTTCAGAGCACGGCAAGGTCAGTCATTGCCGATTACTTTGTATTTTCTCGTTAGCAGCTCTACCAACATCGTGTAAATGTTTCTTACCTTGCAATCGCAGTTTTAATTCCCGCTACAACAACTGTTGTGTGAACATAAACAACGTATGTTTATGTTGAGTGCCGCGCATTCCAGAGTTGCCTTAAGTGATACTGACTGAACTCATTTATATGTAAATAAAGGAATATACTGTCGATCACAGCACGTTTATATGGTTATTTAATATTCTATACTACTACATGTTTCGGCCTTTTGGCCATAATCAGGTATATCAGATCACAAAAATACACCGAGGAATGTTAATTACAACAGCAGTTTCAATGATACAATAATAATAACATCTTGTTATTTACAGTGACAATAGGATTTATAAACAAAATGTTATATTTCTGATGTAGGTATTTCCACCGTAAAGCGTAAGATATTATTCTTATTCTATCATTGAAATTACTGTTTTAGCTAACGTTCCTCGGTGTATTTATATGATCTGATACAAGTGATGATGGCCAAAAAGGCCGAAATATGTAGTAAAACTTAGTATAGAATATTAAGTAACCGTACAAGTATGTTGTGATCTACGGTATATTCCTTTATTTCTAGCTTCACAACGGGATGTACACACCAAATCCCATATACGTATATTTGTATCAATTGACAATAAGTATGTACGTTACGTAATGTAATTGATGTTTTTTGTGTATAAATTATTGACAGCCTAGTTGTGTCTTTGACTGTAAATTATGATATTGTTTTACAAATTCCTGCTGCATTAAGTGGCTCATTTTACTCGAGCAAAACTGCTGAGTGTACAAACCACAGATTATCTAGTATACAAACAGCGTATCTTCACTCTCGGCCCTTCCCTTCCCTTCCTTGTACATGACAGGGCTATAGTCAACAGTATAAGTAAGTATTCGCTTTCCAATTAATATCTGAACTACTTATCTGAGGATACATCAGCTACAGAATATATTTCTTACAGCTTCTCTTACCTTAATGTAAGATGGAACACGCTTACTTTGATTCCAAAAAAAAAAAAACGAGATTGTGCGGACCGAGTAAAGCCTTGTAACCATTACACTTGGTGTGGAGGAAACGCAACTACTGAAACGAACCCACAAGGAGAAATACCACGTAAGAGACACTAGGTCTTGTAGAAAGTGAGGATGTGAGCTGGATTCAACTGATATGTGCGCTTTTCTGGGATCACACATGAATTCAAACTGGCTTAACATGGGGTCTAATATTAGGATTGTTGTAAACACCATAATAAACTTTGGGTTACACAGGCCATAAAAAAAGTTATCCATATACAGGCCTGGACAGGCCGTCAGGGCTCCAGGAGGTTTAGGCCCGCACAATTTCCGGACAGTCGTCACATGGAGGTGGTAAGGCTGTCAGCCTTAGCCACCGCCCGCCTTTACCCCCAGGAGACACCCCTGGCACCCATTTCTGTTATAAGCTGAGTCGACCCCAGGACCATAGTGCGACCGGAAGGACAGAGGCCCTAAATGACAGGGAATTTATGTCTAGCTGAGTGACTGTCACGTTCTCAAGATGGAACGTGTTCCGTGGGGGTAGTTACATATTGGTTTCAATTTTGGTGACTTTTGTTTAACGTGTTCAAAGTCACGATAATCAGTGTACTTGAGTCGACTTTAAAAATCAATGTGTCTAAATAAGATTTGATCAAAATGCTTGAAAACTGCGGCTACTTCCAAAAAACTGTGCATTCCATGAACCTTCTCTTATAGCACAGTGTAAGACAAGTGTGAATGTTCTGTCTGTGTGGCTCTTTACTTCTTGCAATCGTAATAACAATTTAATTTACTGGCATATTGAGGAATATTCCTTTCAGAATTGCGTTTTGTATAATCGAGTCGACAACAATGATAAAGGAAGAATGAAGATTTTTGTTTTCACTTCATTTCACTTACTCGTACCTCTTCTACCGGTAGGTGTAGAGGGTTTACAAAGAGCTTTCCATCTCTCACAGTCTTGAGTTATAGCTCTTACTCCTGAATTTTGTTTTCAGAAGTTAATCTTATACAACGACTACTACTTCTTTCAAAGTTCGTAACTTAAATTTAAAGATTTGGTGAATCAGGTAGGGCATTTTAATCGTACTGTTGTTTCGTTACACACAAATAACACTGTGAAGGATATAACGTGGGCAATATCACTAGATCATTTTCGACAGATACGTGTACATTATCAATAGGATTTCAGCTTCTTGAACCTTACATGAAACATGTTTCAGTTACAGATTGCGGGTATAAATATTTGACACGTTAACATTTTTACATGTTTGTGTTCTACAGAGATAACAGTATGTGATATGTGCTATTGTTAAACAGGTTTATAGATCTATTTACATCATTATCACTGTTTGTTAGTCGCTGTCATGTAGCTCTAATTACAACCTACGAGAATGTACTGCTTTTCAATAACGTTTTGCCATATCATGCTTCTTTTTTCGACTTTCTAATTAAACAAAAATTATATCAACCACTGACCTTTATGATGGAGATAAGGTGTACTGTCTTGGAGGTAGGAAGGGATTTGTTAATTAAATAATAGAACTAAACAATATATAGTTGGGCTCAAGTTGTAACTTGTTAATGCATCCTTAATGTTACATACTTTTCGTTAATGTAATTTCAGACTGTAAAATTGTGATACAATATTTGGAATTTGAGGCTTTCACAGAAGTTAATATTATCACGGGATATGATGCCGTGTAGTTTAGTAGATAAGTAACAACGTTTCGGAGAAACAGGCTGCCTTCTTCTTCAGCATATTCGTAATAGCACGGAGACAGAACGTTCCACCGAAATATCGATATCTGCTTGCATTACTACACGGTGTCACAACCTAAAGACCACAATCTGAATTTAAAATTTGTGTTGAACAGAGAATTTACTGCTGGCCCACCGGACATTTTTGTTTGGCGTATCTGTAGGGGAGTGTAGGTATTAGGAGCTCTCTCAAAAGTTGACCGGCGACTTGTAATCTCTGGCCACTCTCATAAGAAGATATAGAGTGTTCATCAATAAAGTCTCTTGAGGAGTCCGCGTAGTGTGTTGGGATTGTTGCAGTCAGGCAGCAGCTTCCCGTTGGTGGAGAGACACGTCTCGACACACACCTGACCCTCAAAGTAGTGACCGTACATCTGCTTGCACTGCCCACAGTTCCTGCCGGTCACAACATGTAAGAGTACAGGCACAAGACAGCAGAATGCTTAGCTTCGCGTCCTACTGCCGGTCACAACAGTGTAAGAGTATAGACACAAAAGCAGAATGCTTAGCTTCGCGTTCTACTGACGGTCACAACAGTGTAAGAGTACAGGCACAAGACAGCAGAATGCTTAGCTTCGCGTCCTACTGACGGTCACAACAGTGTAAGAGTACAGGCACAAGACAGCAGAATGCTTAGCTTCGCGTCCTACTGCCGGTCACAACAGTGTAAGAGTACAGGCACAAGACAGCAGAATGCTTAGCTTCGCGTCCTGCTGCTGGTCACAACAGTGTAAGAGTACAGGCACAAGACAGCAGAATGCTTAGCTTCGCGTCCTACTGCCGGTCACAACAGTGTAAGAGTACAGGCACAAGACAGCAGAATGCTTAGCTTCGCGTCCTACTGACGGTCACAACAGTGTAAGAGTACAGGCACAAGACAGCAGAATGCTTAGCTTCGCGTCCTACTGCCGGTCACAACAGTGTAAGAGTACAGGCACAAGACAGCAGAATGCTTAGCTTCGCGTCCTACTGACGGTCACATTATACTGTAACTGTCCGATACTCCCCATGAGGAGGAGGTGTATGGGAATTACTTCGATCAATTTTACTGCGCACTCAACGGACACTACTAAATATTTTGACTGTACAAAACTTACGTGATGCAGATTCCAATGTTACTGCCGGCCCAACAATCGTCAGTTGAAAGGATTATTAAAGCAGCCAAACAAAAGACGGCACGACGACCAACCTGCAGATTGAAGCAGGTGGCATTATTATACACACACACACAAACACACATACACACGCACACACATACACACGCACACACATTGAACATGATCACTTACATAAGAGATGAAATGGTAAATTATCTCTTTCCACGCAGTGAAGATACATTGCGGGAATAAACACTCATTCTTAATCTCAGCACTAGATGGAAGTCAGTGATCAAATTCACGCTCCGAAAGTTTACCTCCGCTAAAAGAACCCGGTACCTACTGAATGGGAGGCTGGGTGGGCCCCAGAGTGTAATCACATACATACATACGTACGTACATACATGCGTACATACGTACATACACACGTACATGCGTGCATACATACGTACATGCGTACAAGCGTACATACATACGTACATGCATAGTACATACATACGTACATACATACATACATCATACACACATAAAGCGCAAAGAACTGGGATTTATCTCTTAACGTGATTGCATTAAGGGCAGAGATTATTTTGTCGAGCGAAGTGCTGTAGCCTACATCGAGAGGGACCTTACGTCGATAACATGAGGACAGATTCTGTAATAATCGTATTGTACGGAAAAACTCACTGTTATTAAGTGCTGAAATAAATCGTTGAATTTAGGAAACAAACACCTTCCTTTGTTTCTTCTTTTCTGTAACAAATTAGAATTTACATTGTTCAGCTGAATCGGAGAAGCTGGAATAAGGCAGGCAGTCGTTGGACAATCGAGTGGTCGTAGTTCGATTCCTCGTAGGGGCAAAAGATTTCTCTTTCTTCCAGAGCATGCAGACCGGCCCTGGGCCCACCTAGCGTTCTTCCAATGGGTACTGGGAACAGAGCGGCCGGAACGTGAATCTGACCACTTACGTCCATCTGGTGCTGAGGTTAAAATAACTGGCGCTATTCCTCCACTTTCCGCTACGCCCTCATCGGCTGTCCCATTAATCTTACAGTTAAGTCAGTACAGATGCACATGAAATGTTCCGCAGACAAGCCGACTGCACACATCACACCAAAATGTTCCGCAGACAAGCCGACTGCACACACCACACCAAAATGTTCCGCAGACAATCCGACTGCACACATCACACCAAAATGTTCCGCAGACAAGCCGACTGCACACACCACACCAAAATGTTCCGCAGACAATCCGACTGCACACATCACACCAAAATGTTCCGCAGACAAGCCGACTGCACACACCACACCAAAATGTTCCGCAGACAATCCGACTGCACACACATCACACCAAAATGTTCCGCAGACAAGCCGACTGCACACACCACACCAAAATGTTCCGCAGACAATCCGACTGCACACATCACACCAAAATGTTCCGCAGACAAGCAGACTGCACACATCACACCAAAATGTTCCGCAGACAATCCGACTGCACACATCACACCAAAATGTTCCGCAGACAATCCGACTGCACACATCACACCAAAATGTTCCGCAGACAAGCCGACTGCACACATCACACCAAAATGTTCCGCAGACAATCCGACTGCACACATCACACCAAAATGTTCCGCAGACAAGCCGACTGCATACATCACACCCACGCAGTCGGAAATAGTTCTTTGTATTTCCTGACATACTCACCGTACAAACACATGCATGAGAGTTATGTGTCTGCAACTCGATTATACTTCATGTAACAATTCTCCGACGAAGTTCGATTTTCTGTTCATGTAACTTAATTGTTCTACAGGACTGATTTTAACCGAAATTCAATTTTCCAATTGTAAATATAGTGGAAACCCACTGGGTATTTTTTTTAGAGGTTATGCATGCAGTGTACAGGCCTACTTACGTGTCTCTCACTGGACCTACTAGCATAAAGTACACAAACTGCTTGAGTCAAGGGATGACGCAATACTTTATTATAAAATACCGAAGGAAGAAGTGGTTAATATTATCTCTGTCACATTCTTCAAAGCAGTTATTTCAAAGAAAACTGTGTACTTATTCTAGCAAATGTGACTTACATAATACTTACATTTTATTAGTTTATGCATGTACGCATGTACACACATATATGCAGAGAAAAAGTTTCCGTATCCAAACACAGGTTCTGTGAAAGTCAATTTCTTAGAAAACGTCTGAAAAGTTGTTGCTGAAAATTCTTATTCAAAGGGAAGAATGCAGCTTTAAGCAAGCTTATATTTGTAGGAGTTGTACAAAAGAATTAAGCATTTCGAATATAATAACGTAAAGAAATAAGCCTTGCCAGAATTCCTAAACATGAAGTGTATTTTTTGCTTACAGTTATGTCACAGGCCTCACATGCGTCATTTTGTTAGATAGGTCTACAAGCGAAAGAAAAAGTTCTGAGAAGAATTTACGAAGTCTGCATATATTTAAATACGATTCTTTCTTATAGATAGAGGGAAATTCGTAAAATGTCGTAATGAAGACGTCACATCTCAGGTTGCCACGTTTGACTAGACCAGTGCATGAGTCGACAGTCCAGCTGTCTCCGTAAACCTTGTTCAGGTGTTTGCCTTCCGACGGATATCGTCAGAATGTGTTTGGGCTTCTAAAGTCTGGACTTCCTAACATGATCTCTCCAGCTTTGCTTTCACTGTACTAATCCATTTTATATTTATTACGTATCGGAATTGCAAAAAATGTGTTTTCTTCAAAGAAGAATTGGCTTTAGAGAAGGTTATGCTTATGCATACCTATAATTCAATAAGGTTGTAATATTGGTATATCAGAACCCTACTCATTAATACTGTGGACTATTCTCATTGTCCCATATATTCAAAATTAATTTATTAAATTAATTTTGAATACATGGGACAGTGGAAAAAGTCCACAGTATTAATGATTGTGATTACATAGACCAAATATTTTTACGATAATTCAAACAAGAAGTGTGAGAGGGACGGGGTTTGTAACAAACATGGGAAGTTGGGGAGATACATAGAGTTTCGTTTGGAGAAACTCAGTGGAAAGGGAGTTTGAGATGTAAAAAATACACGAAATAAGACAATTAAAATGAGTTTTTATAAAACATGGAATGTAGGGGATTTGAAGTGCGAGAAATTCCAAAATCACAATTTTTAGTTAGTTTACGTTTTAAGTTTTTTTCTCTCTCTCTCTTTTTGGTGTATTTAATGAGTTTCCATTTACAAAATTCGTGCAATGCCAGTATCACAATACTGGCAACAGCAGCTGTAAGTTTTAAGAAGGAATAACACCCAAATTAAGAAACTAACTTTAACTTCTGCAGCTGAAAGAGGCTGTAACTTAGAATTCGCATCGTGTCGAGCAACTCCACCGCAATACTTGCACACTGCATTAGCCACTATGGCTACCGCAGCTGCTGGCAAGAAATACGCGGCTAATTTTGTAATACTCTTAAGTTTGTGTGTTCTGTGTTATGCCTGCTTTACGAAACAGAAAACAATAGAGTTGCGTTTATGTACGTACGTATGTATGTATGTATGTATGTATGTATGTATGTATGTACGTATGTATGTATGTACGTATGTATGTATGTACGTGTATGTATGTATGTATGTACGTACGTATGCATGTATGTACGTGTATGTATGTATGTATGTATGTATGTATGTACGTATGTATGTACGTATGCATGTATGTACGTGTATGTATGTATGTACGTATGCATGTGTGTATGTGTATGTATGTATGTATATATGTAATTTGAAAAGCACTAATGCAGACGCAAAACACAATATAATAATAATAATAATAATAATAATAATAGTGTTTGAGACTGGCTGTGCCGAGGAACCCAAAGGATTACCTCGTTTATCATGTCACTGGTTAAGGAAATACAAAAAGTTACGGAGATGCTGTGGTGCAGAACACCTGGGAAGGCAGGAAGTGTCCAAATTGCTAATCCAGTCAGATGTTATTACATGTACCAACAAACGAAGATGGCTGCACTTACCATGCCTCTCGGTTCAGATTTCGCCTGTTATGCTGCTGTCTGCTCTGCTATCTGTTACATTGTTTTTCCATTTCCGTCTCTTATATAGGTGCTGACATCAGTGACACGTTGACAAAAACAAATTTGTTTTGTTTGGGGGGGGGGGGGTTAGTAAAGGCCAGTGTCTCCATGCCAACACTTAACTACGACTTTCTTTGGTTTCACAGAATCGATGTCGGCAGAGACACACAGTCACTCCCCACCCACCCCATTCTTCTGCTGACACACTACGCGTGATTTGTGTTGTTCGCTTTACCCACACAATTTGGTCCCCTCAACAAATAGAGGTTTTTTTCCCCCAAAAAAATTAACCATCAAATGTTGTAATGGAGATGCAGCGTATATTACAAATATTATTTAGACGAAGATTCAGCATTCACCTTGCGCTGTAAGCTGGAAGGGTTATTGATACATTAAACAATGGTTACAACGATCATTTGGAAGCAATTTGGCAGCAAGAAGTCCTAGTCCAGTGTTTTTCAAACTTTTTGATATATAGAACCCTTTTCCAGACTGAAACATTTTACGGAACCCCACTCCTGCTTTTGAGTGGGCAAATAGGCGAACTAAGCAAATGTAGATTGTAGATTCTTTTTTATTTTTGCTTGTAGGCAAGTAACATTATAACTTCACTGTCGGTTTAATCAGTCAATACAACAGTACAAATTATTGTGTATTAATTCCTCAGTGTGACGGATGAGCCTGTTTTGATGAACACATCAATTTAAAATCTAGTCTAATGGGTGACAGTTACAATATGAGATCAGCCTCAGGATCCAGCTTACTTCTGTATTTAGTTTTTGTCATACTCACTGGTCAAGTGAGTGTGGAGGCAGTGTTCACAGCGACCCGTCTTAGATTATTCTTCTTCGGGCAGCACCTCTCAGAAAGGCTCGAATATTCTGACCTTATGCATTTGTTTCCTTCCGAAGTATTCCCTTTGAAACTGTAATACCCCATTTTTAAATATTACCTCGTATCCATAGCGTAACATTTATGTAGAAAAAAGTTGCTAAAAATAATTGCAACATACAAAATTCCCAAGCTTTCACCAGCTTTTCGCGGAACCCCAGGGTTCCGAGGAACCCAGTGTGAAAAACACTGTCGTAGTGCATTCTAAGGTATTATCCCAGCATTTGCATTTAAGTACTGTCCCTGTGTTTCATTAAGCACCAAGCCATGAAGGTGTAAGGGGGATTGGTCTTGTAGCTCTACGAATTCTTCATCTCGGTGCTAGATGGAACCGAGTGATCAGTTTCGCCCTCGGCCAATTTACGCTTGGGGGTGGCCACCTGATACCATAAAGTAGGTACAAACACAGTCGGGAGAGTAGCATCTGTTCTTTTGGGGATCACACCTCTTTTGTCCATCCCATATTTAGTCATATTAAATTAGGTTATAGACCAACTGATGCACACTAAAACCACTTTTTAAGTAGCTTTATGATTAAAATTGTTAAAATTGTACCTCTACACGTGTTTCGATCCTAGGATCATCGTCAGGGGGTTTTTTGCTAAAAGCTACAGTCACTTCAAACACATGATTTAAAATATTCTTTCGGCACTTTAAAACTTATAAGTTAAAATCTTGTAAAAAGACTCGTTAAAAGTTGTAAAATTATAAAAGTACTGTTGATGGTAGAATGCGGAAGTGCTGGCGTGTGGGATCGTGGTATTATAGGCATGTGCAATGTTTTTATGGGGAGCGGAGTGTGAAATCCATATTTAGTCACTTTGCAAAGTGAGCGCTCTCGGAGTTACAGAATACTACGGGTGTAACAGTTGGTCTGTCAGGCCGCAGTTCAACCAAGAACGAGCCCTAATTTGCTGGTGTCGGCAACACAAGCGAAAAAGTAGCGCTAGGAAAATACCTAGTTGTTCTGTTACAAAACTATTGAACTGTAAAATACCTAGTTGTTCTGTTACAAAACTATTGAACTGTAAAATACCTAGTTGTTCTGTTACAAAACTATTGAACTGTAAAATACCTAGTTGTTCTGTTACAAAACTATTGAACTGTAAAATACCTAGTTGTTCTGTTACAAAACTATTGAACTGTAAAATACCTAGTTGTTCTGTTACAAAACTATTGAACTGTAAACTACCTAGTTGTTCTGTTACAAAACTATTGAACTGTAAAATACCTAGTTGTTCTGTTACAAAACTATTGAACTGTAAAATACCTAGTTGTTCTGTTACAAAACTATTGAACTGTAAAATACCTAGTTGTTCCGTTACAAAACTATTGAACTGTAAACCCTAGGAAAATGTTTGTACGAGACGAAATTCATCTGAGAAACCAAGTGGTGGTTGGCGGGGGTTGGGGGGTGGGATGGGGGTGGGGGTGGAAACTGTGATAAGTTTAGAGGAGGAGGAGAGAGGAAGCATTCTAAACAGGGCTACCTTATTTTAAAGAATAGTATAGTTAAGAACAGAACTGTGTATTTGCAGAAAAGATAGCGAGGCAAACAATGGAGTTTCGTAAGCAAATATAATGGATCTGTACCGATAATGATCTGATGTTAGCAGTCACATCCAAGGAAAAATGTAGGTCTGCTCAGACTTAAAAATCTGTGGTGTCGGCGTCTTTCAGGTATGTTACTGGGCTACATGTGCAAAGCTGTGTGATAGAATACGGGTATTTCAAAATTAACAAATTAAGAAATGGATGCACAGTTTAGCAGCTCTGGCGTCGTCGCTCACTTTTTTAAAACCGCTAATTTCGAACACCGCAACACTTACTGAAAGCTGTTTTGTACATGAAATATGTGTCATTGTTCTTTACAGCTCTGCTCGAAACGTTTTGAATTTTTCGCTGCTGTAAATATTTTGGGAGTTCCGCTCGAGATGCGTGCAGAAGAGCAAGTAGATATTCATATAAAATATCCGTTTTGTTCTTTCTAATTTTAACTAGAATTTGAACATAACAACTTTGAGCGAAACTCACTAATATTATACGAGAATTTAACGAAAACCCATTCAAGTAGCTTGCGGACAGAGGGACAAATATGGCGCCAGTTTGCGAAGTTTGGTATCGCACCAGAAACCGCACAAAAAGGAAAGCAGGAGCTTAACCAGGTCAGACAGAAAAGGCGTAACTGAAAGATCGTGAAGACTGCGGCCCCTTTTGTTTGCGACGCCGTGTATCCTGGTAGCTATTTTCAAACCTTTCGGAGGAACGCATTAACTCTGTCTACAGAGACAAAAGTAAAGATGGCGATAGCACGCTCCTCCAAAACTTTGACGTCTACCTGCCAAACTTCACGCCAACACATCCAATAAAACTGTTATCTCAGTACAGATGGGTGGCTTTCCATTCTTTCGAATTACTGCAGGTAATAACCTCTAGTGGCAATGTCAGCAACATTCAACCAAATACCTAACTCAAAATTTAAACCTAAAATCAAAATTCAAAAAGATAAATCTACCGCTATTATTCATTCATTACACATGTATTGCCATCGTGTCTTAGTACCTCATTCTATGTAACCTCTACAGTTGTTAATTAACCCACCGTCTTTTGAGATATGCGCACATTAGTCCCTTAGCTGGGTTAAATGTCATCTGACTCTTACCATTTCTCGAAAACTATTTCCTAATACCATATCTTTAACGACGCGCCGCGGCACATACGTGTGCCAGGGACAACTTAGTGAAGTACATGAAGATAGGTTCGATTTTTGGTAAGCGCAAGGATTTTCTGCTTGCTGCTCTGTTGGGACCGGCTCTGGGGCCCACGCAGCCCATATCCAGTGGGTACCGGGCGCTGCTTCCCAGGAGTTACAGCGGCCGGAGCGTGAAGGTAACTCACTCCTCTCTACTGTCGAGATGGAGGATACATTAAACATTATTTCTGCTGTTCTGTACATTTTCGAGTTGTGGTTTGTAATTAAGCATAAAGACAACTTCTTGACTTCCGCAGTGAGGAAGTAACCGACTATCGGCTAAACAACCAGCGTTTGCCGGCAGGAATGTGCAGGAAGTAGGTTGTAGTTTTGTACATTCTTATAACAAACGAATGGCTCATCCCGCCTTAGCATTTCTCCATAGATGGCACTGATGTACCATGCCACCTCCCGAACTTAATTGTGAAATAAGGTGCTAAGTGTTGTATTAAGTTATGGAAACATTTAAGCCAATACAGATACACTGGTGTTATTAAAACTTGTTAAGTGTAGTTACTGAGGACTGTCAACATCTTTTGAGATACAGCCGACCAATAGGATGGATTTACTATGTGAAGACTTCTTTAATCTTATAGGAACAGCATTAAAACTCAGCATTAGGTGAGTAGATAATAAGATTACTGTCTTGAAACACAAGATGCAAAATACATATTTATTATGGTAGAATATATTAAAACAAATGTTGTTAGCTCATATGAAACAGCTGGCATATAGCCAGGTGAAATTTTAATAGGAAATATTTGTATTTGCCAACACCATTATTGAATATGGAGCATAATATCTATCGAGAAAATGATTCATATGCACATTTAGTACTTTATGTCAGTGACAACACACAAAGAAGACCTAACCTCAATAACTTGACGAACATTTATACCGAGATAATAAATATCTTAAAATTACAATATGCACTATGCAGTGCTGCTGCCTGAGCACATTATCCTAGTTACATTTTTAGTAAAGGTGGACATTGCAATACCGACTCAAACATACCTTCCACTGTCATCAGCTGTGCATTTATGATAGAGATATTATAGTACTTATTCTGATTCGTAATTTTGTATTTTCACCACTTACCATTTGAATATTTTGACAATATTTTATGACACTCAGTTTTAGCAAGTATACATATCATTTAAGCAACTATATTCAGCTTGTTTCAAATCTGTTTCTATTGAACATAAAATGTTTTGTATTTATAATTTCTGAAATAATGTAACAAATTTTCTCTCTCTTCTTTCTGCTAATACACTTCAAATTCTAAGAGTTATATTAAAATATTTTAAGACATGCCCATTGCAGTTTGAAGTAATTTTACTGAAATCTGGACTCCATGCTTTAGTGCACATTAAAATTTGTGTTTAGGTAATGACAGTAGGGATTGACTTATCCTGAATAAACCTTCATGTCTCATGTTAAAGTTTGCATGTCTTACTACATTTTTAGAATTTAGAGTATGTAAAATATTTGTCTTAATACTTATAAAAATAGCTGTTTCTAATGCTCTTATTCTGTTTTTATGTGTGTTACCAGAGTTGGTCATAGTTACAAAGACAAGTAGAAGATTGCAGTTACGCTCATAATGGCAATGAAAGGTGTGTCCAAGTTGGTACTACAGTGTCTACATTTGCTAAAATATTCATGTTGTACCTCTAGACAGCAGCACTGTTTAGTATGTATCATCATTCTGTCAAGTTGGTATAAATATATTGTAGCTGTCAGTCCAGAACTTTTTAAGTTCACAGTATATACAGTCAGTGAACTGTGATCCAAAGTGCCCCTCAAGGGCTGTAATGCATAAAATAATGCATAACATATCTTTATTACTCCTGAAAATAGAACATAGAAGTAAAAATTTTGGGGTGATAAGAGATTTGGAATTATATTAAACATTAATATTGTTAAATCAGATGGTTTTAATTTATTAATATATTGGTGTACATTATTTACTGAATTTTGGGCGAGAATATTCAAGCACCCAATAATTGCGGTAAGAGTCTGCTTGCTTTTGGTTTTTGTTTTTGCCATCTTCTCTTATAACTACATCTTCTGCACGAGATATTGCATCTTTTTTTTGCAGAATTTTGCTGATTGTTTCATATATACCCCCACCTTCTTCATCCTCTTCTTGTTCTTCTTCATCTCTAGTTGACTTTCTGCCTCCATCTTCCAAGTTATGTTCCTTATTTTGTGAATTGTGATTCTGAATTTCAGGTTTTGCTTGCAATGTTTGTGTGACTCCTTTTCATCCTCATTTTGTTCACTGCTTGTTACTGATTCCTCGTTATCAGATTCATATCTGTCTTTATTCTCAAGCTCTGTTTCGTCATACCTGGTTTTTTGTTTCACTTGCAGTTCCTGACTGTCTGGTATTTCACTAAGTGTCAGGTCCCTTCCTGGAGAGATACTGAGTGTGTCTGAGAGAGCTACAGAACTAAGTGGAGTTTCTCCTGTTTCATTGGATGCAGTCACATGTTCCCTTTGCTCTAATTCTTTTTCTTCTTGTTCTTCATTCAGTTTGAAGCCTGGTCTGGAATATTCATCCACATTACCATCCTTCTGTAACAATTCTCTGTTTTCCATTTGTTTTCTGGGTTTGTTACTTCCATTTGTTTTAAATTCCAGGTCACTTTGTTTCTCTTCTTGAATGATTTTCTCTCCATTATTATTATTCTCTAGTAAATGATTTTTTAATCTTATGCCATGACTGTCATTCTCTTGTCTAGATTCATGGCTTGAGGTGATTTGGCCTTGCCTGTAGCTGGGGTCAGTATCCTCTCCATCCTTGCTACTCAAGTGGCCAGCACTCCTTTCAAGTTCACTGTAGTCTTGTTCATCTTGAGCAATTAGTGATGCGTTTCTTACATCCTGTCTGTTGCTGTTATGTTCAGGTAAGTGACTTGAAGGAACATCTGTTAAAGTTCTTGTGTTTTCTTCTGATTTCTCATCAGTTCCTGTGGAATCCATCTCTTCACTGTCTTTGTGCAGCATTCTCATTCTATTATGGACCTGTCTGGCATTATTATTGATGGAAAACTCCTTGACACCACTGTCTTGATTTGATTCTTCATCACTCAACTCATGCACTTGATACGTTTTTGCATTATACCTATCCTGTGGTATTGACCTTATCACAATTCTGTTTTGTCCTTCATGGTCATCATACAATTCAGGCAAGTCAGTTACTTTCCCAACTCCACCAGATTGCGTTTCTTCAAAATTATTTTCAGTTAATTCTTCATACTGTCCAGCAAAACCTGTGGCACTCCTGGGAACACGAATGATACTGGTCGGCCATGTTTCTAATGGTGGGATTCTGGGATTTATTTTGTTCTTATAGCCGTTTGATAATTTACTTAATTTATAAGCCTGATTATGGAATGTCTTCCTTTGTTTCAATTTATTTTTTGGTTTGTACTTGTTTATTTCTTGTGTATTTGTAACTCCTTTATGAGAAGCTTCCCGTTTCTGTCTTTTAACTTCAGTATTATTGCTGCTGCTTAACACATTATCCGTGACATTAATTCTGACAGTGTCATTGTGTATGACTGTTTCATCCACTCTGTTATCTTCCCTTGTTTGCTGGCTTGGTGCTGCTATCACTGGATCATCAAAATTGTGGACTTCAATACTTTGAACAATATCTGGATTAGGAGGAAATGCAAGTTGAATGTTCTGGTCTGGGTTAAATGTTGGCTTATGTTGTTCAGGTTGTTGCTGCACGGGATAAGCTTGCAGAATATGTTCAGTTTGTTGCTGTAAAAACACAGAATTGTGGGTTGGAAATAAATTGTATTAATGACAATGTTTTGTGTAGTCTGCACTCAATACATATGTATATCTGTAAGCATATTATTAATCCCACTGCCATCATGTAGGTGGTTTACGGCTGTAGCTCATAGGTGCATACATGCAAGAACCATTATAATTTCAATACATAAGCTTTCTCTAGCACACTGAGATTTCAGACTTCATTAATTATGTTCAGTGCTATAAGTATGTTGAGAAAGTTTGTCAAAGTTGAAATAATTGTGAATGACAGTAACATGTCCAAATTTTGTGCCCAAAGAAATTAGATCTGTGACTGCTCCCACTCATTGCAGAATTGTCGATCTTCCCATTTCTTACACAAAAGTGTAAAGATTAATATATACAACACTGTGCTACCTATTGTATTGTGTGGGCGTGAAACTTTGTCTTTTTCCCTGAAGGAAGAATATAGTTTGAGGGTGTCTGAGAACTGGGTGTTGAGGAGAATATTTGGAACTAAGAGGGAGGAAGTGGCAGGAGCATGGAGAAAATTGCATAATGAGCTACTTCATAATTTGTACTCTTTCACAAATATTGTTATGGGGTTAGATTAATGAGGGTGAGATGGGAAGGACATGCAGAATCCATGAGGAAGATGATAAAGACATACAAAATTTTAGTCACAAAATCTGTAGGGAAGCCTCCATCCAGTTTTAAGACCACGAGGCAGATGGGAATATAAGAAGAAAGTGTATCTTGCAGATGTATATGTAAGGGAGTAGACTGCATTCATCTGGCTGATGACATTGTGCAGTGATTGCTTGTCATGCACAATGACTGTTTACATTTCATTGAAGATGGGCAATTTCTTCAAAAGACAAATGACTATTGACTTTTCATGAATTGCTCTGTTTTATGGGGTCAGTTTGTTAGTAATGCTGTAACCTGCTTAATAGTGTAATTACTTTCTCACATTCTCTCTATATCTGCACCATTGTATGAGACATTTCATAAATTGTGAAAAACCAGATGAAACTACACATATTTAAATAAATTTCTTAGGGAGACAGAAGGATGACAGGTGGTGGGGATCTTGTCCAGTGGTGGGCATTGTTATTGGCAGTATTTGATCATTAGGGTACTGCTACCACAGAGTTAGTTTTAGTGTCATTTTCCAATGCAGTGACCGTGACATGCCAAACATGACAGCAAAATGTGTGAACCATGTTTCATTTTTGCTCTTAGGTCCACCCCAAAAGTGATGTACATAAATTTTTACCAAGTTCAGATTTGGTGGAGACATAACTATTTTTGAATATGAACAAAATTTTCTTATAGAACAGTTTAATGGTGTATTAATGTAATTTAATTATGTCACAATATCTTGTGAGCAAAATAGGCATAAGCAAATGATCACTGTGCTGTAAAGACATACCACTTCATGTTTTTTTTTTTATCATGACTGCAGTTCATTGTATGACAGGCCATGAAGGCCCAGAGGGGGAGTAGAGATATAGCTGTACTCTTTCTTTAACCTCGGCGCTAGATGGGGGTGGGTGGTCAATGCCACCCCCTGCCGCTTTACCCCATGAAGACACAGTACCCATTGTATTTTATCATGATTATCAGTTAAAAATTTGTGCTTTTATAAAAAAACAGTGTTCAGGAATTAAAAATTTGAAACATGTGTAAAATATGTTTGATATTCCATGCAAAGTGCAGTATGGAGAGCTTAGTGCAGTTACTACATTTTAGTGCATATATATTTAAGCTCTTTTACTGAGGTCAACTTTTTAATTTTTGTTGGCATATATATACACACTTGTCTTATAATAAATAGTATACTCAACTATATTTGTACAAATAACTTTAATCACTACACATCTAAAACTTTACAACAATTTACATCTCACAAAGCCTGATTCACATGGCACAATATTAACCCTTTTCATACTACACATGAGATATTTTATGCAGAAACACCAGCTGTGTTTTCTGAAAATGTCTTTAATGTCTGATAGCATAAACACAAAGATTTGACATTCCTGTTGCCACAGATATATGCAAATGAAGGGTAGCATTGTGGCACAGATGATAATGCAGTATTGAAGGGTTAAGGACACCACATGACCACAAAAGTAGCTGGAAGCCATGGAAATGTGCTGAGTGAATAAGGCTTTACGTTGCATGTATTCTGTGCAATTTTAACATAGAAATAACCTATAATGTCGCAATGACATGCCATAATTTTTTAATAATTCTATTTTAAGTACACAGTTTGAGATATGGATAATCATTGATCACATTCTGTACTTACACTTGCTTGATACGTTATGGCAAAGGGTAAACAGTCACTTAACCCTTTCCATGCTGAACTTTGAGTGAATGAAATCTTGTGAAATTTAAGGTTCTCGCAGCAGTTAAGTATGAAGACCTTCTGGGATGTGAAACAGTGTAATGTTTGAAATAGGTACCAACATTTCAGCCTGAAGGTAAGACAGTAGGTTCCTCTGAAACGTTTGTTTATTGCTACTTATTATAGTATATTATTTGATGTCAAAGCCTTTATAAGTTGCGTTTTTGTGATATATAAATTGTAAAGTCAAATTAACTTGTCAAATGTCACATGTGTGACTAAATAGATGAAAGAATAAACTAAATTAAATTATCTATAAAACTACCCGGTATCACTTTCCAGAATGTAGTAATCTTCAACAGAAATTTTGTCCTCAAAATGATTTTCTTCTTAGTTACTACACCTTGTAGGATTGAAAGCTTGTTCTGACGTTTCAGAAGAACGTGAAATATCCCCCCTCCAAACCTAGTTATTTATAAACGTGAGAATGGCGAATACAGAGAATAAAATCTAGTAAGAAAAGGAGAACTGAAAAATGAGAACTGAAAAGGAGAACTGAAAAAAAAAAAAAAAAACATATGAGCTAAGACATGAATGTAACAACTTGAATGATAATACTCCTTTTAGTAGTGTATAAGACTACTCTCTGCTTCAGATACAGGTGCTGACTTCAAACACATAAAACTTGAGTACTTAACGATGAATGAAACAGGTAAACTATTATCAGGCAACTAGTTGCATTCATGGAGAACAGGAGCCCAACATTTTGGAGAACCTCTTTCCTCTCTTATCAAGGAATGTTGGCACAATGATGTCAGAGCAGGTCTCAGAAATGTTAGATTTCTGCTATGAATTGTTACATCTAGTCACCCAAGAATATTTTATCACATTTGGAAAATATTTCAGGAATTTTATTCAGCTTCAAACCGAAGTTTGAGGCAGTGCTTTGAAAATTTAAGAGAAAACATTTATAATGAAATGGCATGGTATAATTAATGTGTATTTACAAGCAAGGAGATGAAGGTATATGCTACAATAAGCTTGTACAATGCTCTGCTGTCTTACATGATGCAGGAATTTATCAGTAATTATGTGGGGCTAGATGCTGCACAAGAGATGATATAATTGGTTTGTCCTACCGAACTTATATGCTATTTTATAGTTGAACTCTCTAGTGTAATGGTCAAAAGAGAGTCTATTTATATTTACGTATGTACATGAAGTGACAACTAATGTAATGAATGTATTATGGCCTTCTGATACAAGTCTAGGTTAATGGAGAATGTCTTCCTCATTCTGCATTATTTATGATGTCAAAGAATTATGTTTTTAGTCTGAGTGAAAATCCACATTCTGTGAAGTTTGTTACTAAATGAAAGATTTCTGCTATTCCAGATGTTTGTTACTATTTGGAAGGGTGGGTCTAAAAGTATATTTATGTTTATATGCTTTCATTTTCCTGTTTCCTGAAGAAAGTTTTTAGAGAAGTCACTATTACTTGACTTGACATATCTTATATGTTTCCTTATTTTAAGTATATACACTTTTAAGTTCTGTCTCTTAATGACAATGTGCTATATACACATTCACACTCAGCATGATACCCAGTACCAAAGGGTACACACAAAAGCACTCCATGCCATTTCCCCATCTTGAGTGTAGAAATTTACATTGTGAAGGGAGCCATGTCCAATGTCGTGTGCAGGATCTACTTCTTGCCAATGTGGTCGAAGATTGAAGCTAAATTACTCACAAACGGTGTTGCTGGAGGAACAGCAGCCGGTGAGCCAAAGTCTGCCCACTTCGTGAGGTCGACACCTGGAATTACCCCACTTCGACACGGAACTCTCGGGTTTCTGCAATGAACAAAAATATCATTTATGTTTATTATGGTGCACAATGGACCAGCCAACGGGGAATGGGTGGATGATACATTTCACTGAAAATATTATAGTGATTACCACATATAGTGACAATGTCTGACAACAAAGTATTAAGGGCCGATTTGTTGTTGGTGAGAACCCTAAATCTCCTGTCACATCTGCTGTCTAAAAATGTAGAATGTGAAGATTAAACTATAAAAACTATCATTTTGTCTGTTGTTTTGTATGGGTGTGAAACTTTGTCTGTCCCATTAAGGGGAGAACAGTGTGCTGAGAATATTTGAACCTAAGACGGAGGAAGTGACTGGGGGATGGAGAAAATTATAAAACAAATAGCTTCATGTTGTTCACCAAATCTTATTATTGAACTTACATCAGGAAGTGTGAAATGGGCGGGACATATAATGCATATGTGGAGATAAGAATGGTACATAAAAGTTTAGTAAGAAAACTTGCAGTGAAGACTATTTGAAGGATCATATGCATTTGTTCGTCTATTGGCCTGAGGTATAATCTGTGTCATAACTTAAGCATTGCTTTCCAAAGTATTCTAATAACATAATTGGCATTTATTTCTCCCTGCTGAAAATTATCTTCTCATCCTGCAAGGGGAATTGATTATTGGGCTAATGAGTTCAAAGTTGAATTAAATTAATTGGTTGTCTGTGACTTTCAATACATTATACAAAAGCAACTAAACATTGTATAGAAACTGTGTGTGTGTGATCTGAGAGCTCTGAGTTTAACTTGAAATAGGTACTTAAATTTATATACATACAATATAAACACAGATGCATACTTTTTTTTATTAGTTCTGTTAGTTTCAAAGTAGCTTCTCTTTGTTTATTGGGCTTTAATTGTATTTTACATGTTGCTCAATAGCGTGCTTGTTTGGGAAAGCCAGCAAATGAAGCAGTGAAGACTTTCCATATAAAATGTGCTGTTGACTATGATCAGGCAAATTCCAGTAGCTGTCATACTGACTGCAGGACTGGGGATCAAATCCCACAGGTGGAGGAGGGACTTTTCATTTTCCACCATTGTGCTCAGAACAAGGTTGAAATCAACCCAGGCTCCTAGGAGATAAAGTTTGCAACTGACCACTTATCTTCATCAAGCTTTAATGTTAAGAGTGTATGCAGCTTTACCTCTGCAGCTACTGTATGCCTTCATGGTGTAGTGCATAGGCCAGTGGCCACTTCTTCTTCACTTTATTTTAGTAATTTGTTAATAATGTTATTTATATGCTTTACTGAACAGCATGGCATGACGATGTATGGCATAGTGGATGTATAGCACCATTCATTCTTAACCATGGGCACTAAATGAAAGTGGGTGGTCAGTCTATATGCCATCCACTTTGGTGAAAGTGTCCCGGTACCCATTGGGTATTTGGGTGGGTGATCTAAGGTGAAGTCCAAACACAAAGAGTAGAATCTCTGATCTGACTGAGAATTGAACTGCTTTTCTCCCATCATTCAGTTCACAGCTGAGTCACTACACTGACTGAGTTATGCCAATTGCAGTTTGATAATAAATAAGACAAAACATAGCTTGTAGTGAGTGTGCTACACGGTAAAGGTGTGTTACTTACATCTCATGGTCTGGCAGAACCATGGGATACACTTGAATTGTATCAATTAGGTCAGTATTGTCACAAATAACTCGAGACAGCTTTATTTTTCTGATCTCCTGCAGTTGCTCTGAAAATGAGAGAAATATTTTTATTCAACACATTAACCCTTTAAAGCACAGTGGTTACTATATCTACCACATTCTTGAACATTAGAAAGCTGCAGTTTGCCCACATAATGTATTTATGTGTTTTGTATGATGTCACAATTAATAGCAATGATTTTCCTAAACAAGTGTTAACTTTTTTATTTTTAAAATGAGGTGGCAGTGCCTTTACTGTGACATAGGAACTTAATTTGTATATTGCATGTAGATGACCTTCAAGTTCCAAGGGCTTGTTATTATCCAATTCAGAAACTATCTGTTCAAAAACAATGCAGATCAGGATATACGAAACAATAATTTATCTCTTTGTTTTGTATGGCTTCCAAACCCAATCTCTTGCTGTGAGCAAGGGACATAAATTACAAGTGCTTGAAAGGAAGTGAAAGAAATGAAGTAAGTAAGCAGTTTATGATTCCCTATAGTGGGAAACTGTGGTTTATACAGGTCATCTGGTGTTGTTTCTAGCATCTTGAAATTTATGCAGGTATGATGGGCTGGGTATGGATATTATATAACAAGGAACTCTATGATTAGGCAGGTAACCTGCTATTGTTAGGGCAGTGGAAAGTAGCACATTATGACAGACTGGGCTGTGTTAATTTTTACAAAACACATATTGTTGTTAGGATAGTGACATGTGGAGGTTGTCATGGGTTAGGCACATAGTGTACCTGGTGTGAAGGATGACGGCTGGTTGCCAAGCTCATACCAGAACCTGTCACCACGCCTGGAGTAGCTGAACTGTGTGGCAATAATGCAGGCAAATGTCGGCCCAACCATGCTGCCAGGCAATGGTCTCTCAGAGACACCACCTGACCATAGGTCCACATCAGAGGGGTGCCTGCGGGGTTACAGAAGAGGGTGTTATAAATTCCAGTTTTACAAATATTCTCCACTGGCAGAAAGCCTGCTGGAAGTATAACACGGATTAGTTGCAGTTATCATCATCACACTCATAGTTGGTAACATTGTTCCACTCCTATATGTTGCAACACTTGACGGACCCTTCGAAATCCCAGTTTCTTTGAAAACACATGCTGCAAACTTCAAAGGTTCTGGAAATGCACCTACATTCATATTGAGATAATTATTAGTGAAGTAACTATACACATTAAAGATGCTGATATCCAGAAATACACTGAACTCTCAACAAAGCTGGTCACTACCGTACTGACTCCAACACTTGTACTGCTGCCATTCATTGCTGCCTTCTTCTGCTCCTGTTCTTAACTACTACCAATGTTGATTGCTAACATACATAATGACAGAATAGCAAGTGTTTCTTTATATATGTATGGACAACAGCAGCAGCACACACACACTGTGAAAGATATTGAATGTAAGTTCGTATTTACAGTCAAAATTGACTCTGTACAAGTTGTTGTTATTGCTACCCACCTCAATAAAATAAATGATTATGTCATATTGTCCACTTATTCGGAAATGTATAGTCTGAAAGTAATGCTCTTTTAGTGTGTTTTAAAATTGATGCTTACAGTAATGTTCAACAATATATACTCGTAATCATGTAAATTTATTCCTATTTCTTTTAATTCCTGACATATTTTATCATACTGTGTACCCATTGAACATCGCAGTCAAATGGGAAGTAGACCTTCTTTATATTTGGAAGGTCCTGGGTTCAAATCTGAGACCAGAGAAGGCAATTCTGACTGACGTCTTCTGTGGTTTTCTTCAGTCCCTCCAGAAAAATTCCAGAATAGTGCTTCAAATTTGGACATCACTGTTTCCTGCTATGTCATTTCCAATCCCTTATTCACTAAATCACTTGTCATTCATCAATATATAATCTGACTGAACATGTCATTAATTAAACCATAAATAAATGTCACAGTACGTACTCATAAATCGAAGCATATCTCCTGATGGTTTCATTAGACATTGAACCAAAAAGCTCATCAAAAGTGTGAGCATCAGGAAGTCCACAGAATTTTCTGAAATAACAAAGATAAAACATCAGACACTTCAAAGTATTCACATCTTTATTCTATTATTTTAGTGTTACATACAAGATGTCCTGCCTAAAATTGGGACATGTAAAAACTGGATGTACATGTACTGATAAAATCCATATTGTTGTTTTGCATGGTAATATATAGGTATTACTATGGAAATTTATTGAGAGAATAATTATTTCACTAAAAGCTCAGTATGGAAAGGTTAATAATTAATCCTACTGCCATATTATGTTTGGTATATTTGCTCTCCAAGTATGATGGCAAATTTAGTTCTCACCTGAACTCCATGTATCCAGGCAGACCGAATTCACGACCTCTCTGCATGTTAAATGACGCCAAGTCCATGCCAAAACGTGCTCCTGGTTTCTTGAATAAATGATTTGTTACCTGAAAATATGTTATTTGTAAGTTGAGAACCAAACAGTTAATATGATATCTCATCATGTGGTATCTCATAACATCTCATATCGCTGGTACTCAATTATTTTTTAACATAATTAAATAATGTAATTACATTCTTATAGCATGTACATACATTTATAAAAAGTTTCGTAAAGTGTAAAAAAGGTAAACTTGTCCCTGTCCATGCTATGAATTCACACAGAGGGAACAGAGTTACAGCACCACTCATTCTTAACCTTGGCACTAGATGGAGGTGAGTAGTCAACTTCATGCCCCAGCAGTTTTACCCCCAGTGAAGAACCTCAGCACCTATTGAATAGGAGGCTGCGTGGCCTTAGAGCCCAGCTGTATGTTTTGGAGAAGAGAAAAAACACTTGCCCCATTTTTTAGTAATAAAAAAATGTGTTCAATTAATTGTACAATGTTTTTAGCCTCATTGTGGCTATAGAAATTAATGAAAATTCTAAAAGTACTCATCTTATATTAAATTCGTGATGACACTAAACTAAATATTAATAGAACTTTCGAGTTTTCAAATCATTGCTTATGGTCTGAACACTTATTACATAACTTCAGTGTCCGTTTAGATTAGGTTGCTGTACCTCCTGAGTAACAGAATCGTCCATTGCTTGTGCAACCTGATTCATCAGTCCCATGAAATATTCATCAAGAACACCGGCACGATACAGGTCGTATGGTTGTCTAATCAAGTCTGAAAGTCGGCGAGAAGCTGAAATATAACAAGAATATATATTAGTCATCTCTAAGCATTCTAATGATGCTATATTATGCTTACAATGGTTTGGTTGCTGGACTTTCTCCATAGTCTTGTATTCACAAAAGAACACAATATTTCAGAAACTTGTGCTGCTTTTACCCTGAGACAAAATGTCGGAGAGGTCTGTGTAGTTGGATCGGACGGATAGAGCTATTCTCAGTCACTGGACCTAGTTTCTGAACCAGTGTGTTCTTTTATGAAAATGAGATGATGGACAAACTCCAGAAACCATATGAGGCTAATAAATGGGTTCATTTAGCACCAGACTGAGAGTTACTGCAGAAAGAAAATTACATGTTTCTCATAGTAGTAATTCTTGATATTTTGTATTCCATCAAGTAATAGGCTAATACATAATTGTGGTTTTGCCTACCAATGAACTTGTGTGCTTTGCTCCATCGTTCAATGGCTGTGGGCAAGAGAGAGTGTCCAAATCTGAAGGCAGCAGCAGCAAATGCATCAATCACATTGGGATTGACATTAGGATCGTAGCCATCCCAGTATCCCTGAAGATAATATCAAGTAGCAAAGTTAATAGTATGAATAGTATGACCACAACATTAGTTGTGAAACATCATATTTTCTTATACCATCCCACAGTGGTTAAATTGTATAGGTCAGAAATATAGGATTATTTTTTTCAAGGCAATTTCCCTAGAAAAAAAAGTATGTCTTGTTTTGAAGTATTGTCACAGCATAAGCTACCGATACTGAGTAAAATATTGGAAACTCAGTCAAGAGACAGTCCAGTCACTACGCCTTCTGCAGAGAGGTGAATAGTTTTGTTGTAAATATGATAGTATAATAGACAAGGTGATTTTGCACACACAGATACACAATATAGCTGCACAAAAAGTATGATGATGTCTTCAGAGTTTCAGGGATATGAGAATGCCTGTGACCCACAAAAGAATGTTGCTGTTTAAACATGTAAGAATTCTTTTTATAAGTATCTCCCAAACCTTTTCCAAAAATGAATTCACCAAAATAGTGTATCACCAGTAGCCCATGACAGTGGCATGAATAACGTTACCCTTATTTGAAGGGTGTTTACCTAAAAAGGTTCAGTTTCATTTTTGCAGATGTCTGAGTATGTGGGTTATAAGATAGCCTCTAACAATTACAGATACTGTTGATTGCAAAAATATTTCACTACCAGCATATATCAACAGTTACAAACAAAAGTAGGGGTTGTGGCTTATTTAATAATTTGTTTATGATATTCTAGATGTTTACTAAAGCCTAGTTGAAACATTTTTGTTTTAAATCCTTTATTTGTAGTTAAGTGTAAGGTTTGTCAAAACATGATTTCAGATTTGGACAGATAATTTAGATCTTATCAAAAATTAAATGTTACTTGACCTCTTTCTGTGTGAGAAGTCCAAATTTTTCCATGACTTCTTTGCCAAGGATGATTGGTAGGAACTCATTGTAGGTAATGTGTTGAATCTCAGCAATAACAATCCGCCGGGCCTCCTAGAACATTCATAGAACAGGGCCACATAATGTAGTGCAAACCATAATCTCGCCAACATTTTCTTCTAATGTCTCTGACTGTGTTCAGTATTACCTGGTACAATGTTTCATCATCCCAGTGAGGGTTAATTTGAGACAGTGCATGAGCAATACGATTGTGTTCTCTTGCCATCAGGGTATGCATACATGTCAGGACCAACTGTTCATTTACTCGGATCTCACCTGAAACATTTCACATAACTGCCAGTCAATGCACATGTTTGAAACCTTTGTCATACTATTTGAGTTTTTCTGCTTTTTTTTTATGGAAGTTTTTATGGAAGCAAATTCCATTACCAAAAATTTAGGTTAGGTTAGGTTAAATTTAAATCTGTTATTTGTTTTCTTGTGTGATGCTTACACTCATGTACACTTAAGTTAATTGTATACGACTTAATGTACCAAAAATTTCAATTTGGTTACGTTAGGTTAAATTTAAATCAGTGGAACCATGGATGTAACTTAGGGGGGGGGGGGGGGGCAAATGCCCCTTTAATATTTTTTATACCTAAGAATATTTTTTGGGTTGAGTTGAAGAGGGACAAATAAAAAAATATATTTTCTAAACTACTGGTTGGATGGTGTAAAGACAGAAAACAATGAAAAAAGTCTGCATTTTAGGGGAAACAGAATAGAGGCATGGTCGTTTCCCCCCCCCCCCCCACCCGCTATGTTATTAGCCAAGGCATGCTTGTGAGTGGAACCCAGATAGCATAGTTGGTATAGTGACTAGGCTATAGGCTATGGGGCTTGATGATCCGGGATTCTATTCCCAACAGAGGCAAGAGATTTTTCTCTTCTCCAAAATGTCCAGACTGACTCCTAGACCCACCCAGCCTCCTATTCAATGTGCGCAAGGGTTCTTTCCCCTCACGTAAAGTGGTTGAGTTAAGAAGTGAGTGGAGCTGTGCTTCTTTTTTTCCCTGTATGCCTTCATGGGATGGACAGGGACAAATTTACCATTAAATCTAAGTCTTGAATTTTTTTATGTGGGATATGCTGACAGTTGTGTTTAATTATTGCAGTTGTGGCAAGTATAAATTAGCCAGTAGACATCTGTATTCTTCAGACTATGTCCATTGCAATAATTGAAATACTTACCTCCTTCAAAACAGTACATGGATCTGTTGGGGCGTGTACAGCCCTCATCAGGGATGTCCAGTTTAAGTGGCAGTAGATCCTTCAGTCCATACTCAGCAAATACGGGGTTCATTCTCATTAGGCCACCATATCCTGCCCTGAGATGTCTAATACAGAAGTAATTTTATGTGTAAAATATGCAAACATGATATTTTAAGTTTCGCACATCAGTGCCCATTTTAAAGCTTTAAATCTTGAGATGTAGGTTTTTATAACAAAGACAACCACCAGTTTAGATTTACACAACTGGACCACCAAAGGAATACAGATGTAAGGCAAAAAACTGCAAGTTCAAATACAGGTGCAGAGGATGATGTGGTTATTAGGAAAACCAGAAGGTCTAACAAGAATAAATACTAGTTGATTACTGATTTTAGCATTACATTATAAACCCACAGATGTGGAAAGATAAATTCTTTAATAAGTGTTCAAGGAACTGGCTGCATAAACATAAAAAGCCAGCTTGTTGTTGTTGTTATTGTTTGTTTGTTTGTTTGTTTGTTGTTTGTTGTTGTTTTGTTTGTTTGTTTGTTGTTGTTGTTGGCACCTTTAATTGATAATCCCTTTGTTTTACCCTTCCACTGAAGAAAAATAAGTTCTGCTGTATAGAAAAGTACTTTGCTCATAATGATTATAACTCTAAAAGCAAATACAGATTTTTGTGTACCTTAATACCTCATTTTGAGAAATTCCACTTTAATCGAATGAAAGAGTAATAATTTGAGTTTTAAAACCAAAAAGTGTAGTGCAGGTACATTGTATTGTCTGGCTGCCCACATTACATTTCTCTCAGACCATTTCACGTGATGGCAGCTGGCCTGGTGTTTGTTGCTATATTAGCTTGGCATATGTCATTGTCCATGTTTTTTTTTTTTCAATGTATGTCAGTTAATATTAGGTTTTTGCTTATCATATTTGAAGGAGGTGGTGTAAATTGTTCCGTTCAGCCAGCAGGCACACATCACTTTGTTTATTGCACATTGAAGTTCTGCTGGTGAAATTGAAACACTACAAGGATTATTACTGTGGTCTTTATTCTTTAACATGCCCCACAGATAAAAATTGAGTGTACAGGTTTAGACTGGGCAAACTAGGAGGCCACAATCCCCTGCTTATTATTATGTCTCCAAAAACATTCTGTAAACAAGGCACCGAATTTAATTTAATATTATACCATTTTAGCGTGGGCCGGAATAGCGTTGTCTGTATAGCGACTCGCTACGGGCTGGACGGTCCGGGGATCGAATCCCGTGGGGGCGAGATTTTCCGCACCCGTCCAGACCGGCCCTGGGGCCCACCCAGCCTTCTATACAATGGGTACCGGGTATTTTTCCCGGGGGTAAAGCGGCCGGGGCGTGGAGTTGACCACCTACCCTCATCTAGTGCCAGGGTTAAAGAAAGAGTAGAGCTATACCTCTACTCCCTCTCTGGGCCTTCATGGCCTGTTCTAGGGAGAACTTTACCTTTACCATTTTAGAACAAATGGTGTTAGAATGTGTGTAGTCATTGATTCATTTAAAAGTCACCCAGAATTGTTCTGTAAGCCATAGACAATAGGTTGAGGAAAGAACATGACATGTACGTGTTTGAACACAAAGTGTTCAAGAATATATTTGTAATTACGAGGGATGTGGTGAATGAGCAGTTTATATTATGTAATGAGGAACTGTGTGATTTATACAGGTCATGCGGTGTTGTGGTAGTTAAATATATGAGTAGGAGGTTATGCTGTGCTGGTTGTGTAGCTAGAGTGGCTATTACATGTGATTTATCCAAAACACTTATTGTTGTTAAGGTAGTGAAATTTGGGAAGCTGTAATGGGTTGGGTGTGGAGCTAGGATGGACATTACATGTGATTTGTACAGAACACTTATTATTAGTAAGGTAGTGAAATGTAGCAGGTTGTGATGGCTACATATAAGATAAATTGCATGGCGCTATGTAATGCATTCAGAGTTTTGTGCAGCTCAGAGAAACCAGTGACGTGTGTGACCAAGAAGGAGATGTAAGTGCTGTAATATCAGCAGTGTTGAATCTACAGCTTCCTATGCTAGTTGCTTCATTCATTATCATAAGCTTTGTGTACTTAAGTGATTAATGCCTTTTAATTAATTACATGGCTGTTACTATTTAGATGTACTCTGTATATTTGAAACAGTAGACATGAGCTGTGTTCTTACCTAGCAAACTTTTCTGAAACTCCATAAATGGTGTTGCCATCCAAAACGCCTGTCAGAGTGTTGAATGGTGCTCTTGAACCTGAAATTATAATGTAGATTCATGCTTAATTTCAGACTTATTTTCAGTGGATTGAGCTGGAATCTAATTCTAATTTATATAGTGAAAATTACACACATGTAATCATGTTAAGTCAATATTGACAATGTGTGAAAGTTAATTCCTACCTCACAGTAAAACACATCTCCAATTGAAAGACGAACCAGTTAATACTTTTATAGCATAATAATCAACTGTTCATTGCAAGAAGGACATAAAAGGCACAAATTCCACATTTCATTGCACTTTAAAATAAATTTTCTATAAACGGAAGCTTACTTGACCAAGTAGTTTCTGTTTCACAGACTGGAAGAACATAATGGTAACTTGAGTTTAAGTTAAAACCCACCAATGCACAAGATTATTAACAGAGTAAGATGTATTTGTAACCCCTACATACGTTTCGGCAATCAAGTTGCCATCCTCAGGGGGCATTCATCAAAGAATCACAAGCAACTATGGCATCCAGATACACATACCTTTGACATTACTTTGGAAGCATTTATGCCGCTCACTGTATTAAAATGAATAGATGCATATAGCCATAATACCAAACATTAAGACTTAACCTTGTGTATTAGTTGGTTTTAACTTAAACTCATGATAAAATGCACGGTACATACAACATAAAATAATGGTAACTTGTCTGAATTTTAATAGGGACTTTAAAACTGTGTAACTGAGCAACATGTAGAATTCAAACAAAACAATTTTAAATCAGATTTGGTGGGTTGTTATGTTAAGAAGCAGAAAAGGACATATTAGTACAGTGATGGATATAATAAATTTAACAAATGAAATTTCACTTGGTTCCTTACCGAGTCTGCAGCCAGGCCTGACAGCAGGGAAACCTCGCACAAAGTCCTGGCACCGCAGACCAAACAGGCTGTAGAAGTAGTCATCAGCTGGAATGTGTATTTCTAGGCAGTATGGGTTCTTAAGGTGTGCAGGCCTATTGCAGCATTCCTCAGGTTCATTACGGTTCAGAGGGTCTGAAACCACATGCAACCACACTTCACGTGAGATGTGTTTTGAAATTGGTGAAGATGCATACGATACATTGGTCATCAGCGTTATGGTACTGTGTGGTTCGATACACGGTTACCAACATTTTGCAAGGACACCTCAGAAGGGGCAGTATATTCCTCCAGACTCGTGATACCAGCCTACCGGACTAGATGGTGTTGTAAATAATAAGACCACAATCTAAACTTTCACATTTCTAGCTAAAACAACAACAACCACAACAACAACAACAACGACATTAATGAAGATGTTCATATTGCCCAGAGAACCACTTCATCACACATATCTTAATATTTAGTGTAAAATGTTTGGTATGTATTCTGTGTTCATAAATAAAAGCAGTCAGTCTGAAATTGAGAACACGTAATGATAATGATATACTGCGAGTTAGCTCAAGTGGTAACGGTTCTGATTTGTGTTTTTTTGAGATGTGTCCAGTTCAAATCGTTGTGGGGGCACCAACTACACTTAATCACTCAGGACTTTCATAAATTTTCTAAATCTTTCCAATCTGTCCTAATGTCACCATCGCTAAACAAAAAATAAATAATTAAATAAAGGTACTCTTATATATAGAAGATTAACACTTGCTTTGTTAGCAATCAGAATTTGTGAAAGTTACAAATAGGTGCACAATATGATAGCAATAAGTGTAGTGAAAGGTATGTTTGAGTTGGTATTGCAGTGTGTACCTTTGCCAAAAGAGTTCATATACTACCTTCAGATAGCAGCCCCACTCAGTGCATTTTATGTAAAATTTAATACTTAACCTTAAATTATTTTTAAATAGCTTTTAAACTTTATTTATATGCACTGTTAACAGAGTCAGATCTCACTCTGACCCAAGATAAAACTTGCAATTGTAAATTTGGTTTTATGTGCACGAATGGCCTGAGGATGACCGTGTAATTGGTCGAAACATGTAGCCAAATTTCATTGTATAATATACAATTAGTTGTGTCGATGACATAAGATATAAAATAGTTATTTCATGTTATTTTATATCTTATACAAACACAAAAGGATGTCTAAGATTATTGCACGTAAATTGCATGAGTATCACCGCATATAAGTTTCATAAACTGAAATTAATTTTAAGGGTAGTTTTATATAAGGAATTAGAAGTATTAAGTATGGCTATTTTCCTAAGAGAAAAATATCTTGAATACAGGTAGCCCTCGATTTGCGCCGATTCAGAATAATGCCGATTTTGAAACCAGGAGGTCAAAAAGTGAGAAAAATATATTTTACTATTATTTATAACGTTTTAAAATTTTTCTCGTCCTGCTTCTTATACTAAATCGTAATTCTTACATCGCTGATGTAAGAGGAAGAAGAGGAAAGAGAGGAAGAAGAACTTCCTCTGCGTGAAATAAAGACAAGCGATCTCCAGCGCATCCTCTCAGACATAGATAAACTCACTGATGAGCCCTGCGAGATTGACCGCGACTGGGAACGGAGTGCTACAGCGAAGAGGAGCGTTATGGCATCCGTGACGCCTTATCATGAAATTTTGATAGAAAGAAAGAAAGAGAAGAAATCACGACAGTCCACACTGCATGCTTTCTTTAAAAAACGTGTCTAACCTCAACCAGGGACTTCGTCAGAGAACTAACGCCGCTTCTTTACGCCATTGCGGGTTGTAAGTGTACAAAATATATTTTTTAAATTCCCTTTATTATATTTACGTTATTTCAGAGCTTTAAATGTAATGCCATTATATTACTCGTCAATGTTTGGGTGCCGGGAACGCATGTCATTGACTTCCCATTGACTTACATTATAAAATCGTTTCAATTAACGCCGATTCCGATTACGACAGTTCGTCCAGGAACGCATCCCCGGCGTAAATCGAGGACTACCTGTAAAAGTTATTGTGATCCACAAAGTACTTAAAATTTTCAGAAACCATACTGATTTAGAGAAATCAAACCAGCTGTTACAGATCCCATTAACTGCGCACTGCCAAAAGCGCTGTCCAAGCTTCTGAAATGACCCCAGTTATTCTGAGAACATTTAAGACAGATCACGTCATCACACCCTACTTCTGTAATCTCCATCTTAATGTTATCTTCGAATTAATGTTCTGGTCTTCCAAATGGTCTCTTCGCTTTAGAATTTCCCTATAAAGCGTTGTTATATGCACTTATCCTCTCTCCGTGTGTTCTTACTTCTCCTGCCCGACCTACCCTCCATATACTCCACGTGAGGTTTCAGGTCTCACTTCGGTAAGTGTGAAGATTACGTTCTTCTGGGATGTGATACTTATTAGTTCAGCATAGAAACCTTGAAGATAGAGGCGGTGGGTTTCTCCACAGCGTTGGTATCTATATGACAGTCTACAGTGCGTCAGATCCCAGAAGACTTTTAGTTTTTACACGTAAAACTCATGCTTATATATTTTTCACACTATTATCTATTTGTCTATTTATTGGTGTATTTATTTAATTTGATTCATGCTTATATGTTGCCAAATCTAGCATGCATAAACCTCCAATTATGATGAAACTGTGTGAGCGTACGGGAAGTGGTGGAGATCTGTTATGTTTTCTCACGAAGAGTTTTGTGAAGGGAACAACAAGGCGGAAAGTGAAAGTAGGGGCAGGGAATTTTGAAATAACAGCCACATGAAGCATAAACTAAAGCAGTAGGTCGCCAACCTTGTCATTTGCAGACGCGTGGCTTCTTTGTACCAAGCTGAACTCACGATGCAAATAATTAACTGGCTTAAAAATGTTGTAACTGATTACCTCTAAGTGAATCTTAGTAGCAGAATCGGAAGTTTCGTATCTCTAGTACCAAATCCCTGAACACGATCCTGAATCAGTTCCGCCCACCTGCCACCTTCACGACCTATTTCCTTCAGACCTGTCTTACTAATTAACCAACTCTCCCGCAGCAAACCCCGTAGGTTCCACGTCGTGAACACGAGTCCGCCACCGGACACGATGTTGAGCCGGACACATCCACGTCCTATCCACACAATCTGTATTCTAAATATTTAACTACATTTTACTCGCCAATTTTGAGGTTCTCCCGGGGAGTTTATTAAAGATTCAGCTTTCTGGTATGATTGCTCCGCTTCGACTGGTAAATAGTTATATTGTACTCTATGGAAAACTATTTCCTGCTGCACGTTCTTTATTAGTCTTCAGTTTTATTAATTTCTCCTCTTCCTCCTCCTCCTTCTTCTTATTGTTGCTTGTATACGGATGTATGGAAAACGACCTTAAAACGGATATTAAAAAATAGGATGTGAGAGTTTGGACTGGATCCGTATGAATCAGAGTAAGGTGCAATCTTGTGAACACGCCAGTAGACCTCCGTGTTGCATAAAAGGAGGGTAATATTAAGAGAATCTGAGCTTCTTAGGAGGGACCATGGTGCAAAGAATTGGGTTATAAAGGTTTGTGGAGAAAAGGGCTGGCGATACTGACCGAGAGGCGTGGCTGTCAGCGTGTAGTCGTGGTCCATGAATTGTCCCCAGGCCACTACCATGACGGTTCCCGCGTGGTCGTGGAAACCTTCGTCAGGATGCACCGTCCTCGACACGATCCGAGGTAGCGGCAGCTGGGTGCCCGTCACACTGATCCTCGGCGCCGTCATGCCATCGGCGTACAGCGGGCCCACCAGCCTGGGGAACCAAGTGCGAAGATTCCCGTTGAATTTATAAGTAAAGTAAGATGGCGAACTTAATAACAACAAATCATCTAAATACATTTATTCACTCCCTACCCCCTCGTCCTTATGTTATCAGCGCTGGAGCCGGAGACGGTCGTTCATTTGCCAGAGCGTCCTAAAGGCCAGGTTCTCTCTACGTGTGAAACGAGTGTCCATTTGCAGTACGTCTGTGACGTGACGTGGGCCGGGATAGCGTAGTCGGTCTAACGACTCGTTACGAGCTGTACGGTCCGGGGATCGAATCCCGGTAGAGGCGAGATTTTCAGCACCGGTCCAGACCGGCCTGGAGGCCCACCCATCCTCCTATACAATGGGTAACGCGTCTCTTTACCGGGAGTAAAACGGCTGAGGCGTGGCGTTGAGCACCCACCCCCATCTAGCGCCGAGGTTAAAGAAAGAGTAGAGCTATACCTCTACACCCCTTCTGGGCCTTCATGGTCTGTTGTAGGGTGAACTTTACCTTTACCTGTGACGTGGCATTGTGTCCATTAAATGGGAATGTTAACAGACAGCGACAAGATGCTGTTGCTCCGAAATCACCAGGCAGTTCATGATGTTCCTTTGCATGACCTTGTTCACAGTGGTTAAGCGCAAAATCATAGGGTCTGTGTTTTTCGAAGAAACAGTACATTTCTAAGCTATGATCGATTAATTATGTCACCATTATTTAGGGAATTCGCAGAAGAATAAAAAATGCACGGTTACTTCATGCAGAAAAATGCGACGGACCATACAGAAACATTCTCAGTATCTGCCCCAGAAGAGGTGCCCGGCATATGGTCGATAACTCGTGGATTGTAGCTTCCTAGATATCAGATGTGAATTCGTGTGATTGTTGTTTGTAGGAGACATTACTTATAAAGTTTATGTGCACAGTCAGCATTCTTTGTAATAATTGACAGATAATGTTCGAAGGCAAATTGATAATATTTCAAGAGAAGGTCTCTGTCATGTGTGGAGAAATATTTTCAGAAGGTGCGAGGCAGAAGCTTGAGGTCGACAGTTCGAGAACTTCTGTGTATGTTGAACTGCAGAGGAAAACTGTCTAAATTCCCGACATATACAGGCTTCCTACGTGATAAAACTCCCGTGACAGCTACCGTTCTCGGGGCCACAATAAAACAGACACCCCATACAATAACATTTGCTATAAAATCATCACCCACCTTCCTGTTTCGCCAAGATTTTGCCATTTTCGGGGACGTATAATCAAAAGGAAGTTATTACAATCCTCAAACGCAACGTCCATTGACGATACGTGTTAAAGTTTGGAAACACATTTTAACAATTTTAAAAATTAAAAATGTAAAGTTCACCCTAGAACAGGCCTTGGAGGCCCAGAAGGGGTGCAGAAGTATAGTTCTACTCTTTATTTAACTTCAGCTCTAGATGGGGTGGGTGGTCAACGCCACGCTCCGGCCGCTTTACCCCCGGGAATGACCAGGTACCCATTGTACGGTAGGCTGGGTAGGCCCCAGGGCCGGTCTGGACGGGTGCGGAAAATATCGCCCCCGCTGGGATTCGATCCCCGGACCGTCCAGGCCGTAGCAAGTCGCTATATCGACTGCGCTATCACGTCCCACCCTCTAATTGGTACCGAGGTTAAAAATGAGTGGAGTTATAAATCCATTCCTCAGGGCCGTGGCATGGCTCAGGCGGTTAGTCTACGGCCTGTCACCACGGAGGCCCGGGTTTGATCCGGGGTCAGTCAATATGGGATTTTTGGTGGACAAAGTGGCACTGGGACAGGTTTTCCCCAAGTACTTCGGTTTTCCTCTGTCAATTTCATTCCACCGGTGGTCCATTACACGGAAAAATGAGAAAAATTAATCATCTTCATCACAGGGTTGCACAATAAGCCTTAAGGCTGCGGTGCGTCCGTAGCGTCTGCTGCGGGGCCCTTCACCACAAAAAAAATCGATTCCTCCGCATGCCTTCATGACCTACACAAGGGTAAGTTGTTTACCTTACCTTATAGAAAGCACACGGAATTCCCTTTTAAAATATTGATCGTCTAATATATAGGGAAGAAATTACTGTTTGTTGTGAGGATCACACAACACAAATAAATACACTGCGTGAGCAGAATGCAGAGATTTTGTGTATTAAATCATGCGGTACATGCAGTTACCATTGTGCTTTAAAGGGTTAATATTTAGGGAAACAGTATCTGTTTGTTGTGCTATCCTGCTGTAACACAGAAATACTGTATGAACGAAAGCGAGACTATTTTTCGATAAAACACGTGGTAACAATATCAACTGTCTTTCCGCTTTTGCACCAATACTGTCAGTTAATTCTTTCTCCAGGATTACCGTGTGAAGGGCGTCATGGTGGCGCCCCAGGTGGGGTGCTGCAGGTTTGAACACAGACCGTCGTATCGCCGGTACTTCCCCGGACGGCACTCTACGTTAGCCAGGAATGGCGGACAGGCCTCTCTGATCAGCGTCTTTGATGTGTCGATGAAGGGCAGCCCCTTCTCGATGTCTTCATAGCTCAGACCGTACCTAAAGGCAAATAAGTGGAGTTAAAAACCTGGCCTCGTATCGGACACCAGGCGAGGACGTCACCGTAAGTTCTATTTACACGATATTTTTGTTATTTATTTACGACACCAGCAAATACATCAATGGATATATACATCAGTTTGTCTCGTTGTACCTATTACCAACTTCCAGGTTGCCATTGACACAGGTAATGGACCTGATCATCTAGTAGTCGCCACTCTAATGTTAAATGTAGTGAAAAAAACCCGCGTAACCGCAAAAAAAAGACACTACCTAGCCCTCTACTCTAGTTAGAGTAGAATATGCTTTGGCCTTTTATGTCTATACTTTTTGTACAACTGAAGTAGATCCTGTCGAGTGTAGTTTCCAATAGAACGAATGAGCGGGTCTTCATGTTCTGGGCATTGTGCATAAAACCGCTCTGCCAGTGATCGTATGTATGTATGTAGATAGTCAATGCCTGTTACCGTGTGGAGGTGGGAGATGGGCGTTCTTCTTGGGGATTGCGTAATAACTCTTAAACATTTATTTTGTATGACTTGTAAATACTGATATGTGGAGGAACTGATTGAACACCGTACAGGCGCCGCATGGGTCATTGTTGGGCGAATCGACGTTTTATAGAGATGTAACTTTGTTGCCGGAGCCAGGGATGATTCTCGATCCAGCAGATGAAACAGCTGGATCAGACGTCCGAGCGCCTTATGTGCCGACCGTTTAATATGTGTATTAAAGTTGAGCGTAGATGTGAAGTGAAGTCCTAAATATTGTATTTGTTTGGTCCATGGAATTTCCACCCCCTCCAGATGGATCGGTGTTGGTTATTTTGGTCTTCTTTTTGTGAATAGAATAAGGTTGGTTTTTGTAATATTTACTTTAAGTCTCCATCTGCGTAGGTACTGGACTACGCGATTAGTTTTTGTTATAGTAGAATAACAATGAATCAGAAAAGCCGGTTTCTTGGCCGAGACTTGAACCAGAGACTATCGATTACGGAGCAGGAGTGGTGGCCAGTCGACTGCGGTATCAGTCAGCTAGTCAGTTCGGCAGTCAGTTATTGTAGGCATACTGACGCCACGGAAAGAAAGTCCCGTAATGGAACTTCTCCACGTCTCCCGCCACCTCTTAGCCCCCCCCCCCCCCCCCAGTTGTCTAGCCGTATTTTTCACATAGTGATAATCACATGAAAAACTTCTCTAGCTACGTGCTCTGTGTTCTGGTTTATACAGACGAGAGGGGCTGGAAGGAAAATACAACAGTAGGCAGGAAGCAAGAAGGAGGAAGCCTCTAGCGCCGTTGTCCACGGCGGTTACACGTATTGGTGGCTTGAGTATGCGTAGCTAGTTCGTTAGGCTGTCAGTGAGGTCTGTTTCCGCCTGACGCCGAAGTAGGGTGCACCACTGTGTCCGGTGTCATGCTGATGGCTGCACACTTATCTTCGCTTTCCCCTTACACGACGCGAACTCCTCTTGTTCCGATGTCGTCTGTACAGTAAGCTCAGTTTTGTCACTAACAACTAAGTTTAAATGAATCGAAATTACTTCTTCATTCAGTCGACACAACTTTATTGGTTAAAAACTTCTTTTTTTGTCTACAAAAGAGTAAAACTAACCCTGTATCACATGTGATATAAGGTTAGTTTTACTCCTGTATGTTTTCATAATTGTTTAGCCGATGATGGCTTTAGTGAAAAGCCGAAACATGCAGCTAGTATTGTAAACAAAAAGGAATTTGTTTATCCACAAAACTGTGTCGACTGAATAAAAAGTTTATTTGATTCACATTAGAAAACACAACGGGATGCCACTCCCGAAATTTAACTAAGTAACTAATGAGGATGGAATGTCGCGATACAGTGGTTATCACTCCTGCTTCATACACTGGAGGTTTCAGCTTCGAATATGGACCCGGATACCAGCTATATTTTAAGAATGTTTTTAGTGGTATTCCTCAGTCACACTACATGCTGACATAGTATCACAAAGTAGGCTATGGCCGCCTTCTTCCACACCCTTCATCACATTTCCAGTACATGATTGATCATCCTGCCTGCCAGTCGAGGTAACATAGCACAAGTTTCTGACAGTGTCGTTACATGAAAGGTAAATATATACATAAATGAATAAATATACTGATTAGGTCACTATGTGATTAGTATCAGTTTCTGAAGTACTCTGCGTCGTGAACTTAGATAGCTGGGGCAGCATAAGTTTAGCCAATACTTCTACTCACAAACATATTAGCATCTTCCCCCGTCTCAACTAAAACACCAAAACTAGTAAAACTGTACCAACACATGCACCTTTTTATTAAAACAATAATAGTTTTAAAACAAGCCCTACATATGTTTCGGCCAGCTAACTGGCCATCCTCAGGGGAAACTAGCGATCACAGCGTAATCACGTTTAATAGCTTTATATTAAGATGTATGGGTGTTGTATATAAACCTATTGAACGTGATTACGCTGTGATCGCTAGTTGCCCCTGAGGATGGCCAGTTAGCTGGCCGAAACATATGTAGGCCTGTTTTAAAACTATTATTGTTTTAATAAAAAGGTGCATGTGTTGGTACAGTTTTACTAGTGTTAATAAACATGCACGGTGTAAATAATATTAAGTATAAAACACCAAAGTTTGTGGGTTACAATAAATTTGCACAACAATTCTCCTTTGTTTTAATCTGTGCGCTATTGCGACATGTTTCGGCCAAGTATATGATATTTTCAGGTAGTTCGTAAAAGCATGTCACAGCAGAGCACAGATTAAAATAAAGGAGAACAGATGACCTATAATTTATTGTGTCTACATGATTTTAGAGCACAACGGCGGTATGGTAATTTAAAGTACTCATGGGACAGTTACTTACGTTTTTGCAAGGTTAATGGAAATATCGAGCAAAAGTTCGCCTACAGTTGCGATTTCTTCTGTCTTCCATATCGGCGTCTTGGGCTGAGCCACATCTGCAACATTCAAAACATACTTTAGTAATGCCGGAGCTTGTATATAAACTATGGTCCTGGGGTCGACTCAGCCTCTAATAGAAATGAGTACCATGGATGTCTTCTGGGAGTAAAGGCGGTCAGTGCGTGGGGCTGACAACCTTGCCACCTTCATGTGCCGATTGTCTAGAAATTCTGGGAGCCTCAACCTCCTGGAGCCCTAAGGGCCTGTCCAGGCCTTTATACCTTGTATATAACCCAAACGCATAGTTGAAGAGTCTTGAATGTTCACGTTTCGTCTCGGAAATAATTCAACTACTAGTGAAGTCTCCTTTATGAACTCTATTGCAAATCTGACAGTTCTCATCTGTAGCTACTGTATCCACAAATAGTTTCTCCATAAAAATTCCGGTCTACTGGTGTGTGACGCCGTGTGGATTGGTATGGTCCTTTCTCAGGGCCAACTTATCCCATGTCTTTCACATCGTATCATACGGCCCCGCCCACTGCGCAGCAGCAATATTCCCATTGGCCCGCTGTTTCACTCGCTTAACCTCTGCTTCCCATCTAATATACACACTTCTTCCGAGCGAGTTAACTCTTCTCGTACTGCCCTGAAGATGGAGGCTGTACGCTTTTCCGAAACGTTGGTAATTATGCCAGTCTATACGGCGTCACTGGTCCCTTCATCAACGCCCCTTCAGAACCTCAAGCCCGCAACGCTTCCATCGATTGTGATACATTACAGTCCTGGAAGAACACCGATATCACGATTTCACTCACTATGTATGCTGCAAACTTGTGACGTGCACGACATCGTGGAAGATTCCAGTCTTCTGGGATATGACACTGTATCGATCGGTAAATAGTTACCGACGTTTCGGAGTAGCTCATTTGCTCCACCTTCAGGGTTCAGTTCGTCCAAGAAGAGCGACGCCGTCGTACAGAAAGCGATGCTCTTAGGTGTAGGTAACTTTATGGCAGAGATGCAACCTGCAGTACATAATGACGTATAGGTATCTTTCACTGCCGTTTATTGCTGCGATCTTCTGGTCACTGTCATAACTTCTACATAACGACAACGTGACAAAAATAACGACAAATGCGCCCCTTCTTCCACCAGTTATGTAAAGATTATGACATTTTGTTTGGAAAATGTGCACAAAATTTGGCAGGAGAATTCAGGTTTGGTGCCTGGGTCTGCCTTACCACTAAATGTGACTATGATTGTGCACAATTACCATTGTATTTGTTTTCTTGAAACATAGCTTTTCGGTAACAGGATCTATTTCTGTCAGCAGGTGTAAAGTTCCTACTGCTATGTGTGCTTGGAAAACACAAGACGATGGACAATGTCCCATATAATATCCACGTTTACTGAAATACGTATTTGTCAGGAACATTTAAAATTTTCTGCTGCATAATATTTGCTGCGATCACAGCTGTAGCCGTTAGAATGGCTGTGATATCAATACAGCTACGAATATTACAATTCTCGTTTGCTTTCTCTTACTTTCCTTTCAGATCATTTTACTCGATTCATAGCAAAATATGAAACATGATGATCCCTTCTCTTAACATCGATCTCCCTCAGATTGTTAATAACTGATATCTTTCACAACAGATCCTACATACGTAGCCACAAAACACAGAGTTTCTCTTTTCCTCTCTACTGTTTTGTATTCTTTGCTCTTAGGTGATTGTTGCGATTGGAATAACTAGAATATGGTTAAAATCAAGAGTGACTAAACATAAAATTTTGCAACGGAATTTCATGTATTTTTACCAACGCTGTCAGTAGCTCAGGCTGTACAGCGTGGAATGTTAGGTTCATTGTTGAATAAAATCTAATGAAAATGGCATGGAAGGGAGCGGCCCTGGTTGAATATATTCAGTAATTGAAACTCTTTAAATATTCACGCCACAACACAAACTATGTAGAGGTTCCTAAACTGTATGTGCTGGAACGATTAGATATTAGGGTGTAAATAAAAAATTTGTGGATTTCTGCGTAAGTGCCAAAAATAAGAAACTATTTGTTGCAATGTTTCGCACTTTTATACACTAATCAAGCATATGAAAACCATCTGATAAGGCAAGAAAGAGTGCAGTACGCTGTCGAGAACTGCAATGGATTTGGGGGTTTGTGATGAACTAGAAGTTACGTTGTTTCACTGCAGTTTTTTTTTAAAGAAACCCCCCAGGGAAAGAAAAGCTTATGTTTATACATCCCGTTGCGAATGCACACAAAAAGGAAAATGCTACACAATTCCTCTTTCACAACTCAATCTTTATAATTAAATCTCAATTTGTACTACATGTTTCGGCCCTATCTGCGGCCATAATCAGATACGACATTTAAGACATCTCGAGGAAAAATACTATTGTATAATCAACATGTCAGAATTAAAATGAGATCTCATTTTTTTGCAAGTATCATTCAGATTAAAAAGCTGGGTTTCACGGATAGTGCTAAATGGTACTTGTAAAGGATGTGATTGTAATTGTGACATGTTGATTGTACAATAGTATTCTTCCTCAAGATGTTTTAAGTGTGGTACCTGATGATGGCCGGAAATAGAGCCGAAACACGTAGTACAAATTGAATTTAATTATAAATATCGAGTTGTGAAGTAGGAATTGTGTATTATTTTCCAGGAAAAGAATGTTTTTCAACAGGAATATATGTTACTAATGTATAATATATTCCTTATACATAGCGTAACAATTTCATTGGTTCAGTAGACTTTGTAGTAAGAACACGCGGTCGAAGAATATGAGATTTCGCTGTTTAAGTAACATAAGCATCGCGTCGTCACCGATCCCAGTGGCCGTGCGGTCTAAGGCGTGGGTCTTCGGCCGCTCGCTTACTAGGATCGTGGGTTCGAATCCCACCGGGGGCATGGATGTCTGTCTCTTGTGAGTGTTGTGTGTTGTCAGATAGAGGTCTCTGCGACGAGCTGGTCCCTCGTCCAGAGGAGTCCTACCGACTGTGGTGTGTCTAAAATGTGTGACCATGAAACCTCGACGAAACGAGGAGGCCCAGGCCCATGTAGGGACTGTCGAGCCATAGGAAAAAAAAAACCATCGCTCGTCAGTGGCCCAGGTGGAAAAATTAGCGAACAAGATATTCGACGTCTATGTATGTGACATGTATAATGCGGATTAAAGTCACCATGAAATCGAATCTCGAACAACCGTTAGGCTTTAAATCAAAACCCAACAAACAAAGATATATACACAAATAGTGGGATTTGCCAACTTTAAGTGCCCTGGTTGTAACAAGAAATATACGGAGCAAACTGGAAGATCTTTTTATCAAAGGTATAAAGAACATTTTAGGGATTTCATGACTGGAAACTGCAAATCAAATTTTGCTAAACATCTGTTAGATAACAACCACTGAATGGGTCCCATAGAAAACGTCATGAGTATCCTCCACATAACAAGGAAGGGAGGACACATGAACGCAAGAAAAATTCCACATTTAAATTGAAACCAAAAATAAAAGGCAAATTTTTTTTTCTTATGGCTCAACAGCCCCTTTTCGGGTGCCTAGGCCTCCTCATTTCGAGGTTTTATGAGCACACACATTAGACACACCACAGTCGGTAGGACTCCTCTGGACGAGGGATCAGCCCGTCGCAGAGACCTCTATCTGACAACACACAACACTCACAAGAGACAGACATCCATGCCCCCGGTGGGATTTTTTTTTTTGCCTGTCCGGGGTTTTTTCCCTTTGATCCATTTTTGTACTGTTTAAATCCTTTCGTCCTTCATGTCACTTTAAGTTCTATGCTACCGTCCTTACGACAAACAACACAAATATCCATGCCCCCGGTGGGATTCGAACCCACGATCCTAGTAAGCGAGCGGCCGTAGACCCACGCCTTAGACCGCACGGCCACTGGGATCGGCAACAGTCAAATAAACGACAAAACAGTACTGTCTCAAGTAATATGCAGTTTGATACGATTACATTAAATGACGTCAACTAGTGACGTTAGAACTGACCACTCTGTTCTGAAACGATGCACACCCCCTCAGTAGTTAGTTATCTGGTGTACAGAGAACAACATACACAAAAAAGAGGAGCGGAAGTTTATCGTAAGTTCAAACTTAAAGAATACTGTTCTTGGGAAGATAAACGGACCGGTTTTAACAGTGTTCATTCAGCTGTAGAGGTTATATAAATAAATCTTAATGTTTATTTCACAACGTTCATTGAATTGTAGAGGTTACATTTTGTTGAATTTAGAGAGATATTATTCGTAAAGGGCACTTTTCTGCGGAGGTGATTTCGTGTCAAATGGCAATGAAATGATGTTTGTGTATTTCACAACATTCTTGCAAATGCAGAGTTTATATGCCGTCGAATGATGGTGAGATTTTGTGTTTTTTTTTTAGGTAATAACCTTCATTCAACTCCAGAAATTATATAATGTTCATTGGCAGGAGATATTGGCAATATGCCTATGTTAAATCACGATGTTCGCTTTAAACACACGTGGTTCGTGCACGATCGTGAAGGTTCATACAGCGTTCACAAGTTCCTTTACTGGACCCTGTCCACGCCATCATATGCTATTTCTTTATTCGCCGTTTTGATATTATCCGCCCATGTAAGCCTCAGTCTCCCAAACGTTTTTTTTTCGGTTCAATTTTACATGAGCATTTATGTCTTTTTCATGCATATAACTAGCCTCCTTGCTTTGATTACCCCTAATAATATTTGGTAATAAGCACAAATTTCGTAACTACTCCTTTTGAAAATTTTAAGCAGAAGGGTTTAAACAATAATATTTCTTTCTTGTGTTCGGAAGATACATGATTCGGGTATCGGCAGAAACACCGACTAGACGGAGAGGCTTTTCGTGATTTCACTCAGTCCGTCCAGATAAATTCCGGGTAACATCTTAAATCACCTCCCGGCTTCTGCCTTCCTTACCCTTCTAAATTCAGCATTCACTTTCGTGTAATCATTTGACGCCATATTTGCCGAGTTACGGACAGCGTCCCTAAGCAGAATGCAGTTAAGAATTAATGTCCAACCTTCTGTCACTTCCTGTCTCTTAGGTACAAACATTCTCTACAGCACATAGTATATAAACATCCTTAACCTATGTTTTCCACCTAGGACGAAAAACTAAGTTTTACACCAATAAAGAACTTTAGGCGAAATTATATGTTACAACTTTCATTTCTATTGCCTTCGGAAATGTATAGTATTCTGAATTTAAATGTAGCAAGAATTCCTCGAAATTAGTGTCCTCTTAATTTGGTGGTGAATATGATTTTGATTTCTTGTGGTCATCCCAGTTATTTGAAATATGCCAAATTTCAAAAGAGTTATAAGTTTTTTGTGCTGTTGTTTTGATTGTGTTCTTCTTTACGTTAAAAGACGCGAACTTATACTTTGTTAACTCAGCGTTTACTACAGGGACACTACTTCATCTGACCTACTTCCCTAGGTATGTGCCGTTGTTCCACTTAAATTATAAAATCTCGGCGTGTTTGTTAAACGTGACTCGTGTCTGCCAGCCAAAGGAAAACATGTCCAGCACTTTCTGTAAATTCCGGCGAGGAAAAAAATATAATATTAATTGAAATATATTGAAATAAAACGCGTAGATCCCGACTCACGGTAAATTCAAGTAGCTGTGAACGCTGTGCTGCCTGCCGTTGATAGAAGAGTTCTAAGTGGAGGGAAATGAGAGCTGTCAGATAAAATAATGTCCATGGACCAGAAGAACCCCCTTCTTAGCGTGTAACAAAGCTTCTGTGGTTTCGAGATCTTTATGTTTGCTTCGTGGGCCGGGATAGCGTACTCGTTATTGCGAATCGCTACGGGCTGGACGGTCCGGGGATCGAATCCCGGAGCAGGCGAGATTTTCCGCACCCGTTCAGAATGGCCCTGGGGTCCAACCAGCCTCCTGTGCAGTGGGTACCGGGTCTCTTACTCGGGGGTTAAAGCGGCCTGGGCGTGGCTGACCACCCACGCTCATATAGCCGAGGTTAAAGAAAGAGTAGAGCTATACCTCTACTCCCCCTCTGGGCCTTCTTGACATTTTGTATGGTGAACTTTACCTGTACCTTTTATGTTTGCTCCAGTAAATAGAACAATAATCATCGTTATTGTCATCTTTTATCATCATCTTGACGGCACGTGTCATAATTTTATAAACAATTTCTGTAGCTATGGCGTCGCACTGAAATCATGTTAAGTGTTGCTGCGCCATGGAACGAACTGAAACTAACAATATATTGAAAGTGCTTTACTTTTCTTGTAGTCGTGTTGGTGCGCTACTGTACAAGCGGAAGACTTGCACATGCTGCCCGTGAATACAGCAGTGTTTGTCCGAGGCAGGACTTCAAATCTGGGGATCTGACAGCAGTAGCGACGTGCAAGCAGTAAGTAGAACTGAATTAATTTTGTTTCTTACTGTGAGATTTAAACAAGAGGGTGCATGAGTGGCAGGGCTGACGTTGCGACGTTGCTACATCTGCTCCGGTGTGACTGTCTTATGACAGACATCTGATGCGCCAGCTGACTGTCCTTCTGACGTATTAACCCCATGCATATGTCGCCTATTCTCTGCCTGTGGTTTCAAGAAATATGAAAGCTGTACCTTGTCTTGTTCAAATCTGACGCGCGGACTTTGATCTTGTCAGTAATTACAGTAACCAAAAAATGTACGTAAAATGACTAAAAACCGTAACATGGCATATAAAATTTCTACATGTTTCAGCCCCAGGGCGACATCTTGAGGGAATCCAAAATACAAAGGTTTGCAAGTACCGTCACAATCTTGCTATTACATTAATGACACTTTAGAAATGTTACAATTATAAAATTACGAAATTTTTTGCCTTCAGGATTGACTAAGATGAAGATGTAGGCAAGAGTACGGAGTTTGATTTCAGGCTTCCGCCGCGATGTTGATGTAATCTGTGGTCTTTTGGGTAATTATACGGCGTCGTGTGGTAATTATTTACCGACGTTTCGGGACAACGTGTCGGTCCCATCTTTTCTTCTTGGAATCTTGACCCGTGAAGATGGGACCGACACGTTGTCCCGAAACGTCGGTAAATAATTACCACACGACGCCGTGTAATTACCCAAAATATCACAGATTACAAGAGTATGGAGTGTATGTCAAATTAGATTTTTTTTTTGGTTTTTAAAGAATGTGGTGAAACTTCGCTGACACCAATCAACTACCTGAATTGCATTTCACCAAAACACTTCACGAAGTTATGGAAGCCACAAGAGAAAGCCTACTTCAACTGTAATCAAATGACTGACGCTCTGTTTTAAATCTCGTCACGTGATAATCCTTTTTTACACGCAACAAACAACCTTCTGCCGTCTTGTTTGAATCGAACAATAGGGTGGAAGAGGGAGCTTAGTACAAATTTAATATATTTATCTGTTTCTTTAAAGAATGTCTTGCGGTGCATTTAGCTAAGGGAAAGTCGGCGGTGTAAAGCGGACACTTAGATTAGTCTCGGATGTTCTGATAGTTTTAGGATTTGATGATGATGACGATGATAATAATAATAATAATAATAATATAATAATAATGTTCTAAATTAAATGACCCTGTTACATTATTGCGTCAGAGAACAAGGCCTTCAGAAAGAAACTTCATCTCTCGTTTCCAGGACCGGCCATTAATTGGGATGCCTTTGGCAAAAGGATTAGTCCTGTAATTATTATTAGCTCAACCCTGGGTTTAGTTCGGTTCTTATATCAGGGTGAGTCTGGTCTGAGCGAATAGCGCCGATAGAGTACTTGGGCATTAGTTTATGTGCCTGATTATAGAAAGGTACAGGCACGTCCTTACAGCCCCTTATGTTAGTAAGACGTTATCGTGTCAGGCACGTCAATTCAATACAGCAGTCGCCACGGTGTAGAGGGACCATGGAATGGCTCAGGCGGTTAGTCTCCAGCTTCTCACCGCGAAAAACAGGGTTCGATCCCAAGCCAGTTTATGCGGACTTTGTGGAAAGAGTGGTACTGGGACATGTCAATGTTATGACAGTATCGTTACATCAATGGTCCTTTCACGTTTATTCACCTATTATCAGCGCTATATTATATCAGCAATTGAGAGCATCGTTAAATAACACTTAAAAACGACCGAGATCAGGTTACATTTTTACGTGCTATGAAGGAGGTTAAGCGCTCAAATCCTGCAACTTCTTTCTTTAATGAAGAAAATTTCATGCCGTACTAGTATATTGATCTTTAGTGTCTTATTTGTATACATTACAGTTTTTCACTACAAGTTTCTATCTTACAAATCATTGCCAGGGTGAACATTTAATAATGTGCATAAGAATGGTATAAACCAAATATTGTACAAGAAATATTACAGGCTTGACACTTCTATGACCAGCAAGATCTAGATAAAGTACGTTAAAATTTGTAATAAACTCTTAGACTAGAATATTTAAACAGTGGCAAAGAATTTTGGAGTGCGACAAATATGCCTGTTTTATCAGCTATCGTGTTTCGCTGCTTCAAACAATGAATTGAATATAAATTTTCAGGTTTTCACGGCTGTTGTTGATCAGGCTGTGGTCGTTAGGGTTTCTGCACTTTGAGTGGTACATTGATATCTGTATTTCCAAAATGCTGGTGGCGTAGATATGGCACTTAAGTGGGCAGTATCTTGATTCGTATTCAAGAGGGTGTAGTCTGTACTGATCGAGACAGCGTGTCACCGTCCCTACATGCAAAACTAGTGTTTATGTGGTATTTTAACCAGCCCTTTCATCTCTCACTTCCTAGCCGTTAATACTGGATTTTATTAGAGGAACCTCAACGTTTCCATGGCAATATACTAATACAAGATTATATTGTCCTGTGTTGTGTAATATCGTCAGCGTCTGTTGCTGGAAAGCCACGTATACCGTTATATTGTTTTGTGTTGTGTAATATCATCAGCGTCTGTTGCTGGAAAGCCGCGTATACCGTTATATTGTTTTGTGTTGTGTAATATCGTCAGCGTCTGTTGCTGGAAAGCCACGTATACCGTTATATTGTCCTGTGTTGTGTAATATCATCAGCGTATGTTGCTGGAAAGCCACGTATACCGTTATATTGTTTTGTGTTGTGTAATATCGTCTGCGTATGTTGCTGGAAAGCCACGTATACCGTTATATTGTTTTGTGTTGTGTAATATCGTCAGCGTATGTTGCTGGAAAGCCACGTATACCGTTATATTGTTTTGTGTTGTGTAATATCTTCAGCGTATGTTGCTGGAAAGCCACGTATACCGTTATATTGTTTTGTGTTGTGTAATATCGTCAGAGTCTGTTGCTGGAAAGCCACGTATACCGTTTCACCTTTGCCTGACACATACGATTCTTTCGGAGAGTTTCTCAAACAGCATATCCGAACGAGCAGACCAAGTGCCTCTATTCCGAATATGTCGTAGCATGGCAAGGCTGTACTTACTGATTCGTTTTCTCGCCTGGATGTATGCTTGATTGACGGCGTCGTATGTGATGCAGGTTTGCTGACCGCCATACCCACTGCAACAGGGAAAAATTGAGAAGAAAAAATATTGTTTTCTGACACCTGACGAATTACAACATGCTAGAATTTTACCATCGTTTCGGAGGGACTTACTGCCTCCATATTCACTGTTGACGTTTTAGACTACATGCTGTCTTAACACAGATATGAGACCACAGTACGTGTCTTCACCGCTGTGACAACTAAAGCGTTTACATCTAGTTGGCTACTTGGCTGTTTAGGCAATGATTTAGTTATGTGGCAAGTAAAACGCAGTTCGTCTCAATGTAACTGAAACACTTCGCTTTATTTTTTCCCCCAATGGCTCGACAGCCCCTTGGGGGCCTAGGTCGCCTCATTTTCTCGAGCTTCACGATCACTCACTTTTTAGACAAACCACACTCGGTAGGACTCCTCTGGACGAGGGACCAGCTCGTCGCAGAGACCTCTACCTGACAACCCACAACACTCACAAGACAGACATCCATGCCCTAGGCGGGATTCGAACCCACAATCCCAGTAAGCGAGCGGCCGTAGACCCACGCCTTAGACCGCGCGGCCACTGCTTCGCCTATTGTGCGGCACTGCAATTCGTGACAGGTCTATTGCTACAGTTTCTGCACGAACTGAGTGGAATAGGTCAAGGACCACATACACTGTATATCACGAGGGGCCCTCATGTATCACCCCTTCAGCCTTGGAACACTACCGGCATAGTCATTTGGAAACCACGTTGACTCAACACCAAGTATTCTAATACACAACTGGATGATGTGTGAGCGCCACCAGAAAAGCATTTGTTAGTGTGTACGCCTGAGCTTGGTCTCTGCCCACATGGACAGGGAGAAGGTAGAAATGTGTGTTTTAGAAGACAAGTCTTGAGCGAGATTTAATATTTTTCGCATTATGCGAACGTCGAGTGTTAGCATAACTGCTTCCTACTCGGCGTCAAATTTCGACCCGGATACCGCCTAACCTTTTGGTGGGGAGACCTGAGGGAAGGAGACCACTTGGAAGACCCAGGCATAGATGGAGGATAATATTAAAATGGATCTTCGAGAAGTGGGATGGGAGGGCGTGGACTGGATTGATATGGCTCAGGATAGGGACAGGTGGCGGACTCTTGTGAGTGCGGTAATGAACCTTTGGGGTTCATAAAACGCGGGGAATTTCTTGACTAGCTGACGACCTGCTAGCTTCTCAAGAAGGACTCTGCTCCATGGAGTTAGTTAGTTAGTTAGTTATACCGCCTAACCTAAATGCGGTATTTTGTAGTTTCCGTTATTCCCTCCAGGCCAAAGACGGGACAGTACCTCAGATTTGGTCAGGACCGATTTCTTCCACACTCTCTCCCGTTAATTAATTGTTTATCTGATGGTTCAACGCTGAATAGACGCAGCTGGTTAGAGCGTCGTTAAATATACCTTAAATAAATGAAATAATATTATGATTCACAACTTCTGCGCTGTTTGAAACACGATTCAATATTCTGTGCCCAGCCTGATGATAAAATTGATTTTTTTTTGTTTGGTTATGGATTTTATGAAGATAATTGAATAAACGTGTACACTAACAGGTGACTGGAAACTCCCACCTATAACATGTCTGAGGATGTCAGACTACACAAACAAGTGGCAATGTATGTTGTGTACTTCCTTGCATGAGACACTGAGCGCAGGAAAAATATCCTTCTGTTTACAACAGAAAACACTGAATTGTCTTTCCGTTACGTCAAATTTTCTGATTAGTTAATTTATTTCCTCTTCTGCTAGGTTTTCTTTATCTTATCCGTCACTTTTCTCGTATCTCTTTCTGTTCTTTGCGTCTTTTTATACTTTTTCCGTGTCACTTCCTGTTACGTCGCTTTACTTCCTTCCGTTGGTTAGGTTGCGGGCTGCACGACCGGGTAGCCAGTGTTCTATTACCGGCGGGGAAGAGAATTTCTCTTCTCCACAGGGTCCAGACCAGCTCTTGGGCCCACCCAGCCACTTATGCAATGGATACCGGGGTCCTTTCTTCGGGGGTAAAGCGCCGGACGTGAAGCTGTCCACTGATCTCCATCCAGTGCCGAGGTTATGAATGTTTGGAGCTCGCAGTGTACCTTCATAGCCAATGAAGCTCGATTAAACACAAGGACAACTTTATTTCCGTTCATTCTTTTTTTAGGTTTTAATATATCATCTTCTGTCTTTATTTGTTACTTTCCTTGTTTTCTTTCTTCTGATGCTTTATTCTTCTTCTGTTTATTTTCTGTTTTGCATCCCTCTTCCTCTTCTGTTTCTTTTATCTTCCTTCTTCAATTTTTTATTTTTCATTGTAATTTCTCTTTTATCTTTTCTGTTAATTCCTTCTTTCTTTATATATTTTTCATTCTGTGTTTTATTTCTTATCTCTTTCCATCTTTGATCGTCTTCTGTCATTTATATTTTCTTTATTTGTTTTTCAAGTTTCTCTCTCGTCTTTGGGTTTGACGTTCGGTTGCAGTACAAACTTCTGTTTACAAATATAATCAAATACATAAATGACACACTCACGACAACTTGTATTACTCGCCTAATCCATACGAGCCACACAAAGTTATTTTCTAAAACGGGCCATCTGATTGGACGAGCTGAGTGTAGGAATCCTCGGCGTCATACGGAAATGACAGGACGATGAAACAGCGTCTTCAAGAATATTGTCTTCTGCCTCCATCTTCAAGATAGAAGAGTCAGTGTCACTCTTCTACCTTGAAAATAGTGGCAATACATTTTTTTTTCGAAATTCGTAAATTTATATTAGGCTACACGGCGTCACATTCTAGAATTCTAGAAATAGCCACTGCCATGAGAATCTGAAATCTCTCAAACAGCGCCTTGGTTTGCGTATAAAAATTATGACAACTCCAATAACAAAAAAAAATACTCGTATTTCATTATTCAGATATTGTTTGAAAAAGCAGCAATTTAAGTAAAATTCTTTCTATTGCAATAAGAAAAATATTGTCTCCTTTATTTCACGTGTTTCCTGCCATTCTGGGACCTCACAATTTGGAAATATTTTCCGAAAGTTTATTTAAAACTGTTACTTGATTGGTCGTCGAAAGAAATACGAGGATTCGATGGTAGACTTGTGGAGTGCGACACCGTGCAGTCTGGTAAGTAGGTACCCAAGTTTGTGAGGATCATACCCTAGGATGCAGCAGGTTAGTCCTGAGCGTTGGTATCTATGTACCAAACTGCACGTAGTCACATTGTACAACATGTACAGAAGCTTGTGACACATAGCCTCTATTCACTGTTTCAGACTTTAAGGAAGGCAACATCGCCTCTAAAATACATTAACGATCTGACAGCTAGTGACGTACCACAAATGTGTGTAATTTCACATGCAACATATCAGCAACATCTGCTGCACTTATTCGAAAGGTTGTTCCGTATGATGTATGGACAGTCAGAACAGGGAATTTATAAATAAACAGGACTAATAGTACAGTGACGATACCAGTGGCCGTACGGTCTAAAGTGTGGGTCTGCGGCCGCTCGCTTGTAGAGGTTGCGGGTTCGAATACCGCCGGGGGCATGGATGTCTGTCTCATTTGAGTGTTGTGTTTTGTCAAGTAGAGGTCTCTGCGACGGGCTGATCACTCGTCCAGAGGAGTCCTACCGAGTATGTGTGTGTGTCTATGTGTGATCCTGAAGCTTCGACAGTTCGGAGGCCCTGGCCCACTTGGGGCTGTCGAAGCATGAAAAAAAATAGTATAATGGTAACTTACTGAAAACAGCGATCATCTATACCTTGAGAGAGTGACTGAAAAAAATACGTATTTTTTGCAGTGTAGACCGGATACAAGTGATCGGAAGGAGTGGTATAGTTCCTGTGTTTGTATAGATTTGGAAGGTAAATGGTTTATATACAGGACCGGGGTGTAAGGGGATAGAAGACAAGGACTCGGTTCGTTTGCATTTGGTCTATTTTAGTATAATGGAGGATTAGATACAGTTGCAAAATGGTAGACAAAAAAAAAAGTCACCAAGATATTGTGTGTGTGTGTGTGTGTGTGTGTGTGTGGCAGAAGTGAATGACGTATGGCGAAGTGGTGCCGATGGTCGCAGATGAGCTGGTGATGTGTAGCAAAGATCTTAGTGCAATTGTAACAATAATGAAGAACGGAATAATTAGCTATGTAGAACTTATGTTTAAAGACAGAAATGTAAATATTTCATAATAGGGTGAACGATGGGCAGCATAGACGAAGGACATGAAATGGATAGTAATTTGGGGGGGGGGGGAATTAAGGAAATGTGATTGAAGTGGGTAAGAGGGAAGGTGCCAAAAGCGGTATTAAGGTACGGTAAAACTGATAGAACAATCCTCGTGTTATTGTGGGATGGCCTTCCTGTATGTTATTGCCCACAACTAAATAATCGTAACTATCATGTCATATAACACATCGTATTACTGTCAATTGTTCTTATGGCCATAGACTTATCTCAACACTTGCACTCCTAATTCTCGCTTAACAGACAATTATAACTCGCCTGTGCATTCTTCTGTCCTCCCGCAGAACGCGCCTGCTTCATCCGTCGCAGCAACGGAGTACTCACGCAATCACCGTGCGCTAGACGGTCGTTCGATCACATACGGCAGCCATAAAAGTACACAAAATCACGAAGCAGTTTCATAACTAATATTACTATCTTATCCAATCGAGCGTTTCTGTTTTTAAACTGCAGTATTCGGGCCGCGTTCGCAGTTTTCTTTACAGATTCGCAGACAGCCAAAATAATTTGAATGTGCCACACGCGGCCTGCGGGCGGACAATTTGACATGCCTGGTTCGTAAGATTGTTAACAATAATTATGCCTTTCCATTATTTCACAGCCATTTAAAGAAGGCCGGGCAAGAAATATCGTTTTCGCTGTTATTGCATAAAGAATAAGTTATTTAATCTCAGGGGTTATGACCGAGAATGTAAGTCAACAACCCACCAGTCAACGTAATGTGATGTAATGCCAGATTACAATGCCTGCGCCGCTTTGTGTTGGGCGGAGTTCCCGTTCCGTATTTGGGTAAGTACGTACTGCGCGGTAATGTCTTTCGCGTACGAAAGATACTGATCAGGTTTACCTAAATGCCACATCTAGGCCAAGTATGTTTAATGAAAACGCTCTTCAAGTGCGGTATTGCAGAACTGTCTCTGTGCTTCACATTGTAGTAATTTGGATAATAACTTTTTGTAACCTTGTAAGTGGTCACCAAAGTTTCGGGGGAACATATGGATTCCTTTATATAAGTTTTAAAACTTTCGCGGCGACATGATTCAATATAGTCTTCTCGGGCGCACAGCCGCGTCAATTCGTTTGAATACAACGTTTTTTGCCTGAGGATGGGGACGGACCTAGTCCCCGAAACGTTGTATTCAAACGAATTGACGCGGCTGTGCGCCCGAGAAGACTATATTGAATATGGATTCCTTCTTCACGTGTAAATATTGCACATCTGCCATATTATTTTTTTTTTTTTTACATTTTTAGACGCGTTCGCGAAATTGCCAAAAAATACGACTATTAGCTTCGTCGTATCTATCTGTCTGTCTGTCTGTCCGTCCGCATGGGAAAACTCGGCTCCCACTGGATGGATTTTCATCACATATGGTATTTGAGGACTTTTCGAAAATCTGTCGAGAAAGTTCAAGTTTGTTTAAAATGTGGCAAGAATAGCGGGTACTTCTGTACAGACCTGTGTACTGTTGTGATAATAATTCGCTGAATTTTTCATAGAATAATAAGTGTTTCAGACAAAAGTTATAGAGAAAATCAAAACACATTTTATGTTCAATAACTTTTTCTTTTCGAAAATCGTGCCCTTTATGAGATAATGTGGAAATACATGGTAGAGCCAGACAGGCCATAGATGACAATATAATGCTGCATAAACAGATGCGATTTGCATACAGGATAAATAAGGCAACTTGCAGAAACACACTCAAAATATGTAAAATTCGTAGCTGCATCGGTCTGAGATCTCAAACCGATTGAGCTGTGAATATTTACTTTTTGTTTTCGTAATCGTCCTGATAATGGCTATATATTTGAGCCGAAACATGTAGCCGATTTCCTTGAAAAATAAATAATTGTGTTGAGACTGAATACTTTTTTACTTTTAGTTGTGCTGTAAACACAACGGGGATGAATCAGCTTAAGATTGCGTCACTCTTACTTCCGCCTCAAAAAATTAGTTTCTTCTCCGTTCTGCTGTCACCAACTGCACAAACACAACAAGGAGTTCAGAATGTTTTTATATTTGCAGGGGCTTAGCACTTAATTTATTTTTCAGTAGGCCTCTATATTTAACCTTTCGCATGAAACCTCAAAATGTTCGTTGGTTTGTGTTTGTAATTTTTGAAGTACAAACAATAATTGTTACATAATATGTAACGTATGTTTATAGTCTAGCTCCAGAGCAAATTTTATAACCGATGGGTCATTTGTTTTCGTCGTTAAATCGAAGGACAAAGAATTTTTCGCGCGGGCTCCATTTTTATCATTCTACATTCTATAAGAATATGATCTCAAAAACTTTGCATATTTTTTTCCAAAACTGCAAATTTCATAAAGCTAAAGGTAGTTTCGCCAATGTCGTTCGCACCTCACTAGTTAGCGATTCTGCATTTTGTTACTACAGGTTGTAGGAAATTTAGAAACTAGCATTCTCCATTGGGGTGGCCACAAGTGGTATAAAGTTCATACCAAATTTCGTGAAAATTGTTCAGCTGCTTAAAATGTTAACATGGACACATGCACACAGACAGAATGATGGTCTCATAATTCAAAAAGGAAACGGACGATTATAATCGTCCGTTTCCCTTCTGGAGAAGGAATGCAGGCTAAAAGGCGCGAGTGTGACGTGGCCTCCAGTGTAATAACGTTTATTGCGGATTTAGTGAAAATGCTCCCAGCATTCCTAGAGTTGAAATATGTGACAGACCGATGGACGGAGAGATATACATTACCGTTGATTTAGGCTTATATGTCATTTTCTTGCAGTCTGTGCAAAGAACGCAGGCAATTTTGTTGAAGTAAAGCAGTCAGTTTGCAGTAAATCCTCAAGTTAATGAGAGAAAGCCTGTAACAGAAACTAAAATGCGACCCATATTTTGATTTGATTATTTTAGTCATGTTTTATATCCAATTTATTTTGTAGCTAATGAAAATTATAATGAAAGGCATATAAACTCAAAACAGCTCCACTATACACTTCCTCTTGTCACACGTCTCGTGATTACTGCTTATTTGCAGTAGTACGCGTTATAAATTCATCAGTGTTCAAGCAGATCACAGGACTTCTTATTTTTTTCCCCCAGGACGCTTAATTTTTTGTTCGGTGGTTGGTAGACAGGAGATAGTAGGGTGAACAAGTTAGGAAAAGAAAGCATGGCCTAACATTTCTAGCGCATTCACTTTTGTTATTGCCTCTAGACGTTCACTTTTGTTACTGCCTCTAGACGTTCGCTTTTGTTACTGCCTCTAGACGTTCACTTTTGTTATTGCCTCTAGACGTTCACTTTTGTTACTGCCTCTAGACGTTCACTTTTGTTATTGCCTCTAGACGTTCACTTTTGTTACTGCCTCTAGACGTTCACTTTTGTTACTGCCTCTAGACGTTCACTTTTGTTACTGCCTCTAGACGTTCACTTTTGTTACTGCCTCTAGACGTTCTTTTGTTACTGTCTCTAGACGTTCACTTTTGTTACTGCCTCTAGACGTTCACTTTTGTTATTGCCTCTAGACGTTCACTTTTGTTACTGCCTCTAGACGTTCACTTTTGTTACTGCCTCTAGACGTTCACTTTTGTTATTGCCTCTAGACGTTCACTTTTGTTACTGCCTCTAGACGTTCACTTTTGTTACTGCCTCTCAGACGTTCACTTTTGTTACTGCCTCTAGACGTTCAGTTGTTGAGTTTAGACGACAGTGTAAAGGCTGTATATCCTATATAACTGTCCCACAAGCAGTAAGACTGTGTACAATGTGTGTGGGACATAAAATGCCTTTCATTTTTATTTTCAATTTCTATTCGAAACACTTCATACCAGTATTTATTTATTGTTGATCTTCATGTATTGTGTCCAATATTGTTGTCCGGTTTTAAAAAAATTGTAACATTTGTATAAAATTTGGTAGTAGAAATATTCAGTAGACAGTATCACGAATGTTCTGTTCATAAGTTCTGTACAGACAGACAGACAGATATGGCGAAGCTGTAGGCGTACTTGTAACTTTTTCCTGGGAACGCATAAACAGGATTGCATATGCTATGAAGTTAGAAGTCACCTTAATCACAATTCATGTGTTTCACGACGTCAATGTGCGAACATGAATTATACAAGGCACACCCTCTAGACTTTAACTACAGTGTAGGCCGAAATATTAGAAAAGTTTCAACATACGGCGTGGCTAAAAGCCGATGAAACGCATTATGAAATGAACTAGTGAAGCTTCCGTTCGTCAAACGTTTTCTGTTGACATAATGAGGCTAAGAACATCTGTGAAATAGTTTAATGTTTGTGCAGTGTAGGAATAAATTTGTCAAAGTTCCGTGTGTGTGAATCAGGAAATTGAATTAAGCATGGACTGGATTGCTCTGGCTCAGGATAGGGACAGGTGGCGGGCTGTTGTGAATGCGGTAATGAACCTTCGGGTTCCATAAAACGGTGGGAATTTCTTGACTAGATGGTGATCTGTTAGCTTCTCAAGAAGGACTCTGCTCCATGGAGTTAGTTACTTAATTAGTTAGGTAGTTAGTTAGGGATAAATTTGTTGATGTAGTTTCCACTGGTACAAATTGAAAATATGTTACATTTGTTAAAGAGGCATAAAATCTCTAAGTTTTTACCAATTTTGTAATTGTTAACATATAAAATGTAACTTATAATGAAACAGTGTGTAGGATCAATGATTCTGATACTACACTTCATTAGGCATCGCTACCAAGTAAAAACACGAATATAAATCTCGCCTTTCCGCCATGTTGTTTCACGTTCTGCAAAGTAATTACCTTAAACAACCCAGTTTTGAAAGTCTATTACTGCTCTGAATTTCAGGACCACGTGTTTTAGTATCGCCCCCTTATCAGAAGTTCACAATTCTATCATGACTCTATTAGTGATGTATTAAAATTAAGAATTACGAATATGGAGCAGATTCTAGCCACCTGATTTTCGTATCACGATCATGAAAATACTTTAGTTTCTTCAAACTTTATAAGGGGAAAGGGAATGTGAACATATAGTGAACCTCTCTTCGAGTATAATCCTCTGTATAAAATATTTACTTCCCTGCTTCCCTTTTCCTTCCGCGGACATAGTAAAGAAGACACGTATGTGTTATAAAGTTTACTCCGCACTTCTGCCAGTATGTTCGGTACCCAGTGTTGTTAAAGAGACGTTATATGAGCAAAGTGTAATTTATTAGCTTGAGTGTTATCCTCGGGTGAAGAAAGGGTACTTTTTAGTTCTTTATAAAATAAAGGTACTGGACTGAGCAAAAGAAGTGCTTTGCTATAGAGCTTTGTCCTATTTCATGTAAGAAGGAATAGCCCAGTGAACGTGCAAATGGAGCGAGGGACGGGGGGGAAAAAAGGAGAATTTGATCTTTCACCGCTGCGTAGAAACAGGTTTTGTGGTCCAGCTAGTTTCGTATTATTTAGTAGAGTAGGGTAAAGTGGCCGGAGCGTCATGAAGGTCATTTGCCTAGGCTAGCAAAAAAGGTGAAGCAGTAATAGCTAAAAAAAAAAGATGTGTTTGTGTTGTGATTACAGACTTCTCCACTCCCATTGCTTCCGGTGTTGTTACACATGATCATGGCAAATCTCTCCTCAGCTATGTGGTGGAGTAGGTCAAAACGACCCAGTACCTTCAGTGAATAGTAATTGGCCACTCTGTGTTATTCTGTATCACCATTCTTTGCTGTCGGTAGAAAGCGCGTTAAACATTCAAGTGTTCTTGATAGCTGAACCGTCTTTGGGCCTGAGGATTTCCATTTCCTCATCTCAGTCTTGCCGCTGATAATTGTGTACGCAAGGAAGAGGCTGCAATATGGGTTGCTCTAGCGGACCCGGTCTAAGGTGGGATCCGAACCAAGGTGGTGGCCTGGGTAATTAAATTCAGTAGTTGTGTTCGAAGCGGATCCCGGTGGCCGCGCAGTCTAGGGCGTAGGTCTGCGGCCACTCGCTTGCTGGGATTACGGGTTCGAATCCCGCCGGTGGAATGGATGTCTCTGTTGTGAACATTGTGTGTTGTGCAGGTAGACGTCTCTGCGACGGGCCGATCCCTCTTCTAGAGAGTCCTACCGAGTGTGTGTGTGACTGAGTGTGATCAAGTGCAACAATAACCCTTAACACCTACAATGAGCACGTAGAGGTCAGAATAAGAAAGAAAGAAAAAAAGAAAGAAAGTTGTGTTCGATATTGGTGAAGGAAGAAAAGAAGAAGTGTTATGCTGGTGTGGTGCCCATCCAAGGAGCCCATCCGTCTGTCTGTATAAATATTCAGTTAGTCTGTGTCCTAGAAGTACCTAAAATTTGAATACGGCTGTAGAATAGGAAAAATAAGATTGAAAGCCCAAGGACGAGGAATTACTGTTGTAGTCTGCTAGGTCATGACACAAGGCAGTCAGCTTGGCGGTTACGGTTGTTTTCGGAGAAACTTATTGCTTCAATTTTCCCCACCTCCTTCTTGGTCTGAAGATGGAGGCAATGTCTTCCGTCGAAGCGAAAGCCACACACAAGACTAAAACACTACTCTACAAATTTTCAACACCGTGAATATCTCGATTCTTACATGAGTATCGCAATCTCCCCCCCCCCCCCCCCAAAGGCAGGCATCTAGAATGAAGACTGATTTTATTGAGGTTGCTGTTAGAAGATTTCTTATTGACGTTAGAAGAAGGACACATAATAGTAATAAATTTAAATTTCCGTATTAATCCTAGGTAATCCAGAGTGTTTCTTTTATGTTGTCCTTGAACACTAAAGCTGCTACGGGATATCACGGCTGATGCAGGCTTTCTATCCGATAAAGCTGCCGTGCTCAGGGACACGATAAAAGGGTCACTCCATATTTTTTTCTTTTGAAAATCTGGGGCTGGGATGGAGGACAGATTTTTGGGGTGCCCCCAGGTTCATCCCTGCCGGCTTCCGTGAACTTTTGTATATGGCTGAAGGACAAGTAGGAAAAATGTAGATGGTGAAGAAAAGCGAAGAACATGAGGATTCTTATGTGCGTGCCACTTCTTATTATTTATTCGTGGAATACTCACAAAGTTCCTCGGAGTGCATTGAGGTTATAATCAAAAGCGCTGGTCCTTCCGGGTCCTTCAAGAAGCAGGGCGCATTCACTGTCAGAGTTCGCGACGAGGGGTGTGAACTGCTGCGCAGAACAGTACGCAGCGAACATTGCGCAAACAATGATAGCCCATGACGAGCGCCTGCAAGAAAACAATATCACAGTTGACTGTAGCGACATGATAATCGTTATTGTAATTTTGCTTCAAACAAGGCTTCTACAATACGAAACACGAAAATGGAACCTTTTCCACTGCCGTATCTCTCACACCTCCGTCACTGTAGTTGCTACGTAGTTTACTCTTGGCCACGTGAAAACTCTGCCCCGAGGGACTGCAGTGTGCCAGTCACCGCCCACAATGGGCTGTTGCCAAGCCGGGAGAAACTTTGAGGAAGTTGGTTTCGGAATGTAATAAATTTAAATGATGATACCAGTACGGAAACAAGAGAGGGACTGTGTGGCAAAGATGGCGACTATTACACCAGTACGGAAACAAGAGAGGGACTGTGTAGCAAAGATGGTGACTATTACACCAGTACGGAAACGAGAGAGGGACTGTGTGGCAAAGATGGCGACTATTACCCGTCTATTTGCAGATTCGCCGCCTACTCAACTGCAGATATTTACAGAAGCTTTGTGATCTAGCTGACGTGATATTGGCAAATGTGAATGTTGTTTGTGTGTTAATATGTTTTTACTAACGCCAGTAGCGTCTTTCACTTTATTCCTCTACTACATTCCTCTTCATCTTTCTCTCACACACATCTTGGCAAATTATTCTGGCTTGGGCTATAATATGCTGAAGCCTGAAGTTCATGTAAATAATGACTTATAAACAAGATATGAGGCGTAGGAATAACGAAATATTAAGGCAGTTCGGACCTTTGCATTCTGGACTGAGATGGTCATACCATTTAATCTACTGGGGTATCAGTTTGTGTTATTGTTCAGAATTGTAGATATGTTATATAGCATCCTTAGTTTATCTGACCCATATCTTTAGTCATTACACAGACCGTTTCGTGTCACGGCAGCAAGGCTGCGCTTGCCGCCACTTACATTTGCTGTCAGTCGGGGTCCGCGTCGTTTAGGTCAGTGTAGCGCAGTTAGTATTAGAATTTTACTCGCCATACCTAAAGATGTCTTTGGAAAGTTTTAGTTTACTGCTTTGCAGCTAATGTTAGGTTCTTGCCGTATTCGGCCCGCAGACATGTGTCACACGAAAATCACGCTGTTCATTGCACGTCGAATTTAATGCTGGTGCAACTGAAAACGTCATAATATAAACGCTATCTTTCCAGACATCTTCAGTGCGAAGAATATGACTATAATCTTCATTCTTTGACAAGCCACAACTGAAAATCGATTGCACAGCTTTAGATCTGGCATATGTTGTGCGACTGAGAGGCCACAGTCGCCTCTTAACGTTATGTAACTAACCTTTATGTAAATCATGCATAGAATTAATTAAAATCATACATACAGTAGATCTGTCAAATGTGTGGAATCCATGGTGTGATTTTATGGTTCAGAAATAATGGGTCTGATAATTATATTGTGATTTTTCCCTGTGGAGCGTGTTAAAGGGTAATGTGTATAGTAATAATCTTGCATTGAAGGCAATATGAAGTAAAGCATTTCAGAATCATATGCTGTGCTTTGATGGTATGATTCTATTATATGATATGTTGTGCTGTGATGGTATGATGGTATGATTTTAATTACATATTTACATTTAATTACATATGATTTTAATTACATATGTTGTGCTGTGATGGTATGATTTTAATTATATATGTTGTGCTATGATGGTATGATTTTAATTATATATGTTGTGCTATGATTTTAATTATACGATATGCCGTGCTGTGATGTTATTATTTTAATTATATATGTTGTACTGTGATGTTATGATTTTAATTATATATGTTGTGCTGTGATGTTATGATTTTAATTATATATGTTGTGCTATGATATTAATTATACGATATGCCGTGCTGTGATGTTATTATTTTAATTATATATGTTGTACTGTGATGTTATGATTTTAATTATGTATGTTGTGCTGTGATGGTATGATTTTAATTATATATGTTGTGCTGTGATGTTATGATTTTAATTATATATGTTGTGCTGTGATGGTATGATTTTAATTATATATGTTGTGCTGTGATGTTATGATTTTAATTATATTGTTGTGCTGTGATGTTATGATTTTAATTATATATGTTGTGCTGTGATGTTATGATTTTAATTATATATGTTGTGCTGTGATGTTATGATTTTAATTATATATGTTGTGCTGTGATGTTATGATTTTAATTATATATGTTGTGCTGTGATGGTATGATTTTAATTATATATGTTGTGCTGTGATGTTATGATTTTAATTATATATGTTGTGCGTGATGGTGATTGGTGATTTGATTTTAATTATATATGTTGTGCTGTGATGTTATGATTTTAATTATATATGTTTTGCTGTGATGTTATGATTTTAATTATATATGTTGTGCTGTGATGTTATGATTTTAATTATATATGTTGTGCTGTGATGTTATGATTTTAATTATATATGTTGTGCTGTGATGTTATGATTTTAATTATATATGTTGTGCTGTGATGGTATTGTAGTTAATTAAATTAAAAATTTAGCACTCTGTAAATAAGAAATACATTCAAAAGCCCTGTGTATCTGTTGTAACGTCTTGCTTAGAAAGTTCACTATTTCTGTATGATTTGTATCGTAATTCTTATTCCAGAAATTTTGTGTGATATGGACACAAATGCAGCATTGATTTCAGGCTTCCGCCGCGATGTTGATGTAATCTGTGGTCTTTTGGGCAATTACACGACGCCGTGTAATTGCCCAAAATACCACAATTACAAATGCAGCAGTTTGCTGAAATTTGTGCTCATGTTGCAGACACGCCCTTTCCTGAGCAAGTTGAATCAAAGATTTTCTTCAAGATGTCTCGAATCTAGCACCAATTTCGTCTAGTTTGTCCTCAGTTAGAATGTATCTTCTGCGTGTTCTCTTCCTGCCTAGGAAGAAACATGATGCTCGAGATCTTTTCTGTTCATGTAGACTGTTGTCATATTTGGAAAAAGCACCTGTGAACTTTCGTCTCAGTTTACGACGACTCTTCTTGTAGGATCGGTATTTGGCGCTTACATTGTGGTGTGTGCACGTGTTTGTGTCATACAAAAACACGCGACGTTGCAGTGGTATTTCCTTGGCGACTGAAGAACGAATTGTCTACTTGGGCTTTGTGGCAGTCTCTGTGCGACAGATCAGGTGTAGGCGGCTCGGTTCTTCAGCCAAGTTCCATGCGATAAGGCAGCCGACAGGATTTGACCAACGATATGGGCCAGATAAAATGACAATACTGCAGAATGTTATTAAGATTATTAGGCTGTTATTATCTGTTACGATATTTTCTTGAAAAATTTATTTTTTACTTTTCTGCCTTTATTTCCTCTATACTACATCTGTCGGTCGTAATTTTAAAGTTTCACCCCGTCCAAATATTTTGTACTTTTGTTACAAATAATAGTCGTACATAAATATTACTATTATTTATAATATTAATACATAACAAATTTTGTTTGAAAATGTGAACAATCTCTATTGAGTGGTATAATTGCAGATTTGTATTTTCCCTAATTATGCAACATGCAAATTGCAAGAAGAAAGTAACTGATTAGCAACGTGACGTAACAATACGAAGGCTCACAATTGCATTGTTACGTTAAACCACGTCAGATGCCATTTACGTGGCACCATAATATGCAGTTATTATCAGCACGATTTAAACCTAGAACAGGCCATGAGCAGAGGCAGCCTATAGCTTTACACTTTCTTTAACCTCGGCGCTAGATGGGGGAGGATGGATAACGATACGCCCCGGCTGCTTTACCCCGGGAATGAGACCCGGTACCCATTGTACAGGAGGCTATGTGGACCTCAGGGCTGGTCTGGACGGGTGTGGAAAATCTCGGCTCCATCGGGATTCTATCCCCGACTGCCCAGTCCGTAGCGAATCGCTATCCCGGCCGTATAATCAGTATGAAGCAAGTAGTTTTAAATAACGCGATCGTGTTTGTATGTTTGCCCTAATTAGCCGACGTAAAAATTGAATATTTGTGGCGCCATATTATGTAGGAGCGTCAACAGTTTTTCTGGACTCATATGACTTACTGTATTGCTTGTACTTATCTCGTAAACGGCGAGATATTGTCATAAAAGTACATAGGCCTTTATGCAAAATATCTGTTATTTTTGTCCGATTTTAAACAAACTTTTATTTGTTCACAACGTTTCAGTAACAGTCCCCAATATAAAATTTGTCTAGAATCCGTCCAGTGGGAGCCGAGTTTTCCCATACGGACGGACAGACATGGCACATCAAAGACCCGCTTTTAACAATAATTTTGCGAAAGCGCCGAAAAATTCTTACCTTAAAGTCAAGAACACACGCTGTCTCCATTACAAAGACCAAGTAGTTAATGCTGTTTACTGAATAATTATTATGTGTTGTGAGACTCATATGGAACACTTAAGTAGACACTGAGCAAAATACAAAATTGTTGAACGATAAAGCAGGCGATGAATATTAGTGATCATTGCTCCTTGAGGAATAATGTGTGGCACAGACTGGAGAAGGGTGGCGAACTTCAATTTTCGACAAAGGCACTGTCCTCACGAATTGGTCGGATTTTAATTGTGTGGGAAGTCACAAGTCATGGAATATTGGCGCTTTTTCGTTATTCTCAAATTAAGTATTCCGTTTGGCTGTTTGTAGACTTTAACATTTGTGTTCCTTCTTTGGTGAAATCTACCATCGAGTCATCTGTGGCCTGCAAGCCTCGGGTAACTAACCATAGGCGTAAATATTTTGAAACAATGTTCATGTGAAATATGTAATTCACCAGGAGCGGGCTTGTGTGGAAGGAAGAATATGAGACTTGGGGGGTTTTATGGAGCTGAAGTTTTATATTGGGCCCTGATGGTTATGACACCGTACAGTCCGATACGTTGGTCAGAGGAACATACTGCTGCCGTCTTTAGTTCAGATAAAAATTCTCTTCTACCTTGAAGATGGCTGAAGAGTTTTTACTATTAACCAACAAATGCACACAATTGTCATAGATTCACAATAATATTTCTAGAACAGTACACTCCTACATGTTTTGGAACTTCCTGGTTCATAATCAGTTGTTGTTGCATAAAACAACAACAATAGTAAAAAAATCGACTTATAGTGCACGGAATTGAAAATATAAAAAAATGATTGTACATGTGGCAGTAGATGTAAATTTCTTTGAAGCTTTGGTATCATCCTGCCAGACAAGATGTAACAGCTCAGAAGGCAACGGTATGAATCCGCGCGAGAAATGTACATCGCTATGTCAGTGATTATCTGCCTCGGTGGACTTGTGGTTAGCGTGCTCGCCACTGGACCCAAGGTTGCGGGTTCGATCCCGACCGAGTAGATGGATTTTTAAGGGTGATAAAAATCCGGAGCACCACTTCCTTCGGAGGGGAAGTAAAGCCGTCGGTCCCATGTCGTAGATTTACGGCATGTAAAAGAACCTTACGGGCATATAGATGTTCGTAAGCCAAATTTAGCGGCCATTTCTCGCGCAAGTCTCCTGATCGGCTGCTAGAGGGCTCTAGCGGTCCTATCAGGATGAATAGAATCGTACACGGCGGAAGGCAACGGGAAACCACCGCTGGAAAATTCTCCCATGACAACCTATGGCTTCGTGCCAGTAGGGTCACGACACTCAGAAATGAGTATAAACGACTCGGTATTATATTATATGTCAGTGATTAAGCAACACGCTATGAAATGTACTTCTGGTCAACTTCACCCTCCGGCCGTTTTACAGCAGGTGGACTGGATGCTGGTGCCCATTGGATGAGAGAATGAGTGGGCACGTGATAGGCTCTGGTGGCCAAAGACAGTGCCCCTGCGTCGTTTCGACAACAGCTGAATACAAGTTAATAAAACGAAACTGTCTGGGATGTTACGCCTTGTCGATTGGTAAATACGAGTAGATTAGTAATGCTTCATCTGCAGTGTCAAGCAGTCAGTTTGTTAGCGGCTCAACAAGAAAACACAAAGAGTTCTAGCAATGTTGCTAACCAACACGTAAGTCCGAACGCTTAAAATATCTGTTAGATTTTCATTGATTTTATCCATAAATTGACATAGAAAAGTTCTTAATATGACACAAAGAAGGTGAATCTCCATTACAAAGAACAACCGGCTTAAGGATACTTAGGGAAAAGACGCCTGTTTGTAAAACACATCAGTAAACTGCGTGGGTGGAATGCACAGTTAAAAGCAAGAGGTACAAATAGTTACCACTATGTTACGAAGAGAAACTATGGATAAGTGAAGGGAAAGTTTGTGCTATGGTACACTAGTTCCTTTCTTCATAGCACAGTGGTTTCGAAATGAGTTAAAAGTCGTCTGTTTTTAAGCCATTCAGAACCATTATCCTCTTTCCATAGTATTATGAAGCTAGGGTCAAGGAATCACTGACTTGTAATTTATACGAAAATGTACTACATTTTGCGCTCTGTGGACATGACGTTTCAGCAATCGCTTCTTCACTCGGGTGCAGGGCGATGGAACGAAATAAAATGAACAAGATTATTCGGAATATTCTGTCTTCAACCCACACCATTACAACTGCGTCAGGCCCTGTCGTGGTACAAGGGGTTAGTCGTCGACCTCTCACCGCGGAAGCCCGGGTTTGATCCCATGACAGTCCATGTGAGATTCGTGGTGGACAGAGTAATACTGGGACACGGTGTTCTCCGAGTACTTCGGCTTTCCTATCTCAGTATCATTCCACAAATGCTCTATACTCACGACACTATAGGGAGGAATGTTGGAAACCGACAGCTCCGTTAAACAAAACCATTGTCTTGCACTCGGACTCTGTCTCTCTCTCCTGCCAAGCGAATAGCACGCTGGTTAGTCACGTATATTTGCTGGTCAGTGAAGCAGATCATCTGTGTTTGAGAGCGGCGTGTGTCCCGGTAGGTGGGGTCGAGAAGCAAGGTCATCTGGAGGCCAGAGAAAACTGGTCGGATAAGGTTACACGCTGGGGCATCAACCGCGGAATGAATATACGGTAGGACTGATCACCGGTAGAACGAGCTGAAAACTTACATTGAGGCCTTCGAAACAAGTCCGATGGACTGTCCGGATGACGGCGATCGATGCTACCTACCCTCTGTCTCCTGTCACATTCCTGTCCAGATCCATTCTGTCTTGTATCAACCAGCCCAAAACGAGTGTCGCTAGCGAAAGTTATCACGTGGTTATCACCACAAACATTCGTGTGAGTATAATGTCTATACGACTGGGGAGGGGGGGGGGGGGCGGAGGTGTGTGTGACAACTCGAGGAAGAAGTGGAGGTCGTCGATCCGTGGGATTGCTGTCGGTATCCTCAGTGTATTGTAGCTCTCTTTCCGTATCTAGTGTCGCGGTTAAGAACGTGTTGAGCTTCAGGGAACTCCAGACTGTCGACAGGAAACTGTAGCTTTATTTTAACTTAGCTCTCGGGTATCAGGAAGAGAAATTTAATTGCGGATCTGAATTGGTGTTCCAATGACGCCAGTTGGTATATTTGTATTTACTGTATGGAACATTACTGACTGCTTAATAAGTGAAATTAGCAGCTGCGCCGAAGAAAGGCGAACTTTGTTTAAAATACACGAAACTCTGATTCTGCCTGTTGTTTTGTATGGGTTTGAAACATGGTCTGTCGCCCTAAGGGAACAATAACGTTCCCATATATTACAGATATTTAACCTGTTAAGACAAAGCGGTAACCGTATGTAGTACTACCGGATTTAAAGTTCAGAAACTGTGCAGTTTGCTCACACATCCGATTTAAGCGATTCTCACAACAAACAGAAGTCATTTACCTAAACAACATTAATCAGCTTGTCTTTATAATCGAAAAGTTTTTTTTCTGTGAGTTATGACTGAATCCCTGTATATTATTTACACGGATTTCAGGCTTGAGATGTTTAATGACTATTATGAGGAACACCGCAGGTGCATACAAAATGTTGACAAAGTGTTCACTTGAGAGACCTAGGCATAGATGGTAGCAGGGGTGCACAAATCCTGGGCCCCAGGTCACCGTGGCGAATACATTTTATACGGTGGCGCATAATATTTGTGAGGCCTCCGCATGAAGCTTGCTGCGTGTCACCATTCCAGCGCCTATAATTTGGAGATGGCTTCTAGATTTTCGGAAAATGTTTGTACCCCAGGTGGTAGAGTGTAGAATAATTTTGTAATAGATAATGGAGAAATATTGAGCGGAATTGTGGAATGGATACAAATGGATGATGGTAGGTTTGAATGGCGGTTTCTTGTAAATGCGGCAATGGAAAGCTAATTGGCATAAAAGGAGGCATGATGACTAGCTAGTGAGGTGATGGGCCTGTCTCCCACCTTGAAGTGCTGAAGGCGTACGAGAATTTTAGTACCTTCAGCGGTGACAGCCCTTTTTGCTTTGGTCAGGAGTGTATTCAATAAATGCAATCACTATTCAAATCGTTACAAATACATGTTTTATTAAAATATAACAACTTGGTACATGTTTCAGCCCTTGTTGTTCACAAACACGCAGTACCAAAGTAATCTGGGACCCCAGATTTTTGTCGTGTGTACATAGGCATTATGAAGATAAAATATATTGAAATGCTAATTTAGAGTTTAAAATATTCGTATGTGCTAGATCTCATGAATATTTATAAAACTTTGCATCACTCTAGATTTCAAACTATTTGTTTTCCTGCGTTGGGTCGGTACTGAACCAGATATCTCGTCGTACCTATGTGTTCCCGTTATATAACGCGTCTTGCAATGTAGCATATATATGTTAGAGTCATACTGATTTATGTTATTAGTTATGGCTGAGTTACGGTTTAGTTTACCTACTGCATGTTTCCTGGGTAGTACACGTAGTAGTTCCTTCTCTACTTCGGAGTAATATCTTTAAATGCTGGCGTTGTTTTCGGCACAATCCGTAAAACTTCACTCTCATTTTGCATGTTTGTTTTTGGAGTTTGCGGGATGCCTTTTACTAGCAGTTTTCCGTTGCGTTGCTGTATCTCTTGTGCGAAGTGTATGTACTGCCACTGCCTGTTTACGTAGGTTGAACTGTGGTGACGTGTTGGTCAGTTGTGTTTTCTGCCTCATACTGAAACAGTCTCTCAAAGATGGGGCTTTTTGTAACTGCGTTTATCTTTCAGTTGTTGGCCTTTTTTCTGATGTTACAAATGTGAACTCCTTTGATTGTTTTCATGTATCTTCCTTTATTGTTGACGTGAATTAGCGTCTTTAGTGTTTCCTTTTATTTTAAAAATTATGGTTTTAGTATGTGTTGGGTAAAATCAGAACTATTTAATTTTTTATTAATGGCTTTTTATTATCTCTGAACCTGGTTTTAAATAATGTTCCAGGCTGTTCAGCTTTCTTTTTGGAACAATCTTGACACATTAGTGGATAGCTTCCACTTAAACTGTATTTATCTGTGACTTTCTCTTTGGCTGACAGAAATTTCCAAATGTGTTATTTGTTTGGAAGGCAGTTCCTGTTTTTGTATTTCTGATCAACTTAAGCAGAAATTGTAGTAACATGTTAACAGCTTCTTGTTATTGTCCTGTGATGATCTGGGTCAGGTAATGTGCCTGTTGTTTTGCGCTCATTGGATTAGTTGCAACGATGAGATATCAAACACTGTGCTGCATTGCTTGCAGCTGTCGATTTCACGGGTTGTCAGGTAGCCCATATAAGGGTAATCTGTTTATTATGGAGACAACAAGCTCCTCCAAAATGGTGGTAACTATTTGTCAAACGGCACGGCTTGATATCTGAGAAGACCTGAGTCTCCATTCCTTTTCATTTTATTCATTTTTGTTTGAAATGGTTAATACAAATCTCTCTCTTTGAGGGAGCCACAGTGTTGAACTCAAACACTGCTCGTAATATCACCCACTACAGTGATCATAAGTCACCCAGGAGGCAATATTTACACAATAGTACACTATATGAATATGAAAATGAACTGTTTTATTGTAGTCGAAAACTCGGGTCCTGGGTTCTTATTTGCTATGGGCATGGCATTGATTAGTCTGGTATTTTCTGTGATGGTAGAGGCTTTGAGATGTTCGAACCCCCTATCCAAGGAGCTCCAATGCTTGGTTAATGAGGATGTATAAGACCTGTGCCATATTAGAGAAAAAGGCTAGAAGTTGGCCGTAGAGCGAAGACGACGACAAAGGAAAAGGTAAAGGTAAAGCAATCCCATTACAGGCTTGGACAGGCCCTTAGGGTTCCAGGAGTTGAGGCTCCCAGATTTCTAGACAGTCGACACATGACGGTGGTAAGGTTGTCAGTCCTACGCAACCGGCCGCCTTTACCCCAAGAAATATTCCTGGTATTCATTTCTGTTAGAGGCTGAGTCAACTCCAGGGTCATAGTGCGACCAAAAGGATTATGTCAATGAAAAATGCCAATGACACCATCGGGAATCGAACCGGCGACCTTCCGGCTTGTAGCGCAATGCCTCAACCAACTGCGCCACCGGTACATAACTGTAAGGTGAACTACAAGAGGTGCTATTAACACCACATAATGCTGATGTACAAGGTACATAACTGTAAGGTGAACTACAAGACGTGCTATTAACACCACATAATGCTGATGTACAAGGTACATAACTGTAAGGTGAACTACAAGACGTGCTATTAACACCACATAATGCTGATGTACAAGGTACATAACTGTAAGGTGAACTACAAGACGTGCTATTAACACCACATAATGCTGATGTACAAGGTACATAACTGTAAGGTGAACTACAAGACGTGCTATTAACACCACATAATGCTGATGTACAAGGTACATAACTGTAAGGTGAACTACAAGACGTGCTATTAACACCACATAATGCTGATGTACAAGGTACATAACTGTAAGGTGAACTACAAGACGTGCTATTAACACCACATAATGCTGATGTACAAGGTACATAACTGTAAGGTGAACTACAAGACGTGCTATTAACACCACATAATGCTGATGTACAAGGTACATAACTGTAAGGTGAACTACAAGACGTGCTATTAACACCACATAATGCTGATGTACAAGGTACATAACTGTAAGGTGAACTACAAGACGTGCTATTAACACCACATAATGCTGATGTACAAGGTACATAACTGTAAGGTGAACTACAAGACGTGCTATTAACACCAATAATGCTGATGTACAAGGTACATAACTGTAAGGTGAACTACAAGACGTGCTATTAACACCACATAATGTGATGTACAAGGTACATAACTGTAAGGTGAACTACAAGACGTGCTATTAACACCACATAATGCTGATGTACAAGGTACATAACTGTAAGGTGAACTACAAGACGTGCTATTAACACCAATAATGCTGATGTACAAGGTACATAACTGTAAGGTGAACTACAAGACGTGCTATTAACACCACATAATGCTGATGTACAAGGTACATAAATGTAAGGTGAACTACAAGACGTGCTATTAACACCACATAATGCTGATGTACAAGGTACATAACTGTAAGGTGAACTACAAGACGTGCTATTAACACCAACATAATGCTGATGTACAAGGTACATAACTGTAAGGTGAACTACAAGACGTGCTATTAACACCACATAATGCTGATGTACAAGGTACATAACTGTAAGGTGAATACAAGACGTGCTATTAACACCACATAATGCTGATGTACAAGGTACATAACTGTAAGGTGAACTACAAGACGTGCTATTAACACCACATAATGCTGATGTACAAGGTACATAACTGTAAGGTGAACTACAAGACGTGCTATTAACACCACATAATGCTGATGTACAAGGTACATAACTGTAAGGTGAACTACAAGACGTGCTATTAACACCACATAATGCTGATGTACAAGGTACATAACTGTAAGGTGAACTACAAGACGTGCTATTAACACCACGTAATGCTGATATACAAGGAAGATCTGATAGAGTGTGAAGAAAAGGTAAACAGAAGAATAAAATGTTTGTTGATACAGATGAGCAAGAATATGGGTACCAACGCGGGCACGCGGTGACGCAGTTGGTTGAGGCACTGCTCTACAAGCTGGAAGGTCGCGGGTTCGATTTCCGATGGTGTCATTGAAATTTTTCATTGACATAATCCTTTCGGTCGCACTATGTCCCTGGGGTCGACTCAGCTTCTAACAGAAATGAGTACCAGGAGTATTTCCTGGGGGTAAAGGCGACCGGTGCGTAGGGCTGACGACCTTACCACCTTCATGTGCCGACTGTCTAGAAATCTGGTAGCCTCAAGCTTCTGGAACCCTAAGGGCCTGTCCAGGCCTGTAATTGGATTGCTTTACCTTTATCTTTATGGGTTCCAACGTTTGTCAGGAACGCACTGCCCCGTCCGCAGCGTACCACCCCTCAACTTCATTCCATCCATGAACAACATTCGTATTAATTCATCTGCAGTCGAAGCTATATAATCCCAGCAGGTGGCAGCGCCTTGAAATAAACCACTTCTCTTTTCTCCCACCTCCCACAACCCAGAACACAACAGGACGACTACTTCTGTGCTACTGTTCTGTTGTTGCCCGAACAGACAAGCGTATCCTGTTCCAGCAACAGCCGTGGCTTCGAGCGATGAAAAAGAAAAGAAAACATTGTAAAACAAGTTACAGGAACTTTCTAGAACCTGGACTGAAGGCCAAGATCAAAGCAGTTTCGTTTTGTGGGCCTTGTAATTATATAAAAATTTTATTGTCCACGCGCACCAGTAACCGGCCTTCATAATGAGCTGTCTTCACACACGTTTGAATTAGACCAATTTCTGAACACGCAACAGCGCACTCACTCACAGTGACAATGTTAAAAGCTGCACGGCACACGGACTCAACATTCCGAACGCACCTAGTTGTTCCGAGCCGGTAACATGTGGACATTTGAGGGTTTATGTGCATGTATCCGTCTTGAAATAATCCGGTCGTTTATCTGTGCCATTAATTAGGCGCGTTCGCATAAGTCGCGAAAAGCGCCTATTAGCTTTGTCATGTCCGGCTGTCCGTCTGTCCGCGCGTAACAGCGCGTCTCCCACAGGACGGATTTCCGTGAAATTTGATATTGGAGACGCCTGCGGAAATCTGTCGAGAAAATCGTAATTTGTTTAAAGTCGAACAAAAATGAATATATCAACCAACTTATGCACTTAATAAAATACATTCAAGAACAAGTATAAAACTGCTACATGTTTCGGCACCGAGGTGGCATCATCAGGGAGTTATTCAGAACAAATGAGTACAAGCCCAACACGCCAAACGTATTGGGCTTGTAAATGCGATAATGTGCTTCCTGATCAGGGTTATCGCACGGTGATAGATGCATACGTAGCAATGGTGGGAATAGTGATTAGGAGGTGAAAACAGAAGAAACTCGGAGAAAAACCTGCTCCAGCGCCACTTCATACATCACAAATCTCACGTGGATTTACGCAGGAATGAACCTGGGGCTCTGCAGTTACAGGTCAGTGCCTGATCACGTCAGTTACGATACGGCATGTGCGTAAGAGCAGTGACACCCTTTAAGTAGATCAAGGAAGGTGAGGGTTGTAGCAAGTTCTCCCACAGACAGGAACTGAACGTCTGTCTGTGGGTATGCGACTAATGACGTTTGTGGAGGAAGGATCTTATGCGTAAGTCACAATGAAGAGATTCGTAAAGATTAAAGTCTTCAGTAGTCCAGGAAGAGTACCAGACTATTCTTGGGCTACTCGGAAGGCGGAGGCAGCAAGTTTCTCGGAAACGTTGGTCACTAATCACCGACCGACAAGGCGTCGCGTCGAAGAACACTGTAATCTTTATCAACGACGCTGTGAAGACTTTGAGTCACTCAGAAGTTGCATGCTTCGTATTATTCATGAGATATCATCAGAGTGATAAAATGGAGGATACTTACGTGAGCCGTGTCGTACATCAGGAACAATAAATGAAGAAATCTGATTTGTCTTCGTTTCGTTATTCTAAATAACCGTGTTTAAGAAAATTTTAAGCTTATTTCTAGCACGCATGAGGACAAATCAGCTCAGTTAGTTTTGTTTAGAAATCTATGGAGAAGGTTTAGCCGTAGATGGACGGTTAATGTCAAGGTGGATCTTACAGAAATAGGACGAGAGGGTGCGGATTGCGTCATAAGGCTCCTGACAGGAACCAGTGGTGGGCCGTTGTGAATGTGCTGATGAACCTTCGATTGCCATAAGAGGCGGGACATTTCTTGAGTCTCTAAGCGACTGTCAGCTTCTGAAAATGACTGCTGTGTGGAGTCAGATTCTGTTTTGTTAAGGAGACGCGTCACGTTTCCCTTCGCTGTCCGTCGGCGACACTGACACGCGTCCTTTACTGCTTAACGCCGCGTGACAACACTTGCTTGTAACGGACTGAATTCCACTGACTGAGTTTCGGTCTTTACGCAACTGACAAGTCTTTAATCTTACTTTGTGTTCACCGTGCGTTTTAGTATTAATATTCACTCATTCAACCAACGAAATGCACTGTTATAAATGATTTTTTCACTATAGGGGGCCTACCCTACACATGTTTCGGCCATAATTTGGCCATCATCAGGGGTAACTTTGCTAAAAACACTTCACTTATCCTCGTCTATTTGGCACTGTTATTCAACTGTTTTTCAGTGTTACACTTTATACTGGAAGTCACAAGCACTGCAGTTTTAGTAACGACAACACCCTACAAAAAAGTGTAGTGCTTGTGACTTCCAGTATAAAGTGTAACACTGACAAAATAGTTGAATAACAGTGCCAAATAGACGAGGATAAGTGAAGTGTTTTTAGCAAAGTTATCCCTGATGATGGCCAAATTAATGCCGAAACATGTGTAGGGTATAGTGAAAATATTATTTATAATAGTGCATTTCGTTGGTTGAATGAGTGAATATTGACAAGTCTTTGTTTCTAAGTTTGCGTTTATATTTGACGGCATTAGTTACCGTCATGCGTGCCTTCAAACTGGTCGTCTGGTTCCTGACTGGCTAACACACTGACTGTTACTAGTGCAGTGGTGATAGTGTGTTCCGCCTTAGAATTAACCCTCAAAGGCCGAATCTTTTACGTAGCCCGTGTACTAAGATCATAGAAATGAGAAGTATAGGTAAGTTTTATGTAAGACAAAATGTAAATTGAAAACCCAAAGGAAGGGTAGAGGAAGATGCCATGTCTGGGATTCATTTCTTCGCTTGTACTTATGAAAGGCATTACGCAACGCGGCAAGGCCCACACTGCGCCAAGAGACCGTTTCGCTGTTGCCTCTCGCATTCTTCAACTCTTGAGCAAGCCACTGCTGTTAACCGGTTGTGTCCTCTGCTTGGACTCATCTCAGTGTTCACCTAGTGCTCTTGTAGAACCAACATCACGAATATCATCATCACATGAGGTCAGCGAGCTCCTCCTAACCAGTCTAGGGCCCAACCACCACTCTGGGGTGACCTGAAGCTTATCATATGCGTGTGATAGCTCACGGCCTGCTGCTCCCTCGCCTTCTAGCAAAGCTGTTTGGCCTGTCTGTTCAGTCCTAGTGGGATACCACGTAACTAGATTCAGTCAGGCAACTGAAGACCACAGTGATATAATTCGATTACAAGACTTAACGTATGGGATGCGTACTGCAGAAGACCTTGTCTCAGAAGTCGAAGTCCTTGGTAGTATGTACTTCAGACTCAACAGGGAAATATTAGTGTTAGTATTAGTATTATTACTTAGCATGCATCTATGGCCTTGGGGTCGACTCAGCCTCTAACAGAAATGAGTACCAGGAATATTTCCTAGGAGGGTAAAGGCGGCCGGTGCGTAGGGCTGTCAACCTTATCATCTTCATGTGCCGATTGTCTAGACATCTGGGAGCCTCAACCTCCTGGAACCCTAAGGGCCTGTCCAGGCCTGTAATCGGATTGCTTTACCATTTACTTAGCATGCATAGGATATATTACAAATGCATGCATGCAGTGTTTTGGGTACAAACTTGAAGAGGAAAAGATAAAATGTCGTCCCTTTGCGTAACTAAGCACTGCGAAATGAAGGCATGTGGAGACATAATGTCTCGCATTTTTAATGTAGGCACTGGATGGAGGAGACCGATCAGCTGCACGATCCGGCCGTTTTACTGTCTGGAGAAAGTTCCCTTTTAATGGGAAGTTGTACGGGCCACAGTCTCGGCCTGGACGTTCTGGATACGAGAAAATCAAACCTCGATTTCTGGATCTTTCAGTTCATAGCGTAGTTGCTGTCGATTGAAATATCCCGACAGCTGAATGGAAAAACAATGGCATAAATGGGAGGATAACATTAGAATTGATCTTGAGGAAACTGGGTGTGTGGATGTGAACCGGATGCATCTCATGATGCAGACCAGTGGCGAGTAGTCGTGAACAACAGGTAGGAGCTTTGAAGTTGTACATACCGTGCAAAGCTTGAGATAATTATAACTTAAAACCAACAATATTGCACTTATTTTATATATGTATATTGCAACCCTACATATGTTTCGGCTGTACTTCAGCCATCATCAGGGGTTTTCCTTGCAGCGTCCACTAACTGTATTTCTCACTAACATTTGGTTCCTATTGGTTTTCTTAGTAACTAGGTATTGTGCGTTGTCTTATTGTCTAGGTCCTATATTGTTCACTTTGTACACTGATACACTTATGTATGTGGTTTTTTTTTGCACTTTTTAGTTTGACTTTTTTCTTGGTTAAGTTATAATTATAATAACAGGTAGGAGATTATTTTACCAGCTGAGAGACTAATCTATGTTCAGGGAAGTTATTTATATCAAATCTTTAGAATTTTGGAAGGATAATATTAAAATGGATCAAAGAAATAGGATATCAGGGCATGGACTGGATTCATGTGGCTCAGGATAGGAACTAGGGGTTTCCATAACATCAGGAGAATTTCTTGACTAGCTGAGGACCTGTTAGGTGTTCAAGAAGGCCTCTGCTTGCTTCATGGCGTTAAATAGTTGGTTGGTTCGGTACTTAGTTGTTTAGTTAGTTAGTTAGTCAATTTGTTTCACAACATTTCTTCGAAATATTTTCAACTTCGATAAACGTTTAGCGAGTTACGGTCGAGATGGGGGTAGAAACGCATGTAGGTCTTCATGTCAAGTATCTATTTTCATCACATTTTAACCAAAATTAGACCATGCAAACACATTTTAGTTGCACTGTCCGGTATCAAATCTCATTAAAATCCTATGCCTCGTTCTCGAGCTGTTACGTACGGACACAGACAGACACGGTGTAATTTTGCATCATTCGGTTGCATAGGGCCAGTGACTTTCATTCGTGGGTGACTTCGAATATGAAACAAACGAAGGTACTAAGACGTGGTAGTGGCCTGTTCAGTATGCCTTCGAATATGAAACAAACGAAGGGACTAAGACGTGGTAGTGGCCTGTTCAGTATGCCTTCGCTTCACGTCGGAAACTTATCAGCTTTCTGTCGTGTCGTTTGACCTTGTTCTTCCTCGTAGCCAGTTCCGGTTGCTGAACTCTGGACGAGGTCCAGCGGAAAAAGTCGCGTCACTGAATCGTAAAACTGATCGTTCTGGGAGATCTTATTACTACACAGAACATGTTTCACTGCATTAATCAGAACCATTGGTCACTGCAGCACAATCAGTGAGCGTAGCATTCTTTTGTACAGTCGTGGAACAGCGACTTCTAGTTTCAGGAAAGGGCAATAAATGAAAATTATCTGAAAACTGTTGGCCTACTCACAAATATATCTTTAAGAAAGCCAGATTTATTGAACGAGTTATTTATGATATTACGTAGGGGAATAACCTAAAGTGTCTAAGAACGGGAAGACCAAATATCTAGACGGAATTTTTTTATACCTTTTGTAAAACTGCTACGGGAAGACAGATGAAGGGGGAGAACATGAAGAGGGAGTTAGGAATCGGGGTTCAGGGGATGGGAATTAATGGAAATGGCTCAAGATTGTGTACAGAGGCGGGATTTGGTATTGAGGATGTTGCAAATTGCGTTGCAGTGGCTCAAGATTGTGTCCAGACAGAGATAGACAAAAGTGAGCAAACATACCAAAATTGTTACATTAACTACGCGTATATTTCCTAAATGCTTCAAGTGCAGAGGTTATTTATAACAAAGAATACGTTGGTACTAATCTTAAGCAGATAAGAATTTCGACAGAGGTTGTCGTGGTGAGGGTAACCACGAAAACCTTCCGCAAATTCTATAGCTCCCGGGTTAGATTCCTGGCAGGGAAAGAGCTTTTCAGCGTCCAGATCAGCTGTAGGGCCCACTCAGCCTCCTATCCGGTGGGTACCAGTGGACAGTTCTCCAGAATAGAACGGGCGGTGCGTGGAACTGACGACACACATCTGTCTAGTGTCGAAGTTAAGAACGTGTGTAGTTACACGTCGACTCTCCCATTCTTTTTCATGTAGCGATGCTTAAGCAAAGGTGTGCTGTTAGCTCTTACCTTTAGTGGGCTGTCTAGAAAAGCGGAAATATGTCAGGCCACGACATACAGGGTCCACTGGTATAGAACGAGCGATGGAAACGAGAAGGAAGTTGCAAGTGTCTAAATAAGAAGGGGGTTGCAGGTTTCTAAGGAAGCGTATTTGGCTTTCTCATATAAAGTAATGTTTCCGGAATGTGACGCCGTGTAGTCTTTTAGAAGCTTGTCGGAGTTTTGGAGGAGTGTGTTTCCTCCGTTTTTCTAACCTGAAGATGATGGCAGAAGGCTCCAACGCACTGCGCTAAATTTGTCAGACTGCAAGGTGTTACGTCCCAAAAGACGATAATCGCCGTGGTCACCTCTGTGGGACCCACAAACCTCGCACGTGGAGGCTGTTATTTTTGCGCCAGCGCAGCACATAGCACAGATAATTCTGTTCATGTACAGTTTAGCCGGCAGCCTTCCTTGACCGCGTTTCTCCTGCCTGTGTAAACTGCTGCTTTAATGTTTCTTTTGCAGAATGTTAACCGAGACACATCATCACGTCTAACGTGGCCAAACACGTAAACAACGTTGTCTTGCTCATCAAGAACTTTCTGGAATAAATCATGCCTCCACTGCATATGGGAACCGTAAACTAGTTAGGAAATACAAGCATAGCATTTACAGCATTGTGTCTATCTTAAAAATGGCAAGTTTGAGTTCTTCTCTGATATATAAAACCTGTACCTTTGAATTCAAGCGAATTAGACTGTTCCGTGACACACGACAAAAACTCCAAGGTTTTTCGAGCAGAATTCAAAACCTCTTTTGATATTATTTTTTGTTTGCGAATAACATATTGACAAAAGCGTTGATTCCACAGACTATGAATTAAATTTATCGGACATACTTTAAGGTGGCACATCCTCGTTGCTTTATTAAACACAAATGTTACAGTCATTCAATACAAAATTATATGCAGTAAGAGTTAGACTACATGTTTCGGCTAAAAATGATTAGCCATCCTGAGGCCAAACTGCAAGCATGCAAAAGCGGGATACACTTTACAACTGCATTTCACATTGAGATCTAAGGCCTGAAATGCATTTGTAAAGTGTGCCCCCCCCCTCCCCTTTTTTATTCTTGCAGTTAGGCCTGATAATGGCTAATCATTTTTAGCCGAAACATGTAGCCTTATTCTTGCTGATTATAATGTTGTGTTGACTGACTGTAACATTCATTTTTATCGGACATAACCTCAAAGTTACGAAGAGAGTAGTGTGAACAGACTTCCCCTTTTAACGGGATCTTCCCGATTTTTATTGTCGCTTCCCTTTGTGCGGATGAATATAAAAGGAGGCGTGCAATTTCCAGTTCTCTTCATTAACACTTGTACGCTTACGTGCATGTTATTAGTAATTTAGAAGTTTACAATAAGCAGGCTATGTCACCTTCATTGTTATGTTTAGTCAGTTTTAAACATCATTTCTATAAATAATAAACATTTAAAGCACTTTTCACTGTCATGTTAAAGTGTTCCTTCTTTAGTTTTTAATTGTGGTCACCATAGAGTCCATATTTGTACTTGCTGACATATGAACATTATTCAGTACACGTATTCTATAACGTGTAGGTAGGCATACTGTCACTACCGCCATGTCATTTTGCGTTATACAAAAATATTACTTTAATAAAAGTTGTATACAGTTCCAAAATATATTACGTAGGCCTACATCCCTTTAAGATCCAAATGCTCTGATAGTGATGCTTCCGCCCCACAAGCTTGCGCTTCTGCCATCTTGTTATTACTGATTGTAGGATCTGAGTAAGTACAGATTTATGGTGTCCTCTAGTGGCATAACGTTCGTACCAAGTTCCGTGAATATTCAGAATTTAAAGCGAGTCGACACAAGAAGTACAGACAGCACAGTGGTCCAATTTGGGTAATCTTTTCCTCTTTAGGAAGAAAGTAGGCTAAAAACTTTGTTTCAGGAGACTAAGTTAAATATGTCGGATGTACTGGGATATAAATGCTGAAGGCATCATGTTAAGTGACCAAGTTAAGAAATCAGATGGGCAGGACAAGTAGCATTCATAGGAGAGATTAGAAATATGCATACAAAATTTTGGTCTGTAAACCTGAATGGAACAGACCTCTTGAAAGACCAAAGCAAGATATTATTAAAACGGATCTGTAATAAATATGGTTGCAGATTTTAGACTGGATATACCTGCGTAAGGACGGTGTTAAGTAGAGAGCTGTTGTGTAAACGGTAATGAACCTTTACGTCCAACGAAAGGCTGGGGAATTATGACCAACTGAGAGATTGTTAGCTTCTCAGTATGACTGTGCCCCACGTACTTAGTTAATCTGTCGTGGGCTGGTAGAAAGGGTTCGTCGCTCAGTCAAATACAGCGAGTGGACCGGAAGAAATTCGAACTGTGTATCTCCCGAATGCAAGTGTAGAACATTACGGCCACACTGACAGATTCTGTAAAACCTTTCCACTTAGCAAATTCATTTAAAATTCTGTTCCTGTGGTCTGGAAGACAGGGAAGAAAGTTTCGGAAGAGCCTGTTGCTTCCTTCTTTCGTTCTTCAGAGACCCTGAAGATAGGTCTACCAGACCGCAGGCAGCCACATCGCAGAAGATTCACCGCCATGAGAACCTGAAATCTCATACACGTAATTTAGTTTGGAATGTGATTACTCCCGCATGGCCTAGCCGCCTTTTGCTGTGTTGCGTCAGGCTTTAATGAACACGCGTTGAGCATCTCTCTTTGCATGTGGGAAGGAAATCGGCTTTCCTTGTCGCTGAACACCAATTTGAACCTCAGGATGGCTTCGAAGTTTTCACTGTAAGTGTGGTTCAACTTGTAGAAATTCCGAACATTATTTTGTTACCACCTGATTCAGTGAGTCAAAATCAGCTAGCACAGTCTGAGTTGTCATTAGTGATGTCTGTAGCTCAGACTCTTTTAGCGTCAAATGGTAGGCTGAATACTGAACTTTACAGGACGTGGAAAAAAGCGAGTTTAGCCTGATTTGAGGAATTAACTCGGTGTTTCTTTGGAGGGACTGGGTAATACCATGGGCAGAGCACTCTCAGGCAAGTCTGCCTCCGGCCCGGAATTTGAAACCGGTACACTCTGAATAAGATGCAGAACACATACCTTCCACTTGACTGTGTTATTTGATGTCGTCGGACAGAATTTTCTTTATTAAAATCATCTGAATATCCGTGAACGAGGCTGAAAATAGATTTTTTGTAAATTATTTAACGTTTCATAAGATTAAAACCAACATATGCACTGTATTTTCATACACAGAGTCAATTGCCCCTACATTTGTTTCGGCTTCAAGAAGCCATCATCAGGGGGTCCCAAGTTTACACGTACTACACATCCATTTACCGTTTGCTTCACATCTATAAAAGTTGTACCTCAGCACTTCTTGCAGTGAAACTTTGTACTGTACAGAGCTGCCGAATATCGCCGCAGTATCCAATGCTCCTGCATCCCTTTAGAGTGGTTCTGGGTAAAAGAAATCGGCCCGGATACCTCCTGGGATTTTTACTCAGCCCTTTCTAGTGATCGCTGTGATTGCGCCACGGATTAGGCCACACACAATTCATTCCACATCCTTTGCAATTAATTACTTACTGATCTCGCCACTTCCATTTCAGTCGTTAAATAAACCAATATTACACATGCTTATGAAGTAGTAGTTCTCACATAACTGGCTGTAAAGAATTACTGTCTTTTATGATGTAAGGCTGCATAGTTTAGTACAGGCGTGGGCAATTTCTTTCATTTTTTCCTTTCCTTCTTTTCTTTGCTATTCTCCTCCTCCTCCTTTTTCTTTCTGGTCTTCCTATTCCTCCTCCTCATCGTTATATTCTTCTACTTCTTCTTCCTCCCTGGGGGCCGGATATATCTATGTCGGACAGACCGCAGGCCGGAGAGCTTCGCAAGCAACATGTGGTTCAAAGCTGTTCAACCAGTCACTTATCGCAGTGACACACAATGCAGTGCACCACAGTATATAAGAAATGTCTCGCACCGTGGTGTAGGTGTTGTGAATGAAATCAGGGAAAGTACTCGGAACAGAAAATTTGATTTTAAGTCGCAGTACAGATTTTAATGTATTTTGTTTGCTTTTGTCAGTGCTATACTTTCTCTGTACTGCATATTAGTACAGACTTTTTGAAACTATCTGAATACTGCCGAGGACAGGAATGCAGTTTTCGAGGGCCGTTTCCAACCCGCCGGCCCGTGCTTTGCCTACCTCTGGTTTCGTAGATACTCTGCGGTAACGCTGGTAGCTGCATCTTGATGTCAGCAGAGTACTGAAGTTGTGTTCAGTGTACGACTTCACCTACAGAGCTGTTCTGCTATACAGTCATATTGAGCAATATGCACACAAAATATTTTGCGGATCTGCATGTCATTTCACTTTCCAAGAAATACCGGCTCAGACCGTTATCCGGCTGCTGGAGGCGCTTCCTGTAGTCCCGCACACAGCAGAAGATGATAGTGTCGCGCGGCCTTCGGTTGCACTGTTACGAAATCCGCACATAACTTGGCTTTTGAAAGGGCTGTGACAGCAATTTTTATCACATCTTTATAGCGTCCAGTGACTCTTCCTTTCACCCATACAGCGTGCGTTCCTTTCGGCTGTCTCGACAAACAGCTACTGTTGCTAAACGTACATACTAACCGGCTGACCTAAGCAGCGGCGATAGGGTGCATTTGCTGGGCCTTGGGTAGGCTCATCAGTTGTTGCTGGTTTGTGTGTGCCTACAAACAAGTCAAGTGAGAGAACAGTCCAACTTCAGTGCAAACAAGACATGCTGCAACTGGCTACGTGGCTATTCGGACTTAACCTTAGCTGTGTCATTCAGGTTACAGCAGCTTGCCAACAAGGATGTTCCGGCTTGAAGTATCGGACCGCCGATCGCCTACTCTGACCGAGGTGTTTCATACTTTTTACCTTTTCCAGGCACATGCCGGGCAGTGACGTAGCGCCCATATAGCAAGAGTATGAAAAGCATAGGGGCCCACAAATATAGGGGGGCCCACGAGCCCATCGTAACAGGCTGTTGTTTTTACACGAAGTTAACACCGCCCAGTATTCACGAGAAATCAAACAAGAAAAAAGGCTTACGTAAACAATTTGATTTAAAAAATAAGTCGTTTGTGATAATTTTATGAAAGTGGCCATGTACCTTATGGGTAGTGGGGACAGGGCCCAGCGTTAAGCGTTGCATAGGGGACCAGAAATGCTAGCCAAACCACTGACGACGGTATAATATACTTAACTGAAATTAGACCACGATCGCTTCCTTTCACATCATTTTCGTGTCGATATACACTATTAATCCTACCAACAGACACAATGTTGTTCGAGATTCAACACACCAGTGTTTGTCAGCCGGTGGAGAAGCGTCCCACTGTGAGACCTGACATTCATGCGACTGTGTGGGACGTGAATTCTCGAAAACAAGAATTTTTTTAATAATAAATAATGCTAGAATGTAAGTGAAGGTCACCGCATGCCATGCCTATGCAGGCACAGAGGGGAGGTGGAGGTGTAACTCCAACCCATTCGCAACCCGACACCCTAAGGTGGTCAGCGCTACGCTCCGGTCGCTTTTCCCCCCCGGAAAAGACCTGATACCCATTGTACAGGAGGCTGGGTGGGCCTCGAGTCCGGTCTGGACGGCACGAAAAATTTCGTCCAACCGGGAATCCATCTCCAGACCGCCCATCCTGTAGCGAATCACTATACCGACTACTCAGTCCCGGGCGCAGAATGTGAGTAGGTATAGAAATTTAAAAATACGGTTTTTGGTAAAAGAGATTGTTTTGACCGATGAGGCGCAAGGTGCAAGTGACTGAGATTCACACAAACAGACCGTAAATACAGTCAACAACAGCAAACCCATGTTTTATCTTTCTTTGAACTGCCGTTTTATCGGTAGGCCTACCTGTGATTACGAGACTTTGCATTTATAGTTCTCTGCTTTTCGGAGAAAAACGCACCGCACATTTGATTCCAGTTCTCTGATGCAGATCATAAGGTATTTGTCGAATAACTGAACTTTACGAATTTTCTGAATTCATTGAATCTTTATCTTCATAAACGTTTTATACACCTTGAAGCAAATTCACACTACCTGGTGGCCAATATTACGGTTAAACTGGCGTTTTATACATATTAGCTTTCTGGAAGGGCTGAATGTACAAAATTCTTTTACCAAGACCTTTGCCCATTCCAAGCTAGACATGACCACACTCCGTAAAGAATGCCTGCCAATATTCGCGTGTTCTTCAGTAAGCTTTCACTCTGTTCACGATGTCTGCTGCCTGCGTTAACTTTCCAACTCTTGCATAAGCAGCAATGAAGACACGATTCACATGATGGTATGTACAAGTGTACAGAGCAGAGTCATTCTCGAGAAGCTAATAGTCGCTCGTCTGTTGAAATACTTCCCGCCTAGCTCGATGTCGTGAATTCAGAAGCCTAACACTAATCCTTCTCCTTGCTAGACCCTCATCATATGTCCTTAACTTTTTTAAACGTAGCAGTTTCTTTACCTACCGCCAGGTTTAACATTCAAAAATTATACATGGTGCTCACATTGCCTTTATGTGGTGTGTATGGATCTCAGAACAAACAGCGACTTTTGCCTTATACAATATTAACAAATTGGTTTTGTATAACCGAGGTGGATGATGTTTACGGCGCGGTACGCTCTGAGTCCGTATATAAAACAGACACGTTTCGTCTTTAACGGGTTAAGATTAACTTGTTTAATAATATACTCTTACCGACTGTGTCTAGGTTTTCTTTGACATTTTTGGACTAAAATTCTATAAGCTACTCTTACGTCCATATACATATAACACTTCTACCCGTTCCATTTTGATTTGAGGAACATAATGATACAGGGTGATTACAAACTTCAGTAACAAAATGGAAAATATATTCCCACGCCATTCATTATAGCTAAGATACTGAAACACGTATTATGTGTTATATTCTCAGGTTTCTTTTGTTTTTACTGTTTTGCATGTAAGACACTAGGCGGCAGTGTGATAGTCAGTTAACCAAAATGTTGGGTTACAGTGGTACAGAGAAGACACAATTTATGTTACGGTTTAACGCAGCGAAGTCAGCGCAGATTTCGCACAAAGTCCGACAAAGCACCACCTGCAAGAAATGGGGCGCATGCATGATAAAGGTCATTTGTGTAGAGAGTCTGTCTCTGTCATGAACAGGAGTTGTTACCGAAGTTTATGATCTCCTGTGATAGTGAAGGGTACAGTTCGTGAAGTTTCACATTACACAGTTTTCTCCACCTTTTTGTTACATCCTCTCTCTTAGGTCCAGATTTTATCCTATCATGGTTTGAAAGAGCTTTTCCCCCTCCACCCTTTTGTCTTTAATGTGAGACAGCAAGAGCCACGCCCATATAAAACAGAAAACTGAACTCTTACTGAATATCCATGATCCCAATCCAAAAAAAAAAAATAGCACATAACTAACACATTCACATTACATCACAAACTGTACATTTTGTTTATATTTCCATATTGAATTTTCCGTACAAAAGTTTGTTCAGTGAGCTGTTTTTGAGACAACTGATATCACACAGTTCCGTAGGATAGGAGAATGCTTTTGTGAGGGTAAGTGTTGAGAGTAAGGTCTCCTGGGATGTGGCACCTTGTAATTTGGTAGACAGTTACCAAACCTTTCAGATTAACGTCCAAATTAATTGTACAAAAAGGCACAGTATTTCTCGTGCCCTGAAGATAGGGCACAGCAGGTTCCTCCGAAACTAAGTAACCATCCGCCAAACTATACGGTGTCGCACCCCAAAATATCGCTGTCTTACTGTTGTCGTTGATGATTTCTTCTGCATAATCCAAATTGTTCCCAAGTAAAGCGAAACTGCGCCAGCAGGATGGACCACCCAACGGCTCAAATTTGCAAATTTTCTTTCTGTTTCGGGGGTTTTACACCATATGGCAGTGGGATGTGTTCTCGACGTCTCGGAGAGGATTGCTACCCGAGCCGAAATTAAGGTTTTCTGCGCCAAGAGGCACGCTACTGAACTGCTCGCTGCACCCAACACAATGATAAGTTCTTAATGTGGGTATCAATGCACTGTCGCCGTCACACAGGCACATAGCTTGCATTGTGATGTTTACTTTAAAACAAGAGCTAAAACTTTATGAGTTAATGGGTTTTAACCTTCTATATTAAGTCTATAGACTGTACAGCCAGTCCCCGACTTATGACCAAAATTTCCTTAAGAAAATTTCAGTTCAAACTAGCATAAAAATGTTATTAAAATTTCATGTCGAACTACATTTCTCTATATCGTTGAAGAAACTGTGTTCTTATTATTTTGCAACAGAAAGGCTACTTATTTGAATCCCCCTCGGCCTGCTGGAGTGTTTATTATCCACCTCATTTCGTATTTTCTACTTACGACCAATTCGACTTACGATCCGGTGTTTAGAACATTTCCTGCCCTAAGTCGGGGAGCGCCTGTGTTTGTGGTATAAAAATATACGTCATATCAGTGTTACAAATTATATGCATATTTGACTTTCTAATTTTTAGTTCTGCGTCCCTTAATATTGTGCGTCTGGGGCCAGTACCAACTTCCCTCACACTTGTGACGGGTATTTAACGTTGTATTTACCGTGCATTTTCAAATGAGATATGTTCAATAAACACCAAACTAATGCACATAAACTTTTTTCACAATAGTTTATTCTTAAACTTTCCTTATACGTATTTCGGTGGTTTAAACCAAAAAATTAGTGGCAGTTTGGCCTTGTAGTTCTACAAGGCCAAACTGCCACTAATTTTATTGCTGACTACAAATTATGTAATCATTTTAACAACTTTTTAATCCATTTTATAGTAATTTATTTTACATACTGTACGAAGTGGACAATATCAGCCCACTCATATTCTGCATATATGAATATAACAATATATGTAATAATTGTAAGGTCTATGCATAATAATCTCTACGACCCCCTGAAGATGGTGGTTTAAACCACCGAAATACGTATAAGGGAATTTTAAGAATAAACTATTGTGAAAAAGTTTTCGTGACGGGTATGTTTGCTACCCAGTACCTGATGTTTACTTGTTCGGTCTAGTGTACATACTTGCCAATTTTTCCCAGCCTAAGTTGCATTTACGTGCTGTTACACATCTGATTAACGGTTCTGAGCGGGGCAAATCCTTTGAGACAGGCCGGTACTGGTTGTGCTGTGGTGTAACAAGTGTCTGCGCGTGTCAAGTGGCGGCCTGACAGCTCAGAACCTGCCGCTTATCATTACGATCATATTATATGCATCGTTATCAGACTCCATCCCCAGTTGTCACAGTAGGCCTACTGGAATATTGCTTGTCGCAGAACCTCGCGGTCGACTGGCTAGCATTCCTACCTCGTATTCCGGCGAACCTCGATTGATATCTCGGTCAGAAGACAGGTTTTCTTGCGAGAAATTTTACGTGCCTCTTCTCAGTACTTCCAGGCAAATGCCGGGGTAGTACTTACTATCACGTCACGACCATTTCCTTCTCCATCCTTTCCAAATTAACATCAACTAGTCATGCTATCCCACGACCCCATATAGTCGGAGCTATAGGAAGCGACGTTCAGTGCACATTAAACTAAATAAATAATAAAACATTATCACATAATATGGGCCGGGATAGCTCAGTCGGTGTAGCGACTCGCTACGGGCTGGACGGTCCGGGGATCGAATCTCTGCACGGGCGAGATTTTCCGCACCCGTCCAGACCAGCCGTGGGTTCCACCCAGTCTCCTGCAAAATGGGTACCGGGTCCCTTTTCCGGGGGTACAGAGTCGGGGTGTGGCGTTGACCACCCACCCCCCATCTAGCGCCGAGGTTAAGGAAAGAGTAGAGCTATACCTCTACTGCCCCTCTGGGCCTTCATGGCCTGTTCTAGGGAGAACTTTACGTTTTCCTGTATTTATTATGTAATGGCACTTATACCAGTATATTACAGACTAAACTCAATGGAGCAGCGTACTTTTTGAGAATCTGTTAGTAACTCAACCGTTCAGAAAATGTTCCGTCTCTTACGGAGCCCGAATATTCATTACCGTGTTCAGAAGAGATCCCCACTTGATACTGTCCGGAGACATATGAATGCAGTCCACAGCTTCACACCGCTCTTTCTAAGATCCATTTTAATAGTATTCTTCCACGTACGCCTAAACCAACGAAGTAGTTACTTCCTTTTAGTTTTCAACGCTAAAATTTCGTATAAGTTTCTCATCTCCAATGCGTGGTACATGTCTCGCCCATCTCATTCTTATTGATTCGATTATTCCTTCTATTATCCCTCCGTTGTCGACCTCGGTGGACTAGTGGTTAGCATGCTCGCCACTGGACCCAAGGTTCGCGGGTTCGATCCCGACCGAGGTCGATAAAAATCCGGAGCACCACTTCCTTCGGAGGGGAAGTAAAGCCATCGGGCCCATGTCGTAGATTTACGGCATGTAAAAGAACCTTACGGGCATGAATAAAAATGTTTCGTAAGCTAAATTGCCTCCATTTCTCACCCTCAGTCTCCTGACTGCCTGCCAGATGGCTCTGGCGGACACATCAGGATCGATAGAACAGTAGCGCGGCTAGTTGGCCAGTTACCAACTGCCACGAATGCGCACGACGTAGTAACCTCGAAAAGAGGAGGCCCGGGCCCATATAGGGCTGTTGAGCCATGGTTATTATTATTATTATTATACCCTCCGTTGGTCCGCATATTCTCCTCAGTACCCTCTTCTCAAACACCCTGAATATTCCCTTCGGAAGAGAGACCGACGTTCACACGTGGAAAAAAAGTGGAAGCTGAATCTTGCATATTTGTAACCAAAAGTGCATTTGTTGCCTTTAGACACCTCAACTGTACAGCAATACTTGCACGTTGCTCGAACAGCCGTGAATGCCGTACATATTGGCAAGCTTACGCAGGGAGTTTTGTATCTTTGGGCGTTGTCTGATGCGTCCGCAGTGGAAAACAGGAAAGAGAAAAAAGCTAGGCTTGTACCATGGCTTAGGCGGCTGGTCGCCGGACTCTCAGCGCGGACGTCCGGGCTCGATCCCAGGTCAGTAAATGTGGGATTTTTGTTGGACGATTAGCACTGGAACAGGTTTTTCTCCTAGAACTTCTGTTTTCCCCTGACTTTATCATTCCACAATGCTTTATACTCATCTTCATCAACATATTGCTCTTATCAGAAGGAACAAACTGGCGAAGCATGGTATCCTTCCAAAAACATTGCTCTTTCGGAAGTCGGGGAGCATTGGACAGGAAAGTACTTTCACTTTGTTAATATTTGTATATATGGATAAATATCTTACATTTAACATGTATTTATACGAGGGCTGCCATACGTCCTGTTCTCCTCAGACATGTCCTCTTCTTGGGCCAAAAATTTCCGTCCGGACGAATTTTTAAATTTGCAAAATGCCCACGTTTTTACTATTTGTCATTTCTTAAAGCTTTTTCATATTTTATTGGTACTTAAAGCGCAAAAAATGTCTCTGCTACTTTTTAAATAAATACGTATTTATAATATTATATTGTCGTTACCTGATAAAAAGAAAGAAATGATTTGAGCCTGTTGACCTTCGGAATACCTCGAAAAACTTCGGCGCAGAAGTTCTGAACAGATGGAACTCGGTGAAAAACAAGCTTAAAGAACATCTCCCTCTGAATTTCATGCCCATAAAATTTAAAGCACTATTAGCAGACTGACACTGACAGGGACTTTTATTTAATAAAATTTCGACGCTTTATATCCATTTGTTTCGCTTATGCAACCTTTGTTATGGTCAATAATTGGTAAATGTGCTCTTCTCTTGAGATATATGATAACCCTAATAACACATGCATTCGTAAATACTTTAAAATTTATACATATTCAGAATTAATCTTTCATACTTAAAACAAGTAACGCTGCACGTAACAAGACAGATCAGTAAATGTACTGTTGGGCAACCTGCAGCATTTGTAAGTGTTAGTGTAAGTGGCATATGTAAAGTAACCACCGTGGTTTAAAGGTCTAGTGCATTTGTTAATTTGAAATATTTTTCTATGGGATTTTTATTTAATCCTTTAAAGCACTGTGCTATCTGCTTGAACATGAATTAATAAAGTTTGCATTTTGCCCACGCAGTGTGTTGTGATATTTCGTAAGATTCTCACAGTATGCAGCATAACCTGTTGGTCTTGTGGTGCAGACTGAATGTTTTCTCTGAGATAGGAAATGAAATATTATTTGTTACATGAAATTCGTCCTTCACAGAATTAAAAAAAAGGACAAGGACAGCTTGTAACTTTCGCCAAGGCTTGCAGAGAATCAAATTTGAATCAGTGTGTATTTGTTCGTAGCTTATGTGGTATTAGTTTATTCGTTTCACATTGCTTTGATGAAAAAGTCGGGTCGCTGTGTTACTTGATGGGAGTATGTTACTGCATGTTAATGGTTTCTGTTAGAGATGTTATTTGTAACTGGAATTCAACCAATGACGAAATACCTGGTGTCTGTTGCCCACCTAGTTTGAACGTTTATTCTTAAACAAGACAGCATACATTAGGCTAGTAGTTAGTGTGTACTTTATGGCCCTTAACGGGTACTTTACGGCCTTAATGTGTACTTTATGGCCACGACTATTTAGTTTATGGCTCTTAGTGTTTCTTTAAGGCGAATTCATAGCCTAGCGACCGAAAGTTGCAGACAGGTACGTAACATCCACTTCGTATTTGGGAGGTTGTGGGTTCAAATCTCGAATCAGAGAACTATTATCCTGCCTGAGGTTTTTAATGATGTTCCTCAGTAGTACCACAAATTATACTATGATTGCGTCCTTCTACACACTTGCCAATTCCTTACTGACTAAACGCCCTATTATTCGACGCCATGTTGTCTGAGCTAGTGACAGCATTATTACAGATAATCAAACCTGGGTCCACTTTCTGGGGATATGTTTATCATACGCCAGTTCTTAGCCTCTTCACAATGCCCGACAGTTGCTTGTTGTGGCTGTCGTCTAGTGCCGTAAGGCTACCCTTTACGGTGTTGACTTAATTCTGTCCCGTTGTGCAAATGAACAATGTAAGAAAGAAGGAAAGAAAGAAAGATTCAGTTACACACAACTTTATATAACGATGTAGATGTACGCGGTTGTCTGTACGTGTTTCGGCCAACTAATTGCCCATCACCAGGTCTCTTACAAGAGTCATTAAGTTCTTAAGCCTGTGGTCTTTGTCTTTTACGCAAGGTTGGTTACCGGATCCGTTAAAATAAGTTGTTTGTTAGTCTGGATATTGATAATGTAAAATGCAGTAATGTGCATTAAGGTTATTACAATGTTTATGTTGTGTCCCGTGTTCGGTGTGTATACAATTTTGTGTTTTTAAAGATTCGTATCTAGAAGACGAATATCCCAGTCTTAAAAAACATACTGAAAAACCTACTGCCGATTATGGAAGAGATATTTATAACGGACCTGAAGATGACCAATTAACTGGACGAAATATGTAGTCTGAAGGTCGCACACATCCTCTGTGTAATGTACGAGTAATTATGGCGCATCAGCACAGACAAGTTCCCATTCTGTTTGTTTCTTTCTCAGTCTGACCCCTTCTACCTACTCATTGTAGGTTTAGAGGGTTATAGTTGCACCTGGTCACGCTCAGTGACACCACACACACACACACAGTAGGACTCCTCTGGAAGAGGGATCGGCCCCTCGCAGAGATCTCTACCTGACACACAACATTTGCAAGAGATAGACATCCATGCCCTCGGTGGGATTCGAACCCGCAATCCCAGCAAGCGAGCGGCCGCAGACCTATGCTTTAGACCGCTCGGCCACTGGGATCGGCCATTCTATATCTTCTAAGTTTATTTTGTTAATCATTCGAAGACTAATGCTAATCGTACCGCGTGGTATAATATTGAAAAGTTGCCTATATACTACGTATATTTACGTGTTTCTTATGATGCCTACGCTAAGCAGCGGTTATTTCCCTAAACAGCATTATCTTATTGGTATGTATGATGAAGACATGCATCTACTAGATGAGATTAAGGAAAATACAGGATACTGGAACTAAAAGCGGAAGCACTAGATCGCACCCTGTGGAAAACTCGCGTTGAAAGAGGCTGTGGACATGTCGCAAGACTGCGCCACGAATGAATATTGGAGACGGGTTCTGTTCTCTGATATGTAGGAACTGAATTGTTATACATTACTTAGATAAACTTCTGGCTTTAAATGGGCAAAGAAGCTTTACCGTCTTGTCTGCATATAACGTCTGTTTACACAACAAAGTGTAACTGCACACATGTGAATGTTACGCAGAAAGGGAGAGTTAGTTGCGGCAGTGTGTGAGGTGGATAATGCAGAGAACGGCGGTGTAATGCTGTAGGAAAATACGATGAAGAGAAAGTGATGATCGTGAGGTCATGGCAGAGGACGCAGTGTTGCTGGTAATGCGTCAGGATAAACAGTTCATTCATTACGTTGTTAAGGAGCGTAGCAATATGGGAATGTTGGCAGAATTGAGGGCTTTGGTTGAGGGACAATTCTAAGTTTGTATTGGACCGAGTAAGTTTTACAGCAAGAGTTAGATTTAATAGAGCGGCAAAATGAATAATTTCATGATAAAGTAATAGTAATTTATATACTACACTCAAACACAGCCTTTATTACATTCAGTAATGCATACTATGCCGATCCCAGTGGCCGTGCGGTCTAAGGCGTGGGTCTTCGGCCGCTCGCTTACTAGGATCGTGGGTTCGAATCCCATCGCGGGGCATGGATGTTTGTGTTGTGTTAGATGTATGGATGATAGCATGAAACATAAGGTGACATGCAGGACAAAAAGGACTTCAACAGTACAAATGGATCAAAGGGGAAAACCCAGGAATTAATAAAAAAAAAAAATCCCGCCAGGGGCATGGATGTCTGTCTCTTGTGAATGTTGTGTGTTGCCAGGTAGAGGTGTCTGCGACGGGCTGGTCCCTCGTCCAGAGGAGTCCTACCGAGTGTGGTGTGTCTAAAGTGTGTGATCGCGAAACCTCGAAAAATGAGGAGGCCTAGGCCCCCTAGGGGCTGTCGAGCTATAGGGAAAAAAATTGCATACTACATGTTTCGGTCAATACGACCATCTTCAGGTATGAATGTACGTGATTTAAAACCAAGTGGAATGCGTTAAAAATATATTGCAATTGCGAAATCTTGTAAATTTTACAGTAATCATAACATTGGAGTACGAGTATTACATATTTCATGTTGTGTATCTTTTTGTTGGTCATGTTGCATTGTTTCTGTAATTCTTAAAATGTTTTTTTTTTTGCACAAACTCTATATCGTTTGACTTGTTTGACTATTTAGTATCTCGCAAATTGCAATATATTTTTAACGCATTCCACTTGGTTTTAAATTACGTACATTCATACCTGAAGATGGTCGTATTGACCGAAACATGTAGTTGCATTGTTGAATGTAATAAAGTGTTGTGTCTGACGGTAAAATATAAATTGCTATTAATTTATCACGACACAACGGGATGAATTCCATCAAAATAATTTTACGCAGCAAAATTATCCTTCAGAAGTTGATAGTCTTGTCATCTGTGGGCCGGGATAGCGTACTCGGTATAGCGACTCGCTACTGGCTGGAGGGTCCGGGGATCGAATCCCTATGGGGGCGAGATTTTCCGCACCCGTCCAAACCGGCCCTGGGGCCCACTCAGTCTTCAGTCTCCTGTACAAAGGGTACCGGGTCTCTTTCCGGGGAGTAAAGCGGCCGGATCGTGGCGTTGACCACCCACCCAATCTAGCGCCGAGGTTAAAGAAAGAGTACTCCCCCTCTAGGTCTTCATGGCCTATTCTGGGGTGAACTTTACCTTATACCTTTAACTTTTAGTCTGCCATCTAGTCATTGGATTCCCTGCCTTTAATAAAAACCAAAGCTCACTTACTGTGCGTACAAGAGCCCGTCAGTGGACTTCATCCTGAGCCCGATGAACCGAGTTTAAACCCTTGCAAGCTATTTCTTTAACGCACAGTGAAGGAAAATGCTTTGGCAAATTAGATCGTTTGAATATGAATCCACAGTGCAGCGTAATGTATCTGCAGTGAAGGGAAGGTCCGTTCTTCCTTTCAACAGGAACTGGGGCGATTTCTCCGAGGCGATGATGGCACTCGAGCGCTTTGTAGTGAAAGGCTCCGTGGGGCCGTGGTGGGGACAGCTGGACTGTTAGTGTAATTGAAGCAACTTATAAATCTTTGAAACACGAAACTCATTTAAGTATGATTTACAATTCATTATCTACCTCATAGAAAACACACTGCCTCTACAATACAAAGACCTACCGGTTAGTTCCGTTCAGGGAAATATTCATTTGTTTATTGTGGCCATTATATAAAACACCTAAATACATTCTGTGGACAAAATGCAGATATTTTTAAGGTTAAAGCAGGTGGTACATGTAGTCACCAGACCGGGTGTTATTTGTAGCAGTCTTTTGAACAATTAGATTCAGCTAATAAATAAACTTTAAATTGATGTCTTTAGATCTTTGGTAACCCTTCAAAACCTCGTGGTTGGTATACGTACCACCATATTTAAAACTTAACACTGCCCATCACTTAGTCTGTTTGTGTACCGCATGATTCTCAAAACGAACAGCCGGTATTGTCGTATACATTATTTACTGATTGGTTGGTCTTTTTAATGGAAGCTTACTGCGTTCTGTGTGCGGTACGAAAGGAATCTTTATATATATATGTATATTATATATGTGTGTGTGTGTGTGTGTGTGCACATTAATTTTAGCCTTCATAGTTTAAAGGGTTAATATGTTAGGTTTTCGCTATGACTCGCTGTCTGCATGTGACAACAGACACTATGTACAGGCGTAGTGTTCGTTCAGAATTTAAAGTTACCTCGGCTGTAAATTAAGTAGTACGGTATTCTGGGATGTCACGCTGTGTATCTTCGTGCATACGTACCGACGTTTCGGGAGATGCTGACTGCCTCTGCAGTAACGAAGCAACGGCAATGTGGAGTAGCTGGAGGGGCGAGTGGTGCGGCAGAATACAAGGAGTGGCAACATTATTATTTAAAATCAAGATATATGTTTTCCTACGCAGAACAAATTTTAAATTGTAAAGCGAAATGAATTGATATTCAAGAAATAATCGTGATTTTTTTAAGTCTATAATTTCTGTCAGAGTCGACCATTGTGGTTATTCGCCCCTGGCGCCGAAATACCTAGCTACGTCACTGGATCAGTAAAAAATTGAATGGTGTCACATGTGAGCAGATCGCAAGCTTGATACAATAAGTTTCCGCAGTCAGCTACTGTACGTCCTGCTAGCCTCCGATGAAGTACAATGGAGCAAGTCGGATGGTTTCGTATTCAGTGAGAGGTGCTGTGACGCAGACCTGCTGCTGGCTGTGAGTGGCCAGCTTGGTGTTACTGGGTTTCTGGGCTTTGTCCATCGTCTGATATTCCAAGCAGAACACGACGATTCACGTTAGTTCGGTCTGACGGAGCCAACTCAATAAGTGCCTCCCCACCTTTCGAACTGAGGTTGGCAACAGGTCAATTTCTCGAAGCGTTGTGGTCTGCTCGAAAGGATGTAACACTAAGAGTGGAAGACACCATCGCCAGTTATCTTTAGAATTGTTCTAACTAACCAATTTCCATCTATTCCTAATTCTTCCCAAGTAGTTTCTCCTACTAGCTTTTCGACTAAAATTAGGCATGTGTTATCTCTCATGCCTGCTACTTGTACTACCCATCACATTTTCCTTAATTTGAGAATCCTCAAATGTTTCGCCATGACCTCCTCATTGGGAAATTTTCTCCAGTCGCCTATTACTGCATCTCCCTTAGGTCAAATTATTGTCCCATTTGAAAGTTTTATTTCGTACCAACAAATGCACAAAACATACAGTGTCAATAGTTTATTCATAACTTTCGCCGATACGTATTTCGGCGTTTTAAACCGCCATCTTTATGGGGTCTCAGGTAAATACAATATTAAATTTATTGTCCCATTTATTCGTTATTTGCTGACCTGTGAAATCCAAATAGAAACATATTGAAGTCTTACGCATTATACGTCCGTGCAGTCTGGTAAGGGGTTACAGCTTTTTCTGAGCAGCTACTGCCTCCGTTTTCAGTTTCAGAACGAGCGTCAATGACAAATTATATTTGGCTTCTCGTCTAGCATGAAATTTCGTCAGGGTCACCAACCTGTTTCTTCTGCGGGCTAAATGTACATGAACTTTACCGCTCGAGGCCAGGCCATCCCCAAAATATTATTTACTTGAATCGTATATATTTCACAATTATATTTATTGTTCCTGTCAGTTACATAATTAGCTATACCTGACACGTAAATAAGCAGCTACATAAATGGCATTGTGCTACCTTATAAATTACCATAAAATCTCATACAAGTGCTGTCTGTCACAGCTCTGGTAGGACTTAAACTATGAAGCCAATCGTCGTAGCAAATTTTATAATACCATTCACACAAAGTAAGCAAACTATAAGTCGACATAAAGAGAAAAGCAACTCTGAATCTGGGCTTCAAAGCTTTGTGAACTGTGACATTACTTGCAGCTGGTAGTGGGATGAGTGGATCTGATGCCTGTCGGATAAAACGAAATCAAACTGGGGTTCAAACGCTGTGCCCTATAGCTAAGAGTGATTTTAAATATTCTTCAGACAAAGAGCACATGTAATTAGGCTTCGTGAATTTTATTTTAGATGTTTAAATTCGTAATTTGTAGCAAGGATTCATGAAACATAGCCACAAACAAAGCTTCTAATATGGGCATAGTGTTTCTAAGTTAAACACAAACATTTATCGAATTTCCTTCTTTGAGTTTGTCCTTCAGTACATCATTACAATGGGAATAAGTTAATTCCATCTGAAATTCTGCTGGACGCCCCTCGAGGTTAGAATAAAATGGGTTTTTGAGCAATCTTATTTTTCTGCTTTGCACATCGTCGTCACGGAAAAGGAATTATCATTGAAAATTTAAATTATGAACTATATTCAGGAAAAAATCTGTTTGAAATGGTGATTTATTTTCGAAATTTCACATAATGGGAAATAAAAGAACATTTTCGTCATAATTTGAGTTTCAAAGAGCATTATTCTTTTGCCTTAAAGATTTAACGTGTTATGCACACCTCACTCCTGTTTCACCTTGCAGCGTGATGTTAAAATCATTCATATTCTTTGTTAGATCTGCAAAAAAAAAAAAATCAATTTCCGTAGATATCCGCCGTCGGTAATTACAGAACAAAGCACATTTTCTTCATGCGAAAACTTATTTTCGGAGAGCAGAAACACCGCAGTTCCTTGCCACGACTAAACATCGAAAAACGTACGATAAGATACGCTGCACGATTCCGAGTAGTATTCGCTAAAACGTGAGAAGTTGGCAATGGTTAAGGAAGCCCACTTGAGCCACTAAAATTGACTGTAGATACTAATGGGTTTATGACACGTGACAAAGTCAAAGGCTTTATGCTAAGTGTTTGCTTAAGCCACAGGCCTCCTACAACACGCACTTTCTCTCACCCTGCAGATTTGCCCAGCTTATCCTGCCATAACGCACGCACGTTTGTGTCACCGCCTGTTATGACACATATCAACTGCTTCCACTGAAGAGTATTCAGCAATTTCCTTCTCAAAGTGTTTAAAAATATGTCCTCGCCCGGGGGAAACCCATGCATGCTCTATGCAAGTGCTATTCCATATGTTATTTCAAAATCCCTGTTCACTCCACGGATAAACAAGAATATTTGTTAGGTGTCAGTAACATCTTTCGACTCATCAACTGCTAACGAATATTTCGAATTTGGACACTTTGCATGTAGACATGAAACTACATTTCGACCGATGTCTTCAGTTGTACGGGCAACTGTGTTGGTAGAAAGGTTAATTGTTTTTACAATCTCTAAATCATGCAGGATTTAGTTATTTCACCGCCTGCCAATGGTTTTCCTCCCTTATCAACTACGCGCGCGACTCTAAAGCTAGCTCGTGTTGCAGCCATACTCTTTCTTTTCGCCTTTACGAAAATATTCTCTTTTGCTGGCAGAGATCATTTCATTGCTCCCAGTTTATTAGCACGAAGATTAACATCGTCATGCCGAATGCCACATTCTTTCAATAAGCCATGTCTCATCAGCGTTACTAACAAAGCAACACTAACCCAAACTTCATTGCTTGTCGAACACCCCACACTCAGAGTCGATTTTTATCTTTATTATCTTTCCAGAAATGTTACACTTCGCAACTGCAGTGGATGGAAAGTGTATGTTTCAGTGTCTGATATTTATTTCAAATCTATCTAGCAACCCGCATACCCAGTCAACAGGCACAAGCAATAAAATTACTCAATGTTAGCATGGCTACACTTTTTGCTTAGTAACGGTTCTACAGGTTGCATATGCACATATGATTCCGTCATGCAAATTGTGCATAACTTACGTTTAAAATTCTAGTATTATTTTATTTACTGAAGGGCCCCGCAGCAGACGCTACGGACGCAACGCAGCTTTGCAGGCTTCTTATGCAACCCTGTGATGATGATCATGTTTTTTCTGTTTTTCCATTCTAATGGAGCACCGGTGGAATGAAATTGACAGGGGAAAACCGAAGTACTCTGGGAAAAAAACCTGTCCCAGTGCTACTTTGTCCAACACAAATCCCACATGGACCGACACGGGATCGAACCAGGGCCTCCGCGATGAGAGGCCAGTGACTAACCGCCTGAGCCATGGAACGGCCTTAAAATTATAGTAACTGTACTAATTCAGATGTTCTTTATATAGAAGCATTTGCTGTGGCCGTACACTGTGGAAGGTAAAGTTGTGCCTTTGGTGGAGCGAATTGCAGTGAAATATATTTCGTACATACAATCACGAAGCTGTTTGTGTATTGTATTGTTGTGTTGCGTATATTCACCTGGATATCGACTCCTTACAATCATTATTCCTCTTCGGGAGGCCTTGTGTTCAAATCTCGGCCCAGAGACCGGCTGTCCTGACTGAAATTTTCGTTGCTTTGGTCCTTCCTAGTAAGTGCGGGGATATTAAATTAAATTAGACTATGACCGCCTCCTTCCACATCCTTTCCAATTCATTTTTCGCCAATTATCCTATCACTGTATGTTATATATGACGAAGTGAGAATTGAGGTTCTATGAGGAAGACAGTGAGGATTGCTGTCTTGCGAGAGTGACGCCGTCTGATTTGGAAGAAGTGTGCCGGCGTTTCGGACAATCCTGCTGCCTCCCTCATCAGGATAGATCGTCATTACACTTCTACCAGACTATACGCAGTCTACGACGCTATGTAGTCCGAACTAGACAAACGTACGAACCAAGCAGGGTACAGACACCCGCTGCTTGCTAATAGAGTTTCGGAGGAGTTAATGTATGTACGTTTTTCTTTCATGTTTGATCCCATTCTCCTCTCTGCTGTGTCAGACTAAGGACAGGTACAGGTCTTCAGGTCACGCAGATCTTTGCGAAACTTCTGAAATGCTGGCTGCCTGCGGTTACACTGCCCTGTGCTTGAGGCTATCCCTCTGCGTCTAATCCACATTTAGCTATTTCTGCTGTGATCAAGACGGTTATATTATTTCTGTTTAATGTCTTCTAAGAATACGACATTAATGTGGACAATTTTTACTGTTAAATGTGGCCGTAGTTTTTGCGAATTTAAAATATTCGAGTTTGAAAGAGTGCAGTGTAAGAAATATTAATAAAATCTCAATTTATGCGCACAGTTTGAAATAATGCGAATCCAAAAATTAAGTTTTGTTATTTATTTATTTATATTGCGCGTAAAAAGTATGTTTAAAAGCCAAAACACGCTACAATAGCTGTAGATTCATGCGTTCTGGGAACACATCTTCCTAATTTGTATTTATTTCTACAGAGAAGATTAATCATGAATTCTCGGAATTTTGAATTATGCGAGGCTATCAGGAAGGCATTCCTGTCATGAAATGCGACAGCACTGTAATATCTACAGTAACCAGTATCTGCAGTAACAAAAGTAGCAGTAATATGCCTTCATCGCCCGGAATGTGGTTGCTTTCATTGTTAATAACACGTATGGAGCAGCTTTAAAATTAATTATAAAAAAAGGAATACAAGTCACGTTAAGACATTAAGTTTATTCATGCTATTAAAACGGTTGGTGAATGAGGATTCGAATCGCAACCAAAAAACTGTATGGCAGTACCCACATTGCTCTAATAACTGTGGCCCCTCTGGTATTTGGGAGAGTACGGAGAAAATTTCGTAATATCTGAATAGGTCCGCGGTAGAATACGGAACGGTTACAGGATTAGGCATCTGAGATGTGAACAGGTGCTTCTCCAGTCAGTGAACTCGTCTTATTTTTGCATTGAAATTCCCGGCACAGCCGACGGCGTGAACTTGTCTAGCCTTGATTGTATAGTCGTTCCCGACCAAAACTGTGCAGCTAATCAATGCTCATGTCAACCTGAGAGGTCGGCGATACCTTCTACTCAAAGGATTTGACCACATAGACGAAACGAATCTGAGAGTAAAGGGGGCAACTTATGTGCGAGTAAGATCTCAGTAAGATCTGAATGCCTCAGGACTATTTTATTGCTTATAGTGTAAGTACCAACGTTTCGGAGAAGCCTGCTAGATCCGTCTTCAGGGCAGTCTACTCTTCTTTGATATTCGTGGATGTGGAGGCACCACGCTTCTCCGAGAAGATGGCAAGTATGTTTCAGTCTAAATGTCGTCATATACCAAAAAATGAAAGTCTTTGTTAGTAGGACTTAAGACCAAGAGTCATTATGACTAGGTTACGGGCTGGACGACCAGGAAATCGAGTTTCGTTCTCGACAAGGACAGATTTTCCTCTTTTCGACCGAGTCCACGCCGGCTTTGTGATCCACACGGTTTCCTTCCCTTAAACGGGTATCGGGGGTTGTTTTCCCGAAGATAAATTCACCGGAGAGTGAAACTCATTCATCTCGACATAGTGCCGCGGTTGAGAATGCATGGAGCCACAGCTCCACTCCTCCTTACGGCTTCATGCGTGATGCTTAACTAAGACAATTTTACCATGACGTTTTACTGGCTAAAACCCTTAAAGTGTTGATTGTTACCTGATATGGCTGTCAGAAAAATGCTCGAACTGTAATGTATTTTTCCTATAGCTCTTGCTGTCTTCACCTCGGCTGCAGTTGGGCTTTAATAGTCACCCTTATTACCCCGCCGCTTTATCCCGGGGAGAGAACCCCGCTACCCATTGCTAAGAACCTGGATGTTTCCTAGAACCAATTGTGAGGGGTGACGATAAAAATATTTTTTCGCCTGAAAGTAATTAATCGTTTCTATTTGTTCAGCACATAGACTTGTTACTATATCGACTGATCCCTGTTAAACTGAGGATGTAAATGTAAATTCTGGAAATTGTCTACTTCCAAGATCAAGTTGATAGATGCTAACATTAAGACAGGTCATTATGCGGCGAGGGTGGTTGGACGTAGCTGAAGATGTCAACTTTTGAGTGTTACTGGAGGGTTATTCTTTGTATATGGTATCAGGAACGACTTGCACGACTTTCTCTTTCAGTTAGCGCGTGTTTACAAATCCCCGTGCAATAAGTGCATTACGTGATGGCCAAGCGTCACAGCGTGTTCATGTTGGAGAGTTCCTAGATCCGCATAGCTCGTATTTCTCTATCATGACTCGGAAATCTTTTGGCTTTCCTCAGTTTTTCCCAACAAATACTGTGATGGTAACCTACAGTACACAAGATCGGGGTTTCCTAATCTGTATTCTTCTAGTTATTTTAAGTTCGACGCCGTATATCACATAGGGTTAAGACGCCAATATATAAGGTAGCCACGGCTGTTAAAGCGATTTGCCAGTACTGTGGTAACGTCTCTGGGCGAGATTCTAATTTTCGTTTACAACTTTATTAATTACATGAATAAAATGTCATTACTACGTGTATGTTGTAATATTGAAAGAAAATTTAACCATATCCCTGGAAAAGAATGGGAACCTTTGTCTTACATAAATTTACTCAGTGGTTGCATAGGCCCTGGGTGATTTGTACCGACGTTTCGCAGGAACATACTGCCAATATATATTACGTGGAGATTCGGTGAGAATATTCTTCCAAATCGTTGGCATGCAATACCAGTTGGCAAAGTGTCATAGCCTAGAAGGCCACAATATTAGTTTTTACTGTATGAAAACCTAAAGCTTCAAGACCTTGCCACTTCCCGTTCTCTTTCGTTTTCCTTAGGCTTCAATATTGTTTCAAATCCCTGAAATTTTACGTACAACAGAAAATGTTTCAAAATAAATCATTGGTACCTTGGCGGCATCGCAGAGCTGCTAAATGGTAACCTTGTTATCAGATGTGGATTTCTTCTTCGTCGTCGTCGTCGTCTTCTTGTTTTTCTTCCTCCCCAAGAAAATAATCCAGAATGTTTGTCACTGTTTCACTCACTAAACCCCAAGTTACTCACTATCACACGATAATCAGGCCTGTGTAGCGGGACCGCAAGAGGAAATCCAGGGCAGTAGGCAAACACCTCTTCAAGGTAGCCTGAGCGCGCCACAGCTGTACACTGGCCATGTATTACTGTTACTTCTGCTCATGAGGAGGATGTGGGAGGGAGGGACAGAGAGAGAAATCTTGGTGGGGGACTTCTTGCGTCGACGTCGACGACAACGGCGTCCACCACCAGCGACTGGATAGCAACAGCTTTCATTTCTCAACTTCTGTAACCTGAATTTCCAAACAAGCTCCAGCCTCGGGCTAGCCCGGAACGGAACTCACGTGCTCCTGCAACACGTCATTTATTGCCAGCCCAGTGTTACATCTGTGGTCGGTAACCCTTCTCATATGTTTCCGAGGAAGTTCTGAAGAAATGGAATGTAGAAAGACAGGTCTTAGACAGTGTCCTTGAGTATGTGGATAGTTACAATTCGATATCAAAAGGTGGTACTCGCAGACCTAGGTAGGGAGCGCGGATCAAGCATGATTACCGGCTGAACTGATGACAGAGGGTTTGCGATGTTTCGATTTTCCGTCCCAGACATCATGCCACTTGCACCATTGAGGATTCGGGAAGCCTCTACAGTAGAGGAGACTGCATTACCAAGAACACTGCCGAAGCAACGGCCGTGCCATGGCTCGCGCGATTAGTCACCAGTCTCTCACCGCGGAGAATTGCATTCAATCCCATTCCATTTGGGTGGGATTTGTGGTGACCAAAGTGGCATTTGCCAGGTATCACTCCAAATACTTCGATTTTCTCTCATCAGTATTATTCCACCACTGTTCTATTTAGCTGCCATATAAACTTAGCAATTGAGAGCGTCCTTAAATAAATACTTGCCTGTGCTGTAAGTGATGGCAGAGGCCTGTCGATGGTCATCCCTCTTCGAGGAGCCCTACCGCATGTCTTAATAAGAATTTAGAAAGCTCTTTATAATGTTGAACCAGGCGGTTACATTATTCGTAGAGGTATTAGGGACAGAATAAAGACGTGTCCAGTACGCTTTTCTGTAAGTCTTAAAAAAAGGTTGTGGGGATATTTAGACGGCAGGAGGCGAGCTCTGCTGTGCACAGACCGTGTTTTGCTAACGTGGCCTTTCTCCTGTGCATGCTAAATCTCCTACTCATCTGATCATTCTTGACTTAATTACCTTAATAATATGTGATTAAAGTACAAATCATGAAGCTTCTTGTTATATAATCTTAGATGCAAACAGCCGGGGTTCAATATTTGTATTCCAAATTCGTATAAGATGGACTTCACTACCTTGTATATACTCGTAAAGACGTTTTCACTTTGGACAGTACCGACTAAGTAGATCCATGGAGCAGCGTCCTTCTTGGGAATCGGCCAGTCACGTATCTACTGAAGAAAATGGAGGTTTGTTGTCGTGTTGACAAGAGCTCAAACGAGGACCGTAATCTGTGTCGCATTAATCCGGTCAACAACTAACACGTTATTTACTAAGATTCATTTTAATATTATTTTTCTATCTATGCCTGTGTCTTTAAAGTAACTTTCTTCCGTCCATTTGTCCGACCAGAACGATGTTGACAGCTTCCCTGAGACTTGCTCCACATTTTGTCCATCGTGTTTGATCTGATTACCCTAATAATAGTTGGTGCAGGGAACAAATTATGACGCTCTTCGTCATGTATGTTAGGAAGTACGAATGGATACATGGTCCTTACTTTATCTCGCAACTACCATTTGTTACTTCCCACTGCTACCCCTCCTCTCCGCGTGTGTGTGGCTGTCGGATGAGTGAGCTATATAAATAGGGTACACGAGCCAATACGAAGTGGCAACCGTTGGTTGTCCGATAAAATAATGAACCTGTATAATACAGATCCTGTGGGAAGTAACTTTTCTTCATGTCCGTAAGCTTGCATGTTCGTCAACCGATAGTTACTTTATGCGTTATGTCTACTGCAATAAGTCGTTGGAGCAGAACCCATCTTCAGAACCTAATATTTTTTTTTGTGGTGAAGGGCCCCGCAGCAGATGCTACGGACGCACCACAACCTTCAGGCTTATTGTGCAATCGTGTGATGAAGATGATTAGTTTTTTCAGTTTTCCATGTAATGGAGCACCGGTGGAATGAGAGTGACAGGGGAAAACCGAAATACTCGGGGAAAACCCTATTCCAGTGCCACGTTGCCTACCACAAATCCCACATGGACCTATCCGGGATCGAACCCGGTCCTCCGCGGTGAGCGGCCAGCGACTAACCGCCTGAGCCATGGCACGGCCTAACCTAATATTTGCTCACGTGCTCAATAAATTCCTTGCTTTTTATGGTACCCGAAATGTATTACTGCCTCCAGATGAGCCCACCATTGGACTTGTCAGAGCCACCCAAGTTCCTAAAGTCCCGCTTTAATGTTACCCTCCGATCTACGCTTAGGTGTTCCAAGCTAACATTTCCCTTCATGTTTTCCGAGCAAAGTTTTGCATGCATTTATTTTTGCGTCCCATGCATGCTACACGCACCGTCCATCTCGTCCTCCTTGATTTGATCACGCCAATAATAATGCATTCTCGACAACATGATTCTCCTGTGAAGAGTCTTGCATAAGTGTAAGTTGTCGAAAATGTGACACGTGAACACGTGTTCTGCGTGCAAGTGATGTGCTATCAGTTACGTCATCTTTCAGTTGTCTGCTTGTCCTCAGGCTGTGCAGTCTGCAGGAACACCTAATATTAAGCAACGTGGCTCAGGTGAGACGTCTTTGTCGGTGGGGATATGGTTGTCTGTTTTCATTGTGTGCAGTTGGTTCGTTGTAGAACTGCGTCATCAAAGCAAAATATAGTGCGGAATGATTGGGTAATAGCATATTATTAATAGAAAGCGTGTGGATATAAACGGTAGTGCACTGATTGAAGTACTACACTATAATGTCCATGAAAAGCTGAGGAAAATCACGAGGACCATCAGTCACAATAGTCTGTGTCCGATTGACATCTTCATGAGCCTTACAGTTTGAGCCATATAGCTCGGTAATTTCGCGGTACATAGACCTAGTAGTTAAACCTTTAAAGAACGAATAACATTCGACTAATAACACTAAATTTTGCCAGTGTAATTAAAGAAATTTTGAGTAAGGGATTCAGAGCACGCCCAAAACTCTCTCGCAGTACATGCTTGTCGCTTTAACTGCCGTGTGCATCGTGTGTATTGGGAACGTTGTAAAGTAAATTTCATAATACTGTGGTTCCTCGGTAATCCGGATCCTCGGGTGGTCCTGACAATTGTGGGTCAACTACAGCCCAACTATTGTTAGGAGTACATTATTATTATTATTATTATTATTATTATATATACTGTTAGGTACAGTAGTTCCGTTTTAACGAGATTACTTTAGCATTGATTGTTGATTTCTTGTATGTTTCCTATACCAGGAGTTTCCCCTCGGTAGCCCGGATTCCTGGGTAATCCGGGCTACCGATCCCCCTATATAGGCCGGATGACTAAAGGGCTACAATATCTTAACAGGTCTGAGGTACAACACGGGAAACTTAAATTTTTATAATTATAGTGGAGGCGGGGTACCTCAGTATAGTGAACTGGCTACAGGATGAAAAGTGGTCCGTTTCTCGGCAGGGGTAAGAAATTGTTTTCTTTCTCCGAATCGTCCAGACCACCTCTGGAGCAAACCAAACTTCCTGTTCGAGGTTCCGCAGCATCTTTCCCCATTGCTAAAGGGGTCTGAGTAAACCTTACCAGTCACATCGCTTGTGTCAAAGTTAATAATACGTGGAGCTATACCTCCACCCACTCATATGCTTTTAAGGCTTAGTGTCTTATCAAGTAAAGAAATAACATTATTTTTATACAAATTGTCTATAATTCGTAGGCAATAAAAGGTGAGAATTATAATCCTAAATGCTATAATTTACATCTCAAATTATGCTCCTAACTAGCTTCATAAATTATTACAGGGTTTCAAGGATTTTAAGGACCACGTTTTGACTTTGCTGGATAGAAACTAATTAAAGGATATCCTGCTGTTAGTGACAGACGTCTGTCCGGTTTGTCTGTCGTCTGAGCGCGGTAAATCCGCTTAAGCAATCTGCAGTCAAAGAAGGGGTGCATAAGTCCCGGGCGCCAGTAAATCCTCAGTATGGAACTAGCTTCGTGACACCGTTACGACTATAAGAATTTTGAGGTAGCTAATATACTTTTGAAAAAATTGTACGCCCCTGAATTAATATAAATATCTACATAACTAATTCATACACCCACTGGCTTACAGTGACGAGTTCAGTCGACTGTACACAGGCCTTATCTTGTTATTATAATACAAATAAAAATATTGCATGCACAGTCATACTTATAGCAAATACGGATTAACGAACTTTCTTGAATTGACAGGTTAGACTTTGAGATCCGCTAACTCGTATTAATCATGTTCAAAACCATTTTAAAATTGTAAGAGCTGTGAATAAATACAGACCTTCAGTGACTCTGACCCATGTTGAGGTGGACAGCTCTCCTTCCTTTGACCCCGCTGACGGACCGCAGTGTAACTTACAGTAGCGTTTCCTTTCTTTGTAGTTAAAGCAGCAGGTTACCGTCGCCTAGCGAGTTTGATTTATGCAACCCCCAGCACGTTAAGAAATTGCCGCTATGCTCTACACCAGATAGTTTCTTTAAAGCCGTCCTCTGTGTATGTGTTTCTAACAAACGTTGTGTTTGACACGCTGCCACAAATAATTGTCATATAAACTCGCATCGGATGAAGGAGCAGGCCACAAAGGACGGGTAATTAATTAGTTAGTCTCCAAAAATATTATGTAAGGCGGCCATTGAACTGCTGGCTGTACGGGCGGTTGCACCATCTTGCGCCAAAACCCCGTGTTTATTCTTCATCATTTAAATTTTCAAAAGGTGGTACGAGAATTTGTCCACTGTATCGTTCTGCATTTTATTTTATCCGGGAGGAAAAAATTGTACCGATTATTCTTGTCGCACAGTGGGCACACCATGCTCCAACTTTGTCACGTAACGGCACCTTGTGTATTAGGCTCGTATTATCTGCCAGCTAGTTAGTATCTTTCATTTTTAATATTAAGTGACCATTTAAGTAATCTCAAAGTTAGCAATGCATTTACTTCAGCACTCCACACTGTTTCATAGAAGCAGTTAAAAACCGTTCTGTTGCAACGAGGATTTCGTCGATATTTATTCTGAACGGAACTGAAACAATGAGAACGTGACTTCTAAATTTTCTGCAGCACTTTCTATACGAGTTCTTCCTCATATAGGTTTCCACAGTAAAATCATTCTCTATCACACCACATTCCGTATTCGCGAAAAACACCCTAATTTGCGTCACAATAGAAACTTTGTTTTAGAGTGTAATTCATATTCTTGAAGAATAAATTTAGCCTTACGCGCAGACTCTGAACCTGGACTGTTCCGAAAACTTGTTGATATATAGGAATGATGGTACATAACCGCTATGTAAGCCAATGCGCGTTGATTAAAAGTACTGGGAAGGCCGTGCCATGGTTCAGGCGGTTAGTCGCCGGCTTCTCACCGCGAAGGCCCGGGTTAGATCCCGGGTTAGTCCATGTGAGATTTGTGATGGACAAAGTGGCACTGGGACAGGTTTTTCCCAAGTACTTCGGTTTCGCCCTGTAAATTTTATTCCATGGGGCTCCATTACAAGGAAAAACGAAAAAACTAATCATCTTCATCACAGGGTTGCACAATAAGCCTTAAGGCTGCTGTGCGTCCGTAGCATCTGCTGCGGGGCCCTTCACCACAAAAAAAAAAGTATTGGAATGAGTCCTACACAGCCCAACAGGGTCGTTGTTGGCGCAGGATTCTCTTCCAAACGAACGTCTACATTAGAGTGGCTCTGTCAATGAAAGGTTTATCTGAAGGCCCGTAGTCAGGGAGGTTGCAAGTGCGCGCATTGTACCCACTACAAATTTGTATGCATCCACTAGGAATTTGCAAAATACCAAACACAAACATGCTGATCAGCCCGCTAAATATCGTGCGACACTACCGCATCCACGTGCTGCCTCTGTTGAACGGCCGTGTTTGGAAACAAATCATTTTCAAAAATGTATGTACATGCAAGATGTTTTGTGCAGTGTTATAGAGCGCATTTTGTAATTAAAGTGTTGATTTTGTGTTCGTGACAGAGGTGCTTCTTACGCTTATGCTTACGTAATTTATACACAGTAGGCCTATATGTACATGCGTATATAAACGTAACGTACGTATACGCACCCGCACTGGAAGTCTCTGCACCCACTGCGTTCATGGCCTGGCTACGGACCTTGTCATCTGAGGAAACCGTACATAGAGATGGTAAAAGCAAAAAAGCAATCCCATTACAGGCCTGGACAGTCCCTTAGGGTTCCAGGAGGTTGAGGCTTCCAGATTTCTAGACAATCGGCACATGAATGTGGTAAGGTTGTCAGTCCTACGGACCAGCCACCTTTACCCCCCAGGAAAGATTCCTGGTACTCATTTCTGTTAGAGGCTGAGTCGACCCCAGGGCCATAGTGCGACCGAAACGATTATGTCAATGGAAAATTCCAGTGACACCATCGGGAATCGAACCCGCCACGTTCCGGCTTGTAGCGCAGTGCCTCAACCAACTGCGCCACCGCGTGACATAGAGATGGGAATTGTCAATAATCTCCGTTGAATTTTCAACGGCTTTTCCTCTGCTAAAGATTAAAAATGCAGAGGACTGACGACGCAGGACTAAGTAGGACAGTCTACTGTTAGGATTTTGAAGGAGAAGACGTAATTTACAGGAATAACCCGATGAATTCTGAATTTCGGAACACGCCCTGGTGGCCTAATCTTTGGTTTGAAAAAAGGAGGAGAAGAAGAAGACGATGATGATGATGATGATAATGATGACGACGACGACGACGATGATGATGATGATGATGATGATGATGAAATATCCCATATTCCTCGCTTCGTATTGGAGGTTATGTATGTACGTCGTGATTAGTTTCAATCTCTGTGCAAATAATGAGAGAAAGGAGGCGAATTATGAAGTTTTGCTGTTATCTCCGCGTAGCCGGTGCTTTTCAGACGAAGAGAGAGTGTGAAATAAAAAGGCAAAATTAGAGTAATCCAGAAATGAGAAGAAAGTGTTGGTTGAGTGCCGCGGTGAAGGGCATGTCCTATCTGGAACATTGTTTATTTTCTTTTCAGTTTTTGAGAAGAGAATTGTATCGGAGAGTGTTTGTCTCTGAAAAGAAAAAGCGTAGAGTCCAGCAGCTGCGATAGCGTAAATCGGGGGTTTTAAGGTTTACATCTTTTGAGGCTTGAAGAAGTGAGAATAAAAGATGTATGAATCAGAAAATTTACTGCTGTGAAGGCTCCCAGGCTGTGCCAACTCGTCCTTCTGGTAAAGGTTAGCTGGAGGCAAGGTAGACCTTTGGGAAGTGAAGAAGGTAACGAGGTGGGAAGAGGATAATTTAAGTACGCAGAGGAGGAAATGAGTTGAGCATTGGGCTGAGAAAACCGTGAAAGTACTTCTCTGTTCAATGCCTTCCATATCCTAAATGCGCGCAGGCTTTGCCTTTTGTCTTTCTCATAAGTTTGTTATTAAGGGGAAGATGAGTATTTAGCATTAGTGGAATGATACTGACAAGGAAAAAGCAAAGTTCTCGGAGAAAAAAACGTGTGCCAGTGCCACTTTGTCCATCTCAAAACTCGAATTGAGTGGTTTAGGATTGAATGCGATTCTCCGCGGTGAGAGGCAGGCGACTAACCGCTGAGCAATGGCACGACCTTGTTTGGGCTGAATATCACTTAAACCACGTATAAACATTTTGCTCCTACCTACCAAGAAACTAACTGCATCTGCATTACAAAGACCGCCTGGTTAGTGTTGTTGCAGAAGTAATTTCATTTTGTAGCGAGAAGCACTTAAATTCACTGTGTGGGAAACATTAACACTTCGTTAATGTTAAATCAGGTAGTGTGTATACGGTAGAGTAACCCAGTGCTTTAAAGGAGTGGCTGCAAATGTTTGCGAGAAGAAGAGTACGATTTCTTTTTATTTGAAAGCTTCATTTGGAACACCAAGTAAAGTACTCCCAGGAGAGCCATTTCTAGTCGAGAGTCGATATGTGGACCTCTAGAATACTGAAAACGAATGCTGATTATACAAAAGATATTGCGATTTCTGTACAAGTAATTGCCGTTGCGACATTGTAAATATGGTACAAATGTTTTGGTATTTCCGCTTTCCTGTTCTTAAACATTCAGCAGTTCTCTGCTGCTGCTGCTACTACTACTGCTACTTGTTCCTGTGGAAGCAGCTCTGCCGTAAGTTAGCTGTGCAGTTTGTCATTAACCACCGACGTATGCAGCCTTCCCAAATAGTGTGTGTCATATATTCCTGCACCTTCTGTGCGAGTTTTTGTTGCTCAGAACTTTCAAATTGCCTTGAAGTAAACGCAATCTTGAAGAACTGCCGATGTTTTGTCTCCTATGCATTATATATGTAGCGTTATTGACGTTTACCTTCCCGAGAGCAATGAAGCTGTGCTCGTATTTAGCCTTGAAGACAGCACTCCTGTTGAGCTGTTTTAACTGGAGTCTCCCTCAAATTATCAGAAAGTGACTGGGTCTATGCTGGAATACACGTTTTAACACCTTACGTAACAGTTAAGTTCATACCTCACAGAAAGCACACACTAAAATGACCAACTGGTTAGTCACTCTATATGCTGAGACTCGCACGATGCATGTACGTGCATTGTGGGATAAGTGCAGAGTTTTGTCGTATTCAAATTCGCGTTACGTATAGTAAACACTGCTTTCTCAAGAGCCCTAAGTACCAGAGTCAGCGTTGCAAAACGAGTTACCAAGCACTGTTAAGTCCGGTCCCAGTGGCGCGAGGCCTAAGGCGTAGGTCTGCGACCGCTTGTTTGCTGGGATTGCGGGTTCGAATACCGCCGGAGGTACGGATGTCTGTCTCTTGTGAGTGTTGTGTGTTGTCAGGTAGAGGTCTCTGCGACGGGTTGATCACTCTTCCAGAGGAGTCCTACCGAGTGTGGCGTGTCTGAGTGTGGTCTTGAAACCTCAACAATGAGGAGGCGAAGGCCCACGTAGGGCTGTCGAGCCGTAAAAAAACACTATTAAGGCCTTTTAATTTAGCCTGTTTCTATAGATAATTTAGTCATTTCCAATGCCAGATTTTCCTTTTTAGGCGTTTTTTACGAAAAAGAGAAGGCATTGCAGACCACGTCCTTCCGTCTGTCAACCGAGCTCTTATCTGGTAACAGTGGCTAAACCATTTGCCGGATTGCCATGAAATTTGGTGTAGGAATTACTTGCAATAAGTGGTGAAGGAAACGTGATTTTCACAAAATTCGGCTCAGTGACAGACATACTTTACCTCAGGGCGTAAAGGATTGTTCTACCCGTAGGTCTCACATTTCTTTGCCGATTTGGTTTAAATTGAATATAACTATATCTCGAAGTGATGTTGTACAGCGTTTGTGATTTTCGTGAAAATCGGTGCAGGGCCTACGTGAAATTCTATCCATACTTTCCACATTTATGAATATTTGGCCTATTGGCCTATTTTGGTAAAATTCGGCATACTAATCTGCACATAATGCTGCTGAGTATTTTTTAGTTCTGTGAAAATCGGGATTGGAAAGGCCATAATTTTTGTATTGCATGCACCGCGAATCCATATGATATTTGAAAGTAAATAACTCCTTTGTAAAGTATGTGTATTATATCATGGAGTACACCACTTGGATACTCATTAGATACTTAGAGCAAGTGATAAGTTAAATTTTATTTAACCTTTACACTTAAAGGCACCAGTATTTTTTTTGTTTGTTTTTTTTATATCTCCCTTGCGGGATACATGGACCGTCAATCTCGCCCACCTTGATTTATCCTTGTATTAATATTGTTAAAGAATGAAACTCATAAAGCTTCTAGGTGTGCAATTTTTCCCCCCATTCTCCTTTTCCATCACAAAAGGTCCAAACATTCCCTAACGCGTTCTGTTTTCGAATACCCCAAGTGTATGTTCTTCGCTTGAGCGATGGATATGTGCAAATGCGATTCCGTTGGCTAACAGTACACTTGGCTGTTAAGTCACAACCTTGCGGAAATTCTGGTGTTGCTTTAGTTTCTCAATTATGAATTACCCCAGGGCAGACCTTCATTACGAAGACCGTGTACAGCCACTGTATGAATTGGAGATAATAATGTTCGGCATAATGGGACTAACCTGGTTGGCTGCCTCCATTTAGGTTAACTGTGTGTTTCTACAATACCGCTCGACATGCTCAAGGTCGTAACTTTCTCTTATATCGCCACACAGGAATGTCAATATGTTTACTGCTGGGCCAGAATGGTCTACGTTTTGCTGAAGCACCTACAAAGAAGCGTTTTCTTCCCTAGAACGAAATGTTATATTAACCATTTAAGGCGTAGTGGTTACTATGTGTACCACTAGGTTCAACGTTTCAAAATTTTACGTTCTCTCCACAGAGTATATTTATGTGTTTTGTATGGATCTCAGAACAAACAGCGGTTATTTCCCAGTATAGCGTTAACTGTTGACACAGACGACGTGTGTTTACTTCGCGGTACGAACGGAATCTTTAAATGTAATTCATATTATTCTTAGTTTTTAGGCCTTGCCGTGGCTCAGCGGGTTAGTCGTCGGTCTTTCAACGTGGAGGCCCAGGTTCGATTATAGATCTGTCCATGTGAGTGTTGTGGTGGACAAAGTGGCACTGGGACAGGATTCTGTACGGGTAATTCGGTTTTTCTCCGTCAGTATCATTCCATCAATACTGTAGTCATATCGGTCTACACGGCGCTCGTGCCAGAAGGACAAAGGAAAGAAACCTGGGAACCTTCCAAAAAGCAATGCTCTTTCGGAACTCGGGGAGCATTGCGTGGAAAGTACTCTCACTTAAGCTTTAGAGGGTTGACATTATTCTCGCCGAATACGTTGGCTCAGACGATAACACGTCAGACCTCTGTTCGTAAAGTGCACATTTCGAATCTCGGCCAAGACACCGACTATTCTGATTGAGGTATTTCTGTGGTTTTCCTCAGTCCGTCCATGCAGATTCAAGGACGGTACCTACTGCTTTCTCCCGCGCTCTTCCCGATTCATTACTCGTCACCTAATTAGCTATGCCACGTTATGCAGCCCGAGGCAGGGGCAGTGATGTTACACAACTGTACAAGCACAGACATCCTTACAGAACGTCGCAGTCAAAAGCATAGCACTCCTTCTTATTCAGGAAGTTTCGGTTTCAAATCTCGGCTTGGAAACCGGCAAGCTTATCTTACGTTTTTTTTTTTTCGTTCTTGTCCTCTGTCGCTCTAGGAAAATTCCGGATACTCTTTCAAATTAAACCAGGACGATTTCTACACAATTCCAGTTCGTTGCTGTCTGATCATCCCACCATTTGATGTCACTACTGAGCTACTAACACTGTCACTAAATAAACCGCAAATAATTTGATTATGTAATTCAACTCATACGATTATATATATGTATATGTAAACTTTTTTTCCCCTGGCGCAACAGCCCCTAGTGGGCCAGGTGTTCTCCATTATCGAGACTTCACGATCACACTCGGACACACCACACTCGGTAGGACTCCTCTGGACGAGTGATCAGTCCGACGCAGAGACCTCTCTCTGACAAAACATAACACTCACAAGAGACAGAAATCCATGCCCCGGCGGGATTCGAACCCGCAATCCCAGCAAGCGAAAGGCCGCAGGCCCACACCTTAGACCGCGCGGCCACTGGGATCGGCATATGTAAACCGAAGAATTGAAATTCCGTCGATGATCTGTCCCAGTGCAGCAAATTATGTCCATAGTTACGGATATGTACTTCTAGGTGGCAATGAATGCCGAAAAGAATCTGTCGTTTGAACCTGCCGAGAAGTACGTGTGGCATGATCGGTCCTGTAGCATCGAATTTAACCTGTAAGTATTTGCGCCATTTATGCGTATCCATCAAGCTGCTGTCAAGAACTTCTCAAGTTTATGGCTTGCAAAGTAAATGAAATTGCAGCTACGAAGTACCGTTTAAGCAGGATTATGTGTAAGACTGGACCAATAGAAGGGTTGTTTTGTGAAGGGCCCCGCAGCAGATGCTACGGACGCACCGTAGCCTTGAGGCTTGTTGTGCAACCCTGTGAGGAAGATGATTAATTTTTTTTTAGCTTTTCCGTCTAATGGAGCACCGATGGAATGAAATTGACAGGGGAAAACCGAAGTACGGGGGGAAAAACCTGTCCCAGTGCCACTTTATCCACCACAAACCCCACAAGGACTGACCCGGGATCGAACCCGGGCCTCTGCGGTGAGAGGCCGGCGACTAACCTCCTGAGCCATGGCAAATGGAAGGTTTATCTGTGTAAAGTGTAGCTTGAGCTGTAAAAGGCGAAAATATCCCTTTGAAATTTCAGTGTGTCTTACATGCATAAAATAAGTGGGTTAAAGTTTTGAGATTGCGCAGTGCTGTAGCTGAGGCTTTAGTTCCGCCGGGACATGAAGCCGCGTGAGTGGGTAAATTGTACCCACGTTTCGAGGCCACTACTTTGTTTCGAAATGACGGAACCCAATTATCCAGTGACACGGAGTCATAACCCTGAAAAACGGAATCTTCATTTTGTTAAGAATTTCGAATCGATTGCCACTCATCTGCTGTTCTTTTTTTTTTAACTTTAGGACAATGGAGTGAAAGCATCGGCGGTCATTGTTAGAGGGGTGAACTGGCTGACAGTTGTGAGTGCATGTAATGATGGGTGCGAGGATGCAGCCTGCCTTTAGTTTCAGTGGAATTAAGGTGACCGCGTGACCTGGTTAGACCAGTTCAGTACTCTGGCTCCAGTGACATTGATGTCCCTTGTCTATACCACTGAACTTGTTCTCGCTATAATTACGTATTGGAAAAGGCTGCGTGTTCTTCGTCAGTAAGATTTCCAGTGCAGGAGCGTTAGTTAAAACCCCATTTTTGTTAAACAAAGCCTTGACGTTTGCCCATTTTTGTTCGTGAATTTTTCGTTCTTTACATTTGTTTCTCCGTTTTTGCACCAGTTTCTTTTCTCAGTCCGTTTTTGCGCGCTCAGGAACAGTTTTATTCTTTAACATGCAGAAGTAACCGTTACTCAGTAAGAGAAAATTCCGCCAGTACAACTAGTATATATTATATCTTTAATGCTGCAACATGTTTCGGCCTCAAAGGGCCAACTCCAGGCCAGTGGCAATTATATTACAATTGTATGTGTTTCCTTTTATGTATTGTATACCACTGGCCTGAAGATGACCTCTGAAGTCGAATCATGTTGACGAATTAAAGATAAAACTTACACTAGTTGTGTTGACGACATTTTATTTTTGAAAATCTAACACAAGGGAATGAAAAGCTTAAAAAGAAATTAAAGTTATTCGTCTGAAATATGGTTTCCTTCCTTGCCAGCGTGACGATATGTTAATTAAAATTTTAAATGAAGTCTGATACAAAAATTAAGAAAGTAAAGCTTATCCATGTAAGTAAAGTTTAAAGAAAATGTGCGTGGGGATTGGAATCGCATCCAAGAACCTTGCTGCTTCAAAGCCGTGACTGTTATACATATTGGCGAGATTATGGAGTGAAGTGCGCAATGTCTTACAGCGTTTTAAGTTGGGTCCGCGGTGGGAAATAGAACAGTTACATGTCTGTGCGCGCATGCGCATGTATTACATGTAAATTTTTGAAGATTTTTAATGTTCTTTTAGTGGTAAAAAGTTTATAATTTAGCCGATTAGAATTATGAATCTAACAAATCTTTTAATTGTGAATTTGGGATATAAGCTTGAAGCTAAAGCCGCTGACTGATGTGTGGTTGCGGAAGTCTAAGCTTGAACATGAAATACAGATGAATTTCGTTCTTTGTTCTTCCAGACGTCGCAAAGCGAATCCGTCTTCCTCCGCGAGCACTCTTAACCACATAGAATGTGCCATTGTTCAAGGACTGCTATTAATTTATCTTCCTTATTCCTTTCTAGCTGTATTGCTACGGCCGTGCCATGGCTCAGGCGGTTAGTCGCCGGCCTCCCAAAGCGGGGGCCCAGGTTCGATCCCAGGTCAGTCTATGTGGGATTTGTGGTGGACAAAGTGGCACTGGGACAGGTTTTTCCCCGAGTACTTCGGTTTTCCCCTGTCATTTTCATTCCACCGTTGCTCCATTACACGGAAAAAAAAAATCATCTTCATCACAGGGTTGCACAATAAGCCTTCAAGGCTGCGGTGCGTCCGTAGCATCTGCTGCGGGGCCCTTCAAGAAAAAATCTGTATTGCCACGATAATGGACCTCGTTGTGATGGTTTCGGGTGAAGAAGAAGCTTGTGGCGGTCGCGAACTGCGGACTTGCGTAAGGAAGCAATCTATAGTCGCGAAAGACTTAAACATTTACTGCATGTACCATCTTCCCTAAAGGGCCGGGATAGTGCAGTCGGTATAGCGACTCGCTTCAGGCTGAACAGTCCGGGGATCGAATCCCGGTTGGGGCGAGACTTTCAGCACTCGTCCAGACCGGCCCTGGGACCTACCCAGCCTCCTGTACAATGGGTACCGGGTTATTCCCGGGGGTAAAGCGGCCGGGGCGTGGCGTTGACCACCCACCCCCATCTAGCGCGGAGGTTAAGGAAAGAGTAGAGCTATACCTCTACTCCCCCTCTGGGCCTTCATGGCCTGTTCTAGGGTGAAATTTACCTTTACCTTTACCACCTTCCCTAACAATGACGTAACGACACTGCGTTTTATATACACAGTGTGTTTGTATGTTCCTTACGGTTCTCACAGGAGTCGTGATAGTGTAGTCGATACAGTGACTAGCCTACGACTGAAAAATCGGGGGTTAAAATCCTGGAAGAAGCAAGCGACTGTTCTCTAAAACGCCCAGACCGCTTCTGGGGTCTACGCAGCCTTTTAGCCAACGTTACCGGGAGTTCTTTCTCCGGGTGTAAAGTGTCCAGGGCGTCAGGCTGGACCACTTACGTTAATCTAGTGCCGAGTTTAATTCTTTAAGGACGCTGAGATTTCAATTTGAACTACTGATCAGGACTGTTGAGTTTTTAATTTACTAACTAACTAACTAACTCCATGGAGCAGAGGCCTTCTTGAGAAGCTAACAGGTCCTCAGCTAGTTAAGAAATTCCCCGCATTTTATGGAACCCGAAGGTTCATTACCACATTCACAAGAGCCCGCCACCTGTCCCTATCCTAAGCCATATCAATCCACTTCATGCCCCCTCATTCAACTTCTTGAAGATCCATTTTAATATTATCATCCCATTTACTCCTGGTTCTTTCAAGTGGGCTTCTTCCTTCAGGTCTCCCCACCAAAATCCTGTATGCACCTCTCCCCTCACCCATACATGCTACATGCCCCACCCACCTCATTCTTCTTGATTTGATCACCCGAATAATATTTGGTGATGAATATAGATCATTAAGTTCCTCGTTATGTAGTCTTCTCCAGTCCCCTGTTACCTCGTCCCTCTTAGGCCCAAATATCCTCCTCAGAACTCTATTCTCAAACACCCTTAGCCTATGTTCCTCCTTCAGTGTGAGAGACCAAGTTTCACACCCATACAAAACAACAGGCAAAATTATAGTTCTGTATATCTTAAGCTTTGTATTTTTGGACAGCAAAGTGGAGGACAGAAGATCCTGCACCGAAGGATAAAAAGCAGTCCCCGATTTTAATCTGCTGTTAATGTCTTCCTGAATGGAATTTCGACCCAAATATTTGAACTGTTAAAATCTCTCAAAGGATTTATTATCTATCTTTATGTTGTGATTTTGTCCTGCATTCTGATTGGAGACATGACCATGTACTTAGCTTTCTCAGCATTTACTTCTAGACCAATCTTCTTACTAGCGACTACTAAAGCTTCTGTGTTTTTCTTTATAGCATATATGCTTCCACCCAATATATTAACATCATCAGCATAAGCTAGAAGCTGATGTGTAGAACAAATGGATGTATACCTCTAGTCCCGCTATATACCTTCATGGTGTGGAAGGGGACAGCCTCACCTTTACCTTTGCCGTTCACAATCCTCGCACCAAACAGCGATTATTTCACGAAGTGTCCTTAAACCGTTCTTCTGAATAATGGACAGGCCTGTGTCTTCTGTGACGTAGGGAATTAATTTTTTGTATTATTAGACGAACTTGAGGTTTGAAAAATCGACGTATGTAATTGTATGGAACGTTGCGGCCCTCCTGTGTCGTATTCAGATGTTTACACTTTCAAATCTAGGCCTGGCGACCGGCTGTGCTAAGTTTTCTCCTGGATTTCCTGAGTCCTTGCAGTTACATGCCGAGGTGGTACTTCAAATTAGGCCATGACCGCTTCTTTGCATATTTTTGCAATTCATTATTCACTAATTATCCAACCATCCGACGCTATGCAATGTCAGCTGCTGACAGAGTTGTTAAATAAATCATAAATAAGTGAAAGCTCTTCATGTACTTAATTGCGCACCGCAACATAAAGAGGTAGACCTGATATGTCCGCTACACATTCAAGCCGCTTTATTCTCGGGCGAAGTCACCTGTTCTTTCAATGGGAGACCGAATTTACCCCAGAACTCGTCTGAAGGCTGTGTAGTACGGAAATATCTCATGCCCCTACCTGGAATCGAACTCTATTCCCTCGGTCGTCCGGCCCGTAGCGTAGCCACTCTTCTGACTGAGCTATCTTGGCTCTCAAAACAAACACACGCTTCTTGTTAAGTGTGGAGAAATTGTAAGCCGACCACGTGTCAGCACGCATCTCGTACGCACACTGAATACAGCAGCCACTTGACACCGTCTGGTGCCAGAACTCCTCCCTCCGTAAATCGGGCCTCAGCAATAAACTGTTCTTCTCTGTCATCGCCGGTACTTCGCGAATTTCCGTGACTACACAAATATTATCTGTCGTTATTCAGAGATACAAGACCTGTATGATGAAAATTAAATACGTTTCTCTACCTTCCATAGGCGGAAATTGGGGCTGCATGGGGGGAAGGGGGGACAAATGCCCCCCTTATTTTTTCTACCTAAGAATTTTTTTGGCTACTGAGTTGAAGAGGGCCAAATAAAAAAATAAAAATATTTTCAAATCAATAATTTGGGTTGTGTAAAGACAGAAAAAAGAATGAAAACCCTCCTTTTTATGGGGCGCAAAGTAGAGGTATTTGAGTTCCTAATACCCATGGTCGATTTTGCCCCCAATCCCACCAGTGTTATTAGCCAAGTTACGCCTGTGCTACCTGCTATATCTTTACGGCTGTGTAAGAGAGGCTTACATGAAATGTTATCACTTTTGACTTATGCTAACACAAGAGTGCTTAGAAACATTGCAATTGTTCCTAGTGTATTCCAGACTAATTATTTTCCAAATGTTTTTTTCTATTTTTTTTAATATGGCTGCTCATCGATTACAGCGCCACGGAAATTATCGTCTCCGGCGCCCAGCACTTGTGTATTATTGTAATACTCGTATTTTGTAATGTCTTAACTGGCGCATAAGTTTGGCTTGTGTACTCATAAGACGGTGGACACCAATCCGGACAGACCACCATCATGTCCTGATGGCAAAAACTGTTCTGGTTCTTGTATTTTTGATATGGATTGAAGCCTAAAATATTTGATATGCATTAAACAAGTCATCTGTTTTCTTTCTAACGGCATTAGTGCCATGTAAGTGCAGTCCCCGTACAGTGATAGTCACACACGCGGCTCCTGGTTTTTGATTAGAAGTATATACATCTCACTTGGGAAAACCGGGCGCAGAAAGGAGAATAATAAAATGAATCTCAAAGGAAGAGGATGCGAGAGTTTGGCCCAATAATGTAAGGACTATTACTGTAGACCTCATTGTCGTGATGTTGATGATTGTTTTAAATTATCCATAACCGTGCATTGAACAGTTGGATATGGTGACTAAAACCAACAAATGCACACAAGTTTATAAAAATATACTATAAACGCAATAATAATTTCTACATGTTTCGGCCACTCATGTGGCCGTCCTCAGGGAGGTGCGTTACGCATAATAAATACATTTAGATGTTACAAAAGTTTGTGAACCAATGCACATGTAAAATATTAAATATTAAAATTACATTACCATGTAATTTTAATATTTAATAATTTTAGTACATATAATTTTAATATTTAATAATTTTAGTACATATAATTTTAATATTTAATAATTTTAGTACATATAATTTTAATATTTAATAATTAATATTTACTATTTTACATGTGCATTGGTTCACAAACTTTTGTATAATTTTAATGTATTTATTCTTCGTAACCCACCTCACTGAGGATGGCCACATGATTGGCCGAAACATGTAGGAGGTATTAGTATGTTTATAATATGTTTTCATAAACTTGTGCGCATTTGTTGGTTTTAGTCACCACATCTAGTTGAATTGTTGTCCGGGCTACTGTGGTTACTAGCATAACCTATCCAAACGGACACCGAAGGGGGAGTTTTTGAATTCAAGAAATAAATTTTTCTGGCTAGCATTTAATACCGACGTCTTCGGAATCCTAAAACACAATATGTCAGCCTCGACTTCTTGTTAGTAGTGTGTACGTTTTATATTCTGCTACAAATCATGACACTTATTAATACTAAAATTTCGCAACTTCGATTTTGACCGATATATATTGTGTTGTGGGTGGGGCATGTAGCACGTATGGGGGAGGGAAGACGTGCATACAGGATTTTGGTGTGGAAGGAGGGAAGGAGGCCACTTGGAAGACCCAGGCGTAGATAGGAGGATAATATTAAAATGGATCTTCAAAAAGTGGGATGGGGAGACATGGACTGCTTTGATGTGGCTCAGGTTAGGGACAGGTGGCGGGTTCTTGTGAATGCGGCAATGAACCTTCGGTTCCACAAAATGCGGGGAAATTCTTAACTAGCTGAGGACCTGTTAGCTTCTCAAGAAGGACTCTGCTCCATGGTGTTAGTTAGTTTGTTTGTTTATATTGTGTTGCTTTTAACCAGTGTTTTTCTTCCACACAAATAAGCTGTCCTTTTTTAAAATTTCATCTGTATTTTTCTATACGTGTTTCAATTATATGTTTAACGTCCCACGCGTTCTCTGCAATTTATTGTCTACATTTTATTCTGTAACGAAAGGTTTTCTTACTACCGAGCTGTGAGTGCCCTGACAAAACCTTCGTTAGGTAGACGTGACCGGAGCGGTCTATGGCTATACGGATTTGGTATCGCGCCGTTACTTAGTAGGGGTAACTTAAATTCGGTATCACTGCCACCAGCCAGTAATCAGTACTGACAAGATACTTAGTACTTCAGAGTGGAGATGAAATGGATACTTCGTCTGGTTGCTAAATAACTCAGTACGGTTACGATCCTCTTTACTAATATGGAGTACAAGCTATACACACAACATAAATGATGACACACAGTTGGCTAATGCCACCTTACAAGGGTTTCTATATAAAATAATTGTGTTAATAATTTCCGTTTTAATAATTTCGAATTTAGTTATTACTTTAATTTCACAAATTACTATTTCCCTCTCTCTATGGGGTTTCACGTAATTTTAATAATTTACAGCGCCACCTACCTTTGTCTGGATTAATCCAATCATATCACTGTAATCCAAGGACACAACTTTATAATTCATTCAATAAAAGTGTTTGCATTATTCACTTGTATTTCCTTTGTTAAATCACTTAATAAAAAGTGTTAACGCCGCCGCTTTTCATAATTTAACTTTCTTCGTGTTCTAACTTCGTCGTTAATTGTTACGCCGAAACCATTACTACCAAAATCAAAGCCGAAATATCCCTCTGCAGCTGTTTCACCCTTTTTATAAACTATCTTCAGCGTCATCTTAGGGTGTGGCTAGCAACAACCAAACAATAAATCTAAAAAATTCAGCCTATCCTGAACATCCTTACCATATATGGAAACTGCTATCAACCAATAAAATCTCTTTAATTTTCGACATCGCCTACACAGGATATTGCTAATATCAGCAGTCACACGCTTGCATAAATCTAAAGTCCACTAGCAAAAGAGTGTGAATTGCCGGTCAGCTGTCTTACTGTTCGGCTTATGTACAGTCTATGAAAATAATAAAATGTACAAAAAAAGTAAAAAAATGTACACTATATCGATCATTCATTACAATTCCATTTCATAGTACATCCTTTGTGACAACCCAGATAGTTTAAATACGGATCCTTATTTATATAACCGAATTTAAAACAATAATATTCATTGAACTGAGTTATGTCCTTGAGAATTCACCGTATTTGTTGCTCGTATTGATACCAGTACATTCACAGTTGAATGCTCTGTATTATTTAACTACATAAACTCATTTCTTTAGGTTTTCTGTCTCCAGTATGATTACTAGGCAACCGCAGATGTTTCTTAGAGCGTAAGTGGAACATGTCTTCAGCTACTTTGTTGCTTGGCAAAATCTAATGACATAAAGCGATCAACATGCAGCACCACAGTTGTGAAGAAAATAGCAAGTGGTGTATTCCGTGACGTCGAGCACACACTTTACCAAAGCGTTCTTCATTTTCAGAATTTCACAGGGATGCGCGGTACGTGCCTAACTATAATTTCATTTATCACAAAATCGTACCGCCCTCTCCGCCCCGATTTAACGAAACTCACAAAAGCAGAACAGCATTATGTGCAAATCTCGTATACCGAATTGCACCAAAATCGGGCCAGAAATATGGCACGTATCGATATAAACTCATCCACGCGCCGAATTAAAGCGCAGCTTTCACTGGAACCAGTTCTGCGAAACTTTCAATCACTCAGTAAATTTTTGTGGGCATCTGCTGCCCTGATTTCAACCAAAATTAGACGAAAAATAAAACTAGGAGCAAAATTTCATTTACTTCCATAAGTAAAGTATGCCTCTCATTTTACAAATTTTCATTAAACTCGCCATTACTCAGTGCCGCTGCATGGATATGTTCTGTACCGAATTTTACCCAAATCAGCCAAGTAGTATGGAAATTATGCACACAAATTCATCTACACCCCAAGTGAAGTATGACTGTCACCAAGTCGAATTTCGCGAAACTCGCGCTTAATGGGCAACATATTTTAGGCAATTCCTATACGGATTTTCATGAAAATCCGACAAAGTTTTGAAAGTAGGTTACAGAAGTGCGGATGTTCTACGCATAAGCCTTTGCGGTTTGTACTTAGTAAGACCTCCTGATAACGATAAGGCATTCTCATTATATTTTCATAACAACAAAGCGTTTCGCTAGTTGGGTAGCGTACAATTTATTTTGAAGATGAAAGAAGTCCCCAGTAATGAATTAAAACCAAGGGCAATAACGCAGTAATACAGAAACGTGTTCTACTTTACCGTTGAGTGAATTCTTGATTAGTTTCCTTTATGGCGCATGTGCAGTTCTTTAAAGCAGATCAGATACCATGTGAGTGATATCTGTGGGCTTAAAAAATGTCGTAATTAACACAGATTGGATACAAATGGAAGTTTGCTGTAAAGAAAGTTGCAGAAACGAGATTGAGTAGCGCTCAGGGAATGCGATCAAGGGCTGTCACATTCTGCATATGTGTAACATGTTTGTTAGCCTGATGATGATGATGATGGTGTGTCATTGTCGACGTCGTCACACCTGTTTAGGATGCTTTAGTTAGTTGCCTTTCCATCATTAATTTGTTTTTCTTCTTTCTTTCTTTCTTTCTTGCTTTCTTTCTTTCTTTCTTTCTTTCTTTTTTTGTCTGACCTCTGCCAGTCACTCATTGTAGGTGTAGAGGGTCATTGTTGCACTTGCTCACACTCAATGACACACACAGACTCGGTAGGACTTCTCTGGACGGGGTATCGGCCCGTCGCAGAGACCTCTACGTGACAACCTACAACACTTACAAGAAAAAACATCAATGCCCCCGGAGGGGATTTTCTTTTTTTAACTAATTCCTGGGTTTCCCCTTTGATCCATTTTTTGTTCTGTATTAATCCTTTTTCGTCCTTTCATGTCACTTACGGTTCACAACCGTCTTTTTACAACACAACACAACACAACACAAACATCCATGCCCCAGGTGGGATTTTTTTTTTTTTTTTTACTAATTCCTGGGTTTTCCCCTTTGATCCCTTTTTGTTCTGTATTAATCCTTTTTCGTCCTTTTCATGTCACTTACGGTCCACAACCGTCTTTTTTCTTTTTTACAACACAACACAAACATCCATGCCCCCGGTGGGATTCGAACCCACGATCCTAGTAAGCGAGCGGTCGCAGACCCACGCCTTAGACCGCAATGACACTGGGATCGGTGGCTTTGCTTTTTACGAAACTCGAGCGTTTTCTACTCGTGAGATTTGAGGTTCTCGTAGTTGTAGTGTGGGATGTTACTGCTTGTTGACTGGTGAATAAATGCGGATGATTGTTATGCTTCCATCTTCAGGGTCAAACAGTCAAAAATCGTTTTCTTGGACTGCTTGACCCTGAAGATGGAGGAATTACGATCCTTCGAAATATCGGCAAATATTCTCCGGTCGACCCCTCATAACACCCTCAGAAGACTTGAATTTTCAGATCTTACATATTTGCTATAAAAATATCAAGAGATCTTTTGGTCAGTCGAATGAGTAGCGACCCCTTGACCTATCGAAATCAATGTGCATAGTTAGTACAGATGATCAATCCGGGGCTTTCGCTCCATTATGTTTGTCGTTCAATCCGTTAAACTTTCGTATTTAATATTTTATCAAAATAAATTCAGTTGTTCTCGAATTGTTATATACGGACGGACAGACGGACGGACGGACATGGCGAAACTAATAGGCTCATCTTTTATAATTTTATTCAAGAACGCTACATTATGGTTGCATATGATGACCAGAAAATGTGAAGTTTGCCGTACTGAGTCCGACTGTCGCAATGTGTCGAGCAATCACTGTCCTTGTTGCGGTGGCCATATTCTGTCACCGCTTGCGAAACACGGATCTTAAATCCTTGCATGCATTAAGCATCACCACAGAAAATAACATCGCTGTCGTGAACAAGGAAATATGTACCTAGTTACTTGAACCTTCAGAACACAGTGATAAATGTGTGTGCACGCTTTATGAATAAGAAAGAAGCTCTTCGCTTTACCATCACAACTTATATTATGTGCTGCATTTCATTCTGTCACGGACAGAAAACATTTTGAATGATAAATGGCTATACATAAATGAAGAATAATACGTAAGAAAATAATTAGTTGTAACAAGATCAGAGAAATTTAAAAAAATATTTAGGTAAACCAAGCGAAAAAAAAAAAGCTGTCCCGGCTTTAGAGAAAATGCATGAATAAGACACACACACACACACACACACACATGTATAAGCACACACACACATCAATAGCGTATCCTGATTCCGAGGTCTGGTCTAGCGGAACTGTACAATGCTGCATTGTGTAACCTTCCGCTAGACCTGACCTCCGTATCAGGACTCGTCAATGATATACATGATCTATAGATGTACGACCCTGGCGTAAGCAGTTAAACAGTAACCGTTTGTAATTGTAACATTTTAACGTTTTATGCATTGTATTGCTTCCTGTATTTTAATCTGTATTTTATATTTCATCTATGTTTTTCTCTCATCTTAACCTAAATTTTTGGGTCTAAAAACACGTAGAATCTTTAATCAATAAATGCGTTTCTAATAGTGTACTCTGCTGGTGTTTCTTCTCATATGTCGGTAGCCATTTAGCCAGCGAGCCAGCGCCACATCACAGAAGACTGGAAACTTAGTAAACTATAGGCGAACCCTGTTATAACGACATCGGTTTATACGACACCTCGCCTATAGCGTCAAATATTCTGTGGTACCAATTAACTCGTCACTGTTAACCATTAACATTTATACTCCTCGGTTATAACGACACTTGTTTATAACGACACAAAATATTCAGTCCCTTTCATGACGTTATAAGCGGGTTCGACTGTATATTTATGAAAAGTCCTGTGCAGTAAGAGTTACAAAAAGAGAACTGAAAGAAGCTATTCATATTGTGCTTCACAAAGCAGACAGGCTACAATAAACTCCACGTAAAATGAGCGATTATTTTCGGTGAGGCTACGCTTCAGTGCCTACGTTAGGCCTGCCTTTTATTACGGATTAAGGGAAACATGTTCCACCACTTTTAGTTTCTAGTACGTGCGTTTACTGGTCTGGGGATCCTTTAGTGTTTTTAAACGAAAGCGCTACGCAGCAACCACAGTGCTTTTTAAGTGTTATTCTCGAAAGTATTCCCAAATTTTAAATCCGAGGAAACTGACGAAGTAAACACGCCAGAAGTGTTACGCTCTGCAGTTATTTCCTTCCTAGCTACTATTATCTCACAAATGTTTTCTTCCAATCAAATTTCCCAAGTAAAATTTTGTGTGCATTTCTCAGCTCTTCATGCATTCTACGTGTTCCGCCCATCCAATACTTCAGTTGTTTTTCATTAAGAGGCGAAAATAGGGAGCTGATCATTAGGCAGTTTTGTTCCCACTTCTATCATTTCCTCCCACCTACGCCTCAATATCCTCCTCAGCACCATATTCTTCAACATCTCAGTCTGTGTTCTTGCCTCAATGAAGAACCAAGTTTGAAACTCGTAAAAATAATAATAATATTATACGATATGTATTTTAATATTTACTTTTTCATATAGCATTCAGGAAGACATCATATCCTGAACTGAATGGTAACAAGCATTGTGTGAATTTAATGTGCTCATAAGTTTAAGTCCAACCAACCAATGCACAAGAATTTTTAACAAAGTATATTTCCTAACCCCTACATACGTTTCGGCAATCAAGTTGCCATCCTCAGGGGGCGCATCAAAGAATCACAAACATCCATGGCATCCAGCTATACAACAATCGGCCATGGATATCTGTGATTCTTTGATGCGCCCCCTGAGGATGGCAACTTGATTGCCGAAACGTATGTAGGGGTTACAAATATACTTTGTTAATAATTCTTGTGTATTGGATGGTTTGACTTAAACTTATGACAGAATGCACGGTACATATAATATAAAATTCGTTAATGTGTACTTGTTTGTCAGTAACGCAGTCTCGAGTTGTGTGATAGTATGCTTGCACAGTATCGCCTCATTTCTAAGTCTCCTGTAACTTTAGTCTGCGAGAGAAACTTCAGGGCAAGAATACGACTGCTGTGCTGGATCCGATGTAATGTTCACGAAGCGAATGCACAATGCAGGGCATGAAATGCTTTATTAAGTAATCATTATACGCATGCTGATGAGAGATCTCGCCAGTTTCCGGGTGCAAATGAAACTTTGTCAGCCATGCGGATCCGTGAAGGTAGTTGGTCACTACTGGCCTGTACCGTCTTGTGAGTTGTTAGGTTTTCACGGCGGTGTAATTAACGATTTCGTACTTCTGGGATGTGGCACTTCGTCGTTAGGTAAGTGGTTCGCGACGTTTCGAAGGAACTTACTGCTTTCACCTTGAAGGGATTAAGGTCCCCTTGCTTAATGGACGTTGAACCCTTGAAGGTGAAGGTAACACGTTACTTCGAAACGTCGGGAAGGCAGTGACGCAGCATCCCATCCCAGAAGACCGAAATGCTCTGTACCTTTGTTTTACATGAAATCTGTAGTCTTCTGGGTAATTACACGGCGTCGTGTGTAATTATTTACCGACGTTTCGGGACAACGTGTCGGTCCCATCTTCACGGGCCAAGATTCCAGGACCCGTGAAGATGGGACCGACACGTTGTCCCGAAACGTCGGTAAATAATTACCACACGACGCGTGTAATTACCCAGAAGACCACAGATTTCATCAACATCGCGGCGGAAGCCTGAAATCAAGGTTTGTTTTACATGTTGAGAGCTTAAGGCTGTACCTTCTATGTTCGCTTTACATGTTGAAATTTGTAGTTCGTACAGCCTCTTTTTACATTACATATTGAAAGCCCCAGTCTGCGCCGTCTTTTTTTTTTCTAAAAATTTAAAGCTTCGGGGGGTTTTCTCCATACGTTTTGAAAGTATCAGGCTGTGTTGTCTTTGTTTGCTGACACGTTGAAGTCTTCAGACTGTGCTGTCTTTGCTGACATGTTGAAGTCTTCAGCCTGTGCTGTCTTTGCTGACATGTTGAAGTCTTCAGCCTGTACTGTCTTTGCTGACATGTTGAAGTCTTCAGCCTGTACTGTCTTTGGTGACATGTTGAAGTCTTCAGCCTGTACTGTCTTTGCTGACATGTTGAAGTCTTCAGCCTGTACTGTCTTTGGTGACATGTTGAAGTCTTCAGCCTGTACTGTCTTTGGTGACATGTTGAAGTCTTCAGCCTGTACTGTCTTTGCTGACATGTTGAAGTCTTCAGCCTGTACTGTCTTTGGTGACATGTTGAAGTCTTCAGCCTGTACTGTCTTTGCTGACATGTTGAAGTCTTCAGCCTGTACTGTCTTTGGTGACATGTTGAGGTCTTCAGCCTGTGCTGTCTTTGCTGACATGTTGAAGTCTTCAGCCTGTACTGTCTTTGCTGACATGTTGAAGTCTTCAGCCTGTACTGTCTTTGGTGACATGTTGAGGTCTTCAGCTTGCACCGCCTGTGTTTAGTTTACAAGCTGAAAGCTTAGTATGTATCGTCCTTGCTTACACGCTGAAAGCCTTAAACTGTGCATTCTTTGCTTACTTTACGTGTTGGAAACCTCTGCTTATACCGTCTTTATTTACACGTTGGAAGTTTCAGCCTATGCTATATTTTTTTTGCTTTACACGCTGAAATCTTCAGCTTCTAGGATATTTGCTTTACATGTTGAAACCTGTAGTCTCTACTTTCGTTCTTTGCTTTACACACAGAAAGCTTCAGCCTCTGCTGTTTTTGCTTTACACATTGAAAGTTTTAGCCTCTACTTTCTTCGTCACGGCGTTCATCAGCCTCCCAGTCGCTTACACATCAAGCGCCAACAAAGCCCTTCGCCTTATTTCGTCCAGATCTCAGAACATTTCGTTGGCTGTCTGACTGGCATGACCAGTGAACAGAGCTGTAATCTGCGTACTAAATACGAGTACGTTGTACTTTTTTAATCAGTCTGTACAGGCGTAAACTGGAAGGAATGGTGGTGGTGGTGGTGGTGGTGGTGGTGGTGGTGGTGATGGTGATTTAGTCCATGCATCTCCAACCAGCGGCCCGCCAGGTTGTGTTATGCGGTCCGCGGCCATATTTGTACATTATGTATCTACTAAAAAATTACACAATAATTTGGGCGGTTAAGTATACCACTTATTGTTATTTTTCCACGTGCGGTCCGCGAACCAGCCCACAATAACGGGCGTGGCCCTATGTCGTAAAAAGGTTGGATGCCATGATGTAGGCTTTGAAACTTGCTGAAATTAATGTATTATATTAACGATTATTTATTCTTGAACGTGACACCGTGTATCTTGGTAGATAGGTAGTAACTTTCCGCAGAAACTTGCTCTCTCTCTCCGCTGCCTTGAATATGGAGGCTACCCGTTCCTTCGAAACGTCGTTATGTATCTACAAACCTCACGGCGTTCCAGTACAGGAGCAAGCAGTTACCACAGTCACTGCCGTGAAAAGATCTTACGTTCTGTATTATGACTTTACAGACGCCGTCAATAATTTATGTTATATAGCGTCGAGTGTTTGGATACTCTGTAACAAATGGATTTAAATGAATGTGGAAAGGAGAGAACGTGGCCTATTGTGAGGTTCTGTCCCGGAATTTGCCTGGAGAGACAGAAATAACGCGGTATAGGTCAATACAAACTGTCTCCAGGCCGAGATATTAACCAAAGACCTCGAGGCTGTGAGACGACCGAGACGTTCGGTACGACAGCATTCAGACAACGTGACTGCGTTCGGTACGACAACATTCAGACAACGTGACTGCGTTTGGTACGACAGCACTCAGACAACGTGACTGCGTTTGGTACGACAGCATTCAGACAACGTGACTGCGTTTGAAGAACAACTGACTGCACTTTCGCTACGGCGTTTGCGTTTGTATTTGTGCTGAGGCAAAGGAAGCAACTAACGTCTGCGATGTCATGCAAAACATACACATACACCAGAGAGTCGTAGGCCCAACTAACATCATGGAGCAGAGTTATTTTTGAAGAGCTAACGTTCCTCAGGGAATCGAAAAATGTCTCGTATTGTATGAAAACTAAACCTTTATTGCCGTGTTCACAGAAAATCGCCACTGAGGTCTGTCCTGAGCCAGATGAATCCAGTCCACACCCTCCAATCCTATTCTTTAGGAGCTATTCTTCTATCTGCATCTAGATCTTCCAAGCGTCCATTTCCTTCAGGTCTTTTCTCCAAGCCACAGGGACACAGTGCTGTGCACATGCTCCTTAACTTTGAACATTTAGTGTTATATAAGTAATATATAAAAGTTCAGTTTCTATCTCACCGAAAACATTGCATACACATTACAAAGAACAGTGGGCTATTGTTGTATAGGAAAGAGATCCCTGTTTGCTGCGAAATCATACGAAAAATATAAATACATTATGTCGACAAAATGCAGCGCTCTTAAATGTGATCGATGTGGCTCATTACCAGTGCTTTAAGAGGCTAACTACATTGTAAATTTTTAAAGAGACATTCCTTCTGGACAGGCGGATAATAACTGTCAGTCACAAATCTTTGTGTATATTGGATTGTTTAATGCGACATGTTTCGGCTTAACAAGAAGCCACCATCGGCAAATAAGACACAAAAGAAATGATTATGTAAGTTGCATAATACTTATTTGCCTGATGATGGCTTCTTGTTGAGCCGAAACATGTTGCATTAAACCATCCAGTATGCAAAAAGAGTTGAGTTGTGACTGACGGTTGTTGTCCACCTGTGTATCTTCATCACAATGGGATGTCCCACATAAATATATTCCTTATGGAACTGGAATTTGGATGATTGTTTCAGTATATAGCTATTGGTAAATGTTGTAGAGACATTTTTTTCAGGAATGCTGAAATTAACTTTTAAATCAGAAACGTTGTAGGCACTGAGCAAAAAAAGAATGCTGTCTGTTCAGTCTGTTGCATTACTCCATTAGCGCAGTGTAATGTAATGAAACAGCGAACTGTGTTGTTTCTTAGCCCAGCCGAGAACACTGTCTTCACGTCCTGCAGATACCGTCACGCCTTAGAAAGCCCCAGTTGCCCGTTTCTGTAATGAAGTTACTTTTTCCTGTAACGTTGCACGTCGAGGCTTTCGGAAAGCACAGAACGTACACTTCGTCGGCCTTCTCTTTTTTGTAGGTCCGCCTTTCTTGCAATGTAATAACTTTCATCACATCTCAAACATTTTTAAGGGGCCGTGATACTTAGGTGTACCACCTGCTTTAACATTAGAAACTTTATTTTTCTCACACGACAGCACAAACCAGAAAACCGAAATGTTAACGTGTAGAGAGCAAATTCGGAGTCGACCTTGCGGGCCATGACATTCGTCTAATTACAAGCACCGTCACATGCTTGAAGCCACGGCCAAACTGTAGATATAGCAAGTGGGGTGGTAGCTATATCCTGAATTCTCGCTTGCCTTGATGGCCGTTCATAATAACACGAATATGATTATAATCTGTCCTTAACTATCTGTCGGATTTGTTAATTAAATTCTCATTAAATGAAATTAAAACAATTTTGATACATTTCTTAGCCCACTACAACACAGTGATAAGTGTATACGAGGTCACGTTTACAAGAATCCGCATTTTTGTCCACACAGTGTTTGTGTTACTGCTTTTCATTATTGCGCTCATTATTGAGTTTTATTTTCTTAGTAAGCAGCTTTTATTTTCCTTAAAAAACAGGAACTATGTGACGCACTGTGTTTGCTGTAAGGTAGAGACTTAATTGTAGGCGTTCTTTACGAAGCAAAACAAAGAAATCTTTTGTGGAGTTTGTATCTCTCATCTGTGACCCGGTTTCAACACCTAAATCTTCGTAAGTATCTTTTATAAAATTCGACGTTGTAGATGGTTGGTAGAGAGTTATCGGACATTTCCTGTTTTCAGACATATTGGTTGAAGATAAAGCTTAGTGTATATAAGACCATTAATGTATATCACATTTAATTCCGCGTATTTTGTTTTAAAGTCGGGATAGAAGGCTTTCAAGACAATTGACTGGACAATTTGAATTTTCAGGTATCTCGAATCATAGTAAGGCCTAGTTTATGTAACGCCCGCAAATGGACTTGTTCGTATTCGTTAAGATTTTTTTCACATATTTTGTACAAAATCTACATGAAAAACCCGTAAAAGGTTTTGGACGATCTCGATTTTGTGAGTCATAGATCCATAATAATGTCTAGTATATATGAGATCATATGAGCATTTAAGATTTTCAGACATGTTAATTCATAATAAAGCCTAATTTCCGTAAGGCTGTAAATATACTTTGCCGTGTATCTTAAAATTCTTTTCACATATATTGTTGACATTTGATATGGTTCCCATATCCCTGCTGAAAGGTGCAAGCACTTCCGTTTGTCAGCCATATTTATTCATTAAAAAGCCTAGTTTGCATAAGGTCAAATATACGACAGTGTTCGCTAACATCCTAGGTGGGAGGTTTTCGCTAATTTGCTTTTCATTATTTACATTTTTAAGTAAGCTTAATAAACTGCAAAGAACGCAGCTGGTAATTTTTTGTGCTACATGTCCAGCCTTTTTATATTACTTACGCGAAATTCAGGAATCAAAAAGTTAATTAAATCATTAATGTTTAAGAGATTACAAATTGCAGAAACTATCTAAATTATTTTGTCTTAATTTCCTAGAAGGAAAAATGTATACCCCACTCAACAGAAGTAACTGTTATGTTGAGGCGAGTATTGCAAATTTCTAGGCCAAGCTATCGCAACGCAGCGTCAAGGAAGATGCATTTGAAAGTGCCATATTTTATTGAATCATGTCATGTCGGATCGTGTTATAGTGGAGGTCTCCAAAGTTTATTGAGTCCGATAACATGTGAGAGGCGAAAGGCTGACGTATAGAAGTTTTGATACATAAATTTCCAATAATGGAATCATTAATCCATCCTACTCGTGCACGCACGTAAGTCTTAACCACATGGCCAGAGGTACCATGTCATGATAATAGACGGCATGGCAGGAAGTTGTAGTGGTTACAGCTCCACAACCAGTTTGACCATCCTGTTTGTTTTGCTGAGGAGCCTTCAGTTACATATATCCCGATATGCAGACAGCATCCATAAGTAAACTAGATGTACTCCTAAGTACATACAGTCACCCCCCCCCCCCCCCGAGAGGTTGCGAGACCAGCGGCGTTAGTCGAGACACATTTTCCCATAAACGCAGTGTTAAACTGGGGAGGGCGGTTCCAGGCACTTTACTTTGACGGATAAAAAGGATAAGTTACATTTAATGAAAATTTACAAAAACGTATGAAGTCTGACAAACAATTGACAATTTAAGGAGAAGGCGCTTTTTTTTGGACTGTAGGAGGGAATTTGCAAAACTTCCACTGCTCAACAATGCAGGTGAAGCTGTACGATACCCAGAAGAAGACTTAAAAAACCAAGCACTGAAATCTCTCGAGACAAAGACCTATTCTTCTCCTTCGGAATTTCTTCTTCTTCGTAATTCCTTGTCTAATTGTTGCTGCTGGCTGCTCTTTCGAATCAATATCCTCAAATGCCTTGATACCAGCTTCAGTGAGTCCAAGCCCCTCAGTCCACTTCGAAACCGTCATGGTCCTCTCCTTAGGCTCAGGCTCAGGTTCCTCAGGTTCTTCGAGGTCGCTTTGCTTCCGAATTTCCACAAGACCATCGAGCGTGTGCTCCTTATCATGCGAGTTCAGCAACTCGAAAACATCTTCAGCACCGTACGTACGAATTTGCTCTTTTGGCTTTATATACGTGTATTTGGTCTGGGGGGCAAACGACAGAATTGCGGATCGACCTAGGTCGGGGGGAAACATCCTTGAGCTTGCAGTAGCTCAGTCGGTGTAATGATTATGCTGCCGGGTGCTGCAGTTTGATTCTCGGCAGCTAAGTAGGCCTACAAGCTATTTATCTTTTCTCCACTACTTTTCGATCAACTCGGGAGCCCATCCAGACAACTATCCAGGGGGTATCAGGGGCTCGTTACCAGAGTCCAAGGTTTCCGGAGAGTGAAACCTGACCACTTACCTCTATCTGGAGCTGAGGTTAGAAATACGTGAAGTTACTTCTACTCCTCCCCATGCCTTTATGACATGGTGTTGATTTAAGGTTAGGTAAAACGTTTTGCCCCTATGTCAGCACCCAGTTTGACGGATTTACATTTTGCTGCAAAGGGAGCTAGAGTGCTACTTTGGCCCGTCCGGGTGTAACTGCAGTTGTATAGACTGTCTGGTCGATGATTATCGGCGTGGAAGTAAATGATGCTGCTTCGTAAAACATTTCTTAGTTGATCAGGCTGCATCTGGACTCGACACTATCTGGAAGAAATCGGTCGGCGTAAATAATAAAGAATACTGCTACCAGCTTTGGTCTGCATGGGTGAATTGAGGAAACAAGTTTCAAAACTAGGAACACACACTGTCCTGTCTCCTAAAGAGTCATTTGTCTTCCATGAAGCTGTAAGCAACACGTTTCTCCTAACAGTTGATAAATATACGCCAGACTGTCTTGCGTCACGTCTCAGAAGACTGTTCTTTACAGTCATCGCCGTGAAAAGTTCAGTCTCAGAAGTCAGGAAATACCCTGTGTGTTCTATCACTTTTGTTTATTTCAAGAAACCGTTAAGCGTATTGGCTACATAAGTGGAATATGTGTTTCATTGGTGCGTACAAATTGTGGCCAATACTTGCTTGCTTCTTTTAATATTTAGCGTATTGCTCCCGGAAAGGCATGTATGTCTTCATGTGAAGTGTCAATTGTAGTTGCCAGATTTTAAACAAAGTGGAAGAGTAACAACAAATGTTAGTAAAACACGAAAGTCTCGGATTTCATGAAAATGCATTGAATGGTTCTTGAAAAAACGGGCGGGCACTCATGGCGAAGCTAATGGGTGATTGTTTTTGCAATTTTTCATTTCGAACGTGTCAAAAATTGTCATTCGTCAGTACGCTTATTTTGTTAAAAAAAAAAGTCTGTCGGTTATTGCTGTAGTTGGAAACTCACGAATAATTTGCTGTAAGTATTGCCACACTGCAGGACACGTTTCTTTGATTGATCACGTCAAGCAACAAATAAACGCAGAGCAGAAGGTGTAGAGCTTTGTAAACGAAGTATCTTGTACGGAACATGGGAGGAGTAATTATTTGCAGTACTTCCTGAAATTATCGCGCGTTGCAGCAACACATGCAGACTAGACAAGAGGGAATATGAAGGTAAATATTTCTGCTTGGGCGTTTTGTGAGTGGGCACGCCCTTTCGGCCACCTTCACCTTCAACCTCTGTCGTCACGCACAAACCGATTTAAATTCCCCCCCCCCCCCCCCTGAGGCCGCAACTTGCGAAAGGTAGCAAATCTGACGGCAGATGTGCACGGTGTTCCGTAACTGGTATTGTTAAGGTAGCGAGACAATAAATGTCAACATAATTTTGGAGAGGAAGCCACTCGGAAGTATCTGATTGGAAGAGTGGGTAGGAGATGTGTTGGAACGTAAGAAACTATTATGAAAGGATATGAGGTGGACGGAAGTGACCAATGTTTGTGGCTATTGAGGTCTTTGATACAAGCGGTATTGTGCTTTCGGGTTCAGCTTAGTTAGTTTGTTTAGGTTAGTTTGTTAGGGAAATATGTAATGAGCACAGGAAGTGGATGCATGTGGCTCAGCATCGTGTCTGAAGTTGCAGGGATTTGCTGCACTTTGCCGCTCTGTCCGCATGCAAGGGCTCGGCAACCGTTGAACCGTTTTCATGAATGTCAGCGCTGATGCGTTTCGCCGATATGCCAACGCGCGTGAATCTCTGCACGCACCTAGACAAATACTGCGAGATTTTAGGTAAAGATAAAGGTAAAGCTATGCCTGTACAGGCCTGGACAGGATCTGAGGGTTCAAGGAGGTTGATGCTCCCAGATTTCAAGACAATCGGCACATGAAGGTGGTAAGTTTGTCAGCCCTACACACCGGCCGCCTTTACCCCCAGGAAATATTCCTGGTACTCATTTCTGGTAGAGGCTGAGTCGACCCCAGGGCCATAGTGCGACCGAAAGGATTATGTCAATGACAAAATTCCAATGAGAAAATCGGGAATCGAACCCGCGACCTTCCGGCTTGTAGCGCAGTGTCTCAGCTATTTAGGCTCTCACAGTAACGTTGCTGAAGGTTCTTCTGGCATCCTGAGTACTTTCCGACGCTTCGAAGGGTAATAATGCCTTCATTTTCAGGGTCAAGTACTCCAAGAAGAAATGTCCATCGGAGCAAAAAAAATTTTCTGACAAGTTGTAGAAAAGAAACTCTTTTTTTTATCGAGACTTTTTTCTGTAAGTCAGTTTTCGAGATAATTAAAAGCAAGCAAGCGATCGCGCCGGAATTGTTATGCAATTCGTTTACTGAATGCGTTTGTTAGCTGAACGGTGGATGCACTAGACAGTTGTTAAGTCACATGTTTAATTAGTCGGTTAACTGAGCTACTCAGCAGGGATAGCTCCTTCACTGTTTTTTTTCTTCCCCCCCCCCCCCAATGGCTCGACAGCCCCTTGGGGCCTAGGCCGCCTCATTTTTCGAGGCTTCACGATCACACTTTTAGACACACCACAGTCGGTAGGACTCCACTGGACGAGTGACAGCCCGACGCAGAGACCTCTACCTGACAACACCAACACGCACAAGAGACAGACATCCATGCCCCCGTGGGATTCGAACCCACAGTCCTAGTAAGCGAGCGGCCGCAGACACACACCTTAGACCGCACGGCCACTGGGATCGGCCGCTCGTTCACTGTAGTTACTCGAATACCGAGGTATCGGGGTTCGATTGCCAGAAGGGGCAAGCGATTTTTCTCTTCTCCAAATCATTCCGACCGATGCTGGAGCCCACCCAGCCTCTTATGCTGTGGGTATCGAGGAGGTAAAGCGGCCAGAGCATGAAGCTGACCACCTCCATGTAGTGGCGAGATTAAGAATGTGTGAGACAGTGGCGTAGATGAGGTTGACGCAGGGCAGGGGCCCCCAGACGTACAGAACACTACAATTTTTGTGGGTTCTTTGGGACTGGATTGCGTTCTCCTAGCAGAACGCGGTATTCTGTATCCAGTTACGTGACGTGGGAGTCGCTACGCTATGGGTTATAGGGGGTCATCGATTATCGAGTTGCTTTGGGGGGGGGGGGGCGTGGTACGGTTATCTGCGCCACTGTGCGGAGGTATACTTCCATTCCCCGACTTGCTCTTATGACGTGGCGTGTAATTACGTACATAGAACGTCACGTTTACTTTTACTGAGCTATTTAGCTCGTGTGCTCGTCTGTCTATCTGTCAGCGGATTACTACACTGCCGCCTGTCGACCATTCGCGTTGCACCAGCGGCCCGGTTGATACTCAGACTTGCGCAATTCAGAACACTTGGCAGGCATTGCGTCACTCCGCTGTTCCGCTACGTATCAACATGCCGTCACGGATTTCACTTAGCCATGAATGAAGTGTTGTCTGTAGGTGTCGTGACTGACGTCATTACGTGTCAGTGGAAGGAGGGGCATCAGGGCCACATAAAATGACTCCATTGTAGCTCATACATGCCCATTCTCGAGCCGTCAGTAGTTCCGTGTAGTACCCGGCCATGGATGTTTGCGTACAGTAATCCCTCGCCAAGCACGGCTTTGCCCGTCGCCATTTGACTTTCTACCCCGTTGTGACAACTGCTGCTCTTTGTTTTAGACAGCACTGTGTTTTAATTTGTCGAGGCGCACACCGAAGAAGTCAGTGACGTCTCAGGAGATTCACATTAGCATGTGGTGGCCTCTATTGATGGTCAAATAAATAACGGATGAGGTGGGCGGGGTGTGTAGCACGCATGGGAGGGGGGAAGAAAAACACATACAGGGTTTTGATGTGGGAAAGTGAAGGAAAGGATCACTTGGAAGAGCTAGGAGTAGATAGGAGGATAATATGGTAATTGACCGTAAAGAAATAGTAGAGGGGTTGTGACCCGATTCTTCTCGCTCAGAATAGGGACACAGTACGGGCTTTTGTGAACACTGTAATGAACTTGATGGTTCCATAACATGGGGTAAATTTCTTGACTAGCTGAGGATCAGCTTCTCAAGAAGGAGTCTGCTCCATGGAATAAGTTGGTTGACTAGGTAGGTAGGTAGGGCAGGTAGGCAGGTAGGTAGGTAGGTAGGTAGTGTTGTAATGGCGCCTGAAACCAGGTCTGTTCTTTCCACATTACTATCACGTTGCGTTGTTAGTGTTTTACAGCGTTTATTTAGTGTTGAACAAAGAAGGAGGCAACTCAGACTACGATTAACTTCGGATAACAGCGGCCGCAGCTTTCAGTTTCAGGCACTGGTCTCTAACCAACCTAGCGATGATGTGTCAAAGCAGCAATGTTTCCGTACCTCTGTTCGTTGCAACTGTCCCAAATTAAGTAAAACTGGAAATCAGGTCGAAGTTGGGGCTAGTTGTGGCCAGTTTGCTTGCTAACGGCAGCTGTTAAGGGAGATCAAATGTGCGCATTATGTGGGTAAAGGGGAGAGTTTTGGAATGTTAAAGCAGGCGGTAAGTTTACGTAGTGACTACTTTAAAGGGTTAATATATTTCAGACGATCTGAAAAGAGAGAAAATTTATTATAAATATATAAAATACAGATTCGTATAAATTAGCGTTTGTATATATTATAACAGTAATTTATTTTTGCCATGGAAATGCAATGGTTTTGTCAAAGTACATAAATAGCAATGTAAACTGTTATAAACACCTATATATACGCGTCTCTGTGGGGAGTCAATAGTGCTGTTGGCTGCATTCTTATGTACACTCAGGGGCGGGCCGAATACTCTACTGAGGGACTGTGTGGTTTCATCGGTCCCTACAGGCAAGTACAAGTATAGTACATGAGGTTCTCCCAAGATCGTTTCCTTCCACGTCCCTCCTAATTCAGTATTCACTACCAAAACCTCCAGACCGGCTCCGGGGCCCATCCAGCCTCCTGTTCAATGGGTCCCTTTGGGTTCTTTCCCAGGGGTAAAGCGGCTGGGGCGTGAAGTTGACCACTCGCCTCCATCTAGTACCGCGGTTAAGAATGAGTGGAGTTATACATTATCCATACGCCTTCATGGCATGGACATGGAAGGCTTTACCTTTACCTTCACCTACCATCCTACCGTATGGTGCTAGTTGTACAGGCTGCAGTACTGACAGCGTCGTTAAACAAAGTAGGATTGAAGCATTGCAGTCCGAGAGGAAGCGATTCACATCAGTTGCACTACCCACCCGGCCCGCCCCAGATAATTTAACCTGGATTCTGGTGTCAAAGCCCAGAAGCAGAGCGACCGCATTCAGCTTGTGTCGAAAACAGAAACACCTGGCAAGAGCAGCGCTGTGCCCTCGTGTCCAGCTCAGATGTGTTCAACGTTATTTCGAAATTTGTAATTCCATATTTTTACTGTGCGAGTACCTGCTCCGCTTTCCCGAGCCAGAGTTAACCTAATTTGTAATCTCACTTAACCTTATGAGGATGATGGCATGTGGATTACACATTATATTCACCGTGCGTTCTGTCTTATATAATAGCTTTTATTTTAACCAACACATGCACTACACCTTGTCGTCATATATACCCCTACATATGTTTCGACTACTTATTAGTCATCATCAGGGGGATCAAAGTATATAAACACAGACTACACATCCACTATAATAGTTGGTTCACATTCAATGTTAAAATAAGATGAACTATGTTCACTATAAAAACATGTAGCATTCTTGCTTCAGTGGTTAAAATATATAAGAGCGTTTGTTTTCCTTTTTGGTTAAAACGTTTAAAATTGTTTAAAATTATTGGCAGTTGGTCTTGTTTCCTTCTCAAATGGCTGGTGAATTTATCTGTGGCGTGTTGTTGTGCCGTGTTGTGTAGGCTTCGCCTGACGGCGACGCTCTTATATATTTTAACCACTGAAGCAAGACTGCTACATGTTTTTATAGTGAACATAGTTCATCTTATTTTAACATTGAATGTGAACCAACTATTATAGTGGATGTGTAGTCTATGTTTGTATACTTTGATCCCCCTGATGATGACTAATAAGTAGTCGAAACATATATAGGGGTATATATGACGACAAGGTGTAGTGCATGTGTTGGTTAAAATAAAAGCTATTATGTAGGATTAGTTGTGCGGGACACGTAGCATACGGGGGAGAGATGAGAGGCCATAGAAATGTGGTGAGATAAAGGTTTGGAAGAACTAAGCGTAAATGGGATGGCTAATAGTTCCATGGAGGCAGGAGGTATCTCCGAAACGCTGGTATTACCTGTCTACGCGGGGTCAATTCAAGAAGGCACTAAACTGTTTGGATGCAGCAGATTTTAATAGCTGTCTCGTATTATAATAATTGTAACATAATTTAACACGATACATTGATGTTTGAATGGCATATTGACATTACATATTTTACCATTAACAATTGGCAAGCTGTATAATAACGCTGTATATCGTACGTTTTAAAGTATCGATATTCCCTGAAGAAAGACATGGACAGTAGCCGAAACATGTAGGCGTGCTTTCATATTCGTGAGTTAGTGCAATTTGTTGTGATGAGCTGCTGCATTAGAAGGAAGCTGGTGTGAGTTTGAGCTAAATTTTGTTGACATGTTCTTTAAAGCAGGAAACTTATAAACTGTGCCTGTATGGTTTTATCAGTCTCAATGCAACGAGTGAATGAACAGACATCTTTATTTAGCGACGCTGCCAGTTGCTAAGTGTATATAGCAACAATGTTAGATGAATTAAGTGTGAGGGTGGAGCTTTGGTGTGATGACACTGATAGAGGAAACCCGAAATCCTCGGACAGAGACCTGTCCCAGCGCCACTTTGTCCAAGACAAATTCCACGTTGACTGACCTGGGATTGAACACTGACTTCCGTGATGAGAAGCCGGCGACAAACCGTCTGAACCATGGATGATCAGGCTCGTCCTGAATTGAAGGGAAAAGCGAAGAAAAGAAAGGGTGAGATACAAGCTGTGTGTGTGTGTGTGTGCGTGTGTGTGTGCGTGCGTGGTGTGCGTGTGCGTGCGTGGTGTATGTGTGCGTGTGTGTGTGTGTCATCAGGGACTGCTGGACGGGGACTCGAACTGCCCGACAAGTTTTGATAAGGCTGTAGCTGATTCCCGGCAGGTTGATGAAGAGTCAATCCTGAGGCACACCACACGCCCGACTACTGATACTGACTGAGGAGTTTGCAGCTGACCTTGGCAGTTGTTTGCGCTGGTAAAGCCGTCCCTTCTTTGCTTGTGAGCAGTGACTGATATATTCCAGTTAAAAATGCATTGGCCTGAAGTTCTGTCGCTTTTGGTGCGTGTAAGGTAATACATTTATATTCTGTTGTGTTCTACGTGGTTAGAGCTGTGCATAAATTTGAATTTAGGTTTTTTTTTAAACGAAATACCTAACAAATGGCGACCACTGGAAAGAAGGTTATGCAGTGACAGAGACTCGTGTTTTTGACAGGATGTGTTTGTTTCCCCCAAACCGTCGTCGCAAGTGTTAAGGGACTTTTCCCACGCTGTGCAGGTCATCTGCATTCTCTTGAGTAAGGGACAGTACTTTTCAATATGCGTAAAGTAGCACTGTGTGAGTGTACGTGACTTCAGCCTTACCCTGGCCGACAGTCGTAGTATTTGAATCTTGTAAAGTAGCACTGTGTGAGTGTACGTGGCATCAGCCTCACCCTGGCCGACTGTCGTACTATTTGAATCTTGTAAAGTAGCACTGTGTGAGTGTACGTGGCATCAGCCTCACCCTGGCCGACAGTCGTACTCTTTGAATCTTGTAAAGTAGCACTGTGTGAGTGTACGTGGCATCAGCCTCACCCTGCCGACAGTCGTACTATTTGAATCTTGTAAAGTAGCACTGTGTGAGTGTACGTGGCATCAGCCTCACCCTGGCCGACAGTCGTACTTTGAATCTTGTAAAGTAGCACTGTGTGAGTGTACGTGGCATCAGCCTCACCCTGGCCGACAGCCGTACTCTTTGAATCTTGTAAAGTAGCACTGTGTGAGTGTACTGGCATCAGCCTCACCCTGGCCGACAGTCGTACTATTTGAATCTTGTAAAGTAGCACTGTGTGAGTGTACGTGGCATCAGCCTCACCCTGGCCGACAGTCGTACTCTTTGAATCTTGTAAAGTAGCACTGTGTGAGTGTACGTGGCATCAGCCTCACCCTGGCCGACAGTCGTACTCTTTGAATCTTGTAAAGTAGCACTGTGTGAGTGTACGTGGCATCAGCCTCACCCTGGCCGACAGTCGTACTATTTGAATCTTGTAAAGTAGCACTGTGTGAGTGTACGTGGCATTAGCCTCACCCTGGCCGACAGTCGTACTATTTGAATCTTGTAAAGTAGCACTGTGTGAGTGTACGTGGCATCAGCCTCACCCTGGCCGACAGTCGTACTCTTTGAATCTTGTAAAGTAGCACTGTGTGAGTGTACGTGGCATTAGCCTCACCCTGGCCGACGTCGTACTATTTGAATCTTGAAAAGTAGCACTGTGTGAGTGTACGTGGCATCAGCCTCACCCTGGCCGACAGTCGTACTTTTGAATCTTGTAAAGTAGCACTGTGTGAGTGTACGTGGCATCAGCCTCACCCTGGCCGACGTCGTACTATTTGAATCTTGTAAAGTAGCACTGTGTGAGTGTACGTGGCATCAGCCTCACCCTGGCCGACTGTCGTACTATTTGAATCTTGTAAAGTAGCACTGTGTGAGTGTACGTGGCATCAGCCTCACCCTGGCCGACAGTCGTACTATTTGAATCTGTAAGTAGCAGTGTGATGTACGTGCATCAGCCCACCCTGGCGACAGCGTACTATTTGAATCTTGTAAGTAGCACTGTGTGAGTGTACTGGCTCACCTCACCTGGCCGACTGTCTACTATTTGAATCTTGTGCTCAGTCGTTAAAAACCGGAAATAAATGAACATATTTGAGATTGGTGGGATCTGTAGCGTGCATGAGGAAGCGGTAACAGAGTGCAAAATTTTAGTATGAAATCCTGAAGGGAAGAGGTCACTTAGGCCATAACGGGAGAGTTTACACTGTTTGTGGCTGAGTGTGTGTGTTACGCAATACGCCGTTTCCATGAAGACATGTAATTCTTACGCATTTACACAGGTCGCATGTCTGTGAGTATAAGAGTGCCGTCTCAAGGATAAAGTTACAAATTAATTCACTGTTTGAACGAAGAAAGTAAGGAAGTAGCTGAATGTACGCAGAGGTAAAGGAAACGAAAAAGGGACCGAAGGACGAAGATAAAAAACAGTTTTCCCCTGTTGGTTTTCAACGGGCCTTTTCCACTAGTTTTTTTTATGGCTCGACAGCTCTCGTGGGCCATGACCTCCTCATTATCTAGCCTTCACGATCACACTCAGACACACCACACTCGGTAGGACTCCTCTGGACAAGAGGTCGGCCCGTCGCAGAGACCTCTACCTGACAAAACACATTCACAAGAAACAGAATCCATGCCCCCCGGCGGGATTCGGACCCACAATCCCAGCAAGCGAGCGGCCGCAGACCCGCACCTTAGATCGCGCGGCCACTGGGATTGTCTTTTCCACTAGTAGTGGCCTATTAAAATAAATAGTGCTGTTTTACGCAACGATGAACGTTGGGTTTTGTAAAAGAGAAGTGTTTTATTGACTAGGTGATCGACTGTCAGCTTCTCAAGAAATAAGGCTCCATGTAATTGCTACCGCACCGACAGCTCTAACGGATTAACATTAGTCAGTGACGGGAGTTCCGCAGGAGGGAGTGAAAATAGATTGTAAAATACGTACCTTGAAGAAGATGGCAGAAGGTTCCTTTGAAACATTGATAGCCAGCTGTCACATCACAAAAGACTTGACACAGGCCAACACACGTAACGCCTTTGTGTAGGCGAGACGAACGAACGTTGCTTCAAGAAATCTGTGGTCTTCTGAGGTATTACGCGGCGTCGGTTGGTAATTGTTTACCGACGTTTGGACAACGTATCGGTCCCATCCTCACGGGTCAAGAGTCCCTTCCACCCCCCCCCCCCCCCCCCAGAAGACCGCAGATTTATTCAACATCGCGGCGGAAGCTGAAATCAACGTTGCTTCAGTTTTACACTATAACAGGAAATCAGGGATGTAATATTGTCTGTTTGCTTCTCTTAAAACTGGATTAGTGTAATTCAAATGTGTGCCCGTCAGGTCTGAGGCCTGCGGCCCGACCTATCTCGCAAAGTAACTTGTGGAATGAGAACTAATTTCAGGCTCGAACTCAAAACACAGTAATTCACGTTTCAGATCTGAGGTTCTCACGGCATAAATATTAAGACTGTTATCCTCTCATGTAGTATGCTAGATAGGCGCAGACGTTTCAAAGGAACCTACCGCTTTCATCTTCCGCTACCGTAAAGGTGGAGGAAATTGATTCCTCTGAAACGTCTGTACCTATCTACCAGACTTTACGGCATGACGTAGGAGAAGTAGGGATTGTTAACTGTGTTTATCTTTAGCAGAGTTAGTGAGACAGGCTGCTAGTGAATGTGTTACTTGATTTGTTACTTAATATGCTAATTCGTTTTTAATTTGCCACTTAATTGGTCGGTCTGTAAGTCTGAGTACATAGTTCCGTTTCTTATCGTTTGTTGGTTACTTATTTAGTTTGATTGGTCTGCTGGTTCGTTTGCTTGTTTGTTGCTTAATTTCTTGTTTTCTACTTAATTGGTTAGCTGATTAATTAATTGGTTTTTGGTTACCCTGTCGTGTGATTGGTTAGCTGATTGGTTGTTTAGTAATCGTCGTTTCGTTACTTACTTGCTTAATTTGTATTTACATATTTAATTACGAGTACTAGGATCGTAGTTTCTTATTCGATTAATTGTCATTAGGCTGCTTAATAGGTTAATTAAAATGTCAGTCTTTATAATTCGTTAGTTACTTCAGGGTGCTGAGGAGAAAATTTGGACGTAATAGGGAGAAAAAGGCAGGAGGCTGTAGAAAATTACATAATGAGGAGCTTCATAATCTGTATTTTCCCCAAGTTAGGATGATCAAATCAAGGAGGATGAGGTGGCAGTTACACGTAGCATGCATCGGGGAAACTGAGAGATGCGCGCCGCTATGCAGTTTTAGTTGCAGAAACGGCAGCGAATAAACCGCATGAAATACTCAGTCTTTAAATGAGGATGATATTAAAATGCATCTTAGTAGGTATGATTTGATAATGTGAACTGAATTCTGTGAAAGTTGTAGCTCATCGTCGGCTAAGTGCCTAGTAACGTCCTAACAAGTGCTCTGCTCTGCAGAGTTATTTGTTCATATGTGGAAAAGTTAAGTTTACGAAACACGAAAATTATCTAAATAATACTTAAAATTTTGCTGATTCCGGTGGCCGCGCGGTCTAAGGGGTGGGTCTGCAGCCGCTCGCTTGCTAGGGTTGCGTGGTTCGAATCCCGCCGGGGGCATGGATGTCTGTTCCTTCTGAGTGTTGTGTGTTTTCAGTTAAGAGGTCTCTAAGGGGCCGATCACTCGTCCAGAGGAGTCCTACCGAGTGTTATGTGTCTGAGTGTGATCTCGAAACCTCAACGTTGACGAGGCCTAGGCCCATTAGGGCTGTCGAGCCATAAAAGAAGAAAAACTTAAAATTTTATTTTTTCCTTTACAGAAGACACGCTCATTTACCATAACAAAGACCGACCAGTTAATGCTGCTTAGGAAAATAGTAGCGGTTTATTGTGAATATCGTGCGAAACTCATAAATGGTGTACATTGTGTGGGCAAAATGCATAGTTAAAACAGGTGGAACCTCTGCACTTTGCTTCAAGGGTTAACAACTGGCTTCGTCAATGGCAGCCAAATGTTTCAGTGGAAACTGTTGCATGTGGAAATAGCTTATTCATAAGTACAAGTACATTACAGTCGGCGTGACATAACGCACAGTGGAAAGTAATCCGTCCTTGACCAGTCAGCTAATGGAGTAACCTGCAGCTTCTATTTCGCACTAGAAGTATCCGCCCAGGGTATTTACACGCGTGGTTGCTTTCCTTGTCAGCATCATGACACAACACGAGTAGCAGTTAGAACTTTAAGGAGTAACACTTAAAGTAAGAAATTAAAGTTTTTGTGATACAGAGAAGGCAGGCAGACTGTGCGTGTGGATATGTGCGCTCTGTACCAGATCAGGGCAGTTCAGTATGTGGCTGGCAGTGGCGAAGATACGGCTCCTGCAGAACCCGCAGTGGGGGGAGCCTGTGAGTCGGGAAGCCCCCAGACGCATAGAAAACTAAATTCTCTTGAGGGTCCTTTGGAACTGCAATTCCATTCGTCTGCCTGATACAAGGCAGTATTCTGGATCCTTGTTATGAACTCAGGGTAACTTACGTGGGTCGGGGGTGGAAGGGAGGCGCTGTTCATGTGAATTCTGTCCGTCGGTTATGAACTACTGGGACACTATCAGCTTCATTCACTGATATAGTTATTTGTTTAGAACTATAAATTGTGAGTATAAGTGACGTGGTTGGTTAAGGTTTCGGTCATCTGGGATGTGACGCCATATGATCTGGTAGATATTTGCCAGCGGTTCGAAGTTATATACCGCTTCCATCTACAAGATAGAAGAGCAGGCAGCAAATTCCTCCTAAGGGTTAGTAGTAGTATGCCCATCGACCAACTTCTATGGCGTCACTTTGCAGAAAACCACCGCGAGAACTTCAGTTGATCATTTCAGTGTTTGATTTGTTGATTGATTGGCCATTTACATTTTATGATCTTTGAGAAATACGTACTGAATTAGTAACTCAGTCAGTAGGCGTCATTTCGATGTGAAGTTAAAAGCAAGGTTGGTCTGGTGGCTGTCACATTGTGAAGGCATATAGGCGATGTAGAGGTATGGCTCAACTAATTCTAGGTTTCAGCTGTAGATAGAGATGAGTGTTAAGCTTGAGGCTCCAGCCGCTTTAATCCCGGTACTCCTTGAATGGGAGACTGGGTGTGCCCTGGTCCCTGGGGGGAGAGGGGGCGTCGTGCTTATCTCTTGCATTTGATTGTAATACATTTTTGTCTCAGTCTTCATTATCATGGCATACTTTCTCCACAGACTGAAGACAGGTTAGCCCAGCGGTTAGTGACCCTCTATATTGCGTTCACTTCGAAATAGAACAAAAGAATTTGAAGTAAGTGACGGAGTGCCTTGAAGCCAGTGACAGATCTGGGAAGGGGGAAACTAGGCTGATTCCGTTACATAAGTTCACTGTTCATTATCATCTGAAAATGTCTGTCATCACCAAAGTTTGTTACAGGAACACGTTTTAGCGGAATTGCTGTATTTGGCCCTTGTCATTGCGCGAATGAAGCACCTGTGTTGGGTACTACGGTTGCTGGCTGCCTGGCTGGAAGCAGAGTGTCTGGCTGCTCGATGTTTGGCACATTAGCTGTCTGACTGGTTAAATGGCTGGCTGACTGACTGAACACCTGAGTGTCAGCTGACTGGCTGATCGGTGGCTGGCATGTTACTTGATTGACTGGTTAGCTGAGTGGCTGAATGTCTGACTGAGGGTCTGGCTGGAACACTGAGTGAGTGGCTGCCGGAAGACTGGCTGTTTGAGTGACTGAGTGGGTGCTGAGCGGTTAACTGGCTCTTGTGTGTACTGACTGATACATGCTAGTTACTGTCTTAGCCCCTTTATCCACATCTGCAGATAATTTTCGTCTGTTAGTGGCAAGCAGCATGTCACGTTACCTGAGCTGACAGGCCGCGTGTCCTGCAGTGGAGGAGGAGAAGAAAATGTATCCAATACTGATGCTGTTAAATCTGATAGAGTTAAATTAAATTTGTGTTTCAGCGTAGATACCCACAAATCTAAGGAATATTTTTAAATGACTTAAGCCCTGGTTCGCAACTAAATTTCTTACTCCTCCCCCCACACCCCAAACCGCCGAAAAAATCCTCGTTTTCCCACGCATAAAGGATGAGGTAGAGCTAGGTGTCGGAATTACATGTAGGACGCAGTTGCAATCGCGGCGGTTGTGAAGTAGGGATTCGTACACACGGCTTAACGCCAGCTTCAGGAACGAAGCATTTGGCCACACAGCTTACGCACGTGTTTTCATACAGTCCTCACATAAGTTACGCTAGTTTCCGTAAACAGAGTAACGAGTTTAGCGCTTCACGTAGTCGCGAAAGGCGCTGTTAACTTCGTCAAGTCCGTCCTAGTCCGTCTGCCCTTTTGTCTGCATGTATCAGCACGGCTCCTATTGGATGAATTTCAGTGAAATTGATATTGGTGTCTTTCATGAAAACCTGTCAAGATAATCCAAAATCGGTTAAAATCGCACAAAAATTTAGGGCACTTTAAGACCTAAGTACGTTTTATTGTTGACGGCGACATAAATTCGCCATTGTTGTGCAAAACTCAATGTTTTTATCTTGTGGGCAGTGACATGTAGCTTAATAGGCAGAGAAGCATTGTTGCGCTTCCATCGCAGCAATGGTTACGGGAACGCGCCATAATGTTACGTTATACGTACATTGCCTACACACTCAACCCTCGCTTTTCGCGGGTTCGTACTTCGCGGTTTTGCAAATCTCTCGGGTAGCCCCAAGAATAAAAATACATCACTCGGGCCCTTCAATGAACAGAAGCATAAAAATTTGGCGACAACTTGAACAGGTCTTCGAGCCATACCGCAAGATGTTCAAGGAGTTGAGGGGAAAAAGGAAGCGTACCCCACACAATGTTTCTGAAAGAAAAGAAAAACAGTAAAAAGCACTAAAACATTGTTTTGGGGGCTGTCAATTATTCGCGGATTTTTTATTTTTGCGCGGGGGGGGGGGGAGTCTTAGAAAACAGACCCCAGCCCCACAAAAATCGAGGATGAATGTGTTTCTCATAATGGTGACATCTGTGTTGTCTATGAGGTTGAAACTGAGATTTTATATATAGGCTAATTTAGACTAACTTTAGGCCTCACCATTGCCAAGTCATGGCTCAGTCAGTTATTCGCCGCCCTCTCATCGCGGATGCCTGGGTTCGATCCCGGCTTGGCCCATGTGACATTTGTGGTGAACACAGGTTTTTCTCCGAGTATCGGTTCTGCCCTATCAGCATCATTCCACCAGTGCTCCGTAGTTATCTTTACCTTCAGGCTGCTCTTAGTAGAGGCTCAAGCAAGCGAAAACTGGGAATCTGCAAATAAAGCAATGCGTTCCTGCTAATTGGGAGCATTGGAAAGAAAAGTACTTTAATTCTAGACATCAAAGGGATAGAACTGTCGAGTTTACGAAGAATGTCCTGAACACAAAATTTTGATGGGGGAACCTGCTTGAATCCAGAGACTGAAACTGGTGGATGGTGGTAGAAAGCATCTTCGAGAATTAGTGCATGAGGAGCGCCCGAACCGGATTTGTTTATTAGCGGTATGTAACCTTCAGTTTCTGTTAACCACGGTTAGTTTTTAGTGCATGAGGAGCGCCCGAACCGGATTTGTTTATTAGCGGTGTGAAACCTTCAGTTTCTGTTAACCACGGTTAGTTTTTAGTGCATGAGGAGCGCCCGAACCGGATTTGTTTATTAGCGGTGTGAAACCTTCAGTTTCTGTTAACCACGGTTAGTTTTTAGTGCATGAGGAACGCTCGAACCGGATTTGTTTATTAGCGGTGTGAACCTTCAGTTTCTGTTAACCACGGTTAGTTTTTAGTGCATGAGGAACGCTCGAACCGGATTTGTTTATTAGCGGTAGTGAAACCTTCAGTTTCTGTTAACCACGGTTAGTTTTTAGTGCATGAGGAACGCTCGAACCGGATTTGTTTATTAGCGGTGTGAAACCTTCAGTTTCTGTTAACCACGGTTAGTTTTTAGTGCATGAGGAACGCTCGAACCGGATTTGTTTATTAGCGGTGTGAAACCTTCAGTTTCTGTTAACCACGGTTAGTTTTTAGTGCATGAGGAACGCTCGAACCGGATTTGTTTATTAGCGGTGTGAAACCTTCAGTTTCTGTTAACCACGGTTAGTTTTTAGTGCATGAGGAACGCTCGAACCAGATTTGTTTATTAGCGGTGTGAAACCTTCAGTTTCTGTTAACCACGGTTAGTTTTTAGTGCATGAGGAACGCTCGAACCGGATTTGTTTATTAGCGGTGTGAAACCTTCAGTTTCTGTTAACCACGGTTAGTTTTTAGTGCATGAGGAACGCTCGAACCGGATTTGTTTATTAGCTGTGTGAAACCTTCAGTTTCTGTTAACCACGGTTAGTTTTTAGTGCATGAGGAACGCTCGAACCGGATTTGTTTATTAGGCGTGTGAAACCTTCAGTTTCTGTTAACCACGGTTAGTTTTTAGTGCATGAGGAACGCTCGAACCGGATTTGTTTATTAGCGGTGTGAAACCTTCAGTTTCTGTTAACCACGGTTAGTTTTTAGTGCATGAGGAACGCTCGAACCGGATTTGTTTATTAGCGGTGTGAAACCTTCAGTTTCTGTTAACCACGGTTAGTTTTTAGTGCATGAGGAACGCTCGAACCGGATTTGTTTATTAGCGGTGTGAAACCTTCAGTTTCTGTTAACCACGGTTAGTTTTTAGTGCATGAGGAACGCTCGAACCGGATTTGTTTATTAGCGGTGTGAAACCTTCAGTTTCTGTTAACCACGGTTAGTTTTTAGTGCATGAGGAGCGCCCGAACCGGATTTGTTTATTAGCGGTGTGAAACCTTCAGTTTCTGTTAACCACGGTTAGTTTTTAGTGCATGAGGAGTGCCCGAACCGGATTTGTTTATTAGCGGTGTGAAACCTTCAGTTTCTGTTAACCACGGTTAGTTTTTAGTGCATGAGGAGCGCCCGAACCGGATTTGTTTATTAGCGGTGTGAAACCTTCAGTTTCTGTTAACCACTGTTAGTTTTTTTTACTTGTCTGCTTTATTGTTAGCTAACTAATTAAATAAGTCTGTGAACATAGTCCTCTTTGAGAAACAACAGTCGTGCGGCTAGGCAAATTCCTTGTTTTTTTTTAATAGAAACAGAAGTTTCATTACTTTGTTATCAAGGGCCCACCATTGGCCCTGTCTTGATTCAAATGACTCCAGCCGATATTCTTAAACACTCAAATTAATTTTAATAGTATCACATTTACTCTTCCGTTTTCATCTAAGTCTAGGCCCTCCCTTTAGTTTCTCCATTCAGAATTTTGTACTAATTGCTGATCTTTTGCATATATACTAAATGCCCAGCCCATCTCATGCCCTTTAATTTTATTATTGCGATAACATTTCGTGAAGCGTAAAAATTACCATATTGCTCATTATATTTTGTCAGTTTCTACGCGAGTGCGTGTGTGTTTTATGCTTGCTGTTTACTATATTGTCAGTGAGCTGGTTCCAACGAGAAGTGCAGCCCTCCATTGTGTCTGCTGATAGTATCTTGACTGGCGCAAAATGCAACAGAAGTCGCTGGATAATTCTCATTGCATAATGATGAAGTAAAAATACTAACACTTTTGGAGCTTGATTCAGTTCGCGATTTCTTTTGTGTAAGTGTACGTACAAATTGGTGCTGGAATGAGAAACTGTGAGTCTGTCTGTAATTGACTCAGTTCTGTCAGTTTTGTAGAACTCGGATTTAACTGTATATCTATGCTTTCTAACATATGCCAGTAATATCAGAAGTTTTTGTATGGATAAGTCTGGAAAAGTTTTGACCAAGATAAATTTTAGGAGAATTCAAATAAATATGTCGACAAGCGTGAACTAGTTTGGTTTACGTATTTTTTTTTTCTTTCTTTTGGTTAATTTACTGGTTGTTTCAGTATCGGAGATTACAGACCTACAGCTTTCAATGACAATATGACTGGGATACTTAATACGTTAGTTCTTAGGTTGTGATATTTCTGGCACATTTACTATTATTTTCCTCATTATTTCTATTATATAAGTATTCATGAATACTTTCAATATAGCCTAAACACAATCACTACTTCCTTTTGTTTTTCGCATGTACCTCGTCAACTGTTTCTCCGGCCTCTCCGGCTGTGCCTTATTTCTCTTATTTATCTCATAAAAAGCGAGATATAGTACTTCCTCTACTTCTCTCATAAAAGCGGAAATATAGTGCTTCGTGACTTATCTCGTAAAGGTCGAGATTCCTCTTATCTGTACATCTCATAAAGGCGTTTGGATCCTCAGTTTTTCATAGGCCTCAGTTCTTACCTCACAGAGAACACTGTCTCCACTATAAAGGCCAATTACATGAACGCACGTACCTCTTCATGTGAAATGTTTGTTATTTTTATTCGAGTTCAACCCAAATCTACATGTTTGGACAGATTTCAGTAAATAAAATCCCAAATTTAAATTTTCATAAAATTTTGTCCTGTGGGAGTCGCGCTGTTCCATGCGGGCTGACGAACGAAAGGGCATTTGTCATGGCGTAAATTGAGGTGTTTGCCAAGAGGAACTGAGGAATATCACTAATGTCTGAGTCAAGGCAGATGATAAACCTAGCTGAGATAGGTTTCAACAGCCTACCTCTCGAATCTTGCCATGTTGCTTCACCGATACGCCATGTTATTCGGTGCGGTAGTGGAACAAACAAGACCGACTTCCATTATGGGTATGCTCACTGTCCGCTTACGTTCCGCTCACCGTCATGGAAAATATACTGTGCCTGTACTGAGATTCATCTGTTCGTGACCGTACGATGCCGTGAATCCTATCCAAACACAGCGAAAAATATTTTAGGGCTTCTTGACTGGAAAGTTTCTATCCCTGTAGTTTTAATCGGGCCACAACATGAAAACGAAGGGATTTTTATATTATATGTACCGTGAATTTTGTCATAAGTTTAAGTTAAACCAACTAATGTACAATAATTATTAACAAATTATATTTGTAACCCCTACATACGTTTCGGCAATCAAGTTGCCATCCTCAGGGGGCGCATCAAAGAATCACAAGTATCTGTGGCATCCAGATACACATACATTTGGCATTGTAATGGAAGTACACATGCCGCTCACAATATTAAAATGAATAGATGCATATAGTCTTAAAACTGAACGTTAATAGTAAATAATACATGTGTCTAAGTCAGTGATGTCAGCTGATACTTCATATAACACAGTAAAAATTATTATATACAAATATTGTTACATGATTCGGCTTAGACGTTTAAAACATATAAAAGTTTTTAAAAAAGTTTTTCTGGCTGTTGGCCATGTAGACAATCATATAGTTGATCTACGTCGATCTCGTCCTGTGGCTTGGGGTTTTGTGTGTCCGGTGAAGTGTCGTGTACTGTGGCTTGGGATGTTGTGTGTCCGGTGAAGTGTCGTGTACTGTGGCTTGGGTTTTGTGTGTCGGTGAAGTGTCGTGTACTGTGGCTTGGGATGTTGCGTGTCCGGTGAAGTGTCGTGTACTGTGGCTTGGGGTTTTGTGTGTCCGGTGAAGTGTCGTGAGTACACGACACTTCACCGTATGTAGGGGTTACAAATATACTTTGTAATAATGCTTGTGCATTAGTTGGTTGAACTTGAACTTATGAAAAGAAAGGATTTAGGTGGTCTGGTCACGTTACCACGATTGGTGTACCCTTTGAAAGCTGGCTTGTGTGGAAGAAGAGGCTGGACGGAAGGAAAAGGCTCAGAGCAGTGGTCAGGGTGGGCTTTGGCATTAGCAGTACTGAAACTTCGACGGCCCGCTCAGACTTAGTTGTATGAGCTATCGTATTTTGGAGAACATTCAAACAAGGAACACGCCACTAATTGTAAGTTCCAACACAGGTCTCATGCCATTAAGCGAATACCAGGAAAACCTATAAGTAAACAACTTGTCAGCTTGAAAGAAAGTTTTCTGCGATATGAAGAGTGAAGAACTTTCTTCAAGCAGCCTGTTCGCACGTAAATCGAATTCATGAGCATCTCTGGGTAAGGCTGACGGAATACGTAGCTACTTGAGCGGAATAGAAATGAGTGCATAACACTGCTCAGCATAGTCTTCCAAGAGCAATTGATGCTTATTCAGCCGGTCAAGTACCCACTGGTGTTTTGCGAGAGTCTGCCATCTTCATCACGAAAACTCAGAATTTTATCATGTCTCAAACCAGCTGAATCCAGTTCATAACCTCACAGCTTATTTATTTGAGACACTTTTTAATATTACCCCCAGATCCTGTGCAACTCAATCGATAGACGGACTAAGCTGCAGGCTGGACAACCGACGAATCGGGCAGGGGCAAAAGACTTCCACTGTCTTTAAAACGTCCAGAGCGATTCTCCTACTTAATTTATAATGAGGGCTTTTTCTTGGGGGTAAAGCGGGTCGGGTCGTGTAGGTAACCACGTACCTCCACCTAGTACCGAGGTCAAGAATGAGTAGATCTATACCTTCATAGCGTACACAAGCACAACTTTGCTTTTGATATTATCGGCGTCTGTCTCTAGGTCTTCCAATTGTTACCTCTCTTTCAGGTTCCCACCCAAGTTTCTCCTACCTTTTCAGGATAGGGAGCAATAGTGGGCTGTTGTGAAGACGGTAATGAACCTTCGGCTTAATTAGCTGAGCTTTACTAGAAGCGCCCTGCTCTATGGTCTTCCTTTTTCACTCATATTTCCTTGATTTGACCATCCTAATAATAATGAAGATCCTCATTACGTATTTTTCTCATCACTCTCTCCTTCCCGTCTCTTAGATCCGGATATTCTCCTCGCTACTTTGTTCTCAGACACCCTCAATCTATCAAGGTCAACGGCCTTCTGGGTTACAATGCCGTGTCGCTTTAGAGATGTGTGGCTTTCCGTGGAACATCTGCCCTGAAGATGGACGCAGCGCATTCCTCAGTGATCTCGGTAAATTTGTACCAGACTGCACGGCGTCACGTCCCAGGTTTGATACTTGTCCTTGTCAAGAATGAAGCCAGTTAATGTCTTAGATACAGTTATGATGCATGACGTCATGATGACGTAAGCGGTACTGGAGTAAAATTCCGCGTAACTTTAGCATCGACAGTGAAGCGAGAAGAATTATGATCTTTACGCTCCGGTCGCTTTGTTCCATTGGGAGAGCTGAATAGGGGACTGAATGGGTTCTAGTACCGGTCTTGACACTGTGTTGGAGAAGGGGAAATCGTGACTCGTGCGCTGCATTCGGCAGTTATTTGCTCAGATCACCTGTTTGCCATTTCACTTTATTTCAAGCAAACTGGAACGACAGTCTCTCTACACCAATTGTGATAAAACAGGTGAAAGGCCTCGAGCGAACCCAAAGCTACTCAGCTGGTTCTGTACCGAATATTAACCGTTTGTTAACTGCTGCCAGAGCAACTCTCTGATACCCAAATGAATCCACGTGACACTGTCACATTCTGTTTTCTTAAGATACATTTTAATATTAGACTACCTTCCCCTCTTTCCTTCATATGTTTTTGCCAATTTTGTCTGCACTTCTCATCTCTTTGCCAGCTACACATCTGACTCGTCTCGTCATTTAGGCGAAGCTCTTCATTATGTAGTTTTCTCTGTCTTACTTTACCTTCTGTGTCTTAGGTCCTTTAGGGATTACGGAATTTAATGTCTGTTTCAGCCTCAGAATCCGCTTGGCAACGTCCCCTTGCTCTTCCACGTTCTCCCTTTTCCTTTATTTCCATGCTGTCTTCCGACCATTCACCCATTTTGTCAGCTTTGACAATCTCTGTGAATAACATCAGTGGTTAATGGTTTAGAAAAATAATCGCCGAGCTATATGCAGTGTTATTGAACGCTAGAACCTCTGTTAGACATATCTGCCATTGTCCTTTAAACAGTTAGGCGCAGACTTTCCTACACTCCTTTGCGTTTTACTGAAACTAGATCAACTCTGAACAGTGTTCTTACGTGTTGTATAACTCTTAGATTGCTCTTGCGATTAATTGTCGAACACCCTCTACAATGTGGGCCAGTGCCCAGGGGCGAATTCACAGCTAGCTGAACGGGATGGGCGAGTGAAGAAACTGTTACGTAACCGAACAATATACGGGTGGGCGGAAATGGTAATTGCGAAACGGAGCGCTGCAAAACTGTATCAAGCCGTGTCACGTGTGTTAGGAATGCGAAGTGGTCCCCAGTATCAAGCCGTGTCACGTGTGTTAGGAATGCGAAGTGGTCCCCAGTATCAAGCCGTGTCACGTGTGTTAGGAATGCGAAGTGGTCCCCAGAAAAGAAACAAGTAGAAAGGTGTACAAAAGTTGTGTTTTCTGGGATATGACGCCGTTTCACTTCTACCAGACTACACGGTGTTACATCCCAGTCGCCGTTGTGAGAAACTCGGGTCTCAGGAAGGTGTGTGCTTTACAAGCAGATGTCAGTTCACCTGGGATGTTGCTGCTTTCGTTGCCAGTGCCACAATGTATAGCAGCTAAAACCAGATAAACAACACTCAGAATAAAATATTAAATATCTGAAATTTAACTTCCAAGCCGTTGAGCTTTTATACAGTTAGGAAAATGAGTAAACCATGAAACGCAACATTAGTCTCTTCTTCTTCTACTTCTTCTTCAGCACTATGGCCTTTAAATTTGGCCTCGGCTTCCTTCACGACATATGCCCATTCTGTTCCGCCCAAAGATCTTGTTCTCCATCTTTTTAACGCCCATATTCCTCAGGTTCGATTCTTCATCGTCTATAACCAAATGCCTGTCCTTTTCTAATTTGTAACGTCGTTTCCTATGATTATTCCGGCTTCTATCTTTGGGCTTCTCAATATTATCACTTTTTCCAGGGTGCGGTTGTTAGCCTCATGGCGAACCCTCAACCTGGAGGGCCAGGCTTTGATTTTGGCGGCGTGCTCCCTTGTGGAGTTTTGCTCAACCCTAAGAAGCATTCGTCTAGCTCCTCTGCTGAGACCTCTCCGGCTTGGGTGACCCTACCAGTAACTGTGCTACCGCCACCACAGCCCCCAGCTTCAATGGGGCATGCTGTCCTCACCTCCCGGTTTATCAAAAAACTTCGAAAAGTGGCGCCACCTGGGGAGGCATTAGGATATACGTCTTTTAAATAAATACATTAATACAACCCTGAAATATCCTAACCATCAAATGGTCACTTTCAGTGGCGAAACTTCCTTATCAAAGTATAGGCCTACTGCGTAATTTCAGAAGTTAGAATATTTGGTATAAAAAGAGGTAAAATTAATAATTTGTATGTGTGATTTATGATGAATAATTCCTGTGTATAGTAAAGGGTCATTTTCTTGTATCACAGCCACAGACAGGTCCAGCTTTGCTGTTCATTCGCCAAAACAGCTATATACTTGTTTGATGTTAGAGGTGATTTTGCAGTGCTTGTGTGGTCAGGCTGAACGTGCGAGGTGTTGATACGCGACATAAATTCACAGCAAATATAATTAAAATCTGCAACGTTTGTTGGAAACTTTCTTTGACTCACTGACGGAATCCATCGTAACGTTTGTTTGTTCCGCTGCATCTGTGCTGTTCTTCTGCTTCATAACCACACAACCATCGTAACGTTTGTTTGTTCCGCTGCATCTGTGCTGTTCTTCTGCTTCATAACCACACAACCATCGTAACGTTTGTTTGTTCCGCTGCATCTGTGCTGTTCTTCTGCTTCATAACCACACAACCATCGTAAAGTTTGTTTGTTCCGCTGCATCTGTGCTGTTCTTCTGTTTCATAACCACACAACCATCGTAACGTTTGTTTGTTCCGCTGCATCTGTGCTGTTCTTCTGCTTCATAACCACACAACCATCGTAAAGTTTGTTTGTTCCGCTGCATCTGTGCTGTTCTTCTGCTTCATAACCACACAACCATCGTAACGTTTGTTTGTTCCGCTGCATCTGTGCTGTTCTTCTGCTTCATAACCACACAATCATCGTCATCATCGTCATCATGAGCTGTGAAGTGTTAGGCGTAGTGCCCGTTCTTTATCCCGCAAAGTGAAGCTGGTCCTTCCATCTTTTCCTCGGGCCTGCTACGCCTCTCGTCCCGTTTGGCCTACAACGCCTTCGTAACCTAATAAATGTACGTCGAAGGAGGTATGAGAAATTGCGCTGCTACAAGGAGAATACCGGGGTGTAGTTTAAGGAAGGTACACGGCTCGCATTTTCCCATCTCCCTCGTTTAAAAGCGGAGGCCTTCAACCAATGTGACGCCCCCCCCCCCCCCCAGGTCGCAAACGCCTTCAGCCTACGTCACCGAATCACTCTGGGTTCAAACCCCGGACATGCTTCCAACCACACTGCTTCCCCTCTCGTCTCACGAAAGGACGTATTGCCAGTTGTAGCGGAAGACCTTAATACGGACACGTGCAGGCCTGCAGCCAAGAAGGGAAATCCGTTAGCGTAAGAGCAGTTATAATGTTCACGTGTCTTAGCAGAGCGATGTGTTTCGTGTGCAGGAATGGCTAAAAACGGACCGAGAGATGTCGACCTGGGCGAAGCGCAGTTATCCGCCCTTAGCTTTCAGTTTCTTGGTTGTTCGGTTGGTTTATTTGTTTGTTTGTTTATTAGGTTGGTTAGTTGGTTGGTTTTTAGCTGGGCTGTTTGGAAACCATAAAAATATTTTGCTCCAGCGGGTAGTCGAACCACGATTCCTCGGCCGTCGGTCCTGTAGCCTTGTCATTATACTGACTACGTTGTGCGGGCTCCTAATGTGCATCGAAAACTTTTATGATTTGTTGTTGCACATTGGGCCATAAATTACATATAAAAATACTGAACTACGGCTGTCTTTGCCACACAAGACTCTGGAACAGAGCTGAGAAAACATTTATTTTCGCATATGTTTTGCTCTGAGACATTACTTTTCTTCAATGTAAAATAAATACAAACAAATGCAAATTAAAACAAAATTTGTGTACAAAATACAACGTCAAATGCAAATTATGAGTGTCATGTTGCATCAAGTATCTTGCACCGACATCTTTCGGCATCCCGGCTAAGAGCGTTGGCATGAACATGAGGTTACACTTCCCGCTGCACGCGCGCTCCCCTTTTGGACGCGGGCAAGAGCAATCACACAGTGACGCCTCGGACATGTATGTGCGAAGTCTTTGTGTTCGATCGTCAGCACTGACCTGCAGTTGTGGAGGTTGAGACGAGAAGATTGGGTAAAAAGGAGGATAAGAAAAGAGAAGAAGAGGGAGTACGAGACGTAAAGTAGATGGCGAAATAGAAGAAGGAAAAGAAAACCAAGCTACCGCCGATTTATCTCGTCTTCATATGTATGATATTCAGAAAACCTCGCTGTATGATAAAACGGGCCCTTGTCATTTGTTTTAAATGGGGGTGAGCTCAAATTTTCCTGGTTTTCGTTAGTTATTCGTGCAGACTAACACACTGAAAATTTACAGGTACCTTACACAGAGCTTTTCGTTGTATTTCGTGAAATACATATCATATGAAAATTGAGATTTTAGGTTTACAGTGCTGTGAAAGTTTGTGGTGTCTTCATGTGCTGTATGATACGTTGTGGTTTCTTTAAGTTTCGCAATGAATACTGCCTTCATCTTCACAACCATTTTAAGAAAATCGTTTAGTTCCGCTTGAGTTTCGTGTGAGCTGTTGGTGAACGAGGGGCAGGCTGTGGTGACTGTTCCGTGGAGTTAGCAGATAAGTCATTAAAGTGATTGTGAACTTATACACTCATCAAGAAACAATGCGAGGTTTGTGTGTGTGTCAAGATAACGGTCTCTTGATATATGACGCCGTGTCGTTTAGCAAATAAGTGCCAAAGTTTCGGAAGAACATGCTGCTTCCTTCTTTGCGGTGTCGAGGTCTTGATTTGGAAGTTAGGAACTTCAGCAGCATCAAAAGCAGTAAGCCTTCGCCATTGACAATAGCTTGTATTATTCGTACACTTCTGAAGTCTTTTAAAAGTCACGTGGAACTCTAAACATGAGACTGTTGAATTTTGACACGAATGAGACTGTGACCTCCAGCTTTACATCAGAAAGCGGATGCGTTTTATTGCGCTTGGCTTGGTACTGAGATGACAGCTAGCTACTACGGATTCAAGCCTTGTGATGTTGCTGCAGCAGCTCAGATGTATAGAAAAGGAAAAGCGGCTCAACACAGACACAAAGAATGTAAACAATGTGTGTGTCTGCCTTCTGTTTTTGTTCAATTATCTGTAATTACCAGAGCGTGGCATTCGTTGAGCCTGTTACAGCATTTCACTAAATGTCTGCACGAGTTTGTGAAAACAATTCAAAGTCTTCTTACATTAATTTTCCGACAAGTCATCGCTCTAAGATGACCGTATTGGCCACACGTAAGGTCTGTACTGCGGAGAACTTAGAAGCTTTCTGGATAAACTTAAGGTTGAACAGTCGAAGCCTGAAGCTTTCTGGATAAACTTACGTTTCAACAGTCGAAGCCTGAAGCTTTCTGGATAAACTTAAGGTTGAACAGTCGAAGCCTGAAGCTTTCTGGATAAACTTACGTTTCAACAGTCGAAGCCTGAAGCTTTCTGGATAAACTTAAGTTGAACAGTCGAAGCCTGAAGCTTTCTGGATAAACTTACGTTTCAACAGTCGAAGCCTGAAGCTTTCTGGATAAACGTAAGGTAGAACAGTCGAAGCCTGAAGCTGTCTGGATAAACTTAAGGTTGAACAGTCGAAGCCTGAAGCTTTCTGGATAAACTTAAGGTAGAACAGTCGAAGCCTGAAGCTTTCTGGATAAACTTAAGGTAGAACAGTCGAAGCCTGAAGCTTTCTGGATAAACTTAAGGTTGAACAGTCGAAGCCTGAAGCTTTCTGGATAAACTTAAGGTTAGAACAGTCGAAGCTGAAGCTTTCTGGATAAACTTAAGGTAGAACAGTTGAAGCCTGAAGCTTTCTGGATAAACTTAAGGTTAAACAGTCGAAGTCTGAAGCTTTCTGGATAAACTTAAGGTTGAACAGTCGAAGCCTGAAGCTTTCTGGATAAACTTAAAGTTGAACAGTCGAAGTCTGAAGCTTTCTGGATAAACTTAAGGTTGAACAGTCGAAGTCTGAAGCTTTCTGGATAAACTTAAGGTTGAACAGTCGAAGCCTGAAGCTTTCTGGATAAACTTAAGGTTAAACAGTCGAAGTCTAAAGCTTTCTGGATAGATTTAAGGTTGAACAGTCGAAGCCTGAATTTCATATAAACACTATATACTCGTAAAAACGTAGTTCTCATTTCACAGTAAACACACTGCATCTGTATTTCGAAGACAAACCCGTTAATTTTCTTTATTCAGAAAATCTTTACGAAGCACATAAATGTACTGTGTGGACAAAATGCAGTTTGTTTTAATGTTAACACAGGTTCTGCCTATGGTTTGCCACAACACTGTAAAGCGTTATAATGAAAATCCTTGGTTACATTTCCGTATAACTGTAGGATAAAGAGCAAGTGCAAAAGATGGTAGGTCTAACGATGTATAGTTTCACTGCTTCTACGGCCGTTACGGATGGCTGAAATCCACTTAATTCTTATATTTTAGCGTTTAGGAAAAGGAATTTATTTATGGTGGTCTCCTTACACACAAAAGCATGTTGTGTCAATGTTGACAAATAAGGTACGTGTGAGGGCTGGCACACCTCGTGCACAGTCCTAGTGGTCATTTATTTCCGCTAATGTAAGTTGCTTATGAAGCTGTTTGGGAACTGAGGGACATGCGAGCATGCAGCATCTAGAAATCTTGGTTTGATTCCCTCGCAGGGGCAAGAGATTATTTTCTTCTCCAAAACGTCCAGGCCCAGCCTCCTATTCAGTTGGTAAAATGGGCTTTTATCTCGGGGTTAAAACGACCGCTACGTGACCCTGACCATTCACTTCTAGCTATTGCCGAGGTTAAGGATGAGTGGAGCTACAGTCTGCTCTACACTTGTGCCTTCGTGGAGCACAAGCGGACAGTCTTACCTTTGCCCTTACCGAATAGAGTGGCTTGTTAAAGATATTGTTTTTACGCGACGGTTTTGCTCAATTTCAAGATGAAAGAAAAATAAATTATTATAATTGTTCGTAAGAGGTCCCGAATTCTGCGCTTTTCTACGAAGATTGCTAGGTAAATGTGACATTTAGGTTCGTATAATTTTGGTAAAGAGAACGACGTATAGCTACATGTTTTTCCCTCATAGTTTGTTTTAAATTTCGGACATTGAGATCGGGCAAATATTGAATGAGCGGTAACTTTCAGTTGCTTAAACAAAATATTGTGATGTAGCATTTATGTTTGTCCTGTTCGCCTTGGGCTACACCTGTGTGGCAGAAGGAATGCAAAGCGAGATGGCAATGCGAGATGATGCCGCTTTTGTTTGTATTGTTGATATTGCTCCTGTGTTTGTTGAATACTTACTGTATCAAAGAATGTTGCAAATTAAAGACACATATCTTAGTCTAGGCAAAGTTATATAAAAGGGTAGGGCACGGGTGTTCAACTTTTTGAAAGGGGGGGGGGGAGGCAAGGGGCCACGAGCATTATTGTGGACTCGTTCTCGGTCCGGATGTGTGAAATTCACCATAACTGGAATACATAACCGCCTAAATTTAAAAATTGTACACAAATGGTGTTTTATTATAGAAACGCAGTATTATATCACATTAACTCCTTCAATAAGCGAAACTGTTATCTTGATTAAAAGTCCTTGATCTTAATCACAGAAACTTGGCACTGCTTCTCACGAATAAGGCTTCAAATTTTTTATTATACGAGTATATAGCCCAGCAAAGCACAACATGGAGGGCCGCGAGTTGGACACCCCTGGTGTATAAAAAGACAAAATTGGTTGACATAATGGCAGAAGCCTTCGTGTGCCAGTTTAGAGCATAGTTGTTATCTGGGGCCTTAGAAATGCTCGCTAGCCTGGGTCTTTGATGGGGAAAAACTTAATTTTCTTAGGTTGTAAGTGACTTATGTTGTCAACCGCGGTCCTATTGTGTGTGCAAATATTGCATTAGAGTTTCTGGATGCGATTCGAGACCTCATTCACAATCTTGCTATTTCATTTACGTGAGTAAAATTCTGTTTCTTAAGTTGACTGTTATTTTTTCTTTAAAACTGTTAACTACTACATATTGTGATACTCTGCCGTCCTAGTCGTGGCGAATGTCAAAGTAAGGATGGAAGCCCAGCATTCCATCCCCGCTCTGAGTCTTCATGACTTGTTACGGGAAAGCTTAACCTTTGCGTTTTGTGATGTGGTAGCATAGCCGGTATAGCGATTTGTTATAGGCTGGCCTGTACAGGATTCTAATCCCAATGGTGGCGATATTTTCAATGCCGTCCAGACCAGCCCCAAGGCACTCCCAGCCTCCAGTACAATGGGTACCGTGTCTTTCCCGGGAGTGAAGCAGCCGGAACACAGTGCTGACCACCCGCCTACTTCTAGTGCCGGGTTGCGAATGGGTAGGAGCTATCGTCTCCCCTCTGTGACTGCATAGGCATGTCATGGTATGACCTTTACCTTTACATCAGCGGTATTGACATGGAAAGCAACAATACCCCGGGCAAAGAACAGGTACTGTTGCTTCTTGTATTTGTGTTTATGTACCGATATTTTGTGCAGAGAGGCATCTGTAGGGAAGTTGACAAGGTGGGAACTGAGCCTCTGTAACGTGGGGATATGTTGGACCAGAATAAAATTCGTTCCATATGTTTCAATGTGAAGACCCGTACAAAATTTAGCCGAACTTGGGCATGGAGCATGCTTACTGGCATCATAATAACGTTGGTTTTCATCGTGCAGTGAAATCTGTTTGCTCCGCAACTGGACCACAGCTTTCGACTTGCCCTCAGTGACCTGGCGCTAAGGAATGCCGTTCAGACGTCGCATAGCATTCGTATGACCACACTGACCAAACCTGCTCCGTGGCTCCGCCGGTCACGAAACTGCCTGCCATTGTGGAACCGTGCTGACAAGGGCCAGTCACTGGACTGTCCTGAGCCACAGCTTTACGCCTTATTTCTTTAATATACATTTTAATATAACCTTCCCATCTGCGCCTAATTGGCCTAAGTGGCGATATTGCGACGAACATTAAGGAGTCGGTCCATACATTTCTCATATCCCCATACGTGTTACATGTTCAATTCCTCTCAGGCGTCCACATTTTATGACCCTAATAGTATCTTTTTAAAGCCAACGTCACTCTCGGATAGTTAACACTACGTATCATTCGGGAGGTCACTGGTTCCAAGCTCGGCTCGCAGACAGGCTATCGTGAATCAGGTTTCTCCTATTTCTTTTTTTCAGTATGTCTAGCCCAGTGTTTCCCTCCCAGACTTCCGCAGAATACCGTTACTGGGGGTTCCGCAAAAAAAAATCATGGAATAAATATATAAACATTTTGAAGTTTTGAAATACCGCAAAAAATTCCAAACATTTCTCGAAAGACAGGAAAATTGGTTGCGTTATTTTCTTAGACAGTCTATCTGCATTGACGTCATAGATAGTGTCATTCAAAAGGAGGTGGGAGCGAGCCGAGAGGGAAGTTTGTGTTGCGAGGGCTGTGTCCTCTAAATATAGACTGCAAGCTGATATTCTGGGTGTCGAATGAGTTTGTGTTCCTTCTTTCGTGCTATTATTATTTCTGTTATTTGCGTTTCACTCCTGTTCTTTCTTTCCTATTTATTTTTCCTTTTGGACGCTGTCTGCAAACTACGTAGACTACTAGACTGATTTTGATGGAATTTGATATGAACGTTATGCCTTTACGGCCAATCAAACATTAATTTCTTCAAATCGGTGCTTAATAACATTTTGGAAGCACAAACATGTGAAGTGGAAGCGACACTAGACCCACCCAGTGTTTTTAGGCCCAAAAAGTTCTTATGGTAACAAATTTTACAAAAATGTGGAACGTTTCCTCCATTCGAAGAGTAAAGCTAGTAAGAGTAATCAGCAACAGGAAGCATATCAACCACAGTAAACATAGGAATACCCTCAGCAATATACTTGGCAGGTTTCAAGTAATGTGCATACACTACGACGAGAAATTTTTCACGGAGACAAAATGGTATGGCTATTGCACGGTATGAGCCAGAATTCCTACTCCTCCATTGTTTGAATTTCTCCCTTTCCTATGGCTCGACAGCCCTATATGGGCCTGGGCCTCCTCGTTTCGTCGAGGTTTTATGATCACACATTTGAGACACACCACAGTCTGTAGGACTCCTCTGGACGAGGGACCAGCTCGTCGCAGAGACCTCTACCTGACAACACACAACACTCACAACAGACAGATATGCATGTCCCCGGTGGGATTCGAACCCACAATCCCAGTAAGCGAGCAGCCGAAAACCAACGCCTTAGACCGCACGGCCACTGGGATCGGCATTGTTTGAATTTGGTAAAAGAAAATAAAATGATGAATAGTTAATTAATGTCGGATGCTAAATATGGTAGTATAACTTTTTTTTTCTGTGGCGCAACAGCCCAAATCGGGCCTAGGCCGCCTCACTGTTGATGTTTGTAGATCACACACAGTTAGACACAACACAGACACACACCCAGTAGGACTCCAGCTCGTCGCCGAGACCTCTACCGACACAACACACAACAAACACAAGACACGAACATCCATGCCCTCAGCGGGATTCGAACCCTTGATCCCAGCAATCAAGCAGCCGCAGACCTACGCCTTAGACGGCACGGCCACAGGGATCAGCGTATAACATATTCATTGAGATCTGCACTCTTCTGGGGTTTTGCGCAGCGTAAAGTTGTAATAACGTACCGACGTTTCGTGACGACCTATTGGTCCTATCTTCAAGGGTCAAGAAGGACTCTCTTTGTAGTTTTTTCCTTTCTCGTAAAGTTTCCGAGATGCGTCTTGCGTGGTGACGCCCCACAACGCGCTATCAGAAGAAGTGTTTGGCATTTCTTAGAGGACATTGCAGCCACGGCCCCTATACTTGTCCCGGAAAACGTCGCTGTGACTGGTATCATGCAATTAGCAGGTGCGTGTCCTGCAGGAACCACACTGTACCAGTAAGATTCATGCGTTCGAGACGTCTCACTAACCAGTCTCTCAACTGGGTCAAATAAGTATGTTGGTTCACTGAACCCGCAAAGAAGTACGGACCAGAATTGTGTCTGGCTGATATGTCTGCCCATGTTATAACAGGGGGCGTATTGTAATATAATGCTTCCTTAAAATATGGATATTCTTTGCTCTAGGAATAGAAGTTTCTGCTTTATGAACTACGACAAAAATGTCACATTCGTCGGTAAAATTAACATCACCGCGTATCGTAATTTTGGTAAAGAATTCAAGGCACCCCGCACACGCGCCCTGTCACTTTTGCAGGTCATTACGACTATCATCTTTCACAAATGCTGGTCGGAATGTCTTGGAGATAGCGTCCGTTGTCATAAGCCTTCGCATTGGCTCTGCAGGAATCCCCAGTTCCGAGGACCGTTCCCAGAGCCTCTTCTTCGGTGACCTCAACAAAGATGCCGCAAAATCGGCCCATTTTTTATGAAGTTTGGATGCGCGTTTAGACCTTGGCCTGTCTTCGACACAACACTTTGGAAAAAGCCTTATTTTCAAATCTTAAAATGGTCATCTTTGGCAGGAGCGAATTTGTTCAATCTTTTCCGAGACATCAGAATGCCAAGGTACAAGCACTGCGGTACGGACTGCAGCTTTACAGTATTGTTATATTATTATTAGCATCCAGAATGCCAAGGCACAAACTGTGTTCACTGCGGTACGGACTGCAGCTGTACAATATTGTTATATTATTATTAGCTTCCAGAATGCCAAGGTACAAAATGTGCGCACTGCGGTACGGACTGCAGCTGTACAATATTGTTATATTATTATTAGCATCCAGAATGCCAAGGTACAAAGTGTGTGCACTGCGGTACGGACTGCAGCTGTACAATATTGTTATATTATTATTATTAGCATCCAGAATGCCAAGGCACAAACTGTGTGCACTGCGGTAGGGACTGCAGCTGTACAATATTGTTATATTATTATTAGCATCCAGAATGCCAAGGCACAAACTGTGTGCACTGCGGTACGGACTGCAGCTGTACAATATTGTTATATTATTATTAGCATCCAGAATGCCAAGGCACAAACTGTGTGCACTGCGGTACGGACTGCAGCTGTACAATATTGTTATATTATTATTATTAGCATCCAGAATGCCAAGGCACAAACTGTGTGCACTGCGGTAGGGATTGCAGCTGTACAATATTGTTATATTATTATTAGCATCCAGAATGCCAAGGCACAAACTGTGTGCACTGCGGTACGGACTGCAGCTGTACAATATTGTTATATTATTATTAGCATCCAGAATGCCAAGGCACAAACTGTGTGCACTGCGGTACGGACTGCAGCTCTACAATATTGTTATATTATTATTATTAGCATCCAGAATGCCAAGGCACAAACTGTGTGCACTGCGGTACGGGCTGCAGCTGTACAATATTGTTATATTATTATTAGCATTCAGAAGGCCAAGGCACAAACTGTGTTCACTGCGGTACGGGCTGCAGCTGTACAATATTGTTATATTATTATTAGCATTCAGAAGGCCAAGGCACAAACTGTGTGCACTGCGGTACGGACTGCAGCTGTACAATATTGTTATATTATTATTAGCATTCAGAAGGCCAAGGCACAAACTGTGTGCACTGCGGTACGGACTGCAGCTGTACAATATTGTTATATTATTATTATTAGCATCCAGAATGCCAAGGCACAAACTGTGTGCACTGCGGTAGGGACTGCAGCTGTACAATATTGTTATATTATTATTAGCATCCAGAATGCCAAGGCACAAACTGTGTGCACTGCGGTACGGACTGCAGCTGTACAATATTGTTATATTATTATTAGCATCCAGAATGCCAAGGCACAAACTGTGTGCACTGCGGTACGGACTGCAGCTCTACAATATTGTTATATTATTATTATTAGCATCCAGAATGCCAAGGCACAAACTGTGTGCACTGCGGTACGGGCTGCAGCTGTACAATATTGTTATATTATTATTAGCATTCAGAAGGCCAAGGCACAAACTGTGTTCACTGCGGTACGGGCTGCAGCTGTACAATATTGTTATATTATTATTAGCATTCAGAAGGCCAAGGCACAAACTGTGTGCACTGCGGTACGGACTGCAGCTGTACAATATTGTTATATTATTATTAGCATTCAGAAGGCCAAGGCACAAACTGTGTGCACTGCGGTACGGACTGCAGCTCTACAATATTGTTATATTATTATTATTAGCATCCAGAATGCCAAGGTACAAACTGTGTGCACTGCGGTACGGACTGCAGCTGTACAATATTGTTATATTATTATTAGCATTCAGAAGGCCAAGGCACAAACTGTGTTCACTGCGGTACGGCTGCAGCTGTACAATATTGTTATATTATTATTAGCATTCAGAAGGCCAAGGCACAAACTGTGTGCACTGCGGTACGGACTGCAGCTCTACAATATTGTTATATTATTATTCTTAGCATCCAGAATGCCAAGGTACAAACTGTGTGCACTGCGGTACGGACTGCAGCTGTACAATATTGTTATATTATTATTAGCATCCAGAATGCCAAGGCACAAACTGTGTGCACTGCGGTACGGACTGCAGCTGTACAATATTGTTATATTATTATTAGCATTCAGAATGCCAAGGTACAAACTGTGTGCACTGCGGTATGGACTACAGCTGTACAATATTGTTATATTATTATTAGCATTCAGAATGTCAAGGTACAAACTGTGTGCACTGCGGTATGGACTGCAGCTGTACAATATTGTTATATTATTATTATTAGCATTCAGAATGCCAAGGTACAAACTGTGTGCACTGCGGTATGGACTGCAGCTGTACAATATTGTTATATTATTATTAGCATTCAGAATGTCAAGGTACAAACTGTGTGCACTGCGGTACGGGCTGCAGCTGTACAATATTGTTATATTATTATTAGCATTCAGAAGGCCAAGGCACAAACTGTGTTCACTGCGGTATGGACTGCAGCTGTACAATATTGTTATATTATTATTAGCATTCAGAATGTCAAGGTACAAACTGTGTGCACCGTGCTACGGATTGTAATTTACAATGCTGTTACTTTTTGGAGTACCTGGATAATGTACCTCAATAATGTATATATGTCATGGTCAATAGTGTGTATCTGTCACATTATTCCCTAAGGATGGAGGCACAAAAATTATACGAAACATTAATTCTCTTCCGAATGGACACGGCGAATCGCCCGGTTTGATTTTACCGCTAGCCATATGCGTAACTTGGGGGGGGGGGGCAAGGGGGGACAATTGCCCCCCCCCCCTAATATTTTTTCTACCTAAGAATATTTTTCTTTTGGCTACTGAATTGAAGAGGGGCAAATAAAATAATTCGGTGAGAGTTGAGAAGTGGGTGTACGTATATTAAGGACTCGTTCAAACCAATCTTCCTCTTTCTAACTTGACACCTTCGTAAATTAAAGTTCCTAATACCCATGGTCGATTTTGTCCCCCCCCCCCCCCCCAATGTTATTAGTCAAGTTACGCCTATGCCGCTAGCCTTTCCATCGTTTATTCCTTTCTTTTATATTTCTCTTTCCTTTCATCCCTTTCCTTTTTCCCGCTCCTTCGTCCTATATTTGACCACGTTCGCTTGTATCTTTCACAAACAAGATACAACAAACCACTATTAGCGAAAGTCATTCCAGTCTTATTACCGACGTGGTGTATGGTATAAATGTATTGCAACTTTAATTGCTTGCAACGCTCGTGATACTCGCAGTTTCGTAAGTACGTAACTTCTTGTCAGTCGTTGCTTCACGCGTCCGTCACCTGTTTCAATATATAGCTCAATTAAGCAAAATCGAGACGTGATTAAACGTAGACACGTTTGCGCCTCGCCTACAAATTTCAGTCTAATGACGTCACGTAAGCTGTGCTCCGTGCACGAGATTTGTCCGTCGACTCGGTGATTGATTTGTACCGTTTGTTACCTTGTATCTTGTACTTGCGCCTGGTATGAGAGTGAAACTTGGTCTCTCACATTGAGGGAGGAAAATAGACTGAGGGTGTATGAGAACAGGGTGCTGAGGAGGATATTTGGAGTTAAGAGAGAGGACGTGAGAGGGAGAAGGAGAAAAATATATGTATAACGGGGAGCTTCATAATTTGTACTCTCCATATGATGACGAAATAAGTGAGGAAATGAAGATTACAATGTCATGTAACATGCATTGGAGAGAATATAAATATATGCAAGACTTTCGCCAGAAACCATGAAGGGAAGAGACGATTTTGAAGAGTGAGGAGTAGATTCTAGGATAATATTAAAACGACTCTTGAAGAATTAAAATTGGAAGTTGTAGACTAGATTAATTTGCCTCAGGGTAAGGATTATTGTCGGACTATTGTGAACATGATAATGAGCGTTCGTGTTCCATGAGATACGGGAAATTTCCTCGCCAAGAGCTCACCATTTAACTGCTTGCGAAGGACTTCGTTCCAAAGGAGTGAGGAAGTTTTTGTACGCCTTGCTAAATTAGACCCACTTAATTGTGTGTTATGTTTGTGGTTCTGCGGTGGTGACTGTGATGACTCGTCTGGTGGCACGTGCTGCTGTGTAGGTCGTACTTGTGTAATAAGCTGTGCGGTCACACATCGCACTTGTCGTGGTATATGTGTATCGCTTACCTTGCATTGCCTCATACCCTGTAGCTGTAAAATATTAGCATGAAAGTTGTTCCAGTTGCTTCTATTATTTACCCTTTCGTCCGCATGCTGCTTTTGTGTTCCCTTGGAACAGCTTCATTGTCTCGCTAATGCCGTAAAATTTAGTTCTCTTTACAGTGCTTATATTCAACAAAACTCTTTTTTTTTAGGCGCGTTCGCATAATTGCGAAAAGCGACTATTAGCTTCGTCATGTCTGCCTGTCTGTCTGTACGTCCGTTTTGTGTCTGTCCGTTTGCATGGAACAACTCGGCTCCCACTGGACGGATTTCCATGAAATTTGTTATCTGGGTACTTTTCGAAAATCTGTCGAGAAAAGTCAAGGTTCATTAATCTCACAAAAATAACGGGTACATTACATGAAGACATGTGTACATTCGTGATAATATCTCGCTCAATTCGTCTTAGAATGAGGAATGTTTAAGGCAGAAGTTGTAGAGAAAATCAAAACACACATTTTATGTTTAATAATTTTTTTTCGAAGATCGTGCCGGTTGTGAGATAATGTGGGAAAATATGGTAGAGCCAGACAGGCACAGATGATAATATATACGGTGCATGCGTTTTGATGCTGGATAACTAAGGCAACACACACACACACTCTCAGATTATGTAATACTTATTGCTTTTCCACGGCAACAATGGTTACTCGAAAGCGCCTCAATGTTACGTTATACATTCATTGCCTATCTTGTTTAATTTTGCCTTGAAACAAAGTAGGCTTTTATATCCAAAATTTAAAATCATAAAGTGTTGCAAATATTACATGATATCAAAATTTCATGTTTGACAAGTTACATGTGGATGTCCTATTTATTACAAGTACCCCAACTTGATAACTTCCTTAAAACCCTCTGTAATATGGTGTGTTGTGTCACTGAATTATAATCATTGGTGTTGCAGTAATAATTTAGAGTTTAATTCTGAAAGTAACTGTTCAAATCGTGGCTGGGACACCGGTTACCTGAGGTCTTCATGATTTTCCTCAGCCCAAGTTAAGTCCAGAGTACCACCTTGATTAGGCCACGACCGCTTCCTTCCACATTCTTTCCTATTCATTTTTCACCAATCATCCTACCACCGACACTACACGTGTAACCTGAGCTACTGACATGGTCAGCAGCTCATGTATGTTTGTTATGACACTCATAAATATGTCATGAATGTCGTCATGCTGTGTTTCCCTTGTACTTGCTGTGCACGGTATTGTACTGACTGTTGTCTTTTCGCTTTGATGTTTTAAGTCATGCACACTTTGTCATAGTTGGCGCTCTGATCCTTTTCGTATTTGTGTGACTGTCTTCAAATTACTGGCGAGAGAAGGGAAGATAATTAAGCTAAGTGATGCAGAAATGTCGATTTTCGTGCTCCTAACTCTGACGGAAGAACACAAATAATGTGGCATGTCGAGCGCACCCCCCCCCCCCTTACTATCCCCACCGCGATCTCGCAGGCAGGTGAAGGTGGACCACTTGCTGCTAGGATCGGACAGCAAGTGAAAGTGTGGACCGCCAACAGCCACCGCTTAACCGCCCCCGACGTCTGACTCAGTATGAACACATTTGCTCCACATTCTACGATAAGACCATCTCCGTGGAGCACAGTATTCCTTGAGTAGCTAATAGTCGCCCAGCTCGTCAAGAATCACTTTTCCTCTTCGGTAAGCCGAACATCCAACACCACGTTCGCGATATCCCGTCACTGGTTTCTATCCTGAGCCACATTAATCAGTACACAACCAAACATCTTTCAGGTGCATTTTACTGTAAAGTGACCAACAGCTTCTTCTTGTTCGGGCTGATCCTCTTGCACGGCGAGATGCAAAGTCGCTTGTTCACTTGCCCAGACACTTGTGCAGACCCTTGTCCTTGCACTGTTTCTTAAGGTCCCTGGCCCTCTTGCACTGGCACCAAGTTTACTCGAAGTTGCTTCTTGTAGAGGAAGTTTTGGTATGTAGCATTTTTTTTCTGCGATACGCCGTTTCGAGGGAATGGGTTGGGACGGGCGGACGGAAGGACCCTAAAATTAGATCTTCCCCTTTACATCTAGGTCTTCCGTGTAGTCTCTTCCCGTCAGGCTTCCAACTACCATTTTTTACGAATTGTTTATTTCTCCGTTCATGCGCCAGCAATGCCGCCTCTTTCGGTTTGAACGTCCCGGTACTCGAAACGGACAACAGTCGCCCTCTTTCTTACTTTTCTCCGCCCCCCCCCCCCCCTGAAATAACGAATACACACTTTGTATCCTTCAGAAAGGTTCAAAATGCTTGCTGATGATATTGCAGCTCGCTGCAACTTACAGTGTCCTCTCGGGTCGGGCTCTCTTACTGACTGAGTTATTCAAGTCTTAAACGTTTGTGACGATGTTGTGTGTTCGAGATAATACGTTTAGAGTATTTTGACCTTTGCCATTGTGTAGTTTTGTTAAAAGCACCCGAAACCTTCGCAAGCTGGCTCTGCATCAGTCGTAACGTAACATAAAGAGGATATGAAAGCTACTCTGTTGGGTCCGTTGGATCTGATACCCCGGGTAAGATGGTAGCAGGACCAGCTTCCGGAAGAAGATGACCTCAGAGGTTGTTACGATGGTAAGCTTTTACATTAAAATCTTGTAGGTTACGACACTGTGTATTCTGCCGCGCGTATGCAGACGTTTCGAACTTATGTACTGCCTCCAAATTCGGGAATATTCCTACCCGCAGACCCACGCGATATTGTAAACCAGAAGACGAAAATCCAAAGTAAATTACCTGTGGACCTCACCATAAATATCTAGGACAGTAAAGCGACAGGTTGTGGGTTGAAGGCCGGCGGTCCAATACCCAGCCAGGACAGCGATTATTTTCGTCTTTACCACAGCTCTGGAATGGACGCAAATTTCTGTCTAATGAACACTGAGGGTAAAGCGACCGGAGCGTGAAGCTGACCACTCGTATATAGGCCTATAAAGCCAAAGCCTAAAACTAATGGATCTCTACCTCCATGCCCGATGCAACCTGATTCATGGACCGTGTTGAAGATAGTAAAGTTACGATTTTGATTCCCTGTCGGACAAGGTAGTCCTGTGTGTTCCTTCATGCTACAGTATTCAAACCGGGGCCCAGCTTAATCTTTGGGTACTGGCCATAAAGCAGCCGGAGCGTGAAGCAGACCAATAACCTCCATCTCATACCGAGGTTAAGCATACTTGGAGATGTACCCCCACTTTACCTGTACACTTTACGGCATAGTGCTTTGGACACGGAGAACTTGTTCTTTAATTACCTATCAATGCTTTTCTGATGCTGATGTCTATGTTTATGTGAAAGGAACAAATGAACAAGAACCGGTCGGAAATGGACCGTAAAGTGAAGCGGGTCGCTGGACACATGACACCTTGCTGCGTAACATCAAGTGATCCTTATTTAAGTACTTATTAAGTTGATGTTCTTTTTTTTTTATGAATCCGTGTCCATGTAACACCAGAATATGCTGAGCACGGATTGTTTAAATAACACTGTACAACAGACAAAAAATTACGGAAATGAAAATATTTAATCTTAGCTAATTTTTGGATGCTGAACACGAAAATGACATTAAGAATTGAGAACTGGCTTTGATTTTCAGTTACGGAAGGGATCTCAAAAGAACGAGTTACCTCTCAGCGGACGAGTAGAGCGCTCACCTCACAGACTGCTACTTCTGTATGGTGCCTCCTATTCAGAAAGTGATTACCAAGAAGAAAAAGTGGACAGTGGAATACCCAAATATACCATCGGCTATTCTTACAGTGCATCACTGTGAAGGTCTGCCTATCCCAGAACCCACCGACAGTTTTTCCTTAGGCTGTGATGAGGAAGAGGAGAATACACCAGAAGAAACACCACGTCCATCTACTTCAAGAGATTTGGAATGTTTCTTGAACGTAACTGCTGAACCACACAAGATCACACAGAAAGAACTTTCTGAGCTCATCAGAGATCTAGAACTGTCAAAGAATAAAGCAGAACTGTTGTCTTCTGGACGACACTGTGACAGTGACAGCATTTTGCTTCTGCCAAAAAGATTTTGAGCAGTTCTTCATAACACAAGGTGAACTCAGTGCTTGTAAGAACGTCGAGGGTCTGATGGCAGCAATGGACATCAGGTACAATCGGGAAGAATGGCGATTATTCATAGACTCTTCCATGCAGAGCCTAAAAGCAGTGTTGTTGCACAAGGACAAAGCACTGCCTTCAATCTCTGTTGCCTGTGCCATCCACAAACAGGAAACATAGGAAAACATGAAGGAAATTCTCAGCTGCGTGAAATACAAGACACATCAATGGCATATTTGCGGTGATTTGAAGGTTATTGCTATTTTGATGGGACTGCAAAAGGCTTACACAAAAGTCTGTTATTTCCTACGCGAATGGGAGATTCATGCCAGTGTTCACTACAGCAAAAACTGGTCTCTACATAAATTACGTACACCTGGAACAAAGAGCGTAGCTCATCAGCCTCTTGTAGATCCATGTGAAGTGTTGCTGCCACCTCTACGTATTAAATTGGGCCTCATGAAAAGTTTCGTGAAGGCACTAGAGAGAAATGGCCCAGCATTCTCATTCTTGTGTGAGAAATTCCCACGGCTTAGTACGGCGAAGATTAAGGCGGCCGTACTCATTGACCTCCAGATACGTCAGCTCTTCAGAGACCCTCAATTCGATCTCGTTCTCAGTGATGACGAGAAGGCAGCTTGAAATGCCTTTCGACATATTGCGACTGGTTTTCTGGGAAATGTAAAAGCCGTGAACTACAGGAAGCTGATGGAGGATCTTGCAACTTCCTACGACAAGCTCAGGTGCAACATGTCACTCAAGATGCATTTCCTCCATTCACACTTGGATTCCTTTCCGGCTAACTGTGGTGCCGTAAGTGACGAACACGGTGAGCGTTTTCACCAGGACATCTCAGCGATGGAGAACAGGTACAAGGGCAAATGGAGTGCTGCCATGTTAGCCGATTACTGCTGCAAGGTGAATACGGATGCTTCGGAAATTCAGTACAAGCGACAAGCGAAAAGGTGCTTCGTTTAATTCATGTAAGTTCACTCTTATGTCCTGCTTCCATACAGCAATGTAATCAAATTTTTTAAACCAGAGCCAATCCCGTAATTTGAACGCTTGTTTCATGTTATTCATTACAAATTCTACTAAGTAAACATATTTTTGTTTCCGTAACAGGATACGACCCAGAATTTGTTGCACAGTGTTATCGCACACACGTGTTCTATTCATTTCACTTTACTACTCACACTACTGCACTAGGACAGTGCCATTACAATGGTTCGTCTTTTCGTGATAAGTTTTCTTATTTGTCCATTTCATTCCCCTTACTGTCTCTAATAGAAACTGCGTCTTAATAAATCTACTTTTCATTCACATATAATTTTAAACAGGTATTTCTAAATATTTTTATCTCGTTACATTTTAATAATTTAATACTTTTCCTATAGGCTACATTCTAATTCATACACAACCATTTGCAAATAATCCGTATAACTTAGCCTACGTATAAAATGCAAAATTTTGCTGTTTTGCCGTTGGGTGTATTCGGAGATAGAGATGGCAGTATTTACGAATATGAACAGAGAACTGCAGAAATATACTGTGGTGTAAGATGTGTTCTAATAGGTACGGAAGTGTCTCACTTTGCCGGGGGAAAAAAAATTGGTGTCGTACATTACACAGCAACGCATCCCAGTGCGTGTTGATATTGTACCAACTTCTGTGTCTTTATATAAACGTAGGAGCGCTTGTCATTTATTGAATATGCGTGGGTCAATTATGTTAGGCTGACTTAAATACGTATTGCTGAACTGCTAATTCCGAATCCAGTGCCTCTGAAATTGAGATGGTTATTGAAAATTTAAGAACCTGTAATTCACCAGATATTGACGAAATTCCAGCAGGGTGTAGAAGACTACGTCCTGAGATCCATGACTTTCATGTAATTCATTTTTCACCGTGTAAAGGTAAAGGTATAGCAATCCCATTACAGGCCTGGACAGGCCCTGAGGGTTCCAGGAGGTTGAGGCTCCCAGATTTCCAGACAGTCGGCACATGAAGGTTGTAGCGTTGTCAGCCCTACGCACCGACCGCCTTTACCCCCCAAGAGCTATTCCTGGTACTCATTTCTGTTAGAGGCTGAGTCGCCATAGTGTGGCCGGAAGGATCCCATCGGGAATCGAACCCGCGACTTTCCAGCTTGTGGCGTAGTGCCTCAACCAACTGCACCACCGAGTGTCCCCTTTTCACCGTGTACTTCTTAAAATTTGGTATCAATGAACCATCCAAAACACAGAGGAAGTCTTACTGACATCTGTCTTTATTAATTCTTTAGCATGTTTCTGTCTCTTTAGTACCATCATTGCGAGATTACAATGAGATGACATAGGGAATTACATAAATGTATCTCTATATTTGTGCTATATAGCATGTTTAAAGATACTTGTAACAAGCAATCATATACCGAAGTACGTATTTTGATTTAGCCAGTCACTTATTTTAGTTTGCATGTGGGTACATAATTCTGATAATGTTTTGCTTTTTGTTAGTTCTGTTAATATATTTTAAAACAGGGTTAGTTAACACCCAGAAATAACAGCAATAAAATATTTTATTAATGAGTTATTATAAAATGCTTTAAATTTAAACGTGAACTATGACATTTCCCGTATATTCCTATACATACGTGTGGATTATTATGCCATTTTTATGCAACAAAAATAATATCTATATAAATCGAAATTCAAAATTTGACAATGAAACTTCTTACTACTTAACATTTTTAATTTTAAACCCGTTATGGCATCAATAAGCAGTTTGGCTGCCGCTCCCTCTCACCGCTAATCATGTGAAATTACGGGCAGTGCTCCTGCCATGTTGCGAAATACCGCTGATTTATCAGAAGTAGAATAAGAACAAGAACAATAGGAACGCGCGGACTGGAGACTGATGTATTTGTGGCAGCGATGTGATTGTCGTTACGCTTTGTAACTGAACTAATTAGTAGACATAGGGACTATTATTACACAGTCGATGTTGTGAAACAAATGAGAGCTATATATGTCACGTCAAACAACTGCTGATTGACTAAATGTACTGGAGAAATGTTTGCGTCATAAGGAAATAATTCGTAAGGTCCATTTCAAAACATATGCATACGATCTGCGTCAGTTCGAGGCTCCTGTCACGGTTAGCAACACACTAGTAGCATTATCAGACGATCTCTACGCGCCCGATGCACGTTTTACGTTCCTCCATCGTCATAAAATAGTTTTCCGTACGGTGTTCACAAATTTATTTCCGGGTGAGTCCGGACTGCCCGTGGGTCTGTGTACCCAGGGGTATCTAGACTATATTGTATACAGGTAAAGGTAAAGGTAAAGCAACCCCATTACAGGCCTAGACAGGCCCTGAGGGGTCCATGAGGTTGAGGCTCCCAGATTTCTAGACAATCGGCACATAAAGGTGGTAAGGTTGTCAGCCCTACGCACCGGCCGCCTTTACCCCCCAGGAAATATTCCTGGTACTCATTTCTGTTAGAGGCTGAGTCGACCCCAGGGCCATAGTGCGACCGAAACGATTATGTCAAGGAATTAATTCCAATGACACCATCGGGAATCGAACCCGCGACGTTTCGGTTTGTAGCGTAGTGCCTCAACCAACTGCGCCACCGCGCTCCCCTATTGTATACAGGATGCTTGTATAATAAGTGTCTGAGGCCCGCTAACGTATAAAAGTAAATCAAAATATGACTCAGCATTTTCAGCACGTAATTAGGCTGCTAATGAACCATAATGATATGTATCTGAGAAATACCTTGTCTGTTATGTTGTATGCTTGTAGTTTCGTTTGACCTTTTAGGATTAAAACTGATTCAGCAATTTTGTTATCGGTCCAAGTCAGCAGGAGATATTTGTTAGTGTCAGCGAATTCTGGAACTCGTGCAGCGTAGCTGACTGCACGGTAAATATGAAGGAGACCATGGCCTTACTGGAAATCCACAGCTCTTTAATGGCGGTTGGAGGAAGTTTTGTCCTGAAGCATTTAATGACTTCTGGGGTTTCCCAAACACCCGGATGGAGTAAGGATCTAGTCATCAGCTACAACTGTACGATGCGTGTGTTAAATGCCGATCGTACAAGCAGGGTCAATGTAAACACAGACGAAGTCTGTTCAAAACGCGACGTCAGCTTCCAAATGCGGGAAGAGCTTTCGAGCAACAAGTTCCATTCTGAACAAGAAGCGAACATGCAGGAGACACGTCATAACAAACGACCAGACGAAATTGGTGCCAGATTGTTGTTTCGTGTTGCACAGCTGACAGACGTGTCCAACTCTGTCACACAAATCGCGAAGCAAGACTGAATATTGCGAACTGGCACCTTCAGTCTGTGCATGATGGAGAAATGGATCGCACACTCACTCCGTTTAGCAACGAAATTTGGTTTCATTTCCATGGATATGTGAACTCTCAGAATGACAGGTTTTGGGTAGAAAATCCCATGTTCATTCACGAACTGGGGCACGATAAAGGATAAAGTGCGTAGCAAGAATCCACACCCTGAAGAAGATCTAAAAGAAACCACTCAGACTGTCGTGTTTGCAGTTCAAACAGCATAATGTAGACACGCAATAAAGGTGTCGGTTGTGTGTGACACGTTTATGCGAACCGAAGGAAATCATTGCCGGCATCTTCTTTTAAGTACGGTAAGACTGTGACTGCAATGCATTAAACGAAAACTTCACAGTGCCTTGTTTAAATATGGTCAGTAAAAACCTAACATTAATTGTAATACTGTGACCTGAATGACGTGGATACCAACGCACGGCAAATTTAAATAGCGGCGAGAGCGGCGCTGCCTGCCGTCGTGCGAAACAGTCTGTGTAGTGAGCAGCGATATGGGCCAGATAAAACGAGGATCCTGTATATAGATATTCATTATTTAGGTTCTATCCGACAAACATACACTTTTATTTTATATTATTCAATACATATATTTCATTGAAGATTGTCCAACATGTTTCGAACCTTATATGAGGTTCATCTTCAGGAACCTAAATAATAAAAAATGTACGGTATGAATAACATAAAAAATAGATATTCAGTTCGTTCCTCACAAAAACACTGTGTACCTCCATCACAGATACCAGTCGGTAGATGCTACATAGGTAATTAGTCGCTGATGTAAGGACCACACAAAACACATAAATGCACTGCGTGCAAAGTGCGTTTTTATATAACCACTAGGTTTCAAACGCTTAATAATTACTTCATTCAGCCTACTGTAATTATTTTCTTTAAGTATAATTTGATAGATTTTGATTTGATAGATATTTGAAATTGTGTAAGATTTTAAAGTTCCGCTTAGTCGCCATTTCTGAAATTTGCAGTCATATCCCGTAGAAATGTTTAACCCTTTCAAGCATACTCCTGGCTAAAAGTTCGGGTTTGACCTCACATTAACCACACTCCGTCTCCATTACAAAGACCAACAGGTTAATGCTGTTTAGGTAAATAATAGCTGTTTACTATGGGAATCTTACGGAACACATAAATAGACTGTGATGGGCGGAATTCACAGCTCTTTAATGTCACAGCAGACACACATATAATTACTGCTGTGTTTATGCATAACTGACAACGTGCAGCTGTTACACAGAAGCCACAGTAGCTTTCGATATGTGCTATATGGATGGTTTGTTCTGTTTCTTACGTCACACGTAATAACATGTATAGCTCCTTCAGTGTGAAATTGGAGACTCGTGAAAATATGCTGCTTCGGAAGGCAATGTTTCATGTTCTGTACTCTCAGTACATGAACCTTGCCTACCAACAAATAACACAGATACAGTATTAGGTATTCTGGTCTTCTGGAAATGTTACCCTATGTAGAAGGGTTAACAGATCCCGACGTTTCGAATGAAGCCCTCAATGTTTGAGAGGTCCTCAACGTGGACGTTGTATAAACATCGAAGGTAAAAAAGCAATCCTATTACAGGCTGGACAGGCCCTTAGGTTTCAGGAGGTGAGGCTCCCAGATTTCTAGACAATCGGCACATGAAGGTGGTAGGTTGTCAGCCCTACGCACCGGCCGCCTTTACCCCCAGAAAATATTCCTGGTACTCATTTCTGTTAAAGGCTGAGTCGACCCCAGGGCCATAGTGCTGCCGGAAGAATTATGTCAATGAAAAATTCCAATGATTCCATCGGGAATCGAACTCGCGACCTTCCGGCTTGTAGCGCAGTGCGTCAACCAACTGCGCCACCGCGTGCCCCCTGTATAAACATCAAACCGTAAGTAATACGGACATTACGTACTTCATATTTTCTTACATTTTATTAAATATACACTATGTCGAAATTTGTTTACAATGAACGTTGTAGATCTTGGCGCAGTGCTGCGGACACTCAACTGTATCGTGGAAACGCGATGTAACAAGAAACGACGAGCAACGACAACACGCCGATCTGTGTCTCTCACGGCGGCGAATAATCAAAAGGTCCACTGCGGTATGACGCCATGTAGTCTGGTGGGATATACTGAAGTTAGAGGCAGAATGTTCCTCCGAAACGTCGGTATCAACGTACCATACTCCACGTTACCTTAACACCGAAACCATACAAAATGTGAAAGATAATACATGGGTTCAAGGCGCGTTCGCGTAGATCCGAAAAGCGTCTTGTAGCTTCGTAATATCTGTCCGTCTGTCTGTCCACAGGCATAAACTCTGTTCCCACTAGATGGATTTTCGTGAAATGTGATATTGGAGACTTTATGAAAATCTGTCCGGGAAAATCAAAATTTTCTTAAAATCTGACAAAAACGTCTGTCACTTTACACGGAGATCTAAGTAGACTTTGTAATGTTGACAGCGACATATGCAGCTCGAAAACAATACAAAAGAACTCACTGTTTCATTTCCATGGCAGCACTTTCAATATTGCACATTGCTGACCGCAGCTTATGTAGCTTACTACAAGGGGAACTTGTTTTTGCATTTCTATGACAACAATGGTTACGCAGGTTGCCTGTCTTGTTTAAATTTTTGTATCGGACTTTAAGAAATTTCTTTATTGCTCGTATTTGTCTTTCTTTGTTTAAGTGCGTTTTATCAACTTCAGACATTTTTAGCACATAATTACAGTGAAATTGACCTGACTGATGTGAGCAGAGAGAGGTCGGGGCCAATCCGAGAATTCGTTTAGAATAACTAAGGATAACCAAGACGTAGGACCTCAATTTGTGGTGTGGCTGCTAGCAAAGAATGTGTAACGTTCGCTTATTATTGTGTGGGAGTGGCGAGTGTTAGGCAAGCTATTGACAGAGGCTATTGGGCAACTTGCTCTTTGATCGAAATTTGCGGTGTCTGTGCTGAGCTGACAGAGGTGTGCCTGCAGGTACTGCGACCTGACCAGCGGAGGGCTGTGCTGTGTGGAGGGAGACGGAACGTGTAGAGAGCAAGGAGACACGGCTGCAGATGAAGAATGAAAGATACAAGACAGTAAGAAATAAAGGAAGAAAATGAATACGGATGAACAATGAAAAATAGAAGGCAATAAAAAAGAAAAATAAGAAATTTAAAAAAATGAACCACGCAAGGGGGAAGGAATAGTCTAAATTTAGTGTTATTCAACCTTTTTTGTTCGCGTACCCCAGATGTAATTTCTCTTCGACTTTGTACCCCAAAGTTTTTGGTGCATAATTCAAGTTATACATCAGTCTATACTCTACATCTAAAATAAGTTAAATAAATTACATCCAAAATAATGTATTAAATAACAAGCTTTAAATGAAAAAAGGAGAGTCAAGCTATTAAATAACAAATATATTATTGCCTATCATATAAAAATTAATAAAGGAACAAAGGTATTTTAACAAAGCAAAATTGTATGCACTATGTGGAATAAATGAAATAGCCGCCAGATAAGAATCGCATAAAGGAGAGAGAGAGAGAAATGGCGCTCCCAAATCGCATGTCCTTACGTCCGGGTCTCTTGTGGCTAACCCTAAATCTGGCCCTGATTATTCAGTGTTTATCATGAAATAACATTTTTTTTTTTTAATTTTACGTACCCCCTAAGATGTCTTCGCGTACCCACGGGGGTACGCGTACCCCAGGTTGAATACCACTGGACTAAATAAAGCAGGGAATAAATAGGCCTATAAACAAACTTAGGTGTGGGCCGGGATAGCGCAGTCGGTGTTGCGACCGCTAAGGGCTGGACGGTCTGGGGATCGAATCCCGGTGGGGGCAAGATTTTCTGCTCTCGTCCAGACCGGTCCTGGGGCTCACCCAGCCTCCTGTACAATGGGTACCGGGTCATTCCCCGGGGGTAAAGCGGTTTGGGCGTGGCGTTGACCATTCCCATCTAGCGCCGAGGTTAAAGAAAGTGTAGGGCTATACCTATACTCCCTCTCCGTGCCTTCATGGAAGGCTATAGGGTGAATTTACCTTTTATAAACAGACTTAGTGGCATCGCTGGACGTGCCTGTCTTCAGTGCATTTGATTGCTTATCTAATGTCCTTCGATGCGTCTTAAACAGCTGGTTCTAACAGTTGACTACTCCGCACTTCTTGACGCAGTATATTATAACGCAAACACGATCGTAGCGCACGTTTTTGGTTCCGTGGCCTTTACGCTGCCGCTGGGGGTTCATACACATTTGGCTGTGCATCTACGGCATATCTGTGCACCAAATATGGACTCGCCTATATCCTTCAGAAAACGAAAGTGTTGTCAGTAAATATGTAAGGACATTAGAATGTGAAATGGCGTGGCAAGGACAGGAGGGAAAGATGGATAGGGAGGTCTTTTATACTGCCAGTTATAAACTTCGGGTTCTGTAACAACAGTGGTTTTGTTGAGTGAGAGACTTGCAGAACGACACTGAACGTTTGTTTGTAGCGCAGGTTTGACGCTCTAATATGAAGCATGTACCGTTGAAATTGTGCGATCTGAACTGAAAAGTTAAGTGGCTGGACAAATTTAGTAGAACTTACTAATACTAAATTTCGTGAAAATCTGTTCAACGGTTCCAGAGTTGTTTGTTGCGTACAGACGGAAGAACTGACGGCGCGACTTTTGTAGGCGCTCAACAAGGTTACGCACGCCCAAATATTGTAGCGAACCATCGCGAGTTGGTGACAGAGTTACTGTTCTGTTTGTACGGCTTTCCACGTTGTTTGTTACACTGACTGTACTTTTCCTATTCACAAGTTGTTTTGCGCAATTTCCGGGAGATGTATCTGCCATTCAAATGTCGGTGCATATGTGGGTCTTCCAATTCTGTGCCAAAATAGCGTTGCCAGTGAATGTGTATGTGCATGACGGCAAGAGAATAACAACGAACTGAAAGCCGGGATAGCTCAGTGACAGAGCTACGTGATGGATCACCGGAGGATTGGAATTAGATTGCGTCTCTAGCGGAGCTGGACTCCACCCAGCCTCGTAACCAAGAAATGCCAGCGCCTGTTTCCCTCAGGGTGAAGTGAACATGACGTGATGCTGTCCTCCACCTTCATGTGCCGATTTTCTTGAAATCTGGGAGCCTCAACGTCCTGGAACCCTCAGGGCCTGTCCAGGGATAGCTTTACTTTTATCTTACGTAAGATTTGGGCTACAAATTATTGGCAAGGACAGTAACAAATCAAAATTGCATTTACAAAGACATCAAAAGCAAATTCATTTCGAGGAGTTCCTGCTATCCTTCAGTTCTGAATCTTTTGTCTTCCCTTCTGCTGTCTTAAAACTTAGAGATTATATTTAAAAAATGATGTCTAAGTTGTTTCGTGGGGCTGTTGCAAGACAGCCCTATGGCCACTGTAAAATCTCAGCCCTGGGCTGCTACAGTGACAGTAATGAGACAGTGTAAGGCTTTATGGTACGTGTTTGCCGAATTCCTGAACACGGCCTTGCCCCAGTGATCGAAATACCGGAGATCCTTGTTACTAGGCATGACTCAAGGCTGTGTTTGCCCGCTGGTGATGTGCGTGTCTGTGGGCAGTGGGAAAATTGGATCGCTCCGCTATATTCCGTAACATACTACTTCCGGATGTGCTGTGCTTTATTTTAATTGATGACTGTGGTTACTGAACACGCTTATTAACTGTGTAATTTGTATAGAGTATAATCAGAAGTATACATGATAAAGAATGGGGAAAAGGTAAGGGTTAAAGAGGAATCGATTATCAGAATATTGATACTGCAACAATTAGCATCAGATTCTCGATAGAGTTCTCAGGCCTTCTTAACGGAGCAAAATAATGGCTTCAAAACGCAATTTTTAGGTTACTCGTATTTGCGCGATGGGTTTAATCTTCGTGAGCAGATAGTAATAAAACGTGTTTCTAAAACAGCCGGAAAGCGTAGTCGGTGTAGCGAGTAGCAACGGGCTGGACTGTCCTGTGTTCAAATCCCGGCAGAGGCAAGAAATTTTCTTCTTCTTCAAAACGTCCAGACCGGTTCTGGGGCCTACCCAGCCTCCAATTTATTCAAGGGGTACCGGGCCTCTTTATTGGCGGTAAAGCTGCCTGGACGTGGCGTTAACTGCTCACCTCTATCTGGCGGTGAGATTCAGAATGTGCAGAGCTGTACCTCTGCCTCACCTCTATGCCTTCACGGCGTGGAGACGGACAAATTTACCTTTTACTGAACCTGTACCAAGAGAAGCTTCAAAACTGCTAACACCAAAGGCCGGTATTTAACACGATCTTGAGCCAGTTTCATCCATTTTCAGCCATCTCATTCTCACGTCTTGCTCTTATCGACCATGGTTTTCTCGGTCTTCCAATGTTTCAAGAGGCTTCCGATAGAAGTTTCTGCCCTCAGCTTCTGTTTCCCACGCTCTTTCAGAAGTGTATGGCATGCATTCCCTAGCCGCCTTCAGTCGACTGCTGTAACGCAGTCTGACAGTTGCCACCTGTTTTTGTGGCACCAACAAACCGCAGCACGCCGTGCCGTCCCACTCTTGTGTGCAGCAAGGTTGGTCTCGATAGTCCTTGGCGAAATTCAATCGCGGATTTTAAAGACGAAGGAAACCGACTTTTCCTTTGTTGAATTTAATACCAGGGTCGCGAATTCGTTACACTGCGAAGCACGGTGCCTGGGATTTTCACTTTTTTTTTCAGAATATCCATATAATACTGATTTTCAGGCTAAAATGACAGGTATTGTTCGAATGATGGCCTTCGGTGTTTTGACACTGTGAGGATTTGTAAGACTGTTATGTAGAAGTTAATTAATAGTGATTTGCTCCTCAGTCCTAAAATTACTGCTGTGAGAGTTAATGTCCCATCACAGGAAACGGGTTTCATGTATGGTGATCGGCATTACAGAGCAGCAGTGATGATGCGAGAGCCGAAACGCTGCTACGGAGGTGATCGTGACGTCGTCAGAACTCACTCAATTTCTGTGTGCAGTGTCTGTCGTTTTCAGGTTATCGTGTCTGTCCAAATTGACAGTTCTTTGAATTTTGTTTTGCCGTCCTGTTACGCATGAAAAGCAAAACGAATGTTAACGCTTTATAAGCCAGCGGAAACAATATGTATCACGAGATCTGCGCTCTTTTCGGATTTTACGCAGCGTAGAATGGTAGTTAAGTACCGACGTTTCGGGACAACCTATCGATCCCATCTTCAAGGGTCAAGCAGCGTAGAATGGTAGTTCCGTACCGTCGTTTCGGTACAACCTATCGGTCCCATCCTCAAGGGTCAACTTGACCCTTGAAGATGGGATCGATAGGTTTTCCCGAAACGTCGGTACGGAACTACCATTCCACGCTGAATAAAATCCCAAAAGAGCGCAGATCTCTTTTACATCGAGGCGGAAGCCTGAAATCGCGAATATGTGTCACCTGCATTAGCATAAAAATCTGCATTTCACGCACACATTGTACAGTAGTCCTTCGGTCATCCGCGCTGTACGGGTGGAAGTCTTTTCCGGATTACCCGGGAATCTGGACCACCGAGGAGAAACTCCGTGGTACAGGTAACATACAACAAATCATCACACAATGCTAAAGTAAAACTCCTTAAATCGGAAATACTGTACCTCACAGTATATTATAATAATAATAATAATAATAATAATAATAATAATAATGTACTGAAATAATATCAATGGGAAATACTGGGCTAAAATTGGCCTAAAATTGTACAGACTATACGGAGATCCGCATTACTGGGGTCCGAATTACCGAGGGACCACCGTATTTATGTGTTTTTGGTATGATTTTCTCCATTAAACTGCGATTATTTTTCCGCGTGGCATTAAACTGCTGGGCCATATAATGGAGATGTAGTGTGTTTACTGCGAGGTAAAACTAAATTTTTAAATACCTTTTACAAGAGTTTCGGTCTGCTAAGCATTACTCAGGGTTTCCTGGGTGACACTTACTTGTTCATTTATATTGTTGAAGCCGCTGCTTGCTCCATGTCGCCACGAAACAAGTACTTTGCACATGACAGCCATGTATTTTCTACCTTTAAAAATATGAGTGATATATTCGTTCAGAATGAAGTGACAGTTTGTGTGTTTATATATGCAAAGACAGGTATCTTGATCTTTTTTACGTTACTTGTACCGTACGTTTTTAATTATATATATTTAATTATTTATATATATATATATACAATAAAAAGAAGAAAGGCTAACTGGATTGGTCACATCTTGCGTAGAAACTGCCTTCTGAAACACGTGATTGAAGGAAAGTTAGAAGGAAGGATAGAAATGACGGGACGACGAGGGAGAAGACGTAAGCAGCTACTGGATGACCTTAAGGAAAAGAAAAGATACTGGAAATTGAAAGAGGAAGCACTAGATCGCACCCTGTGGGGAACTCGCTTTGGAAGAGGCTACGGACCTGTCGTAAGACAGACTACAGAATGAATGAATGAATATATATCTTATGCAGACAAATGTACACTGTTTTATGTTATTTAACACAATCTTTATTAAATGTTGCCCAACATGTTTCTAGCCTATATAAGGCTCATCTTCAGGGGCACTTTTGTTGAAATTACAACAGCTATATTATTGGTATATAAAATTCTTAAAATGCCGTTAGATATGCACATCTTTGATTCCTACTACTCGTGTAAGAAAGGAGACAGGATGTCATGTCAGTTCTTCGGGATGTTACACCACTGTACCTCCATGTTCTCAGACATTCTCCGTGAAAGCTGTGCCAGGTGCTAAGTTATAAATTTTATCCACTGTATTATACAGAGTATACACAAAAGAATGGTGCGGTTTCAATAGAAATGTCTATTGAAACCGCACCATTATTTTGTGTATACTCTGTCTACATTACAATCTTTATAGCCGTTGCAAAGTGGCATACGAGATGGAGAACAGTACGTTGAACTATCAAATGATCCACTCTTCTGCTATCCTCGTGCCGGTGGAGTACTGGTAACCCCAGCACTACTATATGATGAAGACATTTTATTTTAGTTATCTAAAAATCTGTAAACAGATGAACATTTTAAATGTCCACAGCACAATAGTAACTATTACCGGATGCTTTAACGTTTTTGCTAGTCCCTAATTTCAACACGGTTCGGTTTTCTTCGGGAACACAACCTGCGCGACTGGCGACAGTTGCTGTATGTATGTTTAACTGTTGATGCCTCGGTGATATCTGTTGGCATCACAAACATGAATTTCCGTTTCTCTTACAAAGTTAGTTATATGTTCCTTTCTTTTCTCACAATAAACAGCGATTGTTTCCCGACACATTGAGCGACAGGTATTTGTAACGAAGATTCGGTGTGTTTTCTACTGGATATAAATGGAATAGTCGAGTTTGCGTACTATTTAGACCAGCAATGGCTACGTATCTTGCAGTATTAAGATGGGGGTAGACATTTCTAGGCCTAGGCCAATTGGAAGTACTTGGCCATGACAGTTGGCACAAGATTCGAACGGGGTGCCAGGCCAAGGCATTGAACGCGTTATCACAAATAAGACAAGTTTAAATTAAAATTGCTGTATTTGGGGCATTACGCCATATGACTAGCAGGCTGGTGCCGACGTATCTGAATAACCTTCGATTAACTTACAAGGTATCACATCCTAGACGACCATGACGTGGTTTTCTTAAATACCATAAAATAAGCTTTTATGTTGGATACCCCTGATATATGGACACACCTCTGGTAAATAGAACAGATTGATCATTCATAGTGGTCTAGGGTCGTGATAGAATTTTTATCCCTAAAACTAGAATGTTTCTGTGTTACAATATAGTTTATTGTTGCTCGAATGAGATAAAATGTAGCGCTGCTAGTTACAGGTGTTGCAATATTGAAGTAAACCTCGGAGAGACTGTGTTTCTGGTTCACATACAATATGGCAGGCTTCCGGCATTTTGTAAGCGTTAATAAAATGAAAGATGGCAATATGGCGGGTCCATACCCATACTTTCTAAGTGACTTTTATTATGTAAGATTACTGTTAAATTAAGATTCATTTGATCAAGCTGCACACACATATACACACACACACACACATTTACAAATAAAATAAATCCAAACAAATAGTTGCATAACGTTTTGATCGGTTTAATTAAAGCGTATAGAAAATCCGTAGTTCTTTTGTTTCAACGTGCAAGCGTAATTGTCGTTTGGTCATAGGGAAGTAATGGGAAAAGCAGTCCGCCGATTGTAGGTCATTGTACGTTGTCAGCTGTGTGGGCCCTAATATAGAGCTGTGTGGCGCGCGAGCGTATGTGAAGGAATCCTAGTTAACACTCGACTGTAAAAACAGCGTGATTAGATATCAAACGACAATACTGAAAACAACTTGACAATTTATTAACTAGTTTGTGTTACCAGTGAAGATCAGATGCCGTATTTGTACTTCACTCATTTTTATACCCTTAATACTAGCAGTTTTTCGTTTATGGCAGTCGCATTTAATTATATAGCCTTCTGAATCACACATAATCCCTTATGCTGTGTTCGAGATGTTATGACATAGACGCCATCGTAGCTAACATCACCAAACAGGATATTACAATTTCTTAAAAATATAAAGAACGAAAACTGTCAGACTATCAAGTGTGTCAAGACATTTATATATTCGCTGTAGAAAAACAACTTATACACCATCATCAGACACTACTTTTAGACATGATGGCGTGCTGCCTAAACATGTAAACTTCTGTATAAAACAGATATGTGCAAACGGTTGTATTTTTACGGTGAATAAACAGGGTGTTTCTAAAACGCTTGGACAAAGCCAGGCGCGAGTTCCTCGACCCGTGAAGATGGGACCGACACGTTGTCCCGAAACGTCGGTAAATAATTACCTCACGACGCCGTGTAATCACCCAAAAGACCACAGATTACAAAGAAAGAAGTCCTTATAAACATATTTCCGGAAATAAGTGATTTTTTTTAATTTTAATTGAAATATTTTATTCTACAATAACTACCTTCCTGCATAATATTTTACTTACAACTGACACATTTACAGTGCTCGTTCGCAATTTAATAACTGTTGAGTTCCTATTGTTTACCAAGTTATAATTTACAAATGCTCAAAATTTCCTGCTCGTGAACGCATGGACACGTCTGATCATGGACCATCGCACCGTTCCGAAGGCCCCGGGGCGGTTGCGAATGGTTTGACAGGCATCTAATATGCGTTGATGAAGTGTCTGTTCATTTTCAATTGGAGCTGAATACAGTAGGGTTTTGAAGTGTCCCCACGGATACAAATCTAAAGGATTGAGGTCAACACGTAGTTTGGCTGTACCTCGAAGACTAAGTGTTTTTGCGGACGTGTATTAATAATGATCGATTCACGGGAAGGGGGTTGGACCACGGGAAAGCTGTCGGGTCACGTAAAGCTGACACTCTAGTTGTGACTTAACCCTTAATTGCCATGGATACCATTGTTGCTATGTTTTCTGTGAGGTACGCGCTAAATCTCAAGAAACATTAGAGCATGGCGAATGATTGCCATGGTTACCGCATATTTTCTCTGTAACGTAAACGCTGAGGCAGAAGAAATATTTGAGCACCAAACATGTAATATAGAGTGTGTTCAGGTGAGCATCGAGCATGTAATACGGTGTGTTCTCTGCGATGAACGAGCTGAGGCTGAAGAAAAGGTTGAGCATCAAATATATACATGCGTAAAACAAAATGTGTTCAGGTGAGCATCATGCATGTAAAAAGGGTTCTCTGTGAGGTACAAGCTGAGCTTGTGGAAACATTTCAGCATCGAGCATCGATGATAATAGTTGTTAATTGCTTATAATCAGTAAGAATCTGATTGTGTCCAGTGAAATAATAATACAATAAGAGTAATTGAATTATCGTTGGTGTACGCAGACTGGTCCACAAGAACGTAGTCGGGTGCCGGGGTGTCTGTCTCTTGGTCCTACTTTAATGGTTAGCGCGGTTGCAGTTGTTACTTGGCGTGTTCTTTAAGAGGTCCGCGCTGAAGGCAAAGAAAAAATTGAGCAACGGAAATGGTTCCCATACCCATGGACGTATTCTCCGCCAGGCACGAGCTGGGGTGGAAGAAAAACCTGATCATCCAGAATGGTTGCATTTTGTTCTCAGTGAGGGACGAGCTGAGGAAAAGAAAGTGTTTGTATGAAGCATATAGTGTAGCGTATAATACACAGTGATGAGTGTAGTGTCACTGCGTCCCCACACCATTTTCTTCTTTTTCTTCTCCTTTTTGCTCTCATGTAATAAATAATGTATTCCATGTGAGATAGGAGATGAGGCTGAAGAAACAGAATGGATAGTCCGGCGATATTGTACACCCAGAGTGTACGTTTGTTAGACATTGTAATTATACGCATTACGTGATTCGATGCCAGCCCGGCCGAAGACCAGGCACATGGTTAGTGTTATACGTAGGTAGATATAATGCACATATTGAGTTACTTTGATTATGCAATGGAAATATACTACCAGGTTGAATTTCATCTAAGAGAGAAATGGTACTGAGAGAATGCTGTATTGTTTTGGTAGCTGATTTATGATGATATATTTGTGATCAGTTTTATTATCCGCGATCTGCATAAAACTCATCTGCCTTCCCTTCATTCTGTCGCTGGAAGCTCAAATACACGTCAAGAGAGAAGCAGGAAGTTATACTAATATCGTGTAACAGAAGCTGTAGGTTACAGATAATGCGATGTAAGGGCAGCTATGGGTTATAGCTAGTGTGCCGTAAGAGAAGGTATGGGTTATAGCTAGTGTGCCGTAAGAGAAGGTATGGGTTATAGCTAGTGTGCCGTAAGAGAAGGTATGGGTTATAGCTAGTGTGCCGTAAGAGAAGATATGGGTTATAGATAGTGTGCCGTAAGAGAAGGTATGGGTTATAGCTAGTGTGCCGTAAGAGAAGGTATGGGTTATAGCTAGTCTGCCGTAAGAGAAGATATGGGTTATAGATAGTGTGCCGTAAGAGAAGGTATGGGTTATAGCTAGTGTGCCGTAAGAGAAGGTATGTGTTATAGCTAGTGTGCCGTAAGAGAAGTTATGGGTTATAGCTAGTGTGCCGTAGGAGAAGGTATGGGTTATAGTTAGTGTGCCGTAAGATAAGGTATGGGTTGTAGCTAGTGTGCCGTAAGAGAAGGTATGGGTTATAGCTAGTGTGCCGTAAGAGAAGGTATGGGTTGTAGCTAGTGTGCCGTAAGAGAAGGTATGTGTTATAGCTAGTGTGCCGTAAGAGAAGTTATGGGTTATAGCTAGTGTGCCGTAGGAGAAGGTATGGGTTATAGTTAGTGTGCCGTAAGATAAGGTATGGGTTGTAGCTAGTGTGCCGTAAGAGAAGGTATGGGTTATAGCTAGTGTGCCGTAAGAGAAGGTATGGGTTATAGCTAGTGTGCGTAAGAGAAGGTATGGGTTGTAGCTAGTGTGCCGTAAGAGAAGGTATGGGTTACCAATCATGTGGTGCAAGAGAATCGACAGATTACAGATAATGTTTTGTAAGAGATTCCACATGTTACAAATAATGTGATGTAAGAGAAGCTGCAGGTTACATTCGCATATGATGTAAGAGTAGTTGTAGGTTGCAACAAATGTGATGTAAGATAAGCTACAGCTTACAGCAAATATATGTCATTTCTGACAAATAGTTTGTTGTTCTCTTGTTTCTGTTTATATCTGTGTGTCTGTCTGTCTATCTATCTATCTGCTGTATTTGCCAGACGGGAACAGCTTTGACATACGACAGCATGGGTAGCGTCTCTTATTTCTGGGTTAACCTGGCGGAGAAAACGTGTAGGTTCTGCATTTGTTAGGTGAAGTCAAATTTATGCACAGGGTGAACCATATAGAACACAAAAGAAAAAGATGGCATTGACTCTCATGCACAAGACACAACTGCGCTCTATCCCTTTGTATTTTTATCTGGAATACGTCAGTTACTGGTCATAAGCATATAACGGTCTGACTTCTCCGCCACCCCTGCCAAGGTAAAGACTGTTCTCGTGAGTTGGCAACAGTATCTATCCATTCTGTTTATTTGTCTATTTTTCTGTCTCCCTGCGTGCCTGTCTGTCTATTTGTCCGTTCGATCTCCCAGCAGTCCATCTGTCCATCCACCCATGTGCTTGCTCTATCTTCCTGCATGTCTGGGCTTCCTACCTACCTGCCAGCACTCTGCCTGCCCGCCCGCCTGCCTTGCTTGCCCTGCGGACCCTAACAGCCTGCGCTGCGTTTGGTGCCTTCTCTCGTTGTTACGCTGTGTGTTTACTTCTATGTTCGTTAATTAGTCTCTTCTTCCCTTTCTGTTTTTAAAGGAACAGGAATGACTCAATCAATACAGTGACTAACCTTGATTTCAGGCTTCCGCCGCGATGTTGATGAAATCTGCGGTCTTCTGGGGTATTACGCGGCGTCGTGTGGTAACTGTTTACCGACGTTTCGGGACAACGTATCGGTCCCATCCTCACGGGTCAAAAGTCCGAGTGGGAAAGAAAGCCTATAACGTAGATTCTGGAAAGTACGGCGGGGTAGCAATACGTATGATGTGATGACAGCCAATAGGGTGAGAGAGGGGTGGACACAAACAACGTATAGCTGCTGGGGGTACCGAGAAAGCAAACAGCTAAGCCAGTTGGAAAAACATATGTACGTTGTTTGTGTCCACCCCTCTCTCACCCTATTGGCTGTCATCACATCACACGTTTTGCTACCCCGCCGTACTTTCCAGAATCTACGTTATAGGCTTTCTTTCCCACTCGGACTCTTGACCCGTGAGGATGGGACCAATACGTTGTCCCGAAACGTCGGTAAACAATTACCACACGACGCCGCGTAATACCCCAAAAGACCGCAGATTTCATCAATATAGTGACTAGGTTATGGGCCGGACGATTAAGGTCTCTGGGGTTTATCTCCTGGCAGGATCAAGTCTCTTTCTTATCTCCAAAGAATCCAGACCAGCTTTGGAATAGACTGGTCCTCCTATTCAACAGGTACCGAGGCCTGTTACCACAGAGGTAAAGCGGCCAGGGTGGTGAAGCTGACCACTTGCGTCTGTCTAGTTCCGAGGTTGAGACTGTGTGCAGCTATGCCTCTTGTCCTGCGTACGTTGTCACGGCGTGCTGCTTAGTTACGCACAGGGACAGCTTTACTCTTTAACTTTCCTTTCTGTTCTTTCCACAGGAGATCAGAAACCGACTATATAGGCGCTGATATCTTGCGTTCCAATCCTGCTAACGCTTGCAGCAGTTGTGTAATATGACAGTTGAAAATGCATACTGTGCCTCTTGCACAAAGGACCGGTTCTTGGTCTCAAGTTTTTGTGCTTTATTTGCAATCAGTACGTAGCCCTGTAGTGCAGGCAGAATCCTTCTGTCCGTCCGCAGTGTTTCAGATTCAAAACCACTGAATGGATCTTGGTGTAATTTCACATTGAGAGCTTGTTTCAACTTAGTATAATTCCCAGTTTGCGTGTAAATTGAATAGAGGTTCACGGTGTTGGTGTTAGCACTGCTAATGGAATGAAATGAAATGGAATTGTTCGTTGTGCAGAGCCCTTCGACATAAATTCTATGACAATGTGTTAAAATTACACACAATCCCTTCACATTTCATAATAATTGTCATGTTATTCGACACTGCATAAACAGCGCTGTTGGCAGAGACTCAATGAATTAGCTGCAACTTACATTCTTGGTACGGTTGTATGTTCTGTATACTTAAAGAAATCCGAGGAATAATAATTTCTGACTAGTGTATCTGTTGACCTTAAGATGTGCTTTGTCACCTGCATGAAGTATGTTTACAACTGGTGTATCTATAACTTACGGTGTGCTCTGTCACCTTTATAATTTATGCACATAACCGCATGCACTGCAGTTCTTGAAAAGCCAATGCTCAAGAAATTCTTGCCGTGTTTGCAAACTGCGTTTATTGCCGTGTTCACAAGAAACTGCAGTGTTTCCTATCGTATGGCAGACGAAACCAGTCTACGCCGCTCAAAGCAACTTCTTCAAGATGCAGTTTAATATTATTGTGATATCTACACCTTCGTATACCAAGTGCTGTTATCCCTTTACTTTTCCCGACCCAAATGTTTTACTCATGGCTGGCCTCGCCTGTGCGTCCTGTCTCCAACTGTGCGTCCTGTCTCCAACTGTGCGTCCTGTCTCTAACTGTGCGTCCTGTCTCCAACTGTGGCTGTCTCCACTGCGTCCGTCCCAACTGTGCGTCCTGTCTCCAACTGTGTTTCCTGTCTCTAACTGTGCGTCCTGTCTCCAACTGTGCGTCCTGTCTCCACTGTGCTTCCTGTCTCTAACTGTGCGTCCTGTCTCCAACTATGCATCCTGTCTCCAACTATGCGTCCTGTCTCCAACTGTGTTTCCTGTCTCTAACTGTGCGTCCTGTCTCCAACTGTGTTTCCTGTCTCTAACTGTCCGTCCTGTCTCTAACTGTGCGTCCTGTCTCCAACTGTGCTTCCTGTCTCTAACTGTGCGTCCTGTCTCCAACTGTGCTGTCTCTGTCTCTCTAACTGTGCGCCTGTCTCCAACTGTGCTTCCTGTCTCTAACTGTGCGTCCTGTCTCCAACTCGTCCTACATCATTTGACCATTCTGTCATGTTTGATAAGAAGTTAAAATCGTGAATCTCTCCATTACGCAATTTTCTCCATCCTCCTTTCACTTTCTGTCTTGTAGGTCCAATTGTTTCCATCGTCGTGTTTTTTAACACACTCAACCTTTTTCTGTTCTCAGCAGGGGGACCCATTTTACACGCATATAAAGCAGTAGGTAAGATTGTATTTTGTACGTATGGTGTATGCTTATGCAGTGTAATGCCTGGTGAATAGTATTTGTTTCACATGTACAAATATGGGCTAAACCACCGCAATTTGTGATAGGTTTAGTATACGTCGTAGTGAGGCACTGTGAATTCGACATGAAATGAGGTTTGTGCTTCACAGCTAGTCTAACCAATTTTCAATGGATGGTTTATTTATCGATCTGTGGAAAACATGTATTTAATTTCATGACAAATTAACGATGTTGTCTCAACTGATTGTGTAGCATTTCCCTATCGCTGGATCAGTGAGTGTTCTAAGATCTCAAACAACGGCACTATCCCGTTCTTCTGGAATGTGATGCCGTGTACTCTGGTGTACTTGCGTTTTGTTGAAATCAACGCCCTTGATATACAGAACAGTTTTCTGAATATAAAGAGGATGGTATGCAGATACGAGCCTACACGGGGTCACGTCTCAGAATACCGCAATCTTGCACTCAAGGGCGTGAGTACCAAAGCCTTTGCAAATAGGGTCCAAGACTCCTAGCGCAGAAAGTTTTGTGTAACACCATTATATGTACAAGTAAGTTTTAAGTGTGTTTGGGATTACATTACAATCGATATGAATACCTTATGCATTAAATTATGGTAACCTCGAAGGCAAACTGCTGATTGATGCAGACTGACAGGTTTGCTTTATGCTTTCGGTTTCCTGTTCCTGACATTTACTGTTCGAAACCACACGTGTGGCTTGTACACAGAATAACGCAAGCTGTAGCTATCAATACGCGTAACCTTACTGGCTCTCTTCCAAATCAGAGCTCCCATTAATTGAAAAGAATTCCCGTTACAATTCGTCATGGTCATTTTTTTAAAATCATAATCAGGTGTCTAGACCGCAGGTGGCCTTGATCCATATCCTCTCTTGTAAAAAAGAAAAGTGAAATCTCTAACAATTTCCACACAAATTGATGCGAGATGGGAATTATTCTTAGATCCGTGACTGAATGTGCGAAATTTGAACAGTTCCACTTTGAAATATTTGAAATAAATTTGTTTCTTCTTGCCATTAATATGTCACGGTATTTAGTTGAGTCATTCATAACCGAAAGCCATGATCCGAATTAAAAGTTTGAGAAAGTGCATGTAACGGCAGGTAATAACAAAATACGACATTCCTCGCTGATCTTTCATCATCCGCTGAGCCAAAAACACGTAACGTTGGCAAATTCTTCTTTTTCTTCGTCTTATCATTGTTATTGTGAACATGAATTTTAGCCCAAGATGGAGGACAGGTTGGGACTGAATTAAGTAAATGAGCTAGCCGTTTACTGTAATTTAATTTTCATTCCTTTAGCGCTTTTTATTGGTTTTCCTGTTTATTTGTTGCAGATATAAATGTGCTGTTTTAAATTTCAGTTCAGGATATAGAAATACTTTTTTTGTTCAGAGGAAAATAATTAGTAAGACGCAAGACTGTATTATATTCATTATTTTTGCTGTGCCTTCCAGATACCAAATCCTTGGAGGAAGCCCAGATCTGAAGGAGCCTTCAGAAGCTGCTGTACTCCGACGGCAGTCTCCTAGTTGAACGTTACAGCCATCATTCTCCCTGAAGACAGCGACTCAAACTGAATTTACTGAATTCATTAATTTCGCAGGATCTGAATTTTCTTGCCGTCCATCCAGAAATTAACTGCATGGTTCAGAGGCTTTCCCAAGCTGCTGGTAGTCGCTCAGGTGGTGTGGAAGCTCCTTGCGTCTGTCAGGCCTTTATAGGGCAGTCCAAGAGATGAGACAGACAGAAACGTTTCCACACGAATGGACTGATACACCCTGAATGGATTCGGGAATTTTGTAAGTAGTTTTGATTGATAGAGTTCCGACATCCTGCCTTTTTCCTCCATCTCCCTTATCTTCTTCTTTTCCTTCCTTTCTTCTTGTTACTCTACGTGCAAGTTCCTCAAAACTCACCTAGGTACAACGCAGTGAATTCTGATAAAATCTTTTGTTTTTGGCGGGGAGTAAGTTCTACCCTAAAAGTTGTTCGGAGAAATTCATTTTGGTTTCTTTGGTCCACTGCACCTCCAACTTTACATGGAATTCAAATCGAAGTTTTTTTCCTCTCAAAAGCGGTTAATCGATTTGTTGAATTGTTAATTAAGTACAAGGCTAGAATAATTTCTGACTCCATTCAATGTGATCTCTCTAGCGGATCGGTCAATGTACGAAAAGGTTCCAATCCATTCTATTTTCCCACAATCTTTCCTTTGCGATTTCTTGCCAGGAGTCTCCTACCTTCATGATGTTTGCCAGTAACGTGACGCACCAGCAACCTGGCAGTGGTCAAGTTACTAACAATGTTCCCAGAACGACGGAAGAAAAATGTCTTTGTAGGAACAAAAGATTTGTAACGGTAAAAAGTGAACATCAAAACCATCGAGTGATATGAAATAGAAAATACGTTTTTTGGAAACGTGTTCCATTCTTTTTAGCGTTGTACATCGAAGCGGCCATTTTGTGCAATAAATTAGTCACGGATGAACTGCAGCACGTTCGCCCTAGATAGCATTTGGATCTCTGGGCCTGTTTCTTGGTACGCTAATCCAGTTGTGAGTTCATTACTGAGGTTTCTGCGCTGGGCGTGGCAGGTGGCCAAACAGAACACTGACGATTGTGTGACGTAATTGAGATGTGTGCTCCAATACACTTTCTACGTACCCGTGATACATCCGCCATCTTGTTTGCAGATGTGACACAATACGAGCCTTACTCCTTAATCGCCATCATATCATTGTAAGCCTTGTTTGTCGAAATGAAAGAACGTTTTTGATTGTTTAGGTTTACTTTGTTTTATTATTATTATTACTATTATTATTTCTTCCTGTCCTTAATTTTCCTTCTCTATGTAACAATCAGTTCTAGACAATGGTCACGCTACTGACATATTTCAGAAGCACCCTTTTCGAATCTCGATCGGTGAACCGGCTATTTTCGTTTGGGCTGTGTGAGCTTCCCTCAGTCCCTCCAGGCGCATGCAGGGAAATTACCTTCAGAACTGGCTGTTGCAGCCTCCTTCCTAATTCCTGTTGGAAATTTGTGGTTTTCTTTTTAATTATCTGCTTGTATATTTGAATTAGCATCGTTATAACAAAAATCAACTGTCTTTATTCTTCACTCCCTACCGAAAGTCGAGATCGAGAAGGCAACACTTTTGCTGTGTATTCGGGAGATTCTGGGTTCAAATCTCGACTCTTAGATCTGTTATACTGATTTTTTTGGTGATTTTCCTCATTCCCTCCAAATTAATTCTTGGATAGTATATCAAACAACTCGACGACCGCTTTCTTCCACGTCACTTCCGCTTCTCTTCCACTTCGTCCTTTATCCTGTAACTCGACGCTTGTAATCTGAAAGCGTCGTTAGTTAAACCGTAAGTAAATGAAACAGTTTTCCCTTCCGCTTCTGTACGAAAAAGGGCTGCGCCATCTACATTACAACCAATGAATACAGAACTCGCGTGAGCGGTTAGACAGTTGTGTTCGTTGTCGCAGCTTCACGGATTTCTCCACGCCCTAATCGCTTAGCAAAGTGACAGTTTTGACAGGGGTAGCTGACTTACTGGGTCGTGCTCACAATGGATCATAGATCACACTGAATGGATTTCCTGCTTACTCTGAGGATTTATTGTGTCCACTGAGTCTTGCGACGACAGTATAACGTATAAGGTGACATGCAATAGAAGCCAGGCGGAGGGTGGCCTGACAGAGAGCAAACAGATTATTAACAACAAGACAGGCAGAGCATGTGTAACGTAACAATTTGGTGCGTTCGCTTAACCATTATTTCCGTGGAAAAGCAATAAGTTTTACATATTCTGAGTGTGTGCCTGTAGGCTTAGTTATCCAGCATGCAAAGCGCATGCGCCGTATTATATTGTGATCTGTGCCCTGTCTGGCTGTAAGATATTTTTCCACATTATCTCATAAACGGCACGATTTTCGGGAAAAAAATTATTAACATAAAATGTGTGTTTTGATTTTCTCTGCAGCTTTTATCTGAAACATTTCTCATTCTAAGAAAAATTCAACGAGATATTATCATAAATGTACACAAGTCTTCATGTAGAATAGTCTACCCGTCATTTTTTTCTCAGATTTTAATGAAACTTGAATTTTCTTGACAGATTTTCGAAAAATACTCAAATATCAAATTTAATGGAAGTCCGTCCAGTGGAATCCGAGTTATTCCATGCGGACAGGCGGAGAGACATTACGAAGCTAATAGTCACTTTTCGCAATTTTGCGAACGCGCCTAAAAACGGGAGTGAGATTGCAGTCTCTCCTCTAGGTCTATATACATTCCAGGTTATGGATCCGCTAGTCGCATTGTACGTGCCTAAGTCGAACTGTCTCCTACGTTCATAGTTGCAAGTTGCTGCAGTGGTCATCTTCCCTGTTGCAACTTGTCAGTATCTCCCACAACGTTGATACTTTTCAAGTTTTAGCGAGTGGCTGCTGTGCTCTTTTGTTTGGCCTCGAATAGTTTTACGTATTTTCTTTAAAGACTTTTTACTCACACACTCACACTCTTTCTACTTTCTCACCTTCCTTCTATGTTTTCTTTTTGCAGTGACTGTTTGTTCTTGCTGACTGTCCTTGTTTTTTTGCTACACTTCTTTATTCTTATAGCTTTGATGTAGTCCTATGTGTAACAATTCTTTCATTACAACTGATGTTTTAATGAACCCATTATTTCTTCTGAGGTTTTAAGTTTCTCGCGGCGGTGGCTGTAGGAACTGCAGTCTTCTGTTGTGTGAAATCTGGTACAGCGTTCGGCCGTTGTACAAGGACGTGCTCTCTGCGTCATCAGCAGGCATATCGATGATGATGGAGGAAGCAGGTTCCTCTAAAATGTCGGTGTATCTAGCAGATTACACGGCATCAGATCACACAATATAACAATCCTCGATTATTTCATAACATATTGGTCCAGTAGTTTTGTTTCATACTTTCGCGTAAAGTAAAGTATAGGTAAAGTTGTTCTTCTTACGCCATGAAAATGGGGGGGGGAAAGGATGTTTAGCGCCACGAATTCTTAAGCTCGGCGCTACATGGAGGTAGTTGTTAGGTTGAAGAGCCTTTCGCCTTATTCCCAGAGAAGGTTCTCTGATGACCATCGGATAGGAGGCTGGGTGGGCCCCAAAGCCGGTCTGCACTGCCCCTGATCGGGCTTTCCACGGAATTAAGCTGCAAGCAGCATTATGCGTCCTTGTTAACCCTTATTGGTCTAAAGTCGAGCTCAAATCGACATGTTATTTTGCAGTGTTTCATGTTGGTTTTGCCTAAGCTACTGTTACGTAGTGGCCGCTTTTGAACTTTTAAGATTAGAGATTTTCTTGAAAATTAATTTCAGACCAAAGTGTCGGAATTCACAAGAATAATTTGGACCGCCGAGGGTTAACACTCAAATTTGACCTCTATGTGTGTGTGTGTGTGTGGGGGGGGGGGGGGGGGTTAACGAACAGTGACTCCACTGAATGCTAAAACTTCATAATCTATTTTTAGCCCACATATTTCAGGTTCTCGCTGCGATGACTGTAAAGTTTTCTGTTTTTTGTTATGTGACGCAGTATAGTATAATGGTACCGACATTTTAGATTAACCCACTGCACAAATTATCGCGGTAGATCTGTAGATAATGATGGAAGCAACAGGTTATTCTAAAACGCCAATATGTTTCTACCAGACTACACGGCGTCACATCCTAGACGACAGATATTATTCATGTGATGTCAGACGCGGTTCTGCCTATCAGAAAGCATCAGCAGTAGGTGAGTAGCCCTGTCAGTCCCCTGTGATTTATACGTTGATTAGAGCAGCACCGCTAACTGCAGTGTGTGATGTTCCAGGTCTGATGACGTGTGATTATCTGGTTCAGCGGCGCCGGACTCAGCACGAGTAAAATGGAACGTCAATAAAGTATGACAGTTGCAGCCAATTACAGCGCGAACACCGTAACAAGGTTTATGATTACGTGTACCTGCGCGCGCAGCTGTTTCGTTCTGTCATTATTAATGAGGCGAGCACCGCAGCGGCACGAAGCTGATGCGTCGTATTCAAGAACGAAGACAATCAGTTTGGGGGGGGGGGGGGAATGTTGAGTAAGTTGGTAATATTGTTTGAAACTGTAAATTGTAAGAACTGTGCGCTGACAGGGAGGTCGGTCCTTACGCCGTGTTTGTGAACCTCCGGCCTGCTTGCATGTTTTCATCTCATAGATTTCGGTCATATGTGGTACTGTATATTCTACACTGAAAGTTATGTTAGTTTCATTTTTGTCTGTATCATTTTCGAAATGCCAAATTCCTCAAGAAAAAATTAAATTCTAGACTACGTTCCTTTCTTGGAAAACTCTTATATTTAAATATAGTTTTTGTGTCCATTTTATGTTTCCTGCCGTAGACCTAACACTTCACCGTGCTCTTCATACCACGTGCTGTAGCCACGGATATTAGCTGTAGCCACGGATATTAAGGCGATATGCAAGTATTGCATTAGATATTTTTATGCTGTTCAAGTCCTCACTTATCATGTGTTTTATTAAATTACGGTGTAAATGTTACTGTCTTAATGTGAGTGCTTATTCATATTTAAGTTCAGAGCTATTATGTAAGCATGTTTTGATATTAATGAGGAAGTCTAACCCCAGACGAAAACGGGTACTTCTCTTTGTTTGTGATATAACTAGCGTATCACTCATGAAACAGTAATTTGTCGTAATCACCGTTACGCAATTTTACAGGAGACAGAAAAAAACTTGACCGATCCTCAATAGACCAACACTTAAGCATGTTATATTTTTACGAAAATACAAGGACAGTTTTTTTTTTTTTTTTTTTTTTTTTGTGGACACAACATTTTGACAGAAGGTGTGTTTGTAACCCCAAATGTCTAATAATGCGGGAATCTCAGTTTGACGAATTGTGTGGGTTACGACAAATTGCTGTTTCATGAGCGATACGCAGTTGCCTGAGATCGGTAATTTTTATTTGAAATATTTTCGATATGGTTCGTATTAATGAAGCTCGGTTATGATATTATATTTTAGTGTAGATTTACATTTAGTGCTCATTAGTGTTATTTTTGTGTATGTGTTATATTAGTGACGCTGTCAGTGCCTCAAGCCGTAATATAGCGTCGAATAATGGGAAGATTAGTGATGAATGAACTCTAAAGAACGTTGGAGTATATGTAATATCCTGGCTTTTGTGTGAAGGAACTGTGGGAAAGTACCACATATTTGTCAGGATAGCCGGTCACAGGGTCGAGATATGAACCTAGCACCTTGCGAATACGAGGAGGAAGTGCTAAGGACTTTCCCATAACAATATGACGTCTCTGACCACGCGACCAGCCATCGGCCAGTAAGGGAAGTAGGAGAGTAATGAACATATGTATTAGAAGCAGAACAGAACATTATGCCTACATCATAATTAGACATTTTTCACACCAAAAAATATGGCCACAAATCAATAAATTGTAACACAGCACAGATATTTGTATTTTGTGCTATGTAAGTACATATGTACTAACACTGAAGTAGCTTACAGTGCAGCCATACGTGTGCAACTCTTGAGAAACCGATAGATCATTTCATCAGGAAATTCACCGCATTTTGTAAAGACTTGAAGTTTATTGCCTTGCCCACAGTCGTCCCTTACTAGGTCCTACCCAGAACCTGTTTAATCCAAGTCCTCACGCCCATCATATTTCTTTAACTTCCAAGATGTCGGGATTATATCTCGATTTGGCCACTGCCACTTCCTTTCAAATCCTTTCAATTTCACTGTTGCTTTTTCATCCTGCCATTCGACGCGTATGCAGTCTGATTTATCTGACAGAGTAGCATATAAACCACAATAAAACTTCCGATTTAATTGGTTGTTTATCTCTCATTTACGCCAGGCCTCCCAGTAGGCTCTTTCTCGACCAAAATTCTTCATGCATTTATTTTCTCTCCCATGCATGGCTGCCCGTCCCGTCCGCCTTAATATGATTACCCTAACATGATCTACTGAACATTACAAATAAGTAGGCTCTTGAATATACCGTTTTCTCCATCCTCCAACTTTCTCCCTCTTGGGTCAGTAAACTCCCCTCAGCACCATGCTCTCGAGCACTCACCCCATACACGACTACAGACAAAGTTATAACTTTGAATGTTTACGTTTGCACGGTTTAGTTAGCACACTGAAAGATAAGATAAAGATGACCGTCGTATGAACTTCGGAACAGACTTAAATTATTTGTGTGGAAAGTTGTGTTGATGGTGTTTGTTACATGTCTCTTCTTCATTCTTTCAAGTTAAATTTGTTACAATAAATAACTTTTGAGACTGCGCAAAGCGTAACCTGGCTATATATGAGGGGGGGGGGGGGAATCGACCATAAGTAGTAGGAACTTTAATTTATGAAGGAGTCAAGTTTGAAAGACAGGGAAGATTGGTTTGAACCAGCTCTTTATTATACATACACTCCTTTTCCTCACTCTTGCCACATTGTTTTTTATTTGCCCATTTTCAACTCAGGAGCCAAAAAAATTCTCTTAGGCAGAAAAAAATATTGGAGGGCCATTTGCCCCCCGCTTTCCCCCAGTTTACGCCTATAAGACTGCGTATCCATTCAGAGAAAAACGAACTGCTGATAAAATATGGGCGATGACAAATTGCATTTTTTCTTTCTACCACTGAAATGTTGATGACAGGTTTACATTTTGAGTTCCACGGCCCTGAGGTTGGTAATGGAAGAAATAATTTCAGCTTACATAGGCCTAGTGTTCGTAGGTGAACGAGTTTATCAAAAGAAAGGTTAAACAGCTGCTGACATTCGACTAAAATTCTGAAGTTCATTGTCAACTTGATTTTAGAAACTCCCTTTCTCTGTAGAGAAGGCCGCATTCCTTTGTGTCCAGAGATGTGACAGCTTGATCACACGTTCAGACCTTGGAGGGGAATCACAAGGAAGTGAAAGGACCGTATCATATTAAAAGTCGGCAAATAAAGTTATAGAATTTCTTAGGTAACACACACTTAAGTAAAGTCCTGAGGGAGTCACACTTGCAGCGCCTTGATTCTGTTATTCCCCCTAGAGTTCAAATTTGTGAACAGTGTCAAGAAAACTTAGAGCTAGATGCATTATAGTTTCCAGCGCGCCTTTCTACTTTTTACACACACACACACACACGGGCGCGCGCTTTTTCTCCGTATATTAGCAGCATATTTACAGCCAATCATGTTCGATCCGTATAATGGAGACAGAATGTGTCCTCCGTGAGGTAAGAACAGAGGCTGAAGACACCGTTAAGGATGGTACATAATAGAGCTAAGCTGTTTCTTAGGCCTGAGCTAGTACGTCGCAGGGAACACAGTAAAGACCAATAAGAGCGAGATATCGTAAATGTACGTAGGTCTTCATATGAAGTGGCTGTCATTGTTGTCCGATTCGAAACGAAACCGGAATTTGGCGACAAATTTTAGTAAACGTGTTAAATAAGTGTAATATGCAAGTCCGTCTGGTGGGAGTCGTCGCACTCTGCCATACGGACAGACATGACGAGGCAAGCAGTTACAGTTTGCAGCTGCTCTGCGAGTGCGCGTGATGGTACTGACAGGATGTCTCGATGGCCTGTCAGTCTGCGACCGGAATGAAACGTGAATTTTGATTTGAAATGCATGTAACTGACTCTGTGCTTAAACCATTTTTTTTTTCTTTTTCCATGGCGCAACAGCCCCTGGTGGGCCAGGGCCTCCTCATTATCGAGGCTTCACTCAGACACACCACACTCGGTAGGACTCCTCAGCCTGACGCAAAGACCTCTACCTCACAACACACAACACTCGAACCCGCACTCCCAGCAAGCAAGCTGCCGCAGACCTACGCCTTAGACCACGCGGCCACTGGGATCGTCTCCACTCAGCTGGTCGAGAAATTTCCCGTATTCGATGGATTGCGAAGGTACGTTACTGTGGTCACAAAAGCCTGCCTCTAGACCACAAAACAGATTAATGTCTAACAATTTCATGTATTTTATTTAAAAGTTCAGGTTTCGTACTTGTCATCCTAAGCCTAAATGGTCCCTTAAAAATGGCGAACCAAAAACAAAATGTCGGACATTTTATATTGTTTGTCATGTTTTAATAAATTAGAATACCCTTTCTTGTGTTTATTTTCTTATATACTTTTTAGTTATCAGCTTCAGTATTAGAGGTGCCTGTCTGCCTTATTAAAACTTGGCCACAGTGACAATATTTTAACCATAAGTGACAAAAGTGGCAAGTTAAGTACTTCATGACGAGATGAACTGAAGAAGGACATGAAGACGTAGGCGTAATTTGGCTAATAACACGGGGGGGCAAAATCGACCATGGGTATCAGCACCTTTAATTTACGAAGGAGTCAAGTTAGAAAAATGGAGAAGGTTCGTTTGAAAGCAAGGTTTTAATTTTTTCTCTCTCTCTCTTTACACCACCCAAATTATCGTTTACAAAATATTTATATTTTTTATTTGCTCCCTTCCACTCAGTAGGCAAATAACTATTCTTATGTATAAAAGATATTGGAGGGGCATTTGCCCCCTCGCACCGCCGAAGTTACGCCTATGCATGAAAATTTTTGAACATCACAAATTATCGACAAGATAGTAATCTACCTTGGCGCGAAACCGGAAACGAAGCATAATGCCATGGGCGGCGGCAGGGACGGGGGAAGACAGGCGTCTGCCGAACTCCTGCTTATTTGGGGGAAAAATGAATATTGGAAAAGTTGAAAGAATAAATAAATATGTCAAATTTAATGCCAAAAATAAAAGTAACTTAACATTTTTGTTAACCTTGATTTCAGGCTTCCGCCGCGATGTTGATGAGATCTGCGTTCTTCTGGGATATTACGCGACGTCGTGTGGTAATTGTTCACCGACGGTTCGAGACAACGTATCTGTGCCATCTTCACGGGTCAAGAGTCCGAGAAGAAAAGAAAGAAAGCCGGCAACCTGTAACGTAGGTGCTACATGGGAAGGTGCGCGTGGGGTGGTAATCAGTAGGCGTGATGACAGCCAATAGGGTTGAACCAGGATGAGGGAAGGGTGATGGAAACAACGTTAAGCAGTGGGGATACCGAGAGTGCAGTCAGCTAAGACTGATGGAAAAGCATATTTGGAATAAAGTACGAGTAAGGGAGGAAAATATAAAGATAAGGCCAAATAAATAAAAGACAAATAAAACAAAAAATTAAAATTAGAAAATAAAAATAAATAAACAAATTACGAGAAGAAAAAACCAAAACAGCGAGAGGGAGGGGAAAGAGAGACACGTAAAGTGGCCAGTGGGATACCGGGGCGAGAAACTGTCCCAGGGCGGCCAAGTCGCTGCCAGTGCAACAAGGTGAGAATAATGGGAGAAAAATTCATAGAATGCAGCAATAACAAGGAAGGGAAGTATACCAAACAAACGAATGTATAAATGAATAAAGGAATTATAAATAATTAAATAAATAAATAAATAAAAATAATAAAAATATAAACAAAATAGAGTAATCAAAATAATAATAATAAAATGAAATAAGTAAAAAATAAAAATCTAAATAATAAATAAATAAATAAACAATAAATAATAAATATAAGAAATAAATAATAAAAAGTATAAAAAAGTAAAGAAAAATTAAAAATAAAGAATATACACATACATAAAAAACAAATCGATAAAATAACAAAGGAGAGTACAAACAGTATGAATAAAAAGGAAAAGGAACCAGATAGCAGATGGAGGAAATGAAAGAGGGGAGAAGAGCAGCTAGAGCCACGGAGAAGAAATAGAATGATAGAAACAGATGGAGCTTAAGGAAAAACAGCACTGGGAAATGGGAGAATGTGGAAGAGGAAGAGGGATAATGTGGTCCTCAAATGGATCGTGGGCTAGTCGCCACTAATGGGGTGGGGGGGGGGGGGCACCGTCTACTTTCCTGAATAAAGCTGGAATAATATTGTTAACGGCGTAAGCGTTAGTTTGTAAGCAAATTTTCTGGCTGCTCCTCGTTGATGGTACCCATGCATCTTGGCTGCCCGGAGTGTTCTGCGATAATCTACCGCTGAACATACGCCAGTTCATGTGTACCGCCACATGGAGACACCTGTGAGTGGGCTCCAGCTCTACTGATGGACTTATGTTCCACCAGATATTGCCTCCAGACAGAAACAAAGGCTGGGCAGAGGTAGGGCCCTATTCGTAGCAATTCACGTAATTGTGGAACGATTTTAATTCATTCATTCTGTAGTCTGTCTCACGACAGGTCCGTAGCCTTTTCCAAAACAAGTTCTCCACAGGGTGCGATCTAGTGCTTCCTCTATCAATTTCCAGTATCTTCTCTTTTCCTTAAGGTCATCCAATAGCTGCTTACGCCTTCTTCCTCGTCTTCGCGTCATTCCTATCCTTCCTTCTAACTTTCCTTCAATCATGTGTTTTAGAAGGCAGTTTCTACGCAAGATGTGACCAATCCAGCTACCCTTTCTTCTTTTGATTGTAGGTATGATATTACTGTCCTCCTTGACTCTGTGTAATACTTCTTCATTTCTCACACGATCGGTCTAACTGATCTTCTCCATTCTTCTCCAACACCACATTTCAAAACTTTCCAGGTACTTCTGATCTACTTTCCGAAGTGTCCAGTTTCAGCACCATATAAAGCTGTACTCCAAATGTAGCACTTTACTAGTTTCTTCCTTAAATTTAAGTTCAGTTTGCTGGTGAAAAGATTCTTCTTCTTGTTGAATGCTTCTTTTGCTATGGCAATTCTGTTTTTAATTTCACGTGTACACCTTGCATCATTTGCTTCTTCTTTAAGGCAATCATTTTAACTTCAATGAAATCTCTGGACCACTCTCCAGTTATACTCGTATATATGCTGTTGATCAGCTGTGTCATTAGTCTGAGACCACCTTCTCCCAACAATTTCAGTACATCCCCAGGTACATCATCATCTCCTGTAGCCTTCTTATACCTCATCTCCTTTATAGCTTTTTCCACTTCACCTTTCAAAATATAAGGGCCTTTCTGGTCTTCATCTACTTCAGCTTCAGGTTTGACTTTTAGGTGTTCTGGTCGATTAGCTCGATCGTAGAGCTCTGTAACATAATTCTCCCAAATTTGCAGTACTCCTCTGATCTTTTTTTTATATTCCCTTGAGATTCTTCGATGGCAATGTTTTGAATCCCATGGTTTTCTTTCCAACTTAGTTCCTTTTTCTTCATGTACATTAGTTCATAACGTCCTATTCTTTGAAATTCTATGATCTCGTCGCATATACTCTCCAGATATTCCTTCTTGGCGTTGTCCGTGGCTCTTTTCAATTCGTTCCTCAGTCTTCTGTAGTTCCTCCTTCCTTCTTCGTTGTTGATATTCTTCCATTTCCTTCGTTTATCCATTTTGCTAATCATTTCCTGTGTAATCCATGGTTTTCTTGCTCTCCTCTCGACTTTTCCAACCAAATCACTCATACTCGCAGTATCTAACACACATTTCTTGATATTGTTCTACTGCACTTCCACATTTCTACTTTCACATTTGATTGCACCAAGTTTTTCTTCTAGACTATCGTGTACTTCCTGTCGTTGAGCATACAGCTTCTCCAAATCCCATCTTGGTTTTCGCTTGTGGAACGTCATGATATTCTTCAATCCGGTGCAGATCGTTGCAACAAGTAAATTGTGGTCAGAGTCAATATCTGCTCCAGGCAGTGTCTGCACATTCTTCACACTGTTCCTGAATCGCTGTTTCACTAGTACATAGTCCAATTGATATCGACTCCTATCCCCTGATGATTTCCAGGTGTATAATCTTCTTTTAGGTTTTTTGAACCATTTGTTTGTTATAACCAGTCCATTTCTTTCACAGAAGTCAATTAGCATTTGACCTCTCTGATTCCTCCTTCCCAGTCCATATGGTCCAACAATGTTGTAATGTGCTTTATCTCCAACCACACATCTCCCTTTATAATCGTATTTGTCTCGCCTTTTCCATCCTCTTCAAGAATTTCTTCAATTATATCATACAACTCTTCCACTTCGTCATCTTCATACTCCGATGTTGGCGTGTACACTTGCACTATCAAAATACTTACCGGTCCTGCCTTCAACTTAACAGCTATGATTCTGTCACTATATACACTATTCTTAACAACACTTTTCACTATGCTTTTATGCACTACTATTGCTACGCCTCTTTCAGTCCCGTCACCCCCGGAATAATACACTGTATAATCACCACTTCATATTTCACCTTGACCCTTCCACCGCACTTCACTAACACCTAGCACAGACACTGCGTTCTTTTGCATCTCCTTCTTCAAACGTTCGAGTTTTCCTCCTTGATTCAAGGTCCTTACGTTCCAAGTTCCTATCTTGAAGCTGTGATGTTCCTTCTCCTTCTTCTGCTTCTGTTTGTAGTCCTCGGTGGAACTCCTACAGCGTTGTGTCTCCTCTAGAAACACTCCCTCCCCGGAGATCCGAATGGGGGAGTAGTTTACCTCCGGATTGCTTTGTCTCCAGAGGAAGCATCTCGCATTTGTCTCTGTTTCAGGAAGAGACTATCCAGGAAGAGTAAAAATATGGTAGTTTTTCCATTTGCTTTCCACATCGCAGTACAGCAGCAGCTTAGACCACTCTGGTCATGCCTGTTGCTATACGATCATGAACCATCTGGAGCATCATTTGCTCTGTGCTTCAAGTCGCTACTGATGTCGCTGCTTCCGGCATCAGGGGAGTTTTTATTGGATTTCCCATCTCCTATCTCTTCGTCTGGTTCCTACCCTCTTGATCTGTCCGGCTTGGGAGACCCTACTGGTAACCATGCTACCGCCCACAGATTAACTACTCTACCGACGGCTTAGCTCTCAGGGTCACTGGAACTCACAAGCCCCTCCACTACGACAAGGTGGAGACACCAACAAAGGGGATGATTTAAATGTTTAAATTTGCAGGTGATAACCAGATGACAGAAGCAGTCACTTCTTACACGCGATCTGGTGAGTGAAGACTGAACTTTAATGGTCGTTGGCACTATTGCATGACAAGTTGTCACAACTGTAATTTTCGCGCCATGTACGTATCGTCTCCCGCGTTGAAAGTGAGGTTACAAAGAGAGGTACTCTGTGTTGCTAGTAGTGTATAATACAGTAGTAAGAATGGGTGAAATGGAAGTTGATCAGCGTATAAGGGATCTCCAACGCGAATATTTGGACTTCTTAGATGACGAGGTACTGAAGCTTTTTATTGTACTTTATGTGCAAAGACATTTCGGAAAGCCTGAATACGGTGATAAGTTCACGTATAGTCTTTCTGCTGTAGGATAAAGTACAGTGATGGTGCATTTTGTTGTACCATGTTGAAGCCCTAAGCAAACACTAACGACCAAGACTAAGCTGCGGTATTCCGTTTCAGCGCAAGAACATCATGTCATATTCTAAACATACTGAAATAGTATAGAATTAAACAGCAGATACTTTGCGGTAGGAGGTGAGGCTTCACAACTGTCAGGAATCAAATTTCCACAAGAACTTTAATATGTGCCAACATTTTTAAGCAGTATTTATTTTTCATTCATTCATTTATTTCACATTAAGAAATCCAAATCAGGCAACCCAGCTGTAGGATATGGAACATGTCATATTTCAGTAATAGTCTAATACAAGCGCTCTGCAGGGCTTCTTTGCTCTTAACCTTCAGTTCTGGTAACAGGATCGTGTGAAAATTTCTTATCAGGGAGGCAGGAAATAGATCTGGCAGTGACCTTTAACCTTCTTCATATCCAACAATCTTAAGGAATTATATTTCATTTATGCATCTCACATAAGTTGTATTGTAATCAGTACTGCATAGGAACCTGTCATCCTACTGCCAGTGTTGTGTTCTCGGCCAGCAACGTAATGTGTTTTAAAGTAATTTTATAAATCTTATAGGATGTGATACCTTACCCTGTTATATGAATGTGTTCAGTGTGGCACATAACAGTAAGTTTTATTGAGTTCATGCATTAGAAAATTACGTTGTGGTGCTGCAGTGATTAAAGTGAAGCCAGATACTGTTTGAAGTGTAATGTTTCTGGAATGAGGAGAAGTGAACTTAGATCTAAATTTTACACCAGTCATGCACAGTATGCAGGAGAAGAATGCATGTCTGGATGGTCATTTGTGACCAGGTGGATTTTGACCAATTTTGATATGAATGTTGTGCCACTGGATGCTACCCCAGTTTAATGCTTTTTAATTTCTTATAGTTGGTAGTGGCAACCTGGCAGATGTCCGAGTTTGTAAGGCACTAGTGCAGTAATGCATTGTTGTAACCATAGTAATAAGATGAGCTGTAGTACCAGTAGTAACCATAGCAATGATGGCAACGGAAGGAATCACAGTAATGAACTTTGAAAGTTTATGAGCTGCTCATACACTCAGGTGTAGAATTAGAATATGAGATGGAAGGAATGCATGGGGAGACTGTGCACTCCAGTACAGTTTGCAGTTTTATGTTGTTGTTTGTGTGAATGTGATATTAATGTTTACATTACAGGAAAGTGAAGGAACCTACTCTCAACTTGTGAAGGACTTGGTCGCAGATAAAGGCAAGAGGCTTCTGATCAACATAAATGATTTGCGTCGCAAGAATCCTGTGAGAGCTGCACGGTTTGTTAGTCTTGCCTCATAGTGTTTGTATGTTACATGGGTTTCTTGTCATATGGCATGGTGGGTCCTCAGGAGAAAGCAAGTATATTGATAAGCAGTTGTGGACAGCCAACAGAGTGTTTTTGTCTGCCCTCGGGATTAAGCAGGGGACTGACAACTCCTTACCATAAAAAAAGTGGCATGTTAACAAAACTTTATGTAGGGCCTCTGATGGATTCTTTGGAATGATCAAGGTGTGTGTGTGGACTGGATTTGTCTGGCTCATGGCAGGGTCTAGTTGTGAGATGGTCACTTCTATGGTTAGCTGTGTGAATGTTAGCTTCTCAGTAAGGAGTTTTCCCCCATGGAGACCAGATATCACCAAGTTGTTAATTGTCACTGATGTTTAGGATAAAATTTGTATTTAGTGATTCCATGTGCAGTCATCAGATATTTTTATACATAGTACAACAGTGCTGAGTGCAAAGAAATTAAGGTACAAGGTACAATCTTGAAGCTGAAGTTTTTATACTTTTCTTCACTACCTTCAACTAAATGCCTGGAGAGTACCTTCAAACATGCTGTGACCCTCTCCTTCCAGATCCTTCCCTAATGACCATTTGTTGTAATCACATGATTTGATGGGCATTCTGCAGTTGAAACACGTTGTAAGATTATTTATGTCTGTTTATTTGCTTCAGCTTGCTGAACAATGCATTTGAAGAACAGCTGGCATTTCAGCGGGCACTGAAGGAGTATGTAGGTAGTTTGGATCCTAGTTATGCTAAAGAAAATGAGGAGCTATTTGTTGCTTTTGAGGGAAGTTTCGGCAACAAACATGTAACACCTCGTACTCTGATGTCCAAATTTCTTGGAAACCTTGTTTGTGTCGAAGGAATTGTAACAAAATGTAAGTTGTTTTTATTATGTGATATAGGTCTTAAATTTTTTAATGGATTTAATGTATCAGATACACATTTGATTGGCTTGGTGTTCACTTCCTTTGGTGATACATATATGAGGGCATATCCAAACGTTCCTGGCCTGAGTCAGTTTCAAATATACACTTATCTTTGTTATTTGTTATCATTTTTCCCTTCAAAGTAGTCCTTTCCTGAGTTCATATAACAGGTCCAGCATTTCTGCCACTACTGAACGCACCACTGGGCTGTGATTTCATTCTCAGAAACAAGAAAAATTCATAAAGAGTCAAATCAGGCAAGTAAGGAGGGTGGTTGACCACAGCCATATGTTTACCCATCAGATATTGCAGCTCTGACAGAGCAGTGTGTGCTGGCACATTGTCATAGCAAATCAGCCAGTCCTTCTTTTGCCATCTTTCCATCTTTTTAGCCAACTTGCTCTCACAAACATTACAGACCCTCCCAGTAGTAATGCTGGTTAACTGTCTGGCCTGGAGGAACAAATTCCTGGTGATTAATGCCCACCTAAGTAAAAAAAAAAAAAAATCACCAGCACCCAGTTGATGTTTGATCCGATTTGCCTTGCTGTCTTTGGACATGGCAATGATGGGCTTTTCCACTGAAAGAACTGCTGTTTGGTTTCTGGGTTATAACAGTCTCCTGCATTTCTGGTGCAGTTTTCCTGGATGTGGAACAAAACTTAACACAAATGCATTGATCTTTCAAAGCAGCCATTAGAAAATTTCAGATCACACTGAACATGCACTACAATAAACACCTGCTGAGAAGCAATACAGAGGGTTGTGTGTGCAAAACATACCACACTGATTCAGGAGATAATGATACTGTGGCACCTAGTGGCAGAAAGCTGTACTGCCTACCATTGTTGGTCATAGTGATGAGATTAGGACCTTCCAGACATGCCTTTGTACTTGTGCTTTGCTATGCCTTACGTTGTGTCAGACCATGATGGAAACATGGGTAGAGTGGTAACTGCATGTGCTTCATACTATTCTTAATCCTTTGGCGCTGGAATTAAATGGCCAGTGTGATGTACAGCAGATTGGAATTTAAATGGGTGCTGTATAATAAAAGCCATGCTATTATGTTAGCTATACCTATCATTCAGCATTTTGAGAATCTCATTGTGTGACAGGTGTACGTGACACAAGGTGTCAAAGTGTTAATTAACAGCAGTTATTTCTGTCAACAGCAGTAATTGATTGGTATTTGTAATGGTGATGCAGTGTGTTTTCTTTGTGGTAGGAACTGGATTTTGAAATGTTATTTAGATGGACTTTAGACATCAAAGTGACAATTGGTGCTGTGAGCTTATATGTCACTGAGCCATTTAAGTGGTTTCTGAACACTGCAGACTTGGGAAGACATTCTTGTCCAGTGGGACCAGATTTGGTGCTACAGTGAAATACAGATCACCAAGCAAGCTGTACTTCAGAATGCAGACTGTAAACAAAAATTGAAAATTTCCTGAGTATATAATTTTTAGCAACATTGTGGTAGGTCAGTTGTTTAAAAGTTTTTAACAACTAGGCTACAACAGATGTTAGTTCTAGCTTGGAATTCTTGGAACAAATGCTAGAATGCTAGGAGAGTTTGTATGGATGTGATATCAGGAGCGCTTGCAGAAGATGTCGCCATCACAGTAACCGATTGCTCAGATTTTCCAGTAAGTGGGCTTAGCAGTCACTAATGATAACATCTTATTGAACAGCATGACTCGCTCAGGTTATGATCAGATACTGAAATATTTCATGATCAAGTGTCCACAGGCACAGAAGACCATTCGGCAGCCAGTAATGCTGCTGGAGTTATATTTTTCCCCCATATCAAAGTGTCATTATTTTCTAAATTTTCTTATAACTTAATTTGTAGGCAATAGGAATGAGGTTGGAAATGAACAGACTGGGTGAGAGATGGTATAATGGTTTGTGTTGTTTTTATTGGTTTCACAGAAGTAATTTCTTTCTGTTGCTGTACATAAGGCATTGTGGCTGCTTCCTGTGTACATTCAACTCTGTGGTTATCTTTCAGGTTCCCTTGTCCGTCCTAAAGTAGTACGCAGTGTCCACTATTGTCCTGCAACAAAGAAGGTCATAGAGCGTCAGTACACAGACCTGACATCATTTGATGCATTTCCATCCAGTTCTGTCTATCCAACAAAGGTATGCTTAGTGATACCCATATGTTAGTGTTTTCCCTAGTAATGTTGTGACAAACTGGATAATTTTTGTGACCAGATTGTTGGGTTGCTGCAGCAGTAAAGCTGTAAGGTGTGTATGTCAAAGGTAACAGCTGTGAATCTCTGACACGCGCTACAAGGTATCCAAAGCCAAATATTGCTTTGTACTGATCGGCACTTACGATTCTTCAGGAACTCCCAGGTTTGAACCTGATCCCAGAAACCAGCTATCCTGACATTTTATTGTCATATTCCTCATTCCCTCCAGGAAAATGCTTGGTTTGATGGCCTTTCCAGTTCATTCATAATGACCCTTCCATTCAGTGTCATGTAATTAATGTATTTAAAAAAGCATTGTTGAACAGTGCTATCATCATGACTGTACTCAGCCTTTCCACATGAATGTCATCATAGAACCTTAAGGTTGGCCACAATGATCACCTTCAAAATTGTTACTAAGTCACTGTTAATGACCTTGCAATGCCACTTATTGTTACACAGTAATCCCTTGTGTAACCCAGCTTCATTAACATGGTTTTTGTAATATGTGATGTGTATTTGACCATAGTTTTGTAAAACATGGGTTAGCTTGTGCACAGGTACAGATCTAAGGTGCAGGGCCTTAACTGTCACCGCAAGAATATTTGTGTCGGAGAGTGTAATGCACTGTTCACGCTTGGCATACATATGTTGCTGTCACCAATGTGATAAACATTGGAACTGTAGCCATGGAAGCACAGCAGTGCATTCTCTGTCTTGTTGCGCTACATATGTCACTGCCGAGGATATGGAACACACTTAGGTCATCATGTAAAGTGCCTAGTACTTTTGTCCATTCTTAACCAAATTTGGATTTGAGTGACAGATTTTTATAAATGTCTCCAATATAATTCAAAATTTCACACATTAATACACTTTTGAGAGAAAAAATGCACAGTTTTTATAATTAAATCACAATGGTAGGTGCAGGACCATTGTGTTTTAATGGGTTAGTATAATATCCTGAAGTGTGTGTTGTAGTGTGATATATGTAGTGCTATAGTAAGGTGTGTAATTGCAGGATGAAGATGGCAATACTCTTGAGACTGAGTATGGACTGTCAGTGTACAAGGATCATCAGACGATTTCTATTCAGGAAATGCCTGAAAAGGCTCCTGCAGGTAATCACATCATATACTTCCTTAACCTTGAACTGTTACATTTTTTACATGCTAGGTGAGCCCCATTGTTGTGTTTTTTTTATCCTTTTGATGGATTTTGTAAGATTAATGACTAGGGCTGTACATTTGTGATTTATGATTATAAGTGGCAATGCATGGTGCTTTATCTGCTAACTCTGACCTGACCAAATCAACTAATAAGGAAGCATTAAAGTTGCAGTGCTCATCAGTGCAGGTGTTATTGCTGCTAGGCTACTATAGTAGCATGTAACGGTGCTAGGGGTAAAATATGTACAGTTACAGTTAGCCTGTACTGGGCACAGGGGTTACATTTATGTAAAACTTTGTGTTGAACAAACTTAATTGGAAGAGAACATGGTAAAAATATTACTATGTATTTTGACAATAAGGGCAGTTTGAATCTTACAATAAACACACAAACAGTAAGGCTCTTCGCCTCAGCACCCCCCGGACACAAGGTCAAGATCAGTTTAATTTTACTTTTGTATGTGACATGCAGGGTCGACCTCGGTGGACTAGTGGTTAGCGTGCTCGCCACTGGACCCAAGGTTCGCGGGTTCGATCCCGACCAAGGTCGATGGATTTTTAAGGGTGATAAAAATCCGGAGCACCACTTTTTTCGGAGGGGAAGTAAAGCCATCGGTCCCATGTCGTAGATTTACGGCATGTAAAAGAACCTTAAGGGCATGAATAGAAATGTTTCGTAAGCTAAATTCAAAGCCTCCATTTCTCACCCAAGTCTCCTGACTGCCTGCCAGATGGCTCTGGCGGACACATCAGGATCGATAGAACAGCAGCGCGGCCAGTTTTCCAGTCACCAACTGCCACGAATGCGCACGACTTAGTAACCTCGGAAAGAGGAGGCCCGAGCCCATATAGGGCTGTTGAGCCATGGTTATTATTATTTATTATTATTATTATTATTATTATTATGTGACATGCAGGATACAGCAAATGTTTGCTCAGTTTACCGCTTGCACAGAAATTGTACTTGGCTCACAGTTGTCTACAAGAGAAACTGTTCCTACCTATGCTGTTGTAACTGGTCCTCACTGGCCTGCCTTTCTTCACATACTCATACAAAGTACAATGCCTCGTCTTACCTTATGTGTATACATCATATATTGTTTAACATCTGTGTCCGAAAAACAAGAATAGGTGGGAATATTAACATATGAATTAAAGAATGTTTCCACTTGTCAGGCCCAAATCTTCGCTTCTCACAGATGAGCAAATGAGTTTATTTAGTTGTGGTGATAAGTGACATGTATTTTAGGATCTTTATTCATTATCTAAACTTTTAGTGAAACTAATAGCAGAAGATGATGGCTTCATGTTTCATTGTAGCTTTTATAGTTATTAACTGAATCATGCTCTTTGCATTTGTAGGTCAGTTGCCACGCTCGGTGGATGTTGTATGTGATAATGACTTGGTGGACAAGTGTAAGCCAGGGGACCGGGTGCAGATTGTGGGTAACTACAGGTGTTTACCAGGCAAGAAAGGCAGCTTCACTTCAGGGACATTCAGGTGTGGTGGCAGTTTTACTTTAAATCCATTGATTTCTGATACTAGATGTCTAAATTCATGGTACACTGTCTCAGCTCTTGATAGTACCTCAGGTGCTCCACAGATTGCAGTAGTCATCAGCTGATTTGCAAGCAGTTGCAGAGTGTGCTTCATGTGTTTTTCAGAACAATTCTTATTGCTAACAACATATCACAACTCAGCAAGGAATCAACACTGCTGATCACCAGAGAGGATGTTCAAAAGTGCAAGAAACTGGCCCACAACAAGAATGTTGAGATCTTTGAGTTGCTCAGTAAATCACTGGCACCCTCAATTCATGGACATGAGTACATAAAGAGGGCCATATTGTGCATGTTGTTGGGTGGAGTGGAGAAGGTTCTTCCTAATGGAACACGGCTTCGAGGGTAAGCAAACATTTCAAAACATTGTAACCTTCTTGTGCTACATACAGTAACAGTTGTGACACTGTTTTATGAAAATTAGTTGCCAGAGAGATTTTTATGCAACAAAAAATGTTCAGAATACAGTAATTTGTGTGATAGTGACATCCTTTAATATGTAGTGAAAGTTTGCTGTGAGAGTTTGTAATAGCACGATAGCTTGCCTTTGTAGCCAGTACTCACCCAGATTAACATTTGGCAACATAAAAACTGGATCCAGATTCAGACGGATATTTTTGTGGATATCGCATAATAACGAGTGGCAATGCAGGACTCTGTAAAGGAATTATGAGCTGTTGTGCAAGATTAAAATTGCAGGTGTAGCTTATAGGTAGATTAGAACTCATTATACCAGTAATTTGGCTGATATTTGCTTTTCTTCCAGGGACATCAACATTCTTCTGATAGGGGACCCAAGTGTTGCAAAGTCACAGTTACTGCGTTATGTGCTGTGCACTGCTCCAAGGGCCATTCCCACTACAGGCCGTGGTTCCTCGGGTGTTGGTCTTACAGCTGCAGTGACCACTGATCAGGAGACTGGAGAGAGAAGGTAAGTTTTACTACTGGGTTCCAGAAATACACCTTAACCTTTAATGGCTAAACAGGAAACACTGTCCCATTAAATGTAACCAGATGAAAGGGAAAACATTGTCCTACTTGGGTGTAGGCATGGGCATTTAAAACAAAAATAACTCTGGCTGTCATCGGCTGTGATTTAAAGGCCAGAAAATAAAGGTTAAATCTGCTGGCCCGTAGTCTCATAGCGTGCTTTATGCAGTGCTTGTGCACTCACTGCTTTTGTGTTTCATGGCCCCAGATTACAGGTTTACCCTTTACTTGCCCCAGCTGAGCAGCATAATTTAACTGCTCAGTTTTCTCCAGTGTTTGTTAATATGGCAGACACGTGAACTTGTGAGGAGGTAATCTGGTCAGTAAAAATTATGGTAACCATGGTAAGGAAAGTAACTCTAGTAATGAATATTTGGGCTTTAAAAAAATGTACATGCTTCAGTGTGAAGTCTTTTTGGAGGACAGCATGAAGTCTTTTATGTTGTTAAACTGGCAGAGTTGAAAACTTTGCACTTTGCCCACATAGTGTGTTTATGTGTTTCATATGCTTCTCACAATATGCAGTGATTATTTCCCTATCACATCTTTAACTGGCTGGTCTTCATAGTGGAGATTGTTTTCTATGGGGTAGGAACTGAATGTGTTAATATTTTTTAAAATGAATTTCTGGCTTCAAAGGGTTAAAGTGTGTGCTGCCTTGCTGTATTCAGGCTTGAAGCTGGAGCCATGGTATTGGCAGACAGAGGTGTTGTGTGCATTGATGAATTTGACAAGATGTCGGACATGGACAGAACTGCTATTCATGAAGTGATGGAACAAGGAAGAGTTACAATAGCCAAGGCTGGCATCCATGCTCGTCTAAATGCTAGATGCTCTGTGCTGGCTGCTGCCAACCCAGTGTAGGCAGAGTAAGTGCTATGTTACTGCTCTCATGTAATACATGATATGGTATGGTCAAATATTTAAGTGTGTTTACATTGAAGCAGTTAAACTGTATCCCTAACTCTCAAAACCACAGTGATCAATGTATGTACCACATTTAACATTCAAACAGCTCTGCATTTTGCCCCTGTTGTGTATTTCTGTGTTTGGTTATTGTAGTGTAGAGTGTGTTTTTTGTGAGGAGGGAACTAAATTTATAAATAGTTACTTGAACTACAGACTTAAATAGGATTAAATCTAAATTATAAAAACAACAAATAGGCTATTTCTGTAGTGTTATGGAAAAGAGGGCTAAGTAAAAAGTTGTTCAATATTAGATATGTGCATCATGAAATTCTCCTTACTATGTAATTCCCTAGAACACAGTCCTTCTTAAGAACTAACAGATCCCTGACTAGTCAAGAAATTCCCCACATTTTATGGAGCCTTGTTACCATGTTTACAATAGCCTGCCATTGGTCCCTATCTTGAGCTAAATGAATCAGTCCACATAGTTCTTACTTCCTTATGAATGGATGAGTATAAATGTTAAAGCATAACACTTACCATTTCATGACATAATCAGATACTTTTGTACTCTGTAAGTACTTTGCTGCATAAATGTCTGAAGTTGTTTATTCTCCTGAAAAGTAATGTTGACCAACTTAACCATCTTTTATATGTTGTAATTTTTATTTTAAACACTGGATGATGGACAGGGTCTAAAGAGTGAATGATTCCATATGTGGTATACCATTGTAAGGATCCTGTAGAATTTTACCCTTGTTGGATCCCATAGAATTGTACCACAGACTAGTTGAAAAGTAGTGAAGCAAAAAATATTTGATTGTTTTAAAGTACTCGTATACACTTAGAATATGATAATTGGAAGTGCATTTGCTACAGGAGAATTATTATTGTGCATTTTCAAAAATATGTACATCTTTTCCATGTTGCTTCTGTCTTTTTCTTCACATGAATAGGAATGGTACCTACAGATGGGGAAGCTCCATTAGCTAGCCAGTTTTTATTAGACTTCTCTGAGCTTTGTCTAGGTGCTGTTTTATTACCTGAAGATGGAAAGAAAACCAGATCTCAGAATGTTTATATATATATATATATATATATATATATATATATATATATATATATAAGAATAGTTATGTACAAAGAAAAGGCCCTCATGTCATACATTTAGAATCATCCAGCTGTTGCATTTCAAGCAATTTGCTTCTGTATCAGTACAATTATTCCATTGTATTTTCTAGTTACTGAAGACAAGTGAAATCTTTTGTGAGTTCTTTGGTTTATTTGGCTTGTTGCAATGTTGTGTTTGAGTTCTGTGGTCTTCATTCTCATTTTGTTGGCTGTCTGTAAATATAGAGCAAAGAAACTTGGCATTTTTTTAAACTGAAGTGTTCATAAAATTTATGCTTTTGTAACACTGACATTAGTTGTCATGGGTTTATTATTATTGTTGTCGTTAACTACAGCATCAGCAATGATGTTAGCACGTAATAGCAACCTTAATGTTGACTTTTCAAGCTTTGAGAAATGTATGTACACTTGAGCACAAATTATTTGTAGGGGAGCAGTCATTATTGTATATGTTGCATGTATTGAGCCTGTTAGACTGTGGAACAAACTTACATGCATTGAGGAAAGCAGCTGGAACATGCAGCCAATGTCTTGGACTGTATGAGCCCAACTTTCTGACAGGGTTTCATGTTCTGCTGTCATAATGTTTTTGTGCAGTGAACTGTTCTCAGGCATCTTTCCATGTCAAGGTGCAATATATGTCGAGCATGTCAGAAAATCCTTTTTGATGGAGACTAACAGTTTCCAAAATTTTGGAAATTCATTCAAACTTGACAGCTGGCAGACAACCTGACAAGGCTGACTGAAAGCTTCAAGTGTTACACATCTTGCTTTCTGTTTCAGTATGACCAGTATAAGACTCCAATGGAAAACATTGGTCTGCAGGATTCTTTGTTATCACGTTTTGATTTGTTGTTTGTGATGCTGGATTTGGTTGATGGTGAATATGATCGCGTTATTTCAGATCATGTTGTGCGGATGCATAGATATAGGTGAGCAATTTAAGAAGAAGATACATTGTCATTTGAAGACTTCTGCTTTCTGGGATGTGACATTGTTCATTCTGGTGTAAATGTACCAACATTTGAAAGGTAAACTGCTACTTCTTCTATCTTTGGGGTAGATGAGACCACACTGCATCACATCCCAGAAGACAACAGTCTTCATTCACCACCATGAAAACCTCAAATCTTCCATCATTTATTGTACTAAATTCCAGACTAAGTCTGGGAAATGCCTGCTACCACTAAGGTCAGAATCTTATATTCACAGCCTGTATACAAAGTTATACATTAGAATAATTTTACCTGAGGTTTATATGAAGGAAAACTGGTTTTTCCGTTTGATGAAATAACATGGATTGAGTGTGAAGGCTTTAGTGTTTTGAGAGTGTGGAGCCATGTAGCCTATTAGATGGTTACCAGTATTTTGGAGCAACGTACCGCCTTCATACTCAGCCTGGAGACAGAAGCAGAAGGTTTGTCCAAAGGGTTTGTAACCTTCTACCAAACTACATGGCATTGCATCCCAAATATATAAATGCAGTCTTAATATTTACCATTGTTACACCTCTTGGTCTCTTGTAGATTGAGGGTGTTTGAGAACAGGTGCTGAGGAGAATATTTGGATATGACAGGGAAACAGTAAAGAAGAATGGAGTAAATTACTTATCAAAGAGATTGTACTATTCAGCTACAATTGGTAGTTATTATGTTGAGAAGTGTAAGATGGGTGAGAAGTGTAGCATGCTTGGGAAAGATGAAATATTTATACAAAATTTTAGTTGGTCAGACTGAGGGAAATGCATCACCCTCTCATAGACGAGAAGGCAGTTTTGAAATGTGTGGTAATGAAAGATCATAGAAGTGTGAACTGTGTTCAACTGGCTCTGAGTAGGGTCCACTGGAAGACCATTGTGAACTTGTGAATGTTTTGGTTCTATGAAAGTAGTAGAGTATCAGCACATATAGAGGTAGTCTGTACCATGTACTAAGTAAGAGTCTTTTGTGTGTGCAATATTGTTAATTTAAATTTATTAGCCTTTTATCAAAGCATGTTTTTGTGCTGGCTGTACATTGTACATATGGTTTGTAAGTTTAAATATTTGCACACTACTCTGTTCCTGTTATGTTCAATTGCTGCATCATTGCTAGGAAGTGGGGAAGACACAGAGATATGTAAAACATTGTATAATGTTTGATTTTAGTGCCATTACTGGAATGCTACAGATGGTTTGAATGGTCAGACTTGGTGATACTTCTGATTTAATATAAAGGAGAGGTAGGAGGGAAGGGGGGGGGTTATAAATGATGATAGGACTGACAAATAAGGTGGAAGCTAGTGAGACAGAGTACATATATTTATGAAAACTTGTGATTTAAGATCTGCACTCTTGGGATTTTATGCAGCCTAGAGTGGTAGTTTCTTACCGACGTTTTGAAACAATCTATCGGTCCAATATTCAAGGATCTAGCAGTCAGACTTCTTGACCCTTGAAGATGGGACCGATAGGTTGTCCTGAAATGTATGTAAGAAACTACCACTCTAGGCTGCGTAAAATCCCAAAAAGGTCATCTTCTAGTGTCAAGCAGTCTGACTGCTTGACCCTTGAAGATGGGGCCGTTAGGTTGTCCCGAAACGTTGGTAAGAAACTACCACTCTAGGCTGTGTAAGATCCCAAAAGAGCGCAGATCTTATTTGCACTGCAGTGGAAGCTTGAAATCACGCAACTTGTGATTTAATTTTCAGTGAGCATTACGATGGTTGTGTAGTGAAATTGGTGGCTGGTGGCGACAAACGGCAAAAATGTTTCTTTTTGTGTTTTTCTTGAGCAAGACCACACTGCTGCAATGTTAAGTATTATTTTTTCCCCCCACCTTTCTTTCAGAAATCCTGGAGAACAAGATGGAGAAGCCCTTCCCATGGGCTCTTCTGTAGAAATGTTAAGCACTCAGAATCCAGATTTGGTAGAGGGGGAGAGCATGAACACTCCTATTTATGAAAAGTATGACCCTCTTCTTCATGGTGGGACACGAACTCGCAAGTATGTATGCGCTTCAGTGTTAATCAGTATGTATGCACTTCAGTGTTAATCAGTATGTACGCACTTCAGTGTTAATCAGTATGTATGCACTTCAGTGTTAATCAGTATGTATGCACTTCAGTGTTAATCAGTATATACGTACTGCAGTGTTAATCAGTATGTATGCACTTCAGTGTTAATCAGTATGTATTCACTTCAGTGTTAATCAGTATATACCGTATATTCTCGAATCTAATCCGCACTTTTTTTACAGTTTTAGAGGGCTAAAAAATCAGATGCGGATTACATTCGCGTGCGGATTAGATTCGCGGTCTTGAGCTGGATTTTGGAAAAATGATTGAGCTGCTGTACAATATAACAATAACGTAATTAACGTAATTAATAAACAACGTAAGAACAATACAATACAATAATCTATTATTTTATTATTTATTATTATAATTTATTATTCATCAGACTCGCCGTCATCACTCATAATTCGAGGAATGTTCAAAGATCTGGCCTTCTTTATCGCCTCCTCGCGAGTAGATCATAACTCACAAACAGTCCAGTCTTGCGTCTCTCTTGAAAAAACGTGAAGACTGCATCATCAATTTCAGGAAATCGTCCTTTCTTGGGTCCAGTGAATTTCCTTCGTGACGCCCCACACCCGCTGATCGCTGCCTTGTGTTTCCGCCATAGTCGAACGTTGCTTTCATCAACTCCAAAAATTGCAGCGGCTTTGTGGTTTCCATTCTCCTCTGCGCACCGAATAACTTCACGTTTGAACTTTGCCGTATATGAGAGTCGTTTAGATTTCAGGTGTCCCTCTTCCATAACTACGGTACACGACAAATTGGAACAAGCACCTCCCACGTTTCAACAACTAAAGATCAGCTGGCTTCAGACGAGATTGCGCACGTCTGTTGAGAAAGGCCCCGCCTCTATCGGTATGACTCATCGGCCACAGGCGTAGCGTCGGATTTTAACGCATTGGTAACATCCAATATTATTCAATCAGTCGCCCCGTGGGCAAGGGGTGGTTGAAGGAAAGGTGCGGATTAGAATCGCGAACTAACTTTTTTTCGTTTAAGAAGTCGCCAAAAACTGGGTGCGGATTAGATTCGGATGCGGATTAGATTCGAGAATATACGGTACGTACTGCAGTGTTAATCAGTATGTATCAGTGTTTATCAGTTCTTATGCACTTCAGTGCAGTGTTAATCTTGAAACTGTAGGACCAATTAGATGGATATTCATCTAACAAGCTTATCAGCAAACTCCATGGAATAGTCATTGAGAAGCTAACAATGACTCATCTGGTCTAAGAAATTCACTGTCTTTTATGGAAATTGAAGATTTGTGACTATGTTTATGAAACCACACAGCTGGTCTCTCTGCCCAAGTTCAAGGCCATGTGTAAAATCATAACATGCTAATTTTTTGTGATGAGAAGTTGTTATCACTGTGTCCTACTCTCAAGCTGCATGACCACCCCTTTTTAATTGCCTGCAACCATTTGTGGAATTACTGTATTTTCAGCTACGTTACATATCTAGAGGGCATCTTCTCCATTCTTCATATCATTTGTGGGTGTGCCCATCATGGTTCTATGCATTGCAGTTTTGCCTATGTATGGAAGAATTATTGTGGCAGCCTTCGTGCGTTGCTCTGTAGGTCCCTTGGTCATTTTTTGTTGCACTTGCATAGACATGAGTAATTCACAAGAAGCCACATCTGCTCATTTGTCTAAATCAGTAGCTACCTAGATATGGTGCCTGAAATGTAAGCACAAGATTGATACTGTCATGGCGCTGTACAGGGAGGTGTATGAGGACATGCGGAAGAAGGCAGAGCAACTGCACACCAGGTCTTTCTGCACTATGTCTTTTGTCTCTGCCCGTCACTATGCACAGCTTCCAGCCAGGAGCACCAACATAATTCCAGTAAACACCACCACGCATGTTTTTATGTTCATTAATCAGTAATTTCCATACTGTCGTGTTTTGTGTGTGTCTTTGTTTTGCGTGACCCTATTTTCCCTGTGAGGTCTTAACTTCACACATCATGGTTTTACCATTTGCAGGATTTTTCAAGAACATAACACCCACCCACCCACCCACAAATGGTGTGGGTGTGTTGTTATCTAATTATTATAGCTGCTGCTGATCCTACCTAACCTCTTCAGTTACCTGAGTCTCATTGCTGTACCATCTGACTGGTCCTTTTATTGCTGGTGTCTTCAGCTGCATTTGGATTGCAACTTACCCATATTACCAAACTTTAACACTATACAGCACAGTGGTAAACTATATGTGCCACCCACTTGAACATTAAGAATCTCTACATTTTCTCACATCATGTATTTGTGTGTCGTATTCTCACAACAACCAGTTAGTCTTTGTAACGGAGATGCACCATGTTTTGTGTGATGTAGAAACTGAAATTCTAAATACCTTATTATATGTTATATCATTATATAGATGGGCTTCATCCTTCAAAGGGTTACATGTGGATAGTTCAGGTTTTCAATAAATCTCTTAACTCAAGCACACCACACATTGTGGTGTTAAATTTGTTTGTACTAATACAATGATGGAGGTATTTTATGTAGTGTACATAATATTTAGACTTTTGGCTTTAAACAGGGACAAGATTGTCAGTGTATCGTTCATGAAGAAGTATATCCACATTGCTAAATGTATGAAACCAACTCTGACAGAAGAAGCATCTGAGGCAATCGCGGAAGAATATTCGCGGCTTCGTTCACAAGACACGATGGACACCGACATAGCCAGGGTGTGTATGTATTGTATGTATTTCATTTTCATTCAACAAATCCAAAGGGTTACAAAACCACTGGATATAGAACATATCATAAAAATACAATATAAAGTATAAATATACAAGAAAATAATACATAAAACATAAATACACAAGAGACCATTGAAGGCCCCAGACAAGCACAACATGATATATTAGTGCGGATGGAATACACATATGCAACAGACCTCAAAGTCCGCAGATGGGCAATAGTGTGATAAGACCAAAGGAGCTGGATGTCCAAATAAACAGATAAATTTATCTAAGTCTGAGTGGTACATCACAGTTTAATAAATATATAGTAGAAGCATTGAATACTAGAGTACATAAGAATCTGCTCACGTTAAGTAATCATTAAATAAAATTTAAAGGAAACTTGCAAAATACAAAATACAAATAACTTGCTGAGATACAGTGCAAATTGCAGTGACAGGAAGATGGCATATCAATGTAGTTAACGAGAAACAGTAGGCTCTTTTTACCTCATTGCAGTGAAGTGCTTTTGGGCCCAGAGACTGGCTGTCCTGAAATGATTTTCATGTTTTTACTCAGTCTGTCCAGGCAGCTGGAATAGTTACATTGGTGACAGCCATTTCCAGTTCATTCTTCACTAATCAACCTAACATTTTACATTGTTATCTCAGTAATGACAGCTTTGTTAAATAAATTGTAAATAATTTAAGATGGCTGCTACTTTTTGAAAGATAATGTTATTGTAATAGTGTAACATCTGATTTTTAGTAATTTTGAGTTTTTTCTGTTGTGTTTTGTGGGGCCAGTGATTGTCTGTATTTCTGAGGGTCATCCATTGCCATGTTACTATGCAGATGGCTGTTAATTGGGGTTCAAAAATTGTCTGTGCATATCATATTGCTCATACCAGAGATACACTTGCAGCAGTAGGTGCACATTTAAACTGCTGTCATCAACTGGTACTGCCTATTTTCTGAAAGAAAACATCATTATCCATGTGTAGATGGATTCCGTTTGTAGGAATGCCACATTTTTATGAAGAACTGGTATGTTTTCAGGTACGAGGTACAATTTCTGAAATAATTGTTTATGCATTCTTTGCATTAAAAAATGTGTATGTGGGAGGTTGTGTCTGTCGATCAGTTCAGCTGTTTTTAAGTTGAGAACTATTGGATGGATTTTGATGAAATTTGTTATGAAACTATGCCATTGATGGCCAACCCAGATTATAAGTTTTAATTTCCAACAAGCATTAAAAACCTATGGTTGACCATTCGGACCCGTGAAGTGGGAGTGACAATGGCACTACTTCCAGAGTACAGTAACCACAGTAATGAAGTTTGGAACTTTGAGAATGTATGTGAACTGAGATGTGAATATTTTTGTTGGGGAGCAGAGAGTAATATATACATATACTGAGTTTGTCTGATTGTGCAGCTGAGCGAAATTTACATACAGTAGCTGGAGGGTCTGGGAAGAAAGAAGCTGTCGGGAACAGCTAGGAATATTCAGAATGCATGTGGGAACTGTGCACTCTGGTATTGATTGCAGCTGTCCAGTGTCATTATTCATACTTGCAAATTTTAGCATATGATTTTTTAAGACAGCAGAAATTCAGTATGGGAATGTCGTGTGTAGGAAAACCCTTGCTGTGAAGTGGTTATTAAGCTTTACCTTATGCGTTCCTTAATAATGCGCTGTGGAGATGGAGATGTATACCTTGTGGACGAGGTCATCAACCTGAATTTTATTAGTCTTTGAGAGTACTGTGTAAAGTTTCCTAGTAAACTGTAGCACGTAATAATCACACTGTTTGATACTGGCACTGTAATTTTGTGCTTTATCCCAGTTCTGAATTCTAATTTAAATGTTACACTATTTGTAAATTAAATGGCAAAGTTGTCCTTGTGGTTAATTAAGCACCACACTATGAAGACATATGAGACAGTGGGAGTGTGGTTCCATACATTCTTAACCACAGCACTAGATGCAGGTGACTGGTCAGCTTAAACCCCCAAGGAGGCTGGGTAGGCCTCAGGCTGAATGCTGTTGAGAAGAGAAAGGTCTTTGTCACTGCCAGGAATTTAACCCCAAATCTCTGGTCATCCAGCCCATGGCCGACTATACTGACTGAGGTGCTATATACTACTTTTAACATACCAATATGGACATGAAGCTTTTGCCAAGATGTATCAAATTCAGTTTCACCAGCAGATCAGCAATTGTGAGTTCTGCAGTCCCAACCCAATGCTCAAATCTTATTGTAGCATTGTCTCCATTTTAGCATCAATAGATGAAAACTGTCCAGTCTCTTTTATCATGCCTCAGTCTTTCCGTTACGATTTCTTGCCAGCCATTTCCTTCTTGTGTCTTTCTAATACCTGACAGAAATATCTTATGTTGGGTCGTCCCATAGGTCTGTTCTTGGTGTGCTTGTTGTATTCAGTCCTTTTACTTGAGCAAACAATTGAGTCATTTTTATTCTAACTTTTATTTTAAAAAAATTTTTGAATTGTGACTTGCCTAAAAATTTAATTTCTGATCCTATTGCTTGGACTTTTCCTTTATTTCTCTTTGTAAGAGTCCATGTTCGAGCATTAAATTTTAGATAAGAATACATTTTAAATTGTGGGATTTCTGTCTTCCATAATATTCCTTTTGTAACTGATAGAAGCATGAACTATTTGGCAAGTTTCTGTCAATTTCTCCTTCAGTTTTCCCTTCTAGAGTTATGGTACTTTTTAAAATAAATTTGTATACTTCTTTACTAATTTTGTCAGAAACTTTTGTTCTCACATTTGCAAGTTCTCATAGCCACTGTCTTGTCCATATTGTCTCAGCAAGTACTGCTTTATAATGTTCCAAATACAAAAATATTACCTGAGAATACGTTGTGACCATTTCATTCTTCGCCCATTCTACTTCATTGTGTGATTGCTCATTTCATGCAGTATAAGAGTTACAACATGTCATTACATAAACATAGAAGCAATCAATTTATGTAGGAACTGATTGATTACAGACACAACCAGTGACAGCTCGAACCTTGGAGACATTGATCCGGCTGTCAACAGCACATGCAAAAGCGAGGCTTTCCCGCACTGTTGACATTGAAGATGCCCAAGCCGCTATAGAACTGGTACAGTTTGCTTACTTCAAAAAGGTAAATATGTTTTTAGTCTTATGATCAAACGCAGTATCTTGTCCAAAGACGATCCTCATGTGATAAATAGCAGGGTATATTTTGATAACCCATTGTGCTGTGTGTGTTACTGTAACATATCTACTTCACTACATGATAATGACATAGTATGATACATTTGTAGAGTGGGCACTAATGTTGCTGTAATTTGTTAAGGTGTTAGAAAAAGAGAAAAAGCGTCGCCGTGATGACGGAGAAACAAATGAAACATCTGATGATGATAGTGAAACTGAAGATCACCAGAGAAAGAAGTCTAGAAGGGATAAGGTACTTAAAATTGTATTTCATTAGCAGTAAGTTAATTCAGATAATGCACCAAATTCAGGGGTAGTTGTACACATGTAAAGCTTCTACACCATAACTAAACCACTTTTATCAGTTGCAGACATATTGTAGCAGCAAAATTAAATCCTTTCCTATCCACTGTCAGAATCAGCATTTGAATTTATTGTCTCACTATGATAATGTGCAGAGTGTTACACATCATTGTTGTTTACATTCATCATTTTGTTATTTATAGTAGTTTGCATATGGGGGTGACATGGTAGGAGTTTTCTATTTTCTGAAACATTTCAGCTTGTGTGGCATTTTGTTTTTGCATCATTCACCCTCTGCAGCCAATAGGAGTGAGGTTGTGAAAAGGTAAAACAGACTGTGATTATTTATCTCAAAAATATGACTGTAACATTGAAATAAGAATAAGGCTTTATGCGTTTAAATTTTGGTTTTGCCTTCTTGCTTCTGGTACATAAAAAAGAACTGGCCATCACTATGTACTTCTGCCGCTGCCACCACCACTGTTTTCATCAGTTGCTGTTGTTGTTTGTTTGTTTTTTATCACCTTTATGCAGGGTATTTACAACCATATACCTGAAACAAACTATGTTTCTAGGGTATGTAGTGTTAAAGCTATTCTGTAGTTACAATTTATGGTACATGTGATGATGACGACGATGATGAATTATTGAAAAATTTTACATGTGGTGTTTCTGGTTAGCCTGGTGTCTGCCCAAGAGAAATAAACAAAAGGACAGCAGATTAACCCTTATCAGCCTTGGGCTTATTTCACTGTATTGGCACAAGTGCACAGTCCAATTGGTCAAGCATTGCATTCTTTCAGTATGCATAACATTACCTCTGCTGCCAGCTGTGGTAATATGGGGTATATGTAATCCTCTGTTCCTGGTGATGGCCATTAACTAGATAGACAGGATGGAATGAGGTTTCATTACTGTTGTTCTGCAGTCCAGAAGCAAACATGGTGAAGAGACTTATGACCCTTATGACTGGGATTCTGAAGAGGAAGCAGAAGTGACTGAGAGACGCAAGACACGAAGTTCTGTGAAGCCTGCAGCAAAACCCACAACTGCTGCCGAAATGGAGACCGACAGATCTGATCCTGCCGACACAGTTGCTGGTCCATCTGCAGAACCAGCCACTCCAGCTGTTATTGCTGATGACAGGTGACCACATTTACAGTTTTGAAGCCTGAAGTCTGTCTAAAGAATTCAGTTCCTACCTCACGGTAAACACTGTGACTCCATTCCAAATATCAGCCATTTAATGCTGCTTAGGGAATTAACTGCTGTTTATTGTGAGAATCATATGAAACATATAAATACACTCTATGGACAGAATACAAAGCTTTTAATGTGACAGCAAATAGTACATATAGTTAACACTGTGTTTCAAAGGTTAGGAACTGAAAAAAAGCAGGAAATTGATATGTGTAGATGAACTGTCGGCCTCTTTGTGACTGTGGTAATGAACCTCCAGATTCCATAAAATGTGGGGAATTTCTCAACTAGCTGAGGACATGTTACCTCCTCTAGAAGGATTCTGCTCCATAGAGTGAGTGAGTGAATGAGTTAGTTAGTTAGTTAGTTAGGTAGGTAGGTCAGGTAGGTAGACAGATAGTAAGTAGATGAACTGTCCGGCACATATCCCAGTACTACAGAGTGTATGGTGTGTGTCTGTGTGTGCACATGTGCATTTGCATGTATGTTTATGTATATGTGTATATATATAACTTCTGTACCTGAAGTCTCAGATTCAAGATTGGCTGAAGGCAATGGCATTTCTGTTCCCTGACATCTGACATGTGACTGGACACCTAATCACAGATGTATGGGGCATGTAACATGCATGAGAGAGACCACAAATACAGCATGTTTCATAAATCCCTCTGGGATTTCAGAGGTCTGTAGCTCAGGAGCCAAATCACACACGGGGGATGAGAGCATGTCAGTGAAAAGAGTACATATCCAAGTTTTGAACCTACCTTACAAATGTTCAATATGTCCCCCTTTGGTGACTCGACAGACGTCAATTCTCGTACGAGGTCCACAGTCCCAAGCGATGGTCCCGGCCTACCTGTTTGCTTTGCGACACACAAACAGCCAGTTTCCTCGAATTTTCTATACCAGTCTCTTACTGTTTTGTCTGTTGGTGGTTCTGTAAGATACTTGGTTCGAAAACCACGTTGTACTGTTACAATTGACTGGGAATTAGCAAATTGCAGGACACAAAAAGCTTTCTGTTCACCTGAAAACGCCATGTTTGCACACCACTGCCTCCTAGCGGAGAAACGGGTAACTACGCCATCGCATCTGTCACGAAAAATCTTTTACATTTCCTCTATCCGTTGGCATGCTTTTATCTCTTATATGTGGGTTTGCTACTGCACGGCCAAGCCTCTAAATCCCAGATGGACTTATGAAACACGCTGTATATATAAAATTTTGATTGGGAAACCTGATCTTACATAATTATCCAGACTGCACCTGTTCTGTCTGTCCACAGGTTTAAATCCTTCAAAGCAAGCTTGGTGAAGGTGTTTCGAGAAGAGCGGGCACAGTCCCTCACATTGGAACGAGTTGTGGAATTTGCAAATGGAGAGCAGAGTGGTGAGCCATTCAGCCAGAGTGAAGTGTCTGCAGCGATAACACAGATGACAGATGCAAACCAAGTAATGGTAGCTGATGGCATGGTTTTCCTTATATAATTACACAGTGTGGGCTGACAGACGAGAAGGTTGGTACAGGCGAACATTGTTGTGAATATTTTGATTTTTTACACTTTTTAATAGAGATAAGAGAAAACCTCCCCCCTCCCTCTCCCATAAGTTTGGTGCCTAAAGACAACAGAATAATGTGCATTAAAGGCTGCAAGTAGGCAGAATGTAGCAGAAATTGACTTAATACAGACTGAGCAATGTGACAGCTGCAGGCACACTGCAAGACCATTCAGATTATGTATATCTTGTTGGGTGGATGAAGTGAGAAACATTGGATTGGTTTTGACTGGGAAATGTGGAATAATAGGCCTATGAAATGTTAAACAGTGAAACCTCCACTTGGTTTGGGGAAACAGCAGATTCAGATACTATACTGAGGGAACTCCAAATTAACAGTGAGATGTCTGACTTGGGGGTCATTGAAACTGAATGTTAAATGACAGGAAACATTAAACTGAGGAACACTAAATGGGGGCTGCATTTTACAGCAGTCATACCACCTACTGTGGACACAACTTGCAAAATAAGAAATTTTCTGCAGTTCTAATCCACACTTCATGCAATGTCACATAAAGATAAGGTAAAGTTGTCTTTAGTTCAGCACAATGCCATAGTATACAGAGGGTGCAGCAGCATTCTGAACTTTAGCACTACATGGGGGTCACTATAACACAACACCACCAATTGTCTCATGCCCTTCTTAACAGGATGAAGCTAATAGTCACTTTTTGCCATTTTGCCAACATGCCTAGAAAGGGATAATGAAATGAAGATTCACTCATGTAATAAAAAAATATTAGGAATGAGAATGTGAATCACATCTGAAACTGAACTGCAATACTTGAACGCTGCTTTAACAGCCATGGCCAACATACATACTGGCAATAGTACAAAATAAATTACGAACCAGAGTAGCATAGTTGGTATAGCAACTAGGGTATGGGCTGGACAGTCCAGGGTTCAAATCCAAGTAGGGACAAGAGATATTTCTCTTCTCCAAAATGTCCAAACTGACTCTTGAGTCATTTCCCAGGAGGTAAAGCAGCTGGGGCACAAAGGTAACCACTCATCTCCATCTAGTGTGGAGGTTAAGAATGAGCGGAGCTGTGCCTCTCCTCCCCCTGTATGCCTTCATGGCATGGACAGGGACAACTTTACATTTTTACAGAGTAAATTTCTTAATATCTTTGGTGATTTGTGTTAGGAAATAGGACAACTTAATTTTTGTTTACATTAGAAGTGGATCAGGGTGTTAACATCAGACTGGCACTTCATCAGTGTTAACCATTAAAATATTTATACAGGTTCTGAAGTTTACATTGTTAGCATACATAAATAATTGTGATAAAAAAATCTGTGCTTGTGTTGATAAATTACATGTAGCATGTTTCACATAAACAGGTTTTTTAAATACTCCAGTACACTGGTTGCAGTTATTATTGTTATTGGTACTGTGTAATACACAAAATACTTTGGTATATCTTTCCCTTATAAAAGAAACTATTCAATTCCTATACAACTGCTGTGCACTGTAACAATTTCAGAAATATCACATTAGTTTTAAGGCCGTACAAATTTGTTAAATGCTGGTGCTATATGATCGTGCTCTGCTAGTAATCACTGTACTTAAATTCTGATTGGATTCAAAACATGTAAAAAATTGAAACTTAAAAACTGCACTTGACTGGACATAAGAAGTTCAGGATATAAATTACATTTTCTCTAAAATTCCAACATCATACAGTCTATCCTTGCTGAACAAAAGCTACATTCCTGAAAACTACTGCATTAAACAAACTTAAGAAGTTGGAGTGAAAACATAAGTCAGGAATGTTGGTAGTTGGCATTCTTGGACAAGCAGGCATGGGCCAAAGCAGGATTTTTCAAACTGTAGGCTGTGGACTGTTGCTGGTCCATGAAGCTTCTTTTGTGAGTCTGCCAATTATTAGAAGAAATATACAAACACTGAAAACAAACATTAAATTTTCATTACAGCAGAACATTGTTACATCAAAACTGTTGATATATCACCAATTTGTTTTGGCATGTACTACGTTCATGATGCACTAAAGCTGAATTCATTAATATGTAGGCCTACTGAGAAACACTGGGTTGAAGAAAGATAGTTAATGTCAACCACTTCAAGGTCGTTTGAACAGTCTTCCATCAACATGAAGTGCACACGAGTACAAAGAACTTTCTCCAAGCCTTCAGCAAATAATGATCACAAGGGGCATACAACATTCAGTGGATACTGTTGTCACAAACATTCAGCAAGGATCAACTTTTGGCTAATGTAGGTACCACACAGTCTGAGGTAACAATGCACAATATCGGGACACAATGAGATCAGGATGTCCAACACTTCACCATGCCATCCACACCACATGCATTTGTGTCAGTAGCATAAACAAGTCACATTATTGCAGCAATTCCCAAACTGTTACCACTTGATGACAGATTTCTCATTACGAATACCATTCTGTTACTGTTACAAATCCTACAGCTGGTTCTGTACGAAACAACCTTTCAAGCCACAGTTGTGGTTCAGGAGTCTGGAAAGCACGGCTGCTAATGCCACAGTTCTGTCGTAATCCATTGTGTGCTGTTAATGCGAGCACGGTGATAGGACAAAGAGCCATCTCTGGAGTCCCACTAAAGTTCTTCCAAGTAACAGTCCAGTTGTCAAATCACAGTTACAGCACTGGCTATCGAGATTTGTCATCTTTTTCGTCAGTCCTTCCTTTCAAATGCTCAGATAATACTTTCAAATCATGTAAGACTGCCTTCTTCGAAATTCTTATTACTTGCAGTTATCTCCCCTTCATTTGATGATACATTGTATAACCACTGCTGTTGAAATAATGCCTGAATAGCCCAAGAATCAGTTGGACTACAATGGAGAAATTATGTGTGAATTTTCCATTTTATTTCCAGGACAGTGTGGTTTAGGAATACACAAAATCAAATCATGTAGAGAATATACCTTCCCTTCTGTGTACACTTAATTAAGCACCACACCACAAAAAATTATATGTGAATGGAGGCATAGTTCTGTACATTCTTAAACCTTGACACTAAATGAAGGTGAGTCATCAGCTTCATGCCCTGGCCACTTGACTAGCCACAGAATGAGACCCAGTACCTATTGGGTGGGATGTGACTGCAAAGAGAAAAATCTGAGTCCACCAACCCTGTTCATCCAGGCCATAGTGGATTGCATGCCATGCTGTTTTTATACCTGTGGCTTGTAATGTTGTTGTGTAGTTCAACAGTAATGTCTGTGGCCAAAAGAAAGTTTGGGAGTCACTGCATCACAACATGCACTGCCTGACGTATAGTGTACCCTCCTATTACTGACATTAACTAAAACTGCTGAAGCATGTTTCATTACAACCTGTGCAAAGCCAATATATTAAGTTAAAATTCTACTCTAATTATACCAGTCCCATTGACACTACATTGTAACGAAGTTTATTTCTGGTTTATTGTAATTCACATGTTGACTAACCTTAAAACTATACTGAATTCTTTTAACAAAAATTAACACCTTTTGTTTGTATGTTTCCACAACAGTGCCAAATGATAGTTCACGGACACCTAATAATAAATACGTTCACCGCAGGAGGAGCAGTGTCTCTAAATGCAATACCTCATCTTTAGCATGTAAAGGGTTAAAGAATGAATAAAAGTTAAAATTATAAGATACGCCAAAACACTGAATCTGAGTGCCATGTGGATTTCATTTTTACAAAGAAAATTTTGCCAATTTTCACTACTGTAGATGAGAGATGACCATTCACAAGACAGAATTCTATTCTTTTACTTTCATTGATTAAATAAATAAACTGCAAATTAGTAGGCAATCTTGTCAAATTCCATATGCATTTTTGTTACAATTTCACAGTTCTTGTAGTGATCTCTGAACCAATGTCTAAAGCACAAATCCATACAATATTTAAGTGAGATCCAATGCATTTAGGAAATCATGTGGGAGGGCACTATATGCAGCAGACTATCCTTCATTTGACAAAGGTCTGTACATGGCTGTACAGCCTACAAGATCCTTTGTCAGTTTTCAGTTCTCACTGTATACAAAATAAGTATTGACTGAAACTAAAAGTGTGAGACACTCACTAAATCTTGACAAACAGCAATTATCCAGTCCTACTTCATTAATTCCACATTTTTGCCAGAGGTGAATTATTTTTTCATTAGATGTGTTAACACAGACCTTAAAATAAGTGCAAGAAATTACAATTACTTCTAACACAGTGGTTTCCAAACTGTAATTCACGAACCCCTTGAAGGTATGAATTTGTCGCAATATCATTTGAAATTCATAAACAGAATGTCACAGGTTGTATTGCATTATAATGAAATGAACTGGGTGATTATACATGGTAGGATAATGCTGCAATTAATACTAAACAGTGTATGAGGGTGTGAATGGATTTATCTGGCTTAGGACAGAATGTAGTGGCAGACTTGTGAACATGGTAATAGACATCCAGGTTCCATAAAAAGTAGGGCATTTCTTCACCACCTTTGGGATTTCAGTGCACAAGAAGAGTCTTGTACTGCAGACTTAGATCATTTCATACAGTCTGTTCCCAATTGCTTGGTTATGCTGCTTTCATTCAGAAGGAAAATTATTCATGAAATACCATACACATTTAGATGCACGGGGTTGGTCTGGATTAAGTGCTTGAAAATATTTGCAAAATGATTCTGGTATGTCTGCACAATTTTGTGAAATTATCTCAAAAACTGTAAGACTTGAAAAAATATATTGGGCATAGGGCATGAAATGTTTCTTTCCTCTACAACTTCTGTTCACAATTCTTACACTGATAAATATTTGTGAGGCTTGAGATGAGCAAAAAAGGCACATGTAGCTATCATGTAAAGTGTTGCACTGCCACTTGCTTTTAAGAAATGATGGTGTCAAAAACTTTTAGTAAACTCCCCAGTATCAGATTTCATGAAAATCTCAATGGTTCTTGAGTTGCTACAGATGGTTGGGCATGGCAAAGCCAACAGTTCAGCTCTTATTACACACAGAGCAAAAAAACAGAGAAGTTATCAGAAAGAACTGCTACTTTTAGACTGGGGTTACAGTCTGTGGTATAAAAGATCTGGGTACCACTGTAAATTTGATGCCCCAACCTTTGGACCAGTATCTTCATTGGGGGTTGATAGGACATGAACCTGGTACCATTAAAAGATTGAACACCATGTTATAAGACAGTATTTAATTGTAAAAATAAATAAAAATGATGGTAAAGAAATAACACGTTTTGACACACAAAATTAAGTGGAATGGTAGGCGATGTCATCCGTATCCTTATACTGTAATCAGCTCTTGTAAGACTGCTTAATTCATTAATAACTCTCTGTTTATGAATTTCAAATTTATGGAGGCATACACCTTAATGTTGGATATAAATTGATGTTCCTGTTGTAGTGTGTTCTGTGTGGCATCTTGTACATTTCTGTTGAGTATAGTCCAACTGCCAGCACTTAGTACCTTTGTTGACATGTGTGTCAACATCTGTCACTTTGTCATCAGTGCCATGCTTCTGTGTGTTGTATCACAGCCTCTGTCAAACTGTCTCATCATACACAAGCAATATATTATAAAATACAGTTCAACAAGTCATGATACAACACAGGAGCATGACACTGTAAAACCACAATACATTAAAGATGATGATGGTGTGAAACACGTCAACACACATTGCAACAAAGATATAAAATGCTGGCAGTTGGACTGTACTCAGCAGAAAGAGATTAATGTGCCTGGCCTTTTTCAATCTATTCTGTTAAAAAAAACTCACATCTGCTTTGGGTCTGAAAGTTTCCGTCTTCTCTGCTCAGATCTGTACGTTCGAGTTGGAGTCTTTTCTTAACAATAACAATCTGAATCTTGACTCCGTCTGGGAACAAAACTTACAGTTTGCATCCATTCATAATGTATTCATCTTTGTAACAAACCTTGGTATGAAATGTAACCAGTGGCATAGTTCCAATACTGTATTACGGAAACTATATTAAAAAACGCCAACACTTAAGATGCAGAGGATTAGGAGGATTACAGTCTTCTGGGATATGATCCCATGTAGTCTTGTAGAAATTCACCAGTATTCTGGAGGAACAAGCCACTTCCATCTTCAGGATTTTATTATTTATGTTTTTAATACATTCAGTATTACTGGCTGTATTTGTAACATGTCACCATAAGAACTTTAGAAGTTGCTACACTGTGACTTTGAATTCATTTATTTGTGATTTTTTTTAACAATGCTGTCAGTGGTTCAGACTACACAGCACTGAATGATAGGATACTAGTTGACTGGGAAGGAAATGTAAGGAAGTGGTTGTGGCCTAATCTGAAGTACTATAATTGCATCCTGGAATTTCTGACCAAACCAACAAACAATCTTGTGTCCAAGCTGAGGTGTGAGTCCAGGCACCTCCCAAATACAAGCCAGAAACATTACCACTTCAGCCAACTTGCTTAGTTGTTATGCAATTTTTCTGTTACACACTTTCCAGATCTCTCATCAAAACCTGCAGGCTGAACAAGAATGGTACTAGTGTCACTCCCACACCAGAAGTTTGCAAGCTGCCGTTTGGTATTATTTATGATGAGATCTCCAGTGGCATGGTCTTTATACCAAGCTTCATAAAATGAGTCATGTAACAATGCTGACGATATAATACTGACGTCCATAACATAAGTCATAGATTGATAGAGCTATGGTTCTGAACAAGTACCTCTGGAACCTACAAACATGAAACTTCATAATCATTCTACAGAGTATTTAAAAAAACACTCAACATGCCTAGTGGTAAATTACCTAACATGGTTCCTTGTAAAGAAAGCCTGATAACAGTAATACACTGTGCTTCTTGAAATGTAGTTTGGATCATTTTGAGATCAGTTTGAGATCATTTTCACCTATGCTGCAATCAGTTACCCAAAATGCCTGTGACAGCAAAAAGTGATGAATGTGCTTTGAAAAGAGTTCTGTAAACTTAAAATGCTCAAATTATTTATTATCAGGTAGGTGGAAAGGGTGATTAGGTGCATCATACTGTAAGAAGCTGGGGAACTTTCTCTTGTGTCAACAAACTTGGGTGGACAAGTGTTCATGAAATGTTGGCAAGGGCCACATGTTTAAGGGATAAAAGATACTGTTCATGGCACTACCTGTTTCACTGCAGTGAGCACTGGACTGAAAGGATTCCCATGTGCACCCCACTCATTACACAGCATTATAACAGGAGAGTGTAGTGACTCAGTGAACCATTTCAGTTTTTCCAAATCAGTGTCTGCAAAGGACATACCACATTTGCTCCCTGCTACAGTAATGAACACAACAAAGTGCCTTCCAGGTGGGCCAGCAAACAACATACGAAGGATTGCTTCATGAATAATTCTGATTCTGCAGATGACGAAGCCAAAAAGAAAAAATCTAAACGATCAGATGTTCAGCGCACGTTACCATGCAGTATTGTGGCTGCCCACCTACAACTGTCTGAGTCCATGGAATGGGCTTGGAATAAACTGGAACATTCCATCAAACAAAGGTGTTCTGATTGACATTACCATCAGTATACTGGAAGAATTTGTGCTGGGAAGTGAGAATTTTAATTTTGCATCTGCCGTATTTATTTCCTACTACAGTTATGCAGTAAATATGAGAGCATTACTATTAATCACTTTCAACACACAACTCAAACTGATTGAAGGTAGTGAAATCTAGCCAGCAAGTGTGAAACTGACCACTGAAACATGCATGTTCAAGCAATATGAACTGACATGCAGTGTGTGAATAATAAGGAAGAACTGTGCTTCCACGTCAGAAAATTTGTGTGTGCAGATACTTTAATGTGCAACTGAAAAGAGTGAAAAGAAGTGTGGAGTAATGCAAAATATTGATGTTCTCAAAGTAGTGTTGAAGATTCAAGTTTTCTGGGATATGATGCTGTGTCAATTGGTACATAGTTACCATTCAGAGGAACATGCTGCCTCCATCATCATCTCTTCTCAGACTGCTCAGACCTGAAGAGGGAGGCAGCAGATTCATCCAAAACAGTGCTGTTTACCAACTGACACTGCCTCATATCCCAGAAGACTTGAACCTTCAGTTTGGATTAACATTTGGTGCATTCTGTTTGGAGCTGGTTTTACTGTACTGCTGAACCATCACTAGACTTCCAGATTGGTGTGAATGGCCTCAATAGGGGATGGTCACTATTTTAAAAACAGATAAAGAATACAGACATTCCCATACATGTTGCTAAGGTACTGTATATACATAAAGTAGCTAAAACTTTAAAGGAATAATACCCAATTTATGAAATTGTAGTTTTCCCATGTAATTAAAAGATGACTAGGAATGAGGGTTCCAATCACATCCAACAACTCTACTTTCATACAGTCTTCACATCTGTGGCAGCTGTATATATTGGCAAGGGTACAAAGAAAATTCATATTGGGTGTCCTCTGTTGTTAAGTCCACGGTACATAATTGAAAACTAATTTACATCTTACTGGATGAATTCAAGTGGATGGAAGTGGTCAAAGTAATATATTGGCATCTGTCTAGGACTGAGGAAAACAATGAATTAGGACAGCCAGTTCTCTGCCCAAGATTTTAACTTGGCTGCCATACTAACCTTATTTGCAAGTCTTTCAGGGAATACTTATCAGAGAACCAAAGTCTGGTTCTTTAACACTATGCCACTGTTTACAATTCACTTACATTGTTAACGATGTCAGATAGCTCTTGTTACAACCCAACTTTGACACTACGCCACTGTTTACAATATGCTTACATTGTTAACGATGTTAGATAGCTCTCCTTACCATCCAAAATCACAGTGAAACTACATATACAGCATGACATATCACCACATTCATCATATTCCCAAGAATATACAATATTAAATACAGCCGTCATTACAAAGCTGAATGCAGTCACATTCATGATTTATTCAGCAACACAGTCAGCAGCTCAGAGTACAAGGAATCAAATGATAGGACACGTATTAAATAATCAACTGAGAAGGGTGCAGAAGAATGTGGTTTTGGCCTGTCTGAGGGACTATCCTAACATTTGCTTGGAGGAACTGGAAAACCACAAAAGTTCTGTCAGGTAGCCGTCATTGGGATGAGACTTGTGTAGGTGTGACTGAAAGAAAATACCAAGATTACACAAATGTGACCGATACAGCTGACAGTAAGTGGAGAATTTATGTACCATACAGTAAGTTTCTTATTTGGTTATCTTACAATTCTGTACTGAATGATGAGATAATTTAGTAATGGACAGGGCAAGGTCCTCGACACTGAAACGGGAAAACCGGAGTAGGTAGAAGAGGACGACTAAAAAAAGGGGCAATGTAGTAGACTAATTAATGAGGAACTGGGAGACTGGTGGAAGTGATTTTGGTCTATTTTAAGCTACTATACCAGCATATGCCTGGAGGATGTGAAGACAATCACTAAAATCTCATAACAAGAGATGTCAACCTGGTATTCTTAGAATGTGCATCCGAGCTGTTCTTATCATGCAACTGACTCAGTACTTCAAAAGTTGATTCCTTACTCTGAATTATGTGGTACACCTATTTTACTTCCAGTTATCAATAGTGTGAAACATGACTGCTGACAAGTTTACATGTGTGTGATATTCTTTGAAGAATATGATGATCCCTGCTACTATAATGCACAACTCACTCTGATGAACATGGTCATTTCTGACAGGTCCAAAGGCCTGATTTGGAATACATCTTATACCAGGTAAGTATACCAATATTCAAGGCATTGGTAAATTCAGTTTTAATTCATAGCAAAGCTCTTGTTTGTCTGTCTTGATCACTAACAGGAACGTCGTGCAACAAAGCTACAGTAGTTTGTTAAATAATGCAAGTAGACGATCTTTGGGTAAAAATGACATGGAAGCGTTTCATCGGCCCTCCTTAGCAGTCAGCTTGTCAATCAGTTCTTGAAGTGGTGCTAATTCCCTTCGGTCAATAAGATTGAATTCCTGTAATAAAAAGCAAATCACATTTTCATGCAGAGGAATTCAAATTATGTTTGAAATATTTTCCTCGCTACTACTAAATTTCTGCAAGTTCAGAGAAAGTGCAATTGTGCCTGTACATCTCCCACAAAGGTGTATGGGGGACATGAAGTAATATTCCACAAATTATAAATGTCTGCACTACACGGAAATGAACTGACAGCTTCACTCTCCAGCTGTTCCATCATCCACACTGCATGGTGGGGATCTGATCTACACACGGCAGTGCAGACAAAAATCTCCAAGCATGAAAAATCAAACCCATCAAGCAGCCCATTAATCAAATGCATAAAAGAATGATTTTTCAATAGTAACTGGCCAAACATCTACTCTGAAGTCAGCCTCCAACCAACCCCAATCAAGATTTTTCAGGTTCTCTCTCATTAGGATTGGTCTTCTGGCATGTGTTGCTGTGTGGTTTTGTAGATGTTTGCCAACATTTCAAGAGGGACCATCTTCAGGACAGAAGACAGATCTAAACTGACGACAGGTAGCAGGTTCATCTAAAATGTTGGGCACCTACCTACCAGTATATATGACAGCAGATGCCAGAAGATAACAGTTTTAACATTGCCACATAGTTTACTGATATTGTTATGCAACTGCAGTTCCAATGCCATGTTGTGGGCCTTGTAAAGCACATCTCTTCTTGTAGCATTGTTTCTCTTTATATGGGTCAATGGACAAAATGGTTTAAATGAATAACATATATAAATAGTAACTCTCTTTATAATTCATCTTGCAACTGTTACAAATTACATGTAGCAAGTGTGATTTCAGGCTTCCACCTGGTGTAAATGAGATCTTTGCTCTTCTGTGATATTACATAGCATAGATTGGTAGTTAGTTACCGACATTTCAGGACAACCTATTGGTCCCATCCAAGACTGGACTGCTTGACCCTTGAAGATGAGACTGACAGGCTGTCCCAAAACATCGGTAACTAACTACTAATCTTGACTGCTGCGTAACATCCCAGAAGAGCAAAGATCTCATTTACACGTAGAATTTCAGACCATTTTCGCATACCATTTATTATTTCAGTTGTGCTACTAAGATTAGGTAATACCACTTCTTCCCCATCCCAGTCTCAGTGCAGAACAAATTTACAATACAAAGACCATTACTAAAGCCTCTTTAACACATATGATACGTGAGTACCATCAAACTTACAAAAACTTAACTGCCTGTTGTTAAATCTGCTAAATGTATTTAAGTCTGTTCAACATTTCTTCAGGCATCCAGGATGTGAGGAATATCAAACAACAGATGTTACCCTGAATTTGTAAGTCCATTGATGGAGTTTATTTCTTATGCCAGCTCATACATAATCCAGCAAGACACAACGCCAGTAACTTGCTACCACTGCCATTGCCTGCACCTCCATCAAGGTGTGCACCCCCTCCACCACAAAAAGTTAGTATCCAGAACCAAAACAGATATAACATTAATTAAATTAACTTGACCTGTCACTGAAGTCAGATTTATTAGAAGAATATGTTCAACTAGGAAAAGAAATAACTAGGCAACACTTCGTATGGCTGAAAGCATACTAATTAGTCACTGTATTGTAAAGATGTAACCCGAGTCACCTTTGTACTGACAACCATGACTTCCGATCACCCTGCTGCCTATTTGTAAAATACCCTGGATTATTTTTCTAGCTGCAGATCTCAAATCAGTACATCATGGTTGAGTGCAGTGAGAAGAAATGCTTGTATTTGAGGAGCAAAATTTAGAAATAGACAGCACCAGTCACTTAAATGTTGGGTTGTGCCCCTCACTGTATCTGAAATGATTATGATGTAATTCAGAATGCTTGTGCATTAGAATTCCAACTGACGGACTCTACAAGACAATCACATTTGTTATAGTTTATTTAACAGTGCTTTCCACAGCTCGAGAGTATACACTGTCACGTGTGATAGGATTGTTGAGTAGTGAACTGGAAAGGAGGTGAAAGGACATGTCCATGAATGCATTTGAGGTACTACCTCAGTAGGTTGTGAAGGGCTGAGGAAAAAACCACAAAAACCTATCAGGATAACCAGTCTGGGCTGAGCGTGAATCTGTGCTCTCCCAAATATGCAGCAGGAGTGTTAACTACTTGATCACACTGTTGGACATAATCATAAGTCACTTTTATAGTGACATCTACTGTAGGAGAAATTTAGTAACAAAGACTCCATGTTTTTTCAGCATAGTTTGGAATCAGTGTCATGGCAAATCACATCTGGAACTTATATCATACCTGAACAAAGAAGATGAAATGTTTGAAGGAAGTGTTGAGATGTGCCTCCTCACCCAGCTGTACAACTTCTGGGAAGTGTTGGTGATAGATGTGGGCATAAACTCGAAACAGTCGCTTCAGGATAGTTTTAGCTATTGAAAGGAAATTTTTAGGGAAAGGAACACCTGGAACAAAATAAAAAATATGATTTCCTTATGAGACATCAGGTTCCCATAGCAATGAACGGCAATACTGTAGTCTTATGCAATGTGATGCCATATAGCAGGCGTAAACAGCTAGGTGAACTTTGGGAGCCACACTTTAGAAGGAAAATTAGGCAAGAATTATGCATCAATTTAAAAAATAAAATTGTTCTTCCTTATTCGTTGAGTTCTTAGCTCTGTTCAGCCAGCTACACTACATTAATTTTAGCTAGTTATGAGTCTCCTTTCTGTATAAAATATTTTAAAACACTGTTCACCAGTCTCGTGTACATGTAAACTACCAGAATATTATTTTGTATGGGCAACTGGCACAAGATTCACCAGTGACGCGTGCAAGCCATGTTGTGGCCACCTTGCCATATAGTCTGATAAATGGGTACCAGTGCTTCAGCAGACCATACTATGGCATCACGTCCCAGAGAGACCGCATGCTCAGTGGTTTACATAAACACTGCAATGTGTGTTTGTTCTGCCTGCAATTTCAAAGTCACATAAAATGAATGTTTACCTATTTTTGAGGGGAAGAGTGTCTCATCATCAAGTTGATCTTGTACCCAAGTCATCAGATAGTCAATGTACTTAGGTGCAGAGCATTTAATGGGCTTCTTGACTGTGAGGCCATCAGCCCAGTGGTATTCATATTTTGGGCCTGCTGACATAATTGGACAGCTTTCTTCTGTGCAGAACTCTGTGATTGTTCCATACAGCATGTTTATTTGGTTAAAGAAATCTACAGCTGGAACAAAGAAAGATTTGTAGTGTAGAAAGCAGGAATCTGAACCACACTGTTCCTGTCATGCATTAATGCAGAGAACACAACTGTTCCTGTATTATAAATCAGGCCTGTTTCAAATTAATGCCAGTTTAATGGCTGCAGTAGCTACATTACTGAGAAAGTAATTTGCTTAACAACAATCAGGTTGCTGATCACAGTGCTTGTGTGGTGTAAGCACATTCTGTCTTTACCACTCACAACAATGAAACTGTGAGTTAAATCCCAGTTGGGTCATGAATGTATGTCTGCAATTTTGTGTCTGTGTTATCCTGCGTAGGCAGACTTTGCAATGAGCCAATCCTCTGTCCAGGGTGTTAACAAACGTCCAAAGGGTTTACATCGGTGGTACACACCCTGTGACGAGCAATCATTTCCTAAGTGGCGCAGGGAGCCTTTAGTTCCTTCAGATTTGAATGAGTATGAGCCCCATATAAATTCTACTGGGAACATAAATAAATGAATTAGTATTATTCCATAAAGAAGCTATACAGTTCATTGTAATTTTACACAACTATGAATACAATGAAGACAATTCAATGTTTCAGTATATTAATACTTCAAAAACCCTTTGTGGCCCTTCACCAAATCACTGTTCTCTGGAATGGCCTGCAGTTAGCCTTTTAAGAGACCTGTGTTCACATACGCAAACACCGCCAGGAATTCATTGTACAACAAAACCCTGATTTAATGTTCCTCCATTTAGTGAAATCCCGGATTTAGTGATGATTTTTTCATGTCCCGACAATGTAACCTCCATTTAATGAAAACCTCGATTTAGTGAAATATATTCTAATCCCCCAGCAATTCATTAAATAGGGGTTTTACTGTATATGTTTAGGTAACAAGGCAATTTATTGCATTTTTAAGACATGCTGCATAATCCCCCCACCCACAAAATGACATAAATTTCATAATTTTATCTTTTTCTGTCCAAACAATACTTTTTTCATAAACCATGCCCTAAAATTTAAGTACCCATGCCATTAGGGTGAAGGTTACACACCACTGGTTTACACAAGTGTTAACACAAAACATTCAATACTTGTTTGTTCATATAAAAGGAAGTTATAGTTGTGTTTGATGGTACTTGTATTAATTAATTGTTAATAATACAAGAGGATGTCTATTAAAATAGTAAGTTAGTGTTTAATAATATATTTTTGCAAAACACTGTCTGCCAGTAATTTTGTTAGTGTCTGTAATCCACAACTAACTACTGCAAGGTATCTTTGTCACATGTTAAGCATCCCCATCCAAACTTGTTAAATCTGCTAACAATGTGTTGTCCTGAAAATGTATCCCTGCATTCAAGATAGAATTTGTGTATTTTAAGAATGTGATGAGACAGCCCAGTTGGATACAATCACTTACTGTTCACAGCAACCCATTCATTCAGATCTTCTCCTTCAGGCAACATAACAGCAAGTCTGAGGTTTCCAGAGCCCAGTGTTGCGGCTGCATGCTTCATTAAATCATACTGATGGGTCCCTTCAGGGATGTTCTTTTTTGGTTTGAATGTTTTTGAAGAACGGCTTCCACTGTCAAAAAAAAAAACTACATATTAGAGTGAATTCCAAGAACCAGTTTTAAACAAGATTATAAATGAATGCTATTAATATGATTAATCTTATCAGCAGAAATGTGTTGTAGGATGTGAAAGCTTTGCAGCAAGTGAATGCAATATCCAGGCAGTCAGCCATGTGAAGACAGGCTGGATTCCCTTTCAGAATTCACTGTCCCCATTATAAATTCCTGACAATGATCAAGTTACACTTTCTGAATGTTGTTAGATGAATTCATAGTGCCTTAAGTGACTGTCAGGAGCTACACTAATGCTCAAGGCAATTCTGCCAGGGGCTGCACAAATACTCAGGGCTATCTTGAACTGTCAGGAGCTACACAATTGTTTGGGGTATCATAATTGTGTCAGACACTACAAAAACACATAGGGCAATCTTAAACTATCAGGAGCTACATATAGTAATCTTACAAGTGTCGAAAGAAACACAAATATTCTGAGCAAATTAAACTCTGTCAAAAGGTACACAAACACTCAGGGCAATTTCAAACTTCCAAAATGTCACGTTCATTATAATTAAAATCAACATGACACACGAATCTGACAGCAAATTTACACCTGGGCAGAGCATATGTACGTCAAAATAAATGGTGTTTTGTACATGTAATTGAAACTCTTTATAACTATCAAAATTAAGCTCACTACAACTTTTAAAAATCGACTTCAAAGTCAGCTAATAAACGAAAGATTTGACGTTCCACCATTCAGTTGATATCGACCTGCCGTGTATTTGCGTGTGTTTCCTTACAGATGACAGTCGTTCTTAATTCAAGGCATTAAGTTCTATACACGCACAGAATTGTGTTTCAGGTACATTACTCTATCGAAGTGTAAATACACAACAAATGAAACTATAAACTTACAATAGGAAGCTCATTATGTGATTCCAAATCCTTGTCTCGACTAGAATGCAAGGCACCAGAATTCAGTTACACAAAGTGACACTCAAATTCTTAATACTTTTGCTTGCTGCCGTGTCCCTCCGTTTAAATTATATTACGCAAATTTATTATGTCCATTTGTCACTGAGTGAGAAATACCACAGCTGACTTCACCGTAGATATGGCCGACAACACGTAATATCCGCTCCTGCGCATACCTTACATTTTAGCTTTTGCGGCCCATACAATTTCATGGCCCTAGGAAACAACTGAGGCAAAAATAGTAAACGTCTTTACAGGTTAACCAGACGTCAAATATTTTCAATTTCGGTTAACGTTACATTAGTAATTATATCCAGAGTGGGATTCGAAAGCTTATTGCCTGCGCGAATAGCCCCTTGGATATGGGCACAGAGTGCGATTCGGAGGCTTCTTCTCTGCTCGAAGTAACCCGTGGTTATGGGCACATGAAACTACTTACCCACCGGAATTTTGACAACTTGAAAATTTAATCTACTTGTTTAATATAAAATAGTGCGTCAGTCTTCTTAATATGAGGAAAATATATACAATCAGAATATTTTACATATGAATTGCTTCGTAACAGCAAACACGAGTCAATTATTTACATGAATCGTCGCACTCAAACAAATAGGACTAATTATAAAGTCATAGTTTGTGACAATTTTCTGATACGTAGTCATTACTGAGCAGTAAATAGACATTTATCTGTCCAAAACGTAAGTCATCGTGGAACAAAACGTCACACTAGTGCGTTTATTCCAGTTTGTGTTGTTACAGTTTCCATTAATTTCGCGATCTTCCGGACTCCCAAATCATGAGTGTCTTTCGCGTGTAATGTGGTCCGACTGTCAGTTTATAATCCTGGTGCATTTTATGACGAAAATTTTTCAAAGTAAAATAACTCCCCTAAACAAACTTCCGTGTCGTGACCATGATGATACCGATTTTACGATCCATGGTTTCTTTGTCTTCATACGAGGGCAGAATTAAGAATGCACAGAGATTATTTTTAACGCGGAAATGAATAGGACTGAGCACTGCAGAATGGACGGCGTCGTCTGTTGCTAAGCAGCAACAAAAACCGCTCTGTATGATACACATCACATATCACTAGTGTGAATGTTACGAAAGTGATTGAAGGTGAGTTCTAATTGTTCACCGGTAAACACTGGTTGCAGAACATATCCAAAGCTTGAAGAGCACTGTGTAATAACACAAATTGCAGCAAGTTATTAAGGTAGTGCAATTGGAATATGACTGTATTTCCCGCCATACGTTTCCATGGATTAACGTTGATTTGGCTATCTGTACCTCTAATCCGTGCGCTTGTGGCCATTTGAATGTGCCATACGCTCACAGATTCATACGCTTGTGGCTGTGAGGGCTCCATTTTGTTGTATGAGGTATTAACGTCAAGGGTTTGTTGGTTGGTGGGATCGGTGGTGCTAGGTAAGTAGGTAATCCCAAAAGTTTCATTAGTCTGGTTTTATATTGCAAGTTGCGCGTAATGATTAAGTACATCTCGACTGGCTTGCAGTAGAATAAAACAATTGTTACAGAGTAACACATTGGATATGAACACAAGCTGAGTTGGTCTCGTGGTAGTGGTTGTGCAGATCGTGGGAACATTGTAAATATGAGTTTGGTTATATCTGACGAAGTTTGAATTTCCGTTGCATTCCTCTTGTTGGTGTGCGTATGGTAACATTTTTCCGGAGTGTGAACTTTCCGCTGTGTTCCTGCATAACTAAATTTGACGGTGAGATTGGTTATAAATGTGCGCCGTAGTTTGAATTTCCATTGCATTCTTCTGTTGGCGTCCGTATGATAGAAATTTTCCGGGGTATTGACTTTCGATGGCGTTCCTGCGTAACTAAATCTGACGGCCAGTTTGTAGGGGATTGTGAACATACTGTCATCGGTTTTCGGGAGATTGTAAAAAGTATGTTATTTCCAATGAAAAAAAGTGGCCTCAGCTGGGCCACAAACTTCATTTACATCTGTTGTGAGATGGTGTTTTATGAACCCCTCATTTACGCTCTCAGGCTTCATTGTTCCTTTCTTGAAGTTTAGCCAGATCATTTGTATCCCACGGATTGCTGCTGGGAAGACTAACTTTGAAGAAGTCCACTGTTCGTAGATAGTATGGTAACGTTTACAGTGTTATTGTAATGTTCATTACATTACCAGAATACAGTTGTTTGAAGTGTAAAACTCATCTCCACTCTGTACCAGGTATGTGTAAAATATTCGGATGGTGCCACATAATGGGCCCAGTATACAGTCCTTCGCAGCATACAGTTTTGGTGTTGAAAGACTTGACTACTGCTAAGGAAATAGGATAGACGTAACACATGTTGTGACTTTGAGTTATCAATTTCTAATTTTTTTTTTTTTTTTTTCCATTCTAAGGTTAATTATATTGTTTTGCAACATATTACCATTTTATCAATGTTCTTGTGACATTTGGGATTGTAAACTAGTTGAAACATGTCATAATTTGGTGTATCCTTGTAATATGACCTGTTTTGCTGGGCAGTTGTGAGTTGAATGGTGTGTAATATGAATAAACCCCATTTTTAATAAGGTATGGAGGCATTGTATAGTTTGTTAGGTCCAGGATTAGTAAATAAACCTAAAATTTACTGGTCTGTGTATGAAGTCACCATTGTTCTATATATTTCAAATCAAGGATTTTCAGATGGAGATGTGAACGATTTTGTAATAGTTCCTACTGCACTGAGGAAAGGAAGTGCTTTCATTTTATTTTAAGAATCTTCCATATGTACTGAAATTTTATATAAACCCATGTTTTGTGTTGCACATATACAGAATGTGGTAACTATCAAGTGTCTGGGTGGTGCTTTTTTCATATTGTGTATGAGCTTAATTTCCCCTGGTCACTTGTTCATTCCACCTTGGTTATTCACTTGTTCCCATCCTTTGGACAAATTTTGTTTTAAGTCGTCGTCACTGTTCTTAGGAATTTTGAGTTGAAAGTTTTTTAACCTTCTTTATGTTTTAATTCTTCTTCTTCGGTGGCACTACAGTCCAATGCGGACCTTCGCCTCCTTAATGGCCCTCTCCCAGTCCACTCTTATCCAACTGTTCCGAGACCACATTTTAGGTTTCCTAACGGTCAGTTTTTTACAGTGACAGGTTGTCAGCCTGTCGCCCAACCCCCAACCTGGAGGACCAGTCCACCGAATTTATAACCCCCGGGGCAGGGTGGCCCAGCTATACCCTCAGACACTGGGTACCCATTTTGGTCGCCTTTTATGACCTGCATGGGACTGCAGTGTGACTATTCTTTTCCCCGGTCATCACTCGGGGAAGGTGCTTCTCTTAGTCTGGTACCTACCCTTTGACCTGTCCGGCTTGGGAGGCCCTACCAGTAGCTACGCTACCGCCGGCATAGCTCTCTGGGTCATTGGTACACACAAGCCCCACCACCACGACCAGGTGGAAGCACCATCGGTGGGGTTATGTTTTAATTGATGCTGTTAAAATGCAAAACCTTTGCCACTTGTGTGTGTCAGACAAGGGGATACATTACTGAACAGACATTGTCATTGGCACATTATTGCATCCAAGCCTGTTGGTGTGGAAGGATGGGGTTTCAGGAAGTCCTGTGCTTTTGAATGGAATTTTGTGGTTTGATCCCATTGGAAGGATTTTGTGATGGATGGTGTGCCTAAGATCGAGTTGGGTTATGTTCAGTAAACACTGAAATGTGAATGGCACTATGTGGCTTTCTGTTTAGGTGTGTGATTTGTGGGTGACATTGATGATGTCTTCTCTGTAAACAGTACAAAATTCATATCATATTTTAATGTAATGTTACTTTCTGGAAGGTGCCATGTTTTTATGCCATATCTGTTGCCGTTGTAACTTGGATGGTTTCTGTATGTCATTATACTAGTGAGTAACTGTGGTTTCAGGAACACTGTGTTCATTTCCTGCATTTGTACAGCACATTGTGAAGAAACAATGTCAGGATCGGGAGATCATGATGATGAGAGCTATGTTGTGAAGCTACGAGGTTTGCCATGGTCAACCACAGTGGATGAGATCCTCAAATTTTTCAGTAAGTATGAAGTTATGACATTGGTGAAGCTAGTGGCTGCACTGTTTCATTGGTTAGATACATGTATAATGGAATTTTATTGAACACAGGTTTGTTCCTCATTAACCAGTCTGTTGATTGAAACAGTGACAGAAGGTGGAAATGTGGAATGACTGCATAAATGTATATGTATGATGACTTTTCCAAGTTTTCTTCTACCGTTGTTTTTATTTTGTATGGATGATAAGTCTTCAGTCTCTTCTTTATTCCTACATTCTTTCCCTTTCCATTTATTGCCAGCCATTTCCTCTCTTCTTGATGTCTTCTAATGCCTGGATGATCTTTCCTTTTCTGGGTCACTCTGTATGTATCTTACTTTTAAGTTTTACAAGTACATAATTCTAATTCCCTTCTCTGTATCCTTGTTCTGTCCATTCTTTCTACATGGCCAGACTGTTGTAGTCATTTGTGTCCTAACTTGATTAGCACATTTTAAATTCTGATTTTTCTCCTTTCCATTTCTGTCTCGTCTTGTTGTCTCCTTAATATTTTTCAATAACTTCAGAAAATTTCTTAGATTTTGCTTCGGTTTCACCTCCTAAGGGTTCATGTTTCAGAATTAGAGGTTTGTATTGGCTTCAAATATATTTTCTTCTTCGTCTTGTTGTCATTGTCATCCAGCATTGTTCTGGGACCTGTGTTCCATGATATTCCTTTTATAGTTTGATTAAATTTAGGATTACTCTGTATTCGTATGTTGATATGTTTGTTAATTTTTCCCTGTGAATTGAACATACCCTGTTTTTCTTGTAATAGAATGTTCTGATGCTCCTGTTTTCTTCAGGATATTTGCGATGACATGTTTTATGCACACAGGTGACTGTAGTATTAAGGATGGGAAGCTTGGTATTCATATGACAATGTCCAGAGAAGGACGTCCAAGTGGTGAGGCATACGTGGAAATGGAGACAGATGAAGATATTGAGAAAGCCTGCAAGAAAGACAGAGATCACATGGGACATAGGTATATTGAAGGTACGTATCTGTGTTGTCAGCATTACATTTTATTGTTATTTAACACTTTTATCATTACTTGAATGAGCATTTGCATGTGGTTTTGCACTTGTGTGTGATGACATAAGTCTTGCTTGCTGTTGGAGGATTGCCTGGCAGCTTTGTGAGAGTGCTGTCTATCAACACACAAATGTTCATGCAGCAAAACCTGAAGACAGCAGCCACTGTTCTTTTTAACTGTGATCAGTCATTAAGGTGATACATCTGCTAATCTTGAGCAGTAGTTCCTAGTTTGCATGACCCTGTACCAGGTTTCTTCCTTCTGCTGCACAGACAGAGGATTTAGAAAACTGCTGTGGCTGCTCGGAATATGGTGTCCAAACAATTCCTTTAAAGCATTGTGGTTACTGTATGTACCATCTGCTTTAATATCCAAGATATTTGTGTTTGTATTCTCTTATGATTCTAAAAGTAAATTGTTTCCATAAACAGCACTAACTGATTGGTCTTTGTCATGGAGATGGACTGTGCTTTCTGTGGGATATGATTTGACTTTGTAAGTATTATTTAGATGAACTTTGACTTAATATGCTTTGCCATGGCTCAGGCAGTTAATAGCTGACCTCTCACTATGAAGGCCTGAGATTGATCTTTGGGCCAATCCATATGAGTTTTGTGGTAGACAAAGTGACAGTGAGACAGGTTTTCGTGTTGAGTAATTTTTCTCCGTCGGTATGTTTCCATCAGTGCTCCATGGTCAGTTTCATCTTTCTGCTGCTGTTATCAGAAGGACAAGGGGGCAAAATCTGGGACTGTTCAAATAAAAGCAATTCTTCCTTGGAAATTGGTAGCATTGGAGTTGAATCTGTGTTAGCTGAATGTTTCTTGCTAAGATGAGACAGATCTTATTTTGTCTGATTAAATAGAGGGAGAATGTTGTATGTAGCCAGTGCAGATGTGTGAGATGGAAGTTTCCTTGACAGAGGTACCACACTTGGTTGCGAAATGACAAAACCATGACATATACACAAGAAGTTAATGTCTTTCAGTGTTCAAGGCCAAGCGGTCTGAAATGGAATGGGTTGTGAAACGTAGTGGCTTGAACTTGGAAAATGCAATGGATGATGGTTGTGTGAGACTCCGTGGACTGCCATTTGGTTGTTCAAAAGAAGAAATTGCACAGTTCTTTTCAGGTATGTTTGTATTTGCTTGTCTATTTTCTAAAGACAAATTATTGTTCTGTAATCACCAATAAGTAAACTAACTCCTTGGTACAAAATCTTTCAGTTAAAAGTTATAACAGATATTTCAAGTATCAGTTATTAATGATAGTATTGTATGGGATGAATCATTGTTGAACTGGTAGATCAGTGTTAATTTGTTATGCATAGTGAGTGGATTTGCTTTTCAAAAAATGCAAATAACAGAGATTTGTTGCATCTGTACCACTGTCTGTCTGGGATGAAAGTTATATATAGTTATTACTGTGATTAAGCAATAGGGTGATGGTGATTATTCTGATGTAGGAATGTAGACAGTTTATACTGACCAGTTGGAATTAAGTTGCTAGAAAATAAGTACACTCATTCCTGTCTTATGAACACATGATGTACAGACATCCTGCACGTACGAACAGGATTCTGTATCATTTTTTTCTCCCTCAGTCTGAGAACTGAATGAAACTTACACATATAAGATTGTATGAACGCATTAGTTTATAGCTGCAGACATAATTGTATGAAGAAAATGCGTTAAACAGAAAACTATTTTCTGTGATGTCATGTTGTTTTGAAGAAGTGCTTGATAACTTGCTGTTAATGGCAATACATTACAGGTTTTATTGCTCTTTACAAAGTTCTGTTTAACTGGGAGGTATGTGTTAGCTTTATATTTATGCAGAACATGCTGTTTTGTGCTATTTCAAGACTCAAATGCAGATTAAATAGGCTTTTGTTTGTTAAAACTTGCAGACTTTCAGAATGCATGTCATTCATAAGTAGAGGAATGAGTGTGTGTATAACAAAGTTTGTGTGTTTTCCCCTACACTTTTTGCATTATTTAGGTCACTTATGAATACTGTGCATTTTATACATGAAAAGCAAAAAATAGTAATGTGTAATGGGTTGGATGTTCATTATGTACTAATGAGCCTGAGTGGTAGGCCCTGAAATGCTTCTTATTTGGCCCATTGTTTTTATGTAGTTTTGCCATTTGTCATTTAAACAGGAATTTAGTGCTATGTGTTACAGGTATTCCCAGACTTCATCCAAATTTTGTGTTTTGTATGAGCTCAGTGAGGTTTCTTTGATGTAAATAGAAATTTGAGCCCCTCTCCCTCAAGCCTACAGAAATTACTTAAAACGTGATTTAGCAGTTTCATAAAATAAGCAGTTAGGATTGAATCTTTATGATATCTGTCAGGTACTTTTATTTAATGAAACTGTGTAGCTAAATGCAAATATATTAATAAATAAATTCCTGTGTATTATATTTAAGCCATTAGCCCCCAGAGAAGACTTTTTGGTCTTGTGGCAGGGCTACAGTTCTGACTTTTTGAAGTGCTGTGTTAAACTGAACATGGCATTATTGCCTGCTCATGTATTTGTATATGAAAACTTGTTCACTTTCAACATGGATGTAATGTGACATGAGATTTCTTCTTACCACACTCCTGCAAAATGCAGTATACTGAATGGTGAATGTATTTCTTTTCTAAAGTGAAGACTTAAAAATAATATTAATTTACTATCATATTACTGCATTCAGAAATGGTTTAAATGAATGGTGTTACAGTTAATTGAACTGAGTATTTTGTAGTGTAAACTGAAGGCGGTGTAACCAACGGGGAAAGACTGATTTTGAATTACATGACCATTCTTATGAGCGCAGACATTGTGTATGTCGGTGGATAACTGTGAGTCTGTTGCACAAGGTCTAAAGGGTTATAAAAGTCAGCTGGAATGCTACTTAATGTAATATTTTCCTGATATTAATAAGTTTTGTTGGTTGAGAGCGTGACATAAAGTTTAATTTGGTGAAATAATTTGGTATGCCTTCCCAGACAAGGGCTTTGGATTTTCAGATTGACGGCCATGCAGAACAGGTTACTCACCATTGGTTTGATATTTATTTCATTTGGTGGGAAAACTGCCTCACTCCTTTATTGTCTGAGTGTTTGGGATTTTATGCTGTCAATTCTTTTGTAACTTTACTATGCTAAACTGTTTTTGTCAAGAGTTCTTATTTGTTTTGCATTGTCATGTTTGTGTGTGTTGACTGGGCTCATAAATGTGAAATAATTACAGGACATGAGTCTTTTATTGATATTGTTTCATATGAATTATCACCATCAACCTATTTGTCTTCTACATGTCCTTGAATTCTCTTAGTATAAGTTTTGATTTTGCTGAGCCTGAGAGTGTACTGCAGAGGCCTCACTCTTTACTGGCAGCACAAGCCAGGAAACTGCAGTTAGTTACTAGTTAACCTGTTTAAGTTTTAGAGTAACAATTTTGGGTCCTTCCTAACACTGTATTGGAAGTAAATTATGAAGAGCAGTAAAATGTTGTGGGGTATCTTAAAAGTGGGTCATTGCTGAAAAGGTACAATAATTTCTCAATGTATACACTTTTAATTTGTATGTTTAGTGTGCCACAAGAATGCCTTCTTAGTTTGGAATGCTGCTAGTTCTTACTTTAATATGCTTGGACACTACCAACAACAGACACCCTGGCAGATTGTATGACACAATATATGCCAAACATAGGGTAAACTACTCTGTGAAGTCTAAAAAAAAAAAGTGGTGTCAAGGCATTTGTAAATGAAACAGCATTCTTATAACTCAAAACTGTATGAAGTTTTTACATGAATAAGTGATTGTGATTATGTTACTTGTACCGTACATTTTTAATTATATATATCTTATGCTGACAAATGTACACTTGTCTGCATAAGATATATATAATTGTGTACATTTGTCTGCATAAGATATATGTAATTAAAAATGTACGGTACAAATAACGTAAAGTTTACCATAGCCAGACAGGCAAAAGAAGTTTATCAATACAAAAACATCAAAGAGAAATTACATAGAACTAATGCAGCTATTCGGTATAACAAATCATGCCGACGTGTACATTTGTCTGCATAAGATATATATGATTGTGATTATGTTAGGGAGTACAACCCTTTGGTAGGGTTTGGACCCAGAAAGTCTTTGCAACTCTTTATATGCATTCTTATGGGAAATTTGTAATTTATACATTTTTATTTACATGGCAGTTTACACTTAAAATGAGAGAGTACTGTACTAGATTGGTATTGTCCTGATTTTGTATCCTGTGAGTTTCCTGGACTTGGTCCTGAAGTAATTACAGAAGCTTTGGCTTGGCTTGGCTGTGTGCATGTTACAGCATTTGTTCGTTTGAAATGGTAATTCTGCTCCTGTATGTGTTTATAGAAGTACAGAATGTGAGAGGCAACAGAACTTTGCAGTACACTCTGAGCATTTCATCTGCTTATTTGAACTGAAATACTTGTTTGCAGTTTTCATCAATATGATTTTGTTGTGTGTTGATTGTGGGCATATGTTTATTGGTTGGGTAGGGTTGGAGATAGTACCCAACGGGATTTCCCTACCGACTGACTACACGGGAAGGAGTACGGGGGAGGCTTACGTTCAGTTTGTAAACAAAGAAGTGGCAGAGAAAGCTCTGCAGAAACACAAGGATAAAATAGGACACAGGTGGGGAAGGCTGATAATGGAAGGGAGGGACAGGGTGGGCTGAAAACCCAAACCTCCTATTCTACTACGGTATACCTCACTCTGCTTCATAATACATCAGCTGGGTGTACATTGTAGAGTAAATTCATATTCTGCCAAGGGCATGTGGGGTACTTACAAGGTAGGTGGTTGCTCTTCATAATATGGTATTAATTTCTGTACTGTCATCATCAGGTAAGAAGGGACTTTTAATAAAAGAAATTGTCAAATGTTAGTATACTATTTTCATACATAATGCAGTGGTTGTGAAAAATTGGAATTTCTGGAACTCTTTTTCCTGGATCTACCATCAGTGGTTCTCAGACCATTTGTCACTGGACCCCTGTGATGTGAATAAAATAATTTTAACTCCCCTTCACACATCCTGTAAAAATAAAAGATTCAAGTAATCTGGGATATGATGCCCTTTCAATTTGTAGTTACCAGTGTTTTGGGGGAGTAGAGGACTACTCAGACGCTGAAGATGGAGGCAGCAAGCTCATCTGAAACATGTGTGACTTTTTGCCAATTGACATGGTATAACATCCCAGAAGACTTGAATATTTGGCAGCAGTACTGTGAAAACCTCAGATCTCGCCCTTCACAAATTACGTGTGATTCAGCTATGTCAAAAATAATTGCTGGCGATTGTTGATGATGTCTTTTGAAGGTCTTTCTGTATAAAACTGTATTTTTGTAATTTCTTGTGGCTTTTTATAAATTCATGTATATTATAATTAAACCATTAGCCCCCCCAGTAAAAGCTTCATGGCACCTCCCAGTTTTCAAAACGCTGTGTTACAGTGAACAAATAATTCATTGACTTATTGTATTTATGTATGAAAATTAGTGTACCTTCAACATGGATATAATGTGACCATATGATTTATGTGTACCAGACACATGTGAACTGCAGTATATTGAATAGCGAATATATTCTTTCATAACAGTTTTTGCTGTATGGTTATCAAGCTACAAAACCAAGAACCACTGTGCTGTGTTTTCAAAACTTGGTGGTGGTTTTCTTAACTCTTTTACCTGCTGTCAACTGGAGATGTAGTTACCATTAAACTACAGTATGGTATCAAATTTGTTTACTGTTACCATTACATGTACCCTTTATATTAAACGGGGGTTCTCAGTTTTAATGTTTAGTGATTTTGAAGATACAGATAAAGTGACAGCCCTTTTCTGTCCTCTATAAGACAGCTTCTGACATCACAATCTTCACGTGCAGGTCCACTGGTCCACCAACAGCTTATGAATTTACTGCCACATATGGTTGCATGCTGTGTGTTTTTCTCTTTGCTCTGTTTGGCATTACTTTTAGTACATTATGTATAAGAACAGCATAATGGCATGAGTTTTGAATTTTGTTATATCAAAATGTGATTTTTTTTTTAAATATATGCACAAATTAATATGTAGCTGGTAGGAGTGAGGTTGAAAAAAAAAAGAATGGGAAAAGTTAAATGAGTGTGACTTATCACAAATGTGAAAGTTTGGTTTATATATATATATATATTTAATAATGCTGTATCAGGTGTGGGAGTTATGGAGCTCTGAGTGAGATCTGAGGACAACTGAAAATATGGCCTGTTAGGTACTGTCAGCACATTCATATGGCTGCAGTGGGGGTAACTCTGAAAATGTTACAGGTAACATTTCTGTGTAAAGTGGACTTGTTCCAAATCAGTTATCACAGAGCCAAACACAGTACAATACAATACAGTTAGGTTTATGCTGCAGTCAGTGACATTGCAGAACCATCCGGTGGACTAAATATTCCCTGTAAGCTATATTTTACCTATTTGCCCATATCTTGTACATTTTTCGCCCAACTTAGATAAAATTCGATACAGGAAGTGTTCACAAAATCTTAAATGAGTGATCATGAGTTTCATGAAAATCGGTTCGTTGAAAGCCATACTTCACTTGCAGACAAATTAATTTCCATGTGTGTACTTTCCATGTTTGTTTGCGTATTGGGTGCAATTCGGTATAATGCTGTCGAGTATTTGTAGTTTCTTGAAAATTGGCGCAGTGAAGGCCAGGCCATACTTTCTTATGGGCATAAATGAAGTAACATTTATGCATGTACCATGAAACCATATGACATTCTGAAAGTAAAGAGGCCTATGTAAAGTCTGTGTACTATGTCATGGAGTACACCATGTGTAAACTTGTTACTTCCTGATCCCTCCTAGCATGCCATAACTTATCTGATTATTATAGCCTCAGCACTTGATACAATGTCATTATGTGAAGTAAAGGTGAAAAGGGATAATTTGAGATCTGTAAAGGATAGCTTAAACTGAACAAGTGTTTGATATTGCATTTGATGACCAAAAGCTGCAGTGAACTATATTTCAGTGTATAGGCATGCTGCAAGATGCCAGACAGCATTATGGTTTTAAGAGAGAGTGGTTCAGGTGTATGATACAAGTTTGGAAAGTTTGGTATTTGTGATAGGACGTTTTATGATAATCACCAGGGCTTGAGCAACGTTGTGTTGTTGGTAACTGAAGTATCATTAACCTTCCAGGTGCAGGATCTGGAATAAAATAAGCATATTCTGCCTTTTTGAGTTAATAGAAATTGTACTTTCCTCAACTGTGCACTAAGAGCCTGTGTTTTGACATAGTTTTATATCTTGAGAATTTGACAAACTGCTGTATCAAAGGGAGCCAGGATAGGTTATTTAGTATGGGCCAGACGATCGGGCGTTTGATTCCCAGCAGGGACAAGAGAGATTATCTTCTTCAAAATGTCCTATACTGGCTTTGGGGCCCACTCAGCCTACCATGAAATGGGTACTAGGTTTTTTCCCAGAGGTAAAACAGCTAGGATACGAAGCAGACCACTCACCTCCATGTAGTGCCAAGGTTGATATTGAGTGGAGTCATACCTCCACTCCCCCTGTATGTCTTCGTGGTGTGCACAGGGATTTTACCTTATCTGCAATATGAACGTGGGCCGGGATAGCGTAGTCGGTATAGCGACTCGCTACGGGCTGGATGGCCCGGGGATCGAATCCCGGTGGGAGCAAGATTTTCCGCACATCCAGACTGGCCCTTGGCCCACCCAGCCTCCTATACAAGGGGTACCGGGTCTCTTTCCTGGGGTAAAGCGACTGGGGTGTGGAGTTGACCAACCACCCTCTTCTAGTGCCAGGGTTAAAGAAAGAGTAGAGTTATACCTCTACTCCCCCTCTGGGCCTTCATGGTTTGTTCTAGGGAGAACTTTGCCTTTACATTTACCTGCATTATGAAGTGACTGAATATAGTAAACCCTTGTCCAGTGTGAAAGAATTTTGAGAATAATTTGCCAAATACGGAAATTTTGAGTGTACGCAACCTGTCAAACATTCTCTAGTATTGTAGATGCCATTACGGATGCCAGTGTCTCCTAATCTCACCAGTACTCTTTTTTTCTGTCTGGCATCACTCTGTGCTTATCTCACTAATACAGTTACAATGTTAAGTTCACTGAAGTTGTGTTTCATTGATCTGGCTGTTTAGTGTTTTCATTTACCATATTTGAATGTTGTTATGTTTATGGTTTTATTGTGTTTTAATTTTATTTATGGTATTGATCAAACCCTTAATTTATTTGTGTGTGTTAAACATCTACATGTCTGGGCATTAATCGGGGACTCTGTGGTCATACCCACGTGTTGCCATTTAAGCCATAAGATGCGAGTTCAGCACAGGCTTATCTAGTGCATTGTTCTTGAGGATCCTGACCCTCATGCTTCACAAGGGTGGGCTGTATTCTTGTAATAGTTCGAGCATCTGTCTTGGGTAGTTCTGATATTTTCAGCAGTATCTGTTTTCTTGGGCCTTGGCTTTATCGTGCTTAGTCCTATTGTTTGCCAATTTTTTAAATAAAAACTGGAAACCACTAAGTCTTCAGCTTGTCTGTGCAAGATGTGACACTTGGGGCCCTTTAAAAGACACTGTGAAACCACCTGAGAAGAATCAAGAATGTGATTCCCAGCAGGGATATGAGATTTATGTCTTCTCTACAACGAGACTTGCTTCCTAATAAATGGCTATCAGGGCTCAAGTAGCCAGGGCATGAAGTTGACTACTAACTTTGTAGAGCCAAGTTAATGAATTTGTAGAGCTATACCTATGTTCCCCCCATACATCTTCATGTTGTTGTTGTTGTTGTTGTTGTTGTTGTTGGTGTTATTATTATTATTATTATTATTATTATTATTATTGAGCACAGTGATGACATTAGCTTCACATGCATCAGCTAGAGAAGAAGGAGAAGCTGCATGCTAAGAGTGATTTTGAGAAGAAAAATCTTGCTCTTACTGCAGCATGTTAGTATCCAACCCGGATCAAGTATAGTAGTTCAGATTACTCATACAAGACCAAACCTATATATGGAAGTGAATGTGTAATGAGGCATTAGCTGTATTTGAATTCTAGAATGTTTACCTTTGTATATCAAAGGTCTTTTCTTGGAAGGTTAATGAATGCTTAACTGGCTTGGATCTGTAGAGTAAAAGTGAGATATTCCGTTTAGTAATTAGCATAAAAATGTGTGTGGCCTGGACACAAGACATATTTTACTGGAAGAGTAAGGTTTATGAACACTTCTTAGTAGAATGTAGGGAGTGCAACAACTCCTAGTTATTACTACTACTATTACTATACTAGTGAATGCTATATTCTGTTGCAAGATATATAGCACCCATTTTTTGTAGAATAGGCTGAAGCAATTTCAGCACAATATGAACACAGACTGGAGATATTCCTTGAGAGAGGAATAATGACCACCAGAGTGGGGTAAGAAACCCAGTGGTGTGTGGGGTTGTATGCATTATTTACATAGTAACATACTTTTTGATTGTTAAAGACTGCAAACAGGACACTTTAAAGTGCATTGCTGCATATTTCAAGTTATGCAAATACCCAGGAACTTAAAATACCACTACATACAAAACTACTATTTGTGTTGTTCTATACGGAGGCCACAGAAGTTGCATGGGTGGTGTGAATGGTAATGCTGTCCTCTTTTCTCTGCTGTTTTATTCATCTCCACCCTGTCTTAAACCAACACAAAGCACATGTTTCGAATGAAGTTTATCATGCGATTATCAAAGATAACATGCATGTAAAAGGAGTGGATGAATGGTTGGAAGAGAATATAGGGGAGTGTAACAGCTTCAGAAGGATGTGATCCATGGGACTTCTGTGGTCTGGATGTAGTCACATAGTAACTAACCATAATTGATATAATTGAGATCAGTGTTGTTCAACATATGTAGAAGCATGTTATGTGTGCATAAATCATGACAGTGTATTTGCAGTGGATTTTGCTGAAAAGTTTAAAGTTTCTGGCTTGTATGGGCAGTAGCATTGTGAGCTAAGATAGTTGAGTTAGTCCAGTGATTGGCTGGCTGTGGGCTATGTGACTGGCTTTCACTTTCTAGCAGGAGCAGGGAATTTTCTTATTGTTACCGCTACGTCCATACTGGCTGTGTGAGCCACACAACTTTCTATTCACATGTTATCAGGTGTCGTTTTGGCACAAGTGAAAGTAGTTGGAATGTAAGCTGTCTAGTGGCTAGGCTATGAATGCACAAATTGACCTCTGCTCCCACATATGATACTTCACCTTTATTGTCCAGTAAGAGAGATTTTAAATCTCTCACTGCTCTGGGGTTGGCAGCTAAATTTCTCACTACTGTGGGGTTGGCAGCCAGTGGTCATGTCCAGGAAGAGAGGGTTTTAAATCTCCTGGTTCTACAGGGGTGGCAGACTGTTAAAGAGAGACAAGTTGGACAGCACTGAGGATTAGGAGCTTAAGCTTTCATTAGCTTCCATGTAACATGCTTGAATATTGACATTATTTTGATGTTATTTCACAGTTTTGTTACATGTCATAATTGCATTACCTTGTGCCCAATCCAGGTACATTGAAATATTCCGTAGCAGTTTGTCTGAGGTGCGGGCTGCTATTGGACCCAAGATGCGTCCTATGGGTCCAGGAGGCTTCAATCAAAGACCAGCCCCATATGACCGAGGTGATCGATTTGGTGGGATGAACCGTTACAACAGCATGGGTAGAGGATCTCGGAGCTTCAAGGGTGAGTTTGTAGTTGTGAATGTTAGTTTGTTAAACAGCTGGCCAGTTTTTATGATATAATCAGCGGAGTAGCTGTGTTCTTTTTCAAGTGTAACTACTGTAAAATAGCAAAGTGGCGCCTGTGTTTAAAAGAAATCATCTTTGTTTTGTTTCTGTTTAGTGTGCAAAAAATAAAAAATGTGTGATGTCTCATGTTATATGTGAATAATTGTTTTGTCACTTCTGTTTTGTTGTGTCATTTCCAAGATTATTTGCTTCTGCAGTAGTGAGAGTCACAATAAAGTATTTACTCAGATTTGTTTTATGTGAGCCACCTGTGATCACTGTAATTGTAATAAGGTATAATATTTTTTGTGGCTTCTTAGGTTTTGGAGACTTTGATGATGGGCCAGGATCCTGGGGATTTAACTCATCATGGGGTGGCGGTGGTGGCCCTGGGCTCCGTGGCAACCTAGGCAGCCGTAGTGGTGGTCTCAATATGAACATGAATTCTGGTGGATTTGGTGGACTAGGAATGAGTCGTGGCAGTCGTCCTGGTGGAGGTGGTGGAAACTGGGCCAGCAATGGGACTGGACTGGGTGGAGGTGGTGGCGGCGGTGGGCATTGCATCCATATGAGGGGATTGCCGTTCAGAGCAACACAGGCAGATATTGCTGATGTAAGGCTATTTGAGATTTCTTCTTTTAGTGTTTGTTGAGTACCATATTTAAATGAAATTAGAAGTCTCCGAATATTAGTTTAACCCCCTACTAACTAAGAATTATAAAAGACCATTGTATTACTGTCTTGTCTGGCAGCATATGTCAGACCATTTGATAGACCTTTGTGGAACTTGGTATGAACATGTGGACACTATTCCATCATCAGTGCCACCAACTTGGTGGATGTGCAGGTTTATGAGGAAGGAACTATTTAATGTAGGGTCTGATAATTTGTTTGGTGAGAAGATGACAGGCTTTGGAATGTGATTCTGTGCAATCTGGTGGATCAGTATTAACATGTTGGAGTAACCTGCTGCCTCCCTTCTTCAGGGTAGAATAAGATGGAGATGGCTAGGACTCTTATAGACTCCCCCAAAGTGTTGGTACATGTGTGCCAAACTACATGGTGTTGCACAATAGATGTTCAAATGTTAAATCTTTGTATTTGCTAATGTGGGAGCTTTTAATTTCTGTTGTATCATAATAGACTTTCAAGATGTATGGTGTGATTAAGATTTGTGAATTTTCTTAAAATGTAAAGCAGCATGGCAGCCACTTTATATCTGCTTTTCCCCAGGCTTGTCCACCTTGTAACTTGTGAGTAACATGTTGCCTGTGACACTGTTAGGTTGTCTGTGGAGACATCTGATATAAGGAAGCATCTTTTAATCTTCGGTGACAGTGACGTGATCGAATGCTGACGAAATTCCACTCATCTGGCAAACTATGAAAGAAAACTTATTACTACCTCCATATTCCCAACTCATCCTGCCATAAGTACATATTGCTAGCGGTAGTTCTTGGTCAGCATTGAAAAGTTTTTTCAATGATTCGTGATGTGTAATGGGGATGTTTTCCAGGTAACAACTTGCAGATGGTCAGGCACCAGCAATGGCTGCTTTCTGATACTTTCATTATCAAGTGTACAGTTTATCTTACTGTGCAGAAGATCACACTCAGTTAAAATCTGTGTGATTCAAAACATAATTATTGGTGGAGGGAGACAGTCCTTAGCTTTTAGTAATAGGATTTTTTAACTTTGGGGAACCTTCTTCAGCTGTAGGGTTTACCATATGTCTGACCATCCGCATCTGAATCTAGGTGAATGGTGAAGGTATGTGCGTGTGACTGTTTTGTGACCAGCATGTTTCCGTTTTTTATTCAGAGAGTTTTATGAGACAGAAAGGAACTGGCTTCTCGGTGCAGTGGTAATTAAAATAAGAACATTTGTATATAATGTTAGTGAAAAATGAGAGAATGAATATTTCTTCATTATTGTTAGTGACAGATTTTTATGTTTTTGTGTGAAATGCCAGTGTTAGCAAGAAATGTAATATTGAACAACATCTCATAGCAGTGCATAAAGATTCGTCAGTAACTATCCTGACCTCCAGCAACAGAATATCCTGACAACTATATTTTCTGTATAATGTATAGAAAAGTACCAGTATGCAACGGACGGTCTGGGGATCAAATCCTGGTGGGGGCGAGATTTTCTGCACCTGTCCAGGCCGGCCCTGGGGCCCACCCAGCCTCCTATACAATGAGTACCGGGTCTTTGCCAGGGGTAAAGTGGCCGGGGCGTGGAGGTGACCACCCACCCTCATCTAGTGCCAGGGTTAAAGAAAGAGTAGAGCTATACCTGTACTCCCCCTCTGATCCTTCAAGGCCCGTTCTAGGTAGAACTTTACCTTTACCAGTATGCAACTGCAAGTATATGTATCTATATGTAATTGTACATACACTAATACATTCCACGTTTCATGTATTTAAATTTATGTTGCCTGCGTACAGACCAAATTTTGCCGAGGTTGTTTACACACCCAAAAAAAGAAGGGGCTGTGTAGGCTTACTTTACCATCATATTTGATGGACACAACTAATGGGCCCATGAACACACCCATGTCTTCTGAATGAAATATTGTTTTCATCCCAGCAGTCATCTTGTAGTTTCAATTGATGTTAATAGTTTCGGTCAGTTAGGTAAAATGTTAGGTTACACATGTTCACAACATTTTCCTAACATGGAAGCTTACAGAAAGGCTGGTGGAGTTTGCGATGAAGTGACTGAGGAGCCGGGCAGAGCTGCTGGAGAACCCTGCGCATTCCTCTGCACTGCATTTTGTTCATTCTGGTAACTCAGTTAATTCGTTTTGTTAATGGCAATGGAGGACAAATTCAGAGTTTCTGAAAATGCTCTTCACTTTGTAGTGTATGTCATGTAATTTAGTTTTTCAATTTTCTTTTTGCAGTTCTTCCGGCCGGTAGTTCCAGTAAACATACGTCTCCTGTATGATAACAGTGGCCGTGCATCTGGAGAGGCAGATGTTGAGTTTGCAACGCATGAAGAGGCAGTGAAAGGCATGTCCAAAGTAAGTATATTAACATGAAGTATTTTTGATATTTTAGAAGTTATTTTCATTCATTTCTTATCACCAGTACTTCAATTAGTAGATTGAACTCAACAGGTTGGTATCAGCTTTCTGTCTGGTGGAGGGTCTTCACCCTTAAGACTTTCACACATCTTCCACCATATTTATGGCTGCTGGGAAGAGAGGGTGTGCCAGTATTTCAGATCTTGTAGGAGCTGGTCTGGACCGAAGCAGATGAAGCAAGGGCAGACATGTACCATGAAGATGAAGCAAAAGTGTTGGAAATAGCTGAGACGAGTGAGGTAATGGGCTACACAAAAATTTACCCTGTAGGTAGCAGAGGCATCAGCCATCAATGTGGTATCCAAAATATAGAAGAAATGGTGCCTGCTTGAATGACAGAATAAAACGTGTGTATTATGAACGGTGCATAATTAGAATGTACGAAGACCAGGACACAACTGTCCTGTACGGAATGGAAGAAGTCCTGTAAAACTGCACAAAAGATGGCAGAGTTCATGTTGTTGAGAAGAGAGGCCCATGGTGTGATACAGAGGAGGAGGAGAATTACTATTGATTTGATAAAAATGTGTGTGGAGTCAGAGCTTCAGTCTTAAAACATGGGTTTCTTTTGTGGATAAGGTAGTCCTTTAGCCCTCTTGGTGCCAAGACCCTACCTGAAGTGTACACCGCTCCCACCCCCACCCCACCAAAGATGTGAAGACATACCCTAACCATGGTTGAGAATCTCAAAACAAACCTAACATCAAACTGTATGCAGCCTTCATTTGAAAGCAGAAACTGTACTATCAGGTACATTATTCAGCTGTTGTGACTTACTCCTAGTAGTTTCATCCCTGCACGTTTATTTACATAGCACATCTGTAGGCTTAGTTACACATATTTATGAGGCATAAGAACAGTCCAGGTTCAGAAGCTGCAGGTGACAGACTTCACTTACTGTTTGTGAATATGGAATACAGTGTAGTACAGAGAGCTTTTATTGTTGAAATCTGTATAAGGAAGAAGTTATGTACAAAGTCTCATTAGCAGTTAGGAAGTAGGTTTCCTGATGTTTCACCTCCTTTGATGTCAACAATATATTGACATAAGAATAATTTTGAGTAACAGGTTTCTTGTTAAAGAAGTGAGAGCAGACATGATGTGTTTTTTCAGAAGAAACGTCAGATAATAATGGGGTGCATTCAGAGTAAAGACTGCAAAAATCCTTATTGGGAGAATACGGTGTTGTAACTTGTTTTGTGAAGCAGGGTAGAGTGGTGAAGTCAATCCATTTTACAGATAAATGGACATGACTAGGCTTAGGATTATATATGCATTTTGCATATTGCATGTGTCTAATAAAACTACATTTACATGTTTGGGGCCAATCCTATAAATAATGAATTGCATATTGCAGTTATAATTTTGGTTCAAGTTATAATTTTGAACTCAGATATGTAGATACCATAAATAAGTTCCATTGTATGACCTCCTGTGGTCTGGATGATTAGGCTTCAGTTTCTGGCCTTATCTGGGTTTTCATTTCTTCTACTGTTTATACTGATTTTCAGCCATTTAACTCATACTGGGGAGCTCTTCTCAGAGAGCAAAGCAAGCAGATCTTGAAATTTACTGCTGAACCCCATTTAGTCTGAAGATCTAGAATGCTTGCTGCTTGGACTTGGGAGAACATTACCTTTACCTAAGCTCCATTTTGACTGTCAGTCACTTATAGCCGAGTGTTTGAAGTGCTTGGAAAGTTGTATTCTAAATATAATATTGATTTTTCTTTCAGGATAAAGGACACATGCAGCATCGCTACATTGAGCTGTTTTTGAACTCCACACCTGGCAACTCTGGAGGAGGAGGAGGAGGTGGTGGTCTGGGAGGTGGAAACTTTGGGAGTATGGGTGGTGGTGGATTTGGGAGTGGTTCTGGAGGTGGAGGCTTTGGAGGTGGTAAGGATACAGTATCTTTGTAATGTTAGTTCTTTTGTTTGCTGCAGCCACACAGTCTCATGCATGCTTTGTTTGGCTGGCATATTAATAACATATGAAAATATAACACTTGCTCTTCTGTCATTGTATATGTTAGCAGTTAACACACAGTATTAGAGGTGGCAGTGGAAGGTGTGCTTGAGTTGGTATTGCACTGCCCCCCTTTGCCAAAGAAGTTCATAGCTTACATCTAGGTAACAGCACTTCTTAATTCATATTGTTATTTTGTCAAGTTTAGTACCTTAGTGTAATTGTAACTGTATTTTCAGAAATTTCAAATGATTTAGGTTTGTAATTTGTAACAGTTTTTATAGGTGAAACGTGTTCGACATGCAACAGTTTTTGTTGAAATTTCAATATGCTTTGTGCTTGTATTCGTAACAAAGAAATGTGTGTGTGTATGCCCCGAGACTTCACAGTGTTTGTTGCATTTTCTTTCTTCCTTTCAGGTATGGGGAATAATTTCCAGCGAGGGTTTTCAAGCAACTTGGGTGGTGGAATGGGGTTCAGTAGCCAGATGGGAGGTAGCAATTACAATTCATTTTAAAATTTCATTCGTTCAATACCACTTAGGATGGTGAGAAAGGATCGTGTGAATATTTTAAAAGACACTGTGTTAGGATTGTCGTGTTTCCCACATCTGGTGTGTTCATCTCTTCATACATGCTTGGTGCCACTATATGCTGAGCTTGCAGTGTGCTGATGTCTTGTCTCCATAGTAACTGGAAGTGGCATCATCATCATCATCATCATCATCATCATCATCATCATCATGTGCATATATGTAATATGCAACTTTGCAAATTACTTGACAGTTCTGTAAGTTCACAGGTATTTAACAAAATTTCCCTTTCTTGCAATTTTGAGTACACAAGAGGGTGTTTAATTTTTTGTTTGGTAAAATAATGGCCTATATGTAAGTTTCAAAATTTGTCTTGTTTGGAAAATAAGATAGCTTTAGGTTCTGTCCTATTGTGTCACGTGGAACTTATCCTTGACATAATTTATACGAACTGCACACAGAAGAATATTACTCAGAAAATGTAAGTCTATAGATGTCCACTTCTGGCATTGCCAGCAGTCTAAGGTGTACAAACTTTTACCTTTGCAGTAGCTTTTTGTGGACAGCAATAGTTTGTTTAGAGCCTTCTGTTCCACTGAATGATTGTGCCAGTTTGGTAGCTTGATCAGATAAGTTTGTGAAGTACCATGCTTGCACACAGACACACTTTGTAATCTTTGTATGTGACTGGAGAATTGGTTTCACACATTAAACAAATCTTTGATTATTTTTAGAAATGCAGGTACTGAATTATGTTTATGTCCTTTGTGCTGAAAACTTGCATTTTAGTGGATGATGTATAATCTTTTTTTATAAATGAGACAAAACCATGTCCATGCTATGCATGTGTAGATTTCTTTCTTCAGAACTTGAAATATGTGGCTAGCTTGTTGGAATCTTTGTGACATAAAACAGCGTTCAGAAGTATGGTATTCTGTATATTTAGCATCACATTCTGTTAGAGGTATGTATAATTAATTGGACCTTGCTTTATGAAATCACACATGCCAAAGGAAGTAACTTGAAATACCATTGAGGCACCTGTATGTTGTGCACAGTAATGCATTATAGAAACGAAACTTGGAGAAGATGAGAGAAATTCTTGGTGTTGTAGTAATAAGAATATGAATCTTATGCATGTGTTTTATGAAATGAGTGATGTACTTTTGCTTAAGGATGACTTCTTTTACACTTACAGCACATCCACAGTTGAGATGTTTGTGTGGAAAGACAATGTTGTGACACTTGTGTGCTGAAAGTTCCAAGGACAATCACTTTCTTCTTTTGTAGCTGTGTTGTACTGCATAACATAAATGTGTAGTACCATATTCATCCAAATGCAATGCGGCCATAATACGTCTCCCTAATGAGTCACATTGACTTTATGTAGGTAATACTATACTAAAACATGCCACATCCCATCTACCCTTATGAGCCAGTGTTATTCCTTCCACCTTCATTGTCTGCAGTGTGTCTGTTTTCACAGTCCGGTGCCTTCATCTTCTTCACAGCTGCTGTTGCCATTCCCATTCTATTTACCGTTCTTCTGCATGTTGCCAGAAGCATCCAATGCACTGGATATATGGCACTTTTTAAACACGTTCACAAACACTTTTGGTGATATGTAGTGCCATGCCATAATGATCCATTGGCAGAGCAGACTCACAATGGGCTTCTGATCCCATTTTGAATGCAGCTCGTGTATAGCCCTCTTCTGCACATGGTCTGCCATCTTAGTTGCAGAATGAATGTCTAATATGCACTATAGTACAACAGGGTGCTACAATCTTGGTGATGTAATTTGGTTTGGCTTGGCGTAGTTCAATTCGGTCCTTCAAACTTGAATTGAAGGTGACCCCTTTATTTAAATGCCAAAATTGAGGGGGGGGGGGGGTGGAGATGACATTCTGCATTCAGGTAAATATGGTAGTCCGCAATTAATGGAATGTGAAAGTCTAGCAGTATGAAAATTGTTTGATCAAACATGTTTAATTTAATTTCCTTTTCTTTCATGTTTGTTGGTTTGACTGTGTAAATCTTCAATACAACTTGTATTTGAATTCAATGTTTTGTAATTTTTACTGCTTTTGTGTTGTGAAACAGTAAAGCAGGAGCTGTTAATTGAGAGCATACACAAAAGATGTTATATTCTGCTACTAAATTTCACATAGAATAACTACCCGAAACCCTTTCAGTTCACAGGGGTTTCGTGTAGTTATTCAGTGTCAGGTACAGATGCAGCAGATGTTGTTTCTCCTGTTATCTTCACATTGTACAGGGTTATCCACTTCTTAAAATCATCAAACTACTTTACTAACATAAAGCTGTCCTTCAACCTTCACTGACGTGGAAGCTGCACGTTCCTCACACCCAGACTTCGTATAATGGGTGTATAACTACATTGCTGTTTCCCTAACCTTAGCACTGCTGACTGACACACATTTTCATGCCTCATTTTTCAGCCCCCCCCACCACCACACACACACACAAAGGCTGTATCCCATCTTTTTAAGGAAGTGGTCACGACAACTTAACACAAGAAAGTCCCGTTCTTGATGAATCAAATTGTCAGTTTTGTTTACATCATAATGACATCCAGCTGCAGCAGTTTTCATTCCCTGTCTAACTTATCCAACACTTCCATTTTCTATAACAGAGACACTGCTTTCCTTTTTTATTTTCCCTAAGGCATCAGCATGTACATGACCCTTTTCAGGCATAATTAAAATATGAGGCCAGCAGTTCTAAAAATTGATAAAAATAAGGTGAAACTACAGTCCATGTTGTATATCTAGGTAAATGTAGAGTGACATAGACATGCAGAGGTTTTGCATATTACTACACAATCGCAACTGGGAGTAAGTGAATCTGACCTGTACAAAATGACAAACCAGGTAGAACTGCTATATTTCATAGCATATGTGGAGGTCCTCAGCATTTATTTAAGCTGATGCACTGTTGACCAATTAGAATCGTTTGTTCCCTTACTAGGGTGTGTAAATGTGGGTTAAAATTCTGTGCAAAAGTTATTCAAGTGAACATGGAAGTGTCATGTTCTTTTATCATCCCATAATTAACCTGAATGTATTCCCTTCATGAGTTTATCTCCATAGTTTTGCAACAGGAATACATACATACATGCGTGCGTACATACGTATGTGGGTACGTGTATGTATCCTTTTTGACCACTTAGGAAGAGACGTGTAAGTGACATGGTTAAGTTGGAGCAGTGTCACATTTACAGCCATATAACAGTAGAGAAGTGCATGTCTACACATTATGTGACGTGACAGTAATGAATATGAGCATTGTTTTATGACATATGGCAGTAAGTTGTATATCATAATATGCTTAATTAAGCAGAGGGCATCTTTATTTTTACACGTTACCTTTCTGTAGAACCACATACCAGCCACTTGGTAAGGCTGTGGAAGGTGACATTTATGGTAGACAGTCCAGGCAAAGTCTGCTTATTCCAGAATAACCATGAAAAAGCTGAGCATTCATCAGCTTAACTAGGATTCATCCACTGAACATTTTTTGCGGCGAAGATTTCAATGTAACTGGTAATTGAAAAGCTTGCAACACCAGGAAGTCAACACAGGAAGGCGATCCCAACACCATTAGCATGCAGGCATCAGCATGATCACAAACTGCTGGATCAAAGACTGATTGGGATTATTCTTGCTACATATTTATCTCTGCATGGTAAAAGAAAAGTGCATGTGTATACCATAAAGGCTTGTGAGGAATGGAGGTAATCTTGGCAAGTAGGTGTAGGTGAGTTATTAGCTTCAGTTGCTTGCAGCTTTGCCCTATCAGGGAAATAGCCCTCAATACTTGCTGCACGGGAGGCTGGGTGCTATGCAGAGCCCAGCTGTCTGAATTTTGCATTGTACCGATTTCAGTCTGCAGGCAGATAGGAAATGTAGTTCAGATCGATCTGTTGCCAAAATCTGATAGGGCAGTAAACTGGAGAGACACAGCAGCACTTCAAAAATGTTTTTGTGTTTAGCTTATGAAGATTGCAGCATGCAAAAAAAAGGGAATGGGAAAAGTGGGTGAGAGCAGAAAAGCAAAGAAGAATCCAGGAGTTGAAAATAAAATTGGGGTGTCTTGAGTCATCGACATTGGAAACGCTTTTAGTAACCTGAAAGGCATAATGTGTGGTACCGTTATTCTTCTGCAGCGTGTTGGACGTTTGTGTAGTATGTCAAGGCAGTAATGTACATGACACCCATTTCTAACACGGTGTCGCTCGCGTCAGGTGGTACACTCATGGATTATAGGTGCATTGACGTACATAAATGTTAATCCGTGGACACCATGTTCAGAGACAAACATTAAAATGGAAATGTTAACGCCACAGTTGCTTGGACCAGGTCAGTGATTATACGATACCTATATTCCATGCCTTTCTGCGTGGTGTCTAAGGCATAGTTGAACGTATTCAAGGATACTGTGATGCTTGGTTACCACAAGTCGTCTGTGCGCAGGCGTAGGTCACAGGGTACAGACGCAGAGAGATGGATAATCCGTGAAGTTATATAACAGTAAATGACGTCAGTTGTGTACCTAAGTCGGGTTACAAATATGTGAAGTATGAAGCTGAAGTAGAGTAGTGTTAGGGTTACAACCGTAAATTAAACCCAGATTTAGTGACAAGTGTAGGTAGGGTTGATTATCAAGTGTGATGGTAGCGGGAGTTCAGGACTAAGGATCATGTACTGAGGACGTTGCTTGCAGTGTAGTACTGCGGCAGTTCGGGTGTTTGGAAAAAGAGACCGAATGGTCGGCTTTTGTGCTTTCTCGGGTAATAAGTACAGCTGTCTTATGTAGAAGAAACAATATTAAATCACATGTCCATACGTAATGCTAGCACAGGGAGTTGACAGTTTTGTGGTGTAAATTATTTTGGATGGATGGCCTTTATTCATGACAATGTAATATCGCATTTTAAAGTATAACACAGACTTACTCGCACTGTAATTTGGCGACGTTCGTCTAGAGTTAATTTTTATTTTGTTGTTAAATGACTTGCATACGAAAGAACAATAATGAGAACGACATTCATGTCTCTGTCAGTGTGTTCCATCCCTTAATCTGCATAGTGGATTTCAGTGAAATTTATTCATTTTAATTAATACAGCTGCTTGAAATTCATATTGCTTGTCACGCACAAAAAAGTTATGTAGGATGTAAAATATGGACCTCCACAAAGCCCACAACATTTATTTGACATGATTGATTAGGATTAGTATTTGAAGAGTACAAAGAAAGTTTTGTGAAGTATAATATGTATAATATTGATTATCTTTGTCAGTAACAGAAATTTATTAATTTTACACAATGTAGTATCATGTTTTTGATCTTGTTTATAATAATAAATATATGTTAATAATAAGTGAAAATACAGCTAATGTTTGCAGACTTCTGAATAACACTTTTTGAGACTGTGTAGGCACACTGAAATATCCGAAAATCTTTCTTGTAATGTTGTATTTCTCCATGCACATTTTAATCAAGGGTTAGTTTAAAACCAAGTATGTACACAAGGTTGGGATGAACCAGGTACCTTGAATGTGTCTCCAAGATGTTGTGGCCCATATGTTATCAGCATACAAGTACAGCACATTGGACTAGACAGTAGGTCCATGACTGAATGCTTATTACTCATACTACTGGATCTCTGTACATATTCACTGATGTTGATCTATTTTGGAAACAGCAACTATTTTAACACTACATATTTAAGGATATAACATACATTGAGTTTTTAACCATCGATTCCATACTGTTGTGCTTTAATTCTGTGTTAATGTACACCTGTTTATATATAATATATGTAAACCTTTGATACTTGAACTTGTATTGAACGTCTTGACAATGACCCAGATGGGCCAACACATGTTCGGGACATAATAAAGGGAGCTGGGTAGTCCCAACCTTGTGTAGATAGTTGGCTTTAATTTAAAGATTGGAAATCTTTGTTCTGAACAGTAAATTGCAGGGTAGAACAGTGAAATGTATATGGAGGACCAATTGACATTTTTATTTGTTCATGAAGTCAGCTGAAGTAGTTATTGGCCGTGCTGCACTTTGGATATTGTGTTCAGGTATGTGAGTAAGGATACTGATTTAAACAAACTTGTAATTTAAAATATGTGTTACATTTTTAACAAAATTTTAATTATTGTGGCTTTAAATGATTTCTCATTTGTGACGTATGTTGAATTGTATGTGAGCACAAGGGCCAGTGCAGAAACTTAAAAATACTTTCTGGGCAACAAGCCATATTATGTTAATAAAGTTCACATTTTTCTGAACAAATTTCAGTGTTATGTTGTCAACATTAGGTTTAGTAACTATAATGACCAGGCTGTGGGGCAGGTGATTGCTGGCAGAGGGAGGGATTTTTCTCTTCACAACTGCAGACATCAGCTTTCGGGCCACCCAGGTGAATCCTGACCAGTGGGTACTGGAGGCTTTTTCCCCAGGGGTAAAATGGGCAGGGTGAGAAGCTGACCACTTGCCTCCATCTAGTGCCAAGTTGTAGTACACAGAGCTGTACCACCACTTCCCCACAGTTCTTCATGGTGTTGTGTGTGATTAAAAACGGACATCTTACTTATACCTTTACATAAATTTTTAGACCTGGGGTAGCACAGTTGGTACAATGACTGGTCTGTGGTCTGGATGGTCTGGGGCTTGATTCCTGGCTAGGGCAAGAGATTTTTGTCATCACCAGAATGTCCAGACTAGTTCTGGGGCCCATCCAGCCTCCTGTTCACTGGGTACTTGGGGTTATTTCCACTGGGGTAAAGTGGCTGGGGCATTAAGTTGGCCACTCACGTCCTTCTAGTACTGATGTTAAGAATGAGTGGAGCTATGCCTCTGCTCCCTGTTTATGCCTTCATGGTGTAGACAGAGACAACTTCACCTTTTGAGTTTTAACAAAGATAAGGCATGTAATAATGTGTATTTTTATGACTTGCATTTTTAAATATGTGTTTCAAAGAATGCAAATTGATCTGTTATGAGTATATTATTTACAAATATCTGTATATCCTGATATGTATTTAGTTTTTGTGGGCTACATATTTACTTGTATAAGGCCATATGCAGCATGTGAGTTGCTCAGCACTGTGTTAAATGTTAATGATATTGATCTGGTGTTTCTGTGTTGCAGGAAAACATGATGCTTGGAAGGAAACAGAGTCTGAAGGGGGAGCCTGTGCTTGCAGACTATGGGCCAGAAGAAGTTTTAAATGAGAGTGCAGATATTGAGTGGGTGAACATGGTAATTATAGATTCTAAAAGGTTCTGACAATGGTGTATAACATTGAGAACCAATTGTCTTCTGGACTTTGTCCATCGTCCAGATAAAATATAAAATCACGACGTTTTGGAAGCTGGTTCTTCTTCCGTCTTCAGGTGAAGGGAGGGGAGACACCTACTCAGATGGGTCCTTTAGACCGAGCTAATAATAGATCCAGTGATTGAGATTAGCTCGGTCTAAAGGACACATTTGAGTAGGTGTTTCCCCTCCCTTCACCTGAAGGCGGAAGAAGAACCAGCTTCCAATATGTCGTTTTATCTGGACGATGGACAAAGTCCAGAAGACAATTGGTTCTCAATGGTAATTATATTTCTGTATTGAGAACAAGCACATAGATTAACATGTGTTTGCCATAGTGGACCAGAGAAAGTTAAACTTCTTTACTGCTAGGCTACATATACACTGGAAACTTCAGTTGTGCAGCTCTTTAGGTGCATGGATAAAACACATTAGCTTATATCACAGTATGCACAGAGGCAGATTTTTCATTTGCTGCAACTTAAATGTTGCAGCAGGTTCCATTTTTGGTGGAATATGACTGTTGTATGTCATAACAGAGCATGCGTGTTTCAATTCGTCAGCTCGCAGTGGAGATTAGATACCAGTAGTTACTTCATGTCCATAGCAGTGTGCATGTTGTCGCCACTGTGCTCTGGAAGACCAACAAACTCACTCACTGACTCCATGGAGCAGAGTCCTCCATGAGAAGCTAATACTGTAGTTGCTCAGGTAGTTAAGAAATTCCCTGTATTTTATGGAACCATAAGGTTCATGACCATGTTCACAAGAGCCTGCCACTTGACCTTATCCTGACTCAGTTGAAGTCAGTCCATGTCCTCCTATCCTGTTTCTCCAAAACCCTGACCTACTATTATCCCCTCATTCATGCTTAGGCCTTCCCAGTTGCCTCTTTCCTTCAGATTTCTCTACTTGAGGACAGCCTGTGATAACATGCTGGCTTGTCACATTTGTCTCACATCTTTGACAGTCACAGATGAGTGTGGAAGAATAATGATTGCTAGGGAGAAAACCAAAGTATTTGGAGACAAACCTGCCCCTGTTCCACTTTGTCCGCTGGAAATCCCTTGTGGACTGCATAGGAATTGATCCAAGGTGTCTGTGGTGAGAAGACGGTAACTGCGTGGGTTATGAATGTGCTTTCAGGAAAATTAGATACACAGTAGTCCCCCCATATCCGCAGGTGATATATTCCAAGACCTACCACGGATGCCCGAAACCGCGGATAGTAGCGAAGCCTATATATATATAAAAGCGCAGAGTAAACTTTAGATCAACTAAAGTTGACGCCGGCAAATTAAAACGTAAAGACTGAAATTGACCATGGTCGACTTTGGCAGTGAATGTGTTAATATTTTCGGACCACGGTAAACCGCGGATAACTGAAACCGTGGATACGGGGGTTCTACTGTGTTTCATCAGTTTTGCACGTAAAAAACCTGAACATATGAGATATTTCTGCAGGCCAGTACATAAAGCATGTCCCTGAAGTAACTATAGTGTACTTCAAAACTGAAGACAGACTCTGCAGGAGCTTAACTGACTGTACCTTCACATACGAAATACACTCGTGTTACCAAGTGTAATGTCACAGAACTGCTTTCATGCAATGAGTGACTATTAAACATACATACTTAACTTTCCTTGTTTTTTGATTGAATGCCTTGTTACTTTTGGGACACTTTTTATCATTTGAATATCATAATTGGTCTTTCATGCATTGGTTGTTAGGCTTCAGCCATGTAGATGTGGTTGTAATTTTCTTGCAGTCTCAAAAGAGATATAGGAGCAATTGTATATCAGAATAACAGTCTCTTTTATATGTAGAACTGAAATTTGTTGAAAAGCAAACTAAATAACTCTGTCCCTTAACATTATAGTGTTGTGAATCCTTTTGTGCTTTGTGTGTCTGTGTTGGTGTGTTGTGTGTGTGTGTGTGTGTGTGGGTGGAGGGCAAAAAACCATTCATTTTCACTATGAAGAAGAGTCTGCCTACGTGACTTATATGTAAAGGCATGATTTAACTTTGAAATCTGAAGAGTGTTTAAAAACCCAGTTCTTACTGCATACACACTGCATTTCCAATATGAGATCAGTTGGTAAATGCTGTTTAGGGAAATAGTTGCTGTTTGTGGTGAGAATCATACAAAACACAACTACACTTTCAGAGCAAAATCATGGATTTTAAATGTTTTACTACGTGTGACATACAGTAACACACAGTTTAAATATTTTATAGTCGTAGATCAGGTGGTCTTGATTGAAATATTTACCATAGTGTATATTTGAATTTTGTGATTTTGTATGCTGCTGTTACCCTAACACAGTTAACCAACTGAAGATGTAAATTTATGTGCTGATCTGTGTACGGTCCATTTTATCAGTCATCACCGACTGGCCCTATTATGATATTCCAGCTGTGGGTACGTCGTCTCATGAGGTTCTGTGCATTAGTAAGTCTGGTGTCTGTCAGTCTGAACACGCCCAAGACATTTGAGAAGCACCCGCCTCTGCAGTACATAACATTCTGCTGTGATCTTATTGTTACATTCCTCTTCACTGCTGAAATGATTGCAAAGATGCACATTCGAGGGATTCTGAAGGTAAATGACAATAACACATTCTTGTGTGCTTTTTGCTCCCAAAACAGTTTGTCTAAATCAACTCATGAATTTTAATAAAATTCTGTATTGGTGGATTATAGTGGAAGTTATCGTGTTGATTTTATTTTGGTACAATATGAGGCCTACTTTATATTGAAGCTCAGATTTAGTTTAATTAATTTTAAATGATCCATAAACATGCATTAAGCAATTAGATATGATAACAAAACCAGCAAATGCACATACATGTATGAAAGTATATAATACACATCGTACACCTCCTACATGTTTCGCCACTGTGGCCATCTTCAGGGAGGTGCATTACATCCTTTGTAATGCACCTCCCTGAAGATGGCCACATGGGTGGCCGAAACATGTAGGAGGTATACGATGTGTGTTATATACTTTCATACACTTGTGTGCATTTATTGGTTTTGTTACCATATTTAATTTCATTTGTTTTCTCTAAAATTTGTGCCTTTTCAGAAGTATTATACATGATACAAAACAGATCTCATTAAGGTCTATAACCATTATGTGAAACATTTGATCTAGTGTATATTAAATGAATTGCAAGGAAAAGTTCTTGGTGTGTGTATCCTCGCAAGAGATTGAAGCTACGATACCACTGAATGTTGATGTTTGATATACATTTATAAAAATAATATAGGCTTGATTATGAAGTGTATGGTCTTCAGGGATGTGGTGCTTGAAGTGTGGTGGACAAGTGTGGATGTTTTGAAGGAACCTGCTGCTGTCACTGTCTTGGAGGCAGCACGTTCCTTCAAAACATCTGTGACCACCTACAACATAAATGGTATCACATCATAGAAGACCATAGTCTGATTCACTAATGTGAGAATCTCAAATCTCAATGAAGGCTTAGCTTAATAACTAATATAAGTCTGTGTACTGTTCAGTGACAAACATCACTAGGGTTGAATTTGTGCCAGCAACAATACCAGCGGAGTATTCCGTTGTTCACAGGGAGAAGTGCCATATCTGAAGGATCACTGGTGTCAGTTTGATGCCAGTATGGTATTCTTTTTATGGGTGTCTGTAATACTTCAGATGTTTGAAATGTTGGGCATTGTACCTAGATTCAGTTACCTTTCCATCTTGAGAGCTCCAAGGCCGCTTATCATGATTAGATTCATCAGGGTGTTCCTCAAATTCTCAATGCCAAAATCAAGAATCAATCAAATATTCAAGTAAGTAAATCCTACATACAAATGTTATGTATTATCATGCACATGCAATGCATTTTTGTGCACATTTTAATATTTATAATCACACATTTAAATTTTTGGTCTTAAAAATGCAATTTGAATGAAGTTACAATCACATTTGCTGAACCCACAGAAAGAGTGCCATGGAATGTTCCCTGCCCACATCACCCTTGACCTGTTAAGTTTCTTGCTCCAGCATACAACAACAGACAGAGAGGGAAGCCTCTAGCACTTTGGCCACACTGCGAATGGGATGTCTTCTTGTTACCTCAATGTAGCAGTCATTTTCAGGTCTTGGCTGATAATATGTCACAAATATCAATCTTTGGTATATAAAAATGGTTGGTATGCAGATTGAAACACTGAAGCGAGGCAAGTTGTGTCACTCAGGATTAATTAATTGATGTTGTCGTGAACCTTGCTAGTGTGTTTCTGACACATCATTATTTTCTGTCAGGATAAAGGAACCTATGTCTTTCACATGGCAGATATGTAAGAGATACACTTCTATTTATGGCCTATTTACTAATGTTATCAGTAGTTCAGAGTCAGGATGACTTGTGAATAATGAATTGGAATATATGTGGACAGAAGTTATTATGGCTATATTTAGATTACTGTCCCAGTATTTGCCAGGAGGGGCTGAGAGAAACCATGAAATATGTGACTCAGGATACTGGTCTCCAGGCTAGATTTTGAGCCTGGAACTTTCTGAATACTAAACGCTACATCTTTAAATTCAATGTTAACCTTTAATGGACAGATGAGACAATGCTGACCCATTAAATGTTTATCCTTTTTGTCTAAAAGGGAAAACAACTGTCCCACAGTGGGCATTTAAATTGAACACTGCTCCAGCCACAGCAGAAACCTTGGATTTAAAGGCCATACACAGATAGGCTAAATGAGGCGTTAAAAGGCTGTATTAAAAGATGACAGTAATATTGTTTCTGAAAACACTGTGATCTGTAGCTGGAATTGTGTCATGAGATATATGTGTCTTGTGTAGGACATACTGATCACTTAATATGCTGGTTGGTTGTGAGAGTGGGATAAGACTGCATCGCTTGATACTACAGCCTGTTTTATCAGCTGTTGTTGATTGATGGGTGTGAAACATTGGTTGAATGATACCTGGCAGGGGGAAACTCAAATACTTTGGGGGGGGGGGAAGCCTGCCCCTCTACCATTTTGTTCACCACACATCCAGCTACAGTACCCTGGAGTTGAAGCCTGGCATCTGTAATGTGAAGATGACAGCAAACTATCTGAGCTGTTTTGTGGCCGTTTTAGAAGCTGAAATGCCCGATCTTTGGGGTGGGCTGTGTTTTAGAGAAAACCCGAATTGTTAGAGGGTTAGAATGAGCTTTCAAGGCATGTTTGTTAATGACAGTTATGTGTTGCTAATTATATGTTCCTATTTGCTAGGCGCTCGAGTCAGCAGATATACAATGTCACATTGTTCTTCTTATTCTTTATGTCCTTATATGGACTGCTGGGAGTGCAGTTTTTTGGTGAACTCAAGAACCATTGTGTTTTGAACAGTACAGACCCCAAGTAAGTGCAGTACATCAATACGTATATATAATTAGTTAATGCTTATGTGCAAAAACTAACTGATGACATGAGAATACAAGTGACAGTATTAACCTTTTATGTTCACATAACTACATACATTTGGTCCAGTGGTTAATGTTCTGTATACCAAGCACCATTATGCCAATGTTAAGTTTCCACTATTTAAGATTTTCCATGATTTTATGTTCACATCCATTGTCCTATGGAGACACATCAGTTTCATTGCATGGTGTGTTTTAACTGTATTCCTTGCTGCATGCTTAAATTTTTCAATTAGTTGTCTTTACATCAGTTTCTGGCATGATTGTCACTTTATGTCTTGTTACATTGCAGCTACATAACTGTAAACAGCCTGGCTATCCCAGATACGTTCTGCTCTGTTGACCCAGGTTCTGGCTACCAATGTCCTGAGGGTATGAAATGCATGAAATTGGAGCTGTCTCGGTACATCATGGGATTCAATGGATTTGATGAATTTGGTAATTCTCAGTGAAGAATGATAACACTCATAATAGTCTTGATCCTTTGCACTTTAAAATAATTCACACTGGGTTTTACCCCACTGTAATCAAAGAATTGCTTCTATAGGAAAAGAGCACTGAGTTTGGATTTGCACTTTTAGGTGGTAACCGAATACAGAGTATTGTCTGGTTGGCAATATTTTGGCTTTTAAGGGTTATGTCATGGGACATTTTGAACGTATTGTTAATGCAAACATTGATCAACCTATGTTAATGGAGTGCCATGATCATATATTAAATTAACAAAATGATGTGACTTGAAGAAAATCGATGCAATTGGGGTGCATTTGTTTTTGTGTTGGTACACAATGAAAAACTGTTTTATGACTAAACTGCTGAATAAAGGAAACGATTTAATCCATAAGCATTGTGCAATTTTAAAATCGTATTTGGCTGAACTAATAGTTGATGTCTATATAAACGAATGGTTTGCAATATTAATTTATTATTTTAATTACAACAAAAAAGCATAATACCAATAAGGAAAGGAAATGTGAATTTCTTATTTTATGCTTACGTAATGAAATGTTCATGTTGTTTTTATTTATTGGCCATATAAAAGATATTTTATGTACACTGTAATGAAGGTTTTTCAAAAGAATCCTGTGGCCATGTTTGTTTTCTATGTTGTAAACTGCTGCATGAAAGTTGTAGTCAGGTACATAAACTTTTATTGCAGACTAAAGAGACTCCATCAGCAGTTTTGTGGCACAACTTAGCACTCATTCGTTTTATTTTCTAGCCACTAGCATTTTCACAGTGTATCAGGCAGCCTCACAAGAAGGCTGGGTGTTCATCATGTATCGTGCCATTGACAGCCTCCCTGGCTGGAGGGCAGCTTTCTACTTTAGCACCATGATATTCTTCCTTGCATGGCTTGTGAAGAATGTCTTTATTGCTGTCATCACAGAGACTTTTAATGAGATACGTGTTCAGTTCCAGCAGATGTGGGGAGTAAGAGGGCACATCACAAGCAGTTCAGCATCACAGGTATGAATGGCAGCACTGTAAGGCATAGTAGAACAGGTTGCTTAACTGGATGGTACAAATCACACAAAGTGAAATTATATCTGATGTTATAAGTCCTTTGAGTGAAGTGCAGAATATGAGCTAGTTCATTGTAAAAACTCATGTGTGGCATGAATTAATGGTAATAAAGGTCATAGGTATGCTGATGGAAAAGTTTGTTGTAGTTGTATATTAGTGACAGGACAGTCTGATGTCACAGTGAGAGTGGATCTTGCATTATCTCCATGTTTGTAATTTTAACATGTAAAATATTTGTGGTGTGTATTTGGCAGAAACTGTGAAGTTGTTTTTCTGCAATTTATTTTTCCAGATACTGACAGGAAATGATATGGGTTGGAAATTGGTAACCCTGGATGAAAACAAGCATGGGGGAAATGCTCCAAAAATCTGTCATGTAATATTACGATCGGCATCATTCCGTCTTCTGGTAATGGGTGTCATTCTGGCCAATGGGGTGGTTACTGCTACTATGCATTTCAAACATGATGGGAGACCAAGGCATGTTTTCTATGAAAAATATTACTATATTGAGGTAAGTAAAACTTTGTGTGACCTATTTAATGTGCCTGCCTCTTGCACAATCAGGAGAATGTATTCTCAACCATGGTGTTGATTTCGTTCTCAGTTTACAATACATAGTAACTGAAATTGTAAGGACAGATTAACACTCTACTAAGGGACTGACATTTAGTGAATAATTTTAAGAAGGTAGGGAATGGGGATTTAAATAATATGCTGTCTGTTGCAATACTTGCTCATCACTGTGCAGTTATGGCTGCTGTGTATCTTGGTACGAATGTAGACGAAATTGCATGTTTTTTTTTTTGTTCCCTTTTAGGCCCACAATAATAAACATACATGAAAGTAACATTCATATATATGTGTATGTGTGTATGTATAAAATAGCAGACAAGCCTTTATGTTTGTAATGTGTCTCTTAGTTAACCGCTGGTTTTCACAATTTTTAGGTGATACTATTTTGATAAGCAGCAAAAAATGCCTTTGCTTTAATGCCAGTGTTGTATGTGTAATAAAGAAACTTTTAATTCTGTTATGTTCAATAAATTGATGAGGAAAATAATTATGTATGTTGGACATTATATCTTTAGCGTGTTATAGCTATTAGCATTCTGTAGCCCTCTGCTTTAAATTTGTACTCTTCACCAGATATTCTGAAGGATGTTCACTGAGTTAGCTTCGCTAGGTCTTAAAAGTTAAATGAGGAGTCATTACAACTTACATGTAGCTCATTCATTCCACTGAAGTATTATTATTTTTCAGCACAGGTCCTGAGCACTTTGTTCCATCTGGGCACAAATTTAGATATTTCATTACTGTATCAAAATGGCCTGTGCATTCACAGGCGTTCTCAGACAGGCATTTCCACTTTCTCATTATTGTGTAATTGATGACCTCCAAATGTTTCTCCAGCACTGCAAACTGCATTGCTGCTTGTTTTCTTTGAGGAGTAAATTGTGCACCCATGTCTCATTGCTTGTGAGGAGCCTGATTTCTACGACAGAATTTTTAAATTTGTACCAGGATGGGAAAAATGTATCAGTGTGCTCAGAAGGCCGACATTTAATGTTCTAATGACATCTCATTTAATTTTCATGATTCAGGGCTCCTTGTTGAATGTGCTTTGTTTGTTTATTGTGTACTGGGGCTCTTTTCTCAGGGGTAAAGTGGCTAGGGCAGGAAGGTGACTACTCATCTCCATCTAGTACAAAGGTCAAAGACTGAGTGGAGCTGTACTTCTACTTCCACTAATGACTTCATGGCATGCAGAGCGACAACTTTATCTTTTGCCTTTTAACTTTACATCAGGTGTTATAAGTGGAAACTTAAGAAAGAGGATGTGACATACTGGACTTGTAGCATGCATGAGGGAGATGCAATCATTTGTTTGGAAGCAAACCAAAAGTTTGTGTATGCAGTATTCATTGTGCGCCTGTAGTGAGGACAAATGTGACAGTTCCATTTCAAGATTAAAATCTTGTGGGATGTGATGCTGTGTGGACTGCTAATTGGCTACTGACATTTTGAAGGACTGTAGTGCTTTGATGCAAACCAGGAGGTTTTGAAATTAAATGGTACACATCAGCTTCTAGTTTATGCTGATTGAAGTCGGGGAATGCTTGTTACCATTCGGTGCAGGAACTTCTGTCTTCCAGTTTGCTATCCAAAAATACAACGATTAAGATATACAGAACTATAATTTTCCCTGTTGTTGTGTATGGGTGTGAAACTTGGTCTCTCACACAGAGGGAGGAACATAGGATGAGGGTGTTCAAGAATAGGGTGCTGAGGAGGATATTTGGGCCTAAGAGGGATGAGGTAACAAGGGAGTGGAGAAGACTACATAACGAAGAACTTAATGATCTGTATTCATCACCAAATATTATTCAGGTGATCAAATCAAGAAGAATGAGGTGGGTGGGGCATGTAGCATGTATGGGGGAGGGGAGAGGTGCATACAGGATTTTGGTGGGGAGACCTGAGGGAAGGAGACCACTTGGAATACCCAGGCATAGATGGGAGGATAATATTAAAATGGATCTTCAAGAAGTGGGATGGGGGGGCATGGACTGGATTGATATGACTCAGGATAGGGACAGGTGGCGGGCTCTTGTGAATGTGGTAATGAACCTTCGGGTTCCATTAAATGCGGGGAATTTCTTGACTAGCTGATGACCTGTTAGCTTCTCAAGAAGGACTCTGCTCCATGTAGTTAGTTAGTTAGTTAGTTAGTTAGTTGGAGTAGTGCTTTGATCTTCAGGGGCCTGTACCTTTCTAAGACTGCTTGACCCTGAAGATGTAGGCACTACGATCCTTTGAAACATTGGTAACTCTATCAGATGACATGGTGTAGTATCCCAGAAGACTTTAATCTTAAACAGGACTGCTGGGAGAACCATAAATCTTGCAATTCCATTTCAGGTAGCCTTTACAGTGTTTCTGGACCTAGAAACTCTGTTCAAGATATGGTGTTTGGGTTTCTGTGGCTACTACAGACATTCCATCCACAAGTTTGAGTTGCTACTGGCCATTGGAACCACTCTTCATATAATTCCAGCCCTCTACTTATCAGGACTCACCTATTTCCAGGTATTTATGTTTCTGTGTATTGTGGTATATGATATGAAGGAAAGTAACATGATATAAAGGGTTGTTGTTTAAGGCTACTAATTTTGTTTGTGAACACTCTTGAGTTGGTTAGTATTCATGGGAATATGACTAATAATGCAGTTATGTAAACTTTTTTGTAAACTAACCTACTGGTGTTTGATTTGAACCAAAATTGCTGTAGTTCATTAGATTCAGTAAAGACTAGAGGTGCCGGTTCCTTGCCTGGGGTATGGGCACTTTGCACGTGAATATTGCAGTATATACTACATAAAATATTAAAGAAGGAAAACACACGGCTTAAAAAAGTAAAGTTTATTTGTATAATTAAAAAAAGTTGTGAATGAGAATTTGAAGCACATCTTAAAACTTTGCCCCATTTCTGCTTGTCAGCTGTGGCTGCAGTAAATGGTAGCAAGAGTGTAGAGCAAATTTGGTAATACCTTTTGAGTGTCCTTTTTTATTTTTGTGGTATATATATATATATATATATATATATATATATATATATATATATACACCAGTGTGACTAACAGATGTATTCAAAATTCATTTATCAGAAATGGTGGTGGTTCTTTCACACATCATTTTGGTTTATATAGGTGATTTGACTTCTAACTGATAATGTTGCCCATTGTATTTATACTGCAGTGTTGTACATGTTGTTTGTGTATAAAATTCAGTATAATGGTTAGGCTTTGTGCTGGACAGCTGTAGGATAATGGTTCAAATCTGAGTATGAGCAGCAATTTTTCTGTTCCTCACAGTATGCAGCCTGCTGCTGGGGCCCATTCAGCCTCCGATCCCTTGGATACCTGGGACTCTTTTTCCTGGGAGGAAGTTTTTTTTTTTAATCATCAATGAGTGGCAACCTTGTTCTCTTCTGTGGCCTTTCCTTGCCCATGAATGTATTGTACTAATAAAAGTAACATATGTTGCAACAACAGAGACTTGTTTCCTTGCTCCATCATTTTTAAGGGACCACGGAGAGCCAACGGTAAAGGCAGGAAAAGACAGCTGTCTGAAAAGCATGATATGTGTCAGAAACATGAGGAAACAAATAATAAAGATTTTACATTTTGCACTTAGATCCACAAAAATATAAACAAATAAAAGTTATGTTAATAGCTGCCTGAAAATAACTTTTTTCCAAAAAAATAAATTTGTAATTGATGTTTTGAAGTCACCCAATGCTGTATGCATAAAAGAATGATTTAACTGTTCCGTAAGCATGGGCTTTGGGCTCAGGGTCACATTTGTCTTCCTCTTCTCCCTGCTGCTACTGCAAACCTCACTTATCATCGCACAGCTCATCTATGCTGGAAATGCCGTGTATGGAGCTCATTGTCTACAGACGTATAAGAACTGAAGTCAACATCCTTCTCAGCATCTAGCCATATGCAGTCCTCTTGGAAGGCATCATACTTGTGAAGTCTGTTGGATTAGACCCTAACTTTCCATTTCGTAGAAATGACATATCTCGCAAATGAGTGGCACAGTTGCCCACAAACATCAAAATATTGCTATTTTGCACATTTTTGCATGCATCCAGTACCCTTAAAACTCTATGAATATGATTGTGGTCATCCACACTTTTTATTTTCCAAACCGTGAAGTACTATATGTATTTCACGTTTTGGAAACATTGTGGTTTTAGTAATTTTCCAAACATGATCAGCATGAATAACAAATAACAGGAATCAGAACACTAATTCACTGTACTTTTAATTGTCAAACTCGAGGAGAAGCAGACAGAATGATCCGAAATGGTACTATACTGACAGTTGTAGAATGTAGTTCAAGGTTTGCCACCATCTCCTACACTCTCACTGCTCAACCATCATTCACACTTGGCTGGCACATGGTGACATTTCATAAGTTAACAATAATTACAGGTAGAGGTGAGTTACCACTACTGCATGTTTCAAAAACGTCATGTTACTTTCGCTGAATTTTTCTCCGAAATGATCATTCTGGCAGTATTGTGTGTCAGGACCATTCTGAATGACTGACGCAGAAAAACACTTGGAGCAATGATACATCTGACATAATTATGCATTGTTTATATGTGCGATTTTTCAGGACCAGAAGAAATGAATGATGCTGGAGAAAGCCAAATATCAGAACAGTGGATAGAGGTTTCGTTGTAGTTGCAAGGGCAGGCAGGTTACCATTTAAAAGTGTGTCCATTGGGTTAAGTACTCCTCTATGTGTCTATTTTGTGCATCCACACACTGCCATGTCTCATCTTCCCAATAGTAATTTGCCTGCTTCAGTGGGGTGTTTTGTGCTGGATTTTGTTGTAATTAGGTGTTTTACAATTTCAGGTTCTGCGTGTTGTGCGCCTCATTAAAGCTTCGCCAATGCTGGAAGACTTTGTATATAAGATTTTTGGTCCAGGGAAGAAGCTTGGCAGTTTGATTATATTCACCATGTGCCTGCTCATTATCTCGTCCAGCATCTCAATGCAGTTGTTCTGTTTCCTGTGTGAGTTCACAAAGTTTGAGAGCTTCCCAGAGGTGAGTTTTTATTTTTTGGTGTTCACATGTTGTCAGAAGTTTTCAGTGATAATGGGAGACCGATTTATGTTTTGTTTCCACATTGTGTTGTGTATATTTGTTTCTTGAATGAACATAGTTATATACAGGCCAGTTAGTATGTATCTAACGTTGCTACTATAGTCTGGCCAGTCTTGTTATAGCATTCAAACTTACTCTACCATTTTATTTTATAATATATTTAAGTAAAGGACTATTGATGATGCTTACATATTAGTAGTCTTTACTGATCATGGTAATGCTTGTTACATGTGCTTTGGAGGTGCCCAATTTGGAGCATTGACTATCCTGACTCAGGTTTTGCGTGGTTCTCCCTCACCCTTCCCCCCCCCCCCCCCCCCCCTTCAGATATAAAAATTTGTTACTGAAAAGTTGACTTCTTTTAACAGAGAAGTCTGGCATGTTGTTGATGAACAGAAAAATATGATATGCTTGAGTCATGTGGGTTGGTGATATGGGGTAGTTACTCTGCTTCTCTGAAAGCCATGACCAGCGCATCATTTAATTGCTGAACCTTATGTCGGAAGTGGTTTATGAACTGCATTTGCATGATTATATGTACTTTTAAGTGAGGTTAAACAAGTCCCAGGGACATTTTTTAAGCTTATGGTTTTCTGGGATGTGACACCATTTAGTTTGGTGATGGAGTATTAACATTTCAGAGGAACCTGCTTCCTCCATGTTCAGATTAGGAGACTTAACTCTGTAGATGGAGGCACCAGGTTTCCTAGAAGTTTTGATATCTAGTGACCAAACCATACAGCATCACATCAGACCAGACAGTGTGGAATTTTAATGTTCTTTGCCATGAGTTCTTCAGGAAGTGTTACATGTTTTTCTTTCCTTTTTTTAAAGGCATTTATGTCAATGTTCCAAATCCTGACACAGGAGGCATGGGTTGAAGTAATGGACGAGACCATGCTGCGGACTCGAGAGACATTAGCTCCTCTTGTTGCTGTTTATTTTATTCTGTATCATCTATTTGTTACATTGGTAAGAATGATCAACAGTGTTAGTGGTAGAAATATAACTTGTGAATTGTGTAATCAGAAAGTAATTGAATTTTGTAATACCGTATATTCTCGAATCTAAACCGCACCCGAATCTAATCCGCACCCAGTTTTTGGCGACTTCTTAAACGAAAAAAAGTTAGTTCGCGATTCTAATCCGCACCTTTCCTTCAACCACCCCTTGCCCACGGGGCGACTGATTGAATAATATTGGATGTTACCAATGCGTTAAAATCCGACGCTACGCCTGTGGCCGATGAGTCATACCGATAGAGGCGGGGCCTTTCTCAACAGACGTGCGCAATCTCGTCTGAAGCCAGCTGATCTTTAGTTGTTGAAACGTGGGAGGTGCTTGTTCCAATTTGTCGTGTACCGTAGTTATGGAAGAGGGACACCTGAAATCTAAACGACTCTCATATACGGCAAAGTTCAAACGTGAAGTTATTCGGTGCGCAGAGGAGAATGGAAACCGCAAAGCCGCTGCAATTTTTGGAGTTGATGAAAGCAACGTTCGACTATGGCGGAAACACAAGGCAGCGATCAGCGGGTGTGAGGCGTCACGAAGGAAATTCACTGGACCCAAGAAAGGACGATTTCCTGAAATTGATGATGCAGTCTTCACGTTTTTTCAAGAGAGACGCAAGACTGGACTGTTTGTGAGTTATGATCTACTCGCGAGGAGGCGATAAAGAAGGCCAGATCTTTGAACATTCCTCGAATTATGAGTGATGACGGCGAGTCTGATGAATAATAAATTATAATAATAAATAATAAAATAATAGATTATTGTATTGTATTGTTCTTACGTTGTTTATTAATTACGTTAATTACGTTATTGTTATATTGTACAGCAGCTCAATCATTTTTCCAAAATCCAGCTCTAGACCGCGAATCTAATCCGCATCTGATTTTTTAGCCCTCTAAAACTGTAAAAAAAGTGCGGATTAGATTCGAGAATATACGGTAATTCTGTATCAGATCCAGGCAGTTGATGCTAAATATTTTGTTCTGATTCACATCGTCAACACTTTTTTGTGTTTGAAGTTAATTGACCAGTTTTAAAACATTCACACCATGACAGTGTGGTGCCCCCCTGCAGTTTGCAGTATTACACATAAATATTAATTGTTTAGACTAGTGTAACGTATAGTAAATCTGGCAAATTTTGCTTATTTGCATCAAAGATAGTCACCTGGCATATGACACCTTGCAGTCTTGTACATGGTTGCAATTATATTGTCGACCACAGTTTAAATCTTTGCCACCATAAAATCCATGCATGTCATGTCTGATGGTGTTTGAGATAGTGGTATCTTGTGAAACACTAACTCGTTTTGGGGAGCACATTTCAATTTGGAAAGCAAATGGTCACTCAGCTGGACAAGAAATTTGCCTCTGCTTTGAGGAGTCTAGGGATTGTTACCCTGTTCACAAGAGCCCACCAGTAGATGCTGTCCTGAGATCATTGAGTGCACACTTGTTCACCCTGCTTCTTTAAGATCCCCTGTAATGGTTTCCACCCATCCATGCTTAGATCTTCCATGTGGTATCTTTCATTAAGGTTTCTGTAGCCATGGTCATGTGAAAAAGGTGAAGCAAATTTGGTGCCTTAATATTCCCTTAGGCTTTATGCCCTTTGACGTACTGAAGTAAATTTGTGTTCGTCATGATGCCTGAAATGTAAGGTTAAAATGGAGTTATGAAATCCTGACAATTACTGGGAAATGAATTGTAGTGTGGGGCAGCTTCCTGTAGTCCTACCAGCTGGTGTGGCCACAGGAACCTACCCTGTTGCCCTGAAGCTGTTAACAAATTGAGTTCCAGTGAACTACAATGTGTTAGTGAATTAAAATGTGTTTCAGATTGTTCTGAGCTTGTTTGTGGCTGTCATTCTCGATAACTTGGAGCTTGACGAGGATATCAAGAAATTGAAACAGCTTAAGTTCCGTGAACAGAGTGCAGAAATCAAAGAAACCTTACCGTTTCGATTGCGCATCTTTGAAAAGTTTCCTGATAGCCCGCAGATGACGTGTCTGCACAAAGTACCATCTGATTTTAACTTGCCAAAGGTATGTATTCTTGGTACAGGGAATTTATTGTTTGTTGTGTGTAGAATTTTGTTGCTGTAACTAGGTGTTTGAATTTTATTTTGTTAATTTTGTTTTGTATCTGTGCTGTGTTTTGTTTGTGGACACAGCTTTTTGTTGTTTCTACATAATGTCCTTGGTAGCTTCAGTGTGATTTTTATTGATGACTTGTTTGTTACTTGTATTCAGTAATAAATAAAGTGCAAAGATATTCTACGGTTTGCAATGAGAACTCTTGTCCGGAGCATGGAAATTGTTTATGACACTGTCTCAACTGCTGGTGTTAACTGGAAAGATGATTCTGTATGGTGGATAGGGAAGGAAATGGTTATGGCCAGAGAAATTGTGTTAGTAAATAGTAAGGGGCTTGGACTGGAAGTGAACACTGGGAAGACTTGAGTATTTGTTGCTGTCTCATTTTCAGAATGCAGAAAAGAAATCATGGCGAGATATCTGATAAAGCCTTTGTGCCTGTGGAAAATTTTGAGTACTTGGCGGTACTGTTAACAAATCAAAATTCCATCCATGAAGAAATGAAAATCAGATTAAATCTGGGGAATGTTGGATACCATACATTCTTCCCATCTGCCGTCTAGAAACTTTAAAAGATTAAAACATACAAACCTATAAATTGTACCTGCTCTTTTATATAGATGTGAAACTTCGTGATGTAAAGGGATAAATATAGATTGAGGGTGTTGGAGATCAAAGTACTGAGGACTTAGAAGGGAGGTAGTAACTTGATGGGGAAAACTACATAAAAAAGTGCCACATAATCTGTAGTTGTCACTAAACATTATTTGGGTGTCACGCCTGCACTTTATGTTATATGCACAGTAAATTTCAGTAGATAGGTGTAGTACTGGACCCTGTAACCAGGAAGCCAGATATTTATATTTTCTGGTCCTAGGCTTATATAATTAAACCACAGGCTAAAGTATGAAACTCAAAGCATGAAAATATTTTTGTTGCTCAAAAATCATTATCTGTAATTCCACTTCCACAGCAGTCCTATTTGACATATGTTCATAAATCAAATCTGAAGACACTGCAGCATCAGCAGTATTTATGTGGTGTAAAGTTGTTGTTTTTTTCTTCCATTAATTTTGGTACATATTACAATCAGCATAAACTGTAAGCAACTCCTCCTTCTCTTATCTAAGATCCAGTTGGACCCAAATTCTTCACTCAGTTGTTTCACAAAAGCATGTTGCTCTTATTTTATAAGAAATGCAACATTACACAATAGTAACTTCATCTTCTTTTTACTGAGCCCAAATACTTCCTTGTAGCCTTGTAGAAGTCTTTAAAAAAATTAGAGATTTTACCTGTTCCATGCCAATATATATTTTCATTAATGAACTTCTTTGTTAATAATCAAGAAAATGTTCAAACAATTTCATCTGTACACATTATTAATACAAGGAATAAGCACCATCTTCATAGACCAATTGCCAGCCTATCTTGTTTTCAGGAAAGTGCATTCTTTTCTGGCATCAGAATTTTCAACAGTTAAACATGTAGTCTCACAAATCTTAAGAATGAAAAGGCACAATGTAAAGTGGTGCTAAGATACTTAAATGCACACTCCTTTTACTCTGTATATGAATTTTTTATGTGTACAGATGACTTATAATACTGTGTATAAAATGTTTATAATATTTTGCACTGTAAAATTCTGTATATTTTTTGTATGTTTATGACTTATTCCACATCCTGTTATCTTGTGACAAACTTATGGATCCATGGAATGTATGTATCTATATATGTAAATGGGGGTAAACAACCATGATAGACATGGATAAGCAAGTGTGTACAAAAATGGGTGGGTTTTAACTGAGGAGAGCTGTGTGCTACTCATACAAAGCAGCCAGCCTGCAAGCTATTCATTATTACCAACTCACAAATTTTAAAATAATTGCCATATACCACACGATGCTGCGTAATACCCCAGAAGACCGCAGATTTCACTGGAAAAGAAGTACAGTAGTATACCAACTACGATTAGATTGTAGAATAGTCTCTGTGTGTGTACTTTGTAGTAATTTAAATGTCCACACTAAGCCAGAAAAACTTGGGCCGTCAAGAGATACGATTGGCATTTAAGTCTGTCTCGTAAAGGTTAAACTGCTAAATCGGTAGTCCAAATTATCCAGTGGGCTCTGACCTTAAATTTCTTGTGAGTATGTTCAGCCAGAAGACAGTTTTTTAATGTGTGAACAACTTAAGACACGGGACACGTGTTTAAATTTCCCTCAGACTCAGCATAAAGTTATGAAATATTCCTATATGTTATTATATTTTATATTTTAAGTTTCATGCTTATTACCAGAGAAATGCCTCTAATTTATTATTAGGTTCGAGAAAGCTTCATGCGCCAGTTTGTTTATGAAGTAGAAGAAGATGAAACTGAAGGTGTGAAGAAAGTGAATGAAGTGTTTGATTCCAAAATTGTGTATCGTAAGCATAAACCGGTCAAGATATTGACAAATCCACCAAAAGTTCGAAATATTAGCACAAATTTGAGGAAAGCTGCTGTTCAGTACATAGTTAAGTAAGTTTGTGGTTATGTAAAATTTAGAAATTGTTTTAGTCAGTAGTAGTAGTAGCAGTAGTACAGGTTCACAATTCCTTGTCCACAATTCTGAAATCCAAAAAGCTCTGAAAACTAGAACTTTTGGCCAGTTTACTACTGCAGTATATAATTAAACTAAATAAACTCTAATACTATTGATAATCTTTATTTAACCCACTTATTATGAATATTCGTATGTTTTGCTGCAGAAAAAGTAATGTGTTTGATTATGGGGTGCTGCCCTAGACCCCGCTGGGGATGTTACATTCGGTATATGCACCGTATTAACTTTATAAAATCTAAAAAATTCTGAATTGAAAACACATTGGCTCCAAGAGTTTGGATAAGGGATTGTGGACCTGTAGTAGACTTTTCCCTCATTCTTATGCAACAATTCTACTTTATATGGGTCTTCTAGTAACCAAACCTCTTCATCTGGCTCTGCTTTATCAAAGTTCCTTTTGTTCAGTTTCCTCTCATATTCTTCCTTCTGTGTGACATCTTCCCTAACCTGTTGTTCCCATCTGGTCATGGTCTTGCTCTTTGACATATCCCTCTTAGTGTCATATTGTATCAGAAATTCCTTGCTTTGTTTTTTGGTTGTAAACATCAGTCTGCATAGTGGATATGTAGCCAAGAATATTTACAGAATGTTCAAGTTCAACACTTTTTACAACACTGACTTTCCTGTACTTTGTATACCTGATATACCTGAGTCTAACCACTGTAATGTACATTTTCTAGTGATTCTAATAATCAGCGTCTAATGCTTGGAGACTCAGCAATGATACCGGTACCGGGGAAAGGTCCATTGAAACCGCAGGGAACCATCAGTAGTGCCAAACAACTGCGAATTGATCAGAAGAAGTAAGTAATTGTAATTGAAACGTATGAAAATACTATCATGCAGTTATTATTGTGAGAAAAATAAGATACTGATACAAAGTAAAGAGAAATCGATCACTGTTAAGTTTGTATTTATGTAAAAGGTATTGGTGAAATTTTTATCATCCAGGAATGTGGATCGTAAATTCTGTCCTGCTACAGGGTTTGTGGCCATACGTTTTTCCTGGGTAACCATTTATTGACTGGGAATATGAGGCTACTAGTTTCCAAGATCAGTAGGACTGGTAGTCATATTTTCACTTGGAGGTTATGTTGTTATTACTGGAAAAATGCAGCTTAAGTCCTCTGCACTCTGCATATGTGCTGTGACAGTATTATGATACACCATTGTTAATGGAACTAGAAGTAATATACAGTAATGAGACAAGGACATGGTGTGACAGTATGAGAAGAATATAAACAGCAGAAATGATAACTTTAAGACACTCGAGTTGGTGTTAAATGTTGGACAAAAAGCTGAACACTTTGAAGTGTGGGAAGAATACTGTTGAAGAAGTTGTGGTATGTATGTAGGAAGAAAGACTAGGTAGACAGAATGGGTGAAGATAACATGGAAATACAAATGTAAGTGGAGGAGGCTAAGAGGAAGGTAAAGGGACATAGAGAGGACAATGTCAAGGGTGATACAGGCGTTATATTGCCCAATTTGTTAAGATAGGTAGTCAGCATATTCTGTTAGTGCATGTTTCTGAGACGGTGAGGAACAGTAAAGCCTCTATGTAATGAATTGCTGGGGAATTAGAATATATTTTACTAAATTGAGGTTTTCATTAAATGGAGGTTTTTATGTTTATATGGAGCTATTGTCGGGACATGAAAAAATCATCACTAAATGCGGGAACATTAAATCAGGGTTTTACTGTATTTAGAAGCAGTTCTTATTTTGTATGAGAGTTGAGGCCTTTGTGACAGTGAATGTTACGGTTATGGTGCTCTGTGATGTGATGCTGTGTAGTTCTGTAGACACATACCACCACTTTTGAAGAACTTGTCTACTACACTACATGGCATAGTATCAAAGAGACCATAATTGTAAGTACTTATTTCTGTCCTGGATATCCATAAGTTTGTCATAGTGAAATACAGTGAGTGACAGATTTCTCACTTTTGTAACTGCAGAGCTGGTACATCAAGGCATCAGTGTGAAATAAAAGATCATTGTTTATACTGATGTGTGACTTTCCCATTAATGTCCATGCATTGTGTTGTGATGTGGCATGTTATGGTCCAGCTGGACTAGTGTTATATTTTATCAACACAAATACCATTGTGCCTGAGTAATTAAACCATGGTGGCCAGTGCCATAGTAGTGTGAGATTTAAATACCCTATTCACAGGTTAAGGAGCGAATTGTACGTCTTAAGATGTGATAGACATACAGTGGCAGAGGGTGTTAACAATACAGCTTGTGTTTCCAGGTCTATCCGGCGCAGTGTGCGGAGTGGTTCAATCAAATTAAAGCAAACGTATGAGCATTTGATGGAAAATGGAGACATTGGTGCCATGAACAGAGTGAGTTCATCACGAAGCAGACCTCAGGATCTCGATATAAAACTGCTACAAGCCAAGAGACAGCAAGCAGAAATGCGGAGGTATAAGTTCTGTACAATTAAGGCTGTCATGGAAGCAATGTTGATTTTACAAGAGACTTCATTTCTGTGTAATTATGTTTCTATAAATTGTACCGATTATTATCACATTTTATTTTCTGTTTATTTTGGAATATATTAATGGTGTGCTTATTTGTATAATAATGCAAAATAACATGAAGTAATAGGAATATGAATATGGAGTGTTGATGGAATGATAGTGAGGTGGGAACCCTGAAGATTAGGAGCCAGTTTACCGTAGTATAGTGACTAGGCTATGGGCTGGATATCTGAGGAATCGTAGTTTGAATCCCAGTAGGGGCAAAGGATTATCTCTTCTCCAAAGCATCTTGATTGGTTTTGGGTCCCACCATATGTCGTACTCAGTTAGTACCAGGGTTTCTTTCCCTGGTAGTAAAGTGGCCAAGGCACAAAGCTGACCACTCACTCCCATCTAATGCCAAGGTCAAGAATGTGTTGACCTATACCTCCACTTCCCCACATACCTTCTTGGCATGTACAGGGAAAACTTCACCTTTATCTTTTTGACCTTCAAAATTATGCATGTATTGTTAACAGAATTACAGTGATTGTTGCTATCACTGACCAGGTCACAGTGTTTACATTTACTGTACAAGATGTCAGTAGGTAGCACATGTGCTTGTTATTTAGTAGGTTCTGGGTTAAAATCTCGAGGCAATGACCTGACAGGTGTCTTGTGGTTTTCCACATCCCTCCAGGCAGATGGTGGGGTAGTACCTGCAGTAGGGCCACAGTTGCTTCCATGTCAATTCAGATTCATTGTTTACTTATCATTGTAACATTTGGTGTTGTGTAATCTGAGCCATTGACAGCATTGTTATGATAAAAATAGTAAAGAAATTAAATAAACACAAAAAGTTTAGGTTCTCAGAATGCCTGAAGAATGCACTGCACTGTCATTCTTTGTATGGATGTGACTATAATTTTATTACCCAAAATAAAATCATGTGTGCTTATTTATGTATGGTTTATGTAATGACACAGAATGTGACTCAGAGCCTCACACTTGGATTATTTGGAATGTTCTAAAAGACTGGACTGATATGGTACAGGATATGGACCAGTGGCGGGCCTATGTTAATATGGTCAGGGACCTTCAAGTTCCACAATAAAATGCAGGACATTTTTTACTAGTTGAGCAACAGTTAGCTTCTCAGGAAGGACTCTGTGCCACGGAGTGAGTGAGTGCATTAGTTAGGTAACTTAGTTAATCTGTAGCTCAGGCTATACAGTGCCAAATGTTTGGATGACTGTTGGAAAGTATGCACATAAACTGGAAAGGACTTGGAAGTGGTCATGGCCTAACCTTAGGCACCATTCCGGCATCTGCCTGGAGGGACTGACGAAAATCACAAACTACCACAGTCAGGATAGCAGCTCTCTTCACTAAGATGTGAACGAGTCACCTCCTGAATACAAGTGATAAGTGCCACCACTTGAGACAACTTGTCTCACAGAATGACATGCACAGTACATGATCCTGAGGTTTGGCTGCTTCAATGTACAGCCTCTGAAAGTGAGATTTTATGTAGAATGTGGAGATGAGAGCAGATATTTTCTGTTGTTTCATATGAAAAGATTTGAAATAATAATTTCCATTCCAATCCTTTTCCCATCCCATTTAAACACTATATTGTGGTGCCATCAGTAGAGGTCTTATCGAGTGTGTAAATTTGAAATAGGATCTTAATACATGTTGTGAAGTTGGAAATGGCAAGTCCAGTTTAAGCAGACTGCAGTTGTATGGTTATGACACCACATTCTGGTAGGCGGATACCAACATATCGGACACAGTATTTGTCAGATCAAATTGTGATAAAAATAATATTTCTTATGTTTAGAAATCAGAGAGAAGAAGATTTGAGAGAGAACCATCCCTTTTTTGATACCCCTCTCTTTGCTGTACCACGAGAAAGCAAATTTCGCAAAGTGTGTCAACTGATTGTGTATGCCCGCTATGATGCCAGACTTAAGGATCCACTCACAGGCAAGGAACGGAAAGTGCAGTACAAACGAATGCAGTAAGTAATTATGCAGAACAGTTGTATGAATATGTGCAGGGAACATTTAACATTTATATGTTTTCCTAATACTGCGTGCTGTTTTTTCTAAAAGACATGCAACCGAATAGTAGAAAATAAATTGTGTAGGAGGTAGAGTTGATACTGCAAAGCAGCAGTAGTTGGAGGGTCAGAAAGTGAAATATCCTGCAGTTTAGCTGTGCACAATTAACTGAAAGAACACCTTAGCAGTGCCAAAAGAACATTTTGGGTCTATTTTAATAAATTCACATGGACATTTTTATTTTTATTTCTTAAAAGAATGGGATGTTCATCTTACTGAAGGGTGTATGGTATTTGAGAAACTACAGCATTGACACTTACATGGGTTTTGTAATTACCAGCTTGTTTTCGTCATTACCGATGTACGACCTCACTTTGGTTCCAGTTACACAGTCTGCAGCATTATCTCTGGTACTAATATCACTGCTCACTCTTAGCTTGTTTTGTGTACAGCCACAGCACTCGCTGTGTGCAAGGTGTTTTTTCTTTTTGAAATTAACATGCTAATTTTCTGGTACTTGGTGCCATGGAATGGGATAGAGAGGTACCAACGTTTTTGAAGAGCCTGCCGAAGTTAGAGCATGCATGTTTCTCTAGTATGTTGGTACCTATGTATTGAACTATACAGCATCACATCCCAGAATCGCCAGTCCTTGATATTATACCATCATAAATTTAACTCAATTTCAGTTTTGACATTTCTGCCCTTTTATGCAGTGTGGACAGGGATTATTGGAACTGCTAAGATTCTGCAGTATTGACAGCAGTTTGGTGATAAAAGAAAGCTTGTCCATTGCTGACAGCAATCATGAAAGCATGTAGAACTGAATCTGTATGTTCACATGTGTTCTGTGATCGTTTCTTTCGCTTGTGTGTACATGTGTCAATATTTACGCTGTTTATAATAGCTTGTCACATACTGAGATCTTTTATTGTTTGGTGAAATATATTGGAGATTAACCTTTTAAAACCTGTGTTCGTTTATGTAAATGCATGTAGGAAAACACCCCTAGAAATTCATTTTATATGTTTAGGCAACAAGGAAATTTACTGCATTTATAAGACATGCTGGATAATCTCTGTTTTATTTGCCACAAAATGCTGTTTATTTCATAATTTCATCTTTTTCTTTTCAAATAATGCATTTTTCATAAAACATGTGCTAAAATTTCAGTACCCCCCCACCTCTCCGGTAGGATAAAGGTTAAAATAAAATTAGCCTTACAGACTGTGACATAGTTGTCAGCATTCAAAGGAACTTACTTCTACCCTGATTTTGTAAGTAAATAAAGCAGTCACCCATCATTATTAGTGTGTGTATTTTAATCAAGGAAATGCAGGAACCTCCTACTGAAAGAAGTTACACGACATTTATATTAATCTGGAACAGCATGGTGAAGATACTGATTGAATTCAGTATGATTCAGTTTATTGCAAAAAATAACAATGTGCTGAAACTTCACTCTTTTTGGGTTGACACCCTTATGAACAAAATAATTTCTTCTAGCAATTTCCTTGGCCTTGTGACGTATTTGGACTGGGTGATGATCTGTGTGACAACACTGTCTTGCATCTCAATGATGTTTGAGACACCGAGCTATCGAGTCATGGAGACTCCAGCCCTGCAAATAGCTGAGTATGGTTTTGTCATCTTCATGAGTCTCGAGCTAGCACTGAAGATTCTTGCAGATGGTCTGTTCTTCACACCTAAAGCTTACATTAAAGATGTAGCCTCAGTTTTGGATGTGTTTATTTACGTGGTAAGTGAAATAAATCGATACAGTTAACCCTGTGTGGGGCAGGGGAAACTCTGTCTCTGTTGCTTGTAATCTGCTTACATCTGTCAAGTTCTGTTCTTTGTGCATTGAATGTAAAATTGGAGAAAAAATTTCTTTTATATTAGACATAACCATGGAATATGTACTTGCAGGTTAGTCTTGTATTTCTTTGCTGGATGCCAAGAAATGTTCCACCAAATTCTGGTGCTCAGCTGCTGATGATTCTGCGCTGTGTGAGGCCTCTGAGGATATTCACATTAGTGCCACATATGAGGAAGGTGGTTTATGAGCTCTGCCGAGGATTCAAGGAGATACTGTTGGTCAGTTTTACTTAACTATGTGTTAATATGATCAACCAGTTTAACTTTTGCAAATGTATGAAAATTTAAATTACATTTGTTTTTGCTTTTTAGGTGTCTATACTGTTGATAGTTTTGATGTTTGTCTTTGCGAGTTATGGTGTTCAACTGTTTGGTGGTCGGCTAGCAAGGTGTAATGATCCTACAATCCTGAGACGTGAAGAGTGTGTCGGTGTCTTCATGAGACGAGTGTTTGTGACCAAAATGAAGTTTCAGCCAGGAGCCAAAGAATCTTATCCATCCATGTTGGTGCCTCGTGTCTGGTATGTAGTGCTGCAGTATGAAACATATGTCTGTAATTTACACATATTGAACTTAATTTTCAGTATCAAACCACATCTCATTCCTTACATCATCACCAGTTGATATGTCTACCTGTCTATGAGATATTTGAGAGAGCTTCATTCTGTTCCATTGTCCTGTAAGCTGGCCTCTTGAATGTGTGTCCAATCTGCCATCCCCTCCTCACCAGGTATAGTCATCTAGCCATTGGTCTGCTCAGTACTCCCTCATTTATCATCTTTGTTTTGGATGCTCTTGAATGAATCCTGTTGTCATCAATACATAACACATGCATACCACCGTATTTTTAACACATCTTTTCTCTGTTCTGATCATTACTGGGGTTATCTTTCCATCTGTGCAGCTGGCACCAAAGAAGCAATTGAATTGATGCAGGTATACTGTTGGTAATTTTTCGATGGATTTCTGAATGAACAATATATTAGTCATTGTCTTTGTCTTATGTACTTTCCAATCTTAGTGATTTTGCCAATAGATAACAGAGAAATACTGAAAATATTATTCACAACTGTTGTTTTTATTCAAAGAGTAAGGGAGACATTTAAGCAGAAATTTCTAGTTCATAGGGCTCTGCCTGATGAAACCACATGGTAGGGAGTGTGTTACTTTGACCGTTTTCTATTGTAGTGGTCCTGCTTTCATATCTTGTTTGTGTCCTCATTTGGGATTTTATGTCTTGTTCATTGTACTAATTATGTTTCAATCATAGTGACTGTATCTGTTTTATTGTTCTGTCATTTGGCTTCCCTTCTACAGTATGGAATTTCAGTCATAATGAGTAAACTTACACGTCATGTTAGGTAAATAGTGATAATGTACAGATTATGTGTCATGTACAAACATACGTATAAATCCGTAATAATGATCTGTTCTCTGTTAGGGCAAATCCTCGTCGATTCAACTTTGATAACATAGGTGATGCAATGTTGGCATTATTTGAGGTGTTATCCTTTAAAGGATGGCTCGATGTTCGAGATGTTCTCATAAAAGTTTTAGGACCAGTAAGTTGAAGTGTTTTACATGTATGTCACAGCTTTGTGAATAGTCTTGAATGTATGTGTGATGCAGCATGCAGTTTAGCGCTGTCGTATTAACTTTAGGAACCCTGATAAGTTGATAAGTATTGTATATGTTTTTCTGACAGTAGCTGCTGTTTACTGTTTATGTCTCAGTACCTGGTTACTGTTTGTGACCCAAGCATTTGTTACATTTTTGCTGCTGCTATTTGAAAAATAGCCACTGTTTACAAATTTTGTTTCAGACCTGGCTATTATTTACAGTATTAGTGCTAATATCCAGCCAGTGCTGTATGTAGTTCTTGTGATACTGTTTGAGATAGAGCCACTACTTGCAGGTATACATGGTGACCTGGCAACCAGCCTGTAAACCAGCATGATGTAGTGATGAGTGCCAATCCCATTGGCCACACAGGTAGTTATAAGCTACCAGTGCAATGGCATTGCAAGTTCAAATCCTGCTTGGAGCATGGATGTTTGTTCATGTTTTTCTCTGTTTCTCTGTGTGCCTTGTTGATCCCCCATCAAGTGAGCATCTTCATAAATTAATTGCCTCAGAATTAACTCTGACAGCCAGAGTGCCCAGTCGAACAAATCAGAAGGTGATACATCTCTGTTATGAGTGTGGGTGAGCTGTGATGTAATATTGCCTGCACAGGCATTTAAACATTACTTATTCAGAGGCCATGGAATTCCCATTGATAGTGGGGATGACAATGTACAAGGCTTCCTCCTCTTGCCTACTGTTGTATTGCGTACTAGTGTCCTCTGGCATTTGTCAACCAGCCCAAAGTGATTGTTGCTAATGAGTATTATCATGTGCTTGCCACTATCAACATTAAGTCAACAAAATCACAAGACACCTGGTGGGGAATATGGGGAAGGATCCTGAAGGGAGAAGTATAACAGTTTGAGAGAGATGGGAAAGGGATCATTCCATGCAACTTCTTTCCGTGCCTTTAATACGTAAAATTTATGGCTTCATACTGTGTAGATGCAAGGTTCACTCCTCAGGGAGGTGTGTCTTGAGTTTTGCAATATTGTGGTTTTTCTGAGTTACTGGAGACCAGTGCTGAAACAAAACTTTGGGCCACTGCTGTCACGTGACATTGTGCAGGTTTGCCGTGAACACTGAACCACAGAGTGAAAACTAACCGAATGTTGTGTGAGAATTGATGTTTTTGTCGCAGTCATACATTAAGACTATGGTCTTCTGAAATGTGATGCTGTATGGTATGGTAGATTGGTGCCAGCATTTGGAGAAACCTACTGTCTCTTCCTACAGGGTATCAGGATGTAAGCTTCCATCGTACTGCTCAGGTCCCTGTCCTTGCACTCCCGTCCTTGTGTTATATATATTTCTTTCCTGCTGAGCTTACATCTTCTGCCCTGAAAATGGAGGTAGCAGGTCCCTTTGAAATGTTTGTACCAGTCTACCAGACTACATCATGCCACATGCCATAAAAATGTGATTGTATTTTTCCTCATATTTTCATATAATTATTGGTTACTTCAGACAAAAAGAGATTTTGAGTTTATAATGCCTGTAGAAAGATTAGTTTTAGCATGTTGGTTGTAATGAAATTATATCAACTGTTGCAATACTGTGGCAGAATCCAACATCCTGTGGGACAAGTTTGAGAATTGCAACAAGAAATGTGGAGATATTGTTGGAATATTTTAAGTAATATGCAAACTCTGTTATATTGTTCCAGGTCCATGCCATTTATATTCATATTTACATATTTCTTGGCTGTATGATTGGTCTTACTTTGTTTGTTGGAGTTGTGATTGCTAATTACTCAGAAAATAAAGGAACTGCACTTCTAACTGTGGATCAAAGAAGATGGTAAGTAATATAAAACACTTTAAAAAATTTGTGTCCTTCCTATGAAGTAGAAGGCATGACTGTAATAACCTCTTTTCAGTTAACTTTGTAAATCAGTTCTAAAGGGTTCTGATAATGGTGTACTGTGCTTTGTATTACTGGGTGTCTGGAATGCTTATGTTTTAAATGATGTATTTTATTGCGTGATGATGGTCTGTAAGACCGAAACATGTAGCATTCACTGATGAATTTAATGAAAGTTTGTTGTGTTTGACAGCAGTACACATACTAATATTAATATGTCCCAGCACAATGGGATGAACTCCATTAAAATTGGGATTTTCCTTTGTCTTGTATTCTGAACATAGACATTGGCTAATCTTCAAGTGAATGGAGTGCAGAGACACCTACTGCGCTGGATCCATTGTAAAGAGATAAATTGACTGAGATTAGCTATTTATTATGGAGCCACTCGTCATATGTGTCCCCACCTTTTACGTTTTAGTTGGAAACAGATTTGGTCTGTGAACCTCTCCATCCCATTCAGAATGGGCATGGTCCAGAAACACAGTAGTTCTAAATATAGTACCTTCTGTTTGTTAAAGAATCTTTCTGCTTAACCTTTCTGAGAGAATAAATAGGTGAGCATTAGAAATTGTGAAAGTTGTTGGTAGCTTCCAATCCACTACATGTATTAGTATTATATATATAATATGTATTATGTATCAGAGGTGCACAAATTTGCCAAAAATCTTGGAACTCTAGGAACCACCTAAAAATTTTAGGCAACAGAAGGATGACATGAAACAAGCTCCATACTGAGGACCCACAAATGTTAGGCACCACCATACAAAATTTAGTCACCCGGGCAACCTGGTGCCCAGTTTGTGCACCCCTGTTATATATGATATACATCAGTAAAATAATATGAATGTATACTGTATTATAAATATTCTACTTGTGTGTGTTTTGTTTACGAGGTGTGATTTGAAGAAACGTCTGAAAATTGCCCAGCCTCTGCACTTGCCACCAAGACCAGATGGGAGAAAGTTCCGTGCCTTTATATATGACATTACACAGAACATCTACTTCAAGCGATTTATTGCTGGCATGGTTCTGATCAATAGCAGCCTGCTCTGTGTATCTGTAAGTTGGTCTTATTTGTTTCCAATCATATTGTCCACTTGAAATGTAACAGAAGCAGGAAAAAGGGTTCTTCCTTGTAAAAATATGTAATTGTTCTCTTTTAGGGACAGTATAAAGCTACATTACAGTGAACTAAATATGGCAGCAGAACCTTTGACTGCAACACAGCTAATTTCATAGCTTGTCATTGCACATGATCCTGATCCAGTTCGTCTGCCTACCATCCTCATTCCGTTTCCCTAAGATGTGTCTTACTAATTAACTCACTCCAGTAGAAGACCTCAATGGCTTAACACCACTAATACTAAAGCCCACCATTGGACATGATCCTGAGGCAGCTCCCTTGATCTCCCAAGTTATCTCTTTCCAAGAGTTGTGTCTACCAAAATTGCATATTTATTGCTGCCCCTATGCATGTTACACATACAATTCTTCTCAGCCTCTTAGATTTATTTCACTATCCAGTTCATTGTCCAGAGTTCAAAATGTTGTCTGTAGTGTTTTGTTATGTGCATTGGGTGTGCTCTCTTGGTACAGTTTAATAATAATGTTATTATGTTGTTTTATGTAGTGCTTTGTTATATGTTCTGGGTGTACTCCCTTAATACACTCTAATAATAATATTGTTATGTGGTTTTCCTAGTGGCGGGAAGAGGAATCCCATACAGACCCACTGGCAACTTGCAGTACTGTTTTGACGCTAGTGTTTGTGGTTGAAGTTGTAATGAAAAATATTGCTTTCACTCCACGGGGATACTGGCAGTCAAGGCGAAATCGTTATGATCTCTTGGTTACTGTCCTTGGAGTGGTATGGATTTTCATCAACACTACTCTCAGAGTAAGTGAAATGAAGTTCAGGTAAGGACAGAGTTGGATAGACTGGGAAATGTAGGATCCAGCGATGCACTTGACAAGTGTCACTAGATTTCAGTGTAGTCTGATTAGTGTTTAGGCTATGGGCTGGATGGTGTGTGGTTTTGTTCCTGGCAGGGGAAAGCAAATTTACTCTTCTCCAAAATGTCCATACTTGCTGTGCAGCCCACCCAGACTCCTATTCAGTGGGCACCAGGGTACAGCAGCCAGGGTATGAAGTTGACCGCTCACTTCCATTTAGTGCTCAGGTTAAGAATGAGTGGAGCTATACCACCACTCCCCCTATATTCCTTTGTGCCATGCACAGGGACAGCTTTACTTTTACCTTTATTACTAGGGTTCTAGGCTCATCTATTGTGTAGTATTCCAAAGAGAAAACAAAGTGGGTCTGTTTCTGTCCTCAGGTGCAAAGGTGTGGTGTGCCTGTGGAGTGGGGTTCCATAGAAAAGCTATTCTCAGTAACTGGATTGTTAGTGGAATGAGCTGAGGGCTCAGTGGATGCTGGGGCATCTTCCCGTGGTGTGAAAGTGGCCTGAGCATGAAGTTCATCCCCCATTCACTACCACTGTTGCTTATGTCCAGGCCCTTCTATGTTGTCTTTCCATCCCATTCATCTGCACTGATATATCATAATTTGTTTCTTTCAGAATGATCTGTCTTATTCAGTTGGTTTCATGGTGGTGATCTTGCGTTTCTTCACCATCACGGGGAAGCATGCCACACTTAAAATGCTGATGCTGACTGTTGGTGTCTCGGTTTGCAAGAGTTTTTTCATTATCTTTGGCATGTTCCTTCTGGTGTTCTTCTATGCTCTTGCTGGGACAATCCTGTTTGGTACTGTGAAGTATGGTGAGGGGATAGGGAGGTGAGCTTTATTTTGTTTGTGGCACATAGTTGGCCTGAAAACTACTAATACCCATTAGAGTTTATGACAAAAATAAGACTTTGAAATACTGGAATGGTTAAAATTAAATTTCATGTGTGTGGGCTAGCGGCATGGCTGCATCTTGATAGTACGGTTTCTTAATTTGATTACAGTATGAATATACTCTTTTAGGAAAGCAGTTTTATGAACAAAATAATACAGCAAAACCCTGTTCAGACGTTTCTGGAAAAAATCAACAGATACGGCTTATTAAGCAGGAAAATGTCTTAAAAGGTTAAGCCTGAAAGTGATATTATTCTGTAATTCTCTATTGAAATTGACATCCCCTTTACTAGAATATTATTCCATGTAAATTACACAGTAAACAATTCACTTTTGCCATTTAACCACATTTCGAGTCTTATCTTTCTTTAGTGATTTCAGCACATCATTGAACAGAAGATTTTTTTGATATTGTTTATTCCATGCAACAAATTACACTTACTTTATTAAAAAACCAACTATTTGCACATACAAAGTATATACGTATACGTATGATATTCCCTCATACCATATCATATGTATATATGCTTTGTATGTGTAAGTAGTTGGCTTTTTAATAAAATAAGAACAAGATGTTTTTACACGCTGAACTAGTAGATGAGCCCATTCTTGCTGGAACTGTTACATAAATACTGTTTTCACAACACTGTATTTTGTTGTTTTCACCTTTTTCCAGCTCTGCTTTTCACTTACAGACTGAATACTGTGTCTTGTATTGTAAGTTGATGCAGAAATGCAAAGTTCCTCAGTGATTTTATTTTTGCAAAGAAAACTTTAAGTAGCATCCACCATGTTCATAATATCCAGCGTTTCTTGAATTGAGAGCACCTTCACATTCTGTGCCTGTAGGGTAGTAGCCATGCTGTTCCATTGTTTTATAATTAATTGCTGTACAGGACAAACACTGTACAGACATAAGCAATTTGAATTGAACACAAAAAGTACATAAATTCTGCACACACACAGTATTTTTGTTACTGAAATGAAAGTTAAACAGTCACAGTGTGCTCCATTAAATTCACGATAATTTGCTTCGCAGATTACGCACATGCCGTGACATTGCATCACTCTTTGTGAAATGCATGTGCCAAAGTTAATGGTAGTGCAGTCAGCATGTGAGTCATTTACCACCACACATTTCTGCAGATTAATGTTGAGTTGCTTATCTCTATCCATGGTGGAAACAACCTGTAAGATTAATCTGCACAAACTGAAAGCATTATTTCTTCGTTGTAGGGAACAAATTGAACAAATGGGAAACTAAGACTTTGATGTGAAAATGTACTAAGTGGGTAAACAATTTATTGCGTCTTGAAATTTTTGTGCTTGTTCAGTGGGAAATACCTTTAAATGGGAAACAATATATATGCTAGTCATGTGGAAAAATTATGGTACTAAATTGTTCTGACTTCTTCAGGAAAATGTTTTAGGCAGGTTTTGCTGTATTTTGATGAATATGAAATGTGGTCTGTTACTCTGAGGGAAGAACATAAATTAGAAGTGTCTGGGAGTGTAGCCCTCACAAAACGTCTTGATCTAAGAATGATAAAGCAAGTGGGAAGTTCAGTACGTTGTATAACAAGGAACTGTGTGATTTATACAGGTCACCTGTTGTTGTTAGTTAAGGGCAATGTAGGAGGTTACAGTAGGCTGGGTATGTAGCTAGGAAGGATATTATGTGGCTATATAGCTAGTGTGGATATGATACGGTGAGGAATGATGCAATTTATACAGGTCAAGTGGTGGTGTTAGTGTACTGAAATGTAGGTCATAATGGGCTGGGTATGTAGCTGGGATGGGTATTAAATAACCGTGGCCTATGTGGCTTATACAGGTCATGTGATGTTCGTACAGAAGTGAAATGTAGGAGGTTAAAATTATTTGGGCAGGAAGCTAGGATGGATAAGTTGAAGAATCCATATAAATGTTTGTACTTCTTGGAGTAGACCTACATGGGAGACCTAATAGGAGATGGGAGGGTAACTCATGATTCATTTTAGGTAAAGCATTTAGAGGATAGGAGGTAGATGGAACTGGCTAAGGATCATGTCCATGGAGGGCTTGGGTATTAGCGGTGTTGAATCTTCAGGTTTTGCTACCAGAGGTGTAACTAATTACATATAATGTGCTGGTAGCACACACCATAGCGTAAATGCATGAAAGAATTACTGGTTACAGGAATTAATCATCATCAGATGGGACTATTGCTGATGTTCGCGTATGTAACTGAATTTCTCACAACTTTGTTACGCATCACACGAACGTTGTGACATCTGAGATGATCTGTTACAGGCGAGCAAACTTTGAGTCGCCTGTAACAGGGGTCGCCATGCTTTTCCGAATTGTAACAGGAGAAGACTGGAACAAGATCATGCATGACTGCATGGTCCAGCCGCCATACTGTACACCAGCAAATAACTACTGGGAGACGGACTGTGGAAACTTCACGGCTTCACTCGTATACTTCTGCTCTTTTTATGTCATCATTACATACATTGTCTTGAACCTCCTGGTTGGTGAGTTTGTTGACTTCTGTCAAATTAAGTTGTTGGTTATGTTAAGATCTGAGGTTTTTGTGATGGTGAAGATCCACCTTGTGGTCTTCTGGTTTATGACGCTGAGTTGCAGTCACACAGTTTATGTTATGACACTGTCTGTAGTGGGGACCATACATCAAATGGTAGAATGACTTGTGAATTGTAAACGATCTGGAAAGACATGGTTGTGGCAAATTGGAGGTATTATCATCAGTCACTTGCCTGAAGGGACTGAGGAAAAGCATGAAAACCTGACTTGGGATTGGCAGTATCCCAGCTGAGATTTGCATTTGGTACCTCTTGAATACAAACTGATAGCATTGCCACTGTGCCAGTGTGCTCAGTACTGTGGTGTGTTCTGGTAGGTAGGTGCAAGTGTCGTGGATGAACATGCTGCCTGCATCTCAGACTTCTGCCATCAAGATGAGTCATCATGTTCATCCAAACTACTTATACAGACTTCCAGACTAGAACATGGTGCTGTAGCCTGAAAGACCACAACATTAGTTATTTATTGGCTGCCACCTACAGTTATGGCCTTATCAACCTGCATGGTCTCCACAACAGTCTGTCTGGAATTACCGTGTGATTGCATTAGTATTATGGGATTAATATTCTTTTGTCTTTATGTTAGCAATCATCATGGAAAACTTTTCCTTGTTTTACTCCAATGAAGAAGATGCTTTGCTTTCGTATGCTGATATCCGAAATTTCCAAAATACGTGGAATGTTGTGGATATCCATCAGCGAGGTGTTATTCCTGTTAAGAGGGTAAGCAATTAACTTATCAGATTTTAGGTTTGACAGTGGTATTATTTAGAATATGGTCTTTGAATTATGATGTGGTGTATGGAGGTGATTACCAGCATTTTGGAGGAACATACTGCCTGCCCCCCCCCCCCCCCCCCCCCCCCCCCCCCACCTCCATCCCAGAAGATAGTAATCATAATTTCAGTTATGGTTGCATTTCTTTCTCTTATACACTGACATATGCCATGTGCATAATTATTAGTTGTGAACGTTCATGACATATAATTATGATATTGATGAATATGTTTGAAAGTAGACACATTCAGAAGTGCCAGTAATAATTATATTTTTACTGTATACTGTGAGTCAGACAGAAAAACTACTGGTTTTTACTGGTTTAGGAATAAGAAAGGCTGATTGATTGATTGATTCATTCATTCATTCCATTCTTGATTTATGTAATGATTTTTCAGTTATTGTATGATAGGATTTGTGAATAATGAATTGGAAAGGAAGGATGTAGAAGTGAAAGTTTCTGGTCTATTTTAAGGTACTGGCATTTGCTTAGAGGGACTGAGGAATCTCACATAGTGAGTGAGTATAGCTGGCTTTCACCTTGAGAACCTGTGATCTTGCATACTGTAACACTTGTTCATTGCAGGTGAAATTTATCCTTCGTCTGCTAAAGGGAAGACTTGAAGTTGATCCTCAGAAGGATAGACTTCTTTTCAAGCACATGTGTTATGAACTGGATCGTTTGCACAACGGGGAAGATGTTACGTTTCATGATGTCCTCAAGTAAGCACAATGTATTGTGATTATTATTAACCCATTGGCACTGAAAGACGACTCACTGACACGCAGTGTGATGCTGAGGAAACTGGACATTACCTAAAGTGATCGGCAAAAACATGCAAAGTAATGGGTGGCCATTTAAATCCTGGTTCTTCTCGATCACCAAAGTGTTAACAAGATATATGATATTTATGACCCATTCAGGGTTATAATCTGAGCACTGAGCTGTCTGCATCTGGCTCTCACCATCATAACTTATCATGTTGCCTTTATATTTAAATTTTCAGCAACAGAAAACATGAGAAATCTCAGAACTGTAAAAGTACTGCCTTTTGGGTTCCGTAACGTGCCCTAACAAACAAATACGGTACAGACATAAGGAAAATGGCATTACTGTCAAATTTAATTCATCAGTGTAGACATAGTGGCAGCCATTCAGATGCCAAAACATGGAAGAGTTAGGAAATGTGTGGGGAGGACACAGTATAATGCTACTGTTCTTGAGACTTTCTAGTTCATAAAAAAATGTAGAATTCATTTCCTGTCGCACAGAGAAAACACTGCATCTCCTGTACCGAGGCCATGTAGTTGGTGTACTGAAAAATAATTGCTATTTATTGTGAGAATCATAAATACGTGAAATGCACTGTGGGCAGAAAGTAGAGGTTCTGAATGTTGAAGCAGGGATACATATAGTTACTCCTATACTTTAAAAGTTTAACCTTGTCTTGTGTGCTTCTAGCATGCTGTCATATCGATCTGTGGACATACGTAAAGCTCTTCAACTCGAGGAATTATTAGCTCGAGAAGAATTTGAATATATCATTGAGGAAGAGGTAGCAAAACAAACAATAAGGACTTGGCTTGAAGGCTGCTTGAAGAAGATTCGTGCAACCAGTGTGAGTATTGCTGTAGATCAGTTAAACCCATATCATCTGGTGTAGGGGACTTAAATATCCCATAGTACATGCACTGGCAGGTGGATTTTAATTTGGGACAACAGTATTTGTATTGCACAGATATGGGGCTGGACTTGTTGAAACATATGCAAGTGCTGTCATAGTGTGCAATATAAGGCTGATAAAGGTCAAACTGTGCTTACACATAGGATACAGTGATGTGAAATTGTATGTTTGTAATGATATGACAAGTTAAAATAATGCCTTAATTCACATGCATTGCAGAAGCAGCAGAACAGTCTTATTGCGGGATTGAGGGCAACCAATGAGCTGCTGACTATGCAGGATCGTCCAGAAGATAAACTGAAAGACAGCAGCGTAGAGAAGGACAGTGAAGGTGAACCTAAGGTAACAGTATTGTAGGGGACCCGGTGGTCTTAGCGAGGGTCCCTAGTTCTCTCTGTGCACATTTTTCTGTTCTCTGGTAGAAACCTTCACCTTTACCTAACAAAAGAACTTTGACAATGTTTAGAATTCCCTCTCCCATCATTTGGGTTTGAGTCCATTTTGACTTCATATCTTGGCTAGGTGGGCACAGCCCAGAGAGGTCAATACAGACCATATCTGCAGGCCATAGAAGTGCAAGGTAAAATGTTTCAAACAGACTGTGTGTTCACACCCTACTACAGCACTGCAGTGTTTAGTGCATGCAATGTATGTAGCAGATTATGTACATATCTTCACTGCTCATGTAGTAGCATGTCCCTTTAGTGTAGAAGCCTACTGTCATAACATCCTCTTGTTTTATGTTTAATTTTTAACTTCTTTTGAATTTAGTGAGAGAATTATTTTTGTTTATCATGATACATGCCAGTTGTGTGTAGTCGTCATCAGCTGACATGTCGAGATATAAATGAGTTATAAACTGGTATGTCACAAATATCACGTCCAGAGCAGCAGGATCATACTTTCCCACAATGAGTTGAAAGAATATGTGTAACACATTGTGTGTTAGAAATGTATTTCCTCCACACACAAGGAAGCCTAACCTTTAATTGCTATAAAGTGCAGTATTTAAAATGAAGTTCATTTGTTGTGCTGCTAGGAGGCTGAAGGTGCACGACTGCGTGGGAATAAGAAGACTGTAGTGATTCCTCGTTCTGACAGTGTTGGTAGTGGGTCGGGAAGAAAGTATCTAGCCCCTACATTGTCTGATCCATCAGTTCGAACAGACAAGGAGCGCACTGGTGCTAAAAAGAGGAACAACAGGCCACAAAGTTAGTATATGTATAAATTTCACTTGTAGCACATAACTTAATACCGGAGAACCCCAATTTAAGATTCACCTGACGGACTAGCTTTTTATAGCTTAAATCAAGAAAACCCTGAAAGGGATGTTGTGTCAAAACCAAACAGGAAATTCTACGCAGTTACAGAAACATTATATTCATGCTAAATGTAAACCTAATGGTGCTTTTCTTCAATCTGTTTTATATGAATATTTTTGTATTGATTTTGTGGGACATGAAAGAACAACTTCAAAACTAAACGGAAATAATGGTTTCACTGCACAAGACATTCTGTGATTAAATTCTTCTGTCATTGTAGGATGACCAATTGTAAGGCAGCTTACATTCATTATTCATGATCAGCCAATTAGAGTGCTGAGTTACAAACTTGCTTATATGTATATGGTTTCTGCCACAGGCTTTTTGAACAGTTGCTTGCTGACTTGAGAATTAGTAGTACATTTCTGCGATACATTGTGGTCAATTCTGACATGGCTTCACTTCTACTGTGCACAATCATGGTGTTATTTATGCAATCCAAACGGTGGCGCAGTTGGTTGTAGCACTGCGCTACAAGCCAGAAGATCGAGGGTTCGATTCCCAATGGGGTCGTTGGGATTTTTCATCGACTTAATCCTTCCAGCCACACCATGGCCCTGGGGTCGACTGAACCTCTAACAAAAATGAGGACCAGGGACCTAAAGGCGACCAGTGCGTAGGGCTGACAACCTTGCCACCGTCATGTGCTGATTGTCTAGAACTTCTCGGAGCCTCAACCTTCTGGAGCCCTAATGGCCTGTCTATTCCTGTGTAGGGATAGCTTTACCTTACCTTTTGTATGAGTTCTGACCTGACCTTGGTATTTAAGATGTAAAGTTAAGAGATTCATTTGATTCCCTGATAATTTATCTTTCATCTGCTCCTCCCATTAATCAATAACTTATTTTGATTTTTACCAGCAAATTGTGTCCAATTATGATATGTAGTAAATTGATTTTTTTCTTGTTGTAGGTGGCAGCAGGAATAACTTGCCGCACTTGACAGAAGGTCCTGAATCTAGCCGTCTCATGCGAGACATCTCTGCCAACAAGACAGCAATGCCCAAGGTTTCAAATGTCCTGCTGGAGGTGCGAGACTGGTGGCACGAGCAGCTTGGGTACAATACACAGTCCAGTGACGAAGATAACTTCTGAAGAACTTGTTTTGCTCAACTGACTTGGCCCACACTTCTGATTTGTGTTTGAGAGGTGCCCAATTCAAATCTCAGCTAGGACACGTAAACTATTCTGACAAATGTTTTTTTAATGTTTTCTCAGTTTCTCCAGGCAAATGCCTGAATAGGCATGGCCATTTCCTTCCACATTATTTCCAATTCATTATTCACTAATCATTGTATCATTGAACACCTTACAGTCTGACGCTGTCATTAAGTACATCATAAATAAGTAAAAGAAAACTGCATTTCTCAGTCCTAAGACCTAATATTCAGTGAGTTGATGTTACTTTTTTTAGCCACATTAGCAACACTTTATATTGTTTTAGAGGTGGATAAAGACGCTTTTTGTCTGGGGAGTACAACTCAAACCTCTCTCTGCTGTTGCAAGAGATGAGAGTAAGGATGGAGACTTTGGAAGCCGTTAAGGCAGTGATGACCAAGATTATAGACGTCTGCAGTCTGATGCTATGTAGCCTGGTAAATTGGTACCAACCCTTGAAGATGGAAGTGGCAGGTTCCTCTGACATGTCAGTGTCCTTCTACCAGGTTACATGGTGTTGTGACCAAGAAGATTGTAATCTTCAGTTAATGATGAAATTTCTGTAGAGTTTTAACAAACAAAAAAGAAGGGATAAACTTCAAACTAGTACATTACACCATCTAATACAAAAAAACACTACCTGAATGTCCTCCAAGTAACATTTAAAAAATTAGCTACTAGGTCACAGAAAACACTGCATCATTATACAGACAAACCTTGTAATGTTGTGTTGGGGAATAACCTATTTATTGTGAAAATTACCCAGATAACACATTACTGAACTTGTACCAACAGCTTGAACTATTTATAATTGCTTTAATACAATACTTTTTCCTTATTTCATTCTAATTTCTGTTCAGCTACACTACCTTATATCCGCTTATGAATCTCCTTGCTTTAGAAACTGTTTGAAAATGCCGTCCATGGTCCGCCTCTTATGCACGAAAACTACCTGCATACTACACTCCACAGATCAAATACACTCTTACAGGGAACCTGTGCGAGCTACGCCAGGAAGGTGCTTGAGACGTGTAGTGGTCACCCCTCTGTTGTTTTCATTATCCGTCATTAATTGATGTGATAAGAGTCTTCAGCGTTCGGCGTCTGGCAAAGACAGCTGGTTCTCTGCAGTTTGTGCTGTTCTGCGCTGTGGCAGCGGAAAATATTACGTGTGTCTTGAACATTTAAGTAATGTCTTTCAGGTCTGGATTCTTTTTGGGGCGCCGAATACATCTTCATGTTCTATCAAGACCACGCCTACCTGAACCGGCCTCTTTCCTACGAAGTAATTCATAGAACTAGCTTTGTGCTACTTTGCGCCTTCTTCAGGTTCAGTTTCCGTTTCGTTGGTTGCAGTGCAGCCTGTAAAGCACCTATGAATCCCGGACAAAGCTTAAATTCACTAGTAACAACAAGTAACTGCGGATGATCTAGACCAAGCTGGTGAAGGTTCAGAGGACCCCTGGAAACAAGGTCTATTGGCTCCAAAAGCAGCGTCTTCATATACCATCCGTGAAACATTCTGCAATTCAATAAAAGTATTTAATGCACTACTAATATATTTGACCTCCCAAAATAATACATCCAGGTTTCGGAATGATTTACAAAGGTATCTTGCAATGAATGTTTTTTATTCTGTTGATGAATTCTTGTCTACCTCGCGCATTACTAACTAATAATATATTTAATTATGTATAAATTTTATGATGAATAAACTAATTTTAGATGTATTGTTACTATACCTAACTAGGGATAATGGATTGCTATTCTTTGTAGTATTGAATGTTTACTGTGTGGATATATAATGTGGGCATGTTATTTATGATTATTACTATTCATTTGTTACATTGTTTGTATTGTGTTTCTTTGTAACTTGTCTTATGGACATAGATGCTATTTGTGTCTGTATCTTAACCATGACCAATTTCATATTCAATCCGTGAATGGCGGAAGATCTAAGAAATAGGAATATAAATATAAATATATAAATAAAGATAATTGATGGAGGTGATGGGTTAAAATCAAGCTATGGCTCTTCTACCCACACACTGTCCCATTTGTTTACCCCTTTTTTTCACTTACAGTTATGAATGAAGATGCTCTGGATGTAATGTTTGATAGGAGAACATATATAAATAAATAAATACATAACTTAAAGATGCAAAAGTGCCAAAATCACAAAAAAGTTTGATAAATAGCCTAACCTAACCTGACCTAACCTAGATCTAAGGAGCTAAGGACCAAAACTGCCGAAATAATAAAAAAGTTTGATAAATAAATAATGTGACCTAAACATAAACCTAAACCTAAGGACCTAAATGACCAGAAGTGCCAAAATGGCCAAATTCTAAAAGGTTGAGAACCGCTGTTTTTGTGAGTGTCTATTTTGCGTGGATTTTGACAAGCGTGACTTTATTCCAATCTTATCACAGAATGTTACTGTATATCTTTTTTAGTATATTATATTGTGCTCTGTATGACATTTTTCGGTAGGAAATGTCAGCAGAGGAGAACGAGAGAACACTGGTGTTAACAAAGACAAGGAACCCTTTGGTGTCATGGTGAAAATTTTCCCGCAGGAACTAAGAGATACCTCAGCACTGTCCTGGAACAAGTTAGTGTGCAAATATAATTTTTATAATTTAAAATAATAGACATTATGTGAAGTGTGTGCATTGTGTTGTTACAGTTGATAATGCACTGCACTGTGTAATAAAATTTAGTGTTCACGAAATAATGTGAAGGTTACAAAATGGAGAAGGAAGGGATTGGGAAGGCATGTAGCATGCATGGGATGTTTCAGAAATTATATACTTTGTAGGTGAGAGAAACTGAATGGAAAACAGTTCACTGACCACTGTTTACAACTCAATAGAAGAGAATAGTGGGGGGTCTAGACATAGATGGAAGATGTTTGTAACCAGGAAGTGTTCCAGATCTCACTTCCTCAGTTTGTTTGAGAGGCAAAAGATGAGAAAAGTGTATACAGTTTGTGGAAAAAGAATGTGGTTTTAAATACTGTGTCTTTAAAAAAAACACTGCACTTCCTGTAATTTAGTTTTCCCAATGTGACGTTTCCATCCACGCTTCACTTGTTCTTTGCATTCTTTGGTAGAGGATTTGAGGTGCCCACAGTGGTGACGATTCATAATGCGGTCTGGGTTAGAACATTCTGTAATCTGGTACATGGTTATTTGTGGTTTGGAGGAACATTCTGGGTCTGGCTTCACAGGTAGTTGGAAGATGGAGGCAGTATGTCCTGACCGAAACCTTGGTACCCACCAGTCAGTCTACACGGTCCCATAACTCGGAAGACTAATTTTGAATCTTAGTATTCTGCATTTTCCATGCATTGTATCACTATTACAAAACAACTGAATACACATATTAGTCAATAAATATACCTTATTATTTTACATTATATTCTGATGTTAGCGGAAATATGTCCGAGAAGATATACTCTAAAATAATATTTCCTATTTCGCTATTTATTTAGTGTCATTAAGAAAAGAAAGGGTGCCTAGGAGAGGGTATGGTAAAGCAGCAGGTTGCTTTACCGATGTCATAGTTATTTGTGTTTTGGAGGAACATTCTGTGTCTGTCTTCACAGGTAGTTGAAAGATGGTGACAGTATGACCTGACCGAAACCTTGGTACCCACCAGTCTACACGGTTCCATAACTCGTTACCACCATGAGTATGCTCTACAGCCAGTGAGCCTTGCCGGCTACAGTAACGCACGAAGGCGGCGCAGTTTGCGCTCCACGGAGTTTCCAATCGGTTAGATTTATTAATCTGTGCTCTATACGTTCTCTGAAACTGGATTATAGGATCAGTTGTATTCTGTGGTGGCCACGACTACAGGGGCTGCCAATATACTGGAATTATTTCCCATTTTTGGAAGAAATAAACCTACTGCGTATCTGAAAATTTAAGTTTTCTAATTCCGCATTCTTCATGTGTTATCACCTTAAATATAACTGTGAATAAAATCGTTTAGATATGTAATTTACTTAACTTTGAACCACTGGGTTGTAATATTCTGTTGCGGGTGGCGGTGCCCAAGTTAACACTTTGTCCGAATTCGGAGACGAGCGTTTCAAAGCAGCCTTAGTGGCGTTAGCAGTGTGAGTGGAGGTGTAAATATCCATGGTGTAGGGAGGAGTTGATGCCGGTTGTGCATCAGTGAAAAATTGCTTGTTAGTGTTCAAGACTGTAATTCATAGGTATAAAACTGTTTAGTGTAAATAAAATTAATGTGATTAAATGAATAAGTCTATATGATAGTTTAGCATGGACTGATGTCATAGCGTTTCCTTTTTAATGCCAGTGTCTATTACAAGTAATTGATTTAAATATTGTGCGGACATTAGTGTGGAGTTTCTTTGCAGCGAGCATTTATTGTCTATAATAGATGTATTAGTTACGACACCAAGTGAGGAAACGACGGACAAAATTGATCACGCATGCCCCCCCCCCCCCCCTACCCGCTGTCCGTTTTGTTTATTAACATGTTTTTCCCAGGTCATTACATCCATCAACAAATTCACTTAATACAATACAATTCATAACAATTATTAAAACTCCTACAAGTTTTGGCACTGGGGTTCCATCCTCAGGAGTTACAGGTCAAAGGAGTTTAAGCCCAACATGTTAGTCTAGGTATTACACTGCCCATATTGAAATGTTTGAAATGTTATGAATTGTATTTTATTAAGTGCAGTTGGTGGATGTATTGATTGTAAGAATATGCACGGTATGAATAATATAAAATTCTATCCCAGGTGTCTGTTATGAGCAATAAGAACAAAACTTATTTTCTTATTGCTACTATAAGGTAAATCGTTCCCTATTTTATGTTTCTTCTAGACAGCTGCACCTGTGGTTACTATTGCAGTATGTCATCAGGCCGACCTATAAAGTGTGTTGTTGTTGGAGATGGAACAGTAGGAAAGACATGTATGCTGATATCATATACGACAGACAGCTTTCCAGGAGAGTATGTGCCCACTGTGTAAGTATAATTGATGCTTATTTGTGTCTAATAAGGTAAAGTTTTATTCAGTGTACTGATTTGCCATTAGTGCTTTTATTTTAAGAGCCCTGATTTTGTCATTATTTTATACAAAACATGGGAAACTGATGTGAAATGCTATTACATTATGGGAGTCGCTTGTACGCTGGTCATTGATGTCATGCAACCATCCCAGTGACTTAATGTTTTTGCAAGAAAGAACGGTCTGAAAAGAAAATAACATGGTCACATTTGTAAATTATGTTTATTAGGATGTTTTCCATTGTCACAACACCACACAATGTTTCGGATACTACCTGTTTCCATCTTCAGGTAAGGGAACACTATCCTCAAAACAAATTAACCACCATAAAACTGATACAGCATCAACAAATATATGTGAGATATAACACAAAAACATCCACGAAACTAGTAAAACCCATATAAACAAACCTGTTAAATGTAAAATAATTACCAAAGACAGTAATTATGATAAGGGCAACCAGTCACATTAACCTAAAAATTATCAAGTCATCATAAAATGCAATGTTATGAATATAACAGCATACCCTTCAAACCACCCCCTCTGTTGGCAAAGACAAGAACAAACAACATAAAACAAGACCCAAACCTTTTTCATATTCCAGTTTCTTGTCTATGACTGGAAACCAAATGGGGGAGATTTCCAAACTGGGTTGGTTGGTAGGGTTATTAGATCATTTAATATGGGCAGTATCCTTGTATTGCCTGTATATAGGATTAGCCTGTAATTACAAAATTTCTGCTTGTGTCCAATTTCGTGACTTTCTTGAAAAGCATGTTGTGCTAATTTTGATTTGTTTAAGTGTCCTTCTTTGAAGTTACATCTGCATTCCCTCAATCTTACTGCCAATGGTCTGCCTGTTTCACCAATGTTATATAATTATAATTATTGTCTTTGTAATCATTTTTATATTTATCACATTTATGTGAGTTTTATTAGTGTATTGAATATTTTTGTGTTATTTCTGGTGAATAGTTGTTGATGTTGTATTAGTGTTATGGTGGTTAATCTGTTTTGAGGTTAGTGATCCTTCACCTGAAAATGGAAACAGGTAGTTTCTGAAATGTTGTATGGTGTTGTGTGTTCTGACAGTGGACAAAACTTAATCAACAGATTTTATCTCCACTGAGCAAATTGTGTTGTGCATTATATCTGAATCTCTCCCATGCATTTTAGTGTATGACTGAGTAATATATTAATTGTGGTATAAGGCCCATATATTCTTGTGTATCAAATTCTTTGGTTAATTTTTAACATTTTTCAAACTTTGTCCCTATGTTATTAATTGTAATTGGTGCCCAGCAAATCTTTATGCTTACATAATGACACAAGATGAAACTTCTCTCTGAACAATGAATGTAATTACAAATGTGTACTAATTATTGTTTCTTATCATTGTATCAATTAATTGTATTCTTCCCTGGGAAATATACATATTACAAGTTTGAAAGTTAAAATATCTTTTGGTTCATCCACAAATATTTCACATATAGTATGCCTACATTTCATTTCTGTCATACCAACTGGAAATTTAAGTTGAATTGGTAGCATTTCTGCTTGTTCCTTGGGAGGTCCTGTGTTCAAATTTTGGCATGTAGACTGGCTGTCGTGATTTAAGTTTTTCCCTCAGTTACTTAGGGAAATGCTGGAACAACAGGTCGGATTAATCCATGACATCTTGGCTTCATAAGCCTTCCAATTCAGTGCTTATTAATAATCTTATCATTCAGGGATATTAAATCTGAGTTACTGATAGCATCATTAAATAAGCCAAGAACAAGAATCTGTCATGCTGTCTGACAAGTTGCTGGTTAACCACTTGCCAGCTGTTGTGTGACCCTTTTGCACCAGAATTTGATGGCTGGTGGGAGCTACAGAAGACACACATTTAAATGAGAGGTGCGTAAGAAAGGCTGTTAAATGTCGTGACCTTAACCTGAGGTTCGGTGTTTGTGCATCACATTGCGTGACAGGTATACCTGATGTTAGGTGCCAAAGGGTTCAGTACTTGTGCAGTGTCTTTGTATACCCACAGGCAGACTGTATCAGTGACTTCCATTCACATTCAAATGAATGTATTTTCTTTCAGATTTGATAACTATTCAGCGCCTATGGTTGTGGATGGTATTCCTGTAAGTTTGGGTCTTTGGGATACAGCAGGCCAGGAAGACTATGACAGATTACGTCCTCTTTCCTATCCTCAGGTAACCAATATTATTCAGGATGCAGCACAACAGGAAGCTGTTATGAAATACGACATCAAACTGTAAAGTTCTGGCACTAATGCTATCATGAAAGTATTGTTTGGCACATAAACCAATTGTAGCAGGTTTCTGTTCATTTTATGACTGCCAGGGATTAGTGGAAAAAAAGTTCTACCTCAATAAGGTCATCTGTGGCGGGCCTGCATGTAAGTTATGTTCTCCTTTGTTGTCTTGCAACAGTGAGAAAACATTTTTTTAAACTTGGGAAGCCAACTACAGAAACACATAAAATGCTTAAAACTGTTTATGGAAATGAAGCTCTGTCTTGTATTGGAAATGTTAAAAGATTGAGAGAGAACTTCAGAGATATTTGAAAGTGTGGAAATGGCGAAAGTTCATTAACTCACGGTCAGAGAATATTGAGTGGCCCTGAAATTGACGGGGGAATCAACCGTACAGCAATTGGGAGCAAATTGTTAGATTTGTCATGAAGCTTTGCTTGGAGATTGTTTTGTAGTCTTGTGGATGAGCAAAAGGAGCACAGAGTCACAAGTTGTGAAGATTTCATCCAGACCCTGTTGTCACACCAGTCCAAACTTTCTCAGTTGCATCATTAACCCTCTGGCACTGGAATTAAATTCCTGGTGGGAACTGTGGAAGACTGGAATTGAAATGAGAGCTGCATGAGTGCCATTAAATGCCCTTTCCTTAACCTGGTCTAGGCATTTAAGCCTCTCACTGTGTGATGGGTATACCTGATGTCAGGTGCCAGAGGGTTACCAGAGGCAAGTGTTGGGTGTCTCAATATGATCCTGAAAAAAAACATAGCACAGTGTGGGGTACAAAATCATCACCGAGACCCAAAATGCTTCATTTGCAAAAGCTTAGGATCGAAACATTGTTGATCACTTTTTTATAAAGACTGTGTGATCCACAAAGAATTTGTGCCTGAAGGAAAAACAGTAAACTGTGAATTTAATATACAGGTACTAGAGAGTTTATTGGATTAGATTTGAAGGGTCAGGCTGCAATTTTGAGAGAAAGAAGAATGTAACTGCCAAACAAAATTCATTTTTTTGGACGCCTTCAATGGTTGGTTTGTGCAATTTGTAGAAAATTGTAGAAGCGTGTTGTAGTTGAGGGAGATTATTATGTGGGAAAATAAAACAATTTTTTTCTTATTTCATATGTGTCTGTTCTTATAAGAGTGAGTCCTGGAACTTGATTGTTTGAAGTTGTCTCTACTTGTGGGTTGAGCCTGCAGTTCATTGCTACAGTAAAACTGAAGAGAATGCAGATGGTTCATGGAGCTCTCAGCTGTGAAAGGAGCAGCTGTGCAATGTGGCTGTGTAGTTATGCCCCTTGTGATACTTCATGTGATGTCACTGAAACTGGACTATTCTAATATGTCAGCAAATTTGGATTTCTTGAAGAAATAAAAATATGTCCAAACAGAATATGGCATATCGGTGTCTGATGTTGCTAATACAATTGTGTGCAACTTGTGACATTTCCAGACAGACGTGTTTCTGATCTGCTTCAGCGTGACTAGTCCATCTTCTTTTGAAAATGTTACATCGAAATGGTACCCTGAAATCAAACACCACTGTCCAGATGCACCCATGATATTAGTAGGTGAGTAAACATTAATCACAGAATAGATTTCACAATTCTTTTGTAGCATTTTTCAAAAGATAACAGGGGTCTATTCAAGGATTATTATGTTATGGGAGGTGAACCAATTAAATGATTCAGTTTTTGTTTGTGCTGGTGCCTCCTCTTGCTTGTTGCTTGCATAACTTTACAGTTTATTCTTCTGTTGTAAATTACAGTTTTTTTTATGATTGTGTTCTTAAAACTGAAAGACCAAAAGACCAAACATCAGATTTTGCATAGGACAGCTAGTTGTTAAGGAGTTCGATCATTTGTGTGACTCTCCTCTCATGCTGTCAGTTGTTAAGGTGTTCATAATTTGTGTGACTGTCCTCATGTGCTGTCAGTTGTAAAGGTGTTTCATAATTTGTGTAATTGTCCTCTTGTGCTGTCAGTTGTTAAGGTGTTTCATAATTTGTGTGACTGCCCTCTCGTGCTGTCAGTTACGGTGTTTCATAATTTGTGTGACTGTCCTCGTACTGTCAGTTGTTAAGGTGTTCCATAATTTTTGTGATTGTCCTCTCATGCTGTCAGGTGTTCAATCATTTGTGTGACTGTCCTCTCATACTGTCAGTTGTTAAGGTGTTCAGTCATTTGTGTGACTCTCCTCTCATGCTGTCAGTTGTTAAGGTGTTCATAATTTGTGTGACTGTCCTCATGTGCTGTCAGTTGTAAAGGTGTTTCATAATTTGTGTAATTGTCCTCTTGTGCTGTCAGTTGTTAAGGTGTTTCATAATTTGTGTGACTGCCCTCTCGTGCTGTCAGTTACGGTGTTTCATAATTTGTGTGACTGTCCTCGTACTGTCAGTTGTTAAGGTGTTCCATAATTTTTGTGATTGTCCTCTCATGCTGTCAGGTGTTCAATCATTTGTGTGACTGTCCTCTCATACTGTCAGTTGTTAAGGTGTTCAGTCATTTGTGTGACTCTCCTCTCATACTGTCAGTTGTTAAGGTGTTCAGTCATTTGTGTGACTCTCCTCTCATACTGTCAGTTGTTAAGGTGTTCAGTCATTTGTGTGACTCTCCTCTCATGCTGTCAGTTGTTAAGGTGTTCAGTCATTTGTGTGACTCTACTCTCATGCTGTCAGTTGTTAAGGTGTTCAGTCATTTGTGTGACTCTCCTCTCATGCTGTCAGTTGTTGGGTGTTTAATCATTTGTGTGACTGTCATTTTATGCTGTCTGTATTAGTGTTGCAAGCAAACATTCCATACTTTCTGATATGGCCATGAGGTCAAAGCAGTGGCCATAGGAGTCATATTAGTCCAAACCTATGAAGGATTTACAATAAGTAACATTTAAGGCTTGGTTCAGAGGATTTATATGTGAGATTTAAGTTTCTCATGGCAGTGTTGCTGAAGATTCAAGTTTTCTGGATTGTTAGGCTGTGTTGAATTAGTTACCATTGTCTCAAAGGATCATGCTGTCTTCATCTTCAGGGTCAAGCAGTGCAAGAGGAGTGACTGTAACTGCTTGACCCTGAAGATGATGGCACTGTGATTTTCCAAAACATCTGTAACTTTCTACCAGTTGACATAGTGCAACATCCTAGTTCGTTTAATCTGCAGAGGGTTTATCTGTTATTCACTGTTCTTTTGGACTTCCATATTTTGATAGATGCTTATTGAGTCTGTGTATTTTTGGGCAGACAGTGTAGTAGGCAAGCCTGTGCATTACAGATTTCCTGTTCCCTTCTTTCCTGTTACCCATCCAGTCATTGTAGCCTCATACCCTCTATCAATTTACTTGCGTCTCCCCTTATTTATTTTTAGCGTATATGTGCAGTCTGCCTACACCAGTACAGTAACAACCATTGGAAATGGTCAGGGATGCATGTAACAAATATTATGCTGACATAAGCCATGTAGTCATAAAATTTACTTTTGAACACCGTAAAATAGATGACAGTGAGGTACTACATATTCCAAGTCTTGAGGGAACTTGTAGGCACCAAATACCTAAATCTGCTCCTTGGCACATTTCACAATGTCCATATAGTGCATCGAACAAAATTTCTGTGTGGTGCTTTATGCCAATATCTTGTCAAAATGAAAGACCTTTACTCACATCACCAAATAGGGATGCCAACCTGGTCAGCACCATCCCAGCCAAAACACAGAATTTTGAAGTCCAGGTCAACACAGAATTTTGCAGTCAGTTCAGGGTGTCTCCTGAAGTCAGAATGACCATGGATTTCAGGTGAAAAGAAGACTTAGGTGTAGGTGAAGGAACAAGGAGAGGGGAGTCATGTGTCACTTCCAGCTAGGATGGGTGGTACAAGTACTTTGACTTGGCACAGTTGCTATTGTAATGCTGTCTCAGATGACCTGTAGATGTGCAAAAACATTATGTTATGTGTGAGTTCATAGGTGTAATTAATTTTGTTTGTTTTAACTCTCTATGAATCATACATGTATATGTTACTCTTTAACAGCATGACTTAACAGTTTTGTATAAGTAATCCTACAAGCATAACATAGTCTGAAATGGCAACTTTTTTCACAGAAAAAAAAACAGTTTAAAGTAATCATCTCTTACTCTTTTAAAACAATCTCTGTTGTTTAAAAATTGTTAGTTGCTGCTCCTGGGGTTAAAATTAATGTTGTTGTAAGTTTTCATCGATTGCTAATCTTGTGTCATTTTTTTTAAATCCAGGAACAAAGATAGATTTGCGTGATGACAGAGAGACATTGACAGCTCTTGCGGAGCAGGGCCTGTCGCCAATAAAGCGTGAACAGGGTCAGAAATTAGCAAACAAAGTGAGAGCTGTGAAGTACATGGAATGTTCTGCCCTCACACAAAGAGGACTGAAGCAGGTAGGGTCATATGCAGATGGGTCATGTGATATGCACTGAGCACCAGACATTATGTCAAAGTGGGTAATGCTGCTTTGTACTCGGAATATCTAAGCTTCGGGTTGATTAATTAGTGAGTAATGCGTTGGACAGAAAGTGGAAGGAAGCACACATGAGGCAGTATTCTAGCATTTGCCTGGACAGAACTGAGGCAAATGATAAAATATTTCAGTCAGGACATCTGGTCTCCCTGCTGACATTTGAATCCAAAATAAAGCAACAAGCAGTATGTAATTAACTTTATGCAAGTTAAAACAAACAGTGGGAAGTATGAAGCAGGACGGGCACAAAGTATTTGAACATGGCATTCAGTGAATTTTTCTGTTTGGTAGGTTTTTGATGAAGCTGTGCGTGCAGTTTTACGACCCGAGCCTCAGAAGAGACGCCAGAGGAAATGTTCAATGCTTTAAAATTCTCGGCCTGCACGGAAAGAATGAGTGCTGAGCAGCCGAGCCTTCATTATTTCTAGAGTATCTTGTATTACTAAACATTTATAAGACATTCGTTATGGAATGCTATGAGTCTACCAACAGTGGTAGGTGCTATTCTTTGGTGTATGCTACCTTCATCACAAACAGAAATCAGGCATAGGTTATAGTTTTAACAGGTTTTGTTCTTCTGTGCCATATGGTATTTCACGTTACAGTGAAACCTGCCAGAAAACTGGTCACCTTGCGAGAAATTATCCCACCGCTTTGAATTGTGTTATAAAGGAACTCGTAGACATCCTCTTTGCTCTCTGTCTGTTGTTAGAACTTAAATCAGGAATTTTTATGCCATTTCACGTATGGAGCAGTCCGTCAATATTGTCGCCTACCTTTAGCAAACAAAATAAACTTGTATGAACCTGAAAATATACTCACATAAAAGATCTGAAGCCTGTTTTGCAAGTGACTGCAGTGATGCCTGCTCTGCCAGCCTGCTACATTGAGACGGAAGGGATTTCCAGTGTTTTGGGAACTGTCTTCAAAATGGATATCCTTTCCATAGCTGACTGCCAGAAAGACTTCACTGTTGGAAAATGTGATGTCAACATTAAGCATTACCAGAAATGAAGAACGCTTTCTGAAATCAATCAGTTTCATGTATTGGAATGTGAAAAGCATTATGGACTTGCAAGGTTGCAGTATGACATAGCATTTTGTTTGCTGTATGTGTTCTTGCAAGGTTGCCAGCTGCTAGTGATTCTTAGTCATATATAAATGCATAGATTCTTGGTGGTTCAATTAAATGTGACAGTTGGCAAACTTCATGGATTACCAATTTCACAGGTTTCACTGTCTCATACATTGAATATGTTTCAAAAGGTACAAGGGTTAGGAAGGTTACATACTGGCATGCTGTCTGATGTTATTAGTTTGAAGCCCAGGTGTGTAAAACCCAGCATTGTGGTTACTGGCTGCCGTGTACCATTTATGTTTCCTAATGTATAGTCAGTTCTGTTATATAGCAGTAGTTGTGTTCTTGTGAGACCTTGCATTATAGAAAATCGTCGGGGGGGGGGGCAAAACAAACCTAGGGTAGACTTTAAAAATCCGCACACTGGTTGCTGAAATTGCATAATAGTCAAAATGTGTATGCAAAATTTTGTATTATACAAACAGCATTCAACTATTCATCAATTGCGTTATAGCCAGTTCATATTAACAAAACACACAATAGCAGAACTGACTGTCTGATGTTATCTACATGATTATCATATACAGACATTAGTCATAACAGAATTTTATTTAGGAAGCTATGGTGTATACAGGTTATAATTGTGCTTGAAATTGGTTTTCTAATGAAGAATAATTTGTGTTTTATACAGTTTTAAAAGTTTTAATTTTTTATATAATACTTACATTTGAGTGTCTGCATTCCTGGAAAGGCTTTTGTGTTTGTTCTCATTGTCACTGTGTCAAAGATATCCATACGAATCACCCAGTACCAGGTTGTAGCAGCCAGACCATGAAGCTCACAATTTCCATCTAGTTTCCATTTTTTGAAGTAGGCTTCCACTCTCTATACCTTGGTGGTATGGTGCTTATACACTGGTTGTCTTTTGTTTTTTTGTAATGTCTGGGATACCAACTCAGAAATGCAGTTAAGACCACATTCTGTTAGGACGTAATGCTGTGTAATCTGGTTGATAGTTTTCAACTTTTGGAGGAATGAATGCCTTCATCTTATACCATGAAGTGTGTTCTTCTGAGATGCTGGTTACTGTCTGTGAGATTACATAGTATCACAGCTTGGAGGACACCAGTCTTAATATTCACTGCCTTGAGAACCTTGTATCTCATTGGAAATGTAATTAGTCAAGAGTGTTTTAATGTGGTACTGTTGAAACTTCCATTTTGTTGTTTATTGCTTATTAATCTCATGTTACTGAACACAGTGTTTCTTCACCAGTTGTCTGGTAGTTAGTCATTACCATAATTTATTATTGTACATGATTTGGACTTTTATGAGTTGTTTCATTAAAACACAGTTTTAAAAGATGCTGTTTCAGAGACTCGCTCTGCCTTCAGGTAAAAATACAAAAGGTAGAAGCATGTTCTGTTGGGCCTATTAGGCAGAGCTGCATTTGTCTGTCCTTGTCTAATGGGGCCACCAGAATAGGCCTCTCTGAGGAAGGGGAAGGAGTAGTCATGGAAAAGTACTTGTTAGAATGCCATGTTTTAATCAGACGATGAAAGTCCAAATTAAGTGTCGTAACAACACAAACAAGAATAATAGTAATAATACACCATTAATGTTTTCACAATTTTTCTGTCACTTGTCAGTATCTTCAATCATTGTTATGCAGCTAAGTGGCACATCAGTTAGTCAGTGTAGTTTGTGGCTGCCCAGCACAGATGAGATTAGCAATGCAGTTGGAAGCAAGTTTTTGGAGGCTCTTTCTCTGCGGGTAGAGCATCCACAGCATGATGGTGACCACTTGTCTATCTAGTGCTGAGTTAAAAATGAGTGGAACTATAACTCCATTCTGCCACGTGCCTTCAAGGCATGTACAGGGTCAATTTCATGTTACCCCTACCTTTTCTTGGATGACGATTATTAATCATAATCACAGTTTCTTATCTTTTCAGGCACATTTCACAGCACACAGGCAACTGTTAGCTTTTTTAGCTATACACATGTAACATTACTTCTCTGAACAAATGGATTTTGATGAAATTATTATTTTAAGTGTGTGTATTAAACTGATTGAGTGGGTTTTGAATTCCTCCAACCAACAGACAAGCTCAACCACATGTACTTTTCATAGTATATGTAGGAATAGTTGCTCCAGGTTGCTGTATGTATCTGCAGCAAATTCCATCCACTTCCCATTGTAAGCTGTCTCCCTAAGGTTTGAATTAATGTTATCCTGCAGTCTCTTGATCTTCCAAGTGGTCAATTTAACCTACAGATGTCAGTACTCATTCCTTAAAACATATAGTGTACCTTGCATAAGAAGTTTTTCAGCAGACCAGTGAAAAGGAATTCTTAAATGGGGAAACTTGTTATGAGGGAAATGTAAAAAATTGGATTGATGTTTGGCTCTACTTTTGTATTTTGATCCCAAGCACTTGTTTCTTAACATTTAAATTATAAAAATCACAAATGTATGTTATCAGCACAACTGGGATATACAATGGCAACACCAGATGTATTTTTTTTACTTTACTGCTAAAGAAAAATTCATGAGGCACAAAAGTTAATGGATCACCTAAAAATATGAGTCCAAACTCATTGCTGTTGGCACAGGTGCACTTCCTCATTTACCTCATTTGTTCCCTCCACCTCAGGGCTCTTGTTACAGTCTTCAGTGTTTATTAACTCACAGAACATTGTCTTCTACTGCAACAAAATGTTCAAAATTACATTTGGAGTTCAAATCTTGCTGCAGCATCTCTGTGATATGCTTTGGTTAGTAAAAAATGAGCAATGAGAACTGTGGAACTGGAAACAAACAATCAGTACGTCACTCACAAGCATTGAAGTGGTCTAGAGTTTATTATCAACTTTGTCACTGTTCAATCAGCAAGAAATGAATAATGGTTGTAAAGCCTTTTAAACATCTTAAATTGGAAATTTTTGCATAAAAATCCAATGAAAGTGAACGTCTAAAATGGGAAAACGTTTTGCATGGGAACTTAATGTGTGTGATCATTTGAAATTATTCATATGGCATTTTTGGCAGAACTGCAGAAATCTAACTTTTTTACGTGAGAAAACTTTGTATGATGCAGCTACAATTTTGTCATGTATTTCTGATATTCATGTGACTGGTGCAGTATTTAATGTTTTAACTCTTTAAAACATCAACTAAGCAGTATTCACCATACTTGTTTCTACATCCAAGAAAACACAGCATTTCCATTACAAAGGTCAGTTGACTAATGTTCAGGGAACAATTGCTGTTTATTGTGAAAGCTGAATTGAACATTCATAAATGCATTCTGTGGGTGAAATTAAGAGTTATTTAACATCAAACACAGCAGTGAATCCTGATCCGGAGGTCAGGTCCAGTGGAAGTGTACACAATACGGCATTCTCTCATTCCACTAGACCTGACCTTCGGATTAGGATTTTCCACCAATTAAACAGTATTTACCGATTTGATGTGTACCTCCCACAAAGCACATTGCATCTTCGTTACAAAGATCAGTTTACTAAGGTTTAGGAAAGTGGTCTCTCTTTGTTGTGGGAAGAGAACATGACAGTTAAAGACACTGTGTGGGCAAAATGCTAAGGTAATTAATGTTGAAGCAGGTGATAAAATTGTTATTACTGCACTGTGAAAGATTAAAAACTAAAGAGTGAGAATTGTTTTAAATTTATGGTGATCAAAACAGAATTAATGTTTGCAGGTGTAATGTCCTGCCTCTTCAAAACACGCATAAATTCCTCTATGTAACTCGTAATGGAAAACATTTGGTATGTTTGACCGGCGAAGAACAATGGAGAAAGACAAAACATTTACAGAGTTGGATGCAAGTACTTAAATATTTTACAAAAGTTTGTTGTAAAATCTGTTATTTGCATATGTAATGTTGTTACTGAAGTGTGCACTGAATGTACAATTCAACATGCAAAGAGCATTTTGTCTGCAATGTGAGATTATATCCACTGTTACAGAGTTTTATGTCACCAAATCAGGTGTCTTTTGCTTTGTGCCCCATAATCGTACTGTAAGTTTGAAAAAAAGGCAATTTGTAGGACACTGGAAATAAAGTTAAAATGTAAGGGGCTGGCTAAGAAGTGCAACTGAATTGAAGCAGAATGGCAGTTGGCTGCACATATATTGTAAGGCTGGAGAGAAGTTGAGTCAGTGTACCATCACAAAGTGACTAGTCTTTGTTCTCTTGGGCATTCTGTCAAGTCAGTGGTTTTTTTTTTTTTTTTTTTGACATCAAGTGCAAGTGACTCACAAATTATATTCTGGTTTGTGTCAGTTGTACCTAGATGGAAGATATATTTGGGCTTTGATTTCATGTGAATTCTGTTTACGATATAGGGCAGGAAAAAGTAGAATTGCACTTGGTGTAGTTATTCAACGGTTCTCTGTCTTCTGTGAGACAGCTTGTTATTTTTCCTTGCAAGTGCTCTGTGTGAGGTCTTCTGTCATGTTATTGTTGTGCACCGAGTGTTACACCTTTGCTCTGTACTTTTTTTGACAGCTGGCATAGTAATTCACATATAGGAACAACAGATAACAGGAGTTTTATATTTTCCCATACTAAGGTGTCTTATGTCACTCAAATTACTTTGTAACTTACAGGAGTGCAGATGGGTATGAGAAGGATGGGGAAGTTTCAAAGTCCATATGTATTGATGCATAAGGAACTTAAATTGACCACCACCACCATAATTTTGTATTCCATTTAAGGAGTATTTCATGCCAACATTATTGTATGCAATCTGATTTATTTTAATTTATGTAATCAAAGGGTGCAATATGGTACTGTGTATTGATTAACAGTTTATTACCATTACATTTGGCAACTGTTCATGACAATGCAATTTTGCAAAATGTAAGTGGACTCACTTTTGTTAATTGCTTCAATTATTTACTGATGTAATGATGTTTATACTTATTTATATATGTAAAATAATTTTGTGGGTGTGTGTATGTGCTTCTAAGCAGTTTGAAAAAAAATTGTAACGACTCTGTGTGTTCCTGTTGGTGTATATTTCAGCTTTTTTGATGGCCACTGTATTTGAACATTTACAGATTTTAAAGTTCCTTCAAGTAATATTGTGTATCACAGGATAATTTTAGAACCTGCTGCATTTGTATTTTAGTGTAAAAAACTTGCGCGTGGGCACTATACATTATTGTTTAATTTCATTTGTGAAACTGAACATGGAGGGAGTAGTGGACAAGATAATTCTACCAAATTTTTTGGATAATACAATTGTGTGGGGCAGGTATAACAGTTATTACCTTTCTTGAGGCAAAGAAAAGAAGTCCCATGTTTTGACCGCCTTTACATGTCCTTGAGGTCTTACAGTTCTGGTGCTTCCAGCTTATTTCTGTATGTTCCTTTGTAGTTTTCTAGCTGTTCTCTTCTCAGGAATGTTGGTAGTGATTAACATGTGATATCCATCACTAGTGACAGTGTGGACTGGTTGTCAGGAGCAAGAGGGATTTAGCTGGTTGCGCAGTGAGGAATTTTTAATTTTGTTCTAAGGATCCAATTGTTGATGTTTCAGTGGAATAAGCTTCTGAATCCAAATAAACTTGTTTTCTTGAATCTTGATGTGATGTATGTGGCCGATCGGAGTACACCAATGGGAAACAACATATGAATATGTGTACAGTGGAGTCCCGACTGTCAGGCCTAGATGGGACTGCTGTGTGGTCAGATTACTGAACATGTCAGATTATGTGGGGAAAACCAGAAATTAAATGGAATATAAGTACAGATTTAGTTTATTAATAATTATTATGCAGTACAACTAACATAATTGAGTACACAACTCTTATATGAAGAAATAAATTTCAATCAAGTAAACTGAACAGTGGATTTTAAATTGATTAAATGCATGCACACACATCACAAAATTGTAAATAGCACGTCATGTGGCTCTGTTGGATAAAGTGGAATGTCAGATAACTGAAGGTCAGATATTCGTGACTCTACAGTATTTTTATTTTTCTGTAGGTATAATTGTAGTGATTATTGGATGATGACTCATGAAACTTGATATTCTTTTAACAGTATGCTTTTAGTGTGTTTCTTTTTCAATTTTGTATGATAGTTGGGACTATAAATTAGTTGATAGATATCTAGTGTGTTATAGTAATGTGAGTGTCTCTTAATATGCATTTTAAACTACACATTTAACATACACATGAAGTCAGAATTCAGAATGTCTTAATGGCACATTTGATGGACCTGTTGACATAACGGATTTTTAGTGTTTATGACATTGTGTGCCCTAATTTGTTGATGTGTAATATCCTGTTTTGCATTCACATGAGAACCTCAGAGTAAGTGTTACTTGCCAGTTTAAGTTGACATTACACAGTTTTGAGAAAGTAATTTAGATGCTGTCTTGTTAACTAATGTGTTTGCCATTTGATAAACATCAGGTAAAATTAGGGGAGTTGCTTACTAGCCTGAAATGCTTTGTAATATAAAAGACACTTTGTTACAAAGAGTTATTTTTCCACATTTTGATACAGTTTTGTTTGATTTTATGATTTGTTAAAGTTTTGCAGCATACGCCTTGGTGCGTGGGGGGGGAATGAACACAGGTGATGGAGATTACAGTTGAAGATACTGTGGTCTTCGGGAATGTTAGTGATTAAATTATCCAATACATAGCATGAAGTTCCAGAAGACAAAAGTCCTCATCAGTGCTATGGAAACCTCAAATCTCAGGTTAAAGTTGGTCACCAGCCCCCTCTCCCTACTTGTGATATGTAGCTGCCCTTTGTGAACACCATTAACAAATGAAAATTGCAAAGACGGCCTGTAGACAGTGCAAGTGTCAGTTTGTAGGGGTGAGGGAGGACATACAGAGGAGAGTTAGGTGCTTGATAAATGACTGGGGGAGAATCTGTGTTTTTCTCTTTTCCCAGACCTGGCTATGAACACCTAAATTATTCATATTTTTGGCTTCTACTTTACATTATTCATAACCTATCTTAACTTATTTATAATAACATTTTCAGTTTGTACACCATGCAGATGCACAATTGGACACTTTGTAAAGAAAGTGTCTCATATTTTGAGGTCCTTGAAAAATTAGTCTTTTATATAACCTTTCAGAGTGAATTCTATATTGTGTGCAGGAATTACTTTTTATGAGGGAAGTTTAGGAATGTTTTTTGATTTCAGAAGTTATTTTGTACCATAAAAGTTGTGAGTGCTGTAGTGTACATGAGATGATTGAGTCAAGGAAAAAGTCAGCATCTGGATGTGTGACAGAAATGAAACTTCAGACACCAAATGGAGACAGACACATGTTCGGTATGCTTTTGATTGTTTATGGACATTATTTTAAATTTCATATCTTTTATTTTTGAGCTGGACTGGCCTAATCAGTAAACAGATTGGCTACAATTTGGACAGCCAGATTTAATTTCCCCACCTGATGCAGGACTTTTCTCTTGACCACCATGTCAAAACTGATTCTGGGACCCAGCCAACCTGTAATGCAATGGATAGCAGTCTGAAGGGGCTGGAACTTGAAACCAACATCTTGCATGGTGGTGATGCATAGAGTGTGTATAAATTAACTCAGTGCCCTTTGTGACATGGTGTGATAAATTATGCAGGTTAAGTTTATAAAACTGTGCTTTGTCAACAATTGTATCCCCCTCCCACATGTCAGGTGTTGCACACATAGGTGAGGTAAGGACTGTTCCTTTCCCCTGTCCATAATTTATGTTGCTGCCCAACTTTGCTAGAATTATAACCATTACACTAACTTCATTAGTTGATGAAACAGCATTTTTGTCAGTTGAAAATATAACTGTGATTATGATTCCAGAAATACACCAACAAATGCACAAATCACTAAAAAGGTGCAATCAGCCCTTTATTATAGTCGAACCCTACATATGTTTTGGCTCTCCATGAGCCATCATCAGGGGCTTTCCAATAGTGCTTCTCAAATGCTGGACCGGCCTATCATTGACATTCGTAAAATTTTTTTGTGCACTGTTTATAAAAACATATATAAGTAAAATCGTGAGTATAAAATACAGTTAAAATGATAGAATGTTAAAACCACACTGTTCACTGTATCTTCGCACTTTTTGATGTTCCACAAGATCATACACTGCACTATGTTGATTGCGATGGAATTTGCTCTGGACGGTAATGGATGGTGCGTACTGTATGAATTTGGCACTTCGTCTTTTACGTTGTAGTGAGTAGTCCTGTGATGATGTGTGATATAGTTATGAAGAAGAGGTGGTTCTGGTGCTGTAAATCCAAGGTTACATATTTTAGCGTACAATTATTAAGAAACAAAGAATCAAGAGCGGAGTAAAAAGTGGGTATAGAAAATATTAATAAAATAAATAATTAAAATAATTAGAATGACATACCTGTTGTAGTGTGGGGCTGCGTCTTAAAGTGTATCTGGTGAAGGTGAACTGTATTATGAGAAAGTATGTGCTGTCGGGGTTTGCGTGATGATGGGGGTAGGTGGGGTGGGGGTGATGAGTTTAAAGAGGGGGTTCTCCTCCGTTGGCGTCTGTTCCTGAACGAGTATATTATGTTTATGGTATAGGTAAATATAGAAATTTTCCATTATATTCATGTGATTTCCTTTATTACATGGTTTTATTAATCTCATGCTATTTTGTATTGTGGAATATTCATGTTGATTGCATAAAATATGGAGAGCATAGGCAGATTTAGGATCGTTGGTTTTGATGTACCTGTTGTGTTCGGAGAATCTAGCTGATAGGCTACGTCCGGTTTGCCCTATATAATGCTTATAGCATGTGTTACATTTTAAGCTATAAATACCACTCTTAGTGTGTTCGTCGTAATTCTGTATGCGCGTTCTTAGGTTGCTTTGCACTGTATTGGTTGCACGGTATGCTATGCTAATATGCATTCTATCATTTTAACTGTATTTTATACTCACGATTTTACTTATATATGTTTTTATAAACAGTGCACAAAAAAATTTTACGAATGTCAATGATAGGCCGGTCCAGCATTTGAGAAGCACTATTGGAAAGCCCCTGATGATGGCTCATGGAGAGCCGAAACATATGTAGGGTTCGACTATAATAAAGGGCTGATTGCACCTTTTTAGTGATTTGTGCATTTGTTGGTGTATTTCTGGAATAATAAAAATGCACGGTGAATTAAGACTAAAGATTGTGATTATGATTGTCTGGGTTCTCTCTGACAGGTTATTACCATTGTTTTCAAGGAACATGCTGCCTTAATCTTTCTCTGAACGTGGAGCAGTGTGTTTCTTTGAAACACTCTAATCACCTACAAGACTATATGGTGTCGTAACCCGGGCACCCACAGTGTGACTGTGCACAGCCATGAAAACCTTAAATCTTATTCTGGATTACTCAACCTGTTTCTCTCTTGTTTTACATATGACAGGCAGCAGTGTACTGTGATTGCATTCGACTTATGCACATGCATGGCAGAAATCTGGTGGCACATGCCTGCATCATTTGGGAATGTTATCTCCACCAGCCATGGGATTTCTTTCTGTGACCTTGGTATGGAGGCACCCATATTTTCCTTTCCCTCAGTTTATCATTGAAACTAGTTTATGCTTAGTATGTTGGTATCAGTGGCCATATTATGCTTGTTGCATATCGTCATGAGACTTAAACATCCTTCCAGTGAGACATGGTGTCAACCTTCAGAAAAAAATCTTACAAATATTTTCCAGGCAGTTCATTCAAAGATGAAATGTGTTTTTTATTACCTTTGTCATGAACTATAGGTGTTGCAATATATGTACATATCACTTTGCATCCAAGTGACCTTGACTGTATAATCATCCTGCGATGCGAACACACAGTTGTGTGGGTCAGTATCCTATACCTCTCCTATGGCATGTATCAAAGAAATAACCACAGCTATAGAATCCACCCAAGTTTTACTTACTAGTACTTTGAAACCACAATTTATTATTTTTTTTTGTCACCACACTGTGAGATGTGCAGTTGGAATTGTGTTTCCTGTTTGCCAAACTGTTGTGTGGGGACCCCACCCAAGACATTAGTTACAATCAATATGCATGTTGTTTAATATTTTGCAGAAACCTGATGTGGGAGGGCAACATGAGACAGGCATGGCATATGCCTTTCATTGCTTACTGTAAGCTTTTGAAAGAAATTGTGTTGCTGCCTTGTATTCATGTTCACAACACATTTACCAAGCAAGTTGGCTTAAGCAATAGTGTTTGTGACTTGTATTCAGGAGGTGCCTGGTTCGAACCTTGGCTGGGACAACGGCTGTCCTGCAGGTTTTTGTAGTTTCCTGAGTCCTTCCAGGTAAATGCCAGGCTTCTACCTGAAATTAGGCCACAACTGCCTCCTTTCACATCCTTTTGAATACATTATTCACTAATAGTTTTGATGCTATATAGTTTGTGTTACAGCATAATTAAGTATCTAGAAGTTAGTCAGTCTGAGTAAGTATGGTAATTTCAAATTACTTAGAATGCAAAGAGTACTGTCTTCTGGATTGTGACACTGTGCACTTAAGTAGGATGTATGTCAGTATTTTGAAGGAATTCACTGCTTCATGCTGTGAAATGGGGAGCAAGAAGTTCCTCCAAAATGTTGGTACCTGTCTGTCAAAGTATGTGGCATCACATCACCACCATTAGGACCTCATATATCATATACTTCAGTTATAGTTTTCAAGGTTTTGAATCTCCAGAATATTTGGTGTTTGTAGACCTTACATATGTTAATGTAGGTGATTATTATTTGAGTTCTTGGAGGGTAATTCAGTAGTGTGAGTACATGTAAGAAATAATTTTATGACTTTCAGAGCTAATTAACCAAAGTTTGATTATTACCACTTACCTGAAATATAATTTTGTCTTATTTCTAGTCATAATGTTCACTTTATTTTAGGATTGCTGGAAGTGTCAGATTTGTATGAAAATTGTTTTTCTGTATTTGTATGTGGTCGAGTTTTCATGTCAGACTGGAGAAAACTCAGGAAAATTATGTACATAATCTGTTGAATTTGTGAACGTGCAGTGACATTATACAATGAACTTACTGATTTTTTAGCATTGTAATATGGAACTCATAGTTTTGGCTTGCGTCGCCTTCAGTCCACATGTGAGTATAATGGTCTGAAATGGCCCCATTTAACAGGTCATTTTGTTACTGACAATATGATTGCTGTGTTTCAGTTTATGATCACTACAGTGTATCTTCTAAATAAAGTACTACTTGAAAAATGAATGTGTTTGTCCTTTAGTTAATGAGTAGTCATACTTTTGATATCTCACTTGTCAAGTTCACTGTGGTGTGATGCCATAATTTGTGGAAGAGTGCTTCATGCCATAATGGAACTTGGGCAGTTAAATTAATGACTAAGGTCTTCCAAGGTGTGACAACGTACAGCCTAGTAAATTGGTGCCAACATTTATGGATAACTTGCTGCCTACAGTTTTAGAGTAAAAGAATACCTACTGTGAAGTGGAGGCAGCAGGTTACCCTGTAACGTTGGTACAAATCTACCAAGCTGTGTCACATCACAGAAGACCATAATATTAATCGCTGTGAAGGTGTCATGTCACAGCAAGTTAGATTTCAGAGGTGTGCACTAACATATACAAGAGCACTATGTGTAGTGCCCATATGGAAATGTGTAAAGCAACTACTTTTTCTTTTCATGTATTAATATGTGCACATGGAATTAGTCTAGTATTAGTACGCTGAACCAAGCAAACCAGTGCTCAGTCACTCCATAACATTACACAGGGAGAAGGGATTTTTTCATTATTGCCTAGCACTGCAATTAGTCGAGGTGTTTTAATTTCTGCTGCTCCAATATGTGCAATAAATGGGGTGTCAGAATTCTTATAAAGCTCTTCATCTGTATTGATGTTTATGTAAAATTCAACCCTGTGAATTTACTAATGTGCCTTATGGAATGGTGTTGTCACAAATTGCAGGCAGAAGGAAGGCGAAATTAATAGGAAATTCAGTTCTGAATGTCTTGGAGATGCAAGTGGATAATACAGAAACATGTCTTATGCAAATGAGTTGCAGTGTGAGCTGACAGTGTCTACAGGATAGTTGATGAATTTTCATGCCTGTTACAAGTGAAAATGTGAACTACAGTTCCCAAATGCATCTTAGCGATATTTTATGTCATTCAGTTGATGTCATGGTCTTCATGCCTGTTACAAGTGAAAATATGAACTACACACTACAGTTCCCAGATGTATCTTTGTGATATTTTATGTCATTCAGTTGATGTAATGGTCATTAATTGCCAATAAGTCTGTTGTTGACAATCTGTAACTGGAGGAAACACTAGTTTTCATACTTAATTAAATACATATGGTGTAAGTAAAACTTGTTAAGATCGTAATGAATTCCATGTATATAGTGTTATGCTCTCATGTTGGTTGGGATGAGCCAGTTTTGAGAAATATGGAGTTTGATCTGACATGGCCAAAAATTAAAAGTTGTCCATTCTCATGTTTGATATCCCGTACCAGATGTCATCAAAATCCAGTAGGTGATTTGGTAAATGAAACATCTTTGGACAGATGGGAAGGCAGACATGTACTTTTGTTCATATGTTATACAAATTGAGGACCTCTTACACTGTGACATCAGAAAAATAATTATTTATAATTGAAGGCTTCCACCGTGGTCGTAATGTTGCTTCAACCACAACCACACAATCTTGCTCCAAGATGTTGAAATTCTATCCACCAAATCTGGATATTTGGACCATCTTATCGTGGAGGCCATTGAGGTGGACCTGCACCCTAATAATATCAACAGGGAAGATGGATTAATACTTAGCGGAGCTTGGAAACCCATTATACGACTCTTGAAAGAAAACAGCAACTCTCCTTCTCTGCCACTCAGTCACACCCAGTGAATACTCTTGTACCTGTTCTTAGAGTTTGGCTCCCCTTCCTCCCGTCATGGACATTTTTTCCTCTGTGGCTACAGCCATCAACCATATATATATTTATATATATATACATACACATACTCCCACCACTGTTTACCCACTGTCACACTGCATCATGGCCAGGGGGGAGAAACTGGGATTGGGGAAGGGGAAGCATGCAATCGCGACATCTTACCGTAGTGCACATCATACTCGTCAAGAACGACAACTACAATATCTACTATTAATCATAACAGATGTCGCACAAAGTCGGAAGAAGTTACCATGCCACGTGACATTTTGGACCAATCACAAAGAAGCGCCAACCTTTCCGTTTTGGTTTCCCGTGTTGTGTGTAGCGTTGTTCGTTGATTGCATCGTGTGTTTTGAGTAAGTTATGTATTCTCCAGCGTCTGTGAAACGGTAAGATTTGAATTTATGAAAGCTTAGCTTAATCCTACATGATGAGTCGTGTAATTTTGAGATGTACGTACTGTATCGCGTTGTATTCTGTTTCTTTCATTAGAATGGCCAGGCGGAACAAGTGCCACGCCTTAGGATGTACATCCAATCACAAAGACGGTTTACGATTCTTCAGATTTCCTACGAATCCGATACGGTATGTCACATGCAATATCGTAATATAAGCAGATCTTATTTAATATAGTACGTATGTGTAAAAAGGAAATGTGAAAATGTCAATTGCAGTCCAGTGGACTGTGCAGGGTTACACGGCGTTACAATAAAGAAGACCAGTCGCATGTGCACTGTGCATTCCTAATAGGAAATGTGTAAGTCATTAATACTAGGAGAATGCAATTTAAATGTATCCCATTAACATTAAATTCCCAAACATATGTAATGTAATGTACTTTTTTTTTCTTTCCAGAGCCAAAGTATGGGCGGAGAATGTCGGGCAGCCGTGCAGTATCGAGTCTGCAAAAATGCTGTACAAATATTTTTTGTGCAGCAAACATTTTGCAGAGAGCGATTTGTGCACTTCTGAAAGGGTACGCCTGAACAAAGTGGCAGTTCCACATGGCTCAGATTCATTTTCACATTCAATCCCACAACCTTCGGAATCTTCCTATTATAACCCTTCTCTGAACTCCTTGCCCACAAATTTAACCCCTGAAGATAACATCCATGTCCTACCACCCACCAGAACCTACGACAAGGCGTCTGTGTCCTCCACTAAAACTCCTATGCCTGTCCATGCAGACAGTCCTTTAACTTCTCATCAAATCCCTGGGTTCCAAACACCACCACCAGCAGGCAGAACTTTAGCAGTGAAAGAAACCTCTTGTTCCTTGAGCCCTGTAAATCCTAATGCTTGTGATGGAGAACTCAGATGTATCAATCATCAAAGTTCTTCCTCAAAGCCTAGAGCAAGGCATTCTCTACTAAAAGAACTTAATTTGGCAACAGTTGCAGAATTGACACCTAGAAAAAGGAAAATGTATGAACATATTCGGAGGCAGGGGAGTGCGCTGTGTAAATTGAAAAAGCAATGCAAGGCAACAAAGTTGGAAGATGTCTGTGATCTGGATAGGGATCCAGTGATGCAGAAGCTTGCATCTTCTTTGTCTGTAGAGGCTGCCAGGTTATTGGCAGGAGTTATTCGGAACAGTAGGCAGAAGCCCAAGGGCAGGAGGTGGAATTTTGAAGACAAAGTGTTGGCACTGGCCCTACTGAAACGCAGTCCCAAATCCTACATCCTTCTGCAGACGCTCTTCCCCCTTCCATCTAGACGAACATTGCAGTCTGTCCTTAATACTGTTCCCTTCACGGCAGGCATTAATGCCCATGTGTTTGGTGCACTCAAACACTCTGCGCAGACAATGTCTGATAAAGATCGTTATTGTATTTTGATGTTTGATGAAATGTCAATCAGAGAAAACTTGTGCTTTAAGCAGAAATTGGGCTGCATAGAGGGTTTTGAGGACTTTGGAAGCCAGGGCAGGACAAGCAACATTGCAAATCATGCTCTGGTTTTCATGGTCAGTGGCCTGCATCAAAAGTGGAAGCAACCAGTGGCTTACTACTTTAGTCGCGGAAGCACTAAGGCTGAGATGCTTGCGCAATTTTTGAAGGAGGTTCTTGAAGCTTGTCAGAATGCTGGACTGCAAGTTGTTGCCACTGTCTGTGACATGGGTGCCAACAATGTCAAGGCCTTGAAATTGTTGGGTGCTTCTGCAACAGAAGCATTCTTCAAGTTTCATAATAAAGAAATTGCGACAGTATTTGATCCTCCACACCTCCTGAAATGTACCCGAAACCTATTCCATAAGTATGATGTGCAGTTGAAGTCTGAGCCTCTGGACAGTCAGCTTCCTGTTATAGCTAAGTGGGAACACATTTTGAATGTGTACAAGTTTGACAAACCGCATCCACTCCGTCAACTGTATAAGCTTACAGACACACACCTGAACCCTGTGGGGCAGAATGCAATGAAGGTGAAGCTGGCTGCACAAGTGTTGAGCCACACTGTAGCAGCAAGTCTGTATAGTCTCGTATGTGCAGGTAAGAAATGTTTCACTGCATTCAGTTATTTGTAATGCACTATTTTTAAGGCATTGGTTACATGAAGACAATTTTTCCAACTTCTTCTCCCCAAAATGTACTTGTGATCAGCCGAAAAAAAATAACTTTATTTTCTCCCAGTTTCTGTGCACTGATTACTGTGTTATTCTAATATTAATGTAACAATGAATTCTGTAACAAGGCCCTAGCTTTATTATTTTACTGATTCTTTTAGGAATGTTGAGCAGCACATACCTGGCTACTGCCACCTTCATTGGGGAAGTTGATAAGCTCTTTGACAGTTTGAAGGACCGCTGGGCTAAGTGTGTGGAGTCACAAGGGGCCTACTTTGAAGGGGATTAGGTATTGTAACCACCCAGATACAGAACTTTTTTTTCCCGGCCCAAGGTCGGATACTTTTTGGACAGACCTCGTATATAATTTCATTTATATTTTTTATACATACATTCTAAGCATTATAATTTTAACTGAAAATAATTCTATATTTATTCATGATGATTTTATTGTATTATCTTTTTATTATATTTATTGACTTAATTCTGGAGAAGATTTGAACATGATAATTATGTGACACATTCTATATCCAATGGTTGTGGATCTGCTTGAAGATGAAATAAATTGCATTGAATTGAACTGAATATACACTGTTTGATATGATACATCAATCACTTTTTTCATTCATCCTGTAGATGAAAATACAGTAATATAGGTTGTGAATCTGTATTATACATAACAAAAGTACAGCTGTGTTTATTGTATAATCTTATTGTATGTACAACATATACCTTTGCTTGTATAGTCATAATAGATAGATAGATTGATTGATAGCTAGATAGATAGATAGATATAATAAAGACTATTTCTTGTGTTACGTGTATGTACATGTTTATTTACAGTGCAGTTAGACTTTTCTATTACTTATAAGATTGTCTTTTGAATGTATAACAAATACACTGTTAATATCTTTAGATGACTGAAACTCTTTCTACACGATTCTAAATGTTTTAACCCTGCAGTATCCCTTTTACTGCCCGTTTTTGAAGAATAAAAAATGTTTAGTTTCTTTATATCTTGTCCTACTTTCAATATTGATGTGTTTGAAGTGGAAGTTAAAAGTGTGAACATTAACATACTCTGTAGCTGAGTAGATTTCAGTGCAGGGATAATAAATACATATGAATGAAATATCTATGATATGACCTATTGTACAGGACATTATTTCATGCTGCTGCTGAACCATGTCAAGTGAAAATAATCTGTATGACAGTGGAGAAAGGGAGGGGGGGGATATTGAGGGCCGAATAGTAGTCAACCTTACCGACTGGGATATTGCTACCGATTGCTACTAACACCTTGTGGTACTTGTGCACAGCGCATAGATGGCAGGACAATAGACTCCGCCCCCACGTTTCCGACCAATAGCATTGAAGTTACCGATCTGGTAGTAGTAATCTGTGATCATGGCACATGTTGTGATGCACTCTGGTGACGTCTGGCGATACACGTATGTTATCTGAGCTATGCACGGATTAGCGAGGTGTCGGGTAAATCCGTGTTGCACGCGCAACCGTGTGGAATGATTTTCCTGTTAGTGACACCGTGCGTAGTGATTTTAAATTTGAACTTATAGCGTGTTGAATATCAGTTTATATTAAGAACACGATTTGTTGTGTCAGGTGAAGGTAAGATATTACAAAGTTTAAAATTTTTCTTCATGACTAATTTCAATGAATGTAGTGTGTCTGTTTTGTGACATTCGTGGCACGTATGTTTGTGTTTGTGTAGTGGATATCACTCTGGCTGGTATTCGGTTTGTCACGATTTCTAATGTCGGTCCGGGGACCAGCTTTCTTGACGGCATTCAGTTCATTTCAATTTCTTATTCAATCCAACCGGCTATACATGTGGCTCTGGACACGTCAAGCATGACATAGCCATATATATTCAGCACAATATCATAATTACATCCATATTTTACAACTTCAGTACTAACAAATAAGTTCTTTAACATCTTGTAATAGTCATGCCTGTGATTCTAGACACCTCAAATATAACGTGGCTATAATAACATAATATTATTAATAATATCAATATTTATACATCAACGCATAGCAGTAATCACATAAAGTTTAATAATATCAATATTATACCGCAACTCAACCAATAAATACTATAAATCATATAAAATTTTAAAACGTGCAATTGCAGGTCATTAATCAGTAACATAAAAATTCATCTATGGAGTAGAATACCTGATCCATTAAAAAAGATTTTAATTCTCTCTTAAAACATAACTATTCAACTTTTTTATACTAACCGGCACCTTATTATATAATCAATTACCCATGTTAAATACATTTCTTTTAAAGAGATTTGTATTACATGGCAAAACATGTAAATCCATTTTTTTTCTTGTATTATAATCCTGTACATGAACATTTTGTTCTACTTAGGATTTATATTTCTTGTAAAACGTATCACTTCAAGTACATATAGGGAAGTCACTGAGAGTTGTGGTGTTCGCAGTCTGCCCAGGTAAAAGAAATTACCTTAGATTATTCTACATTAACCCAAAGATGTCGTGCTGCAGGAACAGTGAGGCTCATTTTGTGTCGTAATTCAGGAGTGAATAGTAAACACACGGGTGTTTGCAAATATAGAACATAGATTGAGGAAGTTTTAAGATCGACAACATATTGGTAAATGAACAAATTGGATTTAGAACTAAGTTGTTAACAGCAAAGGCAACACACAATTTAATTAGTGAAATTTTAGATGCATTAAATAATAAAAAAAAAACAGTTGGTGGTATATTTTGTGATCTGGAAAAAGCCTTTGACTGCGTTAATCACAACATTTTACTCTCCAAATTGGAATTCTGTGGAATAAGAGGAAAATTTAATGACCTAATTAGGTCTTATCTTAATGGTAGAAATCAGTAAGGATTCTAATCATATTACCTACTCTAAGTGGGGCAAGGTAAGAAATGGTGTTCCACAAGGGTCTATTCTTGGACCTCCGCGTTTTCTCTGTTATATAAATGATTTGCCAAGAATAATTCGTAATAAATCCAAGCCTGTTCTTTTTGCTGATAATAAAAGTTTAATTGTTACTAATTCCTGTCCTAAAGTTTTAAAAAATGATATTATCGCTGTTTTTGGCCAACTAAACGAATGGTTTAATAATTTGCTATCATTAAATTATGAAAACACATATTCAATTCATGACTAAAAATAGTTCCTTTCTTGATATAAATATTGGTTTCAATAATAAACTTATTACTAACATTTCCAATACAAAGTTTCTTGGAATAGTTACTGAAAGTACATAATAATGGAAAGTCCATATAAATCAGCTTTTACCTGAATTATGTTCAGCTTGTTATGCAATTAGAGCTGTTGAACCATTTATGTCTGAAGATACTCTACGATTGGTTGACTACTCCTATTTTAATTCACTCATGACTTACGGAACAATATTCTGGGGAAACTCTTCACATAGTATTCAAGTTTTCAGAATACAAAAAAGGGTAATTAGGATTATCACGGGATCCAGATGTAGAGATTCTTGTAGGGAATTATTTAAGAAATTACAGATTTTACCACTTCAATCTCAGTATATATATATTCACTTTCATTATTTGTGGTAAATAACAAATATCAATATAAAGAAACTTCTGAGATTCATGTTATAAATACCAGACAAAAATCTAACCTTTATCTACCACTATAAAATTTAACAACTTATGAAAAAGGAACCTGCTATTTTGGCATCAAGGTTTTCAATAATCTCCCTACTGATATAAAGAAATTGTCTCACAGTGTTAAACAATTTAGCTTGGTCTTAAAGAGATTTCTTCATTCAGTCATTTTATACAATTGATGAGGATTTTAATAGTACTAGAGTCTAAAGGTCTTGGTTTATACTTATTAATTTTAAATTATGTAGCTGTATTACATAATATAAACTTAAATATTTTAATAATTTACTGATTTTAAAACTATTTAATTGTTATTAATTAATTACAATTTATTTTACACATTATTATTTGTTATTCCAGCTTTTAATTTATTAATAACAATGTATTGTACTATAATTTTGTCTGTAAAGCTTGTCCATTATACACGATTGTGATATATTGTGTCAGTCATAATTAACTATCATGATTGTACATTTGTATAAGTAATTTTATTGGCATGTGCTTTCATATAGCATGTATATCTTATATCTATATTTATGTTATTGACGTATTTATATATCATTATTAATAACAAATTCTACATCCAACAGGCTTCTGAACTAGCATGGATTTAACTAATGTATAAATATGAATAAATAAATAAATAATAATAAATCATGCTGCAGGAGACATTATTTGAACCGAAGGGGGTCTGAGGAACTAATAGGAAGCTGAAGAAAATGTATATAATTATGAATGGCTTTATTTGTATTGTTTTGTGATTATTTAACAATGCTTTCTGTAGCTCGGATTCGGATGGTGGGATATTGAGTGAGTGGTGAATATGGAAAGGCTGTAGAAGGAAGTGGCCGTAGTAAAATGTAAGCCACTAATTCAACGTTTGGTTGGAGTACCATAGGAAACCACAGAAAGCTGGTTTTGGGGCAGAGATTGCATCCTGGACTACCAGAATATGATGCAGGAATGCCAACAACCCCGGCTGTTTATTTTAGGTCATATAACTGACAAATATGGTAAAGTTGTTACATCTTGTTTTTGAAGGACTTCATCATTGCTTTTCAGATGCAGTTTATGTTGCTGTTTAGCCGACAAGGCAAATTGCGTCTTCAGAAGTGGTATGTGGCACATCCAGACAAGCTTAAGAAGAAAATCACAAGAGAGTTAATTACCACAATTTTGGCCAGGAAACCGAAAATGAGCAGTTTTCTTGAATGGAAGGATCTGAAAATCGTTTATAAAAGGTAATGCATTTATGTCAAAAATCTGGACTGCCTTGTCTTTCAGTAGAGCAGTCTTATTCTTTATCCAGAAGTTTTATATCGTCTTGTTTATGCTCAGTCCGAAATTTAGGTACAGTATGATAACATTTTATGCATGGGATGCATTCCTGAAGATCTCATATAATTCAAGACTAATTTTCCCATAGGAATAAATATGGGGAGGATGTGTGTGTTATTGGAATGCATAATCTACAACCATTGTAGCATATGTTTGCTTTTACACATACTTTTAGGCACAGTAAAAATAAAAATAAATAAACAAAATTAATTTTTTGGATTCACATTATTTCAAATTTCATGCATAAATTGAGACTTTATAGATATTTTTCATATCACACTTTTTCAGATTTGCAAAAAATGTGACTGTATTGTAATTGACAATAGCAATTCCTCTTAAACTTTATTGGCTGCGTGTTGCACTGTTATAATGCTGCTTACCTGCAGTCCAGTTGGCCAGGTGGTGCATTTTCTTATTTTACTGTTGTTACGTGCAAGTTAAAATCTGTCAGGCCTCTAGTACTGAGAGATTCAAAACCTCCAGTTTCCAGGTGATGCAGGTCTTGTCCAGTCTGCTCACTTTTCACGCTGAAGATGCTTAGCATTATAAACATCATGCATGCTCAGCAAAGGTCCACTTAACCATATGCAGTTCTACAGTGATAGGTTGTAGTGAGATATGAAATGGGGTAAATGCAGTAATATATTACTGTATTATGTAAAATGGCTGGTCGATGCAGTTGACTCTTCACCCCCATCTGTGCTGAGCCCTTGGAAGGATACCCTTTGGTGGTGTGGGTGATGACACCCAAGGCTTCTTCCTTTCCACCTATTGTTATATTCCTCTCTAGTCTCCTCTGCACTATATAAACCAACTCAAAGCACTTTCACTGGTGAAGATTGTTGTTAACCAACATTTGTGTGAACAGGATGGCTGGATAACTGGAGGGGAATATTGGGAAGTGTGCTGGAGGTGGGGGAAGTGTAACAGTCTGAGGGAGGGGTGGATGGAGTTAAGTCATGGGATTTCTTTCCATGACCTTACTTAGTAATAGTGCCAAGGTTAGGATTGTGTGGAGCTCTATCCCCACTTCTTCAGTCATGTCTAAGCATAAGGACACATTTGTCATGTCTTATTCTGTCTTTCATTAATGTTTTGCGTTTGCTTGTCTTCCAGATATGCTAGTCTCTATTTCTGTTGTGCTATTGAGCAGAGAGACAATGAACTGCTGACCCTTGAAATTATTCATCGTTACGTCGAGCTGCTTGACAAATATTTTGGTAGTGTAAGTATCTGTTAAAATTGCATTGGTGAAATTGTTTACAAGTGTTAATTCAAGACGGGAATGAATTTCTTTATACAGGGTGCAGCAGAAAAGCCTGACAGTTTTCAGTACATGCCACTTTATGTGTTGAAAAGTATTTCACTCAGATGTCTCACACCATATCTCAAACACTGCTCCAATCTTCCTCGAAGTTTTGCCATCACTTGACAAGTCATCTGCTCCAGGATTGCTGCTATTTCTTTTTTTATTCTCTGCTTTAGTTCCTCGATGGTTCTAAGTTTAGAGATGAAAACTTTTCTTTTGAGATACCCCATAAAAATTAATCACAGGCAGAGAGATCAGGTGAACATGCAGGCCATGGAACTTCACCGCCACGAGAAATGATGTGTTATGCAAACATTTCTCGCAGAACACTCATTGCTGTATGGGCTGTTGCACCATCTTGTTGGAACCATACTGAAGAGAGATAATTCCATGATGATGTAACTCTGGTTCACAGAAGTTGTGTAACATTTCCACATAGCATTCAGATGTCACAGCAACCAGTGCACCTTCGTTGTCTTCAAAGAAGTAAGGGCTGAGAACGCAAAAGATGCGATCCCACACCAGACAGTAAATTTATCGCTATGGCGAGGAAGATGATGGAGCTCTTGTGGATTTTCGGGTGCCCAGAAGTGATAATTCTGTTTGTTCACATGACCACACAAGTGGAAATGTGCTTCATGTGTCGGTAGGAGTGTGCTGATAACACCATCATCATTCAGCATTTCAAGAAGTTGCTTCAAAGAAATCCTGTGGTTTGCCATGTTGCGATGATTTAAGTCTTGAACAGTCACAATTTTACATGGATGAAAATTAAGATCCTTGTGCAAAATTCTCCACATGTCATGATCAGATAGTCCTAAGGAAGCAGATGCCTCCTTGCCAAACACCTTGGACTCTTCAAAATAGCCACCCTTAGATTTTCAACATTTTCTGGTGTCTGTACCTAGGAATTTTGCCTCACAGTTTTCTTTTTAAGGCTGAAGCACTTTCCCAAAATTTTGTACCCATAACGAGGACTGTTAAAATGTGTGTGACATAATTGTTTTGTTGTAACAACAGCATTGTCATTCTTGAAATAAGCTTCAACAACAAATGAATGATGTTCAATGGTGCACTGCTCCATTGCTACTGAATTGGCATGACAAAAGCTAGCCACTGACCGTGGTCCCATTACCCCATCTCACACTCTCCTAATGACAGGTGAAGTACATTTCCGCTTGTCAGGTCATGTGAACAAACAGAATTATCACTTCTGGGCACACAAAAATCCACAAGAGCTCAATCAACTTCCTCTCCATAGCGATAAATTTACTGTCTGGTGTGGGATTGCATCTTTTGGGGTTCTTGGCCCATACTTCTCTGTAGACAATGAAGGTACACTGGTTGCTGTGACATCTGAATGCTATGTGGAAATGTTACACAACTTCTGTGAACCAGAGTTACATCATCGTGGAATTATCTCTGTTCAGTATGGTTCCAACAAGATGGTGCAACAGCCCATACAGCAAGGGCATCAATAAGTGTCCTGTAAGAAATGTTTGCACAACACGTCATTTCTCGTGGCGGTGATGTTCAAAGACCTACATGTTCACCTGATCTCTCTGCCTGTGATTAATTTTTATGGGGGTATCTCAAAAGAAAAGTTTTCATCTATAAGCCTAGAACCATCGAGGAACTAAAGCAGAGAATAAAGGAAGAAATAGCAGCAGTCCCAGAGCAGATGACTTGCTGGGTGATGGAAAATCTTTGAGAAAGATTAGAGCAGTGTTTGAGAAATGGTGTGAGACATCTGAATGAGGAACTTCTCAAATCATAAAGTGGCATGTACTTGTGTTCTTCAATGATAATAACTGTTACATAATACGGTGAAACGTCATTGTATTATTTCATTTTGAAAACCATCAGGTTTTTTTTCTGCCGCACTCTGTAATTAGTGAACTAACATCGAATAGCAGACACATTTATGTCATTTGTAATGCACACTGTTTAACACTGTTAATTTGGCTAGACTGATAGTGAATGTTATTTCTGCATGTTAAGCAAAATTTTGGGGTTAAAGTTGTAATGTAAAGGAAATATTACCTACCTTTGTGCCTTGGTATGTTGTTATGTGTAATCTAATGGACATCATATTGAATGCTGGTTGCCACCTGGAATGCGGTATGTATCACCATAGTTAAAGCCTAGCCTTGGTGGATTACACTGTGTCATGACCATTTACTTCCCTGGTCAACATTTGAGCATCACAGCTTGGGCACCCTATTCTCCCCCTTTCACCTCCTCCTCCCAGATTGTCACATCCACTGTCCTACCTGCATTTTAGTAGTCGCTCTGTTTGGGAAGTCAGCCCAATAACATCTTGGGTAAGCTGTATTTTGCCTTTCAATTCCAAATTGCCCATTTCAATCAGACTGTGCCAGGCCAGTGCTCCTGCCTGGTGTTGGAAGGTAAGATGTTTTGGTTATTATTTGAATTGTTAACTCTCTGCAGCATCACACAGGTTTTCTTCCTTGCATTTGCTTTGATTTGATTAGCATGGAGCTGTTGACAATAAGTGCATTTATTTGTGTATGTAAGTAACCATTGTATGTGTTTTACTTTGTGATATATTACATTACTGTTATTTTTTATGGCTCTCATAATTGTCTTATGTGTGTGCTGTACTCCAGCTGCATGTCCTGGCTTAATTGTTTTGGTGTAGGGTCAGACTTAAAGAACAGGTTTCAAGAAGAACTCAAAATGGAGGAGGTGTAGGGGGGTGTAACGCTTTGTGTGCTTTTGTGTATGTTGATGTCTGTGTCTTTCGGCAACCTTCATCCAGTATGGTGTGACTTGTGGGATGTGAAGACAAAAGGATTGCACAAAGGGTGTGTATTATGATTACGTTAGTATGTTCAGTGATCACTTACTTGTTCTTTCAGTACAGGTCTCAGACTTGTTATACCTCAGAAAAAGTGGATTCTCTAATATTCACATGACTTTTTGTGTGTATCTTGTACAGATGTTTATGCATTGATGGAAATATTTATGTCATATAGTGTCAGTAGAATTTTCATTTCCCCTCAGGTGTGTGAGTTGGATATTATCTTCAACTTTGAGAAAGCATATTTCATCTTGGATGAATTGTTACTTGGCGGAGAGATTCAGGAGACCAGCAAGAAGAATGTCTTGAAGGCAATTGCGGCCCAGGATTTGTTACAAGAGGTTAGTTATGGTGATACTAGCATTGAACTCTAGAATATGTAGGTGCTGTAGTTGCCACTGTAGACTGTGTTGGATTGGGCTGATGGCAAATATGACTTCATCCTCTGAGAAGTACAATGAAATATGTAACATATAATTTAGTTTTAATATTCATATGGTTATCTGATTTTGTGCCTGTTTAAAACATTTTATGCAATTATTTTGCATCAATTAATAATTTAGTTTACTACAGATGACCACGATTCATAGGCAGTTAATTTCATGATTATGAATAACTTTTTCTAATCACAGCAGTCCATTGTAGGAAGAATGAAGAGATTCTGTATAATTGACATGGCATTCTGACATATCATTGATTGTACAGTACTGTGTTCAGAAAAAGAACACAACTGGGCACGAATGTTTTGTTCAGAAATTTAATGCATAATGGACAGTAATCTTTTGCTCACAAATTAAGCACATAATGGATGGTTGTACTATTTAGATGTTAAGAGGCAGCTGATAGGGATGTTTCTCATGTTGTTCATCCTGCATGAATATTTTCTCCCATGTTTGTGAATGTTTCAGTTCAGTTTACTTACTGTTCCCATAAGTGAGTTTGACACAAAGATCTCTTTTCTGTGTAGTGTATGAAATGTGTAATAATTTTCAGATGCCAGTCAGTTTCAACTTATTGCCATTTATTGGTTGTGAAACAAAGTTTTGTTCCTTTTTATTTTTCATGTGGTATTTTTCTCATGCCACTTAAATTGAATATATCCCGATGAACTCATTTTTGTTCATTAATATGCTCTTTTTATTTGATACATGAAGTGTGGCAGGGGATAGTTTATTCCAATTTTATTACGTTCTGGTGCATTGTTCTAAACACCAGACAAGTTATCTAGTGATAGTTATACACTGTAGCAGTGACTTTCATGTGGTGAGGGCTAAACTTGTAAGCAGCTGTAAATTTTCACTGTAGGTACTGTATGCTTCCTCTCATGAGTGTGCTGATTTGCCAGGTCACACTGTTCAGGCACGTGACGTTAGACTTGTGATGGTGAAATGTATTGCTGTTGAGGGGAAGTCATATTGGAATAAATGCATGATGATAAAAATGAGATAAAGAATAAATATGTCATGATAATTCACAGTATTAACAGTTGCATGATATTCCTAGCGTTACAGTGCATGACATCTTTGGATGAAAGAAATCTTGAAATGTTGCAGTGTTGTATTTCTGTTTCTGCCTACATTACAAACCTGTAATCTTGTAGAATGTAACTTTAGGTGTGGCAAGGCACTGACTGAAGTCATTGATCACCAAGTGATTGTAATTTGAGTGCATGTGCAGTATATGGAGGACATTAAGTGGTACTGGTAGCTGCAGGTTGCATGTAAGTGACGTGATGCACATTAGAGTAGTATAAAATATTGTGGGAAAGCACAGGTTCCACACTTAGATTAATAGTAATTTATATATTACCGTCAAACACAACAACGTTTCTATTATGTTCAACAATGCATAGTACATGTTTCGGTCAAAATGACCATCTTCAGGTATGAATGTACTTGATTTAAAAACCAAGTGGAATGCATTAAAATGCATTGCAATTTGTGAAATCTCGTAAATTTGACAATAGAGATAGCAATGGAGTGTTACGTATTTCTTTTTTTTTTTTAAATTGTTGAATTGTTTCTGTAATTGTTAAAATGTTTTTTGCGCAAACTGTATTCCGTTTGACTTGTTTCAATATTTAGTTTTCTGATCTATTTATATTTATCTGCATGCATACCATCTCTGGGAACCTCTAAGTTCTAATTATATGATTTGTTATTCTTTTTTAATGTTCAGTGTTTATTGGATTGCATGTGTTGTTCATGTTCTTATGCTTTGGGTGTCTTTACATTTTCTATTTAGTCTTTTCTATAGAGTATTGGTTTATGTTGTGCTCGCTGTATCCTAATCATGTTGTTTACTATGCACCAGATAACTAAGCAGCTGAATTATGTACCGTATTTTAAAGTTGGCAGTAATGTTATTAGTACTGAAAAATATAATAGTCATACAGCAAAAGTGCCATCAGTGATGAGGTGCATGTCCACTAAACGGTAATATGTAAATAAATTAATCCTTTATTGAAGGAATTCAGATGTCTGTGAGTTTAAATATTGATAGTGAAACAGATCTCTGATATGGTTCATAGGTTTGGGATATACTGGGAATGTAGAGAAATTAGCGTGTTAGTAATTGTTTATCTTCTGGGGGAAACGGGCAAAGTACAAACCCTTCAGCTTTACTGAACTGTTCTTAACTTGTTACATAATGGCAGCATATTTACACATTAATATTTATTTGCACATTACTATTATCATTATTATTATCATTATAATATCATCATCATCATCATCATCATTATTACGTGACAATTTCAAATGCATTCTTGCTGTGGTCTTCTGGATTGTGACACCATATAGACTGGTAAATGGTTGCTAAGATTTTGGGGAGTAACATACGACCACAAGGGTAGAAGGTCTTCTGCACTGAAGATGAAGGCAGTACATTCATCCACAATGTTATGTACCAGCCAGACCTTATATTGTCATAACCCATAAACACCACGGTATGAATTATTAATATCAAGAAAACGTCAGTTCTCACTTAAAGATAATAGATGCTCAGGTGCTCTTTACTTGCCACTCACACGAAGTGAGTTTTTGCCATATAATCATCCTAATCTTCGAACATATTACACTGGAACAAACCTTGTCACTGTCTGGAAAAATTAATTTTAATAATCTGTAGGTGCTTCCTTAGTGTACAATGGTTGCTAGTCATATTACATGTTTATGCTTTATTTGAGCCACACTGCAGAGGAATGGATATTTATGTAATGGTGCTTGTGTTGAGAGAGGAAACCAAGAGATATATTAATGTTAATTCTGATAGTGCTATATTAAATGTTTGATTTTTTAATCTCGTTTAGTATATTATTCACAAATTTATGTGATGATATTGTTCCTAATATTTCGAATTTTTGCTGTCGTGACATGATTTGTGGCCCGAAGGATAGCTGTTCTGGCTGTTCTGATTTGTGGCTCACAGGCTAGTTGTCGTGACATGATTCGTGGCCAAAAGGATAGCTGTCATGACATTATTTCTCCTGCATCTATCTATCCTTTAAATAGATCATGATTGCTTTCTTTAAAATTCCTACCTACTCAATATCATAATCATTTTTTCATTTCAGCACTGTATGATGCCTTTATTTGAAGCAGCAATTTTAAATAATGCATGACTGTAGTGTTTTGCAGCCTTGTTCTTTCTTGAAAAGAGGCACATTATTCCATTATTTCAGTCCATGCCTTTTGAATATATTATGCATAGTTTTAATTTTAACCCTTCCCAGTCTTCTGTCAGAAGGCTTCTGACAGTAATTCCCCCCATACAGGTCCACTATCATTAGCGTTTGTCACCAAGATTACAAATTTGCTACCACAGTATGATTGTGTTGACTGCTATTTTACATTCCTTAACACCTCTTCTAGTAGCCCACATATAGGAAGAACGGATGGCAGAAATTGTAATTGACACAAGTGCACAAAATGGTGTTTGTTGTGAATTTTGCACAGATTAATTAGTAGGTGGTAGGAGAGAACTTAGTGGGGTTTTAATGTTGGCACAGATTATGTAAACATGCATAACTGTAATTAATGTAATTTTGAGAATTAATGAGTGCATTTAAAGGTTGTTAACTAACACTGGCCCTTGTGCATGACAGAGCTAACAAAGCAAACTATGATGTACATATCTGAGGTGTGAATATCAATATCCTTCATGAAAATGTTGTGTATTTGGCATGCTTTCTTGAGTATTACTATTTCCTATCAGTCTAACCTTTATAGTCTGATAAAGTGTTTTGTGTTTTATGGAATGATGCTGTAAGTAGCTCACATTATGTAGTTTTCATGCTAGATGAATGAAATATGAGTATAGGACATGGGTGTAGTGATAGGAATAGGGATTTATAGCTCCCAGTATTATGAGGTTGACAGTTGTGTTTAAATTTGGGGTAACACTTTCGTGTCCAGGAATAGGGGATTTTAAGTCTCCAGTTTTGCAAGGCTGGCAGTCATATTTCTAGAAGTTGGGGGTAATAGTATTAGTAGTGACTGAATATGACACTGCACTGTGTACACGTGCTCTCACATAATGCAACCAGCTGGTTAAGGGTAAGACAGTAAAAGTGACCAGGATGTTGTAGATGATGGACTGGTTTCAGTTCAGGAATGACAGTCTTGATTGACCAACAAACTGTTGTTTGGAGGTAAAGTTTTGCAGTATTGTAGAATGTGGGTGAAGATTTGTAGTTAATCGTGAGTAGGATATTTAATTTAAATGTATGTTTTACTTTTATATGTCTGTCCTTGCTCTGCCTAAAGACAATTGACATTTTTTATGTTGCAAACTGTGTTAGTTGTGGGAATGCTTGCTGTCACTGTTCTAAGGCGTCTCTTATTTGAATATCATGTGAATTGTAATCAGAATATTCTGCATGATTCTGTAGAGTAAGTTGTGTTGTGATCTGTAAATGTCTTCCACACTTGAGTGACCTCATTTCCCTTGACACTTTGATTTTGTAACTAGAACATAATCAAAATTTAATTTACATTTTATTTTTCTGTATGGAAACGAAGGCAGTAAAAATTGTTATACAGAATTTTAACATGCAGGAGATGAATTTGAAAATGAAATGAGATTTCTCATGTGACAGATTATTTATTTATCTATTTATTTGTAGTTTACTGAGCAATGCTGCCTGTAACAGAGGGGTAGTATTACATTTATATTCTGATGTTTATGGTGGGTGCATTTAAACAAGGTACTGTTATTTATTTTTTAATGTTTTTGCCAGAGGTGCATCATTGTTAGTTTTTGTATCCTGAACATTCCATTGCCTAGGTTTTACATTGCAAACATGAACATTTCAGAAACTGGCTCACTTCTATCTTCAGGTAAAAGTTACCTAATCTGATGGATCTGTTTGAATGGTTTAGTGTTAGGGGCTGTATTTTTCCATTGGACCCATCAGATTAGATATGTCATGTTTCAAGCATAAAATTTTGACGATGGCTAACATAAATATGTATAGGTTGACTGAGGCACCATAGTGTTGGGTAATGTATACACTGAATGCTGTGAAAATTTAGATACTCAGAACTTGACTGATACTGTCTTATGTCAACACAGTAATTTGTCTTGCTGCTTGGTATTGTAAACAAGGTTACATTGTACCAATGTGACATGTTACAAAGTAAATGGAAGAATGCTGCTTGGAATTAAGTAGTGTATCATTTGAAAGTAGGCTATAACTGTTTGGATAATTTATAAAAATGAGGTTATAATATTTGTGGAAGTGAAAGTTTAGATATGGTTTAGTGTACATGAAATGTGTGAACTTACATATCCTGCTTAGCTATGTTGTCTTACAAGACTGGGAATATCACTTGCACTGGTATTGTTGATGAAAATGCCAAAAGAGAACTGTTAATTGTACAGAATGATATATGATTAATTACGTGAGTATGCGTCTGAGATCAGAATATCAAATCAGTAAAACAAGAAATTCAGGCTTTTTTAAGTTAGAAAAAGCAAAGAAAAGCTGATGATGGCTCAGGGTAATGTACAATGATGCGCACAATATGTACTGTACTTTAATATAATATTTGTTGTAGCATCTCAGAGGGACATGGGTTTTCACTGTCTTCTGTCAAATGCAGATATGCTAACTTTATATGGGTCTGATGTAATGTCCATTCCATTTTTTATAAAACACAAAGTTATGTCATGTTGTGTTGTTTCTCATAGGTTATGCCACAGCTATTTGTGGGTCATAGTTAAAATTCTTTCCATGCTTTTTATATAAAGATGAAGAGAACAGTGAATTCTACCATCTTTTGGTTATACTTTAACCTTGACTTTTACACTGTTGGAAGCTGTCTGCCACCAGTGTTACAGATTTATTTTGATCATGTGCTGAATGTTACAGCTTTTCTCTTTACATTCTTTGACATCTCTTAGTAGTTCACATACAGGAACAATAGATGGCACAAATTTTATACCAAGTTATTTTTGTTAAAAATGTTTTTATGAACTGGTTTGTAGATGGTAGAACTGGGGGGCATAAACAGATGGGAGAGTGTTAAACTACTAGTTTAAGGTCATTCTCAAAAGACAACACTTATTTTTGCCAGAGGCAGTTAGAATTGTGTTTATCAGTTTGTCTGATTGCTGTGACTGAGTTGTCTTAAGTCTCGGACAGTACTGATGCCAGTTTCTTTAATAGAGTAATTGTAATATTTACATCACAGTACAGGGATGTTACGGTAGCTAATTCTTGATGAGGGTGTTGGTTGTCACCTGTTGGAACAAAATGTAACAATAGATTGTGGCATCTTATGCCTGCATTTTAAACTGTTCAGAGTATTTGTCAGTAAATAGCAGTAGTTTCTCTGAAAAAAAATACAGTATGCAGCTATGTATTTATCAGTTCATGTAATTTTAATTACAGAATCGTTGTAATTGCAAAATAATGCCCATACCAAACCCTTTTATCAGCTGCATGAATGTATTTATCAACATAAAATTAATGTTTATGCCAATAAATACATACATACCTACAGTGTTTAATACATTGAGCTCTTGCAAGTTAGCCTGTTTGCGTACTTTTGTCGGGTTTAGAAGGACTGCTGTTAATGTAACATTAACTGATTTGTTGGCACATAACACATACACTGTATCAGTTAAATGCAATATTTTTTAAATGTTAAAGGAGGTGGTACAAATCAATTACTACTGTGTTTTAAAGTGTTAACATGCTGACAGCAGACATGTCACATATGAACGATATACCCCTTTTTAATGCTACCCTGAGACTGCAGTTGTCCATGTGTCATGAAATACCAACTAGAGATCTTAAGAAGTATGCTGTGTGATATGGTGTGGTTGTCTAAATACAAAATTATGCTCCTGAAATTGTTTGTATATAAAGTACCCACACACAGGTTACAGTCTCATTATGTTCAGATACATCTTCCCTAAATCTGAGTTTGTAATTACATTGTCAATTTCATGGTCAAACATGAACCCAGAAATTGTAAGTACTACAGTGAACACCATTACAACAAACGTTTTTGTTACAGAAATTAAGTACTAGTACTTAGCATACCTGACTTTTAATCTTGCCAAGTAGTAGAGATGTTTCTGTAACAAAATTTTGTATAACAAAAATCTCTACCACAGAAGCATAATGATTGGTATCTATACCACTGTATAATCTGTTTAGCCGTTATACATTTGAGATACGAAAATGTAACCAGTATTTTTAAGAAGGAGTTTTGTGTTTAAAGAAAATGACTTCAGATTAGTATGTTTCCTTTATTGTAAGTCATTCAGTGTAGGTGGAATATAGTTGCATTATTTTATTTTGTAAGGAATGCAGATCCTCTATTCTTGTGCATCTGAGAATGCCACAGTTGTTACTCAACCCAAAAACGTAATAGGCCTGAAGACTGACATGTCAGTTTGTTAACACTACAGAACAGACAGTGGCTAATCTTGCAGGTTGCTGTCTGACTTGAGAAAACTTTGCATGAAAGATGTAGTGTGTGTCTCGTTTAATCTGTTTGTACCATTAACTTGTGTTTATGTTCCACACTTGTGTTCAGTGGTATGTGTCTGTATGTCGTATTTCTGAACTTTGTATCTGTGTTTATGCTATAACAAATAAAGGGAGTAGTATACAATAGTATAACGAAGTAGGTTTCATGTGTGTGTGCACTTACACTAAGGATGGAAATATCACAAAGAAGTGTCTTATTTATTTGCAAGTTGTTTTATGGCACTGTCAGTAACTTAGATTTTATAGCATCATACGATTGGTTGATAGTGACTAATGAAGTGCATAGGATGTGGAACAAAGCTGTCATGGCATAATTTAAGGTATTAGTCTGGTATTTATATGGAAGGACTGAGAAACCCATGGAAACCAGAATGGTCGGTGTTGAAATTCAGATCAGGTGTGTCACATACTGTGCTCACAGAAAACATAGTTACTCAGTGTTAATTTTGAATAGTGTTGAAGTGTTATAAAGGAGAAGAAGGGAGAAGGGAATGAGGATAGGAAGGACACACAAAAGGATAAATCGAATGAAGAAGGGGTGATCAGTTAACGTAGTAGAGATGTGATTTGCCCAAAGGCACCAAACCCATGCATGTATTGAAACATCATGGCAAGATCATAGTACATATTCAGAGCTTCACGTGCACATATTACTGTGGTCTTACATTTGTGTTGGAGTTTGAAACTTGATGTTATAAACTGTGCTTAAACTGTGAACAGTAACAAATTTTGGTTGCATTATCAGTGCCTAGTAAAAGAAATTGAACACAATTGATACAAGAAGTGTTTTGGTTGTTAAAAGTCAGACATGAAATTTTTTGTGCAACTGTTATTGCAAAAGAATTTAATAACACAACCAGCCAAAGTGAGAGAGTTGCATTCTCCATCCATTTCATTTGAATGTAAACGCAGCACTGGCATACCACGACCACTTAAACTGAATGTAAAACAACAGCAGTGGCATATTGTGTCCATTTCAGCTGAAGGTGAACACAAACTTCAGTGGTGTATTGTGTCCACTGCAGCTGAATCTAAACACAAACAGAGCAGTGGCATACTGTGGCCACTGCAGCTGAATCTAAACACAAACAGAGCAGTGGCATACTGTGGCCACTGCAGCTGAATCTAAACACAAACAGAGCAGTGGCATACTGTGGCCACTGCAGCTGAATCTACAAAACCACAAAACAGAAGCAGGTGGCATACTGTACAGTGTCCACTGCAGCTGAATCTAAAACAACAATAGTGTTCCGTTATTGTCAAGAGCAGTACTGTATTTATTGCCAGTGAATGAAACAAAACAGAGCAGTGGTGTACTGTTTACTTAACTGAATTAAACACAGACCAGTGGCATACAGTGTCCACTGCAACTGAATCTAAACACAGAGCAGAGGCATAGTGTTTCCGCTTCATTTGAGTCTAAACACAAACCGAGCAGAGGCGTACTGTATTTATTGCCAGTGAATGGAAACAAACAGAGCAGTGGTGTACTGCTTTACTTAACTGAATGTAAACACAGACCAGTGGCATACTGTGCCCACTGTAGCTGAATCTAAACACAGAGCAGAGGCATACTGTGTCACTTCATCTGAATCTAAACACAATCTTAGCAGTGGCGTACTGTGTTCACTTCAACTGAATGAGCTGTAAACGGAGAAATGCAGTAAGCAGCAGTCACAAGACGCAAATAAAATGAATTCTACTGAGAATGTAGCACGCATTTTGGCTGAGACAGTCAGCTATTGTAGAGCAAGGATTTTCATGGTTTCCCTCAGTCACTCCAGGTGCATACTGGGGTAGTACCCTGAAATAGGTCATAGCATTTCCACGCCAGTCCTTTCAAGTTCACCATGCATGATCATCCTCTTGTATTATTCAGAACCAAATAACCTCTGCAGTTGATATTTTATTAAATAAGCTGTGTATTGTCTATTCCATCACGTGCATGCAGCTGTCACATAACATTGCAAAAAAAACTTTTAAAGTATACATACCATCAATAATGACCCTTGAAGTAATATGAAAGTCTGTTGTTTTGTGTGAGGAATGCTTGTGTAACACATGCTGTGCATAGTTCGCATGTTGGCAGAATTATCATCCGAACGTTGAATTGTTTATGGTTGCATATCATGTTCTGCCATATAGAAGGTGATGCAGAAGCAGTGCAGCAGTTTCCTGTCCTCCATATTGTATCCTGTCGTTAAAACTGTTCAAACTGGTGACTGCCACGGTGGATACATGGTCCACCTCCGTCATGGACACTGGTCGAAGATACAGCATCAGTTGTTCATGTGCCAGCACCCTTCAAACCCCCAAAAAGCCACTTTCCTTGGCAACTGACAGCTGACTTAAAACTGTAGTGCTGCTTTTGCTTCATCTTGTATTTCATGGTTGTTTTTGATGTAGTTTAATACAGTATGTGCAGATTCACTTCTTACCTCACATGAAGTAGTGTTTTAATTACAAAGACCAAATTGTCAGTGTTATAGGAAAATCGGTTTATTTTGAGAGTCCTGTAAAACACATGAATTCATTGTGTGGGCAAAATTATGCACAATGTTTCAATGTTAAAGTAGGTGGTATGTATAGTAGCCACTGTCCTTTAAAGGGTTCAGTATAATATCTTCAACACATTCTCATACACTTAAAATCAAGTCGGTAACGTACAAGGCAAGTTTGGTTAACATCAGTGGTGAAAACTTTAGTGTGTTATATTGATCAACTTCTTGGAGTGGTTTTGTCTGTTACGATAGTTAATGCTGTTTGGTTGTGGTAAGATTCGTGCACTGGAAATGATATAAATAGCAGACTCAGTCTCAGCAGTTTGTCACACATGCGTGGTGTTTTAGACCTTTCTTTCGTGCTCAGCCCTGCATCTGCCATACTGTTTCATTAATTGTGTGTTCACTTTTTCTGGTTTTGTTTCCCCTCTCATCACATATCACTACCAACATGTGAAAAAAATTGCATGACAAGACGTTCGGTGTAACAGTACTCTTTGTGGGTAGCCCAGTCATAATAGTGACGAGGCTGTGTACTGTATGACTGGAGAATTGACCATCCATTGCGAGCAGAGGCAGAGATTTTACTCTGTGCCATTCCATGCACAGCAGTTCTGAGGCTTGGCCATCCTATCCAGCAAATTCAGGGAGCCCTTAATTTTCTGGGGTAAAGCTGGGACATGACACTAACCACTCACTTCTGTCTAGTGCCCAGAGGTTAAGAAAGACTGGAGCTAAACCTCCATAAGATGAGCAAGACTCATAGTATGTTGCAGTGAGAATTCTTTACCTCTTACTTGGTGTTACTGTGACAGAAGTACCATTTGTTTTCATCGCTTCTGCCAGTATTCATAAACTAAATATACTTCCAGCTTTATGCCCTTGAAACAAAAGTATGTGTAGATTGTGTACAGGTGACAGTACAATAATTGTGTAGTGAAGAGAGGCATTCTGACCCTGACTCTGTTTTCAGTACAGTGGACAGTGTGTTGAGGTATACTTACAACATTTTGTTGAGTTGGATTATATAATCTCTTTAGGTCATTGAGTTTATTTTTCAATTAATATTTTTTATAGAAGTGACCAGGATTAATAAGTCCTTACAATGGAAAGCAGTTTGTTGAAGGTAGGATTATATGCAGTTTCTGATGTAACTGTCTGGGAGAAACTGAAGGTTCAACACTCCTAATACCATGGCCTGGCATTGAACACAATCCTGAGGCAGTTCCATCCATTCCCCTTATCACTGCACATCTCGGACTGTTATCCTCATAGTTCCTCCTTTGTCTTTGAAATGGCCACTGTGCAAGGGGTTTCTCCATCAAAATTACGTATGTGTTTCTAGCTGTGTACTCAGCCCATTATTACCTGTTGTGACATGTCACTACACTAACAGCTGCAGGTGACCTGTATAAATCACAGATTTTCTTGTTATGTAATATACATCCCAGCTATTTACACAGCTCATCATAACCTACATTTCGCTGCCCTAAAGGCAATACCAGGTGATCTGTGTGAATCACACATTTCCTTGTTATATAATATCCATCCCAGCCACATACACAGCTCATCATAACCTACATTTCACTGCCTTAACAGCAATACCAGGTGACCTGTATAACTCACACTGTTTCTTGTTATTTAATATCCATTCTAGATACATAACCAGCCCGTGATGACATACATTGCAATACGCTTTTGCTAGGTGACCTGTATACATCACTGTTCCTCATTACATAAAGTCCACCCTAGCTCCTGTATCTGTTTCCCAACATATATGGGGTCAGATTTGTGAGGAACTGTACATAAAAACTTTTGTCATGTCTGGGGATCAAATCCATGGACTGTGAAGCTTCTTCCATCAGCAAATGGCTTCAATCCATATCCTGCGTATGGTAGAACAGTATATTTAAAGAAAAGTTTACATTTAGTTAATGTATATGTGTAAAATGCTCTGTACACACCAGCCCAGTCCTCATTAACCAAATGTTTATTATTTCTTATGGGTGGAAATTCCCTCCTTAACAGGGATTTGTTTTAAGTGGTATTTTTGTGGTTCCAGCTGACCACATACTCCTTGTATTTGTATGTCTGTAGCACAGGAAGAGTTTAGGAAAGGCAGATGTGAGCTATGTGCTCTGGCAGTTCTGTGACTGTAAACATGTCTTACATTGATCTGCATTATATTCAGTATCATAAGGAGCAATGGCTGTACCTTTAAGTTTCAAAAGTTTTCATGCAAGTAGAAATGATAAAGCCTTCTCTGGTGACCAACTGCAGCCCTTTGGAGCAAAGTCCTTTTAAAAATCTGCTGTCTCTATCATTAGGGAGTTATGTCTCTGATGATGGAGACATACATGGTCTGTGAAATGTTCAACTCTTCCTGTTCTCAACTGATGCAGCTGGTTGCCCTGGAAGATTTTATCACATTATGCAACATTATTTACAGGGCTGAGAGTGTGATTTATGATGAATGTATGTATTTTGTGAGCATCAAAATGAATGGTAGTGACAGAAGTGTGTACAGTTGATTCTTGCCAAATGCAGGAGTTACATTTATATTTATCAGAACCATGTTCAACAAACATAAGAACTTGTGGGAAAATATCATATGAGGAGTTTTGTATATTCATACTGAATATAATTATTGTATAAATGTTTTCCAAATAATAACAGTATGCATGGGAAATCAAGTTACGTGGTTGTATTATTGGATAAATGCAGTGAATATGAAGATTGCAGTTTTCTGGGATGTGACACTGTGTACTCTGGCAGGTGGTTACCATTGTTTTGAAGGTGCGTACTGCCTTTGTCTTCAGGACAGTAGTTAAAGATGATTGAGGAAGCAGGAGGTTTCATTTTACTAGACTGGGACTTTTGGCACCAACAGAAACTACATATAACCAAACAGTATTCACAGATGTTAGCGCAGTTTAAACGTTGCTCTTGAAATCTGTGTTTGGCAGGATTCTGCTGCATTTTATGAAACGTAGCATTTTAGATGTTAATTCTCACATCTCACTATTGTGCAGTTCTGAATCACTTGAAGCCCTGAAATAGATTTTGTTCTGTAGAGGCTTGCAACAGTTGATTTTCTTTCCCCTGTGTGAAGGATGAAGCAGTTGAAGGGGCACTGAGGGAGATGGGGCTTCTGTAGCTGCAGCTCAACTCAAAACTTGGAGCAGCTGCCAACAGACATCTCATGAAGCCTTCTGTAACTCAGCATCCATCAGAACACTATCAAACTGAAGTTTCTTCCAGTACTGGTTTAAGCCTCTTTTGATTGTGAGATTTGATGTTGTGTGGTCTTCTGTCATGTGACACTTACAAAAGTTTGGTTGGTAGGTATCACCATTTCAAAGGAACATGCTGCCTTCTTGTAAAGTTTGAGGCAGCAGATTTCTTAAAAAAATTGATACCTATTTACCAAGTTATGTGGTGCCACACTCCAGAAACACCAATCTTCTCATTTGGTTGGTTCCTCAAAGCTTTTGTTCTTTTTCTGCCCATAAATGCATAAGCATGAAGTTAGCTTTTTAGTGTCTATATTTTTTGAAGACCTGTAGCAGAGTTTGCTTAAACTGATGTACATCATTTAAGAAGACAATGGCAGTGTGAAATTAGCTTTGAGGTCAGTGAAAGCTAATTTATCTAATTACTGTTTGGAAAGCAAGAATTTTGAAATCTACACCAAGAGAATTGGAAAGTTTAATCCATTTTGTAGGCTAAGTATGCAGTTATTTTAATGAGTATGTTTTCCCCATCTTCAAAATTAGCAATAATAATAATAATAATAATAATTTCGTAGTAGTGGTAGTAGCAGTAATTGCAGCAGCAGCAGTAAGAGTAGTGGCAGCAATAATAATAATATATAAACAAAGGTAATAAATTTTATTCCAGCCCAAGAATAAATTTAAGGCAATGTTAAGGAATTGGGAAGCTTGTTGCCTGAGACATGTTGGTTAGTTTTGTATATATTTTTAATTGACAGCAGTGGAGATGTCTGCATATTAGAACAGGAATGAAATGGTGCAGTTACTTTATGCAGCCATTTTCACATAAATTATTTGTGTTTTGTGCTCATGTATACAGTTCTTATTATCACAAGTGGCAGCCATATTTCCCTATTTCAATGTCCAAATGGTGGGCCGGGATAGCGTAGTTAGTATAGCATTTCACTATGTGCTGGCAGTCAGGGAATCAGATCCGGTGGGGGCGAGATTTTCCGCACCTGTCCAGACTGCCCCCGGGGCGGGGGGGCCCACCCAGCCTCCTATACGTTGGGTCCCGGGTCTCTTTCTGGGGGGTAAGGCGGCCGGAGCATGGCGTTAACCACCCACCCCCATCTAGTGCCGAGGTTAAAGAAAGAGTAGAGCTATACCTCTACTCCCCCTCTGAGCCTTCATAACCTGTTCTAGGGTGGACTTTACCTTTACCATGTTTAAATGTCTGTGTAAAGCACATTTATGCAGAGAACTGCATAGATTTTAACTTTAATAGACCCACTGAAGTGTATGGGATTTGAGGTTTTCCCTGCAATCAATATGATGATTACTGTCATCCGCGATATGACGCCATGTGGTTGGGTAGACAGATACCATTGTTTAGATGAACCTGCTGTCTCCCTCTTCAGAGAAAAGGAGTAAGCCATGTGGCAAAAGGTGTTACATGTTATAGGACATGAACCGGAGTACCATGTAACCCACTGGGAGGCAGTGGCCTTAGAACGGTCAGTTCTCTTAATGGGAAGGAAAGAGAGGAGGAATAGCCCACAGGAGGAAGTGTCACAAGGAAAGTCATAATTTGATCGTTTTCTTACCTCTTAACTTAAAAGGGCCACTATCTCGTGTTGGCTGATGTGCTGTCCTGGTTTTTTGTCCTCCCTTCCTTATCATGTACCATTTGTTTCCACACAGCTTTCACCCTGAAGGTGGAGGTGGCAGGTTTCCTTAAAACCAAGCTACATGGTATTGCATCCTGAAAGACAGTAATTATAATGTTCATCCCCATGAGAACCTCAAATCTCACTGACCAAATTCATTTTACCTCAGTAACTTATATTGTTCAAGAATCCAGCTGCCTTTATCAGAACTGTTGTTTTGCTTATGACAAACATGTTTTTATGCTTATGTTTGCATCATCATCAGTGTCTCCTGAAAACTTTATGGCTGTCCAGATTCATGTTCTTGCATGGTGTGGTTCAGCACTGTGTGTCTGTGCACTTTATCTGGGACAGCTCTGAAGTTTGCAGGAGACACTGTTGATGATGCAGACACACGTGTTGAAAGGTGTTTGTCAGAAGCAAAACATCATTTGTAACAAAGGCAGTTGGATTCCTTAACACCTACATTACTGTATAAGCCATACAGAATGTACAACATAATTTTACTCAGTAACTCTTACTGTGCTTACCTTTACCAAATTTTATGTAAATTTGTTGAGTCATTTCTGAGATGAGTTGTGTGGATAGTCATTCACAACCTCTGCATTATGCACTTAATTAAACGCAGTAATTAAAACATTCTACATTAAGCAGTTTCTGTGTCAGTTTGCTCTTACAGTCTCTACTGCTAGTTTGTAGTCAGACCTCTTGCTAGCTGTAATTTTACAATGTAGGACATTGGTTCTTCACTTGGATCTTAGTGTTTTAGAAAACTTTATATTTTGTGGGGTGCTTTACACTGTGTAAGTGGGACTGAGACATTTGCTGTGACTTTGTATGACTAAATCCTTTCATATTCTAATAAACTTGTAGCACTGCTGTGGAAGCAAGTAGTCCAAGGACCAGTGGAGCTCTCTTGAACTGTATGTGTGGTTTTTTCAGTATAAATGTATTTATGCTGTCACATGCACAGAAAAGTAAAGCAGGACACTGAGATTCTAGTCCTTAGGTTTTCGCAGCCAGTGTCTAATGTCTAGGTACACTTTGAGGGTTGAGCCATGTCACATATTTAAGCTGTTGCAGTGTTTTCATGTACACTGCAATGAGAATCTGTGTCTGTCTTCCACGTGATGTAGAATGAAGTAAAGGACACAAATTGAGGTTTTCAGGCAGGTGTGTCATAATAAGTACGTTTAAATTGTTTTCTAATATTTTGATTTTTATAGTTAATGTAATTACATTTACATTCTGTTAAATCTAGGCTGCAAAGTTTTCCATGTAATGTAATATCCTACATTTACACATGATCAATGGTACATTTTGATATCAGAGTGCTTGAAGTTATCTGCTATAAACCATTCCCCTTCCAAGACCCGAGTTTCATCAAAATTTTGAGACGGGGACTTTTGTGACTTTCCAAGTTTTGTTTTCATTTGTGCTCTCATGACAACTTACAGACATTTAATGTGATTTTGTATAATTGCTAAAATATTGTGACATTTCCATTTCAAGTGGGAAACTACTTGCTTTGTTCTCTATTGTATACAGTGCCAAACTGCTCTCTTACTTTACACAAGAACAAAAAGTTTATTTGTCAAATTTAAACTACTTACAATGATAAAAAGTATTTTATGTATTTTGTACTGGGAAATACTTTTTAGATATTTATAACAGTAACTGATATATAAAATCTGTGTAAACTTTTCTATACATCATTCTTAAATTATTTTAAACACAACAAATGTAATGTAACCTAGATACATTTTTTTCAGAATTTTGCTTGTAATGTCATCAATATCTGTGTCTGTGTGTTTAAATTCAAAACATTTATATTGCTGATGAAACATTGATGTTTGATGAATAAAACCCCTTTTGTCGTTGACTTCATGTCGGTGATCTTTCACTGTTATCACAGAACACATCCTGGTGCCTCTATTGTCCTAATCTGGGGAACAGGGATGAGTGAGGGAAATACAGAATAAGATACATTATTCAGAACATGAAGTAAATATTACAGTCTTTAGCAATGTGATGTTACGTAGTTAGGTAGAAATTTGCTAACTGTTTGCGGAGCCTACTGCGTCGATCTTCTGCACTAAAGATGCAGGCAGTAGGTTTCCATAAGAACACTTTATTGTTACTGCTCTGAGAGTCTCAAATCTCACATGGAAAAGCAGTTTGGTTTGTAAGATAGTGTATGTGTTATACACTGACATATTCTGGACATTGTTTGCTATCTAAGCTATATTGAGAAAACAGCGTAATGATCCGCTCCATAGTGTGTGCTCACCACTGTTGTTTACATGATCAAGTCAGAGGATGAGTTGGATGAAAGAGATGAGAACTGCACATTAAATTTTAATCGAACAGCCTGAAATGGAGAGGGCATGTGAGAGACATATCATAGATGCAAGAATAATATTAAAATTGATCTTAAAGAAATGGGGTGTATGGGTGTTGACTGGATTTATTTGGCTCAGGATAGATTCCAGTGGCCGGCTGTGCTGGACTCAGTGAGATGAATCTTCAGGTTCCATGAAAGGTGGGGAATTTCTTTACCAGCTGGGCTACTCTCAACTTCGTAGAAATTACTTTGCTTTGTACAGTTGCATGAAATATGGTACATGAAGGAGCTGCAATGAAATGGACATGCTTGTCAGTGTACGAATGAAATAAAGTTGTTACCATATATTCATAATGCTTTGTGCTTGTAATGCATGTCTGTATATAACTTGCATGAGTAGTTGGACAGAGTATACATGAAGTGGGCCTTTATTGAATATTTATTGAGCATGTGAAAGGGCTTTGTTAACTTGAATGCCTTTATGTGTCATTGCATGTTTGTGAACTGTGTTTGTTGTGAACCATATTACCGTGTAAAAGTACTTAATCTCGTTACCATGTTGTGAAAACCATTTGTTGCTCAGAAATGCCAGCTGTTTCTGCTGTGTGTATCTCCGTTCTTTAACAATACCTGTGAAAGTGAGTTCTGTTGAAGTTTCAAGCTAACTACAAAGTAATTTTATGTGCATATCTTGTGAACAGAATACAAGGCAAAATCACAACATAAAGATAGCTAATAAATCCTTTGAAAATGTGGCAAAGTTTAAATGTTTTGGAATGATGCCAACAAATCAGAATTGCATGCATGAAGAAATTAGAGCAGATTAAATTCAGGGAATGCTTGCTGCTGTTTGGGTCAGAATCTTATGCCTCCGTGTTTGTTGTGTAACAGTATAGAGTTTAAAATTGATTTTCCTGTTGCTTTATATCAGTGTGAAACCTTATCTCCCATATTAAAGGAAGAACACTGGTTGAGGGTGTTTGAGAATAGGGCACTGAGGAACATGGACCTAAGAGAGAGGAGGTAGCAGGAGACTGCAGAAAAATTCATAATGAGGAGCTTCATGATTTTTACTCCCCACAAAATATTAGGGTGGTCAGATCTAGGAGAATGAGGTGGGTCAGACATATGGCATGTGTACAGGAGAAGAGAAATGTATGGAGGGTTTTGGTGGGGGACATCTGAAGGAGAGAGACCACTTAGAAGACGTAGGTGTAGCTGGGGGGGTAATATTAAACTGGATTGTAAAGAAGTAGGTTGGGAGGGCATAGACTGGATTAGTTCAGCGCAGGATTGGGAGAAGTGGCAGACTTTTATGAATACAGTAATGAGTCTTGGGGTTCCAAAAAATGTGAGGTATTTCTTGACTAGCTGAGGAACTCTTAGCTTGTAAAGGAGGACTTTGCTCTGTGGAGTTGTTCTGTGTGGTTTAAATTACTATTGTATTGAAACAAATTAATGCATTTATTTTATAAATTAAAATCAGCTTGGAAAGAGTTAATTTACTGACATAGTTCATTGTTGTTATCATTGTGCATTGCTGCGGTGTAATTTGGGCATTTGATTTCTTTGTTGTCCCATATTTAAGCCTTTTTGTACCATACACTTTTGTTCTTAGCTCTTGTCGCTTATTTTATAAGAATAATTTGTGAAGATATAAGGTTATAAAGTTTTAGAATGCAAATCCCAACTTTTTAAATACTGCCCTTTGTGACCTTGCCCTGGTAAATATGAACCAAATGATACCTTTACCCATGAAGATGGGACCAATAGGTTGTCCCGAAACGTCGGTAAACAATTACCACATGACAGCACGTAATATCCCAGAAGAGTGCAGATCTCGTTATACCTTTTGTTTCGAGTCTGGAGTTTTATGTAAAAAATCCTGATTATATTTCTATAATTCCATAAAAACATAATTTCTGTTGCTGTAATGCAAAGAAAGAAACTGTTGATAGATGGCAACACCAGCCACCAAGCTCATGAAAAGATCAATAACAGAAGGGACAATAAGTGAAATACCAGTATATAATGTGGACATTTTCTAAAGTTTATGTAATATGTTTTAAAGAGTGGTGGCCTGTAGTTAATATGAAGGGTGAATTGAATCAATGTCCTGGTAGTGTTGTTAAATAGGATATTCTGAGCTTTGATGATTCTGAGACAGTTCAGTGTTAGTTTTACTGTTTTACTTCTTACTTCACCCATGTGTGAACTGGTTGAATGTCCGTAGTAACTTTATTTATCCTACTTTTTCACCTTTAGCCACTGTGCATCCATTATATAGGATGGGCTTACCACTATGCCCCAGTGACCATATTTTATATATTTAGTCAACAAATATACTTACTGAATTTTTGAGACATGCTGCACAGTCTCCTTTTTTGTCTCCACAAAATGCCGTGTGTTTTATAATGTTATGTTTCTTCATTCACAAAATATTCACGTTTTACATAAAGAATGTGCTAAAATTTAAATGTCCAAATTAGTCACCAAAAGGTTAACGTGCAAGAGCAATTACTTCTGCATGAATGTTTTGCATTGCTGTTTTAACTTCTTGATCTTTAGGATTTGTTTCATAGATACAGGTTACGATGGATCAATGTAAAAGAAAATATTTGGTGACAGAGTCTTTCTTGCTTTACTTTTTTTTCTTCAACGATACTCTCAGTCAGTGCAAACAACATAAGGACAAGCAAGCACACAGTTTAGTGTGGTCTGCGCAGTGTTTAGATATTGGTAATAAGGTAATGGAAGTAGGTACGTGTAAGTAAATAATATGACCTGCAGTGCGAGGAGGGGTTGCTTGGTCCATCAAGTTCAAAATTGTGCCGTATAGAACCTGGGTGTTGTGATATGTTAACTTAAATTCCCACCATTGTTGAAAGGCACTGACACAAAACTTGGATGTTGTCCTAATTTTCAGGTATGATTTCAGTGCCTAATAAAGTATGTGGCTTTTCAAATAAAAAGGAATAACATATCTAATGACCTGCAAGTGCATGTAGATGGCTGAGCTCTTTGTGCTGTTGTTAGTGTTCTGAAGCTGGAGAAGAAATTGGTTGAACAGTAAATGTACATGGAACTAAATATATGAGCGAACAGAATCTGAGACAGAGTCATAATATAACCATATTTGCCACAGATTATGGCCAGTGGGCATGGTTTTATTGTAGCAACAAAATGTTACATGACTTCCACCATTACATAGATTTACATGTGTCTATCCCTGTGCGGTGTGCAGGCCAATGCAGCCCAGGGTCTCCATTTTTTCCAGGTTTTTGAATGTTTGTAGACCATGAGTATAATTCTTGGCATGAGGGATCAGCCTGTCATAAGGCTTCTGCTTAACATGGAACAACATGTCTGGGCCTGGAGTGGGATTTTAACCCATTATCTCAGTGTCCTAGCAATAGAAGGCAGTACACACCTTGGACTAAATGGTCACTGTCACTGGCTAGTGTTGTTTTAATGTTAATTCATAAACAAAGACCAAGGAATAAGACAGGCAAGTGTTACATAAACAGCCCTGAGACATAGGTTTTAGATTTTTCATTTATTTCGAGCCTCAAGCAGACACTGAACATCCACTTTCTTGTAATTTTTCCAAAGTGAAGTTATGCATTGCCAAAACTTGTGTTAGTATAGGCGTTTGAGGTGTGGTGAGAATTTTAAGTGGAGCCAGTACTGCAAAATGTATTTCTGTTGTTCATTGCAATGATAGGCCGTCAACTATACCTATTAGCAGGGGTGCACAAATCCCTGGCGACCGGGCGACAAAATTTTGTATGGTGGGTCATCAGTATGGAACTTTCTTCATGTCACTCCTGTGTCATCGAGTTTTGAGGTGGCTTGTAGGTTTTTGGACTATCTGTGTGGACCCCTGCGTATTACTGACATTAATAAATGAGTGTGAACTACACTGTCAAAGTAGGAGGGGAATAAATAAAGAAAATATAAAATATTTGTTATTGCCTTGCAGTAGCATTACATTTTATGGTTTGTTTTGAATAAATAACTATGTTTATTACAGAAACTTAGAAACAAGTAGCACTGTTGGCATAAACATTGTTTCTGTGACTACCAAATCTTCCTGTTCTGAATAACTTGTGTCATCCATTTCAAATATGTTAAAACTAAAGCTGTGTAAAAGAACCATTTTGCCGGTTGTTCTGTATAGATTGTAAAGGGAGAAAAATATGTGCTTAAGGCTATGTATTTGGACTTTGTTCATTTTTCTTCAAGTTCTTTATATAGATAGCACAAAGTTCCAGAAGTGGGTTCAGTTTCCTTCTCTGGTGTGCAAGATATAAATAAATTCCTTCTCTTTTGAACCCCTAGGTAGAATTACTCTCATACCCAGAGTACAAATAAATAACCTTAAACACTGAACCATGCCATCATCAGATAACTTTAAATTTAGTTTCAAAATATTTGGATCCAAGAGAGAACAAATTGTGGGTGGTGAAGCATATGTTATAATCTGCATGGCTTGTGAAGTATTGTTAGGGTGCAGACATGTAGCCACGGTTGGACAGGGGACAAGATATTTTACAGAATTTTTATGGTTACACCTCCCGGAAGACAACTTGTAAGATAACATAGTGTCTTGTAGAGACACAGCTTGTGAGGATATGATGCATAATATTTTATGCCATGTATGAATAAGGTAGTTTTGAGTAAAGTGGTATGTTTAATTTGAGCTCTGACCGTCACATGGACTAAAATTGAACTCGCTGACGTCTTTTAGCATGAAGATTCAAGTCTTCTGTTATGCCGTGTTAACAGAATAAATTACATAGGACACAGGCAGAAATGAGAGGATAATATTCAAATGGGTCTTACAGAAAGAGGATGTTGGAAGGAATGAACTAGATTCACCTGCTCAGGATAAGATCCAATGGTGCCTGTTATGAAACTAGCAATGAACTTCCTTCTTTCTGTAAAAAATGTAAAATTTCTTAACCAGCTGAGCAGCTACCAGCATAACCAACTAACCAACAAGGACTGTGCTTCATGAAGTTTGAAGTATTAGCCATTTGGTCAGTCTTATGTTCTGAATGTTGTGTTCAATTTTAATGGTGCTGTGGTAAAAATTTTCTCCCCACAAAGCAAAAGTAATTAACACATTCTTAATTTACATTTATTTATGTGTGAATATTGCATTATTTGTAGTACAATATTCACGACTGCTAAAAAATAAAAGCATGTTTAGTGTCATGATTCAAGTTGTTTTCTGTTTGTGTAAGTTTTATGTCAGGGGACGTTACAGAGAATTAAAGTGCTTGTTTATGTGAGTCTATAAGAGTATTCTCTTAATTATAGGAAGAAACGCCTCAAGGGTTTTTTGAAGACCACGGACTTGGTTAAACCTGATGGTGTGCAAATTGAATCCAGCTTTGTTCATCTGCATCGAGACAAAGGGCTTTGAATAAACATTCTGCAATGCACTCTGAAAGGCACTTCATTCCACTTCTTTCAGAATGGTCAATTTTATTTTCAGATTTTATTTATGTGGCTATTTAAGTTATTGTATACTCAGGTTTTCTGTACTTAGAACAAATACTCTAAAGGAAGTACTGTCAGTATGTTTTACATTTAGAGGTTTCTTTTAAACTGTGCATTCCAAGAAAGTATTAAAATGGAATAATTGTTATAAAAGAGGTAGTTTTTTTTTTACATATGTACTTAAAACTCTCTCAAATATTCCAGAATTAATAATTTGTAGTATTCATACTTTTGATGTGCTATGTTTGAAGACTGCTTCGGCTGTATAAAATACACAGTGTTATATACAGGGTGATTTATGTATTAATATTTTAACTTCAGGCTTTTATTCTTATGATTTCTTCCTTTGATTGAGAGTGATTATGTGGTCACAACATTCTGGTACATTCGTCATCATCTGTGTGTTGCAGAAAAGGAGATACTGTTTTTTCGGTAAGTGTGAAAGGAGTCCACAGAGACACTGTACTTCAGACGTATTAATATTTCCTGTCTAGTGTAATAAATCTTGTCAACATTTTAATCGTGCTTCATATTTTGATGCTTGCTATGCCTTATAGTGTGACTTCATTGATGGATTAACTTTTGAGAGTAAATTAGCACTTTCCACAGTATTGTCAGTTCTCTTTAATCTGTATTGGAACATAATTTTTATGTAAATTTGGTTGTGAGTGGCAGTTGTGTGGGCATATTTTGTTTTGATGCTGTTATGGTTTATTGTCTTTTGTTAACCATTTAAAGCTTGGTGGTAACTGTATGTACCACCCACAATAACATTGCTGCATTTCTGCTTTTTGCCCATGCACCATAATGACATGTTTTACATTATTCATCGAGTAACCAGCAATTATTTTCCTAAACAACATTATCAATTTGGTGACTACAATAGAGGTTCATTATGTTTTCTATGACTTGGGGACGATTTTCTTGTAAATTATTTAGATAAACTTAAGCTTTCACAGGGATAAAGTGGATGAGGTGTAACATGGCCTCTGTGCAGCAGCTGTGAATAAAGAATGAAATCTATCTGTAGCCCATAAAAAATGACACAAATTGAACCTAACTGTATTTTGAAATTTACTTAATTCAACTGGAATTAAAGTACATAAAATTACTTCCTGTAATTTTTTGAACAGAACAAATTGTCATATTTCATGTTGCCAAAACGAAGACAGAATTGAATCCCAAAGTAAACCATAATAAATTTTATGTTATTCGTACCATACATTTGTCCGATAGAACCTAAATAAACCATAATACTTGTTTTTCAGTAATTTTTAATGACGTAGCCACACTTTTTCATTTTATTCTGGTATGATTTATGCATTTCAAATCATTTAATAATCCAAACTATTGTTGTCTCTCTTGTGTGAGAAGAAGCCCAACTGTAAGTCATCTGTCAGATGTGCTAATGAGAATTATGTCTTTTGTCTTTGCTTTTGAATGTTTAAACCCTGCACTGTGCTGAAGTAGTTTTACAAGATGTGATAAATAACGAACTTAAATTTTCAGATTGTTTGTGAAATAGATATTATTAAAAAAGTTCATTTTATGTTACAAGAGAAATATTAGAATTTGAGTTTATCATTTACCAGAAAGTTCTGGGTGATGACATTCAAAATGACTATAGTCCTAGAAAACGTTGCAAAAATATTAAATTACTAGACAAAATTTACAGTCTTTTAAACATCATATACGTATTATTCAGAATTTAAGCACTTTTTACTGTCGTGTCAGATAGCCCTGTTGCAATACAACTGACTGTGTTTTGCGTAGTATGTAACCATTATTACACAGATTGTAGTCTTCTGGTGCTTGACACTGTGTAGTGTTGTAGGTTGATACACTTCAGAGAAACATACTGCCTTCATCTTCAGAGTTGAAGGAAATGGGTCTGAGTTGAGGCTGAAGTAATTAGGCTGAGTTTGTGTTTTGATATATAGGTGGGTTGCAAGGAATGTGGCCAATCCAAATGACAGGAAGAGGAGAGGGGATAGAGCCCAGGCCAATAGAAACCGTGAAATGGAAAAGCTTAGAAACCAACCCTGAAGATGGGGGCAGCATGTTCCTCTGAACTGTCAAAATCAACACTACCTGGTGTCAAAATCTGGTAGACTACAGTCTGAACAGTCACTGCCATAGAAACTCTAAAACTAACATGAAACATAATTGCAGCTTATTAAACAAATAACTTGTTAAGCAGTATTAACTCAACATGGAGTGTAATTTGTTCTGTGCATATCACAAGTAAGCTTTACTGTATACTGCAATATCATGTCACTTGTCGGTATACAACACATTTCTAAATAAAATCCATGTGGATTCTGATGCCATTTCATGCTTTCCTGTATCTGTGTGTAAACTTCCAGTGCTGTAGCACAAATTTATGAACATAATATATCTTAAGGGGGGGGGATAGAAACAAAAATTAAAGTTAAGAAATTTAAGAACAGTGTAATAATCCACAATTTTCATGTATAAGATATAATTTATGATATCTCAGACATTTTGAGAGTTTTAAAATTGTTCTGCATCACATTAACTGATTATATTTACATGTTATTGGTGATAAATTCAGAATAAACAATTTTTTGCTGGAACAAAGGGGTAATTTGTTATTGTGTACAAGTATTTGCACTCAAAGTAAATGAACTTGAATAAAATGCTGATATTACTGTGATATCCCTGAATATTGCTGTATGCTGTCTCTGACTCAACATACTAACTATGCTATCTTAGACAATAACATGGGATGTTGCATCAGGATACAGGTATTACACTCAGTGATGGTGCTTTCAGTTCAGACATTGTTGCTTAGTTCTTAAATGGATGGTTTGGCTTTACAGTACCTGTGCATTAAGTGGACACCATTTCACACTTATTTTATCCCACTAATGGGTTCTGTGCATGGGAAACCTGTTGGATTTGTAATAATAATCATTATTAGAGCTGAGGTAATATCTAAGTGTCTTGATTTAAAATATCTCATAGAAATTAATATCAGTATGTTCTTCACATTTCAGTGAATTTGAATTACTAGTCAGTACACTAGCAGATTATGTCGATAACTTCATTGTACCCATCAGCCTTTTTTGAAGAAACTTCTGTGATTACTGATAGATGGCATTATAAAGCAATATTTTACACATTTTAGACAGGAAATATAACTGTAGTTCAGAAACTGGCAGCAGTGACTGCTAAAGAACAATTTTCCTGTTAAGTAATCCTCCTTTGTGTTTACTACTTATTCAGTATTAGATTTTCTAACATCTGTATTTTTTATTGGTACAAAAATTACTGACTTCATAGTTAATAAATATAGGGAATATCTGTGTCTGTACTGAAGATAATTTGTGTTTGTAAGTTACCCATGTCCTGTTTAAATTGCAAGATCAGCACCACATTGTAAACAGCTGCATCACTGATGTCACACATCTGACACACACTGTTCTTATAACACCTATGGCTTGCGAGATATGAGGTTCTCACAGCAGTGTGGATGAAGGTTTGTCTTTAAAAGAGACATTACGCTCCTTCAAAATGTCGGTAACTTTACTAGTTGACTCTGTAACATCCTAGAAGACTTTAATCTTTTTCTAAGAGCTTGTTAATGGCATTATTTTACACACTATGTGCTACAAGGTTGTCCCTCTCTTCCTCATCTGTAGACAGTCTGCATGCATTTCTCAATCAGAAGTGACAATTGGCATATTTTTTGGACTATCAGAAGCACTAGACTGTATGATGTTCCCAGAAATTAGGGGGAAAAGAATTTTAGGAAAGTACTTGCTATGCCTTTGAACTACAGAAAATGTGTAGATTTTATACACTGTTTTCTAGGGAAATATGTCCTATAATCTGGAAAGTACAGTACACTAATGTAAGATGAAGAACAGCTTACTTTTTGTCATGACACAAGGACAGTAGTATGTGAGTTCTGTAATTGTGTAACACAGATCTGACTTCTGTACTCCAGGTGCTCAGGTCTGTCACTTATTCATAATGTTCATATGAATGAAGTGAGACAGGTTAAACTAGTTCACATACATGCATTTCCTTCCAAAAGGTGAAGTAAGTTCTTCTGAAATACCAGGATGTCAAAATTATTCATCTGTGTAATACAGATGTTGAAAAAGTGAATTTTGAAAGTAAGAAAGACCAATTTTAGCGCATGTAATAAACTTCATATTTTGCAATAAAATATTGTATGCACATTTTAAACTTGATTTTAATTTTTATTAAGCTTTTGAGGTACCACAATGTTGAAGATTCCATTCTCCTGGGGTACGAAGAATGGTATTTAGTTGCCGACATTTCGGTAGAGCTTGCTGTCATCATTGCATAGTCTGTCTTATGACAGGTTCACAGCTTGTGCCAAAGCGAGTTCTCTGGAGAGTGCGATTTAGTGCTTCCTTTCCCAGATTCCAGTATCTTCCCCCGTCTTATGTTCAAAGAAAGTGTGTCGAACACATACTGTTTATACCGACTGAGCATTCAAACTACTAAGCAATCCCGTATTATTGTCTCAAGGATAGATGGCAGCTGCACGGGCATCGTAACGTTCGTATGCGCCTCTGTGGTGCTATCTACCATGAAAATTATCGAATTGACATCTGCCGTGAAGCCGTGGAGAATTGTTTCGTTGTGGTAAAGTTCGTCGCCATTTTGTGAGCGTGGAGTAAGGTAGTTCAGAATGTGATTTTTAGCTATATATAGTTTCCTATTTATCGGTAAAAGGGTTTATTTGTTTGTTTCAGCTATTCTTAATAATTGTATTTCCCACAGTTGTATGAAAAATGAGTTCGAACGGATCTAATGAATCGTTGTTTGGGTCGCAAGGAAGCACAAGAAATTTTACTTCATTGCTGAATCCTAGTTACTTGCAGTCCACTAATAGTAAAGAATCACATAAAAGGGAAACGGACGGTAAGTGATTTTATATGATCATGTAATTTCATAAATACTGTAGGATTACTGTTTTGGTTTGGAACTGGCTGTTTGCGCTCGTAAGGACAGCGACTAGCCTGACGGAGGTTTTTTTTAGTCGTGCTCTTCCTGCACGGAAATACAACCATGTAGCTTAAATGTGGCCAGCGGCGCTTCTTTATGTATTGTGTGCAATTCACCATGGCATACACTTGTTTCACATGCCTTGACCATGTTCAAAGAACTACGAACCAATCACTAATACCCGTCAGATTTATTCTGAAGTACCAGCTTCGTGTTGACCGTACTTCACGTCGTGAGATAGCTGACCCAGATTTGGACGTGTGTATAGAAGTTTGCGGCTACAGAATTGTTATATTTGAAATACTGTAGGTTTTCAAACCTTATCTCAGCATTTTGGATCTCATGGTAGTGTACAAATATTAAGGTTTTCTCTCCCACCTCCATTTGTTTCCCCCAGAGGTTGAACATGTACGGATATAAGTTGGCATAAAGTGCCTTGGTTGTATGTTGGTTAAGTACAGGAGTAATTTTTTAAAAATGCCTGTGAATATTGTAAGAACACCGAAAAATATGTGATAAACATTTAGTTTTGTTATTGAGTACGCAGTTAACTGCCACTTCTTGTAAACTTAATAGGCGGTGGTGGCAACAGTGCACAGCATTAATGTTTATTACTTAAAAATTACACAGCTGAATGCAGCATGTCAGAGGACTTACTTACATATAATCAGAGCAATTTGTTGTTCAGAAATGTTATACAGTTATTATGTTTTTATTATTTCACAAAACTATGAATCAAGCATCAGGTAATCACATTTCATTTTCATTATAAGTAAAAAGTGTCCATTTGTAGAGATTCAGAAAGCAGCTGTAATAAATGGAATGTCACAAGCATCTCATAACTTGACTACATGCAGTACAGTCCATCTTGAAAATCTGATAGTCACTGTGCACGCCATGAAACTTCTCGACTCATTTTGAACCCAGATGTTCGTTACAGTGTTTGGTAGAGCCAGTTATATTATGTGGCCATTAATGATGCTATTGCCAGTTGTATTGGGTATTTATAGATGTGTATAGACACTGTTCTATAATCGGTAGTCAAGAGCACGAATCGTGACGATCATAACTGTATCATAGTCTTCAAATGAGCATGATTTAGACACATGAGCTAGAAGCCTTGAATGCAATGCAGTGTATTATAATGGTAAAAAAGCATTTGTTTGAATAGTAGATGGTTGGAACACAAGGTGAATGATGATATTGATAATTGTTCCCTAAAAGATAGAGAAATATTTGTATTTTATTAGCTGGGGTATGGAGTTTTAAATATCTTGAGTACTATGAGGCTGATGGTCATAAGGTAGCTGGGCAGTAATATTGGGTAATGTTTAAGTGTCTGAGTACAATGGGGCTGATGGTCATAAGGTAACTGGGCAGTAATACTGTTAATGTTTAAAGGTCTAAGTACTATGGGGCTGATGGTTATAAGGTAACTTGGCAGTAATACTGGGTAATGTTTAAGTGTCTGAGTACAATGGGGCTGATGGTCATAAGGTAACTTGGCAGTAATACTGTTAACACTTCCCCTCCGGCCAGCATTTAAACTTTTAAGTCCCGCCTGCCGGGTGATTTTAAGGACACTGGAAAAAAATGTAAAAGTACTGCATTTTTTATCATAATAATACAAAATTTTTTCACGCCACCGCAGAAAGTTTGCTGTATCTCGTGCACGTAAGATGGAATACTTACATGTATTTGGAGTCTGACACTGCAGATGGAAATTTTGGGGCTGGAGTGACAAAATTTATAGTCACTAGAAGGTCACTACAATTTCCACATCGCACAGAGACAAGGTTTTTGCGGCACTACCGCTGAAAATGAATGTTACTCTTACTCCCAGTAATTCAGTTTGGTATGATACACTTCAAAACACTGCCCTATACAAAGTTGTACATCACATTTTTGGCAGTACATTGTAGTGCATTTCTTCAAAGTTTTTCCGGTCTGGTGCATGCTTCTCTCTGCACACACGCGACGTGAACGCTGAGATTGTCCCTCCAGCTTAGCATGTGTTGCTGGAATCCTATATAAAAAAAGGTCTCTCCCTACCTGTCTGCCAGCTGGACTGCTAGGCAGACCTTGTACTTGAATTTCTATACTGGCACTAGCGAGTAATCCTTCGGCAACTTTATCGTGGAAAATTTCTAGCGAAATTTTTTTCTGTTTGTTTTGGTGTGTAAGATGTATGCATTGACAACTGCCAAGTCGAATAGATGAAAGAAAGTTTTCTTCCACCATTTTATCATCTTCCTTTCAGGCGAATAATATGACAGCATCTGGTCCGATCTGTCCACATCAGTCTTATACTTATTGTATTTAAAGACTGTGGTTGATTTTATTTTATGATTTGCCCCCCTTGACAATGGTGCCTCAACAATTTCATCTTCATGGGCACTGGTTAGGAAAAAAGCATCACGGGTGTCCTTCTACTTGATAGCCAAGAGGTGATACCGTTGGCATGTTATTTTTTTACCTTTTTTCAGTTTTACAGAAAATGCATGTTTAGGCATTTCTGTTCGACAACACTGTGCCTGCTGCCTTTGTTTTACAAGCCCATAAATGGTAAAAAATCTTTGGACTGGAGAACCATCTGTCCATGTACACACTGTGACCCCTCCCTTTTATTTTATCACACAACCTGTCAGTTACACTGAATGCTGTCTTGTGTTCTGAGTGCCCCTGTATATGTTTCCAGGCTGTAGACATAGCCGCTTTTGGCCTCACAAAGTTCAAACATTTTTATTCCATATTTCTGGGGCTTTCCTTTGATATAAACATGAAAGAATATACAGCCTCGAAATGGGCATATTCAGATGTAACATTGTCAATACCACAAGGAACCTATTATGAGACATTCCAACCGAAGCTGCATATGGGGTCTGAATAATTGGACACAAACTCCAGTAATCCTGCAGAGATGACTTGCGTAACACGCTCATGTGTATGACTATCAAAAAGATTTCTTTTTCTTGTAATGTCACTGGATTCCACTGTGCAAATACAGATTTGGGTTTCAGAGGGCCCTCTTGCTTCTTTTTATTTATTTGCTGCATTGCGTAATGGTTTTTTTTCATTCCGTATACGTTTGAACAGTTCTGTGCTGAAGAATATTTCAAGTATGCCCAAGGGACAGCTGTCTTGAGATATATGGAAATTTTTATTTATCCCTGGTACTCCAGAAAGTGCAGATTTCTGAATCTTCTGAATTTGTTCTTTCAACCCTAACTCAAAATCTGTATTTGCACGTTTAGGAATGGCCCTGCGTGTTCTCTTCCTGCCTCTGTCTGGTTCCGGCTGGCGAACTTCTTACTTCACATGTGTCACGGTCAGAAAGTGCACTAAAACTACCACCATCTGAGCCCGAATCATTCACAATTTCACTTATTTCATCAATTCTGATAAACTTTTTTGTGAAGTATTTTGTGAACTAGAACTCAGTCCAGGATTTTCCATTTTGCTTGCGGCGCACTAAACATCAGCTAACTACAATCAGAGCTCATTGATACTTTCAGAACCATATGCTGGGAGAGGGGTATGATGATCCATTGCGTCTGATCTCGGGTGTTAGCTCTGATAAAACGAAGGCATGCCTTAAGTCAAACGTCAAAACAGTTTGTTGCGCAAGCGTTCTCACGCGAGAGTCTAGCATACGCACTTCTACGTCTTGCAGGAAGCTGAACAATGTCACTGAAAATACAATCATGGACGAGTGTAATGGTACAAACGTGAAGCCAGTGTCTCAAATAGTTTTTTCTAACGTGCTTATAAAAATCAGGGAGTACTAGTACTCCGGCCAGACAGTTGGCGTGTGAGGCTGTAACCGATTGTATTGCCCCTTTTGAAGGAAGGTGGAAGTAGTGTGATTGGAGTGGGAGTTTTACAGCGCCGGCACCCCATATCAAAGGCAGCTTGGGATATTGGGGTCAGGGATTCAGAAAAGGGCAGTAAAACAAGCCGTCTTGCTAGCCTTGGGAAGGCTATGCACAAAACACTGATAGTTGAGAAGAGAATTCCAATGGGGGTGCTCCAACCACTCGCTGGTCAGGAGGGAGACAGAGACCTTCAAGATACGAGCCTGTTGTAAATTGTGAACGAAGAATATTGTGGTTCAATTTTGTCAAATATATCAGCTTACAAATCACCTGATTAATTTTTCTGACTTGGTTGCTTCGGTGTGTTAGATTTGTTGGTAACTTGATGAAAATTAACAGTTGTACGTCCATCGCCCAACACCCCTTCCACATCATATTCCCTAAGATAAGCCTTGCTCTCCATTGTACAAGCTAGCAGCTGATCATCTTACCTTCATATCGAGACGTTAACACAATAAAAATAGAAACCTACTGATTGCGCGGAAAAGGTAAGAAGTAAGGATCAGTTAAAAGGCCGCAGAGTACTAGTACGCCGCGCAGAGGGGAAGTGTTAATGTCTTAAGTGTCTGAGCACTGTGGGGCTGATGGTCATAAGGTAAAAGGTAACTTGGCAGTAATGTTAGCTGTCAGCTTGCAGGACTGTGCATGTATCATTGTGATAATGTACAGCATAGGATTAACCCTCTAAAGCCCAGTGGTTACTTTATATACCATCACATTTAACATTCACAGATTGTACATCCTGCCCACAGAGAACAAACAGCAATTATCATTAACATCAACCACTTAGTTCTTGTGACCCAGACGGAGATTATCTACTGTGCTGTATGGCCTGAATCTTTATATATTTCAGTTTCCTCTTGGTCTTCAAAGGGTTAATAAGTAAACTCTCTGTTTAATTTTATTACTCTGTTTTTGCCTTTTTCTTTCAATGATACGGACTATCTCTGAAGAAATTCATTGTACAATTTCAGCTGAAAGGGAAGAGAGAAGGGCTAAGAAAAGAAGATCACGATGGGGTGGAGATGAAAAAGAAAAGACATTTATTCCTGGTATGCCTACTGTCTTGCCAACTAATCTAAGTAAACAACAAGAAGAAGCATATTTAGGTAAGGCAGCTTTATTTGTCCTACTAATTTATTACATGCTTGCTTTGAAATTGGTGCAGGGAACTTTGAATTTCATGTATGTGTGTGGCATAATCCAAAGTATATGGTCTTTGTTTCAGTGATTTATGTGTAACTTTATTGAAATTCAGGTAGTTTTATTTAAGAAACGGCGAAGCAATTATATATTTTGCAGTGTATTAACTATATGTGTATCTGTTGCCAATACATTACATGGTGTAGACATCAAGATAGGGCATGTGTTTCTTTTTATTGCCATTTCAGTGTAAGCATTTAATAATATTTGTATCTTCAGTTACTGCAGTTTTTGTATGTGTTTTGTTAATTATGTTTGCTGCCAGGACTGGCCATTAATCTATTTCCATTTTTATATTTGAAGAACTTTCTGGAATATGGGAACCTTGGAAGTCGTGCCTGAGTTTGACCATTCCCAGCTTTTTTATTTTCTGTTATAAGTTATATTAATATATTCATGGATATTCCAGGATTTGTAACAGTGAAGTTGTTATGTTTGCTTCTGAAGGTCTGTTTTGTTTCCTGTATAAACTGAACTTTTTGTAACAAAAGCTCATCTTGTGTTTCCATGATTGGTGTCTAATTTTTGGGCTTTGTGCCCTTTTCTAACCCATTATATTTCAGTTCAGCTGCAGATTGAAGAGATCAGCAGAAAGCTGCGCACTGGTGAATTAGGGATCCCAGTTAATCCAGAAGAAAGGTGTGCTTCAATGCCATTCAAAACCAATAACCACTTGTGTTCAGCTTAGCAACATCCACGTGGCCCTCCTTCACAAGGAATGGGTCTTCACTTCACGATTGCATTCTGTCATGGGCTGTGTATTGGTTTGGAAAGTCTGTTAAATCATTTCTTTTAGTAAGAGATGAATTCCAGGTTGGGTGACTTCAGGTTGAAACAGCTGATTAATATTTTTATTTCATCCCATTAAAAATGTAATCAGATCCTTTGATACCTGAAGTTTTTTATGTAGTTTGAATTGCAGGATTACTGTAATTCTATATAAATGTACAGTATTGGACTGCACATTGCACTCAAAAGTGTAATACAAGAGGTTTGTATTTGGGAGGTCTTGGGTTCAGATCTTGGTCTGTGAAGCAGCTATCATGCTGATGATTTTGTGGTCTTCCTCACTTACCTTGAGGAAATGCGTCTACCTCAGGTTGGACGATGACCACATCATTTCCAGGTAGTTATTAATCATCTCATTATTCAAGGCAGTATAATCTGAGCTGCTGATGGTGTCATTAAATAAACAGTAGAACATTGCACATTATTTTCTGAAAACATTTTTTAGGCTGTGACAAAATGCCGTGAGTTACACTTTGCTGGTTTAGACATACAAGGTGCAGAGCTGTGTGCATTCTGCTGCCATTGCCACTCATTGGTTTTTACTTTTTATTGTATTTATTCTTTATTTATTTATTTATTTTATTGCACAAGAAAGTGTTCAGAAGATGTGCCTGTCAGCATATAACAGCTTGAGAACCGCTGGGTGTATTTTATGGAATTTGATATTAATGGAAATTCAGTTTTGATCAAAACAGATGTCACTGACTGATACTTCTGTGAAGAAGTACATGTGGTTCTGTACTGTGCAGTTCACATAACCCTCTTGAATATTTCTGTACTTTGGAATGAGGACAACCATTGTTTTAGTTAAATAATATTAGCCATTGGTTATTCTTGTTCCATGATTGCAAATTTATCAGAACAAAAATGTGGTTGATTAGTATTATAGAGAAAATTAAACTCTCAGTGCGTACACAATAAACTTTTCTGTACCTGTTACAGTTTTTGAGATACAGGGTTTCCTGCATAAGAAGTTTTCCAACAGACCAATAAAAAGGAACTTCTTAAGGGGGAAATTATTCATATAAGGGAAATGTAAAAATTAGGTCCATGTTTTGGTTTGACTTCATATTTTGATCCCAAGCATTTTATGTAAAGATCACAAGTTGTATACTGTCAGGGCAGTCTGGAGGTACATCTGTTTTTGTGCAAAAGAGAAACAAGTTGCAGTGGACCACCTAAAAATGAGTCTGATGTCGTTAATTGTTGGCTCAGGTGCACTTTATTTGCCTCACATTTGTTCTCCACCTCATTACACTGGTCTTCAGTGCCCCTTAAAGTCATAGCATAGCACATTATCATCTTTCCACAACAAAGTCTTTGGTACTACACGTACTTACACTTGGGCACAACATCTCTATGATGTGCTTCAGTAAAAAATTAATGACAAATACCATGGAACCAGAGACATCACACACAAGCGATGAAATGGTCTGCAGTCTTATCAACTGTGGTGCAGTTCGACCATCAAGAGTGATGGTTATAAGGCCGTTTACATGTGTTAAATGGAAAATGTTTGTATAAAGGTCTGAACAAATAAACTTCTGAAGTGGGAACTCTTTTTATGCAAGAATTTTGTATGCAGGGAAATTTAACAATATTCTTACGGGAGTTCTGGTAGGACTTAAAAAATATAATTTGTTATGTGGGAATGCTTTGTATCCAGGAAACACTGTAATGAAACGAACGGACACACGTTACTTTGTGCACACATTTCATAACTTGTCAGAATAATCTTGTTTGAATTCTTGAAACATACTCCTTGTTACTTCCTACAAGAAATTGTGTTAGGATGTGACAGTGCATTTCTCCAGAGAAGATGCTGTTTCGATTAGTTACATCTTACGTATGTGGTAGTAAAGTTGACGAGTGCAAAGAGTAGTATTTGGAAACAGCTCTGTCATTGGTCTCCTTTCCATAATATTTGGTATAAATTAAATTCATTAGATAAACGTAATTCATCAGATAAACATACTGTTACCAGGGTGGTTTTGATGTTATAATGTGTGTTCATATAAAAGATCTTCATCTTGTTTTGGAATTGAAAATGAACTATTGCATACAGGGAGATTTCTGTAAAGCTGTGCAGAAATATCTGTATTTCTTAATTGGGTGTTTTTTTAGTTGAATGGGATGGGTACAGACTAAATTATTCTATAAATAGTGCAAAGTGGTGGATGACTCAACCTATGTAGAGGGGGTATGTGCGATTTAGGTACCAGTGGTTTAAAAATACTGTGATTTGGTTATGTCTTTTTTCTCTTAGAGTATGTGATACGTAACTTTGAAGTTTATCGTGCCAGTGGTCGCTTGATTTGTGGTAAAGAATTTTGTTAAGTGTATGTATTAAATTGAATCTCTGTCTCCAATATGTATCTGCTATTTGGGTTACTGTATGCAACTGCCTCTTGCCATCCATGGAAGGAAATATAAATTTCTAGTAAAAGTGAAGTTTGTTCCTTTCCATGCAATGAAGGCTTATATGGGGAGTAAAGGTGTAGCTCCACTCATTCTTAACCTTGGCACTATTTGGAAGGGAAGTGGCCAGCTTTATGTCCTGGGGAAAGAGCCCATGGTGCACATTGAACAGGAGGCTGGCCTGACCCCAGAACTGGTCTGGCTGTTTTGGGGAGGGTTTTTTTTTCTTGCCCCTGCTAGGATTTGAACCATGGAATTTTGAACCTGTGGCATAGTCACTAAAGTGTGTACGTATTCCAACTCTTGACAAATACGTAGGAGTACTGGCCGCTTGCAAAGTCGTTGGTTTTGTGTGTACTGAGTATGTAGTTCTGAACTCGTTCATTTCACAATGGCATTAATATGTGGTGGGTTACGTTCCTTGTGTCAAAAAGTTTCAAAATGTCTTACAAAAATATTTTGCTGTGTATTGCTGGTGCTTGGTGCAGTGAAGTTTTAATTTCTGTTTTAATTCACAGTGAAATGTAAGAAGATGTTGCCGAAGTGATTTTGCTTTTCTGTCCATTTAGTGTTTTTTTATCAACGTAGCTAAAGTTCACCCTTTGTTTAGTTTCTGTTGTGAAACTCGGCATCACATAAAGAGTATCTTGTTAAGCTTTACTATCTGATAACGTGCTTGAATGTTTCATCATTTTGTGTGCATAAATCGGCCATGGATGTTACTTCTCTGTAAATACGCACTTGATAGGAAGAAATGTTGGCAGGTCCTGCAATTCAAACTAAATGTATAATGATCTGAATATTACACACACACACAGTGTCACTATCACATATGCAGTACCTACTCTATTTTTGACAGAATTAAATATAAAACTGAGTTAAAGCTCCCATTGTGCAATCATTGTGTGCATCACCTCACATAGAGATATTACCATTTTATCACCTGGAGCATCATCACCATGTTCATGAAATATGAAACTATTTGAAGTAATTTGGTGTGGGACAATTCTCTTACAGCTTTAAAAACTAATAATAAAAGAGTAATACTTATGTTCCAGGATAGTATAATTATAACAGACTTTTTTTTTTCCTTAAAGATCTGTATTCCTTTAGCAGAGATACTATCATGAATGGTAATCTAAATTGTTTTAATTGGAATTTTCTTCCCTTAACACTGAAATACAGGAATTGTATACAGGCACCAGAAACTTCGTTGACACAATTTTAACAGCTGTAGATTTTGCAGTATAACAGCTGTTCTTTCTAAGTGCATGTTGGTTTACACCATGCAGAACCAGTGTAGGAAGAGAGCCACGATTTGTGATGCATAAGGTGCTTTCTAAAGTACTGAATTTGTCCAACATCTGTCATGACATTGTGATCCTTTTACTTCCCCCCCCCCCCCCCCCCCCCCTCAAAGTATGATGGGGAAACTTGGAAATTGACCTGTATTAGAGTTACACCTGGTGAAGTACAGTGGATGGTTCTGGTTAACCTTTGTCGCCTAAGAATAGGGACTTTAGAGCTCCCATTCTTATAAGGCTGGCACCCATATTTTAACTCTGGAATAATGGCATTAGTATTGATAGAACGCAGTTCTCAGCTGGTGGATCACATGCATGCGCATCACACTATTGTGGTGCACAGCTGATACAGTTAAAATTGAATTTCACAGGCTTGTCTGCAGCTAAGGAAAGGCATGTAGTGAGGTACTTTGCAAAATAAGAGCCCGTAAAAGTATGCCGGAGTACTTCACCAAGGGGTTGTAGCATGTTTGTGTGGGTGCAAGTTCTGAATTCTTGTACGAGTAGTGCCTGTCGTGTGACATAATATTGACTGATCTCGCCAGATATTTTATTTCTTTATCGTACCTTTAATTCAAATTTCTTACTGTATATTATGATTGATTTAAGGCTGCTTTGCCACATCATGTCCTCTACGTCATTGCGTGTAGTTCTGTTGTTGTTTGGTGATTAAGCAGAGAAAGTCATGCACTTCATATATTTCTTATATTTATACAGAAACCTTTATTTCTCCCCCTTAAAATACAGTAGACTGTTGCATGTTTTTGGTTATCTTACATGCTGAGATTGTTTTGTGCAGCTTTAGTTTTGTCGTGTTGCCCTGTGATGTTACCTTTCTGTTTCATTGTTCATTGAAGTCTGAAGACCTTGTAATCAAAGTGGCATTAATTGAAAAATATCTGTTAAAAGACAAATCCCCATTGACACCACAAATTATTTCCAACACTGCATTGTGGGTGCATCCATGTGAATTTGTTCCTGTTATTACCAGTCTTGCCTATAGGGATTGAGTCTCACTGCAGTTTCATAAGTAACATTGACTTTTAATTGACAGCAGTTAATGGATAATTTACATAATCATTCTTTATTCTAGAATTACAGCTGATACCACATGAGTTCGAGTATATTATATTTTTCTCTTACAGAATTTAAAATAAATCAGTAAGGGTATTAAAACTACTTTGCCTTTTCGGTAGGCTTTTGATTTTACCTTGTGACTTAGTTACTTATGAAATTAACCAGACAATACGTGATTAAGAGAAGAGGGTAGGTAACCACTGTGTTCCATGTCAACATTGGTTTCCATACCTGTATTCGTGTCTCTGAAACATAACAAGGTGTGTAAACACTGGAGCGTGTTTTTGCCTTCCATATATTAAAATGTAAGAATTGTTATGAAGTTTGAACAAGTGAAAAGTGTACTCCAATTCATAATATCCGCATTTGCCACGTCTGAACGGTTCAAATGTTTGAAATGTGTACTCTGCGAGGTACCAGGCTTCTGCCGTGGTGTACTCCAATTCAGAGTGTCTGCATTTTGCAAGTTTGAATTATTCAGATGAGTTACAAATTTACTTTGGTTTGGAGTAGCTGTGTTTTTGAAGTTCAGACTCTTTAGATTGATTTGTAGTATCCGCATTTTTCAAGCAAGTTTTAGGTTTTTCTGATGCTACAAGTCCCATATGAAAAGACACCCCATTTTCCAAGTCTGGACACTTCAGACAAGTTAAAAGTATATTTTAATTGTTCACATTTCTTGTTCGTGTTGATGTTCATTTCGTATGCAGATCTCTTATTGACAGACAATAGACAGCACAAATACTACACTGAATTGAATCTTCATTTTTCGTATTCACAGAATGAATCCGCTGTAACGTACAGGCACATTATTTTTCTTTTTATCTTATTAAGTATACATTTTTTTATAAACACTTGGCAAAAAAAATTTGTAGATTTAATTATGTTTTCTATTTCATATTATGTACTCAGTAGTTTAAATAGTCCTAGAATTTATTTTTATAATGGTGGGGAGGGTGGGAGAAGCATGTGTATTGCACTACATCCTTTTGACTCTGCTTTAGAGCAGTAGGTGCATGTGTACTGCAGTGAAATTTTTGCAGGAGAGGATGATAGCTCTTGGACTTCTCACAGTTCTCAGATGCAGAGTCAAAATATTAGTACCCCAAATACAAAAATAATATTTTACAAGCATTTTGTTTATGCAGAATTTTGAGTACAGATTTCAGTGCAACATGAAATCACTCTACACTTTTCATCTTGGATACCTACAGGTCTGAATGTTGGAGTGTTTGAATGACACGATACAGTGTATGGAACATTAATATCTTATTTTCTCATAGTGTTTTGTATTTTTGTTGTAACATTTAGGGCTTGAAAAATAGTCACCTGCTTGCCTGAGGTAAATAGCTTTTGTATGCTGGTGAGCAGAAATTCAGAATTGTCATGTACATTAATGTAATCTGATCCTTCTTTCTTCGCCTTCTTCTGCTGCTTCTACTACTACTACTACTACTACTACTACTCTTCTTTTATTCTCTCTCTCTCTCGGTCTTCCACTTTAAAATTCGAAGTTGATGATAGTTAGCTGCAAGTATCTTGACAATTATTTCTCTTACATTAACTGCGGTGCAAAATGTTCCAGGTATGTATGTATGATATGCAAGCAGATTACAGTACTTTATATTTCCTTCATTAAATATCAAATATTAAAAGTTAGTATCAAATTGTAATTTTTTTCAAATGCTTTCTTGTTGTTATTGTTAGTGCAGGTGCAACAAGATGCTGCAAAGATGTGGTGGTTATTAGTGCCTGCTATGTCTGTCCACATTTAATAAAACCCATGAACTGCTGAACAGATTGTCATGAAATATGGTTTTGAGAGTTCTTCCAAAATTTGTGAATGTGTTAACAACTTCATAACTGTTTTCAAGGACTTCAGGTCACTAACAAATTTGTGGTTTGGCAAGTAGGGCTTGGCATCATTTTTCAAGCCCTGATTATGTTCATAGCTACATTTACAACTTTATTTTCACATAAATGCAAACAGAGGCATTTATAATTGATTTTAAGTTGTCAAGTGTAGAAAGCGTAGTGTTTTCTAATAGTGATAATGGGATTATGACAGGTCACCATCTCCAGAGCCAATCTACAGCAGTGATGGGAAACGTTTGAATACCCGTGAATATCGAACTCGAAAGCGTCTTGAGGAGGAGCGCCATCATCTTATCCAGCAGATGCTGAGTCTGAATCCAGACTTTAAGCCTCCAGCTGACTACAAGTATTATGTTTATCTAATTCGTTAATACAGTTAGCCCCTTGATTTATGCAGTTTTGATTTGTCTGAATTTTTCCGTAACTTGATTTTAGCAAGCTTTGTTTCTAACTTTGTTACTGGGGGAAAAGTTCGGAATTTTTCTCACACTGTTGGGAATGCAATTGTCTCAGCCTGAGAGGTACCTGAATCAGTATGCAGTGTATGTTTGTTTGTGATACAATATTGATAGTGTCACTTTAATATTTCCAGGCCACCCATCATTCGAGTCAGTGATAAAGTAATGATTCCCCAGGATGACCACCCGGATATCAATTTTGTTGGTTTGTTGATTGGACCTCGTGGAAATACACTGAAATGTAAGTTTCCTTTTCTCGTCATGCATTTGCAGAAATTTAATGGTAGAGGCAGGAGTGGAAAAATTTTTACAATCAGTATAGCAGCCAGACGGATAATTTGGTTTCTAGAAAAATGTGGATTCTGGTGCCTTGCTGTGCCACTCACCTTTGACTTGGTGTACATGATGCATTCCTGTTGTACTGTTTGTCATAAAAACCTGCAGACAGGGTGGCAAAGAAATAAAATTGAAAAGAGGTTGAATGTTCTGTCCAGAGCCTCATAGATTGTAACTCTACAAGCTACTCCTGAATGCCAAGTGAGACGTTTGTCACCATCCAGAACTGGCAACCATATCTTCGAATATGGGGTACAGGTGTAATTTGATGTGTCACTGTTATTTGACAGAATTGTGTGTCTGCCAGCAACTACATGATTATTGAAAATTTGACCTTAGTGAAGTAGCATTTCATTCCAGCACATATAATCTTACTCCAGCTAACCAAATTATATTTGGGAGGTCCTGGGTTTGATTATTGGCCCAAAGGCCAGTTAACTTGACTGAGGTTTCTCATAGTTTTCCATATTATTTCCTGGCAGGTGGGTAGTACATTAAAAGACAGAACATCACCATCCTTTACATTTCATGTTTCATTAATTGCTCTTTTATTTGATGCTACATATAGTGTGAGCTACTGACAGCATCATTGTAATCAACCTTGAATACATCAGATGGCAGGCTCTTGTGAACTTGACGATGAACATTTGGGTTTCTTGAGAAAAGGAGTTCCTTGATCAGCTGAGGGGCCATTGATTTTTTCAACATACTGCAACTTTGGAGTAGGTTATCAGATGTCATAAGGATGCATATCAAGGTTCAATGTTTCATACTCAGGTCCTGCTGTTGAACTGCCCATCCATTTTGTTTTGAACTTCGTACCAGTCACAGACATTATGCACAGAAGTTGTGTATCAGCAAAGCTGTATACCACTTAGCATCTGATTACGTATATCACAAGGTGGTAAATTTGGAAGTTTATGATGAAAGGTGTCTGACAGTGGACCTGTATGGAATAATTGTGATGTTGGAAGCCTTGCAACAGCATAGGAAATGGTTAAATTACTCACTGCAGTAGGAAATTTACTGGGAAGTTGTTCTTGATATTGTTTACATTTGTTGATTTCAGCGATGGAGAGAGACACTGGAGCTAAAATCATAATTCGTGGGAAAGGTTCAGTGAAAGAGGGGAAAGTTGGGCGCAAGGATGGCCAACCACTGCCTGGAGAAGATGAACCGTTGCATGCATACGTGACAGCAAATAATCCTGAAGCTGTCAAGAAAGCAGTTGATAGAGTAAGAAAGAAAGTTCTCAAGTGAAATAGTTCTGCATTGTAGCATATTACATGCATAGTGCATATAATCTTTTGACATTTCCATTTTTTATATGTATTCTATTAACCAAGCCTGTTCATCTGCCTCTTGTGTTTCAGAGCTCCCCCACTTTGTTCAGCTCCCATGATTATTCCTTCTTTCCTCCCTCCTTCCTCCCCTCCTCCCTCTCTTTCTTTCTTTCATGCTTTGGTTCAGAGTCCATCAGACATCAGCATTTTGGTTTTTTTTAATCTTGGACATCCTGTTGTGTTGCATAAATTACAAATTAGTTATTAATTACCATCAACACTACTAATTTTTATTATATTACATAGATATGCAGCTACATGTTTCAACCCTTACATAGTTATTCTGAGGCCATTTAAATACATAAAAACCAAAATTCCAATTTCAAACATCAGTTATGGGGTCAGATTGAGATTTAAATCATTGGTGTTATAAAATGCATGTCAGAGTTTTTTAAAACAAATTATATATATATATATATATACACACACACACACAGTAGTCCCCCCGTATCTGCGGGTGATACGTTCCAAGACCTACCGCGGATGCCGGATTCTCGCACAGGTATCCGAGCAACCACTTTTCGTCTCTCTCCTTCCCCCACCCTCACTCCGTTTTGATTCTTTATTCTTCTAATTTATTCATTTATATTTTTACCTTTTACTGTTGGTTTATTTGGGATTTATTTATCTAGCTTTATCCTTATATTTTCCTCCACTGTTATTCTATTCCATATATGTTTTTCCAACTGTCTTAGCTGTTTGCTTTCTCGGTACCCCAATAGCTATACGTTGTTTGTATCCACCCCTCTCTCACCCTATTGGCTGTCATCACATCACACGTTTTGCTACCCCACCGTACTTGCCAGAATCTATGTTATAGGCTTTCTTTCCTACTCGGACTCTTGACCCGTCAGGATGGGACCGATACGTTGTCCCGAAACGTCGGTAAACAATTACCACACGATGCCGTGTAATAACCCAGAAGACCACAGATTTCATTGATCATTTTGATTGTACTCATATAATTGTTAATGGGTCTCTTTGATTGTGCTCATATAATTGTTAATGGGTCACTGTTATTGTGCTAATACAATTTTCAATGGGTCACATTGATTGTGCTCATATAATTATTAATGGGTCACTTTGATTGTGTTCATATAATTGTTAATGGGTCACTTTGAGTGTGCCCATATAATTGTTAATGGGTCACTTTGTGATTGTGCTCATACAATTATTAATTATAAATGTTGCCGAATGAAGGTAGGCATCGTAATTTCTGTGCTGAACTTTCTGTTTAGATCAGATTCTGTTCTTTCAGATCAAAGAGATCATTCGTCAAGGTGTTGAAGTTCCTGAAGGCCAGAACGACTTGCGACGGATGCAGCTAAGGGAGCTGGCTCTATTGAACGGAACGTTGAGAGAAAATGAAGGACCACGGTGTTCAAACTGTGGTGCATCTGATCATAAGTCATGGATGGTATGTTGTTACATGTGTTTCACTGTTGTGTTTGAATGAAATTATTATGTTCCAAATCATTAAAACCTGGTTTGATTGTTGCAGTGTCCTGACAAGCCAAATGTAACGAACAACATTGTGTGTTCAAGCTGCGGAGGGGCCGGACATATTGCCAGGGATTGTCGGCAAAAAAGGCCAGGGGCAGGGGGGCCAAATGCTACTGGTGACAAGAACAAAATTGATGAAGAGGTAACCAGAGCCCTGCCCCCATATTATAGATTTTTGATGCCATCAAAATATTGTGAAATCTTAAGAAGTAATTTGACGTGAGTATTCCTGAATTACTGCTTTTGAATAATCAATTAATGTATTTGTCTCTCGGTTTCTTTTAGTACCTGTCTCTTATGGCAGAACTTGGCGAGGGTCCTCCTCCCAACAGAGACAATGACCGTGATTCTGGACAGAACAGGTTTGGACGCCGCTCGGCTTCAAGTGGTAATATGACCTTATTTGATCGTCAGATGGCTCCACGTGCCATCATGGCTCCTCCACCAAGACTTGAGCATAACATGATGCCTACCCCACCACAGTTGATCCCAAACACTTTGCCTCCCCCTCCATGGAGTCCAGCAATGCCTCCATCAACCAAACATCCAGGATCAGACATGATGCCACCTAACATGAGCCATCCTCCTCCACCTTCAGCACCTCTTGCTATGCCCCCACCATGGCAGACACCAAATATTCCTCCTCCTAATTTGCTACAAGCTCCACCTCCACCACCCCCAACCAGTCAGCCACCACCTGTTACAACTTCACAGGCAGCAATTCCACCCCTGTTGCCATGGCTACAAGCACAGAACCAGCCACCACCACCTGGATCACAACCCCAACCACCATTAGCAACTGCACAGCAGCCACAGCCACAACCGCCACAACAACAAGGCCAGCAGCAGCCTCCACCAGGAACTCTTCCACCCCCAGGACTACCACCATGGCAGCAGCCTCCACCCCCTGTATCATCTGCACCACCAGGGCCAGTACCACCACCCAACAGGGCCCCTCCACCGGGTATGTTCCCTTGGCATCAGAATTATATAGGAGTACCTCCACCACAGCCTGTCCAGCCACCACCACCTCCAGGACACAATGGGCAAGGTGTTGACATCAATACATTGGCAGGGTTGCCAAGCCTACTTGCGGCTCCACCTCCACCCCCACCAAGTTAATCCTATACCCACTAATGTTTCACTCTCGTGACTCAAATAGTGTCTGTAGTTATACATTTTGGAATACATAGAAGAAACTGGTTTATTGCAAGCCTGCAGTAGCCAGGTATATTAATGCACTGTATTGTTACACATAAATAGCTAAGTGTAGTGGAAGTTACGATTATGAATACTGTATTTATCTTGTGAACTGTATTCTCAGAATTATGTTAAATATGATATGCATTACTAGGGTGTGGATGTTTGACAGTTCTTTATTTATATATACATTTTACTTCTAGTAATAGAGTTTTTGGACCATTGCTGAAGGATTGTGTTTATTACACTTAGGATACTGTGTTTTTGGACTTTGTGACTCATTTTGTATTGCAAATGGAACTTGACATTTCAAAAACTGGATGTATATCTGTCCCCAGGGTACAGAGTTGCTAGCTGAGTTGGGTCTGTTAGAAAAGGCTAATCTCAGTCCCTTGTCCAGTGATTGAGGTTAGCTGTATTTAATGGATCCAACTGATTATGTACCTCCTACCTTTTTACCTGAAGAAGGAAACAAATGATGTTTCTGAAAAGTTGTGTTCTAGAAAGAATATTAGACAGTGGAAAAATTTCATGAACCCAGTACCATGTTGCTGAAGATACAGTTTTGGGGTACTTCATGTTCTTACAGAGGAATTCTTGATGGCATATGATGAACGTGTTGCCTGCGTTACTTGGTGTAAGTGTAGAATGAACACATACATTACTGTATTTACACTCCGTTGTCATCCTCACGTAATGGTTGCACACCAGTTTTGTGGTACAGTAGTATGCCACAGTGTGTTAGATCAGTTTACATGCTTTTAATTATTGCGAGGTGAATCAAGTTGTGACTGCCAGATGTGACTGTGGTGGTCTTTTAAGTGTTAAATGTAAGGTTATGTCATGTACAAATGTATATGTAAGTGTGTTAAAGAACAAGAATTGCATACATAACTTCTGTGACAGAAGTTACTGGAAAGTAAATTCTTGTATAATGAAGAGGGGATGAAAGCATAATATTAAGATGGATCATAAGGAGGTACCTTGAGGAGAAGGAACTGGTTCAGAACTGTGTCCAGTTGTTGGCTGTGGTTTTGGTACTGTCTTAGCCTTCAGGTTCTGCTGGCCAAGAGCTGGCTAATTAGTGAGGTGGATCACAGGGAATAGGTGGTGGATCAGTGGCTCAGGATTGTGTCCATTGGGGGGCTTTGGTATTGCTAGTACCACTGCCCAAGAGTGAGCTAGTACTAAAAAAAACCAACCTATGCCATGAAAGGTGAAGATAGCTGAATTACTAATGCGACTGGCAGAAATTCATGATTGGAGCAGGAGTTTTTCTCTTTGCTGCCTAGTTCCAAATAGTTATTGGGCCCATCAAGCTTCTTTTCACATGATCAAGTTCTGAATACTGGCATGCTTGCAGCTTGCTTCAGCTTAATATGTGTACCATCATGGTGGGCTGCTTAGGCACGGGAAACTTGTCCATGAGAAAAGTCACATGGTTGTAAAATATGTAGCAGCACTTCTTTTCATGCTGTATTTTGTACAAATTGTGTATTGCAGTATGTTAATTACAGTGAACTGGTTCTGCATTGCTCTTGTGAACTGCATTTTCAGTTATGTCAACCTGTTTCCCTGTTCCCATCTGCCACCAGCTTAAAAATGTAATTTATGATCGTGTGCTGAGGGTTATACCTTTGCTATTGAAACTGCCATTTCTTCTGGTCGTGTATAGGAGCATCAGATGTGAAGAGTTGTTTCTCATATATCCATTCCTCTCTTCCCCCCCTGCCGCAGAATGGTAGGTGATAGGAGTGAGTTTGGAAATTCAGATGATGGAAAGGGTTAAAAGTAGTATTGAATTAAAAGGGTGGAGAAATGCTGAATTATGAACACGCACATTATTGGGTCTGAATGAACAACCCTGATATTATTGTCTGAAAATTAACTGTGTGTGTCAAAAGTAAATCTCCATCTTTGAATATTGTTTGTAATGTGGTATCTGCTTAAAGAGAGTTGAAAATATTTTTATCACTAGCTGTGATGCCACAAGGCTTTGGCAATGGATATGTTAAATAATGATGTACCTTAAAATGGTAGATATGTATGTGTGGGAGAAGGTAGTGTTAAAATGCATCTTAGAGAAGCAGTGTGGGAAGGTCTGGATCTGATTCAGCTTGGTCAGGATAGGATCTATTGCTGAGCTCACCTGAACATAGTAATAAACCTTGTTGGGGCCCATAAAAACAGAGAATTTCTTTCTGAGATTTGGGAATCTCGCAGCAGCGACTGTGCAGACAGCCGTTTCTCGATTTTTTGCAATGTAATCTGGTACCAGACTGTACACTGTCATGTGCCAGAAGACAGCAGTCTTAGGGAATTTTTTTGGTTCTTGATCGAGTGAGTATAAATTTTGCCATATAGGGGATAGGTCAGTCTGTTGTGGGAACATTCTGGATTTGAAACACATTCATTGTGGTACATACTTTTCTCAATACTGCCTCCTGTGACAACAGGCCGGCCCCCCCCCCCCCCCCCCCAATTCAGGTCCCTTATTAATATCCATCTTGTACAGACATCGGTGATATGTAAACCAGTATTGACTTCCATGGAAATTTGTCATACTCCAATTTTGATTTGCTAGAATCTGCAGTAAAGAGAGTGACTGTTAAGTCTGTATGTAGGTACAGCAGTTATTACTGTAGTATTTTGCTATTTGTTTTGATGATGCCTTCCTCAGTGGCAAGTGGGATGAAGCAGACATGCAAGGCAGTTCATGTGTTTCCTATATTAATGATGCAGAAGCTGAGTTTGTAGTGTCACTTGTATGCCTGTTAAATGGGTGAGGTGTAAACATATGTAAATTATGATTATCATATCTCCTTGCATGTAATGTGCTTGGTTTGTGATTTAGGTCAAGCCTCATTTTCGTAGTTACAGTTTGTGATTGACCCAGGTTACCATAATGATGATAGACATAACCATAGTAGCAGTGAAGCTTGGGTGTGCTGTGAGTCATGCCGAGGTTTTCATGGTTGTGTTAGAACTTTTGGTTTGTGAGAAGCTTCTGAACCTGGAACAGAATGAAAGAATGTCAGCCAACTCATGCATGTGCATAGTAGCATGTCTGTTATGCCATCTTCAGTATCAGCAGTTTTCTTTTTTGCCCTACTGTGTAAACTTTGTAATTGCTCTTGAGGCAATGAATGCTTATGAAAAATGCATGTGTTTACCACTGTTGTTTGTGGTAGAGTACAGGACAGTGCTATTTGTGGGTCATGGCATATCACCATAGGAGACACTAACCTTTCAGTGATGCTAGTGTTTAAATTGCAACTACTGCCTAGGACAGAAGGCTTTTTAATTTATAGTACTGTAAATGCATTCATTACTGTACTGTGCACTGAGGCCAGGAGCATGTGCAGTACACTAAGACTGGCATAGAAGGGTTGACATAATGAATCCGAATGAAAATAAATTCAGCATAATTGTAAGCATAAATTCTGCATTACTTGCATGAGAGTGTCACTTATGCACCCTGCTAAAACACTGGTATAGCCATCTTAGTAATGAATGACCTTGCTTAGGTCTGCTGGCAGGATACGTGAGTTGTGAGATCTGTTTGATGTAGAAACAATGTTTCTGCCTTTTACATTAATCAGGGTTGTGATTGTTGATTACTATCATTGATATATGAGGTAGCAATATATACGACTCCATAATTTTGTCGTATAAAATGCCAAACACCAATTTATCACTTTGTTTGACAGATTGCTAATGACCCGAACATTTCCAAATTCTTTTTTTTTTTAGTTGTGTTAATGATTGAGCAATATCACTGGCAAAATTGTTTTAGATAATTAAGTAAACATACATTAGGGAAGTAGAGCCTCATATTTTTAAATGCGGTGAAAGATGCCCTGGATTAGCGCATGTATATTATGTTACCCCCATCATATGCCAGGGCCATTTCTACTAATACGTATATTTCTTAAGTATTTCAGTATTCAGACACTGCTCAAATTAGACTTTCAGAAGTGAAAATGTTGGCCATAGATTTCATAAACTAAATTTTATTCTGACAGCATGATCCAAACAGATGTGTGTAGCTCATTACTGCACTTCCATGCTGAAATTAACTAGTAGTTGGGTTTCATTTTAATTCATTTTACCCACCAAATCTCTAAAATTTGATAGTGCAGTATACATTCAAGAACAGGAAATGCTGATGAATAAATATTGCCTGAGAGGTGTGAGTAATCTGCTGTGTTTCGTTCTTAATGTGATGCATATGCATCTGGCATTGATTTCATATTGCATCCTTATTTCAGCTTGGGGTTTATGAATCCCATTCTGTGATTCTGTACAAATATTTAGTACACAGGAATAATTTCTGTATATTTTCATAAAGATCGATATAGTGTGTAGGCCACAGGGTAAATGACTGTGGAATTTTTCCCCGTCTCTCTCCTGCCAGAGGCAGTTTTTCATTTCTCCACTGTGTAGGCCAGCTCTGCTATCTTACGGATACTCGGCAGCACTTTTCCTTTTGGGCAGGTAACATGGCTGCATGTTGAACTGGCCACCCCCCTCCATGTGGTGCTGCTTGTACTTCAGTTACCCATAGACGTTACAGGTGCTTCAGGACAAGGACAGCTTTGTAAAAATCCTTGAACTTAAGTTCATGAAGAGGTTTCCATAAGTAGAAGCCAGTTTCCATAGTGAAAATGATATAACAGAGTGTTTCATTTCTTATTACAGACCCAGTAAAGGTAAAGTCATCCATGTGCAAGCTTTGAAGACATAAGGGGGATTGGAGGTATTGCTCCATACACTTTTAAACTTGACACTAGATAGGGGTAAGTGGTCAGCTTCATGCCCTGGCCTCTACTCCCAGGAAAGACTCGCGTCCATATCCATACAGTAGAAGACTGGGAGGGCCCCATAGTTCGTCTTGATGTTATGGAGCAGGGAGAAGTCTCACCACTGTCAGGAGTTGACCGCAAGTCTTTGGTTATACAGGCCCTAGCATGGTCACTGTACTAGCTACACTAACCCTGCTCCTTTATTATTGGCCCAGCGTACGGTCTTTTCTGCTTACAAAGATTTTAAGTTCTTGCATTCATTCATTAATAATTGCTGAGTTATATGAACTTCATGTTTGCCATAAAGATGTAAGATTATATTGTAAGAGCTCTGGAGGTGAACAGTTGACTTGGTAATGAAATTTTGTCTTAATTATGAAAGTAATAAAACAGTGATTGGATGCACGATATTTGATTTGCTCACAGCAATGATTATTAAGATTTGTCTTCTGGCATGTGTAGTCTGCTAGGTGTTTACCAGCATTTTGGAGAATCATTGGTAACCATCTGCTACACTACACAGTGTCATATCACAGGTCATAGTCTTAAAGGATGGGAATGTGTACTCAGTGCATGTATTTTAATTATTATTTGCAGTTTTATGTATATCATTGCATGATCTGCATTTATTGTTGACTAGGATATGTCTCTGAAATATGTTGAACTAGCTTCAGCAGTCTTTGTTTACCTTCTGGGTATATTCTGTCACCATTCATATGACATGATTTTTAATTCTTGAATGTGTGTGTGTGTGTGTGTATATATATATTGAATCTTACTAAACTTCATTATGTGTGCAATAAAACTTAACGGATAATCAAAATGAACTAGTATTTAAATGTGCATGTCTTTTATGCAACAGAAAGCAAATTAATATATATGCATGTCTTTGCTTCAACAGAAATGAAAGATTAATATGAATAGTCTGTCACACTGTAGGTACTGAGTTTATATTTTTATTTACATTCCTATTTCTTAGATCCATCTTCCACCATACACAGATTGAATATGAAATTGGTCATAGTTAAGGTACGGATGCAAATAGCATGTGTCCAATAATAACAAGAGAGGTTACAAAGAAACACAACACAAACAATGTAACAAATGAGAAATGGAAGAGTAATAATTATAAATAGCACACCCACATTATATATCCACACAGTAAATGTTCAATAATACAAAGAATAGCAGTCCATTGTCTGTAGTTAGGTATAGTAACAATACATCTAAAATTAGTTCATAGTTAGTTAGTTAATACTCTTCGCTCCCTGTGGAGCATAGGGCCTCGAAACGAGGCTGATATCGAGGTTTCTGTAGTGGTACTATTTTTTATGAGAGTGAAGTTGCTAGCCTCACGTCTCAACCCCCAACCTGGAGGACCAGGGTGTTCCTCTTAGTCTGTCTCCTACCCCTCGACCAATCCAGCTTGGGTGACCCTGCCAGTAGCAATGCTACCGCCGGCATAGCTCTTGGGGTCAAAGGAGTGCACAAGCCCTCTCCACAAGGTGGGAACACCGTCAGGAGGGAAAATTAGTTCATACATCAGAAAATTTATACATAATTAAATATATTATTAGTTAACAATGCGTGAAGTAGGCAAGAACTCGTCAACAGAATAAAAAACATTAATTGCAAGATACCTTCGTAGATCATTCCAAAACCTGGATGTATTATTTTGGAGATGAACTATATTAGAAGGTAGTACATTAAATACTTTTATTGACGAATAAAGTACACCTTTCTGAATAGCAGAAAGTTTCACAGATGGTATATGAAGTTTATTTTTCTGCCTCGTGTTTATACCATGAAGTGTGTAATTAGTCTGATAGATATCTGGGTTTCCTACTACAAACATCACCATGGCATAAATATACATACTAGGTACAGTGAGTATGTCTAACTTCTTGAAAGCCTCCCTACAGGAGCTCCTATGTCCTAGTCCCAGCATAATCCTTACAACCCTTTTTTGGATCAAGAATACATTTTGCATTGATGCTGAAGTACCCCAAAAAATAATTCCATAACTGACTATAGAATGGAAATATGCGGAACAAAGCATTCGTAATGTTTTTAGATTAAGTGTATAAGATAGTTTCCTCATCATGTAACAGACAAAGCTCAGCCTTTTGGACAGTTTTTCTGAGTGCAATTTCCAATTTAGGTGACTGTCTAGTTGTAGAACTAAGAATCTAACGGATTCAGCAACTGTAAGAAGTTGACCATCATATGTTGTGCTTAAGGGATAAGTAGGTGATTGAGAGGGAATAAATTTAACCATATTTGTCTTATTTAGATCTAGGATTAACTGATTTTTTTTTAAACCAATTGGAAATGCAAGTTAGTATGGAATTTAACTTCAAATTTAATTCATTATAATCACTAGATGAGACAAGTATGCTAGTATCATCTGCAAAATGTATGGTGTTAGAGGATTTGTTAACTATGGATGGAAAGTGTTTTAAGTATAAATTGAACAGCAAAGGACCCAGTACAGATCCTTGTGGTACTCTACATTTAACTACTTCCCAGTCTGATAAATAACGAGGTAGATTAAAAAAATTTAGAGTAACTCTTTGTTTCTTGTTACTCAAGTAAGACTTTAACCAATTCAAGATTGCACCTCTAATCCGATAATATTCCAATTTTGAAAGTAAGAGAGAATGGTTTACACAGTCAAATGCCTTAGTTAGATTCCTGTTACATATTCTTTCTTATTCCAAGCATTAAATATTGTTTCTACAAGCTTAAAAGTGGTGGTTATTGTAGATGCATTGTCTCTAAAACCATGTTGTTCTGGGGCCAGTATGTTATGTTGTGTGAGGTGTCATCGTTTTGGTCTATGAAAGATGAGTAATTCAAAGCGTTTAAAAAAACCTGTCAGTAAGGAAGTGGGTCTATAATTAGATATCTGCCACCTTTGACCCTTTTTAAAATGAGGTTGAACCTCGGCGTACTTTAATCAGTCTGGATAAATACCTATGGCTAGTGATTTATTAAAAATTATAATGAGAGGCTTACTGATATAATCAGCACTTAATTTTAAAATTTTACTGGTTATGCTGTAGTAACCACTCGATTCTTTATTTTTCGTGGAGAAGAATGTACATTTAACCTCTGCATCTGTAATTGGGATATTGATAATTTGGGGAAAACCATCAGGGAAAGCTTCCGTTAGTAAACCAATAGTGGGGTCAAAGTTAAGTTGTGAATTAATTAGACCGTCTACTGTGTTTAAGAAATAGTCATTAAAAGCCCCAGCAGCTTGGGTGAGTGGAACAGTTTTATTACCTAGTTTGAGTTCTAATGGAGTAAAGTTCTCTTTATTTTTTGTTGCTATTTCATTATTTATTATAGACCATGTTGTGTTTGATTTGTTGGTAGATGCAGCTAATAATTCATTAATACATTTCTTTAGCCTCTCTTATTGCTTTCCTTAATTGTTTTGAGTATTGGGCATAATAGGCTTTGAATTTGGAGCTTATGTTGTATTTACTAAGGCTGTATAGCAATTTCTTGTGCTTGCATAATATTCTTATATCTGCAGTAATTGAATGATTACTTTTTGTCGTGCTAGAAATATATTGGGTAGGAAAACAATATTCAAACAATCTTAAAAGGGTATTTAAAAATGTGTTGAAACTATTATTAATATTAGAGCAACATGTTACATTATCCCAGGTTTCACTTGATGTCTCGGTGAAGTTCAGAATTAGTCTCAGTTATTAACCTTTTTTTATAAACTCGATTATTGTTTGATTGGGGTTTGAGGATACTGCTTATAGCAAGAAACTGGGCATCATGGTCAGAAAGCCCATTTATTACATGATAAACTCTAAAGGAATTAATTCTGCAGAAATCAATAAACATGTTACCAATAGTAGCTCTAATGTGTTGGATATTCTCGTAGGGAAATCTACTGTATAAAACATGTTACAAGATTTAACAGCAAAGCTTATTGAAGAATATCATTAGACTCCACTAAAAAGTTAACATTAAAGTCCCCACATATAAACTCAATGCTGGGTTTGTAAGAATGTTTCAGAATGAAGTCAAAATGCTCTAAGAATTGCTTAAAATCACCAGATGGTGCTCTATATATGCATAATATTGTAATAAAATAATTACTAACTTTAATTAGAATTGCATAAACTTCAATAATTTTTTCCTCGCAAAATTTAGACAGATCTAATGAATAATTTTCCAGATTAGTCTGAGTATAGTACATACCTCTATGGCCGCTCGCTTACTGGGATTGTGGGTTCGAAACCCACCTAGGGCATGGATGTCGTGTCTCTTGTGAGTGTTGTGTGTTGTCAGGTAGAGGTCTCTGCAACGAGCTGGTCCCTTGTCCAGAGGAGTCCTACCGAGTGTGGTGTGTCTAAAAAGTGTGTGATCGTGAAGCCTCGAAAAATGAGGCGGCCTAGGCCCCCAAGGGGCTGTCGAGCCATTGGGGGGAAAAAAAAATCATACCCCTCCTCCTGCATGATTATTACGTGAAAAATTAGAGGCTAAGTGATAACCTTCCATGTTAATCAGTAAGAGGTTTTGCTCTGTTATGTAATGTTCAGATAGACAAATTATATGCAGAGTGAGGTTGTGACTAATGAGCATAACAACCCATTTTATATTTCAGGCCTCTTATGTTTTGATGAAATAGTGTTAAGGAGCTGTATGAATTCAGCATGGTCTTTAGGTTCAAATGTTGATTTATACCCATAAAAAATCATCGCTTCTATTTACTGGTCTTTTCCTTCTGTTAGGATGATGGTTCTTCTCTAAAAAAGGGTTATGCATATAGCCATAACTAGAAAGCTTGAAATCAGAGCTGTGGTTTCTGTCACTTGTAGGACAGAGGGTTTCACTACTGGGAAGCTGGTCTTCAGGAAGCGTTGACTGTGGTTCCTTCCAATTCAAAGGAATAATAGAACACTCTGGAGAAAACAGATCTTCAATCCTCTTCACAATTTCTTGGCAAATCGGGGCCTTTCCCGAAGAATTCACGTGGAAACCGTGGTTGGTGAAGTGCCTTCTATCTCCACTCATGTTTTGAACTTGCTCATGTTTGAAATTTTTCACCACTTTATGTAATTTCCTGTTGTAGGCAGTAACTTCCTTATTCACACAAGAAAAATATTCTAGGTCAAAATGGTAGGGAACCTCCTAGATTATAATGTTGGTATTCTTGGTTCTTTTTACAAAATGAGTTAGATGGTGTAGGCCATTATTAGTTTTATTTCCTCCAGCATCCCTGGTTCCACCACAAACTATAACAACGTCATTCCTTGTATAATTCTCTGCCTTAAAAAGTTATGAATTATTCTCGAGCATCATTTAATGTGGCTATCTCCTATAAGCACCATTCTCCATTTTTTGGCAGTGGAAACCTTAGGTGACCTAGAAATTTGTGAAGATTGCAGTGTGTCATTCATTATAAGCTCATTAGCAGGTAGATTGTTTATCAACAGAAATTTATTTATGTAGGTATTGTTGAAACTTCTGATCCTATCAAGGGTCGACCTAATTTTTTATTTTTTCTATTACAAGTATACACTACTGGGATCCACTTATCATTGTTATTATCACCAGCACTAGTTCCACTATATTGAGGGGACGTCCTGGTCATGAATGTATGTGACTTGTTAATATTCTTGATGTCATCTTGAAGAAGGGTGATGATAGATCGCATGGATTTTAACTCCTGAAGAACATTAAGTAGCTGCTTATTCAACAAAACACAATTTACACAGCTAGCACTCATATTACCACAATAGTAGCAGTAGCAGTAGCAGTAGGAATGGTACTAGATGTCATGGACAAGAAGGGCATGAGATTACGTATTCACCATATCACTGTGTTTCAAATAAATGTTGCATCCCATACTGTTGGGTGTATCACACTAGGAGCAGGGATAGTGCAGTTAGTATAGTGACCAGGCTACAGGCTAGGGTCCCAGAGTGGCAGGGAACAAAATTTATCTCTTCTCAAAAGTGCCTGGACCAGCTCTGGGGAGCACCCAGCCACCTCTTCAGTGGATCCTGAGGGTGTTGTTTTCCCATTACTAGTGAAGCTGGAATGCAAAGCAAACTATTTGCCCCCATCTAGTACTGAGGTTAAGAATTCATGGAGCCATACCTCCAGACCCTCATATGCCTCATGGTGTGCATACGGACAACTTTACCTTTACTTTAACAAAATTCGATAAAGAGTACAAATTACAAACCTCATCATTATCCAGTATTCTCCATTCTCTTGTGGGTCCAGTAAACTACTATGTGCTCTATTACCAGTGTATGTTCTTTCTATACCACACCAAATTTCACATCCCAGACAAAATCACTGTTTATCCTGACAGGTATTTGATCATGTGGGCTGTGGAAAAAATATTTTGGGCTGTGGTTATTCTTGCATATTGTTGTTAATAAGCCATTTTGGTTAGAAAGGATATAAAAATTCTCACCTTGGGTTATTGCGGTGGCAATAGAATAGTGAATGATATCACTAAAATTACACTTCAGGTTCTCACTTCCCAGCAGCAAGTGATTTCTCTATTCTCTGCAATATCCACACTAGCTCTGAGGCCCACCCAGCCTCCAGTACAGTGGGTACCAGGGCAAAGTGGCCAAGGTGTAAAGTTGACCACTCACCTCCATGCAATGCCCAGGTTAAGAATGGGTGGCATTACGCCTCTACTGCCCCTATATGCCTTCACGGCTTGGAGAGGGAAAACATTTTTTTTAAACCTTTTCACTGCAGTGGAGATTCATATTGTGTTCTTGTGGATTATGACTGGACATCAGATGATGTGAGACTGAAAAAAGTTTGAGGTGCCTAAGAAAGCACCTTAAACCCAATAACTAGACCCCCATTATTAGGAAATAGGCATTACAATTTTAATGAAAGCACTGGCATTGCAAGAACTACAAAAATGTATTATGATCATCATTATCATCATGTTCAAATGATAAGTAATCAAAAAGTCAATCAAATTGTCATTATGAGACTCCCATCATCACTTTTTAGCCATTTTTTAACTGTATGGCTCATTCCCATAAGTTGCTGCACAGTAGTTTGCCAAAATCTTTTATACATTTGTTTGCTTTAGTTTTATGTTCTTCCTCAGAAAGTACCATCTTATATGTGGAAGATGTTCTTCCAACATAAGCTGTGGTACTGGGTACAGAGTTAAACATGGGCACATGGCTGACATGAACAATGTGAGTCATTGTGGCATCAAACCACATATTATTTAATGGGAACAAAAGATTGAGCATGAGGGATTAGTGAAATATTGGACATTTTACCTATGTGCTATGCCAGTGTGACAATGTATAAGCTAGGGTCCTACACTGCAATGCAAAAAGGTTACCACTGCAATCCTTGATCGAACAAAAAGGGCCTGCATTATTTATAAAGGAATAACATAAGCACTTACTTCAACATCCAATGCCTAGTTTTGACACTAGTGTGATAGGTGACTACCAATATTTCAGAAGATTGTACTCTGTAAATGTATTTGTTGTTTGTATAAAATTGAACATAGCAACTATCAAAGATTATTTATCAAACAAATCTGGCTTACACTTTGCTGTTAAACTGTACATACATACATACATACATACATACATACATATATATATATATATATATATATATATATATATTTCTTAGATCCTAAATCTGTCACAGGACAGCTGGATATGAAACAAGTCATGTTAAAGTAAAACACAAATACACTATACACAAAAACATCACAATCACAAATATACAAGTCAACTACAACAGAAGAAGAATACTTCCACATAGTCACATCATCATATAACAATTTTAGATAATTTTAAAAAAACACTTTATAAGTCTCAAATTTTATAATTTTTAATAGATGTAAACTGTATGTTATAAGTAGGATTAAGATTTATCATTAATAGCAACTTTGCTTGTATTTTGAAATTCATTAATGGAATAAAAACAATGAGTCATTAGGTATCTCCACAGAGGAGGCTTAAATTGTTTTTTTATATTTCTTAAATTTGAAATACTTGAAGGTAAACTATTAAAAATCTTTACAGCAGCATATGAAACACCCTTTTGGAAACATGATAGATTGGCAGTAGGCCTATGAAGCTGTGTCTTATTCCTGGTATTAAGACCATGCACAGTCAGATTTGTTTGAAAACTTCCCAGATTATCCATAACAAATATCATTAGTGAAAATATATATTGACATGGGACAGGCAAGATGTCCAATTTCTTAAACAAACCTCTACATGAGCATCTGGATCTAACACCAGCCAAAATTCTAACTATCCTTTTCTGCAATTTAAATACATTATCTACACCAGCGGAATTTCCCCAAAAAAATCACCCCATATTCCATCACAGAGTGAAAACATCCAAAATAGATCATCCTGAGTGCATCTATATTCATAATGTGGTACATCATCCTAACTGCATAGCATGCAGCACTCAATTTAGGTATAATTCCAAGAACATAAAAAAAACTGTACTATGTAATTGAATGTAAATAAATACTAATTGTAATATGTGGAATAAATCATGGAAGTTTCTTTTGGAAAGGTATATCAAAATAAATTATTAATTCAGCGTAACTCCAGGCAAAATTCAAATTTTATTTGAAATGAAGGCATTAGAACCATTGCTCTGCACGAAGACCACAGTAAGAAATTTCGTGATGCACCTGGCGGTTCATGGGATGTGTTTCATACATGTAACTGTATATATAGAATTCTGTTTGAAGGACAGTAACGACATCTAACTTTCTTATGTGAAGTGCAGTAAAAAGTAAAGTTTCCTTGTACTTATTTAAGCACCCTGCAGTGGTGTATGAGGAGGTGCTGGTATGGATCCACGGTTTGTAACCTCGGTGATGGATGGAGTTACACGCTCGTTTCACACCCAAGTCGCGGTACTCATCACACAGGAGGTTGGATGGACCTATAGCCAGTCTGGACGTTGTGGAGAGAGAGAGAGAGAGAGAGAGAGAGAGAGAGAGAAAAAAAACTCCTGCTTTGCCGGGAATCGAACCCCCTACCCACAGTTGTTCAGACCGTAGCTTAGCTGGCCACACCCATTACAATGGATAACATTACGCCCTTTTACAAGGACATAATATTCTACGCGCAGTTGCCTGAAAGTTGATTTACGTCTCCAACGAGAACATAGCAACACAGTTTGTTTTAATTACGGATGACATTCCTTAATTTTCACTGGTTTTGTAAAAGTATAGGGCTAATAGCATTTTAACCAGTTATGATAAATTTAAGGTTTGATACGCATAACTTGATTATTTGTATGTACAAATATTCGACATCACTTGAAAATTGACGAGCAATAGCGCGTGACTTCTTTCAACTGTGGCATGGGTCTGGGATAAGCCACGTGTGGTTTGTAAGGGTTGGTGATCCTGTGAATTCGGAAGTCAGTACAAATGCGTGTGATAAGGTTATTTGTGACTGCTTGCGTTTTAGTACACATGTAATACTGTACAAGTAAATCCATGATTTAATAAAAGAAGTGGATGAAGTAGGTAATGTGTTCGGGTTTTCGTCTGTCGTCCCTGTAGCAGGGGAGTGACAGGAACAAGAGTAGTGATATGTCCAGTACGCGCTGTTTTCCTTCTGCACATTGTTTTACGATGAAGGCGTTTTCTTTGACGGTAAACGTAATGGTGAGGTGTTTTAGCGTGAAGTTCATCTAGTTTGAATCGTAGGAACAGTGTGATTATCCTTACTTAAAGAGTACAGAAGGAAGGACCAGTTGTTACATAACCAACTAAAATGCCTGAAATAAAGATTACACCCTTGGGTGCTGGACAGGATGTGGGAAGAAGCTGTATTTTACTCTCAATGGGTGGTAAAAATATAATGCTGGATTGTGGCATGCATATGGGATTTAATGATGAGCGCAGATTTCCAGATTTCACTTATATTGCTCCAGAGGGGCCTTTGACAAGTTACGTTGACTGTGTTATAATCTCTCATTTTCATTTGGATCACTGTGGTGCTTTGCCATACTTCACTGAAATGGTTGGTTATACAGGCCCAGTCTATATGACACATCCAACAAAAGCCATTGCGCCTATTCTCTTGGAGGATATGCGTAAAGTAGCTGTTGAGCGAAAAGGGGAGAGTAACTTTTTCACTTCACAGAATATTAAGGACTGCATGAAGAAAGTAGTGGCAGTAACTTTACATCAGTCAGTGATGGTTGATGGACAATTGGAGATAAAAGCATATTATGCAGGCCATGTGTTAGGAGCTGCTATGTTTTGGATCCGTGTTGGCTCTCAGTCTGTTGTGTATACAGGTGACTATAACATGACGCCAGATCGTCATCTTGGAGCTGCTTGGATTGACAAATGTCGCCCAGATCTCCTTATAAGTGAGTCTACATATGCCACGACAATTAGAGATTCCAAACGTTGTAGAGAAAGAGACTTTCTGAAGAAGATACATGAATGTGTGGATCGCGGTGGTAAAGTTTTGATTCCCGTGTTTGCTCTTGGAAGAGCACAAGAATTGTGCATCCTGCTTGAGACATATTGGGAACGAATGAACTTAAAGGTACCTGTCTATTTTGCTGTTGGCCTTACTGAGAAAGCCAATAATTACTACAAGATGTTCATCACGTGGACAAATCAGAAAATACGTAAAACTTTTGTTCAAAGAAATATGTTTGATTTCAAGCATATTAAACCATTTGACAAATCTTATATAGACAACCCAGGGGCAATGGTCGTATTTGCCACACCAGGCATGCTCCATGCCGGCTTGTCACTACAGATATTCAAGAAGTGGGCACCTAATGAAAATAACATGGTGATTATGCCTGGTTTCTGTGTTGTAGGGACTGTTGGCCACAAAGTCCTGAATGGTGCAAAGAAAATAGAATTTGAAAATAGGCAGGTAGTTGAAGTTAAGATGTCAGTGCAGTACATGTCATTTTCAGCACATGCTGATGCCAAGGGAATCATGCAGCTAATTCAGTACTGTGAACCCAAGAATGTTATGCTGGTTCATGGAGAAGCAGCTAAGATGGAGTTTCTAAAAGAGAAGATAAAGAAGGAATTTGATTTAGAGTGCTATATGCCAGCCAATGGTGAAACGTGTATCGTGAATACTTCTATGACGATTCCACTGGACGTTTCACTAAAGCTTCTGAAGGCTGAAGCCCAGAAGAACAACTCGCTACCTCCTGATCCCAAGCGACCACGTGTAATGCATGGTGTGCTGGTCATGAAAGATAATTCCATGTGTCTGATGGATGTTGATGATGCTTGCAAAGAAGCTGGAATTAACAGACATCTTGTTAGATTTACCTCAACATTAAGAATCGAAGACCCTGGGCCTGCAAGCAAAACAGCCGAGAAGTTACTGCAGCTGATTAAAACACGCCTTAAAGACTGTCATGTACAACTTACAGATGGATCAATATCAGTTGAGTCTGTGTTGGTGAAAGTTGAAGGCAGTGAGGATGAACAGAAAAATGTGTATGTGTCTTGGGACAATCAAGATGAAGAACTTGGTAGTTATATACTTGGTCTTCTGAAAACCATGGGACATTAAAATTTAACGTGCTAATTGAGTTTGTAATTCCTGCATTGGTAATAAGACAGAATTGACTTACCAAAACTAGATCATTTAGTGATGTTATTGGAAGATCATCATCATCATACTCCATGATGTTTTTACCTATAACAAAGGCTTCTCCATTCTGGGTGTTCCTCCTTTAGTGTCTGTTTTCGCTCTTTCCTTGTTCATTTTTTGTATCTTACCTTGCTTGGTTTTTCACCTTTACCAAGGTCACAGACAGAAGACCCATAGAAGGTGAGGGTGACAATGCCCAAGACTTAACCCTTTTGCACATTGTGTTGCACTGTATTGAGATTCACCCATTGAACTGCTTTTTGTGGCCTTGGTTTTCTAAATTTTGATACCTGGATATGAACAAACAGCACAAAGTTGTGTTATGACTAGCCAGAATATGTCCATGTTTTATTGCATGAAGATTGAGTATGCCGTTATGTAAGCTGCTGTATTAATTACATTAGGGGCCAGTAACATTATATAAAATTTACATTCATTGACAGTTTAGAGGGGCTGGCACAGTTAGAATGGTTTGTTATATCTTACTCCATGCAAAGGAGCCCATATTGTGGGGCTGATAATTTTGTAGGTGTTGAGGAATTGTCCCACCTTCATGGAACCCACCATATTACCTCATCCTGAAACAGCTGAACCCTCCACTTCCTCACATTCAATGTCCTTGAAATCAGTTATAATATTAACCCTCCTGTTTACACCTAGGTCTCACAAATGGTCTCATCCATTCACATTATTTGATTAAAATGTATCCATTTTGAATTTCTCCATGCATGCCAGCTGCACCACATATCATCACTGATTTGTTCATTGCACTATTGGAGAAGAATGCAAATTCAGAAACTCTTCATTACGCAGTTTTCTCCAACCTTTTACTTCCTCTGTCTTTGATGCAACTGTGGTAACTGTAAGTCAGTGAATCTTAAATTTAGCAACAGGCATGCATGGTCACTGTATTGTAAACTTATTTGTGAAATTGGTGAGTTTGTGTAATTCAGTTGTCAGTTGCCATTTTTTATTGCCAGATTTTCCAGCATAGGGAAGTGACCAGTTGGTTTTTTTTTTTTTTTTTTTTTTTTTCGTGTAGTTGCTCTGCAGTGTCTCATCAGCAGACCTGCTTCCAGGGCATTTTTATCATCTGTCTGGAATTTGTAGGCATTGGTGTGGCTGAATCATTGTAAACCAACTTCAGTCATACCTCTGGATATCATGCTGCATATTGAAATGACAACTGATTTGTATTTTAAATTATTTTGGCAACTCTTTCTCAGAGCTGTTACATTTATGAACTGAAGTTTTTTTACATAAGTGCACATAATGCTTAATATAATGAGTCTGTTTATCACCAAGAAATACCATTTCAGTATATGAAGTGTATTTCCTGTAAGTCTTGCAGTGATCAGAACATATTAGTAATAGGTGGTGTGTCATGTTTGTTTAAACATGTCTCCTAAACACATTTCTTCTGTATAAAACAAGTTCATAACCAGCAAATTGCACATATTAGAATAGAAAACACTCCTACATGTTCTGGCTATTGTCTTTAGCCATCTTCAGGGACTGTCAATACTACGTGGGACGTTCAAATTTAAACGATAATTCATTTATAAAAATTTTATTCATAACAAAATGGAAAAGTCTTACACACTACTTTTCAGTGTAGTCCCTGTTGACTTCCATACACTTGTGTCAACGTTCTGGAAGCTTCTTAATTCCAATTTCAAAGAAGGTTTTCGGTTGCTCGTGTATCCAACTTTTCACAGCTGCAATGACCTCATCATTATTCCGGAATCTCTTTGCCTCCTCAAACTCCCTTCATTGGTCCAAACAAATGATAATCAGATGGAGCTAAGTCTGTACTGTAAGGTGGATGAGGCAGGGCATCCCACTTCAGTTTCAGTGGAGTTGCCATCATTAAAGCCGCAGTGTGAGGATGAGCGTTGTCTTGGAGGAAGAAAACTGAATCCTGCCTCTTTCTTCACTTTGAGCGAATTGCCGGCTTCACTTTTTCATTCAGGAGAGTTGCATAGTACTGTGCATTGATGGTCTTTTGACCAGTGAGAAAGTCCAGGTGAATGATACCCTTGGAATCCCAGAACACAGTAGCCATGATCTTCCCCACTGAAAAAATTGCTTTCCCCTTTTTTTGGGGGTGGAGAATGGGTGTGTTTGCACTGCTTGCTTGCTCTTTTTGATTCAGGAGTGAAGTAGTGGACCCAGGTCTCATCACAGGTCACAGATGAGTCCAAAAATTCGGCTCCTTCTCTCTCTTATCTTTGCAAAAGTTGAATAAAGGGCACTAAACATCTTTCCCTGTGCTCCGGTGACAGGAGCCATGGGACCCACCTTGCACTCACTCTACTGACTTTTAACTCGTGCAGAATTTCTTCAACACTCCCTACACTAATTCCTATTTCCTGTAACAGTTCAAGAACAGTTATGCGACAATTAGCCCGAATAAGTTCACCAATTTTCAAAATGTCTGGATTGACAGAAAGTTCTTGGTCGCCGAGTGTAAGGTTCATTTTCAACATGGTCTTGTCCTTCTCGAAATGATTTTGCCCAACTGAACATCCTTGGCTGTGACGAACATTCATCCCCAAACTGTGCTTGAAGCCTGGTAAAGATTTCAGAAGGAATGACACCTTTCTTTGTGAGAAATTTGATAATTATACGCTGCGCAACACTGCTGGGTACTGCTTGCACTGCCATCTTGATTGCACCTGATGGTTGAGGCGGAGAGGGATCCAACTAGTGTGGGTTGCAAGTTTAAACATGTCATAACTTGTCAGTGCAAGCACGTTCATAAAAGTTGATTTGTGCTCGAAAGGGAACTAAATTCTTGTTTAAATTTGAACGGCCTAGGTAAAAGATGTGTACAGCATTGTTATACACCTTTGTCATATGTAGATGTTACAACATATAATGGCAGCAGACCATTAAAACATGTAATGTACAGTGTTATACAAAAATTGTGTTAAAATTCTTATATTACAAGGTGGTTATTGAAATCTTCTGCATCCAAACATCTTGAGATGGTAAAAACTCTTCGAATGAAATTGAGTGTAAGTCCTGCATATTGCCACTGTTTACACCATGAAGGATCAGTCTGTACTAATCTTTCATGGTGAAAACACAGAGTGGCAATATACAGAATTTCCCAATTTCATTTGTTGAAGAGTTTTTACCGCCTCAAGATGTTTGGATGCAGAAGATTTAAGTAACTATATAATACTGTACATAGATGTTGTAATGGTCTGCTGCCATTACACATTTTACCATTTACATATGACAGAGCTGTATAACGACGCTGTATATGTCTTTTAGTGTTGATACTCCCTGAAGATGGCTAAAGACAATTGCCGAAACATGTAGCAGTGTTTTCTGTTCTTAATATGTGCAATTTGTTGGTTATAAACTTGTTTTATGCTTGTCAATTGCACGGAAGATGTACAAAATTAACATTTGTACTGATTAAATTGGGAGAAAAAGAAGAAGGATAAGAAGAGGTGACTCTTTCACTGTATATTTTTGTCGATTACAGCTCATTTGTACCTTGTTCTGCTATGTGCTTCGATACTGCCATACCATCATCAGGCATGTGTGTCAAGTTTACTTATTGCATTGCCTGTTCAATGTTAAGACTGATTGCTATTAAAATTAAAATTGCAATTAAAATTTTAATTTTAATAGTAATCAGTTTCAACAATGTGCAAGCAGTGTAATAAGTAGATTTGACATGCACAACAGATGATGGTATGGCCATACCAAAGTGGAACAGGGTACAAACAAGCAGTAATCAACTGACATAAACAGTGAAGTGTAGTGACTAATGCAACATGACATATTTAGTTCCAAACGTGACTGTGTCAGCTGTTTTTATAATGCAAGCCACACAAATTGCTGCAGCCCACATATTCTCATTTTGGGCAGGAAGTATTGGTTGTATACATTGAAGCATATATTGCATAATAGGATACGTGTCTGCTCACTTACATAAATCATTTCTGAACGAGTGGCCATGCAGTCCAAACTAAAAGTTTGCTAGAATGTGCCCTTCACCAGAATATTCATATGTATGAAAACTTCATCTCATAAGGAATGGGTGCACAACATATAATATTTGATTAACATCTGCATGTTGTATTCTAGACATGAGAAGGGGTTTTGATGGTAAAATATGAACAGGCAACTTGACATCTTGTTAAGTTTTTATCTCTGATTACATCAAAATTTCTGAAGCAGTGTCACTTCACTTTGCATATGTTGTAACTGCAGATTGAAATAATGTCATGATGAAGTATTTGATTCACTTGTAGGTTATTGCTCCTGCAACTGGAGATGTTGATGGAAATGTGCTATTAAATTGGGAATCAGAAATGATATGGAAGGAGACAGTATTGGACAGTGTAGTTATTTTGAGGGTCTGTAGAGATCCACAAAATTGTGAATGTGAATTCTCTGTGATAGGGCACCTAGGCATGCCAACCACTACACTGTAATGTGCCACATTGAGGCAAAAAAGTCTGTATGCTATGAAGGCACATGGGAACAGAAGTAGAGTTCCATATGTATTCTTTGGTAAATGTTGAGGAAGGTTATATCTGTTCTAAAAAACACTTCATATGCAGTTTGAGTTCTGACCTGCATGAATCATGAATTTCACTTCAATGATTGTAATGTGAATTTTGGAAACACTTTTTAAGCCGTAAAATTCAGAAATACTGTTATAAATTAAGTTTTTAACCTATGAAGAATGATGTAAGAACTGTAATGTTATGGAATTTCAAGCTGATGCCATAAGGTAGGCACTTTGTTGATATGTGAAGGTCACAATACTGTTATGACATAACTTGGAATACAAGATATTTGTTGATGGCCAGATACTTAGGAATTTGTAATGTTTAGACTGAGGTCAAACTGTATGACATACCATCAGCAAGGATAGCTATTGCTTGAGGAACAACAACCTGATGTGGTGAAATAGGGTTGGAAAAAACAACATATACGGTATAAAAAGTTAGGAAGTTGGATAGTTGTGTGTGTATAAAGAGAATCATTAAGAATGTTACTACCTCGAGGTGACATGCTGTTACAGTCATGAGGCCCAGAATGATGACTGGCAGTCCACATCATTGTGTTATATCTCAAGGGCAGGAGGGTGTTTCTGAACTGACCGAGGTCTATGGTGATTCTGAACAGTGAGGTAGGAAGAACTAAGGAATTGTTAGCTTATGAAGTGTTAGTAACCTTGCTCCTTAATTTAATGGTGTAATACTTTTTTGTAATATATTGTATTGGAATTAACTTCATTTATGGTTACTCTTTATGAACCCCATGCCTTTGAGCCTAGAATAAGGAAAATTGAAGGGTCTGATCTCACGCAGTCCCTGTATTATTAATTTCTTTACGTGAGATGGTGGCACGCTACCGGATCGGGTCCCAGGACCCTTGGGTGCAAGAGCCTGATTCTTACCATATAGACGCAAAGGTCATGCTACAGAACCAACAGAGTACTGGAGGTTTGGACTCAGTGCGCCACAATGATGACAGTTACATCAAAATCCAAACATGTTTCTTAAAACTCAAAACAAACAGAGTATGTGCATAACGAAACACAGTTTATTAACACGTGCTACCTTGATTTTAAACATTTTTACGCATTAATTTAACATAGCAACGCAGGAAGATGGTTTATTAAATTTACAACTACCTAGCTTCTGGGATGGCCAACATTTAGTGTTCAAAAACAAAGTTAAAAGGTTCACAACTTTCGGAAACTGCACCTGCTTCCTACATACATACCCTACCACCAGCAGGTACTTGATTTATCTTGCTACAGCTAACCTAAATTTCATCCCTTACGCGGAAAGATAGTAAAATACCAGAGTGACTGCATATCACAGCTGCATAGATGCCAACGAATAGTACTGATGAAGAAAGTCTGTGATGGGGTGTAGACTGGTAAATAGTTATCGACGTTTCGGAGGAGTTTTCCGCCCCCATTTTCAGGGTCCAAGAAATCTTAAACCTCGCACAATAGCACTGAGTTGCCTACCTGCATTGTAGATGATCCGTGATTGGGCCTGTTAGACCACGGATCGCATTACATCGAGCTAGGCAGACCCATGACTCCAGTCACTTATTATTGTTATTGGGCGGTTGAAATTACTGAGTGGATTTATGTTCCTTGTACCGTCGCAGTCAAAAAGCAGTGTACTGGATGTGTATATTGTTTTTTATTCATGTGATTTCCGCAGTCCCTCCAATTTCGTCTTTTATGTACATAGTTATGATTGCATCTAATCCGTCTGGGTTGTTATTAAAGTCAATTATTAGCATTAATGGATCGTCTGTGTTTCTACCTACACATGTTATCTGTTTTATGTAGGTGCAGTACAGATAAGATTTATAGAGAGTCTTGCGTTGTGGGCGTGACCGGTGCGACGTGTCACATGTCTTTGAAATGTGAATTCTGAACCGGGTGCTTTTGAGTCTTTGAAACGTTTTACATTTGTAAGTAATTACTTAATAGGTACATACTACTGATGGTTACAGAAGACAATTCTAAGGGAGCTATCTCCCCAGAAGTTAGTGACGTTGAGGCTTGTCCACCAGAGGATGAGCAGGCACGCAGGGATTCTGCGGGACAAAGGTATGGAAGCAATGTACCACAGAAACTGATAGCTAGGCCAGTTCTTTTCCTTATATGGACCAAAGTTTATGAATGAAAAGTAAAGCGCTTAATGCTTAGGATGGTTTTTGGAACTGACACAATGTCATGTTACATTATGTTTTTTAAAACCATATTTTTTGAATGTTTGGTTATGTTTGGTGTGGTTTTGTTGGGTTTAGGCGAATAAAAGCTTAGTTACATCCGTTTACTGTTCCCCGTCTTGCGAATAAGAAATAAAGTCACCGACGTGTATTGCGGAACAACTTCATAATAATGTGGTCATTTGCTGCTGCTGCTGAGTTCTAATAGGCGTTCTTTACGAAGTTGAAAAAGCCTTTACGTGTGGAGCACTTGCGTCCATTCTTTCTGACCTAGTATCAGCGACCAAAACGTTTGTCGGATTTTCACGACATATTGCATGGGAGTTCGTGAAAATTACTCAGTCATATTTTACTGAAGAGTGAAAATTATTTTGTACGTTACCTTCCATAGTTGTTGACCGATTTGATTGAAATTTGGTATAGAAGATCTCTAGTTAATGCCGTTGAGCAGTTGCGAGTTCGTGGAAGTCGGTGCAGTGAAAACCATAGGTTACGCTGGGGGCTTGAGTGAAAATTTTGCCTGTATTCTCAACATTTTTCGTCCGATTTGGGTAAAAGTCGGTACATGAGATGTCCACAGAAATATATCGAGTTTTTTTAGTTTTGGCAACCCCGACGCCCTGAGAGCCATACTTTCGTTAGGACGTTACTGTATTTGTGTGCTTTCCGCATTTGTTGGCATATTTGGGTGCATTTCCCAATAAGATATGTGTTCATAATGTTGTTGAGCATTTATGAGCCGTGAAAATCGGGACAAGGAAGACCGTACGTTCCTTTTGGGCGTAAATGAGATTGCATTCATGCGTGTACCGTAAAAACGAATGACATTTCTAAAGTAAATAACGCCGTGGTAGAGTTTGTGTACTACGGCACGTAGTACAGTATTTGCAGTCTCGTTTGATGGTACCAGTTATAACACAAACCATTCCAACATATCTGATGCAACTGTGAAAGTATATTCGTACCTTGAAAAATCTCTGTTCCTGTCAGTAAAATCATGAAAAATTCAGTGTAAGGAAGAAAAGTGGCAATAGACCGTGGCGTAGATAACCATTCGGCCCCGCCTGGCCGATTCGATAGCCGGGGGGCACCTATAATTAATAGCGAAGTTACCCGCAGATCTTGTAACAGGGATCCAGAATACTGCCCTCTACCAGAAGAATGGAATCCAGTCTAAATGTACTCGCAACGGAGGTTAGGATTCTGGACGTTTGGAGTGCCCCTGTTCCACGGGGTCGATTCGATAGCTGGGGGGCCCCCTATAATTAGTAGGGAAGGTAACCCGCAGATCTCGTTACAGGGATCCAGAATATTGCCCTCTGCTAGAAGAGTGGAGTCCAGTCTAAACGAACTCACAGCAAATGTTAGTATTCTGGATGTTTTGGGTGCCCCTGTTCCACGGGGTCTGTGGAGGGCTTATCTACGCTATTGGTACTAGGTGTGATCCATCTAACATTCCTAGCCTGTTTGTGCTGTTAAGAAATAAATAGCCTTAGAAAATGCTTTACTTCACATTGCACCATATTCACAAATTATGAACTGGCACAAATTTAAATGTAAATGCTTTTCAGTATATGAGGTGCTGAAAAATGTGGCGCTGGATATATTTCAAATGATTTTTCTGAAGTTGTTATAAAGAAGTTTTTCAGAATGTTAGGAGACATGCTTATGTAAACCCACACAGCTGTGACAGCCTTCTGACATGTTTCATTTTTCTGCTGTGGATCTTGATGAAAGAGTCATATTTTGACATGTATGTTTGAATGTAGGACAATGAACTGGGTCTTATTGCAGCTTGATCATTCCAAATGCTGGAAGTGGTACGGTTAGACATGGTCCATATCGAGCTTATGTCCGTGCTTCACCACAGTATATTCCTGGTCATGGTGTCAGGAAGTACAAACCTGCACTTAAGAACCTGATACCTGTTCGCAAGAAAGCCAGGTTTGTATAAATATAATGTGAGTAAACTAATTTTTGTGTCTTTTAAAGAAGGCATTCTCAAACCTTTTTTGTCTATAGAACCATTCAGACAAGAAATACAGGTAGAAACCAAAAACAGTGCAAGGCAGCACAACACTAATAAGAAAGTGAAGTCAGTAATTTTTGTTTTATCATGGTGCACCATGTTTTTCTGCAAATGAGATCAGCAGTTTGCTCAAAATTCTGTTGAGGAGGACAGCTACAGTGGCCTGTTGCTTTGGGTTTTAGAGGTGACTTCAAAAGTTGTATTAAGTTGTTCAAAGCTGTATTAAACACACAGTATTTCAGGGTGTATTAGTGATAGTAAGAAAATAAACTATAAGACAGCTTGTAGTAACATGTTTGTTCCACATGTTGTGTTTAAAATGTGGGGGGGGGGGGGGGGGACACTGACATACTGTCTGTGGATTCATAAGCCTGTCCTTTTGTATACATATATCTTTTCATTTCTTCAGTTTTATCCATCTTTGATCTGATATGTAGGTGACAAGAACCATGTCTTACACAGCACAAAAATGATGTACTTCCACTGTAGGTACATTGCTTGGCAACCATTTACACAGAGAGTGATATTGTGTGGTATTGTGGTGGTAAGTAATGCAGGTATTTGCTGTTGCATTCTTTTCCATTTTTGATGCCCTTGTTTATATAGAGGCATAGTATTTCCATAATAAATTGACCATTTGTTATTTTAATGTATTTGATTTGGATAGACATGTTTGCTAATTTGTTTTCAAATTATATGTGCTGAGAAATTAGGCTGCTGAAGAAACTAAGCATCTGACACATGCCTCTGTAGGCCTGCACATTCACTGAACTGAGTGTGGTACAACCTGCAGGTGCCGAGATTCTGATTTTGTCCTTGTCTGTTTCACTTGCAGGCAGAGGGACATGATAGCTGTTGACAGTGCTGGATTCTTGTCCTTCATCTCATTTTCTTGGATGTCTAAATATATGTATAAAGCCTACAAAACAGGACTGAAAGCAGAGGATATTCCTGAAGGTTCGCCCCTGGATTCTTGTGATCTTAATGCTCAAAGGTATACCAGAGTTTTAAATATGTGTAGTAGGTTGTATATACCTATGGTTTAAAGCTGAAAATGTCAGTTGCTGCAGTTTGTCTCATTCTTTGTTCACGTGGTAATTAGTAAAAGCTGCAGATATGGTAGAGTGATTAAGATGGAAAAGATTTCATCTGTTCTCTGTTTGCATAGTAATCAGTAAAAGCTTCAAAAGTGATTAAATTTGGAATTTCTGAGTAGTCTCTTCACCACATTTTATTGTTAAAGAGTAGGTACAAAAATTCTGGTGTTCTGGGACATGATGCCATATAGGTTGTAAATAGTTTGCAATGATTCTTGGACTGCATTGAAGATTGAGGTGGCAAGCAGTGCCTGTTTATGAGTCTATGTGGCATCATCTCACTTAAGAGTTGGATCTTCATGGTGGCCTACACTGCTGTGAGAACCTCAAATCTTTGAGTCAAGATATGTTATTGTATTCCATATTAACCCTTTGGCACAATAATTAAATGCCTGGCGGGGGCTGCAGAAGACGGGAATTTAAATGAGATCTGCATAAGGGAGGCCATTAACCTGTTACGGACAAATGGGAAAACACTGCCTCAGGAATTTAAATGCCCTCAACAGCCAAAAGGGAAAACATTGTTCCGCAATGCCATGTCGTTTTTAAAATTTTCTGCATTTATAATTACACATCTCTTTCACAATAGTTGCCTAAAAGGCTTGTATAGGCATAAAAGATTGTGTGAAATTTAATTATAGTTAAAATTGTCACCAATGAGGTTTAATTTTTCTTACTAACAGCATTACGAGTTTTCCAGCAGTCACGAATTATTTACAGACATCTCCAGGCAGTAGTTCTTATTTTTTTCTCGAATTAGCAAAGTGACGTAAATACACACACATAAAGGACCTTCTGACAAGTCTCTGTTCCTTAATAATACCCTTCCCGTAAAATCCACACCCCCTTCACCCCCAATATTTAATCAAGGAAACGCTACTGAAAAAATATCAATTCAGTATTTACAATGGTAATATTTACGTACATTAATGTGGTCCGCCTTTCCATTTTAGTGTCAGTTGGTCCTCAGAAATGCTGGTTGGTGTGATGTACCTCAAAACATGGGGTAGCACACAACCTTATGTCGCATTCTCGACACTTTGATTTCATTCTTTTTTCTTTCTTTTTGACAGAACACGCACGGTACCAAATTCTCTTACACTGCATAAGCCAGTGTCTGACTCTGATCGTGATTCAAGTGTGCACTGCCTGGCCTGTTGCATGTTATTACTGTGCTAGAGAATGGACTGAACTGTTGCATTGAAGACAGACATAAGCATGAACTTCAAATTCAAAAAAGTTACCAAGAAATCCTTACAGCAGAATAAAGAATATTTGCCTCTGGTCCCATATTGCACTAACCAGAGCAATGAATGCCTGTATGCATTCCTCTCTTCTCCCACTTATTGTATATGAATTAATTTGCCTCAGTACCCAGATAAGCCAGCACTACCACGAAACCTAAACATCATTGTAAGATTTAAACCTAAACAACATCTGAGGAAATACGACATGTACAGTTGGCTCCAAATTTTATAGCACAGGGTCTCCACTTACAGCAGGAGCTAGTTGTTAAGTATAAATCTAGAAAATGAAGCTTAAAGTGAAAAATAAACAAAATAAAAAGTGACATTCAATTAAGCTGCGTATAAATTGGTGGATTTTCTTGAAACTTGCGTAACAGGTAGATGGATTCATTCTTAAGTGTGTACTTTGTATTTGAAGTTTTTATCTTTATAAATGTATGAAATACAATGAATAATATCAGCAGGTGCGAAAACGGGCATTGAAAGCAAAAAGAACCCCGTCCATCAGTGGCTACTTTGGGATTTAAATCTCTCATACTTTAAACGTTAAATGCCATGACCTGAACCTGACATTCATTTTGAGCATCACATTGCTTGATGTGTATGTCTGATGTTAGGCACCAAAGTGTTAAAGAGGATTTTTTAGCTACAAAAGGAATTCACTGTTTATGAACAGTAGTTTCTGTTAATGCTGTGTAACTAAATAATGCATTTGTGTTAGTGCAGGCTTGAATTGCTGTGGCAGGAGGAAGTTAGTCGCAAGGGGCCAAAGAGAGCTTCTTTTGGTTCTGTGGTGTGGAGATTTGTCAGGACTCGCATCCTTGTGTCCAGCATTGTGTTCTCATTTAGCCTTGCAATGGGGTTTATTGGCCTGGTATGTGGACTGAACATTTTTTTATAATTACTGTGAAAGGATGATTATGAGAGTCCAGTTGTCGCAGTCACACAAAATTACTGTATACATCCACACTTGCATGATACTGAGTCAGTGTGGAGTGCCTTTTTGATTGAAACATGTAGTTTACTGGTGAAGTCAGTGATGTGCAGCGTCCCTTGGGCAGGGTCCTCAAGATGGATTCACACAAGTATGGAAAATCAGAAACAGTAACCAGTATTTTGCAAGTGTGTGTTTGGACCTTGAAATTCTTCTCATTGTGAGCTGTATTTGTTACCACTGCAAGCTGGATTTGTTTGACCCAGGTTTATAAATGTGTCTCAAAGTTTTGTCATTAATCATTTGTTAGATAGGCTTTCATTGAAATTTCGTATCTGGTAATTGTCTGCAGACACCTTTTGGTTCTCCCTTGCACATAAGAAATGTTATGTTGAAAATCATTAAATATTTCAGTGTACTTGTTTATTAGTTATTTCCATCACATGATACTAATGTGTTAAGTTCTGTTTTGGCCTGTAGACAGTCTTCATGCGGAAACTATTGCAGTACTCGGAGGATGAGAATGGAGATACAGTTAAGGGTGTGATGTGGGCAATATGCCTCACACTTGCTGAATTTCTGCGTGCACTCTTCTTTTCTTGGAACTGGGCACTTAACTACAGGTAACAGCACATCTGAAAATTAATTTAAATTAATTTCTTTAACCCTCAAAACGATCATATGTATTCCTGGAATTACCATTTAGAGTAACTTCTTTCTCAGAAAAATAAACACACGATTTTCATTTTCACTGTGTTGTGAATTATGACACCATGTATTATTGTAGGTTGTTACCAATGTTTCGGATGACTTTTATTCCCCATTTTCAGGCTAGAAGTTCTGTATTGTTGGTAACCATGTTGGTTTCTACACAGCATCATAACTCAGAAGACCACAATATAAATTTTTACCACTGTGAAAACCTCAGATCTTAACCTTTATCCTATCAGGATGGGTACTTAAATTTATTTGAATAGAAAAAGATAAAATTATGAAATAAATTATGTTTTGTAGATTATGCAGCATGTCATAAAAATGCAGGAAATTTCCTTGTTGCCTAAGTATATAAATTTCATTTCTAGGAGTGTTTTCCTACATGCATTCACATATGCGAACACAGATCTTTGAAAGGTTAAGTGAATCTATTCTTGTTGTTTGTTGCTGCAGGGCTTATTCAGAAAGTGATTTCTGCTTATCTCATGTTATGGAAGATTTCTTTCAGAAGTTGGCGGTATGCTATGTGTACATTTCTGTGGTTTTCAATGCAAATCTCAGCACATTAAAATTAGGTGAAACGATAGTGTTGTTGAGAATGTCTTTTGTTGTTAACTTAAGTTTCTTTGAAAGATCAATTAAAATTCTCCTGAATCTAGCTTGCATCCCTTACTAGCTCCATCTGACGTCTGGTTGTCCAGAAACACGAAACATTCAGTTCAAGGGACTTAATGTGAATTAATGAATGAATGGACAAATGAATGAATGAATATATGAATGAAGTGGAGTGATAGACTGAGTGAATGAAAGATTCAATCAGTCAATCAATTAATCAGTCAGTCAGTTAACGAATAAGTTAATCAATAATTGTGCTGTACCAGTAATAGCCATTATGGAAATATAGTGCTAAAGAATAATTCCCCAAAATGTGTACAGTCTAACACAGATGTCAAAAAATGTATTCATCTGGTCACCAGTAGCAACTGAAGAATTTGTGTATTGAGCACCACTCTCAAATTTGGTGTCTGGGAGTTTACTTAGGGCTTAAGGCTGGCTGGAACATTTGCTTGTGAGCAAGTGTGTTGTGCTGTGTCTTACAGAGGTAGTTCAGAGAATGTGTTCTGTGTACCATCAGCATGCTCCTATCCAGAACAGTATGTCCATATTCTTTTTCATTCAGTGTAGCAAGACAATTTTCAAGCTTGGCACTTTCAGACTTTACTAAGTTTTGCAAAGTCAGCTGACAGGAGTCATTAACCAACCATAGCAAAATGTCAGAAAATACTGATCCATATGTTACTTCAAACCATATTTCTCCGCCTTGTAAATGTATGAAAATTCTTTCATCCCTGGGTGAGTTGTGTTACTGACATGCACATATATAGAGAGAAGGGAGCTCTGATGAAGGCTATGCACTGTTTGTTTGCTCTGTTTATAGTAAAATGGAAGTTGCTTTTGAATGCTCTTCTTTAATTTATGCATTTGTGAAACTTATGCTTGCTTGACACCCTTTAGTAAAGAACTCCTGTTATGAGTTTTATGAAAATGTGACAAATGGTTTACTCACTCATACTAAGTCACAGACAGACGGACAGACAGAGGGCTGAACGGACTTGGTCTTCACATACAACATTCTTTTACTTCATAAAGGACATTTCAAAATTGGAAAACATTATTCTGTAGTAATTTCTTATGTAATTTAGTGTTACAAGTATAGGGGTTGTCACTGTTTGCAGTTTTGCTGTCAGTGTTTTAGATTTTATGAAAACAAGAGTATTGAAAGTGTGTTTGTCCTGTCACTACCTTTGTTTGCTACAGGATGAATTACTGCTGTAGGTTCTCCTTTCAATTAAGTGATGGTAATGAGATTACTTTTTGATATGCAGGACTGCAATAAGATTGCGCTCAGCTTGTCTTGCTGTGTTGTACAGGAAGGTGATTCGACTCAATGGCCTTGGTGGAAAATCTACTGGAGAAGTAAGTATGGTGCTTATTTATGTCACTGACAGATTCTGAAGGTTTAACACTACTAATACCAGGGCTTGCCATTGGATGTGATCCTGACCAGTTCCACCTACCTCCCGTCCGCATAACCTCTGTCCCTAGGATTTATGTTCTTAATTAATGAAGTCAGTTTTTATTCAGTAACCAACAAATGCACAAACATAAACTACTTTATAGTTTTTATTAATATCGATGCATTCCCCTACACGTGTTTCGGTCCGCAGACCATCTTCAGGGGGTAACAAGCTACTACACTTCACATCGCATGTTAAAAGGGCCCGAAGAACACACTTGTCTCAGAAGTAAGTTATAAAACATTTGAATTTGTAAAATATGTAAAACTGTATAGTAACTTATAATTTTATCGTATAAGTTAAAGTCAAAATTTAAAATAGCAGCGTTGTCACTTGATGCACAGAATCATGGTATTGTATATGCTGGTGATTATAAGCTGTAATATGAATAAAAATATATATAGTTAGAAAATATTCTGTCTGTATCGATTATTTATCATATAAACAGATTAATTTTAATTTTAATTTTGCATGAATGACGTACCGTGTTGTTATGCGTGCTGTTTTGTGGAGTGGTACAAGCTGAATGTTGTCTGGTGGACTTTGTTATGGGGGTGTATCGGGTTCTGGAGGTTGTGTAATAGTAGGGGTAGGTGGGGTGAGGTTGATGAACTGGAATAGTGGGTTTTCTTCTGCTACGCATTGTTCGCTAATCAATAAATGTTGCCTGTGATATAGCTGTATATATAGATTTTCAGTTATGTTCATGTGCCAACCTTTCTTGCATGTTTTTATCAACTGCATACTATCCTGTATTGGAGCATATTCACGTTGGTTATTCAAGATATGTAGAGCATATGCTGGTTTTGGTTCATTGGTTTTGATAAATCTAGTGTGTTCTATATATCTTGTCAGCACGCGTAACAACACGGTACGTCATTCATGCAAAATTAAAATTAAAATTAAAATTAATCTGTTTATTTGATAAATAATCGATACAGACAGAATATTTTCTAACTATATATATTTTTTATTGATATTACAGCTTATAATCACCAGCATATACAATACCATGATTCTGTGCATCAAGTGACAACGCTGCTATTTTAAATTTTGACTTTAACTTATACGATAAAATTATAAGTTACTATACAGTTTTACATATTTTACAAATTCAAATATTTTATAACTTACTTCTGAGACAAGTGTGTTCTTTGGCACATTAAACATGCGATGTGAAGTGTAGCAGCTTGTTACCCCCTGAAGATGGTCTGCGGACCGAAACACGTGTAGGGGAATGCATCGATTATTAATAAAAACTATAAAGTAGTTTATGTTTGTGCATTTGTTGGTTACTGAATAATAAGTGAAAATGCACGGTGAAAGCAATATAAAATTTAATGAAGTCGGTGTTAGCAGAACAAGTTTAACACCACTAATATCAAAGCCCGCCATTAAACATGATCCTGAGCCAGTTCCATCCACCTCCCAGTCTCACAACCTGTTCACTTAAGATCCATCACACTAATTAACTAACGTGCTGGTAGAAAAATGTGATATCTTAGTGTGTCATTGCACACAATCCTGAACCAGTTCCATCCATCTGCCATTGTACAACGTATTCCCTAAGATCCATCTTACTAATTAATTAGCTGGCTGGTAGCAGAACCTGGAGATTTATAAATGCTAATATTAAAGCCCAAAGCTGGTTTTATAAATAGTTTTAATGATACATATGGTCAGTATTGAACATAACTCTGGTCCAAGGTTTTGAAAAGAGTTTAAGGATCTTTTATTGGAAAATCATAGTTCATTATAAGCAGCAAGCTAACACTTGTGTGAAGCTCAGTAGTTAGTGTCATATTAAGTGCCGTTGAAAATGATGCAGTGAGTGAAAAATGTTGGGATATTGTGAGAAGTAATACAGCGTGTTTCAGTGTTGTATTTGATGGTTATTAATTAAAGTTATGAAGGTCTGTTCTAAGCTTAATTTTAACTAACGACAAACACCAGCCAGGTGACAGTCTTAGAAACTGTTGTATCAGAACTTCATGCTTTTGACACTCTTGCTAATATCCCAATGATATATGGCTTTTAGATCAACTTTGTTGATTGTTTCTTAATTTGGGACCCCACGTGGTAATTGACATTGTGACTTGACACCAGAATTTCCAGACTGTTTACTGGATCTTGCCTCGTAATGTCTAGAGCCAACAGTTACGCTCCTTCTGATTGAAGATCTATTAATTGCAAAAACTGAAACACTGTGCCCTTGCTTGTGCTGATGCTGCCACCAGATATGCTACATGTCAGTTACTGACATGTAGCATATCTGGAGCAGATGCAGTGTCTGAGGAAATTATGTTGACATGTCTTGATTCTAGACATTTAATTTCATTGCAAAAATTTAAAATATTTTACAGATATCTGTAGTGTTCATTGGCATTCTAGACAATTCTGGGGAATTCTGTAATCCAACATGTCATGCACAACATTCCAGAAATGAAAAAAAAAAAAAGCCATGTCCTGTGTGATAACAACAGGAGTTCACATAAGTTTTGTTGGCTTTAGCCCCTGTGAATGTTACTGAGCTTTGACTCAAATTTGCACCCCCCATCCTTTTGTTTTGTATTTTTCTTGTAAGGATTCTGTTCTTTGTATGTGTGTTGCTGCATTGCTGGGTAAGTGGTTTCTGATGTTTCAAAGGATGAAGGAATGCATCATCTTCAGCTTCGGTCCATGAACAATTTGTCGCATCCCAGAAGACCGGAATCCCCAATTATGCTGCTGTGAAAACCTCAAAACTGTAATTTTTTAAAATGATTTCAAACAAAATTAATGTTAAATTTTTTGAAGTTGAATTTATTATTCTAATTTTGGAACCTCTGTGAGAACATATATTCACAACACTCAGACCAACAAAATGCACAATACTGTCCCAGAATTGGTTATCAACAATGCACGGAATTTCCAATATGAAGTTTAAAAATACATGTATTATTCTGCGTTTTTATACCCTATAAATTTCCATTATTTAAGTTTTATAGTGAAACTATTGTGTAGGATGTTGGTTTAACCTACACCTGCCAGCAAAAGAGGAGGCCTAATCTGATGGAGCTGTTGAAGTAAGTTTGCTTTTGAAATGCTGTGGCTTTCATATCAAACCTACAGGGAAAATGGGCAGTGTCTGGACAAACTGGCTATGTGAATCTTTGTTAGAAACATTCAGAAATGAACATTGTATGTATTATTCTGAAAACTGTTAACCGCATTTGTACTGAATTCATTGTCTTTATGGACTTTTTCTATTGTATGTATTAAAATTCAATACACTACTATGTTTTGGGGACTGATCCTATCCTTGAAACATAGTGGTGTGTTCAGTTTGAATACATAAGATTGAAGAAGTCCATAAAGCCCCTGAGTTCAGATGTCATACGCCATAGTCAGAACCTTATCTGTACTGTATATCTGGCACTTGATCACATGTATTGCTGTAATGTCAGTTCCTGTAATTGAGTCTGAAGTTGTCTTTATTTGTAGGTATTTTATAATTTTATCTGAGTGTCCTGTCCAGTCACAGTGGCTGCAGGGTTTAAGGTCCATATTCAACTGCTTAAACATGGGGGTCATAGGTTTGAATCCCGCTTGAGACATGGATGTATTCTCCATGTTTCTGCACTTATGTTGCGCCATATAGGCAGAGGCCTTGCAGAGGGTCAGTCCTTTGTCCTGTGAGTCCTACAAAATGCCTAAAGAGTTTTTGGTTTTATGAGTTGATTCTAAGTTGGAACAGGCTGGAGGGCTCTGAAGCTAAGTAACAACAACAACAACAACATTGTCGTTGTCGTCATCAACAGCATCAGCTGCTGCTGCTGCTGCTACTACTACTACTACTACTAAGAATTTATTAATAACATTTTAATTCTGTTTCAGTTAATTAACTTGTTTTCAAGTGATGGTCAGCGTATCTTTGATATGGTTCTCTTCGGACCAATGATCATTGGAGGTCCTGTTGTCACTGTGTTTGGAGTATTCTATATACTGTGGCTACTTGGTCCATGGGCTCTCCTTGGAATGACAACATTCCTTCTGTTTTATCCAGCTCAGGTAAGAATGAATTAAATATATACTGGGTTTAAATATTTTAGCACCGACTGGCGAGTTCAGGCATCGGTGTGACATTTTATCCTTGCAGATATAAAAGTATATGTACAAAGGTGTATCCAGAAGTTCCCGGACTGAGTGGATGAAATATGTGCATACCTTTGTCATTGATTGTTGTTATCCGCTCCAAAGTGGTCCCCCTTCTGAATCTATCTAACAGGTCCAGCATTTTTCCCACTGCTAGAAGCACCACTGGGACTGTCTTTTTGGAATTGAGTGTAGGATGGTCATTAATTATTCCAAAATTTTATGGACATCATGGGAACAACAACCTCATAACTACCACTTCATTGTTGATAACAATAAGAAATGAAAAAGGGCTAAATCTGGCGAGAAAGGAGGGTGGGGGACCACAGCCATATTTTAGTTGCTAAAAATTGCTGTTACTCCTGCTTGTTGGTGAGATCTGCTGCATGTTCAAATCATCCCCTAAATTTTACTGGTTTGTGCCATATGAGAGATTTAACCTGACAATGATTGAAATTGTATGTTTTTGGTTTTTGTTCGAGATTTTGTGAACTTTTTCCATGTTTTTGTCTGTGTGAAATGGAGGGACAATCTGAATGCCTACAATCTTCAACCAGAGTTTCCCAATGTTTGAATGGAGGAAACCACTCAGAAGTGTCTGCTTCCTCATTGTGCAAAGGCTGTTTTGAGCATTACGTGCTTTTCCAGTGCAGTTTTCTTAGTCTGAACAAAACATAACATAAATGCATTGTTCTTTAAAAGCAGCCATTAGAAAACTGTAGCTCACACTTAACACACAACAATAAACCCCTGTTGAAAAGCAAAGCTGAGAGTTATGGCTGCAGAACTCACCAGACTGACTCACTGACTCAGAAGATAGCAGTGCTATGGCAGATGTAGAATGTGCGCTGCATTAGTGGTGAGTTCAGTGACTTGTGGATATGCATTCTTGTATACCCTGTGGTCTTCTGTGCTTTCACATTGTGTTGTAGTCTGGTATATGGGTACCAGTATTTTGGAGGAACATATGGCCTGCAATGTCAGTTTGCCCTGTAGATGGAGGCAGTATGTTGCAACCCATCTACCAAACTGCATGGCCCCATTACCTGGAAAAGCACAGTATGAATTTTCACTGCTGTGAATAGCCTGAAATCTTATCAAAATATCTGTTTTCAGTATGGTTTATCACGACTGATGGGTTTCTTGAGAGGTAAAACAGTGACTGTGACTGACCAGCGCGTGCGGCTCATAACTGAGATTCTTTGTTATATGAAATTTATTAAAATGTATGCATGGGAGAATTGCTTCACCAAAGCATTACTGAGTAAGTCTTCAATTTAATTGTTTATTTATTTATTTATTTGTTTGTTTACTTACATACATACATACATACATACTTACTTACTGATGACTCACTCACTCACTCACTCTGTCACTCAGGTACTTACTTATGGTTTATTTAATGATGTGGTCACTGGTTCAAATTGTATAGCACATTATGATTAGAGGATTAGTGAATAATGAATTTCAAAATTATGTGGAAGGGAGTGGTTTTGTCCAAATTTTGATGTACTATCCAGAATTTACTTAGAGGGACTTAGGGAAACCATGATTACTGGAAAAAACTGAAGTATTTGGAGAAGAATCTGTCTCAGTGCCATTTTGTCCACTGCAACTCCCCACGTGGACTGGCCTGGGATGAAATTCAGTCTTTTGTGTTGAGAGGCCAGTGACTAATTGCCTGAACCATGGCATGTTCCTGCAGACTTTTGAGTTGGGAGTGGAATGAGTGTGTTATATTTGGAAAACTTGTGTAATAGTGAATGAAGTGTAGCATGTTGCATGAAGTGTGCTTTACTGAAAGCAGTGTGTATGTGCCTTGATCCAGTATCAACTCTGTCACCTTCTCTCTATATGTAGTTGACAGTGGAAATATGTTGGGAATTCTCATTGAGTGCTGTGTTGTCTCCAGTAGTCCCTGATAGGTAGGGAGGTGGGAACAAGACTTTAGGCTTCTGCCACATTGCAGTTGAGGTCTTTGCTCTTCTGGGATGTTGCACAGTGTAGGTTGGTACTTTGTTACTGATGTTTCAGGATAATGCATCAGTTCCATCTTCAAGTGTTAAGCAGTCCAAGAAGAATGGGTCCCTTCAACTGAATCTTTCATGATGAGTACTATTTCCTGGGATGTGACATCATGCAGTCTAGTAGAAAGTTTGTGATGTTCTGAGAAACATCAGAACTTTGTGCCAGCCTATACCATGTCACATCCCAGAGATTGTAATCTTTATAGGCACCACCACAAGAACATACAACTTTGAATGTTTTATGTTTATAATAAGCTGGATGTTGGATAGGACAGAGTCAGGGAATGAAGGCAGGCAAAAGACTGGTCATTAAAATTCATGACTTGTCATTGTTAAAGACATATATTTTGCCTTCACATAACATTTGCGCTGTGAATGATGTTTGGCATGAGTTGAGACTTGGTTCTGGGAGCAGTAAAATACGTTTTGGCAGTCACTGAGTTGGGATAAGGAAATGCTTGCATGTGATATTTGTATGTACCGCATATTCCAATCTTGATTATGTCTCCCAGTAATGTGACAGTAAGTGGACAATGCAACGTGTGATGATGTGTGATATTTTTTGGGTTGTGAAGCCATTTAGACATGCAGTTTGGATACATTTGTTTCAGAGAAACTTCTTGGCTCTGTCTGCAGTGTTGAAGTGTGTAGGATCAGATGTAGCCAAGTCATGTGGGGCGGGGCTGTATCTCCCAGGATTTTGATGGGGCATGATCTCCATGTGCTCCTTTGTTGATCCATGTCATTCTTCTCAGCACATTTTCCCAAAACATTTGTATTTATCTGTCAGTGTACATGGTTTTTATAACCCTGATAGATCATAGAATATCCACTGCTGTGAAAACCTCAAATCTTAAATTTTAATACTGTTGATGCTGTGTCAGGTTACTTTAATGTTTGTTTTAATTTGCTGTCTCCATCAGGAATCAGGAGGAAGGAACATGATTTCCTACAGAGGAAAGCATATTGCCAAAGTCTAAGTATATCTATGGCTCCAACTATTCCAGTTATATCAACAATCATCACCTTCTTGGCTCACATTAGCGCTGGTAACAACCTTACAGCAGCCCAGGTAAAATGTAATCTTATTACATGAGCTATGTTTTACCTTACAGTGTCAATTTGTCTCTTGTTGTGATCTAACTCACAAATCAATCTCTGTCATAAACGTGGAAACCGTTGTTTTTATGTCACTCAGACAGTGCTCAGTCATAACCATGGAAACCTAGTAACCATGGCAACCCTGGTGCGACTGGAGTCATTCACCAACCAGACTATATTGTAAGATTTGAAACTTAATAACAATGGCAACCTGAGTGTGACTGAATTACTTACTCAATCACAGATGCATTGTATTTAGGGAGATAGGTCTGAACCTCTTAGGGTTTATGGGATAAACATGTCACATACTGTTAGTATATTACTTGGTAATAGGTTTTGTAATGTTAGGATATTACATGATGAACATGTCTTGTACTCTTATGATATTTCTTGGTAATAGGTCTTGTATTGTTAGGATGTTACATGATGAACATATCTTGTACTGTTAGGATATTACTTGGCAATGGGTCTTGTAATGCTAGGATATTACATGATAGGTGTTTTAATGTTAGGATATTACATGTTAAACAGGTTTTCTACTGTTAGGAATTACATGATAAACAGACCTTGTAATGTTATATTACATGATAAACAGATCTTGTAATGTTATATTACATGATAAACAGGTCTTGTAATGTTAGGACATTACAGGGTCTCACAGTGATGAATGTTAACATAACTTTCTTCTTGAAATATGAGGCTGTATAATCCAGTAGATGGGTACCAATGTTTCGGATGAACCTGCTGCTTCCATATTTAGGGTAGAAAAAGTGGAAAATTTCTTTCACAGTGAAGATTATGGCAGCAGGTGCCTTTGAAACATTGATGCCTTTATACCAGATTATGAAGCATCACATTGCAAAGGATCATAATATTAAAACTACCGATATCATATCCCCGTGTTATATCCTGTGTGCTATGTCTGTTATATTGTGCATGTGGCTACAGGACAGTGGTTTATTACGTCTTTACCTGCCCCGGTAGTTATGCAGCTACCTTGTTCTCAACTACACTGTCTATTATCAGTATGTTGGCAGTTCTGCTACTCCTGTGACATTGAGATGCATTGAACAAGTCTTGTGCTGTCTTACATTGTCAACTGTGCATCATCTCTTCAAACATGTTTACTTACCTGATGACAAAAGTTGAAATTTTTTGTATTTTACTGCCACAAACTACGTACGTGTTCCCATTTACTGACAACATATGACTGTTTAAGTTAACCTTCAGTGTGAAGAATTTTGGAATTGGTGGAGGATTGATTTATTCATTTATTTCTACCAGACACCACTTATAATTTTATAACAAAAGGATATATGTTACATGCTGCCATCTAGTTGTCTGTTTCACTCTGTGTGTGTGTCTATGTGGTTGCTAGGCAGCCATAACTGTCTTTTCTATTGCGAAAGTAATGGCTTTACACTGCTGTTTTATTCCTTGCCAATCATTTAATATATTAATTGTCAGTGTTTTGCCATGATGGTTAATAGAATGTTGGTGACTGGTACACACACTCACACATTCACAAGGATGTTTTGGAAGTAGTTTTGCAGTGAGGCAACAGTTTGATACACACAGGTTGAAAGTTAACACAGTAAGGTAGCAGTGTGATGCACAGTGATTGGATGTTAGTGCAGTAGTTTGTCATTTTGAAAGTGAATGCGGTCAAGTACCAGTGTGACGCATTTTGGGTGACAACGCAGAAATTTAGCAGTTTGACCCACTGTGTGTACTTCTGTGATCTGCAAGTGTGTTTCTCTACCTTTCAGATCGTCTTGGATATGGATTTGTGCACCATCATGTTTTAAAGTACTGTATTCTTAACTAATACTTGATATTCACGTGCATTTGGTAGTGGTGTTGAGGTGAGCTTTTCGAAAATTGTTGTAACAATTTCTGCATGCTTTTTTCATTATAATTTTCACTACAACTCCTGTTTTTAGCCTTGTATTTGATCTGTAGTCATCAAGTAGAAGTGATGCAGCACATTTTTCATGTTTTATATGCACTGGGCCTGTATGTGAGTTTTATGTACTTCAGGGCAGTTTATATAATTTGGTCTTGTTGTTCAGGGTGTTTTATTAGGAATATGTTTGTGTCTTTTAAAATTAATTAATGGTATACATGGGTTTGGACACCATCTTGAAAAGTAATTTTTCAAAATGAAAACAGATGTTAAAAAATAAAATTAAAATAATAGTAATAATTCGATCAGGCAAAGTGCATTTGGTTTTGGGCTCAGTCATGTGTTGTATCTCTCCAGCAAATATAAAAGCATGTTAGACGCTTTCCTTAGTAATTTACTATGAATTTAAAATGAACAACTTGTCAAACAATTGTTAAAGGTTTAGCTTTAAGAAAAGTCCATTATTAGATGCAACAGGACAATTACTTAGAACTTCATTTTTCATTCTTCTCTTTGTACAGATGCCAGCACTTCTTGTCATAAGAATATCCTTGAACATCAGTCTGATTTGTTTATATTGCAACTAAATGTTCAACACGTTACATAAAATGTTTTTGGTTCTAACACAAGATTCTTCCTTAAAACAAAAGCATACAAACCAAACAAGTACAGTTTATTTTTTATGTTGTGAGCCAGATGTTCTGCAGCCAAGAAGCAGGAAGGTGAGGGTTGAGATTCTCATGGCAATGACTGTGAAGATTAGTTTCATCTGGGATGCCCCCACCCCACACCCCCACCACCACCTCCACTTGACATTTCCTGAATATACTGTTTCTCATCATGTCTCCTCTTTGTCTCTTCCACTGAATTAATTTACCTTGCACCTTACCATCTCACCCTTTCATATTCCAGCTTATGGTTTTGATACACAAAAAATTATGTTGAAACTCAGTAATGCATGGGGAGTATCATTAACGTGTCCTCTAAGTGTTTAGAAGGGTGCTGATATGTGTACTTTGTAAGTTGATAATAGTTATCTCTTGACAGTAACAACATAGAGGGTCGCAACATGTTGGGGGTAACTAGTGGACACGCATGCAAACACAAGTTGTTTTTAACGGTTTTGTTGTCTTTTTCTACCATTTTGGCATCTCTGTTGTCTTTTAAACTATTTACATTCAGGCTTTGGAATTTTTTGCTGTCCAGAGCTTCAGAATTACCTTCAGCACAGTTTGATAAGTGTGACTGACACGGGTCAGCAGTTTGTAATGTTGGGGTAATCATTTGAAGGACAGTAATTGTTAGATGTACTGCATGCTTTAACGTTCAGAAACTCTTTGTTTTCCCCACGTAATGTATTTATGTGTTTCATGTGATTGTTGGAATAAACAGCAATTGTTTACTTGGTGGTCTTTGTAAGGGATGAACCTCACTCAGAGGGTAAAAAGCTATTTGAAATGTTGTGATATATGTCAACAGGACTGTATGCTCTTGAATGCTTCTTCCTTTGCTGCACATCAGCTGGCTGACCAAGAAGACCCTTCTGTGTGTGTGGACTTTTTATTTCTAATATGATGGATGTTTCAGTTTTTTCCCCTAGGTTTTGTGGTCTGTGGTTGTTGTGTGACTTTGACTTCTGTGGATTAGCTGCAGTGAAGTGGATAAACCACTAGAGTGAAGGTTGTGAATATTCTTAATCATTGCAATTTCAGTGTTCAACAGCAGTTGTTGCAAGTAGCTAATGTTGTTTCTTGTTTATTAAGAGACTTTTCAGACTACGTAACCAACATTCCTTTTTGCAGGCATTCTCATTCATTTCTTATCTGATGCAACAAGTGTACCCACATCTCAAGCACAGCTGTGAATTTGGCTCGAAGATTTGTGTAGGACGCAAAGCAGTTCATAGATTACAGGTTTTTGAAATCATGCCATTTACATATGCACTTGTTTTCTTGGGTACTTCAGATGGTATATGGTGATCATTTGGTATTTTTTTCTAACCTGCTTTTATGTTCTTCCCTTGTTTCTATTTAGATTGTGTTCATGATATGCAGCACCATTGAGCATGACCAACATGTTTTGTATATGCAATATTCTAACTTTTGTTCTATTTCTATTGCATGTGCTATTTAAAGGATCTGACCTGTAGATAATGTATCTTGGTATCTTTAGTATCTTTAGTGGAGCGTAGTTGTAATTACTGTGTAGTTCCAAATGTTACCTAGTTCACTCTTTGTATCAAGTATGAGGTTTTCATGGTGGTGAGAGTAAGTGATTGTCACTGACATGTGAAATTTGTGTTGCAACACCATTTCACTTGAGGTCAAAAACAAATTTGTGTTGCACCGCCATTTCACTTGAGGTCAGAAACAAATTTGTGTTGCAATGCCATTTCACTTGAGGTCAGAAACAAATTTGTGTTGCAATGCCATTTCACTTGAGGTCAGAAACAAATTTGTGTTGCAACGCCATTTCACTTGAGGTCAGAAACAAATCCAGTTCCCAAAACATGTTCCATTCAGAGTACTAGAAGATGAACAGAGTTCAGAACTCCCATAATACTTGGTAATTATATCCGTAAGTATCCCATCTTCTGCCTGTCAGGCTTTCTTCGTATAAACATTTTTGACCAAACAAGCTTGTATGGCACTAATACTGATCCAAGAAAGCTGTATTGGCCTGTATAAAGGACTGGTGACTGTTATAGGTTTCAGGTTATGTGATTACTTTTCTCATGCGTATAAATGTTGTAAACTGTAGTACTTGGGTTACAAGTAAACAAGCTTTTAACATCTGAGTCTGGGGCTAACATGTCAGCAGTTTGCAAACATCTCAGTGCAGGAAGTATAGGTAAACAGTTTGCAAGCATTTTATTTCAGGGCTATTGTATCAGCAGGTTATGAACATTGCAGTTCACGAAGTGTAGGCAAGCAGGTTGCAGTCTCAGTACAGGGCTTACATGTCAGCAGGTTCCAAACATCTCAGTTAAGGGAGTGTAGGTAAAGAGGTTGCAAACATGTCAGTTCAGGACATATAGGTAACAGACTGTGCAAATCTCAGGATGGAGGAGTATTGGTGAGTGGGGTTCAGACATCTCAGTTCAGGGCATGCGGTAAGCAGTTTGTGAACATCTCAGTTCATGGACAATAAGTAAATGGGTTGCGAATGCCTCAGTTCAGGGGGGAGTATAGGTAAATGGGTTTCAAACATCTTAGTTCAGGACATACAGGTAAACTGGTTGTGAACATCTCTGTTCAGGTCACGTAGGTAAGCAGGTTGCAAGTGTGTCAACAGGTCATCCAGGTGTACAAATTTCGAAAATCTGAGTTGAGGGCTTACTTGCCAAGAGGTTACGAATGTCTCAGTTCAGATAAAACATTAATATTATACTTGCCTGTTTTCACTGAGTGCAGTGGCTTAGTCTGTCTGTGTGTTTCATCTCTGAAACTATATGATGGATTGTGATTGAATTTGGTACAGAGGAGCTTCATTTAAAGTTATTGCAAGTTTCATTTGGCCTGTATCAGTCCAGTATTACCCTTACTTTATGTAAAAATTAATTTTAATTCTTTTGAAAATGATACGTTACTGGCCATGCCATGGCTCAGGTGATTAATCCCAGACCAGGCCATGTGGGATTTGTGTGGATTAAGTGGCACTGGGACAGGTTTTTCTTCGAGTACTTCGGTTTTTCCCTGTCAGCGTTAGTCCCAGAGTGCTACGTGCTTATTCATTTGTCACTGATGCTATATAATCTTGGCAATTGAGAACAGCGTTAACTAGCACACTTATGAAATGAGTACATGGCATGCTTTCATGGCATGCACAGGGAGAACTTTATGTTTATACAATGTAAAATGTACATTTCATCCAAGTATGCAGTTTATATGAAACATTTTTCAGTTGGTAATATTTAATTAAATACAAATTTCATATCATAGCTCAGGTAGTTGGTTGCTGGATCACTACTGTGGATGCCCAGGTTCAGTCCCACTGTAGTCCATATGGGATTTGTGGTGGACAGCTGGCACTGGGGTTGGCTTTCTGCCAAGCACTTGAGTTTTCTTTTGCCAGTTACCATTCCACCAGTGCTCCATATGAATCTGTCATCTGTGACTGGTATAGTAGGCCACGGATCCAAGGGAACCAGTCTCATTCCACTGCTGTTAATTAAATACAAGTAAATATATTATATATATTTGTGTGCAGTGATTGTGTTAGGATACAGATTGGTATTCAATGGGTTCTGGTTTTGATTCCAACTTGTGCCACTAATATAAAAACTGTGAATATCTGTTAGTGCACTAACTATCATCTGAAGACCAGATTAGAGCCAAGTGAAGTGTGTGTACCCTAGACAGTGGACAGTGCCTGAGCAGCATAATTCAGAGATTAGCAATCCTGTGTTGGCCCACAGTCCAGCAATCATGACTGATGTTTTTATATTTTTCCACAGTTCCATTAGGCAAACTGTGGGATAGTATCTTAACGTACATCGTGACTGCTTCCTTTCAAATCCTTCCGGAAGCATTATTTGCAGCCATTCTATGGTTTGACGCTGTATAACACATGTAGTTTAAAAAGTGTCATAAAATAAAATAAAACTAACAGAAGGCAATGTCAAACATAAACCATGCATTATGAATTTTTACAGGTATTGTGGCACTGCATGCGATTGCTTGTGTAGTGGATGCTATGTGTTAAGGTAGGGAAGGGAAACAAATTTGGATGAATTCCATTTTTCAGGTGCTTTCCATTTGATTTTTGTATGTATTTCAGTTTAATTCTTCGTGCATTTTCACACAACGGAGTAGATGGATGAACTGGCTTATGGTACAATCCAGTAGTGCGCTTTTCTTGTGTTGGTGGTGGTCTTGTGGAGTTGCTTGTCCTGTGGGTGTTTTGGGATGTTTTTTGGTTATGAATTTTGGGCTTAAATTGAAGTGTCATTAACCAAAATCAGTTAATGGAGACACTTTGTAATGAGTGGGTATCAGTGGACTGCTGTAATTAATTTATTTTACCTTTAAATTTTGGGATTGGAATGTTTTACACTAAATGAAGCGCATTTTTTTTTTACTGGTGTGTGTCCCACTGAAAATGTCAATAAAAATCATTTGTTTCCTTTATCTCATTGTTTGTTTTTGTTCATTTCATCATCCTTCCTGTCCCATATTATGGCAACATAGCAATGACAGAAAATAATTTGTATTTTATTAATATCTGAGCAGCAGCATGTTGTTTTTACCCCATTTCCAAGCAGTGATTTTGGTGAGTTTTACCCATTATCCAAGCAGCAGTGTGTTGGGTTTTACCCTGCATTCTAGCAGTTTTGTGCTGGATTTTACCCCATACCGAGCACTTATGTGAAAGTTGGGTTTTACCCCTATCCAAGCAGTGGTGTATTGGACATGCCAGAAATTAGCTATTATTTGTGGCATAAATAATCTACACATTACATAGATTTCTGAAGTCAAATGTCATGAATTTAATTTGGGTTAACAGTGTACATACATATACTATAAGCATACTTTTTTTTTTTTCCAAATGGTATTGATGTTTTAAATACCTGCATTGCGAAACTTGAACGCATGTAGGAGAACACTCATAGAAATTCATTTTATATATGTAGGCAACAAGGAAATTTACAGCATTTGTAAGATGTGCTGCACGATCTTCGTTTTACTCATATTTTCCACAGAATGCCGTTTATTTCATAATGTCATCTTCTGTTGAAATAATAATTTCGTTTTATGACCCATGCCAGATGGCTAAAGATTAAAGGTTCAAGTTTGATCTGTACACAGTGAAAGTTACAAAGTCTCAAAGGTGGTGTAAAGGTCTGCAGTCCATGTAAGCTCCTGCTGTAGAGCTTCAAAGATATGTTAGCCTGTTTGACTGAGAGGACACAGCAAAACATGCTTTGTATTGCAAAATATCCAAGATCATAAAAATATACACATCATAATCATCAGAACACATGACTTTAAGTCACTTAAAAAGTTTGACTTTTCTGTGTAATATGTGACATTTTGGAGAATGTCTGAACTGAAGACAGATAACTAAAATTGGATTAGAGACGACTATGTAATGAGGAATACCGTAACTCTTCATATTGCGATAAAGCATTCTTTACCCATGATATGGTTTCTTTCCTTGTCTGTATCAAACTATGTAGTAGCTAAAACTTTGAAGCAGGAATAACACTGAGATTAAGAAATTAAATGTGACTCATGTAATTAGAAAATAAATACAATGAATGAGGATTTAAATCAAACCCAAGAACTGTACTGCAATACTCGCACATCACTTTAACAGCTGTGGCCGCTGTACATATTGGCAAGATTAGGAAGTATATTTCATGGTTGTTTGCATTCTGTATTACATTCATGTTAAGAAACAGGAAAGTTACATTTTTTATGTATTAGTAGTGTGTTATTGGCTTCTTGACAAGAACTCTGCTCTGTATAGTTGTTCTGTTTGGATAGTGAGGTGTGTACTGTCAGTAGCTGTCAAGAAGATTTTGGTTTATGAGTTGTGTCTGTCCAAATGTCAGTGTAGTGGACGAACTGTTATTGTATTGTGTGCATATGCTGGTGTAGCAGCATTGATGTTGACTCCCTGGCTACAGGGTGGATAACGAGTGTGTTAATTTGTGGCATGGATAGAGATTTCTCTCCTTAGCACCACATTGAGGCCAAGTCTGAAGTCCCCATGGCCTCCTTACAATTGGATACCAAAGGCTCTTTTCTGCGGATAAGTCAGGTGGCCCGTTAAGCTGACCAGTCTCGTCCATCCAGCATGAAGGCGTGGAATGTTTGGATCTCTACCTACTTGCCTTCATGTGGCTTTGTAATATGCAGAATAGGCGCACAGACAACTTTATAATTCCATATATTTCTGTGAATGGGTAATTCAGATTTAGTGTTATTACATGTGTTTTAGATGTAATTTTACTCATGGAAAACTATTTCAGGCATTTCCATTGGTTTCTCTTCTCAATACTCAAATGCGGAGCTCGTTCAACATTTTGCAAATTGGCACACAAAATGTATATCAAGGAATGGTGTCATTCAAAAGAATAAAGGTAAGACTTGAAGCTTTCATGGCATATAAATTCCCTATAATCTTTTTGGGCTATCAGTTGCATTATGATTGAGTCAAAGTCCAGTGTTTCATTAGCCTGCTCTGTCTACATTATCAGGGGCAGTGTGTTGAGGAACTGCTGGTCATTGATATGTGGTGAATTTCTGAGTCTGTCTTTCTGTTCCTCATGCTGATTGGCCTGATACTCTCCAATAAGTTGAACAGTCACTGATCCTGCTTTTTTCATGATCCTTTGTAGCTTAATGTGGGCCATGATCCTTCTCTCTGTGATGATTACTTTTATTTTCCGTGTTCTTGCTCCACTTGAGTTTGCTATGCCATATTATGGTTGCTATAGACACTTGATTTTGGGGTTCCTAACGTGATTAAATTTGAAATCTTCTTCCCTGCTGAGACTATTTGGATACACAGATATTTTATTTCTCTTCATAACAGGCTGGTCTATGTAACCTGATGCTCATGGTACCTAAATATTGTGAAACTTGTTCCAGTGACCCATTTTCATACTATCTTCCACCACTCGATTTATGAGGTTGACACAACCATGATCTTTCTGTCTTGTCTGTTAGGAATATGCTGTTTGTCCTACAGATACTGTCTGACATCCACATGGTGTGCTCTAGACTCCTGACACCTTTTTCCAAAATCAGTTTTAGTAGTCTTGATGCATTTGAGCACTTTTTGGTGGGATGTTTGCTGTCTGTGTGTTGACTTTTCCCAGAAAACTACTGATACTAGAAGATTTAAACAGACCTTACACCATAGAGGAAAAAAGACTGTGCAGAAGGAGAGACCAGTAGGGGCAACAATATTACTTTTTCAAGATACCGTAATAGAGGAATAGTAGATTTCTGGGAAAACTCAACATAAATGCAGTACTCATCCCAGCCAGAAAAAATCTGATATATGTTAAGACCACAGCAAGATGATGTAGCACTATAGGTGTGAGTAGTATACAGCACACCATGTGAATGTGGGAAGGTGTATGTAGGTCAGACAGAATGTTTCACAGAGTCAAGAAAGAAAGGGTATGCCAGAGTCGACATTCATATTTATGTCAACCAGACAAATCTGCAGTGGTGTAACACAGTAAAGAAATGGGCCACTAGATCATGTTTTAAGATGTTAAGGCAGTAGCCAAGAAATCTGACAACATGGACTGCCTGGTTGTAGAAGCAGGAAAAATATGGGTACATGTGAATGCTTTTAACAGGGAAAAAGGTTTCAAACTGAGTCAAACTTGGACATGCACTGTCAGACATCTACAGCAACCAAGAAATGGCAAGAACAGGGCCAGATGGAGCAAGGACTGTAAGAAGAAAACTAATCAATAGATGAGGAATTATGCTCCAGGTAAGGCTACTTCTTCTTAGAAGAAGAAGAAGGCTACAAGAGATCAGCAAAATGGTCTGATGGGTGACTGCTCAACTTGTTTCAGCCTGATTGGAGAGTAGCAGGTCAATGAAAAAGAAGCAACAGGTTGTTGTTCTTTACCACATCGACCCTGATGATCAAGACGTAACCATTTACCACTTGATACGGCATTACGTCACAAAAGACTTGAATTTTCAGGCATTCAAATCACTGGCTTGCAACCGAGCTATAATGCAGTTGAGCACGCAACGACTTCTGAATGAAGAGTAAAGGTAGCTTATGCTCCTGCCTGTTGTTTGTATGATGTACATCATAATTCCATTGATCCTGCACCCACAGGATCAGACAGGTGCCGAATTATTGAATATTCTGGATTATCAGACAGCACCTATGACCTAAGTTCTTACACATAATTTTTGTTACTGTCCCTACACTTGGGCTATACAACTATCTGAGGAATATTCCATTTGGATATCCTCTTCATGTGCTGGTTCAGGGTCATGAGGATCCTCTTCTGTGTTTTCTGGAGTCTTTGTAGCTGTAGAAGTTGATGGAGTAGAAGACAAAGGGGCAGGAGATACCACAACAGTTGATAGACAGACACTCTTGGTGGCCTTTTTGATGAACAAGTCTCTGAGATCTGCCTGTTTAACTGATGAAGCCTTTTCTGGTAAAAAGCAAGACTTCCAGTCTCGGGACTACTTTCCTCAAGTGCTGGATAATTGGATGTCATTAAAGGAATTCTGCTGTATGTTGAATTGTACTGTGCGTGTGCTAATGTTTGTATGTTGAAGTGTACTGTGCACGTGCTAATGTTTTTATGTTGAAGTGTAATGTGTATGTGATTCATGTAAAGCTACAGTAAGTTGTGAGGTGGTAGTGACAGATGCACAGTTACCAAAATGTAGAAACCATAGTAACTAGTAGTAATTGTGATAATTATAGGGAGCATATTAACCATAGTGGTATCAACAGAAATAGAGTAACCACAGAAGCAAATTTCAGAGCTTTGTGGAATGTAGAAACGTTTGACTGTGAATTCAGAATGCCAGGGTACAAACTGTGTGCACTGCGGTACGGACTGCGGCTGTACAATATTGTTATATTATTATTAGCATCCAGAATGCCAAGGTACAAACTGTGTGCACTGCGGTACGGACTGCAGCTGTACAATATTGTTATATTATTATTAGCATCCAGAATGCCAAGGTACAAACTGTGTGCACTGCGGTACAGACTGCAGCTGTACAATATTGTTATATTATTATTAGCATCCAGAATGCCAAGGTACAAACTGTGTGCACTGTGGTATGGACTGCAGCTGTACAATATTGTTATATTATTATTATTAGCATTCAGAATGCCAAGGTACAAACTGTGTGCACTGTGGTATGGACTGCAGCTGTACAATATTGTTATATTATTATTATTAGCATTCAGAATGCCAAGGTACAAACTGTGTGCACTGCGGTACGGACTGCGGCTGTACAATATTGTTATATTATTATTAGCATCCAGAATGCCAAGGTACAAACTGTGTGCACTGCGGTACAGACTGCAGCTGTACAATATTGTTATATTATTATTAGCATCCAGAATGCCAAGGTACAAACTGTGTGCACTGTGGTATGGACTGCAGCTGTACAATATTGTTATATTATTATTAGCATCCAGAATGCCAAGGTACAAACTGTGTGCACTGCGGTACAGACTGCAGCTGTACAATATTGTTATATTATTATTAGCATCCAGAATGCCAAGGTACAAACTGTGTGCACTGTGGTATGGACTGCAGCTGTACAATATTGTTATATTATTATTATTAGCATTCAGAATGCCAAGGTACAAACTGTGTGCACTGCGGTATGGACTGCAGCTGTACAATATTGTTATATTATTATTAGCATTCAGAATGCCAAGGTACAAACTGTGTGCACTGTGGTATGGACTGCAGCTGTACAATATTGTTATATTATTATTATTAGCATTCAGAATGCCAAGGTACAAACTGTGTGCACTGCGGTACAGACTGCAGCTGTACAATATTGTTATATTATTATTAGCATCCAGAATGCCAAGGTACAAACTGTGTGCACTGTGGTATGGACTGCAGCTGTACAATATTGTTATATTATTATTATTAGCATTCAGAATGCCAAGGTACAAACTGTGTGCACTGCGGTATGGACTGCAGCTGTACAATATTGTTATATTATTATTAGCATTCAGAATGCCAAGGTACAAACTGTGTGCACTGCGGTTGGACATTATTATTATTAGCATTTAGAATGCCAAGGTACAAACTGTGTTATATTCTGGTATGAGATTTGCAATATTCCTAATGTTTATTTCTTTTGTCAAGAAGTGTAAAACATATTTTTCTTACATAAGCAAAACTAAACCTTATGTGCATCATCTTGGGTGTTTGTTTGAATTGTGTTACCGTCCAAGCCCTACTTCAGTCCAGTTCAGTGTATTAATGTGTTCTGAATGACTGTCACACTAAACGACAATTATTTCCTTACACACCAGTCTTTTTAAATGAGTGTAGTGTGTTCTGTGTAAGGTGGGAACCGAGTTTTTATGTATTTAGATGAACTTTAGGTGTCAAAGGGTTAAGTTTCTTGTGTCGTTACCTCACTTTCATGCAGCTGTTACTTTGTATATGTTACATAAATAAAGTGCTTATATGACATACCGTTGCATACTGGATGGAAAGGAACTCCACTATTTTTTAATTGTCAGATTTGGTGCAATGTATTTTTATTGCTTGCAGATAACATTTCTGGTGTCAGATTTGAGTACTTGTATTTTGCTTAGGGAATCTTCCATGATGGTTGCTTTGGGTGTGTTGCCAGTTGCTTTTTGTTTGCATGTTATACTAACTCTGTGAATTGAAGGTTTTATTAACACTTTTTATATTGTTAGATTTGAGTTTCTTATACAAATGAAAACATCAGCAGTGATTGAAAGTTTGGACATTGTCCATCGTCTCATGCCAAAAAGCTCACAACATTTTGTAGGCTGGATCTGCTTCTATATTCAGGTGTGGTGGAAAAAGGGGAGAACCCACTGTAGTGGGCCCTTTGGAAGGCAGTATTGTCAATCCCTTCTCTGTCTAACGTCCCTGCCAGAGTAACTTTCCCTCATTCTCTGCTCCACCTGAAGACGGTGGCAGGACCAACCTCCGAAGCATTGTGTGTTTATTAGCCTGAGGTCATGGGCAATGGCCAGAATTTCATTCATGAGTGTGACCATGTGTCATCATCAGAATGCTTTAAAGTTGAATTAAGATTATGGTCTTCTCAGATGTGACAGCGTGTTCTTGTAGGTGGGTTCCAGCCTACCCTGAAAATGGAGGCAGCAGGTTTCTCTGAAATATTGGTACTGATCTACTAGGCTTTACAAACTCAAACTTCAGAAGACTATAATGTTATTTCTGATGTTGCCATTCATGTGATTTTATATTCATAAGGAATTACATAATGGCCCATTTTTCCAAAAATATAATTTAATTTAGTTATTGTCACAGTTAGGCCATATGTAAGCAACAATTACTTGTTGACAAGACATTCAGTTGATATCAATTTTAATTTTAAGTTACCCAAAAACTGAATGTGATTTTATTATTTGTATGAGAGTGTAGTTGGGTCATGTAACTTGTTATGTTGGTAGTGCATCTTACTGCTGGAAGACGTTGTTCCGTACATTACACGTCCCATTGACAAGACTCGAGCTGTCTGTATTAGCCAGGGCACATTCTCATGGGACTGTATTGCTCTGCGCACTCACAGTTCTGACACAGGAAAGAACACTTCAAGGTATGTTCACATGCACTGTACAAAAGTACACATTTGAGTTATAGTGACTTTATTATAAAGCAGAACTACTTGTTCTGTACCCCTGATATGGTTGCTTTCCTCATCAGTACCACAGTGTGTAGAATTCGAAACTTTAAAGAAGGAGTAACACTCAAATTATAAAATTAAAGTGTACTCATGTAATTAGAAAATTTGTGAATTAGGATTTGAATTGCATCTAAAAACTTTAACGCAATATTTTCTCTTCACTTTAACAGCCCTGGTACTGTACATATTGGCCACAGTGTTACATGTATTTCATAATGTCATTTTGTTTTCTCTGTTATGTCCATGGTAGGAAATGGCACAGAACGGTTACATCTTTATGTGTGGTAGAGTGTGATTAACCTAATATAGATGAGTACACTGTGAACAAGTGAATATTTTATCGAGCTGTACAGAATGAAGTGTTATGCATGTGTTTTATCAAGATAAGTGAGAATGTCATGAGAGAATTCTGTTCACTAACATTGTAAGATGCTGAGAGTTCCCAGAATTACAATTCAGAAACTGTTCCTGATTATAGGAAGGCATTGAAAGAGTTTTCTACCTTGTATGTTTCTTAAGAGCCTGAGGAACATTTACCCGAAATATCTGTCAGAATATCCAGTTTCTGGGACATGATTTTAATCCAGGACTTCTCAATACACAGCAGGAGTACTGCATAGTCAGACATGATAGTTGGTAACAGACTGTGATGTTACTTCATTTACTGTTTGTGCATGCAGGCCAGTTGGTGCAAAACAGACACAACAGCCAGCTACAGATCAGGAGAAGGAGAAGTTGAATCCATATGAAAAGAGTGAGCATCGGAGTGTGAATGCCTTGACTGACATCAACTTCCAAGCTGCTAAAGTAAGCTAAGTTTAAATATTTCTGACAATTATATGTTACAATAAACGTGTCCAGGGGTCCACAGATTTTCCAAAAATGCAGGAGCCACCTCAAAATTCTAAGTGACAGAAGGGTGATGAGAAGCACAAGCTGTACTGAGGACCCACAAATATTAGATGCCACCTGACAAAATTTAGTTGCCCGGGCAACCTGGCACCTGGAATTTGTGCATCCATGAACATGACTATTATTTTGGACATTGTCCATTGTCTTGAGCTTCTTTTGACATATTTTGGAAATGGAATCTGTTGTTCAGAATTTGATGCTCTTTTCTGTTATGGGTTTTGTTTTTGTGTGTTTAGTTTCATTGAGAAACATGTAAGTCAGTTAACTTTAACATTACCCACATAGCTGTTAACAAATTTTATTTTTTTTTATTTATACAAATAATTTCATTAATTTTTTTATCTTGTAAATGTAAGTTAAACATGTTAGCATGAGATTGTGTTTATGGTGAATTTATGTGAGTTGGAGTTGCGTTAAGGCAGGTGATTGTATAATATCCATTTATAATTTGTATCATTTAAGGGAAAGTGGGTGTCTTGAGTTGTTTTCAGTACCATACCATTTCTTTGATTTTACATTTGATTGTATTAACCCTTTCCATACTACATATGAAGTATATAACTGAAAGTGCTGGCCATTCTAGTCTGAATTTATTTGGGTGATGACAAGTGAAAGAAACAAATTACACATCTCTCAACAACTGAAGATGTTAGATTACTGCGGAACTATATTAGCAAGAGAAAACTAGCATGGAAGGGGTTAATGGTAGGTATATTTTTTTAGTTATTGTTTGTTCTTTGCACATGCAAGAAAATAATGCGCATAGGGATGATCCTGTCTGCCCGCTCATCCATGTGTTTCAGCTCAAGAACTGTTGGACAGATTTTGATGAAATTTGTGTGATAATTATGCCATTGGAGGTCACCCCAGAGTGTTACATTTCAGTTTCCTACATTTGCTAGCAGTAGTCTGACATATGCACTGTGTGTCACTACTGATATGCTGTAATTGTGGTAAACATTGGAAGCATATTAGCCATATTAATGGTAGTAACAGTAATGACAGTAACCACAGTAATGAATTTTAAATGTGTATGAAATGTACTTACACACAAATATGAATTCAGAATGCCCAGGTGCAGAGAACACATGTGGAAAATGTGGTGTGGATTGCAGCTTTACAGTATTGTTTAAGGTTGAGATGACAATGGTATGTAAAGGTTTATGGTTTGTGTAGGGCCAGCTGATAGGCGTCTGTGGCCGTGTTGGATCTGGCAAAACAGCATTGCTTCTAGCTGCCTTGGGGCAGCTACGTCTCACATCAGGTCAAGTTACAAGGGATGGCTCTTGTGCGTATGTCAGTCAGGAGCCGTGGGTACTCAATGCGACTCTGAGAGAAAACATCCTTTTTGGGGAAAGTTTTGACTCAAAGAGGTAAAGTGTAGTTGTTGTGAGTCAGTGAGTCATGCTGACATGATTCATATTTTACTGACTGAGTTTTACTGATTGATGCATGGAATGCGTGGATCAGTCAGTGGTTGGATGGGAGGTTGATTGAATGGATGAATGGTTGAGACAAGTTATGGCATATACTTAACCATCAGCTGACATTGTTTACACATCAAGGTCGGCTGCTCCAGGGAAAGGAGCTGTACCATGCCTCTGAGAAATTTTGAAGTTTATGCTTAGGGCACTGAACATCAAGGAAGATCAAAACCTAATACAACATAACAACAGCAGGGACTGCTTGCCATTTAAACAAGTCTTCATGGGATTAAGAAAGTAAAAGGGAAGTGTAGTTTGGTATGGTGCAGTCCAGTGTCTGTACAGTGTACCCAGACTTTTAGTTTGAATTGGATGTGTTTTCAGTATACCTATAGACAATAAAACTGCTAGCTCAGTACAGATGGTTTGAAGCCACCTGAAAACAACAGAATAAGCATTAAGTGTAGAACATTTGGGGTATCTCCACTGTTGTAAAACTTGCCAATGATATTTGCTTTCAAGAATGTCACAGCAGAATGCAAGTTTGGTGCTCCAGATAACTTTTAAGGTTGAAATCCGTGCTGTAAACAACTGCCAAAGGAACTGACAGTGAAGCTCGACTAATTCCTCAAATTAATGGTGACAAGTTGAAGTGTTCATAATTTACCAGTGGTTGCAAGGGGCACCTCTTGACACCACTAAATGTTGAACCCAAAGCATCACAAGTTATGTACTGTGGAGAAGTGAGAGAATTCAGCTGTCTCATCCATGTGGATTCTTAAATGGGACCTTCCAATAATATGAAGGAACCAATCAGAATCAGTTATGTTAATGTCAGTATCACAGTGAGTTCTTCTCATGACAATCTAAAAGCTGTTTGTCACTGACAGGCATAGTGGACAGTCGAAATTTAAAGAATTGACTGGCAGTCACATCTGAAAGGTGAGAATTCGTGATTATAAATATTCACATAAATCATTTACCATCTGTGCCAATGCACTTAGCAATCTCCAGTGGTAAATGTACTAACAAATTAAAATTGATAGAATAAATGTTTGTGGACAGTTCTTCATAAGTAACTTAAGTTATACAAAGTAATACTGGCACCTGATTTAACAAATGCACGTGCATTTCCTGAAGAGTCTTCAATCACTGACTAGCTAGACTGAGAAAACAAAGAGCTACTCAGGAGATGAGCATATGTAATAGTTGATTATATATAAATGAACATCTGTATTGCTGAATCATGCAAAATCACATGATGTGCCGGAGGTTCAAAAGAAATGTGTGTGGAGATGTTTTGTCCAATGTCACAAAGCTCTTCATATTGCTTCAGGTACTATGAAGCTGTGTACTGCTGTTCGCTGAGTCAGGACATCCACATGCTGCCAGGCGGTGACGAGACAGAGATAGGTGAAAGAGGAGTAAACTTGTCTGGAGGTCAGAGACAGCGCGTTGCTCTGGCAAGAGCTCTGTATGCTAACAGGTCAGTGCATGAGGAATGGGCATTGGTGCATGTACTGTATTTGCTTGTGGAATGCTGAAGGAAATATACAGGCTATATGTTACTGCAGACCCTCCTTGCCCTAACTTTGTCATGGTCTGTTGTTTACGTCACTGAACACACCAGCATCTGTTGCCATTATCTTGCCACTGCAATTGGTCTTCATCCATTGTCTGATTAAAACACAGCATTCTAAAAATGCTACTTTTGTAGATTGGCTCTATCTCTGCCCTCAGGTAAGGGGACGAGGAGGGGATTTACTTGTTGAGCCCGATCTTTGTCAGTAGATCAAAGCTCGTGTCCAAAATGTAGTGTTTTTGGAATGTTATCAGACAATGGTGGAAGTCAAATTGCAGTACCATGAAAGTGGTGGTGGTGGTGGTGGTGGTGGTGGTGGCGGCAGTGGTGGTGGCAGCTGTGTTGGCCATCATCGTTATAATGTCATTATCATTTTAATTAAAATTCAGAATTATGTAACTCATTACCCATTTGCCCTTGTGACTGCATTGCCTACTGTTGTCTGCATGTGCCTTTGCATAATGAGTGTGTCACTGGATCAACAACTGCCCGTCAAGAGTGGGTAGAAGTTATTTTGAGGGAAAATGTTGTGATGCTGATTGACTTTTGCCACTTCTAGATGCAAATATAAGCTGTTTTTTTTAGAATAATTAGTGTGACTCCCTTGCCATTTGTCCAAGTGTTGTTAGAGGCAGTTGTAAAATATTCCTTCTGGGTGTGATTTTCAGCACTGATTATGATTTCTGTATGGAGAAGTGGTGGATAACAAGCTGGTGCAGGCAGTCTCTCTCTAGAAGGACATAGAGAAGGCATATGTGAAATAAATGCCTACAGGAGTCACAGTGTTCCTTAGTTAGCACCAGGAATCTGTTTCAGAAATAGTCTGCATAATGTGCTTCATCTCCACTTTGAATGTTAAAAGTGGGGACATAAACTCATAGAAATACAGTAAGTCTGCCACACAGGGGTACAGAAAGGGGAGGTGGGTGTATCTGCTACTTGTCCATGTAAAGTGTTACTTTGTGTTTGCTTACAGAGACATCTACTTGCTTGATGATACACTCAGTGCTGTTGATGCTCATGTTAGTGCTCATATTTTCAACAAATGCATCCTTCAGGCTCTGAAGCATAAGACAGTTATACTTGTTACACATCAAGTTCAGGTACAGTTTTTCCTAAACTTTATATCCATGTGTATTTTCTCTCCAGATTTTGAGGAAGAAATAAGTTCCCCTTCACCTCTTTCTGAAATACGTCCCCAGTGTTTTCTTAAATGTGTGTGTGTGTGTGTGGAAAACTGTCTGTATCAAACTTTATTGCTGTGCCACTTCTTGTTGGCTTGGCTTTTGTCTTATATTTATGATGTGCCACATTGGAACCTTAGCCCAGAGACCAGATATTCTGACTGAGGATTTTTGTGGCTTTGCTCATTATCTCCAGATAATGCTAGCATAAGTCTTTAAATTATGTCACATTTTTTTACTCCACATCCTTTACAATTCATTATTTATTAACCATCCTACCATTTTATGTTATGTACATAGTTAGAGCTGGGAACAGTATCATTAAATGTATAAATACATTTTCACACCTCTTAAAATTCATACTGCATAATCGTGACATTAAACTGTACAGTTGCAAAAATAGCAATAACAATAAATAGGGAATGACCCAGCGTGTAAGCATCTGATGGCGTTTGAGCCTTAATCCATCACTGTCATTGTCTCATTTTGTCTGCCTTACAACTTGAGGCAGTTATGACCCATAACTGCTACATCTCCATCAAGGTTTGGTGCATTAGCAATCGGAAGCCGCAGAGAAGCACCAGTTAGCTTTGTCACATATTCAACAGATTTTTATGAAATTTTATATGTGGGAATTTTGCAGAACTTTGTCTACCCATTCCAGTGCTTGTTAATATCAAAAACCAACAACAGTGACAGCGACAGTGACAGTGACAGTGACATCGACTATACACTTCACATGGAGTCCTACATGTGATTTGCTGTGCATTTTAAGCAGAACTCACTGAATATTCATTGAAGTGAAAGAGTTTTAATTGGAAATTGTAGGAAGAAAAGGTGTGCTTTTTACATAAGCTTGTAATTTTGTATATAATAAAGCCAAAGTGACCGTGACGTAATTGTGCTGTGCATTAATTTCATAACTTGGTTCAGCTGATTTTATACACTTGCAGTTGATACAGCAACATTAAATAAGATACTGTGATGAGACTACTGTGCTGCTGTATTTGTTTTGTTTTGCAGTACTTGAAGCTGTGTGACCAGGTGTACATGATGAAAGATGGCCATACCTATTGTCGTGGCACTCATGATGAACTGATGGACAGAGAACAGGATTATCTGATGTTGGTTAACACTCACAGTTCTGAAACAGGGGATCAGACACAGTGAGTAATTGTACTCAGCATCAGGCCACACAGCCCTACCCCTCTCCGTTTCTGTCTCTCCCTCACACACACGGGCTATTCCAGTTATTGTTATTTGTAGCACTGTTGCTGGATTGTAATAGGTAGCTTTAATTGTGAAATGGTGTGTGGTATTTATCCAGATTATTTTAATGTGAAAGAGAGGGAGGAAGCAGGGAGGGACAGAATGAAGGGGGGAGAGAAATGATGATAGGACAGACATATGAAAGGAACTGTGAAGGAATATGGAAGAGGGGATGGAAGGAAGTGAAGATGTGTAAGTGAAATATATGAAAGATATGGTGTGGTATTCAGAGCTAATTTTGACATCTAAAACTTAATGTTATGATTACACTGTACTTAGTCTGTATGGAATAAGGATTCATTCATTCTGCAGTCTGTCTTACGACAGGTCCATAGCCTCTTCCAAAGCGAGTTCTCCATAGGGTGCGATCTAGTGCTTTTTCAATTTCCAGTATCTTCTCTTTTCCTTAAGGCCATCCAGTAGCTGCTTACACCATCTTCCTCGTCTTCCTGTCATTTCTATCCTTCCCTCTAACTTTCCTTCAATCACGTGTTTTAAAAGGCAGTTTCTACGCAAGATGTGACCAATCCAGTTAGCCTTTCTTCTTTATATTGTATGTACGATATTCCTCTCCTCCTTGACTCTGTGTAATACTCCTTCATTTCTCACACGATCGGTCCAACTGATCTTCTCCATTCTTCTCCAGCACCATATTTCAAAACGTTCCAGGTATTTCTGATCTACTTTCCGAAGTGTCCACATTTCAGCACCATACAAAGCTATACTCCAAATGTAGCACTTTACTAGTTTCTGCCTTAAATTTAAGTCCAGTTTGCTGGTGAAAAGAGTCTTCTTCTTGTTGAGTGCTGCTTTTGCCCTGGCAGTTCTGGATTTAATTTCACGTGTACACCTTGCATCATTTGTTAGCATGCTACCCAAATAATTGAAATATTCCACATTCTCCAATTGTTTTTATCTATCATAATTTTTATTGGGTATGGTTGCCTTGAGATTCTCATTACCTTAGTTTTTCCCACATTCATTTCCATTCCATAGCGTCTTCCAATTTCAATTAGTCTATCAATCATGCCCTGTAGCACCTTTTCTTCCCTAGCCAGTAGCACAAGGTCATCTGCATATTTCAGAGTGAAAATTACTTGACCTATTTTGAAGTCTCCAAACCCTACAAGAGCTTCCTTGGTAAGGTATTCGCTGTATAAGTTGAACAGAATTGGCGACAAACAAACAGCAACCTTGTCTAAATCCTCTTCCAATCTTCACACTTCTCATCTCCCCTTGGTCCAGGATATGATTGTAAAAGAAAGGTAACGGTGCTCTGTTGAATGACGTGAATTACACAGTAAACAGTTTTGTGCTTTATACCGTATATTCTCGAATCTAATCCGCACCCTTTTTACAGTTTTAGAGGGCTAAAAAATCAGATGCGGATTAGATTCGCGTGCGGATTAGATTCGCGGTCTAGAGCTGGATTTTGGAAAAATGATTGAGCTGCTGTACGTGCCGTAAGAACAATACAATACAATAATCTATTATTTTATTATTTATTATTATAATAATATAATAATTGGGTCCAATGAATTTCCTTCGTGACGCCTCACACCCGCTGATCGCTGCCTTGTGTTTCCGCCATAGTCGAACGTTGCTTTCATCAACTCCAAAAATTGCAGCGGCTTTGCGGTTTCCATTCTCCTCTGCGCACCGAATAACTTCACGTTTGAACTTTGCCGTATATGAGAGTCGTTTCGATTTCAGATGTCCCTCTTCCATAACTACGATACACGACAAATTGGAACAAGCACCTCCCACGTTTCAACAACTAAGGCTCAGCTGGCTTCAGACGAGATTGCGCACGTCTGTTGAGAAAGGTCCCGCCTCTATCGGTATGACTCATCGGCCACAGGCGTAGCGTCGGATTTTAACGCATTGGTAACATCCAATATATTCAATCAGTCGCCCCGTGGGCAAGGGGTGGTTGAAGGAAAGGTGCGGATTAGAATCGCGAACTAACTTTTTTTCGTTTAAGAAGTCGCCAAAAACTGGGTGCGGATTAGATTCGGATGCGGATTAGATTCGAGAATATACGGTACTCTCTGCCAGCTGTTTTTGGGTGGCAAGGATCGGTTGGATTTTGTTGAAGGAAGACATACGTACATGCAAAACCTTATAAAGAAATATCACACTGAGGTAGTCACTTGGAAAGGTATAAGATAATATTAACACTTTAGAGAACAGTGACAACTGTATGTACTACATGCTTTAACATTTTAATAAAACTGCATGCTTCCCATAGAGTGTATTTGTGTTTCACATGATTATGGAAACAAACAGAAATTATTTTCCTGAACATTAACACACTTATCTTGGTAACAGTTGTGTGTTTTCTGTGAGGTATGACTTGGCTTGTTAAATATTATTTAGATGGGATTAATGATATGTTAGTCAGGATCTGAAGGGTCTGAAGATGAGAGCCACGTGTTTTGCATTCATAATGGTTTGCAGTGCTGAGGAAGGATACCCCACCACCAGTGGGATATGACATTATTTAGTTGAATAATAATCACAGGTTTAGTTAGCTGTCTTTCAGAATGTAAGGTTCTTTGCTTGCACCTCAAACGTTGTAGTTTTCTTGTTTCAAGCAAGGGTAATGTAGTTACAGTGACCTGTGGCATGACCTCCATTACAGTCATGAAATTACCTTGTGTGTGTGCGTGTGCACATGTACGTGCGTCAGAATTTGTAATTTGTAATGATTAGAGTCATGCAATTCTCGGTACATCTCTCCAATAGACAGGTCATTAGAGAAGAAAGTCTTCACTCTGGTACTGTTGAAAGTTCAAATGCAGGACATCTTGCACGGGACAGTCCGAACAGACCTCTGAGTTCCAGTTCCCAAGTCAGTGTTGAAGACATCGAGAAACTAGGTTCCAAACGTAAGTGTAGTTTACTGTGTTCTTGTTCAGAGGACTAAGTTAGGCCGCTGGCACTCTAACTGAATTGAGTCAGCCTCACGAAGAGACTGCAAAGTTGAAGACGTGGTTTGCATAGAATCCCTGTATGTGTCTGTCACACTGCTGTGTGATCAGGTAAAATGGAGCTGAAGTCTGCCTTTGCGGCATCTTAGTGAATCACACTTCATTTAGTTTATGAGCCTACAGCCTTGTAATGTGAATTACCAACAGCAAAAGTAATTTTATTCTCACAGAAGGTGAGCAACTAACAACTCCTGAATCGGTACACAAGGGGAGCATTCAATTCCACACATACCAGAGCTACGTCTTTGCAGCAGGTGGATACTTCATTGCTGTGCTCGTGTGCCTCACTTTTCTGCTGAATGTTGGCAGTACTGCATTCACTTCCTGGTGGCTTGCCTTGTGGATCAAAGCAGGTGGTGGTGTGAGTAACATACAACACTTGTGCTCTTTTTAGAAGCATGATTCCATAGTGTGAATAGTAATTGGTGTGATGATTTAGTACTGTTAACACTCGATTTTGTCCACATTTTTTTTAACACTGTAGTATTGTCTTGCATGCATATTTCTCATGTCTGAGAAATATAAAAAAGTCTATATTTTAATGCTACATAAAGATTATTATGGCTTGTACAATTTGTGAGATATAACAAATTTAATATATATATATATATGTGTGTGCGCATTGGATTTTGAGCTTTAAAGTCATGTATTTAAATTCCTGAGGATGGTCAGTACAACTGAAACATGTAGCGTATATTAATGACACTAATAAAATTTGTTGTGGTTGACAGCAGCACGTGTGTGAATTTTAATATTATATTTTAATGGGATGATTCCACAAAAAAAAAAAGAACTTCTTTGCTTGTGTCTTGAGTTAGGTTTTGTGTAATTTAATACATCCAGTGACACTTCTTAAAGTCCAATATTGACTGTTGGAATGTTACGTATGTGTACTCCCACATCCTCTGAGTTTGACTTCATGTTGGGACTTACTGGTTTTATAAAAACTTTGTAACATGATAAGATACAAAAGCAATGAAGTAACAGTATATTATAGTGATGTCTAGTATCTGATTTCCACTTTGCAGAATGCCACGGTGTTCATTAACAATCAGACCATGCCGAGTCATAATATCAGTGACAATCCGGACTTCCCAGTGTACCAAATGGTGTATGCTATCATGATCGCCATCATCTTAGGAACAAGCTTACTCAGGGGGTTGGCATTTACAAAGGTACAGAGATATAATAGTTTTATTATTAATCAGAAGTAAAGTTCATCACTTCTGTTAACATTACTGTATGTGTTACCTACCTGGTAATATTTTCTCAAGGTTATGTTCCTTTCTTGATAGACCACATATGTTACGTGTCTTTGCTCATAAACATTCCACAATTCCAAGTCATTCATCCTTGAAACTTTCTGAGAGGAGATAAGATTGACTTTGGAGCCGCTGCTTTGCAGCTGCCCTACATATCAGCTGTATAAAGAAGGCTGCCCTGTCTGTTGGTTCTGGGTCCTTTGTTGAGGTCTTTGTCCCTGTTTCTACAGGCTATCAAGCAGAAACATCAGAAAAAATTAAATAGCTTTAATGGCAATGGTAAGGTAGGTACTTATAACAAGGAATGGTACATCCTGTACAGAGAATGGAATTTACTGGTATATATCTAAATTTATTGTGGAATATAAGTAATTTAGACAGAAGATTTTGAATGTGTGAGGAAAAGATGGGAAGAGTATGGATGTAACAGGCATAGGTGCCTAAAGCATGAAAGAAGAAGTGAGTGTAGGCTAAGAGTTGTGTGCTCAAGAGAAGGAACGAGGTTATTTTGTGTCACTTGCTGTGCATTCTTGGTACAGTGTGCAAGAAAATAACACATACAAGGTTGGTCATATCTGTCTGGATGTCTGTATGAAGAGACTGAACAGATTATGAACACTGGAGGCCATCCCATACTCTTATTTTTTAATATTCTGCAGTTAATAGCAACATAACAGTAGCTTCTGAGATAGGATTGAGGGTAGCACAAATACCAGAAATGCAGTAACCGTGGTAATCAATAGGAAGCAGGGGAAACTTTAATGTAGGAATGGTGATAATGATCGTAACCAAAGCAAACATGTCATCTTTGTGTACACTTTACCATGAAATCAGAATGCCAAGGTACAAACAATGCAAGTAGAAACTGTGTGGCCTGTAGTATTGATCACAGCTTTACTGTATTGTTACTGCAGTTGGAGGGAATAAAAGGTAACTTCATACAGGTCACTTGGTGGTGTTAGGTCAGTGCAGTCAACAGCATAATTGATGCAAACAGTATCACTTGTTACTGACCCAACATGGGGAGTGTGTGTATCATGCATTATGATGAAATGAACACTGACCTGGTGGTCTTGGGGTAAGTTCCAGTGGCGAATCCTGATCCGGAGGTCAGGTCTAGTGGAAGGGTAATTGTAAGGCAATGTGTACCCTTCTGCTAGACCTGATCTCCAGATGAGGATTTGCCACTGGTAAGTTCCAGGACTCTCATTCAAATACTTATGAATTATACCCATAGTCAAATCTTTGTGCAGATTCGTCTGCTCACAGACTGAAACCTTGATGTTTACCAAAGGCAGAATGTTGGGACTGTGAAGAGTACCAGCCCTAGCTTCCCCCTTTTTAGGCCCCATGTACTGGCCATCACTGCCTTACTCACCCTATTACTGGGGGCAACAGAAACCATCCTATAGTTTCTTGCAGTTCAGATATGAACTTTGTGGCTTTGCTCAGGTGAACAAAGCCACAGCAGTTACAGTCCATATCTGGGGGCACTAGACAAACACTACCACAAACAAAGAAACAAACAAACAAAAGCTGCTGCTCATTCTAAACTTAGAATGTGACTGTAGTAGAAAATCACTTCCAAGTTGGAAAAAACATGTAAATAGGATGCATTAAATTTGTTTCATTATAGGTGACACTGAAAGCATCTAGCTGTCTTCATACTCGGCTGTTTAGTAAGATAATGCATTGCCCAATGCAGTTCTTTGAAACAACGCCTACTGGAAGATTACAAAATCTCTTCTCACGAGATATGGACGAAGGTAATCAGAGTTTGGTATTTTATTTTGTTCCTGTTTGAATGCAGTATTTTTGCCATAAGCATCCAAAATATTTTTGTGTTCATTGCAGTTGATGTCTGGTTACCCATCACCGTCGAGCACATTATACAAAACTTGTGGATTGTTCTGTTTGCTGTTCTTTTTGTTTGCTTGGTATTTCCTTGGTTCATCATCCCACTGCTCATTCTTGCGGTCTTCTTTTATATCGTCAGTACAGTATTTAGGTAAGTACTTGATGTGTTGTTGTTCTTTGTGTAAACAAAACATTACTAAGCATGTGTAATCTGGAAATGCCAACTTTTAATTCCTACAGTGCCAAGCAGCAATTTTAGGTTGTCAGTGCTCCTCTTATTTTGTGGGTAAATAATAAAGGAACCCCATAAGTACTTCGCATGTATTAAAAAACTGCTCCGGATATTTCAGTACTGACACGTCACTTGCTATCAAATATAGCAATAGAGGGACATCATTTTGAACATTGTTTATGTGTAAGAATAATCAATGTAATATTGACTACTGATAAGAAATACTCATTTGCTTTTACTAGTGGGAAGAAATACCCACAGTTTCTTGGTTAGTGTGCTGGGTTTAATAGGCAAAACTACAAACAGCATTACACAGCATCAAAGAATGAAAAGTCCATATATGTAGTGTAATAATTAGTAATTTTACCATTTTTAGGCATGTTCACATAGTCACAGAAAATGCCTGTATGCTTCATCATGTCCACCCGTCTCTCCGTATGTATGAGCGTGGCTCCCACTGGACAGATTTCTGTGACATATGATATTGGGGACTTACATGAAAATATGTTGAGAAATTCCAAATTTGCTTAAAATCAGGCAAAAATATCGAGTGCTTTACGTGAAGACCTAAGTACGTTTTATTGTTGCCAGCGATGTTAAATCACCATAAAGCACTCTCTTTGAGTAAATGGTATCAGGCTGTTAGGGTAGCCGAGGAGGTATAAACATTGTGCGAACATGCCACAGTGTTACATTCTGTGTATATTGCCCATCTTGTTCTTTTATTGATGCAGAACTTTGTCTCACCATAAGAGAACAACACAGACTTATGGTGCTTGAGAACAGGGTGCTGAGAGGAGGACTTTATAATTTTTACTTTACACCAAACATAATCAGGATGGTCGAATAAGGGATGGTGAGATCAGTGCAATATATAGGGTGTATGAGAAAGAGAAGAAGAGTGCATATAAAAATTCAGTAGGAAAGTCTGAAGAGAAGTCACTACTTGTGAAACCAGGCAGAGATGGGAGGATAATATTAAAGTGTATCAAAATGAAATATTTTGTAAGAATGTGGGCCAGATTCATGTATGTCAGGATAGGTTTAATGGGTATTGAATGCTTGTGTTTTGTGATAGGTGGTGAATTCCTTCACCCATTGTACATCAGCTTCTTAAGAGGGACTCTGCTTCATGCAGTTAATAATCCACTGTTAACACAACACTACCGAGTTATATTTTGTTTCTCCAGGGTGGCAATCCGTGACTTGAAACGACTGGAGAATGTGTCTCGATCACCCATCTTCAGTTGGGTTGGGGCGACTGTCCAAGGACTGAGTACAATTCATGCTTTTGGAAAAGAGAGTGACTTTCTAGCAAGGTAAAGAAATTGGGAAAGTTTATTTCAGTGCAGTTAATTGCCTGTAACAGTATATACTTATATTTTAACTTTTAGAAATGATTGATAATGTCATATATTTTGTCTCTGTTATTATTGTTAGAAAAAAAAGAAGTTTTATGGTATTCACAAAATTTTAATCAAAGCAGATACTTCAGCACCATAATTTACAGCTCAGTAAAAAGCAATTCCATTACAGGCCTGGACAGGCCCTTAGGGTTCCAGGAGGTTGAGGCTCCCAGATTTCTAGGCAATCGGCACATGAAGGTGGTAATGTTGTCAGCCCTACGCACTGTCTGCCTGCACTGTCCTGGTACTCATTTCTGTTAGAGGCTGAGTCGACCCCAGGGCCATAGTGCGACCGAAAGGATTATGTCGATGAAAATTTCCAATGACACCATCGGGAATCGAACCCGTGACCTTCCGGCTTGTAGCGCAGTGCCTCAACCAACTGCGCCACCGCGTGCCCCCTAGATAAAGCTCAGTACAAAGAGTTTTGAAAAGAGCTTAACCCTTTCCTGTATTGGAAGGTTTCTGACATAATTTTCACTTATAGGTCAACTGTTGGAAGCTTGCCACCATATGCTGTGTGGATTATCACTATAAGATGAACTCATTTTGGTTGTTATATCTTTCAGCTTCACATTCTTTGACATCTCCTGTAGTAGTATACGTATAGGAATAACAGATGACAGGAGTTTTATATACAGTAAGTCCCTTACTTACACAGCTAATTTATTCTGAAAGTTTCCTTGTAGATTGGAAACCGTGTAAGTCCATCAGTGCTTTATACAAAATATGTAGGTGTGTTTATGGTTATTTCAATGCCAAATTTGCTTTCGACAATTAGTTGGCTGCAACGCCTTTGCCATATATTGTTATGTACTGTTGGATAAATGTTTATGAATTTTCTCTTGTTATGGCTCAATTGAGAGGCTGTCTACTTTTGTAGTGGTGTAAGATGAAGATGACACAAAGGAGTTGGCAGCACATGCTGTCATAACCAACAGAACTCACTACGAATCTCAGCCAACACAGTTTAATTTAATAAACAGTATTTAAGTTGAAACATGCTTTGTGAATATGACATGGGAACATCTTGTGTTGGAAACTTCCCAACATTTGACATTGGGATGAGATATAAAAAAATATAGAGTGGTAAGCTCCACCATCCTCCTTACTCTTTCAGTTTTAAGTATGTTCTAATAATAATTAAGTTAAGTGTATTTCAGTCATAACTAGAGTAGAATTCCATGTATTTCTTTAAAAAATTATTGGTGGTCAAGAAACAGTGGCAAGCTTCTCGTTGACATTCTTCCATCCTTCAGAAATAATGCAAGCTCTAAATATTAAGTTATAATTGATTACTGTGTTAATTTTTATTACACTAATACTGTTAATTAATTAATTGTAATTTTAGTCCCCTATTCATATAAAAATAAAACAAATTTTCTGTAAAAAAATACAAGTCCTGTTGTTAGAAATTGGTTTGCAGCCCACACAAGGTTAGGAGCTTTTCAAATGGCCCTTAGGCACTGAAAGGTTCCACTACACTGATTTAAATAATGGGTGGCAGTGCACACCAGTGGAATTGAACAAGAACCAGTCATGTTTAGAATGATGTTGTCCAATGGCCCCACCTTTAAAAGAAGTCATAAGAAGTAGGAAACAGCACTGTGTGTTTTTCCAGCCTTAATTTCATGACTTCATGAAACCATGACACCCTGTGGAGCAAGGGAGTGTGCTTTATTCAAAGTTCAGAGATACTGGAAGGCTAAATATAGACAGATGATGCACAGTTGATCAGTGATGGTTATGGCACAAGGTTTGTTAATGCCCACTCTTTTAATCTTAATCTTATGGGTGTTGATGTGTGTGTGTGTGTGCAGGTTTACAAAGATGTTTGATGAGAACACAAGTTGTTTGTACTTGGGCAGCATAGCAATGCGATGGCTGGCTGTCAGGATCGACACTTTGGCAGGTAATGTCTACAAATTAGAAGATAAAGCACACTTGAAGGTTTCTGTACCATTGTTATTATCAGATCAGTGCTGTGTGTTTCACACATTTGCCATTTTGATTTCAGCATAAAAGTGCCCTGTGGTGGACTATAAGCAGATTTTGTATTTTACCCTTTGGCATGGAGTCAGGATAGTTCAGTTGGTATAGTCTATAAGTTGGGCAACTGAGGAATTGAGGTTCTACTTTGAGCAGGGACAAGAGATGTTTTTCTACTCCACAGCATGCATACAAGCTCCAGCATCCACACAGCCTCTTATCAATTTGGTACCAGGTCTCTTACCCAGGGGCATGAAGCTGACCACTCCCATCTGTTGCTGGGATTAAGAATGCATGGAGCTATATCTTCACTCCCTCATATGCCCTCAGGGCATGGAGCTTAATTAAGCACAGGGACAACTTTACCCTTTGATCCTCCTAATATAGTACAACATAGTAATAGGGCCCCCTACCTTCTGACTTAGTAAATTTTAGCGAAATCTTACTTAGAATTAAGGTACTAGAAAATAGCATGACACTGACAGCATCTCACACTAGGGTTTTCGTTACAGTAGGCAGAGGCTTGGTTCCATCATCATTACCATATTCCATTTCTTATGTGTTCTGTTTACAAAATGCAAGAAAACACATAGAAATGTTCATCCAGCATTCCATGTACTTTCTGCTCAAAAACCACTGGGTGGATTTTGATTAAATTTGTTAAGAACATTACATACTTTTTAATTGCATATGGTTGGTAATAACAGTTTGGAGGATGCATGAATTTATGACATCAGAATAACAATAATGTAACTACTCAAATATGGTAACTATGACAGGCAGGGTGTTAATCATAGTAATACATAGTAGGAATCTTTGTAACAATAATAACCATAGTATGAATAGAAACCAGAGGAACAGTAAGGAATTTAGTTATTTATATTATGTGTATACTCTGATATTATTCAGGTGATTAAATCAAGAAGAATGAGATGGGCGGGCATGTAGCACGTATGGGAGAGGAGAGGTGCATACAGAGTTTTGGTGGGGAAACGTCAAGGGAAGAGACCACTAGAAAGACCTAGGTGTAGGTGGGAGGATAATATTAAAATGGATCTTTAAGAAGTGGGAAGGGGGGTCATGGACTGGATTGATCTGCTCAAGATAGGTACAGGTGGCAGGCTCTTGTGAATGTGGTAATGAACCTTCAGGTTCCATAAAATGCATGGAATTTCTTGACTAGCTGAGGACCTGGTAGCTTCTGCTGCATGGAGTTAGATGTGTAGCTGTAAAATGTTAGGAGGTGTAGTTTTGCAACTCTTCATTCCAAATGGGCCAATAATGAGAAATTCATTTATGTTTTCAGTGACTTCAGTGTGCATCACAGCCTTCCTTACTATTATTCTTCACGGGCAGGTGCCCCCAGCACTTGCAGGCCTGGCCTTAGCGTATGCAGCACATATCAGTGGTGTTTTCCATTACACCGTAAGGCTTGTGTCCGAGACAGAAGTTCGATTTATATCTGTGGAGAGAATGAATTCATATCATGAGGTGAATAATACCATTATATCTGCTTTAATAAACACTGCTATAACACCCACTGAAAATGCAGCAGGAAGTCTCAGTTTTTCAGCTTAAATGCGATTTTGTTGTAACATCAAGTTTTAAATTCAATAATGTAACCATCAAAACACAAATAATATATTATTGACAGCAGATATATTATCCAAACCTCAACATATTTTCAACCTAAAGTCATCATCAAGAGGTGTAAGTTAACAGCACACCACAAAATTGCACCTTGTGATGATGACCTTAGGTCAAAACTTGTTGGGTTTTGGATAATGAAGACGCTTTTGATGATTAGTTGTGCTTTGATGGTTACAGTATTGAACTGATTTGGCATAGCAGTTTGGAATACAATGTAAAAATTAAGTTTCAAACCTTAGTCAAGACAGCCAGTGTCCCAGCTGAGATTCAAACTGGGCACCTTGTGTATGCAAGTGTATGCATGTGTATGCCTTATCACAACACCAGCCTGCTCATTTTGGACTTTGTCAAATGCAGGTTGAGCCACGTATGAGATAAGAGTCTACATAGTTGAATGTCTGATTTGTTTGTAGAGCCTGGAATGTGAAGGGAAACACAAAGTTATATCAAAACCACCGTCCGACTGGCCAAGCAAAGGAGGTATTAAGTTTCACAATGTCTCTTTTCGGTACAGGAACGGACTCCCAGATGTATTGAAGGACGTGTCATTTAGTATCCAGCCTGGAGAAACACTAGGTACAGTACAGTGAAACTTTCTTAGGCTAGCAGCCACATCAGGTCGTTAAACAGCGATTAAACTTCAAGTCTTATTGAATTTAGTCACCGTGAAAATTTGAGATTATGTTATTAGGTACAGTAGCTACTCATTGCAAATGTCAGAGTAAGGTCTAGATATGTGTAATACAGATGCTTCAAAGTGACATGAGATGTTTGTATAGAGTTAGTTCATAACCAGGAAGTTACGTCTTTCCGAGATTGGAGATCGTCACTAAAGTGAAATACTAAAAGTATGCTAAGTCCGAATGTTTCTGATGGTGTGTTGCACTAAATATGACTATTATTTTGGACATTATCCGTTGTCTTTGTTGTTCAGACACTGTGTTTCAGTACCTGAGTCCATTTTGTTGATTAATGACTGACAGCAGCTATTTCTAAGTGGCCAGAGTAGGAACCATTATACTTGATTGTGGAAACAGAGTTAGTTTCTGGAATGTGTGTGGAAACGCCAATACAATGGACAATATCCAAAATAATAATCTTGTTTTTGAAGATGACAGTCTTGTAGGATGTGACACCGTGTAGGTGGTATATGGGAACTGTTTTAGAGGAACCTACTGCTCTTATCTTCAATGGAGTTTTTCATTGACATAATCCTTTCGGTCGGACTATGGCCCTGGGGTCGACTCAGCCTCTAACAGAAATGAGTACCAGGAATATTTCCTGGGGGTAAAGGCGGCCGGTGCGTAGGGCTGACAACGTTACCACCTTCATGTGCTGATTGTCTATAAATCTGGGAGCCTCAACCTCCTGGAACCCTAAGGGCCTGTCCAGGCCTGTAATGGGATTGCTTTACCTTTCTACTGCTTTCATCTTTTACTCTTGTACCTTTGAAATGTAAATACCTGTCGACCTGCCTACACTGTTTCATTTCCAATAAGATAGGAATTACCATAGTCCCTGCTGTAAAAACCTCGAACATCACATCTCATTAAAATTCCCAAATTTTCTCTTTTAGTTGGAATATCTTTCAGTATTGTAAATACGTAACAAACTAGAAAAATATTTCCTTACTTTCAAGTAGTGTTTGTTAAGAATCACTTAAGTCAGTATAAATTACTTCCAGCCCTTCTTACTGAGCATGGAAGATATTTGTCTTCATAGCGTATGAAAACTCTTGGTTGGTCATTATTTGTCTTTATTTATTGTGCTGAAGAGAATATGTAGTTGCATATTTAAACACCATTCTTAGCCAAACATAAGATTACCCCCCCCCCCCCTTCATGGTCTTCAATTTTCAGAAGATACCTACAATAAATATATTTAACTTGTGTGCATTTACAGGGCAGTTTGTGTATTGTATTTGAGTAAATATGGTAGTAATTGTTTGTAAAAATTTAAGTTTCATTGAAAGGGTAACAGTATTATGTGAGATTTGAGGTTGTTACAGCCCTATACTTTAAGTAGTGGTCTTGTAGGATGTCACACTATATATAGTGTGGTAGTCTGATAGGTACCAAAACTTCTACCCTGAAGATGGGTTATCTTCTTATATACCACACGGCATGGCAGCATCACCAAGTTGGCTGCAGTGATAATGCTTTTGACTTGTATTTGGAAGGTACCTGGTTCAAATCTGGGCTGGAACACCAACTATCCTGATTGAGGTTTTTAGTGATTATCCTCAGTTCCGCCTAGAAAATGCTGGGATAGAACTATAAGCTAAGCAGTGACCACTTCCTTTTACATGTTTTGAGATTTGTTATTAACTGTCATCAAACCATTTGATGCTAGTTAACTACAGGGAGCCAAGGTAGCTCAGTTTATATAGTGACTAGGCTACAGGCTGGACAGCCAAAGGATCATGGTTTGGTTCCTGGTATGGGCAAGAGGTTTTTCTCCCTTCCAAAGTATTCAGACCTGCTCTGGGGCCTACCCAGCTTTCTGTACAATGGGTAAAGTGATCAGAGCATGAAGCTGACCACTCATCTCCCATGTAGTGCAGAAATTAAGAATGCATCAAGCTGTACATTGATTTGTCGTGTGCCTTTATAGTGTGGTATTTGTTTAAATACAGGGTCAACTCTACCTTCACTTTACTAATAAGCTACAAATATACATGTTCTGTATCCAGTGTTTTTGTAACCCTTTGGATTTGTAGAATTAAAATGAAATACAATACAATACAATACATGGTATCACATGTCAAACGACTATAGTCTTAACATCAGTGTGATTCATTACATACATTTGATATGTATATAGTATGTTGGATGAATACAGTAACCAGAAGGTTAATGCAGGAGACTGGTCAGAAGTAAAACAGTTCAGCATACATCAGAGGTGTTTTTTTAGAAGGTTTATGTGAGTGATGTTACATAATGAGTTATCTGAAAGACAGATAGCTTTTGTCTTTTGACCAACAGTCCTTAACTTGTAAAATATGTAAAATCAGAAAGAATGCATGTAGAAAAATGTGTACTTTCAACTAGGGCACACTTTTTAACTCCTTTTTTTGTAAGTAGTGATATGAGATTAACATTTTGGATTTCTTGCAGGGGTGGTGGGACGAACTGGCTCTGGTAAGAGTTCACTCATTGTAGCACTCCTTCGCTTAGTAGAGCTGTCGTCAGGTAGGATCAAGATAGACGGTGTAAATATAGCAGATATAAACTTGGAACAGCTGCGTTCCAGGCTCTCTGTCATACCGCAAGATCCTGTTCTGTTTGATGGCACAATCAGGTGGGCAGCGTTATTTTGGACATGTTAATAAACTTACTGACCAAAGGGTTTAGCATTATGAATACTAAAGCAGAAACAGTAGTAGGGAAGTTCGACTTCAGGCACTAGAACAGGAGAATTTATGTACATGAATAAGGTAGGACTAGGTGATACTGTTTTAGGCAGTGTGTCAACAAAAAGTTGCAAAATGCATTTTTTAGCTTTGCCCTGTCTGTCCATTCATTTGACTAATTAGGATTTTGTATGTTTGTTAAGTATGGCCCACAAAATTAAATAAAAAAAAACATGTGTGATATTATGGTCCATATGTTCACATTTCAGAAACACCTTTGTTTTGCATGTTTGGATAAAATATTTTGCATATTTTATTACAAATAGCGGGACCCGTCCAGAGCATAAAATCTGGTGCCACCCTTGATCATGAGCCATTTTCCATCATCATCCCATCCTCCCAACATATTTCCCTTAAATTAAAAGGCAAAGATGTTCCTATACTTATGGACCACACCAGCAAAAATAAAGTAAAGTTACATGTATTAAACTTAGCACTAGTGGAGGGATGCCCCACGCTTGTTTCTTTACCCACTACTTGTTAGATGGGAGGCTGGCTGGCCCCCAGAGTCAGTCTAAACACAGTGGTGATGCAGAAGGGTTTGTGCCCCTGCCAGCAAGTGAACCTTGATTACCCACTCCATAAGGTAATGAATGACTTGACTGGACTGTCCTGGATCTTAAAATCCATTTTAATGCTCCATGTCTGTATTAAATGTCTGTGGGGATCTGATGCTTCAGAGGTAAGCTGCCACAGTTCTGTCCCAAAGTTCTTGTTTTTGAAATTGGCAAGGTCCTATGTACATTTTTCTGCATGGCTTTCCCTTCCATGCCCTCTGACAAATCAGAAATGTGAATGTGGGGAACCCTCTACACCTACCGGTAGAAGACGTTCGACTAAGTGAAGTGAAGTGAAGTGAATGTGTGGAATTGTAGGGTGGTGGTCATAATTCAGGGCTTGTGTTAAGCAGTAGGTCATGTCTGTGAACCTTCATTCTAGTGTCCCTCCTCAGAAATAGATTTCATAATCCTACCCAAGGTGGGCAGAAGCAACATGGTTTGAATTGACCATAGTTGGCACATTCTGTGCATGAGAGCATGTCACAACAGAAATTAAAATATTTGTACATGTTTTAGATTCAACCTAGATCCATTTGAGTCCTGTAGTGATGAAACCATATGGGAAGCTCTAGAAAAGACGAAGCTACGCAGCAGAATTTCAAGCCTGAGTGGACAGCTCCAGGCTTATGTTGGTCAGGTGGAGAAAGCTTATCCGTTGGGGAGCGCCAGCTGCTGTGTTTGGCAAGAGCATTACTTAGGAACAGCCAGGTTAGATACTAATGTCGCTATCATCAGCGTCATAACTAACTCTATGGAACTCAGTCCTTTTTTGAGGAGATGATAGTCTCTGAGTTGGTCAAGAAATTCCCTGCCTTACTCAGAACCCAAAGATTCAGTACATATTCAAAAACAAGCCCACCACTGTTCGATATTGCATACCTTATTCCAGACAACATTTCCAAGTTTGAGGCTGTTTGGATTTTAAATTGGACTGCAGAGAAACGAATTTTGTGCTGTCTGCAGTGTGAATTGTTTTACTGCTCACAGTGTAACTCTCCTTATTTTTCATTTATCTGCTAATGTTATCGTGTCTTACAGATCCTTATTTTGGACGAAGCAACAGCATCTGTTGATCCTGAAACAGAAGTAGCTGTTCAGAGTACAGTCCAGAAGGAATTCAAGCATTGCACAATTTTAACAATTGCACACAGACTGTCAGCTGTTACTACCTGTGACAGAATTCTAGTCATGAAAAAGGGCCAGGTATGATTTTTTCATCCTTACTGATACTGTTCAGAACTCAACTCTGCAGCCTTAGAAGATGGGGAAAGGGGGAAATGTAGGGGAAACGGAGCTGCAGGGCTGAGTTCTGTACTATACATGTTGTGTAGGGTGTTTAGGACCTGTGTTTGCTTTATCAGTGTATGTCTGCATTTTTTCTTGGAAGGTGTGTGAGACATATGACATTTGTAGTTACCCACAGCAGTGAATCTCTATGGATATGACATCATTAAGTCTGGTGACAGACACCAGCTTTTCAGAGGAACTTCTCTTTTGCCCCAGAGATGGAATCAGCAGTACGCAGTTACCTGACTATGTAGCGTCACATCGTGGAAGGCTATAATCTTAATTTGCAAAGAGATTTAGAGTGATGTTTCCAGTGCAGTTCCAGACAGCTGACAGACAGTATACAGCAAGACCTGTGTATTAAGACCACTTCAACTTTAACAGACATGACTGATATTTTGAGGACTGTCCGTCGTCACGTCTATTAAAATACACCATCTTCAGAATCTATTAACGTTGGGCCCATCAATTGTGTTTAATCCTTTAGCCTAATATCTGCCTGGTCAACATTCCATTGCAGATGTCTCTTACTGAATATCACAGTGAAATTGTTAGTGACCATTTTTATTTGGCAGGTTGAAGGTTTAATTCCGACCCTCCAGATACAGATTTTCCTGACATTTTTCTGGTTTTGCTTAGTACCTGAAGGCAAATTGTGATACATTACTTTGTTAATGTTTCAGGTATTAGAATTGGATACTCCTGCCAACCTCATGTCTAATCCAAATTCAGAATTCACAAAGATGTTGTCAGCAGCTGATGGTATGGCAGAATGAACATGGCTGCACCATAGAACATGAATGCTTAGTTCCCCGGTGCAGTATTGGATTCCATATTTGTAAGTATCCAAGTATTGCTTTCAGTTTATCTTTATGAATAGTACATCAGAGCAAAAGCTTTACACCAAGAAGTGGATTTTTATTGCAAGCAGTTGATTATACTGCCTAGATGATGTTATATTTTTCATGTCTTGTCCATAGAACCAGCATGATCCAGTTTCACCGCATCACAAGCTTCTGTAGCTGTGCGTAACTGAACATTGCCATGGAAAAGGGGATAGAAAATAAGTAAATTAATATGCGAGTAATTCAGTTGTTACTGCAGTTACATGTTGAAGCGTGTTGCATTCTTTGTATAAAATTCTCTTATTGATTATCCATTCATGTTGACTTATAAATACCATATTTACCCAAATGTAAGATACAAACTTTTTCCTAATTTATCTTCTGAAAGAGTTGTGGGTTGCTATAATTGCATAAAAGCTTAGACATTTTCTGTATAGACATTTTCCCTGAAAATTGGAGATTGTGAAGGGCGGGTTTGTCTTATATTCAGGCAAATGCAGTAGAGGGCGAAGAAAATGGGAAGTACAGACACACTGTATGTGATTTTTTAGTTAATTATGATAACAAATAACGTTATGGTATCCCCCAGTGTACAAGATGGTTGCATTCCCAGAAGTGGTTATATAACTGAAACGTTATATATTACTTGTTTGGTTTCACCACCTTTAATTTTCTTTGAAAATGGTCCTAAAAGTCACATTGCATCATATATGCAGGGACCTGACAGTGAAAATGGAATATATCTACCTTTATTTTTTGTTCTTTGTATAAAGCAGTATTATTTATTTTTATTAATAAATTGATAAATAATTTTATTATAATTTATTGGTAGGTAATAAATTTTGTTTGCCAGACAAGACGAGAGAGGAATGTATTTTTTAGAAAATGTTTGCTCATTCTTCCTGCCTAAACAGTTGTCCATCTAATACGCCAAGAAATACAGTTGTTAATGTTAGCCTTTTTTTTTCTTTCTTTCTTTCTTTCTTTCTTTCTTTTTTTTTTCTTTTCTTTTTTTTTCTTTTCTTTTTTCTTTTTCTTTCTTTTTTTTTTTTTATTACACTAATAATGTAATTTTTAGTATTCACTATGAAAATTAAATTTAATAATAGTTTGTATTAAGTTGTCTTTAGAAATGTATGCAAGTTTGTTGCACAGACAAGTGTCACTTAATTGCTAACACAACATGCTTTTGTGTGATCAAAATTCTAATCACATGGGTTAAAGGGGCTTTCAGAAACTGCATTGTATAGTGTCATATGAAGTACTGTGTAAGAATAATGAACACCTTGATTTGAATTCAGGAACATTCAGGTTTTGGGCTTTAGTTTTTTATAAAAGGTAAAGTTCATCATATGCATTGGAATAGACAAGACTGCTATTTCATTCCTGAAATTTTTTGATGAAGTTGCATCATAGTTGTAATATCTTGGTAGGAAATTATCCATTGTCTTCTGTTCATTTTTGTCTTTTATGTGGGTCTACAAACCAAGCCTCTGTCTGTCTTGTGAAATATATAATATAAACCATCCTTGGAAAACAGGGTACTTGTGTATTCCTTTTTAACAAACTTCAATGTATGTAATTTGACACCAAATATGAAACTTATGTCTATAATTTATAAATAGACCCAAAACATTCTGTGTGTGTGTGTGTGTGTGTGTGTGTGTGTGTGTGTGTGTGTGGTGGTCAGTGACTTCAAGCTGTGCAAAAACATTTGTCACCATGTTGGCTGTGCAAGCTACAGGTCTGTGTCTTCATGTGATGAATGATCACTGTGCTGTCAGTGCTTTCCTGTTCCATATCACTGTCACTACCATTTTCACAATTGAGGTATATCATAAAGCTGTCTGTGACAACTTTTCTGAGTGCCCTTCTGCATCTTCTTTCCTGGGGATTTTAGACGTTGATCTGGATTGGTAACATTCCTGTACCTGTGTTTTCTTTGAATCCCTAAAATGGTTGACTGAGATTTCCCTGTGGACATGACTGCCCTTTCACTTGCCTGACTTATCGGTACCAACAGTCATTTCTATCTTGCTTTAACATCACATATCTGATGTTATTTGCTATAATTTCTATGCCCTGATGGTGAATAATTTTGTGCCATGGGGCAACACTGTGTTTTGCACTCATAGACACAAGTTATAGACAAAGACACTAAGTATACACAAACACACTAAATAACCACTACACTACATGGTTCGTTATGGTTAGATTGTCTATGCACAACAGAAACCCACTTTTCAACTGTTCCAGCAGCTAACATATTTGTGACTGGTGTTTTCCATCAACTCACTATAAATTCAAATCAGTACTGACATCATGCCCCAGCTTCCTTGTCCCTCTTCATTACCCCACTTCCAAATGTGCAAGTTTCAAATTATCAGTCCTAGACTGTATACTGCCCCTAGAGGCCAGGCCAGCACCAAAAGGGTTAAAAGTGTAAATTTACCCATTCACTGCTTTAAAATGTGGCCCTAGAGTTATTTCAGATGGCTTTTCTTGTCTTCATGGTCCCTTTATTGGTGTATCTTCCAATTGCACCTGCTGAAACCACTATAGAAGGAAGTGTTCAGTTTATTCATGTAGTGACATGTCACATTTTAAATTTTGTTTCATGCTTATTCCCCCCTCCCTATTTATTGCATCCCTTTAAAGTGCTGTCCTCTTCATAAATCAACTTCTGATATGCAGTAACGTGAACAGCTGCCAATGCCTTAGCAAGCTTTTCAGTGTTTGGGTCTTGAGATTCAAAACAAACCAGTGCCTTCTCAGTGATGCCAAAACCTTCAGCCAGCTGCTCAGCCTCTGTTCCCCCTGAGTGACCTCATCCTCCGACCTGCATGACTCCAGTTCCATCAAATTCTTACAGATCAACTCTTGGATGTGGCATTCCAACAATTCCTTGAAATTTTCCACCAGATAAAAGTGCAATTCCTGTCCCATATCCACCAGGAAGCATCAGTGTTCTTAGCTACCATGTAAAGGTCTTAGTGTCACTCCATTCTCCCCTTCTGTAGCCTTCACAGCATGTCTGAAAGTTTGCCACTGGTATTGTCTCTTGCAAGTAGCTGTGATGTCTTGGTCTGTAGGTTGCAAGAGACAAGTGGTATTGGAAGGTGAGGGAAATGGCCAGGAAAGATGGATTACCAGGGGTATTATCACCAGCAGGATGCTGAGGGGCAGGTTGTTCTTATTACATTATTTTTCCACATGTACAAAGTGATGAAAAAATCGATTTTGAAGGATGGTCTCAGCCACCCCAGGCATTATGGTTAAGACATCCACACAAGGGGCAGTCAAGCTTTGGTAGTATTCTTGAGAGCACTTGAGTTTTTTGTTGCAGTATTATTAAAATAGGTTTTTGTTTGCAGTCCCCAGCAGAATTTTCACCAAGTCGGAGTTAAGCCTGACCTCTGAAGCCTTGAAATGTGGCACATTCTTCTCCTCTTTTGCAGTGTATGACCAATCTGGCATTTCCTTCAAAAATAATCCTGGCTCATCAACATTAAACATCCACTGTGGCATGTAATCCTTGGTGGACAGAGCTGTAGGGAACACCCTGGCTGCTACCATGTCAGTGCTGGTAGCCATACCACTCACTCTGATCCTATGCAGGTTCACACGAGCCGTAAATCTGTGGAGCCAGCTATGACTAGCTGGAAATGTCTCAGGAGCAACACTGTCATCAACTTAAGATCCTCAACAATTCAGGGCCTTCTGTATTAACATAAGGCTCTTAGGCACAAGACACTGATGCTGGTCCTCCAGCCACACACTCAGCAGTTTCTCCATCATGTTAGTCACTTGTGTTTCTTTTGTTACTAATAACTGTGGAATGTCTTAGCACAGAACCTTTCACTTGTTGCATGTCGCAAGATTGTCCCAAAAGTAAAACACTTCATCTCAAAAACATGTGCAATATTTATCACTTCTGACCCCTTTCACAGTGCTGTATAGTGTCAACTTTAGTTTCCATTGTAACAGTGCGCCTTTTCTTACCATCACTTTTACCAGTCATATCTTTCTGAGACATGATGGGACTTGATGATGTTCATGACAAACACAGAGACTATCATATTGAAGGGCACAGTGAGAACACAAGAGTGAATTTAATATTATTCATACCGTACATTTTAATTTTATATTCACAGTCCGACAAAATGTACAATTCAATCACGTTAATTGTGCAATTCCACTGTCCTACATGTTTTGAACCCTTCATTTGGGTTCATCTTCAGGGACTCATTACACACTATTCACATCAACTGGTACAATTGTTTACATGAATTCTTTACATCTGTGTATGTACGTTGTCCAAAACTAATATAAATTGAAAATTGTTTTATGTTGGTTAAAATGCTAAAAGTTGAATAGTCTATGCTGATTTGATATCCTGTTTTATCGGAGAAGGTTGTCTGCTGGGTGTTGTTCTCAACACTCAGCAGACAACTTTCTCCGATAAAACAGGATATCAAATCAGCACAGACTATTCAACTTTTATACAACTATTAGCATTTTAACCAATATAAAACAGTTTTCACTTTTTATTAGTTTTGGACAACGTACATACACATGTAAAGAATTCATATAAACAATTGTACCAGTTGATGTGAATAGTGTGTAATGAGTCCCTGAAGATGAACCCAAATGAAGGGTTCAAAACATGTAGGACAGTGGAATTGCACAATTAACGTGATTGAATTGTACATTTTGTCGGACTGTGAATATAACACAAGAGTGATGATGGCCCAGGCAGAAATGCTGGGTAATGACACTGAAAAACCCCTACCATCTACTGTATTGCACTGTGGTCAAACCTACGCATTTCAGTCCAAACAAGCCACTGGACATATGGACAGGTTTGTTCACATGTAGAGGAGCACCTATACAGTTGCAACCATAAGATACACTTGTTAATTGCAATAATTGCAAACTTCTGTTTTACTGTACATACCTGTTAGAAAGGTTATGTGCCTTGAAACATCATTAATGGCAGACATATGACAGTTAGTGATTGTACTATAGCTCAAGTGGTGTTCCGTTGGCTTCTGACCACAGAGCTTCAGTGTCAGTCCCAGGTGACATCATGTGAGATTCATAGCAGGAAGTGGCACCATTGTATATTTCTCTCAGTTTCTTCAATTTTCCCCTGCTAATCATCATCCCACCATTGCTTTGTGCCCTGACCAGCCAGCACATATCACATCCTCAGTCTTTAAGTCAGTGGCTTCATCTCTGACCTGACACTTAGCTGGTCACACAGCAAGGAAGCTGAGAAACAGATGACTAGACGGACAAATAGATCCCACTTTATTTTATTTTCAACATGATTACATCATTTTTCAAAATAAACTACCAGTACAATAATGAGAGGTACGACAATTCCCCATTGTATACAAATACACAAAATAAAACAACATTTCAACAAAACATGTTCTTGTAACATCTTATACATTACACATTGCTTGAAACATAAGCAGGGCCTCTGCACTCTCACCACAATGTATATTCAGCACTTGGTTTGATGGAAGGAAAATGACAGTCCCTCGTTTTAACACAAGGTCATCTGCAGTTGCATGTCCACTGATCACAATGACAATGGAAGCACTGTCCCGTTGAATGAGGGAGTAGTTTGCAGTGCTCGCAGGAACCTGAAACCGAGAACAGTACAGCACTTCTGGTCAGTGACCATTTAAAGGTCCTGACTGACCACTACTGCTTAGCCCAATGTCTTTGCATGAAATGAACTCCAGTGAAGCAAAGGCTACCTTCAGATGTTAAGAGTTGTTCATCTAATCAAGAAAATGCCTACAATGGACCATATCCTGAGCTAGATGAAGCCAATCCACACCTGTTTCTTTAGACCAGTTTTAATATTACCTCCTGTCTAAGCTTGGTCTTCCAAGCAGACTCCTTCTTTCGGTGTTATGATAAAAACTTTGTTTGCATTTCTGTTCTATCATGATGGGCATAAAATCAAATGACACAGTGGTCTGTCTGTCCATCCACCTTCCTGTAGTGTCTCCAAAATGACAGAACACATGTGGATGAAATTTGATATGAGAGACATACGCTAAACCTGTTGAGTGAATTTAATTTTCATCCCCATAATGCCACAGTAAAATATTTATGCAACTTGGCATGGGGGCCGTGACATTTAAGGTTACCTAACCTTCGTACTTTTCAATCCTTACCACTTAGTAATATCAATATGATGATGCTACATACTTGAACTGGGAAGAACACCAGTGTCACTTCACATATGGCCTTGAAATATTGTGTGGTAAAAGATCTTCAAGAAATATGCAGATTCTGTTGACCATTTCATATCAACCAACTCTCCACTATGACTAGGCATGTTACATTCAGCATGGAGACAATACACATTCTATGTCAAACATTTGTATTGGGATAATATCCTGGATTCTCATTCAGTGGTTGCGAATTTGATCCCTGTACACATCATAAGCAGAGTTTTCTGCTCAACTACCAGCCTATCACCCTGCATAGCTTAGAGTTCACATGCAGCTGCAGGTCCCTGCTGCTGCCCGTGATTCTCATGCATACATTATCAACGTGGGTAACATAATCTGCCCTATGGGTACTCACACCTGAGAAATGAATCTGTAACCTAGTGTAGGTGGAAAGCAGCCCATAGGTCAACCCTAGGCACATTTGCAGGCAACAAACATTTTATGTATATTAAAAAATTTCAAACACGGCAATAATTCAAAACACTGACGTTATATTGTAAGGGTTTTTAATGTAACTGGAAAGTACACTAGCAGGAATTATGAACAGAAACATTTGGGAAAAATTGTTACTTTATTATTTATGTGAGCCTCCCTACACAAATGTAAACATCTGACAGAAACTTCTTCTTGGAAAATCATGTTGCCTTCAACTTAATGTGAAAACTCATTCAGGCTTGTCTGAATGATGCAATGTATATGTACATATATATGCATTAGACAGTGATAGTGGACATGCTTCATGCTTACAATAATTTTAGCCACAGAGAAATCTGGAATTGGTGGGCTGAATCTCAGTGTGTGCTCGTCTTCTTGGATGCCCTGGAAACGTTTTGCACTTGCTGGTTCACAGCTGTATGTAAGCATACTGCATAGGGTGTCCACATCTCTATGTTTTGGTGTGAGACCAGCACGAACAACATTGTCAGAGCATGCCATGCACTCTATGCAGTCTGAAAGTAAACAAAGCCACAATTTTTAATTAATGTGGTTACTTTAAAATAATGTGTCAATTGATGAAGTTTAAATATCTGAATGATGTAAGGTACCACACCCAGTAATACCAAAACCTCCCTCTGGACACAACCTGAGCCACTTCCATCAGCCTCCCATCCTCACAAGTTTTCTTCCAAGCTCCATTTTAATACTGCCCAATCCTGTTCCAAGTCTTCAAGATGTCCCTGTAAAATTATGTACACACATACTGCCTCTCTCTGTGCAAGCTACACATCCAACCCACAATATCCTATATTTTGCTAACCCTGTAACACTAGGTGACATGCATAAATTTTGCAGTTCTTCACCATCCAGTATCCTAAATTACCACATAATTTACCCTATCAGGTTCAGCAGTTTGTTTTCACACACTTATACTATACTGTCAAAATTCACAAAGTCAAGTACAAAACAGCTGCTATAATCATTACTGAATACATGACTCACCTCCATATAAGTATGCATGTGGTTCATTTGTGCCAAGGTACAAGGCTTCACCAGGCTGCAGTACGAGGTGATTCAGGAAGTAGATACTAAAACAGCCGACATCTCCAGGATAAGTCTGGTGCAGCTTCAGGAAAAGTGTAGCATTCTGGTCAGCCTGCGAACTCTCGTCTGCATAATACATATACACTGACAGTAGTAACGCAGGATTTGTATGTGGTGTTTGTTCTCAAGTCAAAATGCACATTTTATTCTTTTTATGTACACAGTTTTTCGCAGACGAACACAAATTGAGGGTGTTTCAGAAAAGACTGACGAGAAGTATATACAAACCCACGATGGATGGACAAGAGGGCACAGAAAATTGCATAGGTGGAGCTTCATGATTTGTTCTCTTCGGCATATATTTTTTCTAATCAGTAATTTGTGTATCATGTTGTGGTGCACATAATTTAATTTTTGCTATGTTTTCAGTCAGTTTACAATATTGTCTATCAGCAGGTACATACACAATGCTACAAATTTCAGTACAGCCCTACTGTCATCAGGTGTGAAAGAACATTTACACCTCAAATGTGGTATTAAATTTATTGTTCATATTAAAACTATGTGTTTAAGGATAAAATTATTGAACTTCTTTGAGCATTAATAAAAAGTTAAAACTTCTGTAAGTGTAAGGAGCACTGTGTTACATTTGAGAATGTCACCAAAAAATTATAGTGTCAGGACTTGGTATTTAGACCTGTGAACACTTCAGTAATTTCATACTTTATTAAGAGCTGTTTATTGGCTCCTTATGATACATATTAATTGTGCACTCGCTAATGTAGGACTCTCTAAACAGGTTTAATAACTTCATCTTTAAACATGGAACAATAATTTAACACCATAGGTAGGAACTATGTCTGCACGCCTGACAATGGTATGGCCATACAAAAATACATATGTAAATATTGACAAACAAGTGACTAACATTTAGTGAAAATTGAACTATTAGTCGCATAAAGAAATCACGGAGGATAAGATGGGCAGAGAATACGGAACAGAAGCAGGAAATGAGAAATTCAGAGTGTCGATTATATGTTGGACAGACTGTTCCTTTTGTAAGAAAGATCCGAGTTGCATGCAAGAATGACCTCTCATCAATGACAAAAATATTCACAGACTTTAGGCCTTACAAGGTTAATATTTGCAGGTAAAAATAATATGGAATGTGTAAGTATCTAGTCCTGGTTTCCCAACCAGTAAAAACCCACCAACTATATGCATTTTTTTCCCTTCTTGCTCTTAAATATTCACGTAGCAGAAAACATTCAAAAAATTCTTAATGTAGACAGAAACTTGCATGTTATATGCAATACAAAATGTAGACCCTTTGAGTCACATCTGATTGCAAATAGTGATCTTATCCACATAACTGTGGAAGAGAAAATAAAATTATCCCAAGGATGAAGCACATTTTCTTGTACCTAGGGATGCCAGTCTTCTCTGCAGAATTTGCAGCTGAGTTTCTATTATTTCCTTAGGACATGTCATCAGGGAGTGAAAGCATTTTTTAGGGCTTGGCGCATTCTTGCTTCTTCAGTCACCGTCAGCTCATACACTGCTTCCTGTCCAATGACTGTTACCAGTTCTGGCACCACTGCAACAGAACACCATCTTTTCATACCTTGGGTTAAACTTCTGTCCATAAGAACTGTATCTCATTGACTGCATTACCTTCTAAAAAGTACTGTATTTCGTCACTAGGTCTGAAGCCGCACAAAGCTTCAAAACAAGTCAGTGCAATAGCAAGTTCTGGCTTGTGGTTTGGATCCTTGTAAATATGTGGATGTTCATGGTGAAGTTGCTCAGCAAGTGTCTGGTAACAAAATTTGATGATTTCATGAGATGACATAGAAATAAACCCAACATATTATCAACATTAAGAACTCTGGGAATACGCTGAAAGCTAGCATTTTCCGTTACATCAGAGTGACACAACTCGATGGATATCCACAGAAAATGATGTGAACAGTAGCTTCACTTTCCAGATGGTTTTTAAACAGAAGGTATATTCTAAGTAAATGCAAGGTCCTAACATTCTACAAAAATGTATGAGAACAGATTCCCATGGCATTATTTACATTATGGCCTTATGGAATGTGACACTGAGAAATTTGTAGATAGTCACCACCATTTCAGCAAAACCTGCTGCCCCCATCTTCAAGATGAGCAGAGGTGGACAGAGGTATCAAGTTCCTCCCAAACTGATACATGTGTATCAAACTATATGGCCTCGCATCCCAAAAAATCATAACCTAAATTTTACAAAACTTCATGCAAAGGGTTGTGATTTCCAGACTAACTCAGCATAAACTGTTTTATAGCATTTGTTTTCAATTCCCTAACACCAAAGGACCCACCCACCCTCCTATGCGACAGATACCAGGGTCCTTTTACCTGCAAGTAAGGCAGCTGACCACTGACCTCCAAATATTGTTCAGAAAGTGGAGTTATACATACATATTGAAGCCATCTGACAACTGGCCCTTTCATAGAGGAAGAGAGTACTGAAAAGAGAAAAACATCTGGGCCCTCTGTTCTTATTAAAATTTTTGCTTTAAAAGGAACGTATGTTTGGAAGATGCTGCACATGAGCTGTAATTGCTGTGAAATGTAGGTTAACCCTCTTCAGCATGAAATGCATCTAAATAATATTTCAAACACACTGCATCTTCGTTACAGGCTGTTAGAATTGTATGCAAACACAAACACTTGGTGTGGGCTAAACTGAAAGGTTTTAAATGTTAAAGCAGGTGGTGAGCATTGAAGGGTTAACCAATTTTTTTTTACTGATAGTGCTGACATACTTAGCTTTGTGATACGATGAAAAATACCTTGTCTGGGTGAGCCTGAACTGATAAAGCTTGATTGACAGACAGTACTTTGAACAGAAATGGAAGCTGCCCTCCAAATTTTTCTTTGGTTTTGGCTCCGAGACTTTCAGGATGGGCATGAATCCAGTCACCAAGTTTCTGGCTCGAACTTTTCAGAACTGAAGGTCCATTTGGATGTGTGCCCATCCACAGTTCTGCGTAAGGCATGGCATCATCAATCACAAAGTCTGGATTTCCACTGCTGTTGAGCAAAGCCACTTCACTGCTCCGTCCATATTTGCCCCAGGCATAATGCTGTATAGTGCATTTGAGCTCCATGATATGTGCACATGAAAGATCTGGCTGCAAGTGAAATAAACTAAGAAATAAACTAGAATTTATGCTGGAAAACCATGGCATCCCCATTACGTGTCCATTTCATGAGCTGTGTTCAAACAGCACACAAAATATTTATAAAAATGCATGTACAACGAAAATAAAAATAATTATAAATATTACGTTACTATTTTAAGCTGTAAAATATGTATTATTGGTTCCTTCAAATAAATTGGATGAATGACAAAATAGAACCTGGTATTTCTCACTTTGAAGGGGTGAAAGGAAAGGAATCCTGAAAAACGTGCACTTTAATTAAACTACGCCTGAAGTTTATGAAAAATGCCACAATCAGTGGTGGCTTTCGTTCTATGTTGGCGACACTGTCTCAAGACCAATATTCAGAAAGTACGGGGTTCACACCCGGTGGCATGCTATTCTGAGAAATGATAAAACAGAAGTGACTGAATTGCTTTACTTCAAGACGAGCTACTACCACAAAAATGAAAACAACGTTCCAAACGAGACCCACCTGATCAAAAACAGCACACTCTAATGTGCAACAGGTTAGGTTTCACGCAAGCACGATGCGTTAATGACACCACTCAGTTACTCCCCTTGGCCACGTCTCCTCAGTATTTCGCAAGCACACTATAGACGAGACAGTACCCACCGATAACGGTTACGAAGATAAAACAGTGCCTCTCAAATCGTACAGCAAACTTGCATGAAAAGAAAAGGAAACGTCCACATAATTTGAAGATTCAAGTCTTTTGGGATGTTACGACGTGTCAACTGGTAAATAGCTGCCCACGTTTCGGAGGAGAGTGCTGTCTCCATTTTCATGATCTGGAAGTCTCTGGAGATAGCAGCAGCGCGTGCTCAAAAACGCCGGCTAGGCTAGGACATGAGTTCCAACCACTGTTCATATAACTATTCAAATATCCATGACTTTCGACCGTGTGTCATCTAATTCGAGATCCAAACATCCATGACTTTAGAACGTGTATCGTCTGGTTCGATTTCCAGAAATTTGCGGTATGTATTTAGGCAGAGGAGACTAACCGAATCAGACAAGACAAGAGTGGTTTAACAGCCCTTACAGGCGACAACAAACCTGCGTAAGGTACGACCGGTCTAGGCTAGTGACACAGATTATCTAATTTTACTTTCTGTTCACCGTGCATTTTAGTATTAATATTCACTCATTCTACCAACGAAATGCACTATTATAAAACAAGTTTTTCAGATTGTATCAGCTGTTAACCTGTCTAAGGGGGTTATTCATTATGACTGCAATAGGGTTCAAACTTAATGACATTTTAGCCGTGACAATTGTTTTGAATTGTATTTTGTATATTAATTGTGATGTGAATTTATCGTAGTTTTTACATGTTAATAAAGACTGGATGCAAGTATCATGCATTTGGAATAGCAATGCTTCAAGTTCAAATGTGTCGCTTGTGTCACCTTCAGATGCAGAAAGACATACAATATTACTTTTTAACAATAGCTGGAGTACTAGTGTTTATGCTTGTTTTCACATCTATTTGTAATTAGTAAACAATTTGTATATTTTCTGTGAAAATAAAAAGGTGTGTTTAATAGTTTGTAGTATTTAGTTTAAAACAACAAACATTGCCAATTATTCTACAGTCTTCTTTTATTGCTGCTTAAATGTAATAAATATTTTTGTATGCATTCTTGATAAGGGCAGTGTTTGTTTTATGTTTTATGAAAACAATAAGGATTGAAAAACAAAGAGCAGCTTCAGAAGGTTAGTGCAAACCAGACAATCTACTTTTGTGAATAATTGTTTCAAACATAACAATCTCCAGGCACAGATTCAAAACAAGCACTCTCCAGCTGTCTGCATTATTTGTATCAAAATAACTGAAATGTATGTTCATGAATTTTAAAATTATTTTGCTTCTTAAGAAAGTGAAGTGTGCATCAGTGTATAAAAAAGGAATGATCTTCTTACCAATACAGCAAGTACACAAAATAGTTTCTCTGCTCTAATGAGAAGTCACTCAAATTGGAGGTAGCTGGTTTTGATTTGAGGAGTCCCATATTCTGGCATAGTTTTTTTTTTTTTATCTTGAGATGTTGGTGAACGATGCACTGTCAAATAGTGGAGCACAGTAAAGACTTGTTCACCTTGAAGATTCTTTCTAGAGAGAAATAAATGCAGAAAATGTGAGTATTTTCAGTCTGCCAGAATTTACCACAAGCCTTTGGAAGGCCAAAAAAATTTTGGTTAGAAATATAAATTGTGAAAAATTGGCCCCTGGGCTCTCCTCTTATGTGTTTTATCATCATCGTCGATCACTGGCTTGACAGCCCTGGTCTTTCCCAGAGAGTAACAACAATGTATGTTCCAGGATTCTGGTGTCCAGGATGTGATACAGTGTCACATCCCGGGACACTAGAACCCTCGATTACATCACTGTGAAACCACAAAACTCATAACAGTGTATGTTATTATTTATTTGAAGTAGGTGAGTACACATTGAGAAATAGTGAAGTGTTCTGATATATCCCTATTTCCTTTTATTTATTTACATGTTTGTGTTCTTTTTTTTCACTGTATTCTTTAAGGAACAAGTAGAATTTGGGTGTATGGCTTCTCTGAAGTTGGCAAGCATGTGGCACAGCACTGGCACTGTACGCACACTCACTAATATGACAAGACTGAGGCAAACATTAAAAGCAATAAAAATAATAAACTTAGGTTAAATTGTACAGTTTGTTATTATTATTTTGTTTGTGTACACTGTTAAAAATGATGCTGGCCTACTGTGTTCAGACACATTTTTATATCTACCCAATGGCACGTAGAACAACTGCTATTACCAAAGTCCACCATTCATGTTCATACCGAGTCACTTCCCCCCAACTTCTTGTTTTTCAGTGACATGAATTGAGAAATGGATAGCAGAATTATGAGAGTATATTTTATAAACTTCGTCACTGTTTGTAGTCACTCTGTTCATATCTCTGTCTCAATCCAATCCCAAAACTTCTTCTCTATGAATTTCTTGGTACACAGAGCCAGCTGATTCCTGTTAACGAGTTCTGTCATTTGTACACTCCAGTTCCTGACACTGTAGATGCCATACAGCAGGCTTCCAAGCCCAGGCAGCAAATCTACTGCAGCCATAAGACATTCATGAGCAACCTGATAGAAAATTTTTTCTAGTGACTCCATGTTTTTGGCTGTAGCATTGTTACTGCGCTGTTTAAAATTGTTCATACGACTGTACTGTACATGAGCGTATGGTGTAGAAACATGAGTTGTTTTCAAACCTCGAATAAGCTGGTTTGTCATTTGTGATGTGTTGTAGGTCTTATTACCTAAATGACTTCCAGTTTTGGCTGGTGCTTTCATTCCTTGGTCACCCAGTTGTTGCAACAACTTGCTGAAGTGTCTTGTCACACATGTAATTAACTGTACCTCAGGTTTGTATTTGTAATACAGTGATAGAATCTGTTTCACTGCATATTTTACTGGTTTCAGAAATGTTGTTTTAGCCGTCCTGTTATTATGGATACTTCTCTTGCTGACCATCTGGAGTGTTTGTTTATGTATCAGTTCATATTGCTTTACTTTAAATACTTCAACATGAAAGAATTTTGCAGGTTTATGTGATGTGTTAAGATTCACTAGAGTGTAATTGGAAATGCCGGTTGACTGGTTTTCCCACCTGTAAATCACAAATTAGGCAAGGCTGAGATTATTTACAGAATATGTTTTTACCATTCCATGCTTAATTTTTGAACGGTATGGTTTACATCACTTGCATTTCATTATCAGCAGCTGCAACCATTTCATTGTTCTTTGAGGTATAGAATCTAGATTGGAGTGTGTATGGCTTTGTAAGAAATATTAAACTCATTACAGCTGTCATAAGTTCCAGATTGCTTCCTGAAACAGAAAACAGCAATGTTAGAATAAGTAGTTCGGTCATAATGTATATATTTCAGACCTTATATATGATTTGAAGTCCCTACAGTTGTGAGTTTCATAGTGCTGTTGCCTGGGTTTTGACACTGTGTATTGTAATTGGTAGGTACCAATGCTTTGGACAAACTCCATGTGCCTAGAGATGGATTCTATATGTTCCTGTGAATCTTTGGACCCACCTACCAAACTAAAACGGTGTCATAACCTAGAAGACCGCAATAGAAATTTATGTGTATCTTTTTCACATGTTCCATAGGGGTGAATTAAGAAGTGTTTGATTGATTGGGCACATGGCTTGTGTGAGAAACTTGAAAAATGTACAGAAGAGGAACAGAAACTTTGAAGCCTGAAATACATGTAAATAATGTTTAAATATTCAGTTCCTACTGTGCAGAAAACACACTGTGTTCTCATTACAAATGCTAGCCAGGTAATGCTCTTATGTGGAGTTGTTATCACCTTTTATCATGAGAATTGTATGAAGAACCCACATACAATCTGTGGGCAAAATGTAGTTCTTGAATGTTAATAGCCGGCTGTATGTACATTTTCATGTACGTGTGCTCAGAAGGCGTAAAATGATCATAAATGTGTGTTGTATTAATGTGGATTGCCCTGAACTAGCTCAATGAGGTGCAGTGCTGCTGTGTGGAACATTTGTACTCATTTAACTACACGGAGTGTACGGCTGGCATGATGCCACAGGCAAACCAAACTGTTTCCTGGAATAGCACATTTTATTTCTTCTCATGAAAATTAATTTCTGTTGTTCTTTTTTTCATATTGTGACCATTAGTTGGCAGTCAGCTGAATGCTTTATGCAGTAGTGTATACAAGGCATTAAGAATTACATAGGTTTTGTCACTGTCTGGGAACTTGATGTAATAGTTAAATAAGTGTAACTGTTTCTAACAGAGGGGTGGGGGAAGCTCATCACCAGGGTTAGCATTTAGGCTTGTGCTAGCCTTGATGGAGCAGTTCTTGAAAAGCTGATAGCGTCTTAGCTAATCAGATAATTGCGAGATGTGAGGTGTTGCTGAAGATACAAGGCGTCATGCTTTGTTGGCTGAGTGGTAGCCAGTGCCTCAAAGGACCTAAGGACTCCTTGATGGATGTCACTACCAGCCTTTGAAACATCAGAAATTACTTTCGCAATGACACAGCGCCCATCCCATTAGACTTGAATCTTTAGTCGAGAAATTGCTTGCGTTTTATGGAATCTGAAGGTATTTACCATTTTCACAGAGTGCCACATTCTGTTACAAGTAATTATTTATTACTATCTGGAGACTCAAGAGGGAGTAACCACACGGCGCAGAATTGTGTTAATATTGTGATGGGGAGCCTGTCTCTTTGCGTTCGTATTTAGTACGTTCTGTTGTCATGGGAGATGATGCAGCATAATCGGTACTGAGACAAGGCTATGGGCTGGATGAGGGAGAAACTTGTTCTATTTCCGGCAGGGTAAGGCGTTGGCCTCTTCTCCACAACAGCTCTGGGGCCCACCCAGTCCCACCACGGGCTCTTCCCCCTGGGGTAAAGCAATCAGGGTGTGAAGCTGACCATTCCCATTTAGTGCCCAGTTTAAGAACGACTGGGGCTATGCCTCCACTCCCCCATATGTCTTAATGGCGTGCACGGACACAACTTTATCAGTAATCACAGGGGCACACCCAAGGGGGGCTGCCAGGCTGCAGCCCCTCCCCCCAAAACCGAAATTAAAAAAAAAACTGATTTTGTAGACACGATGATATTTTACGTGATTTACCCTTCAGCCGAAATCGGCTGATGAGTAGTACATTAGAATTTTGAAAAATAGATTAATACAATTAGAAAAAAGAAGTAGATTGGACACTGTGATTGAGTCATGGAACATGTAGTCACATTTGTGTGTATATAAATGCAGTTGGAAACAGTGCTCTGTTACAGTTATACTTACGACATGATGTTTATATTTGAAATCAAACATAAATTATATAAAGCCTCAGGGTCAGCCTCCCCCCCCCCCCCCCCCCCCACCAGTGAAAAATTCTGGGTGTGCACCTGTGTAATCATTAATGAGCCGTTGTGCTAAAGTGAGTGTCTGGACTTGCTGCTTTCGCGTTAGTTCCGGTAGGGGCAGGATTGTCCCGTTTACCACCATTGTGCCCAGGCTGTCACCGGTCCTCACCCAGCCTCCCAACCGATGATTACCGGTTGCTTTTCGTAAAGATAAAGCAGCCGGAGCCTGAAGTTCACAACCTAGTGTACTGTCAAAAGTTTAGGATTGGTGGATCTATAGCTCCGCGCCCCCTGTGCGCCTTTGTGTAGGTGTAGACACTTTATTTTGTATCGTTATCATTCCCTTAGCGTTATTTATAGTTTCCCGGCCAAGGCGAAAGCGAAGAGAATGAAGTCTGTGGCTGTGGTCAACTCACCAATTTGAATCGCCATCTTGCTTGCTGGTTTTCTGTAAACTGCGACACGCCGTGCCTGTATTCTTCCTTTACCGTTAAGTTTTCGCCTTTAGGCGAGGAATTGAAATAGCACTGCAGTGATTTGATCTGCACGCCACCAGGCATGAGGAAAATTGTGTATTTTGGGGAGCGAACCTAAGGCCCACAGTGCACAGTTCAGCGTGTGTGCCTGCCTATAACAAAGCAACAACAAACGTCGCTGTTAGCACTGGCCTTCTGATTGCTGTTCGGGAGACTCCAGGTTCCCCCTCGGCCCGAGAACTAGCTGTCGTGACAGTTTTCGATACGTGATTTTCCTCTGTCTCTGGAGGCAAAATGCCAGGATAGTACCTCAAGTTAGTCACCACTGTTTCATTGGCAAGTACCAGGATAGTGCCTGAAGTCAGTCACCACTCTTTCATTGGCAAATGACTGGATAGTGTCTCAAGTTAGTCACTACTATTTCACTGGTAAATGCCAGGAGAGTATCTCAACTTAGTCACCACTGTTTCATTGGCAAGTGCCAGGATAGTGCCTGAAGTTAGTCACCACTCTTTGATTGGCAAATGACTGGATAGTGTCTCAAGTTAGTCACCACTATTCACCGGTAAATGCCAGGAGAGTATCTCAAGTTAGTCACCACTATTTCATTGACAAATGACTGGATAGTGCCTCAAGTTAGTCACAACTATTTCATTAGCAAATTCCAGGATAGTACCTGAAGTTAGTCACCACTATTTCATTGGCAAATGACAGGATAGTACCTCAAGTTAGTCACCACTATTTCAATGACAAATTCCAGGATAGGATAGTACCTCAAGTTAGTCACCACTATTTCAATGACAAATTCCAGGATAGGATAGTACCTCAAGTTAGTCACCACTATTTCATTGGCAAATTCCAGGATAGGATAGTGCCTCAAGTTAGTCACATCTATTTCACTGGCAAACACCAGGATAGTACCTGAAGTTATTCAGCACTATTTCATTGGCAAATGACAGGATAGTGCCTGAAGTTAGTCACCACTTTCACTGGTAAACTCCAGGGAGGTACCTGAAATTAGTCACCACTATTTCACTGGTAAATGCCAGGATAGTACCTGAAGTTATTCAGCACTATTTAATTGGCAAATGCCAGGATAGTACCTCCATTTAGTCATCACCGTTTCCTTCCATATCCTTATTAATTTATTTTTAACAATTTCTAGCATTCGTCGCTGTGTAGTCTGGGTTGTTAAATAAATAAATGCAAAGGTCCGAACTTTGCAATGTAATGTTTAATGTTCCTGCTTTGGCTTCGTTAAACCCGAATTTGATTTTCAGCCCGAAGGCTGGACTTCTAAATGAAGGTTCATTGATGGTCAGTTCCACCTCCTAATATCCAATGCAAGTGTCCCTGTATCGCGTTGCTGAGCACGGCAGCTTAATCGCATATAAACCCTGCAAACCCCCGGGACATAACCGTGATAGCAGCTGTGCTAAGGACACGATAAAAGGGACACTGCATTTTCCGCTATAAAGTCGTCCACAGCACAAAGATAAATTCGAAATTATTTGAAAGGGCAAGTGTTCGGTTGTGTGGGATTAGCTTTGTTAGCGGCAGGTGCACAGATTTACACTAGATGTTAGGCCTATACTGCACTGAAAAGCACTGCATGCATTGTGGTGTGCGTACATTCAGTTGTTATGTACCGTTTTGTTCGTGGTACAACTCTTTTGGGTGTCCTGCAATAGAAGCTTGTAAATTGACTTTTTTTGGTGAATGATTTTCGCAATTCCGTCTACTTTCCTACACGTTAGTGTATGCTCTGCGACGATTTGAAAGTTTAGTTGTTTGTGAAGTAGAATGAAGATTTATATTTGTTTTTATTTTGATTGCTTCTGACTTTAACCTCCCCCCCCCCCCCCCCCCCCCCCCCCCCCCCCCCCCCCGTCTGCAATGAGCTCTCTGTTACGCGATTCAACCGTTCGGATAAACCACGGTCAGAGACCAAAGCTTCGGTATTTGATGATGGAATGTGATTGGTCATAGAATTGAATTTCAAGGCGGAGGATTTGATAGTGTGGTTATGCAGTGTTGCGTTGCGAGAAAATAAAATAATTGCAACGTTTGTGAGATTTTTGAAATGGGGGGAAAAAAGTAAAATTTGTTAATGGAGGTAAAAATATGCGATGATCGCACGTAACTTCTACTAGCCTGATTTGCGCGTTAGTTGACGTGCCAAATGTCCGCGTGGAATTAGTTACACAAAATATCAGAAGTTTATGATCGCGCTAAACTTTGTGGCAGGTGTATGCTACAGCCGGTGTAATTGTTTACAAAGTGGAACACTACAGAAATTTTTCCCCATATGCACCATATTTTGTTTTGTACAAAATGTACGTCTGTTGCCGTGACGTAATCCACCGAAATAAATTTTTATACAAGCGTGTGCACTTTGAACCAATGAACCAAACCTGACGTAATGTAACGAGAGACAGCTACTGAGCCTCACCACCCTGTTGTAAGACACAATATATAATCTTATCGTAATGTCAGAAACCAAGCTTCACAGCCATATAAAATTGCATGAAATATTTTAACCTTTATGTTTGTACATAAGGGACGGGAAGGCAAAAACCTCTCACGCAGGACGCTATTTGCGATACGATTTCAATGCGATGGCGATTCGTTTACGACACGATACACACGGACCCCGCTCACTGAACGCACTCCACAGGCGATATGCATCATGTTCTGCTTCGGTAAGAGAGACGTTATTCGCGTTCTTGTGAAAGTAAGCCTACATTACGTTTTGAAATTTGTTGCAGCATATTGCCTCATTTATTCAATCCCTTCCGGATGTTTTCCCACACTCGATGAAATGTCCTTTTTGAATAACGAGGATCTGTCCAGTCATACAAAATGGGGTGTTCCCCAACAAGCTCCACAAGTTTAACATTTGCTTCCTCACTCATGCTTACATAACCTAACACAGCAGGGTAAAGCCCTGAAACTTCCGCCTTCTGTGACAGATCATTCATACATCTGTGACGATTTATTTACGACTGAGCGACAGACGATACGAAGTGCTGCGTCGTAATCCTATTGTATCAGCCCGTGGTGAAAATATTATCATGTCGCCTTCAATGTGTGCGGTCCCGTTTGAAACAAAGGGTACAGTCGTATCGTAAGCTAATCGTATGGCTATCGTATCTTAAGTGGCTTTCGGTGTTAGGGCTCCAAAAGATTCTGAACCCAGTAGTAGCAAGTATTCACGAAATTTAATTTCCTCTCAGTTTCTTTGTGTTTGCACTTCTGATTTGTAATTGTCTTCCCCACAGTGACGTAGCCAGGTTTTTTGGCACCCGGGGCGAATAATTAAAATGGCCGCCCCTAACAGAAATTAGGAACTTTAAGAAATCACAATTACTTATTGGATTTGCTTATATTGGGCTCAGTAATTGAAAACTTGTAGAGTATTAAAATAATTTTTTAATTCACAATATTAATTTTGCGGCTTCATTACTCTGCGCCCGTGGTAGCAGCACCTCCCACCCCACCCCCTCCCCCAACTCCGCCCCTGCTTTCCAATATATATCAACTTAGCCACATTTGTACAGGATCTAATAATGTCATTTTATACTGCATTCTGATACTTGCGCGACATCTTACCTCCATGTTGGACACTCGGCTTTGCTACATTATGTACAGATGGCAGCCATGTTGTTCCAAGTATTCGTTGTGTTACTTGGGTTGCCGATATTTCGGGAACTATTTGCAGTCCTCTCGTAAGAACATACGTAGATATTAAACATGGCGTAAGTTTAAGCCTATTCAATTTACTCCATTTTTGAGTATACGGAATTGTCCAAATATCTTTATGCTTTTGCATTCTCCACCGAGCAATAATTACTCTGGAAGATTTTTTTATATTTGGTGTCCCGTTATGTTATCTATAATAATGAACAGCACTTAAACACCACCAACACAACTTTTTATTGGTGATAAAATAACTTGTCAATTGCTCTAGCAACATGTTTCGACGATAACTGGTCATCTTCAGGCTAATATGAGAAGGAAAGTATTAAAAATGTAAATATAAAACTGCATAACTATGTATAGGTAACATGTGGCCGTTTTTTGGAGTGAGATATCGTTTATTACAACCCAAAAAACGGACACATGGCACTTTATATGTTATATTTATACAGTGTTAGATTTTAAATTTTTATGCTTTTCACATTAGCCAGAAGATGACCAGTTATCGTCGAAACACGTTGCTACAGCAATTGACAAGTTATTTTATTAATAATAAAAAGTTGTGTTGACGTTCGTGATTTAAGTCTTCCGCCGCGATGTTGATGAGATCTGCGCTCTTCTGGGATATTACGCAGCGTTGATTGCTAATCCTTTACCGACGTTTCGGGAATCCTATTGGTCGAATTTTTAAGGGTCGAGATTGGACTTATTTACCCTTGAAGATGGGACCCGATAGGTTGCACCGAAACGTCGGTAAAGGATTATCACTTGACGCTGCGTAATATCCCAGAAGAGCGCAGATCTCACTTGTGTTGACGTTGTTTAAGTACTATTTATTATTCTGGAAGAGTTGGTCCAGGCGTTCAGATTAAGGGGCCCATCGCCAGGGTTACCACACGCCCTGTTTTTCCCAGATATGTCAGCTTTTTGAGACAGAAAATTTACGTTCTAGCTACAGATGTATTACAACTGATGAGCGAATAATTTTTCTGCACAGAGTTAATATATGCGGTGTAAAAGATTCGAATTCGCGTGAAAAATGCTGCCCCCTTCTGTTCTGCAGTAATACTGCTACGACTGCTTATTTCCTAATGTCCTGCAGCCATTTCGGCGCCGGTGTTGTTGTAAGGGCAATGAACATAGGTGGAGAATAGACAGCAGTGGGAGGAGGGAGGATTGACCACTCGATCGTTAGAAGATTGCTGTGTTGGTGTTACGCGTGAGACTGTAAGTGTCGGGATCTGCTGCTCCACATGCGCCGGTTGTTGTAGGGATGACATAGGTGAGATAGCAGCATGGAGAGGATGACATCGATCGTTAAAGATTGCTGTGTTTGGGTTACGCGTGAGCTGTAAGTGTCAGCATCCTGCTGCCTCCACCATGGCGCCGGTGTTGTTGTAAGGGCAATGAACATAGGTGGAGAATAGACAGCAGTGGGAGGAGGGAGGATTGACCACTCGATCGTTAGAAGATTGCTGTGTTCTGGGCTTTTACGCCGTGCAGACTGGTAAAAGTGTCAGCGCATCCTGCTGCCTCCACCATCAAGGCAGAGCCGACTACCAGACCACACTGCGTCATATCCCAGAAGACAGGCAGTCCTAGTAGCCACCGTCATGCGAACCTCACATATTTATCTTTGTATTTGTGTGTTAGTTTGTAGCTCTGCAGATCTGTGTCTCATGCCTTATTGCTCGGCCGTCATTTAAGGCAACAAAAATTCCTGTGACGCTCTACTGGCTGAGGTTCATATAATCTTGACCCGTATCAGTCATGAGTGACCTCTGGTTCTGAACTGTCGCCGGTCAGACCGGAAGTGGCGCCCGTTGTCGTTCGTGAAAATTATAAATTAATAACGAACTGATGACAATCCGCGAGGCCATCACTGTTCGAGCGTTACCCAGTTATTTCAGCTTCCACATAAACATAAAAATAATTTGCATCGTACAAACTGCTGGCCGCATGGCCTGCTTCCTGTTCTGAATCCTTGCCTGTCTATGCCTGTGTGCTGTAAGACACGCCAGAACCAACAGAAGTGTACAAATTCTGTACGAGACTTGACGTTTTTGCAGCAGTGAGTATTAAAATGAAGGGTAGGATGTGACGCCGTGTTCATTGGTATTTGGACACCGAATTTTTGGAAGAAGCTGCTTTCTCTATTTTCTGTTACGAAGGCGCTCCTCTGGCAAATAACGCGCCACAATCCAGACGGTTGTAATCTGTAGGCCTATAAATCGTGTCCTGTGATTTAATATCAATGTAAGCTGTCCCTGAGCGCAATTAAGCGTCATGACGTCAAGAAGTAGGCCTTTGTGGAGAGCTGGTGTATCTGCAGGGAACCTCGACACTAGGTGGCGGAGAGTTGTCAGTTCGAAGACCCGATATGCACTAGGTGGGAAGTTGTGTGGGCACTGGGGCACATCTGAACACCACTAAGAAGAGAGGAGTCTCTGCCTATGCCGGAGTCGATATCGATTGCTTGCTTTACCAGGTCGTAGCGTAGTCTTTGTACCGACCCTGAAATCAACAGATTTTTTGAAGTAGATGAGTTCACCAGATAAGGCCTGTAAAATGGCCACTGCCATTTATGACGTAACAACTGATCTTCAGTTGCGGTCCAGCAAGAAGCTACATCCTTCGGAAACCTTCACCCATAACAAATGGCACAACTGACCAGACCTGACACTGTACGAAGATTTTGGGGCCAATGCTGCACTGCATTCCATCAGAAGAGCAGCCCAGCTGTGAGGTCTGGGGGTGAAGTGGACCAGAACGTCAAGCTTACCTCTCGATGTTACGTCATTGTGGCTTTATGTTCAGGTATAGCGTCATTCTACGTCCCAGGAGTGCCCAAACGTTGCAGCGTGATATTCGTAGTTATTTAACGACGTTAATTCAACCGCAGAACGTATATAGCAGAGACTGAGATGGAGAATGAACTGCGTAATGAAGAATATTATCGCCTGCCTGTAACCGCGGGGGCCCGGGTTCGATTGCAGGTCACTCCATGTGGTACATGAGGTGTGGAAAAAATGGTACTGGGACAGGTTTTTTCTCCGAGTACTTTGGTTTTCCCTATCGGGATCACTGCACCAATGTTCCATACTCATATTTCATTCACCTATGCGTGATTTCAGGCTTCCGCCGCGATGTAAATGAGTTCTTCGCTCTTCTGGGATGTTACGCAGCATAGATTGGTAGTTAGTTACCGACGTTTCGGAAAAACCTATTCCATCTTCAAGGATTCTTCTTGGACTGCTTAACCTTTGAAGATGGGACCGATAGGTTGTCCCGAAACTTAAGTAAAATAACTACCAGTTTACACTGCGTAACATCCTAGAAGAGTGAAGGTTACATTTATCTACCATCAGCGTTGCATTATGTAAGCAATTGAAAGTGCCGTTCAGTAAAACACTTCGCGCTGTCTCTCAGGATAGAATTTTAGAATTGTATTTTTAAGTTGTCCAACCCGTGCATTTTTAGATAAATGCATTCAATTTATTATAGCAAGTAAATGCACATTTTTAATTACATATGATTGTTAAACACGTAGCTCCGACATGTTTCGGCACAAGCGTACCGTCTTCAGACAGCGCAATATGCCAGGTTTAAAACCAATTGCCAGTGATAAGCTGTTATTTACAAGGTTCCACAGTCTGCAGTAGGACCGTGGAACCTTGTAAATATTATCTCTGACAATTGGTTTAAAACCTGGCACATTGTGCTCCCTGAAGATGGTAAGCTTGTGCCGAAACATGTCGGAGCTATGTGTTTAACAATCATGTGTAACTAATAATGTGCATTTAGTTGTTATAATAAATTGAATACATTGACAATTCTCTGTAGTTTATTTTAAGATACTATTCCACATTATACCTGGCAAGACTGAGGAACATCACGAAACCCTTGAGTCAAATCAGCAACCCACGGTGTTCGGACGCTGTCTGTAACGGCAGGTTAGACACGTTACGTCGGGACACACTATACATTGACGTGACAGTATTTGTGCTGTTTTTGTACTGACCACAAAGCAGACTGGAGTCTGACCCGCAAACAGTGTAACGCCCAGCCTCATTTCAGAGTTCCAGTGATCAGACTGGGCATGCTGTGATAACAAGGCCTGATCGCTTAGGTCGCCAACCCGCCTCAGTCGAGCCGAACGAGCTTAAGTTCAACTGATACTTAATAATTAGTAGCGGAGTTTGTGAGGTCTGAGGTTCCCACGGCACTGAATATGACAAATTACATTATAGTGGCAGGTAACGCCGTGTAGTCTGGTAGAAAGTTACAGTACCAACGTGTTTGAGCAGTCTGCTGATTCCAACTTCAGGTCATATTATTATATCATCGTCGTCGGAATTATTATTATTATTATTATTATTATTATTATCTGTTATCACCTTCACGCAGGGTGTTTAAAATTACATACCCAAAACAGATTATGTTTCTAGGGTATGTATTATTGCAGCTATTCTATAATTACAAATTGTGCCATGAATTGTAACTTACAATTCATGGCACATGTAATGCTATTGCCCATGTTGAATGTTCTGTGCTTTTACGAGTACATTATACTTACCGCAGTACGTGTGCAGTGCCCATATGGCTGTTGTCTGTAGTTCCTTGATGTCGTGCTTTGGAGGTATGTTGCTCAGGTATTTTCTGAATGATCTTCAGATGGTTCCAGTTGCTCCTGTTATTACTGGTATCACTTTTGTTTTTACATTCCATATACGCTGTATTTCTATCGTAAAGTCTTTATATTTTACAACCTTTTCGGCTTCTATCTTGACCGCATTTCTGTCTCCTCACATTGCAACGTCCATTAACAGACATGTTCCTTTCTCATTATCACGCATTATGATGTGCGATTTATTGTTACGGATGGTTCTGTCAGTTTGCACTTGTTGATTTCGTAATACGGTTACCTTACTTTCACGGTTTGTTTCTACTGATTTTGGTGCATGGTAATACCAGTGTTCCTTTTATAAATTTACCGCTATTACCTTGCCTACGTTAAAGTGTATTTAAGCACACACTCTGTCACATCGCTTTATTTATTGTGCTTTTGACAATATTGGGCAGGCATGCTGCTGTGTGTTCTATTGCCTCGTCAAATTTTTTTACATAGTCTGCATTTGCTCTCTGTTTCTGTTTATAATATTTTTGTTGCAGGAGATTTGATTTGTAATGCCTGATCTTGTTCTGCTTTTATTTTTTGACTTTCAGTTTCGGCTTTCAGAGCTCTCCCCGACAGCCATAGGAACGTATCTTTTTCACTAATAAGCTATTATTATTATTATTTACTATCCACTGGTATGACTTGTCGAATAGCGTCATTAAACAACCTACCATCACTCAGTTCTCTTCTGCTTCAAGAGACGACTCCGGTGTCAGGCTTAATCTCAGAAAATCTTCGGCCTATTTTTCCTACGAAACCTTTGTATTCACCTGCCAGACCACACGGTGTCACAGGCCACGTGTCACTGCAGTCAGAACCTCAGGCTCCGTATTAAAGCCACGACGCTTCAGTCGGTAAGTGCATGACAGGCTACGGGCTCTAGTTCAACTGTGAACCAGTTTTCGGCAGGAGCACCAATTGTGCTGCAAGTCGCCCCTCTGTACGCTGCTCCAAAACTGGTTAAATCCGTTGGAGTTTTAGCCTGTTTTGTGTTCCAGAAGACGTGTTCCCCCATACAAATGGACCAGTCGTGCAATCAATATCGACCACCGTAGATTTTCTCGGACTCCGTTATTTTTATTGACAAAAAACTCATAAATTCATGTCAACATCACCTTCTGGCAGTTCACAAAAGAGTGTGTGACGACTGAGGCATGGCTATATAACGTTGCTTGTCTGATGCACTTCCAGGTAAAGACAGTGGCGAACTGTGAAGCAGCCATCTTCACGGACCGCGGACTTGAGAGGCCAGTAGTGTCAGCTGGTCAAGAAATTATTTACCTTTCTGGAGCCGGCTAGTTTGTTGCTATGTTCGCAGCACCACTCACGTGATTGAAGTCTGTACCCTTACGTGGTATTTCCTTGATAAAGAGTCGGGATAGTTCAATCACCGTACTGACTAGGCTACGGGCTGGACGACGAAGGAATGGTTCGATTCCCGGCAGGGGCAAGAAATTTTTCTCGTCTTTAAAGCTTCTGACCGGCTACGGGGCCCACCAAATGGATAAAACGTAAAGTTCGCCCTATAACCTGTCATGAAGGCACAGAAGGGGAGCAGAGGTATATTTCTACTCTTTCTTTAACCTCGGCGCTAGATTGGGTGGGTGATTAACGCCACGCCCAGGCAGGTTTACCCCCGGGAAAGAGACCCGGTACTCATTGTAGAGGAAGCTGAATGGGCCCCAGGGCCGGTCTGAACGAATAGGGGAAATCTCACCTGTACCGGAGTTCAAACTCCGGACCGTCCAGCCCGTAGTGAGTCGCTATACCGAATACGTTATCCCGGCCGCCCCAACCAATGGATGATGGATGATTTTATCCCGGGGGTAAAGCGGTCGAGGCGTGAAGCTAACCATTCAAATCTAGTAACGAGGTTAAGAATGCGTGAAGCTCTACTTCTACGGCCTTCATGTCGTGCACTGGGACAACTTTACCTTTATCTTTACCTTCAGTTATTAATATCGTGCCTTCTACTCCTAGGTTTCTCAAGTGGTCTTCTCCCTTCAAATTTCCTACCAAAACTTTATATGCTGATGCATTTTCATCTCTCCCCTGCATGCTACATGCCCCATTCATCTCATCCACATTAATGTGACGAGGAGTCAATGTGTTCTTCCTTTAGTATTACAGACCAAGTTCAAAACCCATACAAAACACGACGTCGAATAACAGTTTAGTATATTTTAACGTTTGCGTTTTCAGATAGCAGACTGGAAGACAAGAAACGCTGACCTTAATGTGTCGCTAATAATCTGCTCGTCAGTTCTCCTTGAATGCACACTTGACTTGTCAGTGTCCTTCCCAAATATCTGAACTTTGGTATTTGTTCAAGGCATTCCTCACGTGCGTGATTTCAGTCTTCCGCTGCGATGTACATGATATCTGCGCTCTTCTGGGATATTACGAAGCATAGAGTGGTAATCTGTAACGACGTTTCAGGACAACCTCTAGGTCACATCTTCAAGGGTCAAGAAGTTCAAGAATAAAACTTGAAATCCTTCTTGTTGGACTTAAAAGCTTTCTTTTTGGACTTCTTGACCCTTGAGGATGGCACCGATACGTTGTCCCGAAATGTCGATACAGAATAACCACTCTATGCTGCGTGATATCTCAGAAGAGCGCAGATATCATTCCTCACCTCTCATCGTACTGTGATTTTGTCCTGCCTTCTGTTGACGAAACATGAACATAGAACGTTTTCTCAGCATTGCTTCTAGACCAGCCTCCCTTCTAGCGAATATTGCAGCCTCCGTACTGATTTGTGACATTTTGCGTTTTAGCCCAGTCAAATAACTTGAACCTTAAATACACACTGCAGATGAATTACATCAGGCACGCGCCTTCTAGAGTATTCGACACTGCTGCCACTTTCCACGAAAACTCGGGCTTTCATTGGGATCAAGTTTATTCTCCAAGTGAAGAACTGGGAAGGCGAGCAGGTAAACAACCTGAAGATGGAGGCAGCAGACTGTTCCGAAACGTCGGTGCACTTGTACCAGATTACACAGAGTAACGTTCAAGAGGCCGGCGATTTTCAACAACAGAAAATGCTGCGGGTTTTCCTGAAATCAAATTCTGATCTGCAGTACAGTCTCGTCGTCTGCACAAGGAAGCTCGAAGTGTTGGTACTTTGATTTGAATCCGGGAGGCCTGAGCTCAAATCTCTGCTTTCCTCACTGACTAGATATGTGAATTTCCTCATTCGCTTCCATCCACGCCGTTCCTAATTATGTTCGTAATTTAACTGAAGGCGGTCACTTGTAAATAAGCTAATGAAAATTCAGGGTTCCAAAAATAACGAATTTTATGACTAGCTGAGAAACTATTAGCTTCTCAAGAACAACTCTGCTCCATATGGTCCCTTTAACGCTATAAAACTTTCAGCCAATGCAGTTTCGTTAAATAAAGAACGCGATAAACCTATTGCATCTGACTGTCAACACTCATTCGATTAGCGAAATGTATCCTAATGCACAACGACCCCGTTCTCGGTATTTTAATTCACCCTCTCCCCTTCCCATAATATTTCGCAGGAAAATTTTGTACGAGTTTTTTGTTTCGCTGCCCTGCCTCAAACTTCGTCTTAAGACGATAATAAGTTCTCCCTTTTCTCGCGTTCTGTGTGCTTAACATGCGAACAGAACGCAAGATTGGGAGGCTGTGGCCTGTCCTGTATGCGTCACGTCACAAACTGGTGAATGAATTTGCACGTAATTTCGTATTTGCAGGTTCACACACTTTAGCGGTCCGCTAGCCGCAATTGTATATTTAAGACCCAAATACAGCTTAACAGATGTCTGAGGAAGGCCTTGTGCTCCCGAACGAATTAGAACAGTCTGTGTAGCCTGTACAGAGCGTAATAAGTATGGCGCGGACACTAGCTCTTTTTAAAATTATTCCAGAAACCCCGTGACTTGCGGAAAGTGCGTATTTCACATACGACTTGCTTTTTGTTTCTCTGCATATCTTTTATTTAGGTATTTTCGCTGAGATAAATAGCCTATATAGCATGGCACAGAAACACGTGTAAGTATTCATATTCATGTACAGTGTCTATTATCGTTGTCTGATTTCAACTGGATTTAGAACGTATCATATTTTATGAAAATGTGTTCAGAGGTTGTCATATTACTACAGGTAGACAGACACATATTGCAAAGATGGTTGCCACATTTTTGCAAATTTTCTTTGCGGACGCGCCAAAAAGTCTCACGCGGCTTGTACATACCGTTCTGCGACTCCGAGTTCAGCATCGCTCTACATTTAAAGCAAGGAACGACCAAAGCTGTAGGACGCAGCTGTCTCTCACCCTCTAGGCACACAACTGCTCTTCGCTCACGTAACAACTATTGAATGGCGCATTTGCACTGAAGAGTCTTGAAAATTCAATTTCAAACACTTCTTTTCTAAATACAATGTGTTTCATTTATTCTCCTCGGAACAAAACGCTTGGTCTGCTGTGTCGTGTTCATGTATCCGGATTGGTGGCATTACGTAATATCTCCAGGGACATTTTGTAACCACAGCCGCTTCCTATCTTATCCGCAGCTACGTATACCGTACGGTGCCAACATATAAACGGTTTAGCTGTATATGAGAACGAAACAGGGCAACCATTGAGTAACCGGTGCTAGGAGTTACATCAGCTCCGCGTCGGCGGGACAATAAATGTGGGTTTGACTATATGCTGCTAATATGATGGCCGTAAACGGCATGATATTAGAGCCGTATCGACGGGGAAATATTCTAACGTACCGTGAGAAGCTCTCCGTCAGAAGCTGTACATTTGCCGTTTTCAGAGGGAGCATTGTCGCATCTCAATACCAGAATTGTGATGTCAACTGAATGCGCAGAAGACTCGATCGAGTACACTAACAGACACAAGGGACTCTGACATATGTTGGTTGGTTGGTTAAACAGAAGCCACGAGTTACGTGGCGCAGCAGGAATAACGCAGCAGTCAGTGGCCGACATTTATCGTCGTACGTAAGCCAGCGGCCACGGCGAAATAATTTCACTATGTAACTCAGCATTATTATGCAGCAACAGGAGACCTCAGATTGTCTTCTTGTGTATCCAGTACGACAACAGTGTCATCGATAACAATGGGAGGTCGGTTATAGAGGGGGAATTGGTTGTTTATAAATTCCAGGGCGGAAGCGGAATCTCTTGGGAAGTTTGCGCTATTTCGTCTGGATCCCATTTGCATGCATTTTGCAAAGGCGATTTTTAAATCCATCCTCCGTTTCACGGCTGCGTCGTTCAAGTATACACTGTTCTGGTAGTTTTCGAACTGCAAGTCTGCATCCCTTTGTGCGTGTGGGTCGGTATAGCGACTCGCTAGTGGCTGGACGGTCCGGGGATCGAATCCCGTAGCAGGACGAGATTTTCCATACCCGTTCAGACCGGCCCTGGGGACCACCAAGCCTCCTGTACAATGGGTACCGGGTTTCTTTCCCGCAGGTAAAGCGGCCGGGGCGTGGTGTTAACCAACCACCCACCCACTTCTAGCGCCGAAGTTAAATAAAGAGTAGAGCTATACGTCTACTCCCGCTCTGGACATTCATGGCCTGCTTTAGGATGACATTTTACATCCCTTTTTTTTATCCCTCATGCGAGCTACGTGTCCCGCCCATTTCACCCACCTTGATCTGGCGAACCTTATAGTCTGCTATTAGTTGCAGAGTGCAAATTATTAAGCTCCTCATTATATAGTTTTCTCCACCCCCCTGTTACTTCCTGTCCCTTAGCTTCACATATCTTCCTCAGCGATCTCTTCCATAACATGTTTATCTCTTAACGTTCCATACCAGGTTTCACACCCATACAAACCGACAGGCAAAATTACAGTTGTATTGCAATATTTGAATTTTTAGATAACTAATGGGGAGACAAAAGGTTCTGGAGAGAACGGTAGCAAGCATTCACTGAATTTCAATTTGCTCCTAATTTCTTCGTGTGTCCAAAATATCTCAACTTCGCCACTTTTGAAAGGGTTTATTGAACATGTTGACCTTCCGATTTTGTTGTGCAAACAGAACCTGAATGCCGTACCTGACTTGGCCAAAGGAAAGGAAAAGTCTGAAGAACTGCTGTGCATGGAGGCCAGCTGTACGTTGCACGTCGCCGTACGACAGAACCGTGTCTGTGCGAGAGGACGAAATTACTGTGTCATGCATATTGTCACAGTAACGGCTCGTGCTGCAGCAACAAGAACAATGATGACGACAACAACAACAACAACAACAGCAGCAACAATGACAACAACAATAACAACAACAGCATCAACAATGACGACGACGACAACAACAACAAGAACAAGTAGGTCCTACCGCCGGTCATGTTTGTGTTTTGATATCTGTGTGTTTGCCTTGACCTCATACTAAATTTGTGTTTCTGTCATTAATTTTCTTCGCTATTTGACGTCATCAATTTTTTCATTTTAAGGTTGTTTTGGTGTGTGTGGGTTTTTTGTAAATTTTTGAAAACAAGTTATAGAAACCAGGGGCACACCCGAGGGGGGGGGGATGCCGCGCTGTAGCCCCCCAAACCCCCCAAAACCAAAATTTAAAAAACAGATTTTTTTTACATCTTATGATATCAAACGTTTCACGTGATTTCCCTTTCAGCCGAAATCAGTCACTGCAATCGGCTGATGACTAGTACATTAGAATTTTGAAAAATAAATTAATAAAATTAAAAAAACAAGAAGAACTTCCCTGTCTTGTTACTAGTTAGAACTTGCAACATAGAAACTGCTTCAGCATTCTTTCTAATTCATTATTTGAGAATCATCCTCTCTATCGATGTTATGTAATCTTATCAATAAATGGAAAAGTCGTTAAGGGAATAGATAAACAATAAATAAACAAATAATAAACAACTACCTCATTGCTTTATTAATTACCGTGGAGTTAGTAACTGGATATGTTGAGTACTTCACAGATTTGTATGAGGGCCAAGAAGTAAAGGGTCGGATTATAGATGAGTGTGCGCACTGACATCTGCTGGGAATCGAGAGAAGTATTGCATTGAGCGCGCCGAAACGCAAGGGATGATGAGCGGCGGGTATTGAAAGGGGGAGAGTTTTGTTGCTGCAGTTTGTTTGCGCCGCCGAAACAGGTCGGACATGTAGTTTCAGTCGAGCCGCGTGACAAGAAGGTAATGGTAAGGGCTTGTGTGTCGTTCTGAGCCGACAAGATGCCTGAGAAGCAGAAGTATACTGTGGTGTCTGGGAAAGATGGCGCTGGACAGAAGGCCATTTCGTCCGGTGACGATGAGATTTGCCTCAAGGCAAAGATGAGCCTGCTGAATGGAATTACCGTCATTGTTGGCAGCATCATTGGCTCCGGGATTTTTGTGTCGCCCACGGGCGTGCTGCAGAACACCGGCTCTGTGAACCTTTCGCTGATCGTATGGGTGACCTCGGGCGTCTTCTCTATGGTAGGTACATGACTATAATGAGATGTTTTTATGGGGTGTGTCATATCGGCCGTGCCATGGCTCAGGCGGTTAGTCGCCAGCCCTTCACCGCGGAGGCTCGAGTTCGTTTCCAGGCTAGTCCATGTGAGTTTTGTGGTGAACGAAGTGGCACTGGGAGAGGTTTTTATCCCAGTATTTCGGTTTTCCTCTGTTGATATCATTCAATCAATGCTCCATACTCATTTCATCTACATGTTGCTCTTACCAGGACAAAGAGGCGAAGACTGGGAACCTTGCAAAAACAATGCTTGTTCGGAAATGCGGGGGGCATTGGCTAGAGCTGTACTTTCACTTTTTTCCCCTCGGTGTTGGCACGTGAATTCCAGGATAGACACGTGCACAGGGCGTTGATCGCTGACTTCCACATACTGTAGGATTCTTTGTTCATTTTGTGAGGTTCTTCATACGGCAATGGCTATGATGAATGCCGTCTTCTGGTATGTGACACCGTGTAGTCTGGTAGAATTTTACATACGTTTCGGAGGACTCTGATGCTGCCATCTTCAGGGCGTGAAGTTGGGCATAGTATGTTCATCCGAAACGCTAGTAAATTAATGCCAGACTACGTTTCAGAAAACATGATTATTTATTGTGCATTCATCATCCGTCAATGTACGGTATTCTCAGATCTACTGACAATCATTAAATAAACCACGAGTAAATGAAGTAGGTAACTAAGTAAATTTATAAACAATTAATTAATTGCATAATTTTCTTATTAACAAACTAAGTCAGTGGTGCAAGATCTAGCGTGACAAGACGATAGTTATTTAGGTATTAAAAACCACTTCCAACTTTCTGTGCAACGCAGATGTTAATTACCGTGATTACATGAACCGCATCTTAATCCAGATGAATCCAATCCGCTGTAACTTATGATGTTATTTAATATCAACTTCAAACTACGCCTAGTTTTCTGAACTGATATCTTCTCTTCAGGATTTTTACATCTGCCTTTCATGTTACGTGTCCCGCCCATCCCATTCTTCTCAATGTTATCACACTAGTAATATTTATTGAAGAGTAAACATTATGCATCTCCCCATTATTTAGTTTTTTTCCATCTTCCTGCCTCTGCCACTTTTTAAGGTCGAAACTTTCTCCTCACACCACAAGTGTCTCTTAAGCGATTTGTTCCAAATATTTGTTGCACCAGTGGTTAATCACCGGCGTGTCGGAGGAGCCTGATGCCGCCATCCTGTCTCTTCTAATTTGAGCGGGGGGCTGTAGGTTCCGCCTGAACCTTGGTACCTAGCTACCGGAATACAACGTATGATGCTGCATACGGCAGTAACCTCTACAGTAACGACGTTAAAAACCTGAACTGTCACACAGACAATGTAGCATTTGCACACTTTTGTTTGCCAAATTATGAGACTTCTCTGATGACATGCCTGGGGGCCGGAGAACAGAGCGGTAATATTCCTTAGTGACAGCTGTTCCGATTCCCTACTGCTATGCTGCGTGATCTACTAACAATGCCGTGTTCTAAAGCCCACAGGTAGGCGCCGCCTACTGCTATGCCGAGATTTGCTGCGTGATCTACTAACAATGCCGTGTTCTAAAGCCCACAGGTAGGCGCCGCCTACTGCTATGCCGAGATTTGCTGCGTGATCTACTAACAATGCCGTGTTCTAAAGCCACAGGTAGGCGCCGCCTACTGCTATGCCGAGATTTGCTGCGTGATCTATTAACAATGCCGTGTTCTAAAGCCCACAGGTAGGCGCCGCCTACTGCTATGCCGAGATCTGCTGCGTGATCTATTAACAATGCCGTGTTCTAAAGCCCACAGGTAGGCGCCGCCTACTGCTATGCCGAGATCTGCTGCGTGATCTATTAACAATGCCGTTTTCTAAAGCCCACAGGTAGGCGCCGCCTACTGCTATGCCGAGATCTGCTGCGTGATCTATTAACAATGCCGTGTTCTAAAGCCCACAGGTAGGCGCCGCCTACTGCTATGCCGAGATCTGCTGCGTGATCTATTAACAATGCCATGTTCTAAAGCCCACAGGTAGGCGCCGCCTACTGCTATGCCGAGATTTGCTGCGTGATCTATTAACAATGCCGTGTTCTAAAGCCCACAGGTAGGCGCCGCCTACTGCTATGCCGAGATTTGCTGCGTGATCTACTAACAATGCCGTGTTCTAAAGCCCACAGGTAGGCGCCGCCTACTGCTATGCCGAGATTTGCTGCGTGATCTATTAACAATGCCGTGTTCTAAAGCCCACAGTGGGTAGGCGGGCCGCCACTGCTAGCCGAGAGATTGCTGCGTGATCTATTAACAATGCCGTGTTCTAAAGCCCACAGGTAGGCGCCGCCTACTGCTATGCCGAGATCTGCTGCGTGATCTATTAACAATGCCGTGTTCTAAAGCCCACAGGTAGGCGCCGCCTACTGCTATGCCGAGATCTGCTGCGTGATCTATTAACAATGCCGTGTTCTAAAGCCCACAGGTAGGCGCCGCCTACTGCTATGCCGAGATCTGCTGCGTGATCTATTAACAATGCCGTGTTCTAAAGCCCACAGGTAGGCGCCGCCTACTGCTATGCCGAGATCTGCTGCGTGATCTATTAACAATGCCGTGTTCTAAAGCCCACAGGTAGGCGCCGCCTACTGCTATGCCGAGATCTGCTGCGTGATCTATTAACAATGCCAGTTCTAAAGCCCACAGGTAGGCGTCGCCTACTGCTATGCCGAGATCTGCTGCGTGATCTATTAACAATGCCGTGTTCTAAAGCCCACAGGTAGGCGCGCCTAATGCTATGCCGAGACTGGCTGCGAGATCTACTAACAATACCGTGTTCTAAATGCCCACAGGTAGGCGCCTAATGCTATGCCGAGCTGGGCTGCATGATCTCAAAGTACGGTGCCGACTACGCCTACATCATGGTAGTTCGGCCGTTCATGGCTTATTCGGCTGTGGAGCATGCATGATTCGGCGTGCGACCGGCTCACAGGAACGTGGCCCTCATCCTTCAGTTGCTACGTCCTGAAGCCTTTCTTCCGAGTGCCAGCCATCCGATGGCCCGTTCGACTGCATTGCCGTCCTGCTGCCATCATTGAGTGACACGGTAATGCTGCCGCGTTTGGTTCCTTGCACAGTACGGCGATCACTGTTTGCACCGTGTGTTGCGTTACCATGTCAAGCGGGCGATATGATTTGCCAAGTTTTTTCTTCTTCCTAATTGAATGGAATTTTATTTCAGTTGATGGAATTATCAGATATCAGCTGAAACATATTTCTGAAACACTGCTCATTACAAATTCGCTGTTCTGCAGAAAGCAGTTCACATGAAGGGCAAGGGAAAATACGTTCCTCACATGTTCCATACTTTTTTCTGAGATAGCCTATTGATCCGTTATTTCTCGTATGTAATATAGGCCTATGTGACACTGGGAAGACACACATTATATTATCTTCCGTTTTGCCGAATAACTTGTTGAGAAAAGGTGTAAAAAGTTATATTTTATTTTATGGCAAATGAAGTGCCGTACCGAAACTATAAGGCCAACTTACAGAAGGTATATTTTAACTCTTAGTGCGGAGGAAGGGAAATTTTGCGCTTATGTACACGTTAGGCAGATCTACAGTTTTGTTAGCCTGGTTACAAACAGAAAACAAAGAATGTCACAAATTTATTTTGTCACTTGCTCAGCGCTCGGTGCGTCCTACCAGCACGGCGACGTTCACGAGTCGTGAACTGAACTGACGAAACGTCTGTTACCGGCTGGCTACGGAGCGGACGACCGCTTGTCGATTTATTCGCCAACACTGTGACCGGTCCTCTCTGATTGGTAACAGCGACAAACTGCTGTCTGGAGCCCAAACCTTTTTATTTTAAGCATGTCTGGAGCTATACCTCTACTCCCCCATTACGTCGTCGTGGCGTGTTCTTTTGTAAGATTTTAGTTAACACAACGGTTTTGAACTATTCTGTTGAATAGACACCTTGACGGGGGGGGGGGGGGGGGACGAGATTCGTGGTTTCCGTCAGTTCATCCACACAGTCGCCGTGATATCGGTCTGCATAGCATTAGGTCACATTGTGTCCATTTAATTACTCATTAAGCGCCGCACCAGCTGAATGCGAACGCAGTCACACACAACTACATACTATAACACAGAACGGAATGCTATTGGGCACAGTCACGGTACATTTGACGTGTACACCAATAGTGTGACTTACTGACAGTGGTGCTAAGTGAACCATAATGACTACGTTTATCGGTATTTTATTAACCGCGCAAATTACGAACCGTAGAATGACGGCCATTGCACGTGACGGATTGGTAGCGATCCGTAAGTAAGCGGCCGTGGCCTATTTGAATGCGTCGTCTGTGTGAGTGACTCGTTTATGAAGCGTGATGTATCGTAGTTCGTTGTGCGGATGCTAAGGTCGAGATAGTGTGACACAGAGGTCAGTAAATAATGTGACGCCAATTACGTCACAGATGACGCGCTGAAATGTCGTCTGCCAAATGTAGGCCGTGTTCACTGACTCGGGATCTGCCCGGTTCGAATCCTGTGAGGTGCCTCTTTATGCGCCCTCTCCCATCGCCGCACTACGAAATCCGTAATCTTCACTTGACAGTACATCTGTTATTGTGCTTGTAACGAAGAAATGGGAGAGATGAGAAATGCATACAAAATTTTATTCGGAGAAGTTTTAAGTGGAGAGGCCGCTTGGAAAAACCTAGGCGTAGATGGGAATATAGTAATAAAATAGGTAAAGGTAAAGTTTTCCCTAGAACAGGCCATGAAGGCCCAGAGGGGAAGTAGAGGTATAGCTCTACTGTTTATTTAACCTCGGCGCTAGTTGGGGGTGGGTGGTCAGCACCACGCCCCGGCCGCTTTACCCCGGGAATGACCCGGTACCCATTGTATAGATGAGCTGAGAGACTGTCAGCTTATCAATAATGAATCAGCTACATTATGTCAGAGGTGGCAGAACATGTAGTACACAAACAGATGAATAAATGAACAGACAATAACAATAATATCTGGACAATAGTCGTATTTTCAAGAGTGCTACATGTTTCGACTTATTTACAAGCCATCAGACACGGCCTAATAATGTGTATCAGGACAAGATCATATATACAATACGTCATTAATTAAAATCTATTTCTGTATGCATCACAACGGTATATCTTACCCTAAGACGTAGTATGCACGGGGGCAATATAATCTTATATGAAAACCACACAGGAAAGCACAACTTGTACGACCAAGTGGTGGATGGGTGCATGAAAACTGGTTTGAGGACGTGACCTGGGTTGACATAGCACAAGCTGGGGTCTAGTGAGTGGCTTACGTGAAGGCGGTACTGAATTTCTGCTTCTGCAGCAGGGAAGCGACGTCACAGCCCACGACGCAGAGCTACAGCTTTGTATTCGAAAGGTCTAGGGTTCAAATACGGGCCTTAAGACCGGGTATCGTGACTGGGTTTCCGTTGTTTTTCTCATTCCCGCCAAGCAATATCCGGAACATTTCCCCAGTTTAGGCAATGACTGCTTCGTGTCGCATCCTTTCAAATTACAAGCCTATCGTTGTTGGAACTGAATTAAAAGCAATGAACGCGGGCTAGCCTCCAGTGTCCCGACGTTCATACCAGATTTCATAGAAATCCGTCAGTTGATTTGGAAGTCATTAGGACAGGCGGCTACGTGAGAATACCTTGCGGCAGGTGTGCGCTGTGTGAACAGCTGCAGAGTGCTGTTGTGCAGACGAAGGTCGTCACAGTTGTGTTATTTTACAGCACTTGCATAAACTGTACAACTGTGGCATTTGCAGCTGTACTAAGCATGATCAGTGTAATGTCCGTCGAAACTGCGGCTCTTAAAACTGTCGGACGTGTCTCTGTCTGCCTTCCTTCTTGTATTTTTTATACCTTTTCCACCCCCATCATTTACCCAACCTGTTCTCACGGTATTTCACTATGCTTTCATCCAGTGGCTGATAAAGGTGCATTCTAAAACCACTGCGTCTGGCTCTGTTTAAAGAAGATTAGCTTCATCCAATAGGCTGAAAGCGGAGTCTGGATTTAAGATTCAAGTCCTCTGAGATGTTACGCCATGTTGATTGGTAAATAGTTACCGAAGCGTCGAAGGACCGTAGTGCCGTCATCTTCAGGGTAAAGCAGTCCAGGAACATCCTAGAATACAGTTGAACTCAGTTATAACGACATCGGTTTGTGCGTAACCTCGAATATAGCGTTATACATTCTGTCGTACCAACTAATTCCCCATAAGGCACGTGTTTTTCTGCCCTGCTTAGTACGACATAGCATCTACCTCGGATATAGCGGCATTACCAGTCATTATTTCCAATACAATTTTCCAAGAAGTGGGCTGTTTTGAGAATTCTACCACCTCCTCGTCCTCGAGTGGGCAAGCCCTCTACGCTTTCAGGTGGCTACATGAATTCCAGGCCTGCAGTTAACAGGAGACTGGTAACGTGTGACACGGCTACAGTCACGAACAAAAGAAAGACTTTGAGCGCCGAAGGAAACGTTAAAGTGATACCACAAATAGAAAACCGGGGGGGGGGGGGGGGGAAGCTAACGAGTGTCGGGTATTTAGCCTCGTACATTTTACCATCCAAATGATTTGGAAAAACAGAACCAGAATTATTAGTGCGCTTGAAGAGAACGGCTCGAGAATAAAGCGATTTTGAGAGCCTGAATGAAGTGACGTCGATGAGGCGCTGCTTGAAGTGGCTTTAGCAATAGAGAAGTGACACTGTGCCAGTTAGCGGTCCTCTTATCATGATAATTTTTGTTCTTCCTAATTTTTAATTTAAGTTAATGTATTTTTTTTAGCGTAAACTTGTATGGAAATTTATAATCATGGAAGATTAATTTTTATTATATCTAAATTTTAAGTGTAATTTAAATCTAAAAATAGATGGTAGCGTTAACATTATGTAACACGCCAGCTGGCCTGTATTTTGTCTTGAAATATTTTCCTTCACTTTTACCACACACCTCGCTTAGAGCGAGACTCGTTTATAACGACACAGTTTATTCGGCCCCTTCGATGACGTTATAACCGAGTTCGACTGTACTTGAATGTTGAGCAACACCGTTGTGAGATCCTCAACTCCCCACAGTTTGTTTCTCCCTCTCTTGTACCTGAAAATGGAGACAGCCAGGTTCAGACAGGTAGCGGTATCAGAACTGTGTTAATTAGTCAGTAGACAAAATATCATTCGATTTTAATAAATAATAATAATAATAATAATAATAATAATATAACTCCACTCTCATTAATTCAGAATGACATTTTGTGTAAATACTATTCACAATTTTCCTTACAGGAGAGCAGCAATGAAACATAGCAGGCGCGCTGTGTCTCTGCGTGTTGTGCCCGCGCGCCCACACACGCGTACGCACGCAGTCATGAGAGTGTTGATTTACGCGAAAACAGTTTTTTTTTTTTTTTGCGGAAGGAAATATTTTGGAGACCTAGATGTTTATGGGAGCATAATATTAAAGTGGGACTTAGAGAAATTAGAGTGGGTGAGAGTGACTGGACAGGGTGTAGTGGCAGCACTGTGCGAACAGTGTAATTGGGTTTCGTAAACGCTGGGGAATTTTTTGATCATGTAAAGTAAAGGTGAATTAGTCCTTATGCACGCCATGAAGATATATGAGTGAGTGGAAGTATAGCTCCACATATTCTTAACTTCGGCACCGGACGAAGATGAGTGGTTAGCTTCTCGCCCCGGCCGCCTTTTCTCCTGTACTCATTGTATAGGAGGCTGCGTGGGTCCCAGAGCGGGTCTGGACGCTTGGAGTAACAGCGAAGCTATTATTGGCTTCTGAATGCACAAATCAGTCATTATAATGCAGGGATGCACAAAGCAATCATTATAATGCAGGGATGCACAAATCCCGGGCGCCAGGTTGTTCTTGCAACTACATTTTTCCACTGTGGCGTCAGATGTTGGTGAGTCCTCAGAACGGAACTTGCTTCATGTCACCCTTCTGGCGCCTATAATTTTGAATTGGCGTCGAGATTTTAAGAATATCTGTAGACTCTACTACAATTTGCTTCAAATGTGAAAAGTTCAACATAATTGTAAAATTTGGTGTTATGACGGCGGTCATTATGAGGATTTCTTAGGTATAAACTACATAATGTCACGCCCCAGGATATCGTAATGTTCAGTGTAAACTACACGGTGTCACGTCCCAAGATACCGTAATGTTCAGTGTAAACTACACGGCGTCATATTCCATAATGTCGTAATGTTAAGTATAAACTACATGGTGTCTCCGTGAATATCGTAATGTTCACTAAAGACCACAGGACCTCACGTTCCAGAATATTGTGATATTCAGTATAATTTTGATTACATTTGTCACATAGAACTTTCTTGAATGAAGTGCGATGGAAGACGGAAACCCGCTTATGTCAACTTGAGGTTATCATCGTGTGTTTATTTATTTTTGTTGATTTGCGAAGATTCTGTAACGTCGATAATAGAGGAATGAATGAGTACACAGCATTCGCGGAGTGATACTGACGACGGAGAAAACCGAAGTTCTCGGTAACAACCTATCCCACTGCCACTTCGGGCACCGCCAATCGCACATGGACATATTTGTTACGACGCCACGCTGCTTCCTCCGCCAGTCGCAGGTATGTTAGCAGCGTGTAGCCTGGCAAGCTGAAAGACATTCAGGTAGTCAAGAAATTCCCGCGTTTAATGGAAACCGAAGATTCAGTATTGTCACTAGATTCTGTCATGGCCACCTAAATGGACATTTTATTTTCAGCTTCGAGTCCATTCTGTTGATATTAATCATATTATTCATACTGATACAATGAAATACAGCAAAACAAGATGACCACTTAAAAGGTCTAAAATGCTCGGGATGATCTGGGTTCTTATCGAATGGACACTACGTATAAGAGGTGGGGACACCTGAAGAAAAGAGACCACTAGGAATACCTAGGCGTAGATGGAGAGGATTACCATTAGAATTGCTGATAAAGAAGTGGGATTGTTCAAACGTATATTCGACGAATAGCTGCTGACTTTTACTCAAAGTGTTACATGCACTCAAATCCACTGGTCAGATCTATAGGCCACTATACTCTTTGTGATTTACACAAACTGTACAAAAAGTATAAGCGTAAGCGACCCAAACACTGTTTGCTCTGAGTAGAGCTGGTTGTCAGGTAGTGTTTTTTATGCTATTTTGTTAATTTTCACTACTCTTAAGAATTATCAGTGGTCATTGTTATATTAAATGCCAGGGGAGACTCCGGCCCCCCAGTAGAGGCTCCAGAAGCTGGTAAATGGCACGGCTTGAACAATGTACATCTTTTGTTTTGTACTTGTTGGAAAAATTGAAAATAAAGCTCCTGTAATTTAAAAAAAAAAGTGGGATTGTATTACGTGGACTGGTTTCATCTGGCTCAGGGGAGGGACAAGTGGCGGGGTCTTCTGAATACAGTAATGAACCCAGGGGTTTAATAAAATGCAGGGAATTGCTTTACTAGTTGAGGTACTATTAGCTTCTGAAGGCCTATGCTGTGTCACGTTAGACAGACAGGCACACATTCGGGTCCAGTACGAACCAGACCGACCACGTACCAACACCTTCACTTAGAATACCCAAGGAACACTACCCGGTACCCGCAGGGACAACAAAATATATGGTCCAACCTATGGTTTCGATGTAGGCATACACGGTAGGAAGCAGGTGCACACCCACAATATTCCATTGGAGGGGGTGGGTGGGGAGCTGACCTTGAGCTATATATAATTTCTGTTTGATTTTAAAATCCATGTTATAAAAATCATGTCATAAGTGTAACTAACATAACACTTATAAATTTCACACTGTTGACGCCGTGCATCTTCGTCATATTAAATTAAGTTATAAACCAACCGATGCACACTAAAACCACTTTTTTCAAGTAGCTTTATTATAAAATTGTTAAAATTGTACCCCTACACGTGTTTCGATCCTAGGATCATCGTCAGGGGGTTTTATTGCTAAAAGCTACAGTCACTTCAACACATGATTTAAAATATTCGTAGTACTCCTCACCGCACAACACGTAGTACACTCCGCTCCACGCAAAAACATTTCATATGCTTTTAATACCACACGCCAGCAGTTCCACAATCTACCATCTACAGTGCTTTTATAATTTACAACTTTTAGAGAATCTTTTTACAAGATTTTAACTTATGTTTCAAAGTGCAGATAGAATATTTTAAATCATGTGTTGAAGTGACTGTATCTTTTAGCAATAAACCCCCCTGACGATGATCCTAGGATCGAAACACGTGTAGGGGTATAATTTTAACAATTTTATAATAAAGCTACTTAAAAAAAGTGGTTTTAGTGTGCATCGGTTGGTTTATAACTTAATTTAACATAACACTGTTTACAAATGCACTTTTATACATTTAACTTCATTTTCCGTGACTCAATTTAAATCACAAGGTCTAATCTTTTTTTTTTAAGTTCGTCTGAGACTTCCTAAGTTTATTTTATTTTTCAAAATTCCAGTGTTCTAGCCATCAGCCGATTTTAGTGGCTGATTTCGGCTGAAGGGTACATCACGTAAAACGTTTGATATCATCGTGTCTGCAGAATCTGTGTTTTTTTAAATTTCGATTTGCGGGCTGCCGGGCTGCAGTCCCCCCCCCTCCCCCCCCATTTGGGTTCACGCGTGGTAGTAGAGACGATGCTACAACTTATTAATACACTGGACTCACGTGAACTTAACCTTTATGCGTATACCAACAGTACTGCTGTGTTATTGTGTAAGATATTAGCTGCTTGTTAACTCGAGTGTACCTCATTAGTTGATAAAGGTTTCCCCTGATGATATGTATAGCAGTGTTTCCAATTTATTTTTTTTTCATAAAGGAACCCCTAAAATAATTTTTCGTGTCTCGAAGAAGTGCTGTCTATGAAATCGTTTACAGGCCAGAGAAAGCTAATAGCGGTCAGCCTGTCTGTGGCCACCGGTAAGGCGGCTGTATAACAATACGAAAAGAACACGGACACAATGCAGCCAAATATGACCTGCAATAAGAACTGATCAAAACGGAACAAAGACACAGTTGGTAGCGCACGAAGATTATTCCAGTACTGGAAATTGCGATATTTCGCGGGATGTTTGGGATTTGTCGCGGTATTTGGATTTTTTATTTACATAGTGAACTACAATTCTCGGAACCCCTAACGATGATCTGCGGACCCCTGGTTGGGAAACACTGACTTAGCACAAAACATGTTGGGGATGGACGGTGTTTTGTCTGGTAGACAGATTTACTAATATAAGTTTTTTTGATGATTTTATTGTATTCTACCGACACTCTATTTTTTGTCCATTTTAATATTATCCTCTGAACTACGCTTCGGTGCGATGTATTCGGCTGACCCCGATGTTGTTATCTGTGTTGCGGGTCAGCGAAACGCGTATTTGCAGTTTGCAAGTTCCTTGACACAGAGGGTTTAAAATGAACGCAAAATGGGGAGGTATTGTCTGAAATTCTCAACGTTTCATCTCCGAGATTTGGTATTTGGTTGTCTAGTATACGGTGGATAAATGTTATCCACCTGTTTTGATTGTCTTTTTAGAAGATTTATGATCGTAAGTACAGGATGTCCATAAAGTTTCTGTCTAATTTATTAGGTTAGCAGTTACAGATCGTACCGTGTAGAATACAGTGGCTAAGTTTCATTGATAGAGATTGTGCCTACGCTTGAATTAAGCTGTACGCCATGATGACGTATATGATATTGGAGGTATTTCTCCACGGATGTACTACATGAAGATGAGTAGTCAGCTACACGTTGCGACCGCTTTACCTCAGACATCCGTTGGTTAGAGGGCTTGGCGGTTCCTGAACCAGTCTGCTTTCGCCTGGAATCGAACTTCTCTTTTCAGAAATTAGCGTAGTCTCTGACTGAGCTGGCTGTTAAAGTTTCGCCTTAACCGTGATTTACAGCTCGTATCTGAAGCGAGTCTCGTCTGCGTGCAGTTTCCTAGCTAATGGGGATTTACACTTGCTGTGTTCTGTAAATCCACTCACATTTTGTCTCCGAAGCAAACGTCTAGGTCCAGTGGTTGGAATTTCTGCTTCCTATTGGCAGGGTTACGGTACCAAATCTCGGCACAGGGACCACCTATCATGACTAAAACAGGGACCACATATCATGACTAAAACGTATCGTGGTTTTTTTCAGTCCCTTAGGAAACTGTCGGGATGGTACACTAAATTAGGCCACAACCACTTCCTTTCATATACCTTCCAAGTCACTATCGTCCTATCAATCAACTCTGTTGACTGCGTCGTTACATAAACCATAAATTGTCCCTCATCTGAGACACCCCTGGACAGGAATGCGCGGGCCGCAAGTGCCAAGCGCTCAGTTTGGTACTGAGTAGCAGCCAGTTACTTCCATCTCTGTGCTGGGTTACATGACCGGCCGGTTACATCACTTGCAATGTAAGCTACAGCACTTCAAATGGGACCAGAATATTTCGTGCATTCGCCATTTTGCAATATCCTATTTGCTGGTATTTCCCAAAGTTTCATCATCTACATATGTTCCCACCTCACAAGTTCGCAGACGGGAGTCCTCAACCCGAGCACATCTATCCCGGGTGTGACGTCATGGGACTCTGGTCGCAGGAATTAGACTGTCCGATATTGATCTCCGCGTCATGGCGGTGTGTGGGTGACGCAAGCAGTTGCGTCACAACCGGCAATTGGCGTCAAGGGAAAGGGCGGCCTGTCAAGGAATGCTGACCCTGAATCCTGTATGAGGGGATATACCACAGTGAAAGGGGTACTTCTGCTCGTCCCCAAATAGGATAACATTTATGGGATGTGGGGTGTTAAGAAATGCGTATAAAATTTTAGTCGGGAAGTCTGAAGTCGTAGTTGCGAAATTTTCCCATATCTTAAAGCTTCTGGCGCATTCGCTCTGTTACTGTGCCTGTAATTTGGATTCGTTAATAATATCAACAAGACACTACAAATGCGAGTATTTGAACGTGCCTTTCTGCATTTTACGCAACACACAATATAAGATTTTTTTTTCGTCATCTTGCCACATATTTACAATCGATCGTAATCACTATCTAGTAAACATCGAGATATCGCACACGGCGAGGTTTACAGTCGACAAATCTCGATTGTTGTGTGTAGTTGTCAGTTGTCTTGTGGGCCTCAGCTCTTCCTCACAGAACAGTCTGTTTCAATTGCAAGGAAGAGTGACGGAGAGATATTACGAGTAACTACCGTGAATGTGCGGAGGGAGGGCTCCATGTACAGTGTCCATTGTTTTGGCTGATTGTAACAACAATTGAGATATGTTAATTCATTTTAGTAGAAATCCAAAATATGAAATTTCACGAAAATCTGTAGTGGGAGTCGCTCTGTTCCACGCTGACAGACCGACAGACTGACGGACATGACGAGGCTAATAGCGTGCTTTGCCTACGCGCCTAAAAATGGACCTTACGAAGTAGAATGTGGGGATAGGGACCAGTGGCGGCCTTTTGTGAATACGGTAACGAACCAGTGGTGGGCTTTCGTGAACACGGTAACGAACCAGTGGCGGGCTTTTGTGAACACGGTAACGAACCAGTGGCGGGCTTTTGTGAACATGGTAACGAAGTTTCAGATTTCATAAAATACCGAAATTTTTCGACCAGGTGAGTGAGTGTCCGCTTCCCAAGAAGGACTCTACTTCACACAGTTATTTAGTAAAGAAGACATTTCCCGACAAACTTTTTTTTTCTATTTTTAATAGAAGATATACGCCAAACCCACCATAACCTCCGAAATCACCTGTACCTCAGTCCCCAATTTCTTCAATTTCTAGCATTAACAGGGCACCATGAAATGTGTGGGGCAGTGGAGGTATAGATAGAGTCACGCATTCTTAACGTCGCTATGAGATGGAAATAAGTGGTCAGCCTGATACTCGGCCACTTTACTCTCGTACCCATAGCCGGTCTCGATGCAGTGAATCCGTCCGTTTGGACCATCTGTTCGGATCATGCTAGAAAACGGAAGTGGCTAACGCTGGCCTACCGGAACTACAAAGCACCAAGCATTTGACGTTATTTCTCGTTGCAACTAGCTTAACCCCTTTGTGCTACAAAGGGACATGTATTGTTTTGAGGCTGGCTTCTCCTTCTCTGACCATCGTCGGTGTGTCATGACCAGTACAAGTCCTGCTCCCATCTGTTAATATTTTAAAGACAGTTTAGTTTATAAAGTACCATGGACAAATAAATATAACAATATTTGCTGTTTTTTTTGTGGTGAAGGGCCCCGCAGCAGATGCTACGGACGCACCGCAGCCTTAAGGCTTATTGTGCAACCCTGTGATGAAGATTATTAATTTTTTTTCCGTGTAATGGAGCACCGGTGGAATGAAATTTACAGGGTAAAACCGAAGTACTCAAAGAAAAACCTGTCCCAGTGCCACTTTGTCTACCACAAATCCCACATGGACTTACCCGGGATCAAACCCGGGTCTCCGCATTTAGAGGCCGGCGACTAACCGCCTAAGCCATGACACGGCCATATTTTCTGCTTAGTTACAACTCCTGTTTTTTGGCAGGCTGTTTATTTAACCCACTGACGTACACAGACGTCAAATTGCCTGTTACATGCAACATTCTTTTGTTTTGCTTGATAAGCGCGAACGATAACAGATGTCAGTATTAGAAAATACAATAGCGCTCCTGCCTTAACATATCGTGTTAAGGTTATATAGTAAGTAAGATTGTATAGAAAGAAGGAGCACCCTTTGCTCGGAAAGGGTTATTTACTGTTGGACCAGACAACTGAATGAATTGGGGTGGATACAGTAGGAAGAAATTGTTGGTTGCTTTATCGTGCTGTACATACTTTCACTTGAGACTGAGTAAAACCAAGAAAACAGCAGTCAGACTGGGCGAAATTTAGACAGTAGCGTCGCTGGGAAAGATCGTGATCTGAAAATTGTGCGCAGCCAGATGGAAGAAATAAGTGATGATGGCGGCCTGTCAGGCGGGTTTCGATCTTGGGATGGGGGCGGACTAATCCTGCGCACAGTAATTGCTGCATCGTGTCTACACGAATCGGACTGGAAGGACAGTGGAAACAGCAGATAAACGGGAAAATAAGAGGCTGACAAAATGAAGGAAGGAGAGATTCGTGAAGACTGCTCTCTTCTGGGACGTGAAATCGTGTGGTCTGGTAGAAGAATGCCGACGTTTCAGAGGAATCTACGGGAAATCTCTTGAACAGCTGAGGAAGTATTAGCTTCTGTAGGACTCTGCTTCGTGTAGTTAGCTCTGCTGTTTGCTATCTTCCTCATTTACCCTGGCATTCAGGCAGCAGTCACCCTTGTACCTGACTATGCTGCATCATATCCCAGCAGAAGTTAATTGTGACTGTGGGGTATTTGGAAGCTGTTGGTCGTGACCTTCACGTAGCAATGTGCCGTCATTTCCTAGAACTTCCTGCTACGTCAATTCAAGCTTCTCATTTTCCTGTTGTGTTTAAATGAAACCATAAATGGGAGGTCTTCAGAATTATATTTCACCTCAGAAATCACGCAGCGGATATTCATTAAATTTGATATCGCGGTCGGTGCGAATGATTATCAAAACTTAGCGTTCTGGGCGAAGTAAGCTTTGAGTTAAAACGCCAAATCACAATCAACATGGCATAAAAATTGATTAACTTCAATTTGAGTTTAAGTAAAGGCAAATAGTCGCCGTGTCTAACCTCAAGTTGAAGTTAATTTTTATGTCACGTTGATTGTGATTTAAATAATTTCCTAAATTAACTCCGTAAAAAAGTGCTTGAAAAGCTGACAGCCACTCAGTGAATCATAAAACTTCCAGTTCTTTTTTTGTTTTTTTAAAGGAAATCGAAGGTTCACTACAGTCACTAGTGTTCGTCACTGGTCCCTGTACTTTCTTAATTACATATTTTAATTGCACTGGATTGTTGACTGAAGTAGACAATTTTGCAGTTTCGTAAATTAGAACAGCAAGTATATGTGACGTCACTGACCAAGTTATGAAAGAAAACTAATAGACTACGATGATTTATGTTTTCTTTTTATGCTTTTGGACTACGAAATAAGCAATGAAAGCATTTAGGCCTATACGGTTATACACTGTGCAAAAAAATATGCAGTATATGTCATGTGACGTATGTGCGTTTACAACAGTTGTAATAATAATATTAATATTAACAATAATAACGGAAATAGCGGTAAATTTATAAAAGGAACACTGGTATGACTACGCACCAGAATCAGTAGAAACAAACCGTGAAAGTAAGGTAACCGTATTACGAAATCAACAAGTGCAAACTGACAGAACCATCCGTAACAATAAATCGCACATCATAATGCGTGATAATGAGAAAGGAACATGTCTGTTAATGGACGTTGCAATGTGAGGAGACAGAAATGCGATCAAGAAAGAAGCCGAAAAGGTTGTAAAATACAAAGACTTTACGATAGAAATACAGCGTATATGGAATGTAAAAACGAAAGTGATACCAGTAATAATAGGAACAACTGGAACGATCTCAAAATCATTCAGAAAATACCTGAGCAACATACCTCCAAAGCACGACATCAAGGAACTACAGACAACAGCCATATTGGGCACTGCACACGTACTGCGGTAAGTATAATGTACTCGTAAAAGCACAGAACATTCAACATGGGCAATAGCATTACATGTGCCATGAATTGTAACTACAGAATAGCTACAACACTATATACTCTAGAAACATGGTGTGTTTCAGGTATATACTATGTAAATACCCTACATAAAAGTGATAATGATAATGATACGCTTTTAATAAAAACCAGAAGATGCATGCAGTATGTGCCCCACAATAACTGCACGGTTATTTGAGTATAATGTTGGAGCGGTTTTAAGTCCAGGCATATAGTATATCGTTATGGAGTACCGTGCTGTGACGTTTTAATGCCATCTAAACTCGGCCCGTGTAATGTCAGATCTGCAATAGCTTGCATAAACACGTAAGACGTGTCCTTGAAAATGATCGTACGATCGGAACATGCTGGGCCTTGGGTAGTTACGAATGTTGCCTGTTGCATGCTTTTCATAAATCGTCAATCTGCGTCCTTTCCTTATCGCAAGACATGAGCGTCAGCACCACACGTATCGTTGCAAATGACATTAAGAACATATCTATGCATTCTTACGTTGTGTTTGTCGAATGATGATAAATACGTCGTAAAAGTTTGCATATACAGTATATCAGTGATGCTGAGGTAACAAGTGAACCGCTGAGTGTGCTCAGCGTGACGTGCTGGAATGAGAAGGTGAACAAGTTTTTCACATAACTGGTGATATACGGAAATGTGTGGCTGACTTGTGGCTGTGTGGTGGACTTGTGACATCATGTGGCTGGAGGCTGTGTGGACAACAGCAGTGCCACGATCAGCCGCGATGGCGTTTGCGTAGGAGAACTAACGAATTGAATTTGGCGCTTATCTTTGTTTATGTAAAATGGATGAGTTACGTGTTTATTGTTATGTTTAATGACTCTTTGTCGTTGCCATAGTTTACATAGCGAAAGACATAGCGATGACGTATGATAGTCTTGGTGTGTCCAAGTTTAAGGCAGTCTTTGAGTCCTTACTTGAAGGCTAGAGTAAAGCCACGAACGTGACCAGAATATTTTGTTGCAAGTTCTGACGAGACAGTGTATTAAACTGAACGTGTGAAGGGGGAGTGGAGTTATAGCCCCACACATTTTTAGGCGGCTATTAGCTTCGTCATGTCTGTCTGTCTGTTTGCATGGAACAACTCGACTCCCACTGGACGGATTTTCATTAAATTTGATATTTGAGGGGGTTTTCTAAAATCTGTTGAGCATAATCAAGTTTGATTGAAATCTGGCAAGAATAACGGGTACTTTACGTGAAGACCTCTGTACATTATGACAATGTCTCGCTGAATTCTTCTTATAATGAAAAATATTTCGGACAAAAGTTGCAGAGAAATTCTAAACACACATTTTATGTTCAATAAACATTTTCCGAAATCGTGCTGTATATGGCTTAATGTGAAAAATATGGTACAGCCAGACGGCACAGATGACGATATAATACGGCACATGCGCATTGCATGCTGGATAATTGAGGTTACGGACACGCACTCAGAATATGTAACACTTATTGCTTTTCCACGGGAATAATGGTTACGCAAACGCGCCTCTATGTTACGTACATTGCCTGTCTTGTTACCCTTGACACTAGACAGGTGTGACTGCCGTCGCTCTACCCCGGTACCGATTATGTACGCGGCCGGATGATCTCAGCAGCTGGCCAGGGCGCTGGAGGTAAGAGACAAATCTGCCCCAGGCAGGAATCGAAACCCAGTCGTTCCGCCCGTACCGGCACTGCACTGTCTAACAACTAGGTCGGCTGAAACTTATGTGTCACTAACTGAGGTGTTGTCACCTGGCGTCACGAGAATTTCCAAGATCCACAAAAAAAAAGTTTTTAGCGCTATGACTGACAATATTGCTGGCGCCAAACGCACAGTGGTACAGTTACAACCTCCATTATATGGAATTCACTTCTTCTTTTCCGGCTGTGGAATATATTAGGGGTGTACACGCCATCTATCGCAGAGAGAACAGTGGGCGAGCGTTGCTCTGTCCAATTTTTAGTCACGGTGAACTGAGCTAGGAGGTAAGGCAGTCGAAGCGTGAATCAGAAATTATTTCCTGTCAACATGTTTACCTCTTTTGCTGTTCAAACTGAAGAACGAATTTTTCAATTTTTATCAGAGTAAACACAACACTTTTCACACGCACCGTGTATTATCTCAGCAACATGTTTCGGCCCCGTACGCTGGCCATCATCACGTAGAACTTACAAGATCATGGAAAGAAAATTATGTTGAGGTAAAGGGGAGGCCTTCACCTCAACATACATTTTTTATGATCTTGTAAGTTCTACCTGATGATGACCAGCGTAGGCGGCCGAAACATGTTGCTGAGATAATAAAGGGTGCATGTGAAAAGTGTTGTGTTTGCTCTGACAAAGACTGAAATAGTCGATTACACACACACACACACACACACACAACGGGATGATGATTCCAAAATCTGAAAGACCGAATGTCGCAGTTCTGCTGCGTGTTCTGTAGGTCCCAAGTCGAAGTCCCGCCGCAGAGGTTGACAATTCTGAGAGGCTTTTCGAGTCTTTCCTTAGCAACTTTCAGCAACTATCACATCCTTTCCAGTTCATTATTCACCACTTTTCACTATTCGATGCTACGTGTTCTGAGTCAGTCGCAGTTTCCAACTGGCTGTCCTGAGTTCTTTACCGAGTACCTGAGTGCTTCATGTCACAGGAGCTTTTATTTGGGGGGGGGGGATTGTGACGCAGTAGTTCTGCCAAATTTATACAGTGATATTCTTATAGGTATTGCTGTTAAACACAAAAAGCTTTTATTAAATTCATCAGTGAATGCTACATGTTTCGGTCTTACAGACCGTCATAAAGCAATAAAATACATAATTTAAAAGATACGCACGTGTGCATAGAAATGTTTAGAAATTTTCGAGATATCACAAAATTTTACAAACTTTTTTTTTTCTTCAAATTAAAGAAGCATTAAACTGTATGTATCCCATACTTCTCATGTATACCTCTTGTTTGTTCGCCACAAAAACACAAGACACCAGGCAACTGAATATTCAAGCCAACCAAATAAGAAAGAATCAACACAATTTTTACAATCATATGAAAATGAAAAACTGATATATAGTATATATACAGTTTAATGCTACGTCAATTTGAATTTTTTTTAAATTTGTGTGATCTCAAAAATTTCTAAACAGTTCTATGCACGCATGCTTATGTTTTAAATTATGTATTTTATTGCTTGCTGATGGTCTGTAAGACCGAAACATGTAGCAATGATTGATGAATTTAATAATTTTTTTTTGTTTGACAGCAATGCACATACGAACATGAATGTGTTACAGCACAACAGGATGAACTCTATTACAATCACACTTTGATAATAACACACTTGTGTCCCGGGTTTGAACAGCCAATCCGATATCACCCTCTCCATCTGCGTTCTGTTTATGCATAAACAATTGTGTCTGTTGCAGTGGTTCTGACATTCGTCAACTGCTGGGACGTGAAGTGGGCCACGAGAGTGCAAGACGTGTTCACGTATGCTAAACTGCTTGCTCTGTTCATCATAATCATCACCGGAATAGTGCAGCTCTTCTCTGGTGAGTGTGGTGATTCTTTACCTTATGCGCTCATACACACGCTGATAATAATGCAGAAGTTCGTTGAATTTCGTGGAAGTCCCCATGAATAATTCACATGGTATTTAACTTCTACCCTGACGATGGAGGCAGCAGATTTCTCCGAAACGTTGGTACCTCTGTATCAATATTCATATGCATGAGGACCTCACATTTCATTCATCATATAATTTTCATCTCCCAATAAATACGAACATGGCCCCTTGCGAACTTTAGAGGCGAAATATGTCTGGATATTCTGTAAGGTGACTGTGACGTCACAGTGTTAAAGGTCAAGCTTAATAAGTTATAACAGAAAAGCACCATCTCCGATGGAACAGAACAAGTTCGAATGTTTACCAAGGCACCAGCTAACCTGACTTATTCCTTGGTTTTCCTCAAGCCTTTCAGGGAAATATCCTACCTGTACATAGGCAACGATCGTTTCCTTTCATACCCCTTCCAGTTTGTTATTTAGATATGCTGCATAGTGTGAGCTACTCAGAACTTCTTGAAATGACCCATATCCTGGAGGCACAGCGTTAAGTCTTCGTGTTCTTATTTCTTTCTCACTTCTGCTTCAAACATTTAAGGCGCTTTGGTAATTATATATATATATATATATATACCTGCTTTAAAGTTAAAAATCTCTCCATTTTCCGTACACTGTTTGTGTATGTGTTTCATAATAATCTCACAATAAAGAGCGCGTCTTTGCCTAAACAACTGTAACAGGTTGGTTTTTGTAATGGAGACGCAGTGGGTTTGCTGTGAGGTGGAAATTGAATTTGTACATATTGTGTAGACGGTTAGGCAGTTCCTGTCTTATCATATGCTGTTTAATCTCGGGATGCCATCACTCTTTCGGTGAAGACAGGCCGTCGGTAAATGCGACGCCCGTCACATGAACACGTGTTTCGGGATAGAGCAGGTCCGCTGAACGCCTAGGTCCCTGGCAACGTTGCGCGCGACAGATTTGTGTTGCCCGTTGAGACATCTGAAAAAGGAAAAGTCTTTTAACCATTTTCCTGGCGAAAGCGGGGGTACGCGGTGGTGCAGTTGGTTGAGGCACTGCGCTTCAAGCCGGAAGGTCACGGGTTCGATTCCCGATGGTGTCATTCCGGCCGACTCAGCCTCTAACAGAAATGAGTACCAGGAATCTTTCTTGGGGGGTAAAGACGGCCGGTGCGTAGGGCTGGCAACCTTGCCAGCTTCATGTGCTGGTTGTCTTGAAATATGGGAGCCACAACCTCCTGGAACCCTAAGGGCCTGTACAGGGATTGCTGGAGAAAGAAATTTTGAAAACGTATGAGCTCCTTATTTATACATTATATCACCAATTAATTTTGTAAAAATGTGTTAAAATTATCGGAATTCTAGCGTATGTTTATATTGCGTTTTTGTAAATTTTCCCATTATTATCAGTGTATTTTTATTGCACACACAGTAAAATTACGCACGTAATTATACGTGCACTTACTCATTCATCATTCTGTATACTGAATTTATGCTGCCTTTATGCAGACCAAACTCTGCCGTAGCTTCCCGCACCACATGAAAGGTAGAGCGGGCCTGGGATGCAGTGTTACACTGAGGACTACATCTGTCCTTCAGGTACAGAATTTCCGGAAATCTCGCGGTTGCAGCTTCCGGTTGCGGTGTTTGTGTGTAACCTTGGCTCCTGTCACTCATGTCAGACCGCAGGCTCTGGTAATTCCAGTTCGGCGGCGATTCGTATCCGGCACTGCCACGATTAACTGTGGCAGCAGACTGTAGCGGACACGACTTTGATCCCTGAAGGGTGCACATCATTTTGTCCACTGGGGCCCACCCATTGGCTGACTAGGTATCTCCATGTGACAGCAAGTCTATAATACATGGACGCTTGTCTTCGTGCCCCACATACGCCTCCACATCGCGGTGTTTATGTACAGCCACAACATAGCATGTTGCTACGACACACATGAAGAGCGCATGGTGCTGCCATGCTGTGTGTAGGAGGATCAGGTGTGGCTGCAGTATGACCTGTGAGCACATGCGATGTGCTGCTTCTCACATATTTGTGCACTGCGCGTACTCAGCCAGACCGAGAGCAGAGAAAGAGAACAACAAGTGTTCCTTTTGTCATTTCTCTACATCAGCTCACACATCACGTAAAAGTTTTTTTAATGAACAGTTGTAAGTTTTTATCTCGCATATCGTAATCTTTTATTGGCACCGGAATAATCCTTTCGACTGCACTATGGCCCTGGGGTCGACTCAGCCTCTAACAGAAATGAGTACCAGGAATATTTCCTGGGGGGGGGGGTTAAGGCGGCCTGTGCGTAGGGCTGAAAACCTTACCACCTTCATGAACCGATTGTCTAGAAATCTGGGAGCCTTAACCTTCTGGAACCCTCTGGGCCTGTCCAGGCCTGTAATGGGATTGCTTTACCTTTACCTTTTTATTGTTCAGTAATTATACAGACTAAGCTGTTATGGGAAACCACAAAATCGGGATTCGATTTCCGTCAGGCTCAGAAATTTTCTGTCTTTTCGACGGCATCCAGACCGGATCTGGGGCCCACGAGGCCTCTTGTCCTAGGCGTACCTGGGGTTCTTTGCTCGTGGTAAGGCCGCTGGAGGTTGACGATGACTGCTTACCTCCATAAAGTACCAACATCACGATTACGTGAGCTCTACCTTACGTTTTTATGGTGTGGTGCTTAATTAGGCATTGGGAAAATTCTATATTTTCCTCTACCAAAACTTCAGGCAGAGACAGGGGTTTGAACTTCAACTAAGATGGACATCTTTCTCTTCATCTTCATCACACGGTTGTACAATAAGCCTTCAGGCTGCGTTGCGTCCGTAACATCTGCTGCGGGGCCTTCACCACACAAAACAAAAGGTGGACATAGAAAGGCCAAATTTGACATCTGTCAGTGTGGACCATCAGTACGAAGTAGTTTCAAAGCTGAAGCATGCGGACAATCATACAGAATTCCATATTCCACATATATGTGATCTGGTCTAGCAGTTTCACAGCGATTCCAGATTTGCGCGACATAATATATGTGTTTCGTGGCAAATGTTCTCTCACTTCATAATATGAAGTAAACTTATCTTTTTTCTTTCTTTCTTTTTTTCAATGGCTCGACAGCCCCTTGGGGGCCTAGGCCGCCTCATTTTTCGAAGCTTAACGATCACACTTTTTAGACACACCACGTTCGGTAGGACTCCTCTGGACGAGGGACCAGCTCGTCGCAGAGACCTCTACCGACAACACACAACACTCACAAGAGACAGACATCCATGCCCCCGGCGGGATTCGAACCCACAATCCTAGTAAGCGAGCGGTCGGAGACCCACGCCTTAGACAGCGTGGCCGCTGGGATCAGCGTAAACTTATCTTGGGCGAACTTACTACAAGTGCATAGGTGCAGGTATTTGGACCTGTAATCTTCGGAAAGCCAGCCAGGCGCTTTACAGCTGTGCTAACTCACTGGACATAAAAGCGCTGTTCAGTGCGCAGATGCGAACGCTTGAAAAGGAAACGCCTACGCTGTGAGCAACCCATCAGACATTTGCGTTGGAAGGGCTGTCGCCTCGCTAGGATTCACAGGCCTCTGGTGCAAGAACACAACACATGACAATAAGAAAACTCGTTATGACAACGACATGCAGTGGGAAGGGTCCGGAAAGGAGGTGGAAAAGTCGTGGGAAATCATTTATTGATGTTTCAGCTAACATTAGAGATTAGTCTTTGCTGAGATTATCGTAATATCCCTAGTAGGCAGGTTTTAGTGTCTTCGATTTGTATCGTCCAGTTAAAACGTTGCATCTATGTGTTATCTCCAATGCATGCTACATGTCCCGAACATTTCATCCTTCTTGATTTAATAGCGCTATTACTGTTGGATTAAGCATCCATTTTCCTGTTACTTGGCCTGTCTTAATTTCAAATTTTCTCCTTACCACCCTCTTCTCAAACAACCTCAGTCTGTGTACTTTAAAGCGAGGGACTGTGTTACACACCCATAACAGACAACACATTAAATTACGTGCTGTATGTTTGTCTTAACTTCTACGGACTGCATACTGTAAGAGTATGAACTGGTGGGCAGCAAATACTCCCCGGAATTTAATCTGCTCTTATATGTTTTGTGAACGCAGTTTTGATTTGTCAGTATTTGAACTTTTCCACACCTTTGAACGATTTAATTAGCTAGATTTATTTTTTTCCCCATTGGCACAACAGCCCCTAGTGGGCCAGGGCCGCCTTATTATCGAGGATTCACGATCACACTCAGACGCACCACACTCGGTAGGACTCCTCTGGACGAGCGATCAGCCCGACGCAGAGACCTCTACCCATCAACACACAACACTCACAAGAGACAGACATCCATGCCCCTGGCAGGATTCGAACCCACAATCCCAGCAAGCGAGCGGCCGCAGACCCACGCCCTAGATCCCTCTGAGATCGCGCTAGATTTATTAGCCAGCTTTAAACTGCGAATATTAAGATATACAGAATTATAATTTTGCCTGTTTTTGTGTATGGGTGTGAGACTTGGTCTCTCACACTGAGGGAGGAACATAGGCTGAGGGTGTTCGAGAATAGGGTGCTGAGGAGGATATTTGGGCCTAAGAGGGACGAGGTAACAGGGGGTGGGGAAGACTACATAACGAGGAACTTAATGATCTGTATTCATCACCAAATATTATTCATGTGATCAAATCAAGAAAAATGAGGTGGGCGGGGCATGTAGCACGTATTGGTGAGGGAAGAGGTGCATACAGGATTTTGGTGGGGAGACCTGAGTGAAGGAGACCACTTGGAAGACCCAGGTGTAGATGGGAGGATAATATTAAAATGGATCTTCAAGAAGTGGGATGGGGGGACATGGACTGGATTTATATGGCTCAGGATACGGACAGGTGGCGGGCTCTTGTGAGTGCGGTAATGAACCTTCGGGTTCCATAAAAAGCGGGGAATTTCTTGACTAGCTGACGACCGTTAGCTTCTCAAGAAGGACTCTGCTCCATGGAGTTAGTTAGCTTTAAACTGCGATGTTGTGCTGAGTTCTGGTGACGATACGTGAACATGCAGACCTACGTGCATGTAGAATGTCCTTGCTGGCTATCGCTGTTCGTGTTACAATGGGATTCTACTTCTCACACCACCGCCTCCATACCTTCTCGGGGACTGACACAGTACAGTATCTAGATAGGAGGGGTATAAAGCGTCCGGAGCATGAAGCTGACCACTCACCTCATCTAGTGCCCAGATTAAGAAAGCGTATGGCTTTACTTTCGTTCACATAAAATAGTACATAACACGAGTATTCAAATCTTCTGGGATGTTACGCCGTGTCGACTAGGAAATAATTACTGACCTTTCGAAGATTCTCAGTGCTTCCATCTTCAGAGTCAGATAGTCCACGCAGTCGCCACTCTTTTTGGACTGCTTGACCCTTAAGATGAAGATGAAGGAAGGTGAAGAAGTCTTTTGTCCTTCCGGCCAATGTCTAGACAAGTAAGCATTAAGTTATAAAAAGTTATAATTCTACCTGTCAGTTTGTACGGGTGTGAAACTTGGCCTCTGTTCGTAAGGTAGGAACGTGTCAGAGAAGAGGGTGATCACTTCAAGGAGTATGAGATGGGCATGTAGAATTCATGGGCGGATGAGAATTGCAAACACCATTTTAGTCGGATAGTCTGAAGTGAAGAGAGGTCTTCGAACAACAAGCTGCAGATGAGAGAATAATACCAAAGTTGATTTTAAGTAAACGATGTGTGATATTGTGGGCTGGATTCACCTGTTTTAGGATAGGGTCTTGTGGTGGGCTCTTGTGAACACGGTCATGAACCCTTGGTTTCCGTAAAAGGTTTGAAAATTCTTGACCCGCTGAGCGAGAATCAGCGTCTGAAGGACTGTACCCATCGAGGTAGTTGTAATGTTATGGTACCTGTGTCTACATATATCTCTGCAGTTTAGGTTCCTCTGGTTTCAATTATCAGCTGACTTCCCTTTTGTGGACTTGATAATCCGTGACGTGGGACAGAATAAGATACGTGGAAAAAGAAGAGGCTGCTGACTGCAGCGTGGGACTGTGACAGTGGTGTGAGGTTTCTATAGCAACAGACAGAAGAGTAATTGGAAAATTGCAGCTTTGTATATTTCTTTGTCCTCTAGTTTAAGAAGAAAGAGCCGGCAGTGTCTTGTTGCCAGGGGTTACTTGAGACAAGAAGCGAGCAAGGAGCCCGACATTTAGACAGGCAAGAGGATCGTCTGTGTCTGTGTATCAGTTAACTAGCTCCATCAAGTAGAACAGTCACTCACTCCACAACTTCCCTCTATTGCATGAACCTAAAATCCCATTACTTGTCTCTCTACTGAACCAGATGTATCAAGCCCGCATCCTCACACCTTATTTGTGTGATTCGTGTTGCTAGTATTCTCCAAACTACGTCTACGACTTCACAATGGTCTCTTTAAGTTTCTGACTCAAAACTTTATATACATTTATTATCTTTCCCTTGCTTTCTACATGCTACGTCTATCTAATCTGCGTTCTTTTGGCCACATAACAATATCTGGTGAACAGCACAAAACATGAAGGCTTTCATTATAGACTGTCTTTCAACCTCCTCTCACTTTCCTGTGTTTTGTTTTCAGATATCCTTCTCAGAAAGCTGTTCTGAAACACAATCGGTGTTCTTGCTTTAATATCAAAAGCAAAGTTTCGTACCCACACAAAATCATGACACTTTATTAGCAGCACACATTATGCAGCATCAAATGTAAAGGTGGTTATGAATAACGATTTGGGAATTTTGTGCAAGGAAGCGGTTTTGTGTCGTTTTTGAGGTATCCGACTGGAGAAACTGAAGAAGACGGAAACATTTGTCAGAGTAGCTAATTTCCTGGTTGATATTTCAAATGTACACTGAGAAGGGACAACTTTACGCACCAATACTTGTACTGCCGTCACTTAACTTTTTGTGCTGGAAGATGCCATTTTAGTTTTGGATTCAAAGGGACCCCGCACTTGTGTCAAGTAAAGGGCGTTTTCGCTGAACAGCTTCGTGCAACACGTTTCTGTGATAAGTCTTAGGCGATAAATTGTTGATAATTTGTAATTTATGAGTGTATATGACGTAGATACAGACCAAGTGCACTGACTGGTATATTTGTATGAAACTTTGTACACCCTGTGTGGTGTTGTGGTACCATGGAACGGTGCTTGGTAGTGTCTGATGCAGTGTGACAGACCGCCATATACAGTGACATAGTTACTTGGTACAACTTGCCTTGAGCCAGATCAAGTGTTAGTGGTGAAGAGAAGTTGTGCGACAAGATGTAATTCTACACGGAGGGGCTATATCTGTTGGTACCTTTTCAAGGACGGGTTCGTGAAGTGATTGGGTTTGGGTCAAACCAGAATATCTTTAAATTTGGTCAATTCAAGTCACTTAAAATACCGTACTTTGTACAGTTTGGAAATAAGGCTGTTCTTGCGCGGACAGTGGAACATACTGTCTGCTGTTGAAATTGTCTGAGTCCTTTCTTATGCTTTTGAAGTGCGAAGTTAATTGGACTTAGATTTCAAATTTCGGTTTTCATTTTCAGGTCACTTTACGATCCTCCCGTGACAGTCTGCTGTAACTCAAGCTTCCACACTCCATAGGTTTCATGACCTTAGTCCTCCGATTTAAAATTTAATAATAATAATAATAATAATTATTATTATTATTATTATAGTTTTTATTGCGTTTCGGGTAATGAAGATAATTATGTATGTTTTTCCTACTCGAAGCAGAGTCAGGCTAATCACGTCTGTCCGTTAGTAACAGGACTCGGGCTGTTGGTTACAAAATACTTACTGTGCGTCTGTTACACCAGTATTACCCTTTGTGGATTCCATTTATTTCGTTTCATTTCAGTCCAACACTGCTTAAGGGTGTATTTCGCCACGAATGGCAGCCTGTAGGAAAAGCTACAGGGATTTATAAAATACACTTGCAATAGTTGCATACAGTTTTGTGATTTCGGCAAAATCACTGTATTAACAATTATATCTCTTATGTGAGTGCCATGCAAAGCATTGTGTAATATATTGCTGTGTCCCTGCCACCTAGGGGGTGTCTGCTCGTTTGACCATCCCTGCACATCACATCATGTGTCATGCCACCCCAGCGGTATGTGCTTGGTCTTTTTGACAATCCAGCAATGTGTTTGTTTACACTTGTCTGTCTTCTCTGTGTGTTTCAGGACACACGGAATACTTCACATTCGAAAACACAAATGCGGATGTGACAAAGATCGCGCTGTCTTTCTACTCAGGCCTGTTCGCATACAATGGCTGGTAAAAACTGGTGTTATTTTAAACTAACGAAGGGGAAGGCAGTGAGCACAGTCATAACTGACTTCACTGTAGTCAAGAGATATAACATATCAGTTCATCAGTTTAATTTGTTTGTAGTGCTAACATAGCCTAATTAATTACAAAATGCGAATATAAGCATCCATTTATTCTGGTACGTAATTAAGCACCATGCCTCGAAGATGTAATGGAGGGGTGAAAGCGTAGATCGTGCTTTGTTATCCTTGTAAATAGATGGCAGGCGAGTGGTCAGCATCATGTACTGGCCACGTTATTCCCGTGACGAGAACTCTGATATTCACCGGCAGGAGGCAGAGTGGAACTCACGAGTTAGTGCGGATGAGGTGTCATTGGTAGAGATCTCCATCCAGAAATCTAACCCGTCTTTGTTTTCTTCTTTGCACTAATGGCTTGGGTGCATAGTTCTTTGTCTACCACCATACAGATTTTAATAAAGATCAGTCACAACGTGTGTCTATAATGTTGATGTTTGTAGCTGAGTCTGGGTGATGAACTGGTGGACAGACAGGCATGCAACATTATTACATATTTCAGAAAAATATGATCGTGTATTTTCAGAGTACTTAATATATCACATATACCAAAAGTCACTTTGATTATTACAGACAGGAATGAGGGTCCTCATGCAGCTGCTACAGTGCATGAAGGGAAACAGTAGTTGTTATGAATACCGTTTTTTTTAATATAAGCTGCACTGACATCATATGTGCTTTTTCAGACAGAATGCATGAAGTGAAAGCATTCAGAGGAGACCACGTTTGTCTGCATGTTTATAGTCTGCAAAACTATTAAATGGTTTACATTGATATTTGGTATGTTTTGGTCTACTGTGAACCTGAATTTGATGTGTTGTGTGAACCTTAGTTTGGTCTTAGTATTTATCTGTTGTGAACCAGAGTTTGGTATATGTATTGGTCCAATGAGAACATTAATTTATGTATAGCTGTAATTAAAGCTGATCATTTTTTTCTACAATGAGTTACCATAGACAACATTCCAGATTTGAAATAGATCTCATCAAGACCTAAAAGTGTTGTTTTAAATATGGTATGTTTTGATGTATGTTGCAAAAAAAAAATGAGTCCCTCTGTATCAGTAGCTGCTCTAGAAGTCACATCATGTAGCAATGCAACCACATGACTGGCAGCATTAACGAAAAGAACTATTTGTTTTTGACCCAGCAGGGGAGGTGCCTCCCCACAGAATCACTCTCTGAAATTGAATGTTCCTTTTTGAATAGAAGGTGGTGGACAGTGTCTAGAATCCAAATAATTTTAAGGATTTTTAGAATTTTTATAGACTGGAGAAGGAAAGACATTTTGCTTTATATTCCTGCAGTTTTCATGGTCTTCCACACTTGCTTGCTAGACTGTATTGGCCATGGGTAGCAACATCAAAAACAATGTGAAATATTTTTTTTATTTGTCATTGGCATACGGTCCTTATAGTTCAAAATGATAGCCTATACAGAACTGAAGTATTTTTATGTAATATGAATTTGAATGTCTTGTCATATCTGTACATTATGTTAGCTTTGTCAGCAGCAGTGTATATGACTATATATCAGATTTATAAAAAGTGACTGATTATAAAAAATTGTTATGTGACGGAACCTATATCTTGTTAAGGTTCGCAGCTTTTGTTTCCAACATTTGTTAATATATTTTTACATATTAAATGTTACTGTCTTAATGTGTATGGTAGTATGTGTGCTGTTTGTCAGCTTTGCAACAGGATATTTGTGTCTGCAAGAAATGAAGGTCAAGAATAACAAGTTTTGAAGACAGTAAATTGTGCACTTTGTTTCATTTACAGGAACTATCTGAACTTCATAATTGAGGAGCTTAAGGATCCCATCAGGAACCTACCCCGTGCTATCGCCATCTCCTGCACCCTAGTAACGGTCGTGTATGTCATGACAAATGTTGCTTTCTACACAACACTGTCCACTGATGAGGTTCTGGGTTCGGAGGCAGTGGCAGTGGTGAGGGATAGTGGTTATTTTGTTCTGTTCTCACACTGGCAGTGGCTGAGACAGCAGCAAGGTTTTTTGTAAACACCACAGTACTTTGCGATTTGTTACGCCATGTTCATACAGGGAAAGTAATACCAATACTAACTGTAAAAATATAAGTGATTCTTTGCAGAAGCATAAATACGCCCTCAATATACACCAAAAGTAGTCGTTCAGATTGCTTTTTAAATTTCTTCTTTACAATGCATAATCACTGTTATTTTGCTGTTTTCACAGACATTTGCCAACCGCCTATATGGCTTCATGGCTTGGATCATACCTATGTTTGTAGCACTGTCCACATTTGGAGCTGTTAATGGAATACTTTTGACATCTTCCAGGTAGGTAAGCACTGTAATGAAATGAGCTGTTCTCCAGCTCCTAGGTTTTGTTTAATGATATTATATCATATTCTGTCAATGCATTTCTGCTACTGACAGAAATATTGCATAAATGATGTAATAAAAGCAAGGAAAATCCGAAACCCATGAGGTAAAATTTCTCAGAACATCTGTGTAGATGCTAAAAATTGTATATTGAGGTTGGGTCATACCCTGTGTTTGTTTGGTCAGGTTCTGATGTAGTTGGTGTGAGTAGAACATATGAAATAAAGTGATACATTTGTATGAATGTAGTAATGCTTGAGAATGGAGCATTGAAATCAGTAGGAAATGGGGAAAATTAATGCATAAATCAATACCTAACTCTCTTCTTTACTTTAAAAGAACATATGCAATGGAATACAGCTCTAAGGGGGATTCTGCATCTCTGTGCAGAGAAACAAAACCAGTCTGTTGAACAATGCAGGCTGTTACAAGTACTCCCCATTCTGAGAACAGTTTTCATGAGACAGATGTGTGGGTGTGTTCCAGGACTGCTTACTTCGAGCAGTATGAAATTAAAGATCTCTGTGCAGCATACATTTTCCATGCTCCTCTGCTTAATGTTTTTGCAGCATGCCAGTAGGCAGAACCGTGCTTGATAGTGGGTCATTTTTTGCGGTGGGTGACTGCTAATGCACATGGAGGAACCTCTCATCACTACCTGAGGGTGTGTGTTTGTTTGCAGACTGTTTTATGCTGGGGCATGTGAAGGGCAGATGCCAGAGATACTGACAATGATACAGATCAAGAAAATGACCCCAACTCCAGCTGTTCTGTGTATGGTAGGTGTTCCTTGCTTTCTTTTTATGTTCTCACCAAACAAAATGCTGTAAAAGCATCAAAACAACAACAAAAACAACATAATTGTGCACCATTGACATAAAATATATAAAGAGTGCGCTATCTGCAAAGTTACTTGTGCTGTTTGTTGTAGTCTCTGTTACAGTGTTTCTTATATCAGCTGTTCATAAGCCTCACTGCCACTAGCATGTCTGTGACCAATGATAAATTTAGAATAAGTGTCAAAACATCATCTGTAAACAGTAGATTTGTAAAGGAAAATTCATTGTCTGTAATTTTTAAACTAATAACATTCTGTATTCAATGCTTATGGCTATCCTGTGTTGGTGTTCAGAAAGTACAATGACGTTGCATTCACTCATGGCTGGAAATGGGAGGAAACGCAAACAGAAACAACAATTTTAGCCATTTCAAAAAGAATTCAGACTTTTTGCCACCTTACAGGAGCTGACCAGTCGCCATTTCAGTGCAGTTCGGTATAACACATTCCTTAAGAAACAGGACAGAACCATAAATTGTCAGTAACTTTGTTGTGTTTGTTCACATTATTATCTTGTGAGATTTGGGGTTGTGGTGATGCAAATGTAAATGATTAGAGCCAGCTGGGATGTGACACTGTACCATAGTATGTGCCATTGTATCCATAGTATAGCTTCATTAAATTTTTCATAATATACAAGAACTGTGCAGTATTTCTGTGTAGGTCCATAAATTTACAAGACTGTGATTTTATAGCACTCATGTATGATTCATGTTGTAAAAGGTTACATAAAATTTATTATGTCAAGAACTCACTGTGGTTATTGTGTATGTTGCAGGCCCTGCTGTCTCTGCTGTATCTCACTGTCTCGGACATTTTTGCCCTCATTAACTACGTGGGATTTGCCACATGGGTAACACATCTGCAGTATTTGTAGTGGCTGATATTTGTTAAATGAACCATAAGCAAGGGAGGGTTGAAGGTTTCTTATCAGACAACCTTCACAGACTACAGTAACATTTTCACATACCTAGGACAATCCAAACATTGTCATAAAGCCACTATATCCATTTCAAAAATGACAAAGTGGCATACATGCATATTAAGTGGAAGGGAATGCATGCATCATCAGATGGTCTGTGACTGGTTTCAGTTTTACTTTGTTTGTTGAGACAGCCACAAGTGATTAATACAGTTCACATCAATAACGTGTATTCACGAGAGTCTCAGGCTGTTGTGCATGTAAATATAGTAATGGCTTTTGCTTGTGTATACAGCATCATGTAAGAATGGACTGTTTTATAGCAGAAGCCAAAGCTGATGATACCAAACTCCACCATTGTACATGATCCTGTGTTAAAGCCGTCCACCTCTCTTAGTGTTATTCTGCCATCTCCTTCTTGTTCATTGAAGGGTATGGTTTTCCAAGAGCTTTCCCTTCAGAATTCCCAATGCATTCCTTGTCCCCCCTCCCCCCCTTCCTAACTACATATTCAGGTCACTGCAGCCTCATACATTTAACTACTCTAACAATGGTGGGTGACTGTATAAATCATGCAGGTCCTTGTCGCATAATATCCATCCTAGCTACATACCTAGCCCATTGTAACCTCCTACATTTCACTACCATAACCAACCAGGTAATGTGTGTAAATCACTCAGTTCCTTGTTATATAATATCCTACTCTTTATTTTCTTCTTTTTTCTTATATCAAAATATTTCCTCAAATATTTGTTTACAAATACTTGTAAAGTATGTTCTCCCATTAGAGTAAGAGATTACATGTCACAAGCATACAGAATTTTTAAATCTTTAGGATGGTAGTGTTGATGATAACACAAGACACTGTAAGTGCCTCCACAGGAACTGTAGAGCTCCTACAGCACAACAGATTGTTAACTTACTGTGCCAATTATTGTGAACTTCTGTGTTTCAGCTGAGCATTGGGGTGGCAGTGCTCTGTCTTCCTTGGCTACGGTGGACACAACCAAATCTACCAAGACCAATTAAGGTGAATCTCGTCTTCCCCATTGTCTACATCATCGCCAGTCTGTTTGTGACAATTGTGCCGATGATAGCAAGCCCTGTGGAGACAGGCAAGTTTCTCACACACCTGGTCTTCTGGCATTACAGTTCATTAATTAGTTGGTTCTTGGTTTATTGACAAAGATGTATGAAGTGCCTAGGTTAGGTAGTATTGACGGAGAGGATTATTTTTGAAAGGATGCGGAATGAAGCAGTCTGTGCATAGTTTGAGATGCTGTTATGGGTCTAAGAATAGCAACAGAGAATCTTTGTACAGATGACTGTGCTGTGGGATTGGAACTCAGGACCTACAAAATACAAAGCAGCAGTGCTGACTATTCAACCAAACTGTTAAATAAATGGCTGCAAGTTCCATTTGTGCTGTACTTATGCGAGCTTACAGTTTTTTAACCTCTTATATTGCAGTCTTATGCAATTTACTACTAAACATTTTCCAAACCTCAAAAGTAGTATGACTAATCATGGCGATCACAACACAACTGAATAATGTCACATAAGTAGTCAGAGTACATAATGTCGCACAATCAGCCACATGACACAACGTCACACAAATTGTTGCATGTGTGGCACTAAACCACAGAGAAGATGGCATAGGTTATGGTATGATAGATTAGGTTACACTATGTGAGATTAAGGTACTATATGGTAGGGTGGGGCTGGGTTAGGTTATATTAATGTAGGCCCACTATTGGTTAGGAAAGGGTGAGGTTAGTTTAGGTTACAGTATGGTTCTCTAAGTTAGGACAGAATAAGGTTAGGTTACAGTAAGTTATGTTATGTTCCTTCAGTATACTAGAGGGTGTGGTAGATAGAATAGGATAGTTATAGTTGATGTATTATCTACTGTCATTATTGTAGTTCACACTTCTAAGGACGTCCATGAACTTGCAAAATTGATCGCAGTCACTCTTTCCAGCGCCACATTTCCTTCTAATCTTGTATTCTGTTACTAGGTAGATGCAGTCATCTTGTCACCTGTGCTGGTTCTGGACAGTGTCTTCATTTTAAGTCAGATACCTTAGAATTGCATCTAGAAATCTCTGTGCCATCTTTCATGATACGTATTCCCATGCACAGATATATCTGTACACGTGCTACTGTGTCACATGCACTTTCTTTTTTCACAAGCGCCATCTTACATATGAAATTAGTGATTATGTCGACATTTTCATGCCTGTCTCTTATTTTATATACTTTATTGTGTCCAATTCTTAGAGCATGTACAGAAGAATCCATTGCTGTAGAAAATTTTGCTTTTTGTGGGGTATTATACTGGATCTGCTACCTTACATATTGACTTCACTTAACCCTTCCAAGACTGGCATTCAATTAAATTATATGTAAAAATTAAGTTCCTCTGTCACAGACAACACATTCCGTCTCCATGAGCAAGACAAGTTGGTTAATGCCATAAATGGAAATGATTGCTGTTTATTCTGACAATCATGTGCACTACATTAATACTGTGTGTGGAAAAATGAAGAACTTCTTAATGTTGTATCAGGTGTACGTGTACCTACCCCCAGGATTTAAAGAGTTAAAAATAAACTTAAAAGTTTGTTACTGTATGAAGAAATTTTGCTGTGCATGGTCAGAGAAGTATGAAGCACATAGCTGGTGACAGTCACACATAGGATGCACGCTCTTACTGACACATTGCTCAGCCTGAAACTGTGTCTATGTGCATAATGTTCACAACTGGTCTTATTATATCATTTTCAGGATATGGCTGCCTCATGATCTTAACCAGTATTCCAGTGTACCTGATCTTCATTGCATGGAAGAAGAAACCCAAACCAATCCAACAAGCTGTTGGTAAGAACCAGTGTACTGTTTTGTACTCTGTGACTAATATACTCGTAAATGTTGGTATTTGGTTATAATAATTTATTATTTCTTTCCCTTCCTCACACAGTTCTAGTCAATGGATGAGAAGCCAGCAAATATATGTTTTGTCCCACATTATTTCTTCTTCTATCTAAAGGAATACATTTCCTTTACTTTGAGTCATTTTCTATCCTGTCTGTCTGACAGCTTCTGACTTCATAATTTTGCCATAGAAGTTCAAATGTCAAAAGCCTTTTGCCATCAATTTTGCTGATTTAGCAACACATGCTTATGCACAGAGTACGTATTTGTATCTTTGCATGACCGAGGTTTTCACAGCATTGTTGATGAAGTTTACAGTCATCTGGGATATGGTAACATGTTGACTGGTAATTGGTTACCTACCCTAAGATGCAGGCAGCAAGCTTCTCTGACTAAAACATCAATAACAAATTACCAATCAACACGTTTTATCATTACTGTATATGCTCTTTGACATCTCTTCTATTAGTTCACGTACATGAACAATAGATGGCTGGAGATTTATATTTTCTTACATCCAATTGCATTTTAGTTTCTTTTACATTTTTGCTCAAATTAATTTACACCTGGTAGAAATGAGGTTTGAAATCAAAGGATGGTGAAAGTAACCTGTCTGACTGTTTTGTATATTAATTCCCAAGCTATGTATCCCCATTCCTGATCAGACATATGTAGCCTGTCCTTTGATTCTTTTTTGCATCCTTTTACTACAGTTTTGTCTAGAATTGTATAATTTGTAATTCTGTCTCGTTTTCGTTTGGTAACTATGGTTTCTAACTTCAGTGTTGTGTTTTATGCAGTTCATAACAATAATTTTGCATCACACGTGTGTACACTTCTGTTTTTAAATAGCTGCTCATTAAAGTATTTCTTATTTATTGTGAACATTGACTAAATTTAATATTATTTAAACGTATAAATTAATTTGAATTATATTATGATTTTGTATGGATGTTAATCTGCTTACAGGTGCAGCCACACACAGCCTGCAAAAGCTAATGATGGTTGTACGACCCCAAACAAAGGTTTTGTTATTTTTTTTTTCAAGCCCATTTAACCTCTTTATCACTGACAGTGCTGCAGTCTTCAGGCAGTGGTGGTTTGTTTTCATGTGAACAGTGCTGTGTTTTTTTGAATACCCTGTGCCCCTGAATAAGCTCTGCATATTAGTTTATCAGAAACAAAGATACAAAAATTTTATTTCAATCTATTGAGGTTTTACAGTCAGGTATGCACATTGAATATAAGCGTATAGGTACACATGGTCTTGAACTTTGAACATGATAATGTCCTTTTGTTTCCACTAGAGTTTCATGCTTCCCAAAATCCGACATCTTGTCACAAAGAGGCACTTTTCAATTTAATCTGCCTCTTGAATTGCATTGAGTTTGTCACTGTTCATGTGCAATTTGAAATGTGTGGCTGTAATACTCAAGTTTAGCAGAACACACTTGCTCTAAATTACATATTAACATCAACTCACACCCGACAGAGGCTACATGTGGGTGCTTGAAAGGATGGCAAGTTGTGAAAGTAGGACAGTTGTTCGAATGATGTGCATTTCCCCTTCATAATGAACAGTCTGTGCACCATTGCCAATTGGATCACGAATAAACGTGCAGTATTTCGATACATATGATGAATAAACCACATACACTGTTGTCAATGTTGTCACGGATAAGCCACACACTCCAGGTTTGGTCACTTTTTTTTTAAGTGCACAGGGTGTTTCATAAAATGCAGTATTATTTGAAATATTGGATGTTAATGGCTCACAGATTTGTGCATTTTACAATTTATTCAGGACTGAAACGGAATTGAAATGCGTCATTCTGAAAGAGTTCCTATTTTGTCCCTTTTAACTAGATTAGGTATCTTGCATGAAGGTAGGTAGACCAATAAACATTGTCACGTAACATTTGTGGCTGTGCTGAATTAACCAGCGCCAGTGCAAGTGCAGGCTATTTTGACGTGTTGGTATTCTGAGGCAATTTTAATTGTTTTAATGATCGGATTTATATGAATAACCTTGTTTATTAGCCTGTGAAAATGGAAGGAGATGCACTAAGGTTAGTCTACAAGAGTAGCTCTGTATTAAACATACAGACTTCAAGCGTGATGCAAGGAATAGTGATAACATATGGCAGTTGACAATTTTGCGTTACAGATGTCAAGCGTAGTCATGGAATGGGTATATTCTTGACACTATCGCAGGTTAGACAATTTTTCTGTGAAGTGGACCACCCAGCATTCATATACGAGTACCAGTTTTATGTGTTCTTGCTCAGTTTTTGTTTTAGATTTTGTTTGTGGTTTGGTAACAGAAAAAAGGAATCTAGATGCTAAATGATACTAGGTTGTATAGACCTAAGCTTAGGTGGAAGATAATATTGAAATACAACTTAAAACAAGAGTGAGACTCAATGTAGGGACATACAGTGGGATTTTACAATTATTGTAATGGGCCTTTGGGTTACATATACATGGGGAATTTCTTGCCTAGGTAAGTGACAACTAGGTTCTCAAGAGTTACGCTCCTCTCTGGGTTGGATGGTTGGTCAGCCAGTCACTTGTTTGGTTACCTACAAAAGGGGGAATTTTGCGAATGTCACTACCAGCATTATGTTCGTATATAGCTTTGTGTAAGTCCTTATCACTACGACTGGCTGTCAGGGATGATGATATTGCTAGTTGAGTAGTGTGCCACTTTGACGTAAGCGAGTTGCGTTAATGCTATCATTTTATGTGACTGTGCTAATGCTGTAGTTTTAGTGTAATGCTAACTGATGATTGATCATAATTTGCACAGCAACATGCAACAGGCATGTCTGATAGTAGTCTATAAAATTTCAGAAAAGTAAAATGCACCAGGAGCCGGATGTATGAAATTGCACTTACGAACATGACAGCAGCCACCACTGTTGTATTTCTTTTGCTTGCGGAGGGAAAGTGCAACAACCAAATTGCCATAACATTCAGACCAAAATTCTGTTTTTTTTTTTTTTTTTTTAGTGACAGAGTGAGCAATCACAAACTTACAACAGTTCGACAAGTGTGAGGGTAGTTTGCACTTACCTGATTCTAAATTAACTTGACTGAAGAGTCGTCTCAATACAGATATTTTCCTCTCCATTGAGGTTTATTACATAAAATTAATTTGTGTTCATTAATTGTAATGTCACGTATGAAACTGCAAAGATGTTTTAACATGTATCATGCAGTATTATAACAACTACCTAGAGACACTTGTTGGTCATGTAATGAACAGTTTTTAGAAGATGATACATTTGCTGTTCATTGCCTTGAATGAAGTTAAGGAAATTTTAATATAAGGGAAAGAAAAGAAAGAAGAGGGTTTGGTTTCACACTTTCCCATTTGTGTTGCTCAACTTTCTGCACTTTCGTCTTCCTACCTCACCTTCAGTTTCCGCATTGCTCTGGGATTGCTTAAGCTTTTCCTTCACTATCTGCTATTGTATTGCTGAGCTTGAAATCAGCCAAACTTGATCATGAAAAGTACTGCATTGGCTTTATTTGACTTGACTAATTATATTACATTGTACATTACCAACATAATCCAATTATAAACAAATTGCTCTTTGCAAAGTCCTGTATGGTTCAGTGGAAAAGTATGTTGAAATTTATTTCAGTATTCTCAAGTTCACATCAGTTACATTGCTGGTGATTTCTAGTACTCTTCATATAATATTAAATATGTCTTCTGCCAAACTGTAGATTTTAGTCTCTAGCTTAATGCTATAAACATTGCTAAGTGAAGCAATGTTTTATCACAGCCATGAAGTTTGGTATCAAGAGAATTACTTTTTAAAGTGGTGACTGCAGATTTACCTAAACTGTAGAATACAATGAAGTGTTGAATTTGCAGACTGAATGCAGTATGTTTTTAATACAAGGGCATGATAAAATGTTAGTCAGTATTTTGAAATCTCATGTCAGTATACATGTATTTTGGAACGTTACAAAAGTGATGTTGTTATTTCCGACAATATTACTTTAATGCTTGAGCCATTCTGTGCTGACATCATGTTTCTGTGTTCTTGCAGTAGCAATGACTCGCTGCCTGCAGAAGATTCTGATGGTTGTGGGGAAGGGAAAGCGTGCCCAAGTTTGAAGGAGATTCCTCAAGATGGAATCAACATAATAATTTCAAGCAAACTATGTTGTGTGAAGGAGATGAGATGGCTTTTCATTATTTAAAACTTGAAAGATATTTAATTATTTTTTCATAAAATGACTCTCATTCCAATCTTGTTCAGTTGTCATGGACTCAGCACACAGTTTGAGTAAACATCAAGTATCATGCACTTATACATTCTTTCATAAACAAGATATTTGCTTGACAGAAAATATAGAACTTTTCTTATTCATGCATCTTAGTTACTTTTAATAATGTTTTATTTAGTCTGATACTTTTGTGGAAACATGGCTAATGCCACATGTGCTGATGATACCAACTTTGTCTGGTAACATACTACACATCTGTTCAGAAAAGTTACAAGTTCCAATGTTTGCATTTGCATGTAACGTAACAGTACAGTATCATTACATAAATAAGTTATGTGATCAAATATAATCTGTGTTAGACAGAGGAGATTACTGCCTTCTGGAATGTGATGTGGCATGCTCTGGTTGATAAGAGTATGTGCCAATGTCTCATACGAACCTGCTGTCTCCTTCATATACCCTGATGAAGGAGGCAGAAGGTTTCTTTCAAACATCAGTACATATCTACCAGACTGCACGGTGTCACGTCCCACAAGACAATAGTTTTCTTACTTACTGTGACGAGAACCTCAAAACTATCATATTAAATGGCGTGTCAGTACATATAAATAAAATAATACTTGTCTATGGCCCCGTTCATTGGTTCTAAGTGTCTCCAATATTTGATGCAAAGCATTGACCATTAGGCGCAAGTATTCCTCCATTTTGAGAGCTTTCTTGCAAGTAAAACTGTGTGTTTACAAGATGAGAAACATCAGAAATGTTAGTCATGTGTTTGTGCAACACTATCCATACTACATCATATAACGGTGACTGCCAACATGTTTTTGTATGTGAACTGTATGTGGCTATCCTTAGGCTGCCCACACAGTTCCTGTAATTGTAGTTGAGATTGAAGTCATTTTTGTAAAACTGAGATTAAAAGTTTTATGTTGTTAATAACTGATTTATGTACAACATTTTGAAATGACTGTTGTGTTATTGTTATTATTACACAGAGGCTCTGCCAGGATCAGACATCTGTTTCAGTTACCTTCCAGTCTTAAATGTTGCAAGAGACTGACGTGTAATACATCTGTTTCGCAGATGTAACAATACATTGTGGGATTTTGAGCAGTGAAACTCCATACAGATATGGAATATTACATAAGTAAATTGATCTGATAAGTTTTATTTAACTGTATTAAGTAGATACAGCAATATTTATAATTGAGTATTATTTCACATTAGGCCTAAATGCAGTTACTACAATAAAGCTGAATGGTTTTTTGGTTACTGAAAACCTTTTATTTTAATATTTAACATTTAAAAATGTGTGCCACTTCCAAAAATGTCCTTAAAATTAATTCAGTTTTAATAATGCTATAAAGACACCTCAGAAAAGGAATACGCTGTATATGCGTCATGTTACTGCTGGCATCAAATAGCTATTGTCCTGTGTTTGGTCTGCTTGTCTGTTTCAGGACATCCATCTGTTTCTGTGATGGAACGTCCATTCCTTTCTCTGTGACACAACTCCCACCTGCTTTTCTGTGACAACAATTATTTGTGTCTCTGTGACAGAATATCCACCTGTTTCTCTGTAATAGAACATGCATCTTCTTTTCTATGACAACAATCTTTTACTTTTCTGTAACATAACATCCACCTACCTGTCTGTAACAGAACGTCCATCTGTGTGTTTGTGACAGGGCGTCCATATATTTGTTGTGGAAGAACGTCTTTCTGTTTCTCTGTGATATGACATCTGCTTGCTTCTGCAAACCAAAGCATTCTGTGTTTCACAGATCCATTTAGTCGGTGTGTCAGATTTTAATTCAGTGATCATTATGTAACAGATGTGTGTAGGGTGAGGAGGTAAGATCCATATGTTCTCACACTTGGTGATGCTCTGATCAGGAACAACATAAGCAACATTCAGAAACTCTTCACATATGCAATTTCTTACTCCACTACAATTAGGTAGTGACTTATGCCATGAACTGGTGGAAATACTGCATTAAAATGTGTCCCACTAACAATACTTCTGCTTTTCCTCCTTCTCTTGCTTAGGGTTGCTGACTTTTATCATAGCAAACTACAGGACAGCAACTTCAGCGGGAGGGAGGTGATAAAATGCTTTTAGTTAAAAATATATCAGGTGAGTGTGCATACAAATTCAAGTATCCGTCTTGTTGCTATGCACCTGCATTGTTTATGGTCCGACAGATTTGTTCGTTGGGTTCAGTTCAGTTCAGATTCGAGTGTAAATTTCGTTCTAAAGACACGTCCTAGGTGAGTCTGATCAAGACCTTTAATGTGTAATTACCAGAACAGTCACACAGATGGCTTTGGTCAAATACATATGAACTCTGTATGGGATATTGCAGGAAATACTGTCTAGTAGATGATGGTAGGCAGCCCCACTGCTGCTACTGTCACTAGTACTACTACTGTTGCTGCTGCTACTTCTTGTTATCTTTCTCTCTACCTTCTTTACCCTCTAAGAAGGATTTGCCCAAAGTCTTGTTCCATGTTACACTGAATTGTTCCTTTTCTCTCCCTTGGTTGGCCTGACTCATGTCTTCCCTTATAACTGCAATAATGTGCTTGCTTCAGTAAATGTGTTCTTAGCAGTTGGTGCTGTCTCAGTTGTTTCTATACATGGTTTTTATACTCACTTCTCTTACAGCTAAATCTGAAAGGTTTAATGAAATACAGCTACAACACATGTATGAAAAAGATGACACATGGAAAAAAAGAATAGTACATTAGCGAAATACCCATTGCAAATTCAACAGAAATATTTGACAATTCCGATCTGTAGCTATGGTTTGCAGTGTAACCCATCAATTGACACACTCTTATATATTACAACCGTTAGGGGACATTCTGATATCATGAGTTCCCTGAATGCACTTAATGTGAATGTGGAAATTTCTGGAAAGATTGTAATAGTTCAGTAGAATTGGCAGTGTTGCTAAATGATCTGGGAATAAATGTCTTCTGTCAACTGACAACACAATGATATCAACTAAAGCATTTATTCCAGAGGCATTTATTGCTGCCATCTGGTGGCAATATTGTAACTGAAATGAATGACTCCATGGAAATGAATGACAAAGTGACAAAAAAAAACACCTCCCTGCTTAGACCAACTATATAATGATTGGACAGCGCTGTGATTACCGGTCAAGCAGTTAGGCTACCAGACTACATATGTTGGCATACAGTAAAACAAACAAGGCATATGCCAATAAGCAGCGATGTTCAATACATCTGATTCCAGAGTGAGAACTTGGTGGAACAAATAATGATATCTGGAAACTGAAAGATGTGGTAAATAAGCTGGTTGTGGTATCAGCAAAGAAATTACCCCATGTAGCTTTGTACATCAGGAAGGTATAGGATTGGAGAAAATGGTTTCTGTCATGTAACTCTGTTAGCAGGATAATGCAACTTGAAAGATGTTTTAACAATTTAATGATATTGTCAATGAAGATCTGGATGTGTGTATGTGAAAAGCTGATGGGTAAGATAGACGAAATAAGAATGGAAACATGTTCTTACATCTCAGTTGCCAAATGTTATGTGATGTTCTTCAACGTGTAAATGTGTCACTTGTCGTGAAACTGAAGTGGCTGTACCCGTGAAGATGGTTGTGATTATTTCCTATAATTTTGTTCAAGTGTTGTAATTCTGAAATTTTGAGAGATCAATGATAATCATCATAACTGTAAGACAATATTCATAATATTCCATTCTATCTTTGGTGATACGTAGTCTAAAGCAGTGCTCCTGGCAAGAACAGGAAACAGTTCATTAAATGAGAATCACAAAATTATCTTCCAGATCCCTATTCACTCTTGTAATATTTAAATATTTTAAATGAAATTCAGTAATATTAACATAACAGCGGAACACTGGCATTACTAGGTTTCTTGGCATCTGGGCCAAGTGACCACAATGGCCGCCCATAACAGAAATTATAAATTTAAAAAAATATGTCATTTATTGAATTTCCTTTTATTTGGCTCAATAATTCAAAATTTGTTGAGTGCAGAAAATCAAACTTTTCTCATGTAAAACGTTCATTTTTACTGTTAATCTTTCTGCCCCCTTCAGTCTTCACTCTGCTGCCCAGGATGGCCGTGCATCTTGCCCCATCCCAGCTACTCCACTGTCTCAGATAATGTCTCCTCAGCATTTTACAATACATACAATGGTATGTCAATTAGAGCACCAACATTTTTACCAGTTGGTGTAATTGAGAATTTATGGCGTCTTTGAAAATGACTACAGAAAACCTCTATTGCAGGTGCACCTTTGTTCTTTAGAGCAGTGGGAGACCGCACTTATGAAGCCGTCAGTAATTCAAATTTGTCGCGACCAGTGCATGACACTGGCTTGCAGATAAGTTGAGTACAGCTAGCCTAGTATAGTGATATCACAGCAATGAGATACTATTGCACACTTACTCACAGAAGGTTTACTAACACCTCTCATGCTTCTAGTTGTACTAAGCCCAGTGTACTCAGCTTCACACTCCACATGGGGAAGTGCCTTGACGTTCATCCAATCAGAAGTCAGACGGTTTGTGAAACAGAAATTTCAGTTGCAGTTTAGATGAAGGAAGACTCACTGCGCAATTGTGACTGTTCTGTCGCTGTCATTTGTACTGTCAGGCCTGCTTGTGCTGTTGTTATTAGATAGAATTGGTCTGATCTATTTTGAGTTATATTTCTGTCACTATCATGTACCAAGACAGGCTTTGGTCTTAACCGTGTTTAGCCTTTATGTTCTGTTAATAGTGATTAGTTACATTAATTTATTTATGTTTCTTGAGAGATTTGAATCCTCTCTGTATCATGAAACACATGGCGTAGGATATTAACATTGTCTCATTATTTCTACTACACTGTTTGATGATCCAATATTGTATATCATTAAAAACTCAAGTTGAATTGTCATATGGGTGATCTGTTGTTACACAGTTCCATTTAAGGTATTCTTCAAACAGGCCATGTTCCAAAATAACATGAAATTTTGAGATAAAATTTAAGTTCTCTCAAGTGGGTTATACGTTACTTCTTCAAAACTTCAAGATGTCCTTTCATAGTTCATGTAATTCCAAAATGAATTTAGGTTTGTTATGAACTGTGTGTATGCTACTACAGTACAAAACTTCCAACAAATTAAATGATGTATCAGAGAAACTGTACCAAGCCACATTTTAGTTTTGGTATCAGTAGTTTGTATGTAACCCACTGAAGCCTGAAAATCGTGTACTTCATACATAAAACCATTCAGTTAATGTTGTTGAGGGAAAGGAACACTGAGTATTGTGAGAATGATACAGGTACATATAAATGCACTGTGTGGCCATAATGCAGAATTCTTGTCATTATAGCAGATGGTATGTTTAGTTACCAGTGTGCATTAAAGGTTAATTATGTGCAGTCAGTTAGTTACTTTGTTGTCTTGGAGTAAGACTCTGGCTGCACACACTGGCCTAGTATAGTGCATTATATTTTATGACATACTGAAGGACAATATTTGAAAGACTGTTCAATTGGTGCTCTAACCAAGATGTCAGTAGATTTAGCCTTCACCTACACTTGAATTAAGCAGCATTGTACACATGTTTTCTGAGTATAAATGGCCACTAAGACTATCTTATAAAGCCACTGTAAAAGAAGAAGAGTTTAATGTATTCTGCCCTTCTCCTTACAAAACATATTGTCAGTTCATGAAAACCAGTTCTATGTGACGTCTTCATTCTTCCTGGGTATGGTGCTGCATCAGTGGGTGATTGGTGCCTGACGTTTTGAGACACATGATGGTCTCATCTTCAAGGGCCAAGTGTCCAATGAAGAAAATCACCCAGTTATGCAGTGCCATATCCCAGAAGAAAGAAGTCCTCAAACGGACAGCTGTGAAAGCCTGAAAACTCTTGAGTTTTATGTGTATTCAAATCAATGTTTCTGTTGCAGGAACTGGTTATCTAATTACAAAGACTAAGACATGAATAGTTTAAAATAATTAGGTCTTATTTTATGAAAAGAAATCGGGATAACATAGTCAGTGTTGTGTCCATGCTTTGAGCTGGAGGATCTGGGGTTCGATTCCCGGCAGGGGTGAGAGATTTTCTCTTCTTCAAAGCGTCCAGACCGGATATTGGGGCCCACCCAGCCTCCTTTACAAAGGGGTAGCAGGGGTAAAGCGGCTGTAGTGTGAGGCTAACCACTCACCACCATCTAGTGCAGAATTTAGGAATGAGTGGAGCTATGATACATGTACCTCCCCTGTATGCCTTCATAGCATATACAGGGACAACTCTACTTTCACCTTTTACTTTCTGAAAATCTTTCAACAGTATTGCCTGAGGCCGAGGACCAATTTGTGATGTGATGACTGGATTCAGTTTAAGTGGAATGCGAAGACACTTTGGTTGGTGTCTGTGATGAACAGTGGTTGGAATGTGCCTGCCAGACTTCCTGTTTTGTTGTTTGTTCAGATGTTGAGATTAGAGGCACATGGTATGGAGCCATAAAAGAATATTGTACTTGCACACAGTTATCAAATCCAGTATGCTGCTGTGGTTACGTCTTTGCCATTTTTGCTACCATACTGTTAAAATTGCTTCTGTATAGAGTTGAGATAGTCTAGGAAAGAGGCCAGTACCATCATGTTAGCTTATGGAAAAAATTGTGTTCTTTGTTGTGTTTTGTTATGAAGTGTATGTGCAGTCAAATGGCAAGGTCGTGTCACTGTTAATGATTACCGGCATCACACCTACTGGCTACCACATGTAGTGAGGGACTGCATCAAACAGAGGGGCCACAATTTCATGTAGTTAGATGGGTTTTTCTATAAGTTATTTGCAGGAATTTGTTATAATGATAACTTCCTGTTTAATGGAATTAAATTATTCAAATTTATAATAATGACCTCATTTTCAAAGTTTCTGACATTATATTGTTACATACCGGCTTATTTAAAAATGGAAACACAACAGCAAGCAGTTAGAAACTAGTGCCTGCTCCACAGAGTTTTACAGATGCATTTGCTCTGAACTGGTGTTGATGTGGTTATATTTGAGACACAAATTTACTGCTGCTGCTGCTGCTACTATTACTACTACTAATTGCCAACACCACTTTTCCTCCCCCCACCTCCTCCTGCTTGTTAGACCTTTCCACATTATGTGGTTTGTCAATGACCAAGTCTGCATTCGTCTTTGTCTTCCCAAAGCTCCTCCTTCCTCAGATTTTGCAGGTTCTTCCTTCCTTCCTTCCTTCTGCATGACATACTTCCTGACCTCTTGTTTCCATTTGATTTTATTCTTCCTCTTAGACATTTTTCTTTTATTTTTATGTTCAGAACCTCTTTGGAATTGCATCTACATTTATTCTTAAAACATGCTGGTATGATCTTATTCTGTTACTTCCTTGGTCAGAAGATAAACATTACCCATATAATGTAATTCAAAATTTGCAACACATATGAGAGGATAACTGCATCTGGAAAAAAGATGGCTCCCTACTCACAGTGGCCAAGTGGCTGGACACTTTTCCTGTAAATGTATCTGTTGTTTAGGAAGATACAAACGGTTGCTTTAACTGCCTGAGTTCACTGTAAGAACCTGCTATTCTGTGTGAGGCTACATAAATTGGAAAGAGTATAATATTGTTCAAGAACTAAGAACATTATAGGAAAGAATGTAAAGCCGAGTTAACAGAAACAGGTTAAAATGTCTGAAGGGAGGCTTTGAATTTTTCATCCATTATGTGATTGACAATATGAACATACTGTAATTAAAGTTAGTCATATTTAACATGCACAGACCTCCACTGGCAGTGTACATATGGTGTTTTGCTAATTATAACGTAATTAATTCTGTTCTGTGTACCTCACCTGTATAGTTCAGTGTCGTAGGTGTTAGAGTCATTTAACACCATGGCATAATTGATAAAATGTGGATGTTTCAGTAAAATTGTTTCCTCTAAAGAACGCAACCACAATTAAGGTCCATGCTTTGGGATGTATGGAATGAATGCTAGATTATGTGAGGTATTTGCTATAATGGTACTGAATATAGTGAAGGGGTTATGTGGAGGTCATTTTCCATCAGAAAATGTTATCAATGACTCCATAATCCAGTAGTTCTCAAGTAAAAGTTTAACTTGTGATCACAGCCATAGATGAAAATATTTGATGTGGCTGTTTTAAAAATTTTGTATGGATAGTCCAAAAAATATTAGAATCTTTGGTCAGAAAGCTGAGAGTATTTAGACTGTATGGAAACAGAAATCTGAACAGTGGAATTGGATTTCTTAACAGCTAAGGTCTGTTGATTTACTTCTGGATTTTATGTGCTATTCTGTTGGCTCCAGTTTAGCATTGCTGTCATGACAACTAACGTCAGTACACTTACACTGTGTTCAACAGGAAAGGGTTAGAGGATAAAAAGCATATCATTATGAGGATCATGCAAGATATGATGGAACATTCCCGTATATATATGTGCCGTCAGACAATAACCTGTGGCTTACATGTTTGTTGATATCTGTACATAATATCACCATCATTGTTGGATGATATACATTTGAAATGTATACATACTATTGTTAAATGATATACAACATGTGTATGTGTGTACGTGTTCATTTTCTGAATATATGTATAAATCATGCAACTGAAAATTAATGCATTTTAAATATAAATTTATTGTCAGAAGGCTGAGATACATACAACATTATACAGGATCACCAGCAAACAAAATTGTTATGATCACTTCTATACAATTTTTCAACTTCTGGTATCATCTTGTCTGTGCTTATTATCTATCCACCCTTGTAATTTTCGAATCAACTAACACATTTTCATGAAAGTTGGTTTGAATGTTATGCTATTTGAGTTTATTCTACTTTCTGTATCTTCAAAATAAAAATAGCAGCTGTGTGAGCCTGTGATGTCGAAACAACTTGGCTCCATGAGTCAGCCCCAGAAATTTTTGTGTTATGATAAAGGTTTTTGTTCCCCATAAGTTTAATATTACAACATACAAGTGCCTCATAATTCAGGTACTTCAATTCTGTGCTGGTGTGTGATGTCACACTACTTACTAATGGAATTCTAAACATATTTACCACATTATTAAAATATATACTATTTGCAAATTATATGGGCCCAGGTATATTTATAAATAAATACAGGGATATTATTTTGTTGTACCAGTATTGTTTGTCATTTCTAGTTGACTTCCTGAGTGACTCACTCACATGCATGTTGGAATAGTGGTAGGAAGTGACAAATTATATTGGTCAGATAAAATAATACCTTACACTTGCAGTATATACTAGCATTAAGAATTGATGCAAATATACCTTGACTGTTAAACTGCCATGTTGATCAACATTACAACTAACTCTGTGGAGTACATTCCTTTCTTTACAAGCTAACAGGTGCTCAAATAGCCAAAACAATTCTTCATTATGTGCACATGCCAAGGTTTCATTACTGTGTTGAAGAGAGTGCCACTGGTCCCTGTCTTGAAACAGATTATTCTATAGTTCTGTAGGGTTATGACTATCGTGTATCAGAAATACACTCATTAATATTGTGGACTTTTCCCATCGTCCCATCCGCGGGTTCGATTCCCGATGGTGTCATTGAAATTTTTCATTGACATAATCCTTCCTGCCTCATTATGGCCCTGGGGTCGACTCATCCTCTAACAAAGTTGAGTATAGATAGAGGTGGCCAGTGCGTGGGGCTGACAACGTTACCACCTCATGTGCAGATTGCCTGGAAATCTGAGAGCCTCAACCTCCTGGAACCCTAGGGGCCATCTAGACCTGTATACGGATAGCTTTACCTAACATATTCAAATTAATTTAATAAATACAATACTACGTTTCAGAGGCAGGATTGGCACCCATCTTCTGGCTTACTTCTAAAACAATATTATCACATAATTGTAAACACTGTATTATAGAACAGTGTTTATGTGATAATATTATGTTTTAGAAACAAGCCGGAAGATGGGAGCTGATCCTGCTCCCAGAACATAGTGTTTTATGAGTATTTATTAAATTAATTTGAATACATTAGATAATGGTAAAAGTTCACAAAATTCACAAGTACAGTTCAGATGATTCTATTTCACACCCTCAATCACTGATTCTTTTAATACCCATTTTAATGTTATCCTTCTATATATATACCTACATAGTCTTCACATTGTCTTGGGGTTCTGTTATTAAAATGTTGTATGCATTTTTCAGCTCTCCCATATTCCATATGCAAACTATGAAGCTCCTTGCTCTGTTCTCTTACACCTTCTGTCTGTGTTCTTATCTTGCGATGATAAACCATTTTTTGCGCCCTTGCCCGTATAAAACAACAGGCGTAGTTATAATTTTCTCTACTTTAATTTTTATGTTTTTAGATAGCATATGGGAAGAAAAAGGAATCAGAAGTGTCCGATAGCAAGCATTTCCTGAATTTAATCTACTCTTAACTTCTGTGTAAGTATAATTTGGATTTGTTCTGAAATGTAGCATTGTTTATCTGATGGAATTCAAGTGTAGATAAGCATCTGTCAATATTAAATGCATTTTCATCTGCAGCATCCTGGTACAGTGGTAGTAGCCTACTTAGGTTATACCGACTTCAGATCTCAGATGGGTTTCCAGACTGATGCTTTTTATTATCTTGAATCCCTTCATTTTTAGGCAGTCTTTACAAAAAGAAAACAAAACCTCACGTGAAGGTCATGTCTGTCAGTCCAGATGCTATGGTATCAGTGCCTAAACTTTGGGATGGTTTTGCTTCTTAATCTGACACTGGAAACTTTCAGTTAATTTCAGTTTTCAGCCTTATTGGTCTATAACAAGGCTTGCTCTGCATAAGGTCATAAAGGGACATCTTCAGGTATGCCATAACCAGTTACTCTACTTCAGTGACATTCTGTTTGACATCTGTGCAATATTAGTTGGCCATGTTGCTGTAGTGATAATCCTCTAGGCTTGTACTCAGGAGGTGTCTGGGTGAATCTCAGCTGGGGCACCAGCTGTCCTGACTGAGAGTGTTCGTGGTTTCCCTCATTCTCTCCATGAAGATTCCAGCACCTTCTTTCTGAATCTTTCCAATTCATCATTCACCACTCATCTGCCACTTACTAACTACATGGAGCAGAATCTTCCTTGAGAAGCTGACAGTTCCTCAGCTAGTCAAGAAATGTCCCCTATTTTACGGAAACTGAAGGTTAATTACCATGTTCACAAGATCTTGCTACTTGTCCTTATCCAGAGCCAAAGAATTCCGTGCACATCCTACTTTCATAGTTTTTTCAAATTCATTTTAATATTATCCTCCCATCTACGACTAGGTCTTTCACATGGTCTCTTTCCTTCAGGCTTCCCCACCAGAACCAGGTATACATTTCTTCCCCATGCATGCCACATGTCCCGCCCCGCTGTATCGTGTGAAACAAAGTAAACACATTTTCTGGGAAAAAAAAGCATTCGGAAACAGTGGTTTGATATGAATGTACTGTGGGATGCTAGGTATTATGAATCGCGGTTTCCTTTATCACATGCACAGGCTTATATTGCTAAACAACTTTCTTAACTGTTTATTCAGTGAACATTTTTATCCCCAACTAATCCGGTTACTAGGTAATTTATTGAGAGTGTATTGGTAGCACTGCAATGTTTGGCCATGTGATAGGAAGACGCCGGGTGGCAGCGGCAGTCGGCGCGGCGCCAGCGATGTTGTTAGTTTAGCAGTGTACATTGTCAAACGAGTGGTTGCTGTAAGCTCAACATGATGCGTGGAGGAAATGGTCACAAGTAAATTGACAATCACCCGTTGAGGTTAAAAAGCTTTATTGATGCCACGCGTGTGTTTGTGCAATATGTGTTTTTGAAGGTTATGATTATTTGAACTTCGTGTTGTGAACTGACAGCATCACACCACAAAACATTTACGTATAAAGACGTTTCGTAGATATTCCAACATACCGGTTCATATAAACACAGATCTTCGAGATATTTACTGCTGTATTCCACGAAGCCAGCACATTGTTTAACTGACATCGTCAGTTTTATTAGCCTGTGACCAGCCGCAGAATAGTACAGCAGAAAGAAAGCAGTGTGCCTGTGCGTTTAGACAGTAAATTTGTGCTTGCGACAGGACGTGTGACATGAAGCATCCTAACCTATAGCTGCAGTTGCATGTGCTCTGGAATTATTTAATCAGTATTGTTACAGTCATGTGAAAATCAAAACGCTGATAATTTGACTTTGAATCAGAAGATACTTCATGCCTGTGAAACCAAGACAATTAGTATGCTGTCAGATGAAACAGGTGATCTGTCATAGTTGTGCAGCAATGTCTGCGGCTGAACTGTTTGTGACTGTTTTGTTGCTGTTTTCTGCGCGTTTCGTTGCCGGGTTCAGTTGTGTCTGCAGCCCTTCGGAATGCGAGGAACTAAGTGAGAGCGACTGTCCCGGTGGGGGCACCGTCTGGGACCCATGTGGGTGCTGCCGGGTTTGTGCACGGGTTGAGAACGAGCCGTGTGGTGGACCCTACGGTTTCTACGGATCCTGTGCCGGGGGGCTGGAGTGTGTCGTAGCAGCCCATGCTACAGGAAAACCGGTGTTGGCCGCGAACTCGGAAGGCATCTGTACACGTAAGTAGAGCGTACACAGCAATTAGTGTGCTTCGTGTGGACCCGTTGCCTGTCCAGTCAGGAAGGCCACTGTTAAATTTGTCAGGTGATAATGAACGAATGTAATTCAAAATATGCAGGATACGAAATTTACGCCATAGACAATGAAGAAAACGGTCAATGGGTTTCTTGGGGGGTTTTATCACCTTTTAAACATAGTGTGACAAATTGCCATTTTTGTTGTGTGTGAAGACCAGTTATGTAATTTGATAACTGTGAATGCCAGATAGTATTTTGTTTGAGTGCTACATTCATATTATGTTAACGTTATCTAAGTACATAATGAAGCCAAAACATGTCGAAAATAATACAAATTTTGGAAAGCTTATGTAATTTATCCCAGATCACAATGGCCGCGTAGTCGCAGGCGTGGGTCTGAGGTCACTCTGTTGCCGGGATTGCGGGTTCGAATCCCGCCGGTGGCATGGATGTGTGTCTCTTGTGAGTGTTGTGTGTGTTGTCAGGTAGAGGTCCCTTCGTCGGGCTGATCACTCGTCCAGAGGGAGTCACATCGAGTGTGGCGTGTCTGTGATCGTGAAGCCTTGAAAATGAGGAGGCCCTTGCCCACTAGGGGCTGTTGCACCAAAAAATGTAATTTATTCTTTTCACCCTAAATTACACAAAGCACCAGAAGTTGAGGAAAACGGCAGCGATTCTGTAACGAGAACTGCCGTTACAAAGCGTTTCATTTATTGCTCCCAGTTACAACGATGACTACAAATTTGCAGTCCAGTTACCAAAAAAAGAATGCAATTTTTGCTTACAAAAAATTAATTTCTGAGAAATATTATCTGTGAAAATTCGGAAATATATTTAAATATTCTGTCATTGTCATATATGCAAAATGTAAACAAACAGGGGACTTTATTTATACGGTTTATTTTTGGTACAGTTTCGAACTATGTATTTACCATGCATCAAATTGTAAGTTACATTAATTCAGTTTTAGCCTGTATGTTGCGTATCGCAGACAGCTTTTTTAACTTGACATTATATCAGTCCTGTTGCTGTATATTTTAAAGCTGATAAAAACAATCTGCCCATGGAGTGTATTTTTGTGTTTCGTATGATCCTCAGAATAAACAGCGACTATTCCATAAACAGTGTTAACCGGTTGGTCTTTGTAATGGAGGCGCAGTGTGTTTACCGTGAGGTAGGAACTGTATGTTAGCTTTGTTGTAAAAGTGTGCTTGTTAGCTTCGCCATGCTCGCCTGTTTGTCTGCATGTAACGTCTCTGAAAAATTGATATTGGAGAGTTTCACGAAAAATTATAGACACATTCCAATTCTGGTTTAACACGGACAACAATACCGGACACCAAATGACGACCACATGAATTTCTGCTTTCGTCTCGAACGTAACTTGTGATTTTTTTTTTCGGAGCGAAAAATGTTTGGAAGTAAAGTTGTTGGGCTTAAATGGGAGGATAATATTAAAGGGATCATAAATAAATGGAGGATGGAAGTATGGTATGAATTCATCTGGCTCACAATAAGGACCAGTGGCTTGCGTTTGTGAAGCGGGAATGAACCATCGGCTTCTATAAACAGCTGGAGATTTTGTTGGTGAACTGAGTGGCTGTCAACTTCACTCCACAGCCAGCACGTATAATTACGGAGTTTTTGCAGCGCGATATGCTACTTTCTCGTGTACACGTCCGTTGTTCTGAAGCCTGTAATAAGAGCTGCGTCTTATCGCGAAGAGGAAGGTCTCAGCGCCCTCTTAGCGTTTGGAGAGACGGTAGCAGTACTTGAGCGAGGGCTCGAGTGTTTTTTATTAATTAGTGTTCACAGCTCTTGGATACACACAAAATTGCAGGAAGCGAACTTGGTCGTTAATCCGATTTCTTTTTTGTGTGAAAATCGCTTGTTTTGTTTAATGGCGTTTCATTAACTGCATATATTGTATAGTGTGCAATTATGTGGCCATTTTGATTAGGAAGGTGTCTCGAAGGTCTCATTCCTGGCCATTTTAAAGGAACTGTGGAACATACGTAGGAAGTTGGAAGAACTCTCACAACCATCAGCAGGACAGCCGGTTTTTGATTCGAGATCCGGACCCCGGAACTCCCGTTTTGAATCCGTGACAGATCATACATGTGTGCATTGCATTGACTGACTAACTAACTGACTGTCTGACTGATTAACCAATTAACTGACTGACTAACCAACTAACTAACTGTCTACTGACTGACTGATTAACCAACTAACTGACTAAGTAACTAACTACATGGAGCAGAGTCCTTCTTGAGAAGCTAGTAGGTCCTCAGATTTTTTTTTTTTGTGGCGCAACATCTCTACTCGGGCCTAGGCCGCCTCATTGTTGAGGTTTCGATGTCACACTCAGACACACCACACTCGGTAGGACTCCTCTGGACGAGTGATCGGCCCAACGCAGAGACCTCTACCTGACAACACACAACATTCACAAGAGACAGACATCCATGCCCCGGCGGAATTCGAACCCGCAATCCCAGCAAGCGAGCGGCAGCAGACCTACGCCTTAGATTGCGTGACGTCAAATAGGTCCTCAGCTATTCAAGAAATTCCCCGCCTTTTATGAAAACCGGAGGTTCATTACCGTGTTAAGAAGAGCTCGCCATTTGTTCATGTCCTGATCCAGATCAGTCCAGTCCATGCCTCCCCCCAACCACCTTCTTGAAGATCCATTTTAATATTATCCTTCGAAGGATCAGTCCAAGTCCGAGGCTTTCTGAGATGGTTCGTAACTTGGTAAGTTTTCAAGCATTACATTAAAAAATTATATCAGGAAGGTCGAGGTGGGCATAATGTGTAGCCTGCATAGAGAAATAGCACATGCACTTAGCAATTTTGTTGGTAAACAAGAGGGAAAGAAATCACTTGCGAAAGTTAGCGTAAAACAACGAAGATGTGTAAGAAGTTAATTAGAGTAATACTTGTGCACGGGGCATGTGGCACTTAAAATTTTTAAACGACAAAAGTACATCTTATATTTGTCCCAATAATGTTTTTAAGGTGATTCATAATTGGGATTATCAGCACTGAGAAGGCCTACACGCATTGCTGCATGCAACTCGAGAGTAATTCGACAAATATTTGTCGGAGCGAAAGTATTTAGAACCAGAGTTGCAGAAAAAATGAAATACGAATTTTTACATACGCCAGTAGTTCAGTTTATCCGTACCCACCCACTTTAGCGCCGTGGTTAAGAATGAGTGGACCTGTACCTCTGATTCCCCTCCCTGCCTCCTGTGGCATGTTATGGGGTGACCTTTAGTCCACCTTTACCTTCACAGTTTATTCGTAGGCCGTACAGTTATCGATATAATTAAAAAAAGGTTTGTATTTTGTCACAACTCGAAATTGTTGGACTGATTTTGATCAGAATTTTTATTTGTGGTCCTCTGACCTTGAGAAATGTTTGCTTTCACGATTTCATAATCTACATTCAAGACAAGAGCGGAGACGCCAGAATTTGTGTACTTTGCTTACATTTCCTAACTTGTTTGCTTCCAGTCCTTTTCGTGTGAAGAAAATTACGCAACGACGCCCTTCATAATTTGTAGTCTCCGTATTTGCCTAGCAGCAAAGTAGCGACAGAGGTAGGTCAGCCCACCATTAACGTATTGTGTAGCTGTAAACGGGGCGGTTTAACATGTGCACAGTAGAGACATCACAGAATTGCGAGGAACTCAAACATTTTTAATGAAACAACTACGACACACATTACAAAGTTATTGAACGACTAGAGGAATTTTGTTTCAATTGACGGGTAACATTAATTACGCTCGTGGCGCTGATTTACTTTGTTTTGTATTTATTCTGCTTCTGTGCTTCCTTGCCCTTGTAGCACTTCCTCCCTTTCGTGTCCACAGTTTCCGCTATCTCGTATCCCAGAGCTTCGCTCATCTCTTCAGACAGGGCCCTTTCCTTCGTTGTTTCCTCAACGGGTACTTCGACCATTTGAAACATCTGACGAGGGATGGCATCTTTCACAATTTTGCCCTCCCTTTGCTTTTTGCGGAGAGGCGTTATACCGTTTAGTTATGCGTTCCGGCCACCCTAGCGTCCTGCCCTCGGCGGAGACTGTATTCTTGGCCGTGTCTTCTTGCACTGACTCTTGCGTAGTAGGTTTCTTCCAGCTGTCTGTTTTGGCCTTTCCGGCAGACTGATTTGGGCGGTATAATTTTTACATGGCCGTATGTTATTGCATAACTCCCTGTTCCGTGTTTTTTTTCTGTGCATTCCGTATCATTTGTTATTATTTCCTGATCTTGGTTTGGGGATTCCCGACTGCATTGCACAGTACGTGTCCTGTGCCCGGTCTTGAACAAGCATCCACTGCACTCCCCCCACTCACTCACGCTCCATCTAGCTTTACATGGCTGCTGATTGCAGGGGCGGCTCATTGCCTTGGGTTTGTGGCCAGCTGGCAGAAGGAACTACGACTGTCCCATCTGTCTCCTCTACGCACTTCGGTTCAGACTCCTGTGTGCCACCCCCACATCGCCGGTTACACTCGTTCCAATCCACAAACTCCCAGTGGTATCTGGGTACGTAGCCGCTGATCTGTTTGTCGCTGTGCACTGCGTACTTATACCTGATGCCAGGATTAGGGTCACCGAAGAAGCATGCGTACAGCAGCAAGTTGCTCGTTGTTGGTCCAGCTATGACAATTTTCTCCAGGTCTTCCTCGGGATGTAAGTAGTAGCCGACAGTTCCAGCGACGTGCAAATGCCGGTCGCTCTCCTCATTGTAATCGCCATTCAGGTAGAACGTTTTGCCGTCCTCCGCCCCCAGGGCTAGCGTGTTGGCACTCGGTTTCAACTCCTCGATCGAAATCTTTCTGCTACCAGAAGGAATGGTTGCGATCTTGACGTAACCACTCCCTGTACCCTTGAAAGTCTCTTCCACAATTACACACTCCGTACCATTCCCTTTGCACACTCCACATCTGTCGTCCACGGCGTCCGAACCCAGCACCCAGTCACACCCTACAACTCGACACTGACCCGCTACACACAAATCTTTGGTTCCTGGCCTACAGGATGTTCCGTCTTTTACTCTTGGTGCCACAGTCTTAATCATGCCGGCATCGTTTTTACACTGCAGTTTACACATGTTTTGTGGCTCGGTGCTCAGGAACGGGGTCCAGTGCTGCTCATCATCGTCATGTTGGCTACACTGCTGTTCTCGGAAGTTCGTAGCCTCGGGATCACACGGATTACTGTTGCACAAACGGTACTGCCTGCGCTCTCCCAAACAGTATCTGCCGCGGTTTAGAGGTGCCGGATCGTTGCAGTCACGTTCTTTGAAGCTGACACCTCCCCCACATGTTCTGGAACAGGTGGACCATGGCCCCCATGCCCCCCACTCTCCGTTCCTAGCATGCGGTCTTTGTCCTGTTGGCACGCACTTCTGGTCATAGCACCACATGTTGGCTGCGCAGCGGGTGCCCTCAGCTGGTGGCTGTTTGTATGACGCACACTTTTTCGGTTTGTATTCGCAGTGTAGTGCCTTGCAGTTTGTTTCTGGTCCCATGTCACAGGACACTATGTCTGGGCTCTGGAACTCCTGAGCACACTGAAAGTCCGCGTCGTACATGGCTCCAGGTGGCATTTGCGGTAATCGGAAGTTGTGATCCTGGGGTTCGTCCAGCAGGCAGTCCCCGAGACCGTTATCTAAAAACTCCTGCATGAATTTCCTGCTGCAAGACGACCAGCTTGAAGTCGCCATTTGAACATCTGGTGCCATTACGTAGTTGTTAACATCGTCAGCCATTGGCATGCAGTCTGATTGTACCCCGTCGTCGTGCCCACAGCCCATCAAGTGGCCGATTTCGTGTGCCACGGTCACGCCCAAAACCATTCCAGTGTCTTCGCAGATTGCGCAGCTCATGTTGGGGTTGCAGGCCTGAGCTGTGTAAGCCAGGCCGAGCAGACCGCAGTCAGACATGTTGTCAGTACAGATATCGAACCGTGTTAGTAGAACTGCGATGTCGTGGTGATTGGGATGTGCCACATCTCGGGGGTTCACCGTCGTCTGCCATTTGCAGAAACTGCTGAGCGACGCGTCAGCGTCTTGGTTGATGTGTAGGTCCAACTCTTCTTCCTGTTTGTGTAGGTAGATAATACGCACCACCACAATTTCCAGCAGGTTGCCCACACTCGCATCGTGAAAATAGTCAGTTGCCATATTCATGATGGTCAGGATGTATGTCTCGGCGTCCGTGTTATTGTAGTAGTCCAGGAACCGCTTGTCGGCCACCACCAGCACTTCCAGATACCAATGTTTGCTGGTTATACTTAGCGTCCCGTCTGTCTTCATGTCGGTGTGTGCGCCCCGTACTCGCCGGTGCTCCCACCTCAGACGTTCGCGCCAGCCGTCTTCCCAGCTACCAGTGCCACAGGCCCCCGCACTGGCCTCAGATCTCTTGTAGACCACGTGTACATGTTGGCCGTCCGCCTGTGGTTGTTGACCTTTCATAGGCTCGATGAAGTAGTGACCTTGGTTAGTCTTAATGTACCCCGATAGGCCATCGCAGACAGACAGCGCTAGACGAGACCCATTGTGCCCTTTAACGCGGCCAGTGTAATGACACTGAGTACTCTTCACTGGCCTGAGTTTTACTTTGTTGAGGTCCAGGGCTGCGTCGGGCCCCCTCTCTTCTATGACCAGCCCTGGTGACATAAAATCATGGTTCGGCCACATTTCCACTTGGTGGCTTTTGCCGTTGAAGGTCAGGTCATAATGCACTATATCGGAATCATTTGGAGAATTGCGCTTTCTGCGCATGCGCATGTCGCGTTCGTAGAAGTGTGGAAGCGAGTAGGACAAGAACGCACCATCTTGGTCAATTTTTCTGGGTACCAATACTTGACAGCCTTTTATGTTCCTTGTGTATCTTCCTTCAAATTCTGTGTCCTTGACTTTGGAACTTGGCACCGAAGCCACAAGGATGCTGCAGATGCCTAGTACAGGCATGCACCTCATGTTGGTTCGTAGGGGCGCGCGATGCGTTGTCAGGCTACGGTTGCAAGAACCACACGTTACTGTGGTTGTGCTGTGAGGCTTCCTGCAATCAAGGAGACCAAGTGATTATTTATACTGAGAACTTCGTATCAGCCTCTAACAGAAATGAGTACCAGGAATATTTCCTGGGGGGTAAAGGCGGCCGGTGCGTAGGGCTGATTACCTTACCACCTCCTGTGCCGATTGTCTAGAAATCTGGGAGCCTCAACCTCCTGGAACCCTAAGGGCCTGTCCAGACCTGTAATGGGATTGCTTTACTTGTTACTTCGTAACATAATACCGTAGGATGAATCGGGAAAGGGAAGAAGATGTTGTGGCCCCCTGACTTTAATATGGGGGCACTGAGTGAAGTCATTGAACCCACTACAAACCGTCTGAGGCCGGTATCGAATTTGCTAGCTGCAGTTCATAGTACATAGACACACAGTCGAATGGTTTTATTCTGCAGTGTGATTAAACGCCGTCAAACAACCTGCGAGCTTACCCGGTAAATCGCGCGTCTTCCGAAGAAAGTAATAACTTTCTGCGATTGGAATAAAGTGTCCGTATTCGGGCAGAAAACCCGAAATTGTCAAGCGAACTTAAGGATTTGCAAACAGACAAGTGGTTTCTTAGTCGCTTCAGACATGAGTTGGGATGATCAGTAACTCGAAGAGCGGAATTCTTTTTTTGAGGATCTGATATTCATTGACGTAGCCAACAAATTCCTCACCTGTCATGGTACCCGAAGATTTCTGTTCTGAGCAAGCGGTAGCTTTTCTATTCCCTCACACCGTATTTCCATACGGTCCATTTTAAAATTCCTCCCATCTACGCCTAGGTCACGGAATTCGTCTCTTTCTTTCATATCTTTTTACTAACCTAATCACACAGTAAGACTCGAAAACATCATCCCTTGAATCTTATTAAACATTCACCATATTGAAAACTACTTCAAATCAGAACTGTATATCTTATATAGTGTGGGCCGGGATAGCGCAGTCGGTATAGCGACTCGCTGCGGCTGGACGGTCCGGGGATCGAATCCCGGTGGGGGCGAGTTTTTTCGCAGTCGCCCTGACCGGCCCTGGGGCCCACCCAGCCTCCTGTACAATGGGTACCGGGTCTCTTTCCCGGGGGTAAAGCGCCCGGGGCGTGGAGTTGACCACCCACCCTCATCTAGTGCCAGGGTTCTAGGCCTGTTCTAGGGAGAACTTTACCTTTCCTGTGAGGTTTCTTATCCTCCTCCGTTTGGTCACACCAGTTAAATATTCATGTCTGTTGAACCATACAAATTACGAACCTGTTCGTTATGCAGTTTGCATCATTCTTAGACACTTCCTCTTTCTTAGGTCGAGACTTCTCCTACGCACCCTGTTCTCAAACATAAATATGTGTTCTCCCTTTAGTTTCACACACGTACAAACGTAGTACGAACTTGTATAAATCACAGACTTCCTCGTTACGTAATACCTTAACTACTTGTATACTGTATCTCTTAATAAAAGTTGCACAGTTCTCGACACATACACTTCGAGGGCGCCATTGGAGTAGTGTTGCAGATGATGTCGAGTCCTCTAGGGTATGGTGTTTGTACTGAGTGTGTAATAGCGATGTGTGTGTTATACTTTGTACAAGCGTCTGTAACCTAAATGTAACCACATTATACGGGTTTCAGATTGGCTGGAAACTGCATGTACATTATTATCTATAGATACGCATATGTTGCTGTTTTTATATCTCCTGTGCTTTAGCTGCGGTTCCGCCCGAGTCGACAGTTCTGTTTCTTGCAGCCGCTCCGATCTCTCTGTTCCTTAGGGATCTCCCTCTCTCTCCTCTCTGTCTTTATATAGTATCGAAATGAAGGGATGAGAGAGAAGCATCCGCGATTTGTGCAGAACATGTGTACGTAAATATATAGGTACCGCCTGATTGTGCAGAACATACATTACATCGGTAAATATACATACCGCTTGCTTAACATACAAGAACTGTGCTTTTTGCCCACAATGCATTGATGGTTGTTATGATCCTCACAGTAAACAGCTGTTATTTTTCTGTCGGTTACTATAATGCCTGCTGTGAGTAAAAACCGAACTTTTTTATGTCACTGAGATAGGCCGCAGGCTGGAAGCGTTAAAAGCCGCTGCAAACACGTGTTACGGAGCCCGTGCAGGTACGTGTATTTAGACATTTGTTGGGCAAGCAACTGCTGTTACAAGTGCACACTTTGCCTCAATTAGACGTCAAACCAATAAAGTGTACCGTGATGGCGTACGGCTCTCTTCTCACGAGATGGCCGGAGCCAGCGCGCTGTAACACACACAGACCCTTCTGTATTTCGTAGGAGATTTGGGGTTCTTAAGGCACTGGCGTGTGACACAGTGCAGTACAGTACAAATTTAACAGACGTTTCGGAAGAACATGTTCAGAGTATAATCTTATTCTGCCGCTGGATTTCCTGTTACTTTGCCTGGCACCTTGCTCAGTAGGCAAATTCTCTTGTCTCTGTGTATGGCGGTACACTGGAACAAGTGTTTTTAGGCGTTCGCCAAGCTGTGTTGCTGATTTCTGGTGATGATATCATGTGAGATCTCACGGACGGACAGACGAAACGTCTTGACATTGTTTCAAGCAGAGTACCAGTAGTTGCATAATCGTTCAAAGCACATTCGTTATTCTGTGTAGGCCTATCATCTGCTTTAACATTGAAAAACCCACAGCATGTCCCCACACGCAGTACATTTATCCGTTTCATATATTTCTCACAATAAACTGCGATTATTCCGCTAAACAGCATTATCCAGTTAAGCGGAGACGCAGTGGATACCCCTTCACTTTTTTTTAATGGCTAGACAGCTCCCTAGGGGCCTAGGCATTCTCATTATCGAGGCTTAACGATCACACTTTTTAGACACACCACACTCGGTAGGACTCCTCTGGACGAGGGATCAGCCCGTCGCAGAGACCTCTACCTGAAACACACAATACTCACAAAAGACAGACATCCATGCCCTAGGCGGGATTCGAAGCCACAATCCCAGTAAGCGAGCGGCCGTAGACCCACGCCTTAGACCGCACGGCCACTGGGATCGGCACCCCTTCACTACCGCTACATTAACCTGCTCGCTGCCAGTTCAACTTGTAATGCTACAGTGACTCTGGAGACAGGACTGCGGGGGTTTCGACACGGGGGGGGGGGGGGGGGGGGGGGGGCGCAACGGTGCTGTATTGCAGCGGGGCGCAAACTTTTGTGGCCGTTCTTTACAAAGTAAAAAAGAGACGGTCTTCTTTGACGCAGCATCAGCGACTGAGAGAGAGTTTTTGAAAAGCGGCGCCGTGACCTTCATAGTTTACATGTGAGTTCCATATTCATGACCGATTTGGGCGAAATTCCGTATAGAAGATCCCCACTTGATGCAGTTCGGCTTTTATTAGTTTCACGAAAGTCGGTGTTGTGAATGCCTTACTGTACTTGTGGGTGTGAATGAAAATTTTCGCGTATATTGCACATTTTTCTTTCGGTTTGAATTCAGTTCGGTACATGAGACGTCCACAAAAATGTATTTGGTGATGTGAGTTTAGTGAAAATGTGCGCAGAGGAACGTAAATGAATTTCTAACCGTAGGTACTTTTCACATTTATTGTCCGATTTGTGTAAATTTCCGTAGAAGAGGCCTGAACATGTGAGCTGTGCGAAGGTCGGCGCACGGAAGATCGTACTTTTGTTACGGCCGTAAATGGAGTTACATTTACGCTTGTACTGTGAAACTCCATGGTGAGAAGATAAAGTTCATCCTATAACCTGCTATGAAGGCACAGCGGGGGAGTGGAGGTATAGCTCTACTTTTTCTTTATCCTTGACGCTAGATTGGGGTGCGCGGTCAACGCCATGCCTCGGCCGCTTTACCCCCGGGAATGATACCCGGTACCCATTGTACGGAAGGCGGAGTGGGCCCCAGGGCCGGTCTCGATGGGTGCAGAAATCTCGCCCACACCGGGATTCGACCCCCGAACCGTCCAGCCCGTAGTGAGTAGCTATACCAACTGAGCTACACCGCCCCGTGAAACTCCATGATATTTAGAAAATAAAGAAAGCCATGGTAAAGTTCGTGTACTGTCACGGAGTACGCCATTTGCAGACATATTTAATCCGCCGCTCCGTTTCTTAGCAACATTAATTAGGCGACCCCAGCCTATTTACAGATTGCTGTTACTTCTCGTTTTGCCTTTAATTTTCAAGTAAATGAATAAAAAAGTCTAAGCTCGTTCATTGATTTTTATATCCGGGGAAAAAATAGCAAAATAAATGAGTGTTTCAGAGTGAAACCGGAGTTTGGATCTTGGATGTCAATTAGTCTTTTCACCGAAATAATTACGAAGACTCTAAACAATGTCGTTTATGCAAAATGCTTCAAATAGAGGTGATATCCCTTAGGCCTTTTGTTTACGTACGGCAAGTTGAGTGAACCGTTCACTGGCAGTCAGCAACTCCTTATTGCTGACAGTTGCTGCATGTGACAGTTAATTACATGTTCGATTTCTTACTGCACAAGGGCAATTTGAAAATCTCCAAGTCCCGCGAGTGATTGAAACCAATTAACAGTAAAAGCCTAATTTTTTCAGGGAAATTTTATTTTATGTTAGTCGATTAAGGGAAAAAATTTACTGTTAATTATTAGTAAAATTAATATAACAATAATGTTTGAATTTTTAGGGCTTAAATTATTTTTAAAGAATGGAAGAACGTTAATGTGAAATCTGCCCTGTTCCCTTCTCACTGATATTTTTGAATAAATACACGCAATTTGATTCCATGAAATAACAATTGAAATACACTTAGATAAATTGTTATTAGAACGTACTTAAAACCGGAAGAGTAAGGGATTTTTGGAGCTTATCACTCCGTATTTTCCTCACTCCTCCCACTGTAAAATTTCCAACACACGATGTTTGGCAATGCAGCATGCACGAAGCCCCTTACAGCTTAAATATTGTTTACCACATTCAACTATGCTCAGTGGCATTGCTAGGTTTTTTTGACCCTGGGGAGCGAGTAATCACAATGGGCCCGAAATTATGCATTTAAAAAATCACAACTTATTGAATTTAGTTTTATTTGCTTCAATAATTTAAAATTGTTGAGCGCATAAAATAATTAATTTTTTTTTATTTGAAGTATTCATTTTGTCTCCCCTCGCCCCTTGGACTCTGCCGCCCGGAGCGGCCGCACCATTCGCCCCCTCTAGCGACGCCCCTGACTATGCCTGCGAAGTTCACTGCATCAGTGAAAAGTTGTTTTACATCCTGACAGTGCAGCATAAGTTAAATGTGTTCGGAAAGTCTCGCGGGCCATAGGACTGCGGATTGCTGCTACTGTATCACTCGTAGGTCGTTATTCACCAAGCAGTGTACCGTTTGGCACTATGTAGCCTGAGCTACTGACAGCGACGATAAATGACCTGTCAACGTACAAGTTGAACAGCACAAGTTGTGGCGAGGAATTTGTACCGATTGAAGCGTATTTGAAAGCATCATTTGTTCGAGTGATCAGATGAATTAAAACAGGAAAGAAATGTAAAGTCTGCATTCGCCGACCTCTCACCGCGGAGGCCCGGGTTCGATCCTGGGTCCGTCCATGTGGGATTTGTGGTGGACAAAGTGGCACTGGGACAGGTTTTTACCCGAGTACTTCGTTTTTCCCCTGTCAATTTCATTCCACCAGTGCTCCATTAAAGGAAAAATTAAAAAGAAAACATAATTTTCTCTTCATCTTCATCACAGGGTTGCACAATAAGCCTTAAGACTGCGGTGCGTCCGTAGCATCGGCTGCGGGGCCCTTCTCCACAAAAAAAGTCTGCATAGTTATGTACTGAAGCATCGTGTTGCACTGCGCGGTTAACGGTACACACCGCAATTAAAACTGATGGTACAGTAAAACCCCGGTATAGCGCCACCGTTTGTTCGCCGCAATTTGTGGCGGTAAATCGAAGTACTGTATAATAGGGAATTTATGTTCATAGACTTCTTTGGGTGCCATGTGGGGGTTGACTGTATTTTAAAATGGTAATAATGGTAATAATAATGATGATAATACTAATATCAGTCTTTTTTTTTGTAAAGGGTCCCGCAGCGGATGCTACAGACGCACCTCAGCCTTGAGGCTTATTGTGCAACCCTGTGATGAAGATGTTTAATTTTTTTTTCGTATTTCCTTGTAATGGAGCATCGTTGGAATGAAATTGACAGGGGAAGACCGAAATACTCGTGGGGGGGGGGGGGGGAACCTATCCCAGTCCCACTTTGTCCACCACAAATCCCACATGGACTGACTCGGGATCGAACCTGGGCCTCCGCGGTGAGAAGCCGGCCACTAACAGCCTGAGCCATGGCACGGCCACTATCAGTCTTACTTCAGAGTTATTTACGACGCTGTGCAAACATGTACATGAACTGTATATAATCTAGTTATTACGACGCTGTGCAAAACATGTACATGAACTGTATATAATCTAGTTATTTACGACGCTGTGCAAAACATGTACATGAACTGTATATAATCTAGTTATTTACGACGCTGTGCAAAACATGTACATGAACTGTATATAATCTAGTTATTTACGACGCTGTGCAAAACATGTACGTGAACTGTATATAATCTAGTTATTTACGACGCTGTGCAAAACATGTACATGAACTGTATATAATCTAGTTATTTACGACGCTGTGCAAAACATGTACATGAACTGTATATAATCTAGTTATTTACGACGCTGTGCAAAACATGTACATGAACTGTATATAATCTAGTTATTTACGACGCTGTGCAAAACATGTACATGAACTGTATATACTCTAGTCATCATTCAGGTTCGTTTCAGCATGCGAAACATCCAACAATTACAGTTGTGGTTTAAGTCATCAGCCAGCTGCTGTGTGCTGAATTCTGCAGCACTTCGAGCCGAATGTTACCAGCGAAGACAAATTGCTTGAAATAACATCTGTTATAGTTATATCGCCTTGTATTGTTTGAAAGTTTTAGCCGTTACTTTCCAGAGGACAGATTTGAAATTTTGAAGAAAAATGTTTGAGTTAAAGAAACTTTTGCTTTTAAGAATCCTGCATCTGTAATCGAATTTAACGTTATACCTGCAGAAGAAAATTATCTTTTGCTGCTTCATTCTACATTCATACTGAAAGCTTATTACACGACATCACCCTCATTATGAGTTTGGATTAATACTGAAAAATAATTTCTGTTCCTAAGTGAGAGGACTGCTTGTTATTGCTGCTGCAGCTCACGACATGAACTCGTTTAGGCTAACAGTTACAGGCACACCACTGGGTCAGCTAACTAAACAGCCTTTAATTAGACAGTCGTCATTTTTAATTTGTGGTTTATTTAGTCACGCTGTCAGGATACGTGTACGAAATGAATAAATATGAGTGTGGGACATTGTTGGAATTATATTAACGGGGGAAAAAAACTGAAGTACTCGCAGAAAGATCTGTCCCATTGCCACATTGTCCACCACAAATTCATTTATGTTAATTTATTCAGTCAGTATAGCATGTCCTGTTATTCAAGTGATATTTTTCAGTAATTTACAATATTATTACACGTATAATGTATTTTCCCGAGTGAAAATTTTATATCGTATGAGAGTCGATGGTGCAAAAAGTTTGGAAAAACATTGATTTAGTTGAAACGTTAACTTTGCTTTATTTTGTTCAATGTTTCCGAAGTTTTCAGCAAAGTTTCTGTCGGCCGGATAGTCAGATCCTGTTATATGGTGTTAGCAGTTGATGCAGGCATGCGGATTCTCTTCAGGTCTGGAGAGTAAATTGAAATTTGTAATCCGAGGCCGTGTCAGCCTCAGGGCTTAGCGGGGCTTATAGCAGCTGCTGTATACAAATTTGTAAGGTTCTTGTCTTTTGAGCAGCTGAAGGCAAAGTACGGGCTGTCCATGTGTCCGAAATGAGTCTACGGATTTAGATGTTTTGTATTGCAGGGGTCGGCTAAAGTTAATTAAGGTCCATACCGGCTTTTACGCGATGATTGAATATACGTTTGTCGTATTTAAAAGTATTACGCCTTATGTGACATAACATATAGATTTCATTAACCGATTAAACTAACTCTCTGCGTGTAACTAAATAAACTCTGTGGTAGCATAACCCAAATGTTGTGTACCTTTAATATCTCGAAATGGAGACTGGCTTTCCTGACTGAGGTTTTAGTGGGTTTCCTCATTTACGTCAAGTAAATGTCGGGATTGTACTCACATTTGGCTACGATCGCTTGCTTCCATGTCCGTTGAAATTTATGAATCATCAATCATCCTAAATGCGACACTATAATCCGAGCTACTGACAGAGTCGTTAGATAAGACATAAATGACTACATAAAATGGTTAACATTGACTTTCGTCATTTTATACTTTCAGCTGGTTTTAGTGCCTATTATACTCCTAACTGTGTCGGGAGCTGTTCATTTACAGTTCCCTCAAACCTTTCTATGTAGATGTTGGCATTTAATGAAAATTATTTCTCCTAACTTATTTCCAGAACTTACTATTAACGATTTTCAGGCTTTGCACGGCTTACCTGTGTTTTCGATTTGTTTGGTGTTTGATGAGATCAGTGAAAGAAACGTGTCTCGCTGTCTTTCAACAATTACAGCAAACTTTTCGTGTCTTTTCGACAATACAAATCACAGACGGGATTCTATCAGAAAGTAAGTTTACGTGGTATGTCATATCGTAACAAAAGAACGTACACTGATTGTGTTTATATCAGGGGATTCGTAATCATTGTTGGCAATACTGCACGTTGATTCGGCTGCCATCTACAGCCACAGATTTGAAGATGATCGCGAGTTGGAAACAGTTGTGACACGATGGCTGGTAAATAACACAGGACACGGACTTCTACCAACAGGGAATAGAAAAGCTCGTCACACGATGTGATAAATGCCTTAGTTGTGCCGGGCAATATGTGGCTCGTAGAGGCACAGCTGAATGATTACGAATTTCAGGCAAGACTGCTCTGTGGAGTTAGTTAAAATGCCGTCCTCTAGGATGTGGTTCTGTGTATTTGGTAAGTTACCAACGTTTCGGATGAACTACTGGCTCTATCTTCAGGACTGAAATAGACTGATCTTGCCCTACCCCTGTTTCGTCACCAGTTTATGGTTTTGATTGGTTTCTCATGTTCTCCGTGACGCTGTTATTTTTCCCCGTTTTGCATGTAACCAGACACTTCCCTACTTTTCTCACGTTAACCATCAATATGGAGTCAGCATGTTTCTGCGAAATGTTGGTACTCATCTACCAGCTTGCACGGTGTTACAGTTTTAATGTTACAGTTTTAATATACACCGCCATGGGAACGTCGTTTTCATAATTAGTTTCTTTAGGGAAGTAGACATTTAAAACACCCTGTTAACTGTATGTACCACCTGCTTCAACATTTGAAATATCTGAATTTTTTCCGCACTTTGTGTTTTCTGTGATTCTCGCAATGAACAGTGATTATATTTCTAAAGAGCCTTAACCAAGTAGCTTTTATGTTAGAGACACGGTGTTTTATGTGCTGTAGGAATTTAATTTGTAACCTACTCTTCTTCCTTAAAACGAATGGAATAGGCGCCTTAGATGATCTTGCTGCCTGTGTGTTTTCCTGTTTCAGTTTGTGACCTAATTGACCGATCTTTACGAAACTTGGAATTAAGTTTTTGCCTTGAGGGGTCACCCGAATGCCATTATTAGCAGTAATAACATGGCGGACGCGCGTACGTTTGTGTTGTGGAAACATTATTGCCACTTTTTTTTAGGCTGTTGACATGAGGCATGAAAATTGTGTTCGTGTAACTCATGTTGTGTAGGTTCTGGTTTGCTGATGATAACTTACTAGCCCTTGGAACTATGCTTATGAAATTTATTACAGAGATAGATCATAACAGTACGTAGACTACATGTATTATGCGTTAAACATTGTGTATAAGTGTACAGTTATAAACATGTCGATTACGCGAAATTTTGAGGTTCTGCCGGACAAGACAATTTATACACAGTCTGTACCTCGGCATGTTATCAGATCTGTTGCACTAGAAATATTGTGCTGCTGGAAAAGTAGACATTGGTGGCTTAGCGTGTAGCACAGTTTTAAACATTAGTGAGTGTTTAAGCGAACTTCAGGCTCCAAAGGGAAATTGAACTTAAACTGAGTTTCCTCTTCTACGTGACGCAGTTCGTACTGGGGAGCGCCAGTGTACGAATACAGCTGCATTTTCTGACTGCCTCAATGCGAATCCTGAAATAATTTCTTAAGGTAGGCCACACCCACTTCCACTTCATTGTCAGTCTATTGATTGAACAAGAGAGTTACAAAAAATGGGTAACGGCATGTCTCACATGAAACAGCCTCATCCGACCGTTGATCTTTCAATATTGACCCTTGAAGATGGGACCGATAGGTTGTCCCGAAACGTCGATAACTACCAATCTACGCTGCGTAACATCCCAGAAGAGCGAATATCTCAATAATGATAGTATTCAAATCCTGTAAAAGCGATGGACTGGTATTGTAATACAGTTTTTGGGTTATATTCGATTCCTGATTAACAGTATGTTTCTCTTGCATCAGTAAACGCCATTTCTTAATATCAGTGTTACTGCTTTAGTTTTAGCTACTACGTATTGTGACATTAACAAGGAAAGCCACTGTATCTCGTGCGAAGCACGGAGACTCCTGCTGCTAATGACAGGCAGTCACACAGTGAAAGGGACCGTTAAGTAAAGCTAAAGTAATGTCTCTATTCGCAGTGAACACGGAGGTTCACAGTCAGATGTGTGGAACCATTAAGCAACTTATAATCCATCAGACACCTACAATGATAATTGCAGTTCGATGCATCAGCATGTCGAGCCCTTCCACTCACTGGCAGTTCATCTTCATTGTTGGAAACGAAGACGGCGCCGCTCGCTTCTCTGCTACTCTCTCTCTCTTACACATAAAACACTGGGCGCGTCATTTTGTTGGGTTTTCCCTGTGTTTTAATGTTATTTGCTGCGGCTTCATCAGGCTTCGTGTATCAAGAACGGTTTGTTATGGCCTAACAGACGTGTTTCTTTGGTATGTGCCAATTCTTGTAATGATCCACAGGTTTAATGTTATTGATTTTTTTGGGTACGACACTGTCTGAACAGTTGGAGACGTGAACAGTAATACAGGTCATTGTAGGGCATGGTGAACGTGTGAGTATCGTGTCATGTATGGAGAGTCGAGGTAACGTGTCAGGCTTTCGTAACTTCGGGTCTGCGTTGAGGTCTGACATATAGCGCTGGGCTGGCCAACTGCAACCCACAGGAGGGTCACATAATTCGTAAGGACTCGCCTGAAGGCCACACTGTAGACGTAAGTCGAAAAGGGGTGGGGGGGGATTGAGTTAACTATAGCGCCATTGTTTACAAACAACGACATTTTTATTGCTGTTTATTAAATTTGCCATATTATATTCTGTAGACCTATTGTATTATGTTTGTTAAATGGTATTACTTGAACTATTCAGGTGAACAAGGGCCTCAAAGTCTTTCCTGGAGGGTCCCATGTTGACCAGCCCTAGCATAGGGGATCGGCGGATGTGGTTACAGTGGTGCCGAAGAGGAGCTTACATGCCCTTCCCGGGAATTGAACACAATTCCTTCAGCCTGTAGCTTGTCATAGTACGGAGCCTTCACTGTTCTTGGCTGGGTGATTGTGGATATTAAATTGGGGCTTATGGGGTCGTGGCCTGTTTTAACGCACTAGCGCAGCATCTGCCGAGAGGGACTGGGGATATCTGTGTGCTCCTGTGGACGTGAAACTGAGGCTATGGGTTTTGGAATTGTAAGTATTTTTTCGCACGGTCGAACACAAAATGTCTGTTACACGCTGTCATGGAACGCATCTTCATTGATGTTTACAGTGCGCTTCGCCTTTGTGCCAGACTGTGAACATGTAGCCACTTGAAAACTGCTGGACGGATTTTCATGAAATTTGATATGGTAGACTTGACACATTTCAAGTTTTATTTAATAGCCGAAAACAATGACGGGCACTTTGCATGAAGATTTACATGCATTAGTATCAAGCATAAAAATGTAAAATCAAATCCATCCACGCCATGAAGGCGCATAGGGGCAGTAGAGGGCTAGCTCCATTCTTAACCTCGGCACTTTTTTTTCTCCTCGGACTCTTGACCCGTGAAGATGGGACCGATACGTTGTCGCGAAACGTCGGTAAACAATTACCACACGACGCCGCATATATCCCAGAAGAGCGCAGATCTCATCAACAACGCGGCGGAAGCCTAAAATCAAGGTTAGTACCCGGTATAAAAATCATAAAAAATTTATGACGTCATAACACTACGGTTGGTGCTGTTGTTCCTACTCCCAATCGAACCCCGGACCGTCCAGCACGTAGCCTAGTCACTAAAACTGTAAGCCATTCCGGATTCCGTATATCGAGTGTATGCCACCATATACATATTGAAGCAAACAATGTTTTATAGAAACGTTGTAGAGAAAATTGCGTAAACACAAACTTTTTGTGTTCATGCTTTTAAGTCGTAAGTCTTTCTGTTTTGGGATAATTAGACAAAGGGGAACCTGCGCGCCGCAGTTGTTACACTGTTCGCAAGTTTCAGTAACGTTCGGAGGACACGGCATGCTGCGGCCTGTGTCACTGCTTCTGGTACCTGCTATCTTCTCTCTGTAATTAGCTTTCAGCTTAACTCACCGCTCAGGATTGTAATTGCATCTCACCCTGCCGATAATTAGAGACCCTAGGGGCGCTCTATGTACTGTAGGGCTGCAGGCCCTGCAGTCGATTGTCACAGCGAGTGTAATTTCAAGAAAAACGATCATCTGCTAGACCTAACCGTAGGTGGAAATATAATATAGATCTTCGTGCTTTTTAGATTGCGTCTTGGAATACAGGAGTTTCTGGGCTGCGTTTGCGGAATTTAATCTGCTAATTTCGATTTTTTTTAAATTTTAGTTTCCAAGTAGTGGGGGCGTTCCCACATTTACAGATGATTTACATGCAATTTAAGCACAGCCCAGAGTACATCCCCTGTAGCAGAAATTTTGTCTGTGGCCAGGTAGCCGTTGGTTCGTCGAGGGAAGTTAATGGGGGAAGGTTGGGATGGAACGACGTCCAGATGCAATGCCGATCTGAGTCGTTTTCTTAGGCGCGTTCGCAAAGCTGCGAAAAGCGACCATGAGCTTCGTCATGTCTGTCCGTCCGCGTGGAACAACTCGGCTCCCACTGGACAGATTTTCATGAAATTTGATCTTTTGAGTATTTTTCGAAAATCTGTTGAGAAAATTCAAATTTCGTTAAAATCTGACAAGAATAACGGGTACTTTACATGAAGACCTATGTACATTTATGATATCTTGCTGAATTCATACAATGAGGAATATTTCAACAAAAATTATAGAGAATAACAAAACACACATTTTGTGATCAATAACCTTTTCCGAAAATCGTACAGTTTATGAGAGAATGTGGAAAAATATCGTAGAGCCAGACAGGCTACAGATGACAACATAGTACGGCGCATGCGCTTTACATGGTGGATAACTAAGGCTACAGACACACACTCATAATACGTAATACTTGTTGCCTTTCCACGGGAAAAATGGTTACGCGAACGCGCCTCATTGTTACGTTATACGTACATTGCCTGTCTTTTGTTAGGGCTAAACGCTGTATTACTGATTTAGCCGTGAATCCAAAGAATGCCCAGTACCCTCATCAGTTGACCTCTGCACTAACAGTCACGTGTTGTGAACCGAGCCTCGAAGGTTGCTGAAATCGTCTTTCCTTTTACCTTTTCCACATTAATTTCACATCACCATGCGTGCTACACGACGATCCCACCCTGTACTATTTGGTTTGATCGCCCTGATATTATTCAGTGAAAATACAAATCATGAAGCTCCTCACTGTGCACTTTTCTCTATCTTGTCACTCCCTCCTCATCGCTCATGGAACAGAAATTTGTCGTAACCCGCACAATCCGTCAAACTGATATTCCCGCCTCATTATACACTTGAGTTACAAACACACCTTCTGCCAAAATGTTGTGTTCACAAAACATGGCTTCTCCTTATATTTTCGTAAGAACATACCGTGCTTAAGTGTTGGTCTGTTGAGGATCGGTGAAGTTGTTTTCTGTCTCCTGTAAAATTGCGTATCGGTGGTTACGACAAATTGTTGTTTCATGAGCGTTATGTCTCAAATATCCTCCGAGTGAAAACGCGGTTAGTTTTGAACTAGGCAGCGGAAAGTTCAGCACACAGATGCATGATTTGCTGCCGGTCATAGCGGGCCAGCTGTCAGCAACGTTTGGCATATGGATTGGCGAATTCTGAGCTCACTTAGACCGCAGGGCTTGCCAAGCCTATGCCGTGGGACAAGGTAACCGGAATTTGAAGCTGAGCACTCACCATAGGCTATATGAATTGCTGTCTTTTAGGATGTGACACCGCGTTGTCAGGTCGTTCGGTACCAACGTTTCGGAGAAAGCTACTGCTTCCATCTTCGGGACTCAAAATGCACCCTTCTGCCCTGAGCATGGGAAAAATCAGTTCCTCCAACACGGTGATACCTATTTACCAAACTACACGGCGTCACATCTTAGAAAGACGGCAACCGTAGTCATCGCTGTGCGTGTTTCATATCTTACCCATCTTGTACGTAAAACAAAAAAAAACCAATGTTAAGAACACGTGGAGTCTTTCCTCAATTACCCATCTCCGAAGCTTTTTATATAAGGTGAGATGGATGTGGGGGTCTCGTACGAAGGGAATAGGAGGAGAGGTGAAGGACACTGCGAATATAGGAGCCAGAGTAAGATTGTTACACTTAAAATGTATTTCAATCTTCGGATGTAACTGGTAACACCGGATTGTTGCCAGGGCACGTCCGTTAGTTTTAATACCAGTGGCTACAATTGATCTAAATTAATTACTATCTTCTGTCAGGTGCTGATCTCATCTGAGGGTGTGTGTATATATAGTAATACATTCCTAATTACAGTTTCTTCTCTCTATTTCCTCTAGGCCTTGCACTGTTTTTGTCTCTTTTCCGCTTGCCTTTCACTCTGAATAAAAATGCACCAAACTTTTTTAATTCTGTGACCTGATTACAGCTAATTATTTTCACGTATACTATTTGTTAATTTATTTATAGCCATTTATATCTAAAAATTCCTTTCTCTACCTCTGTGTATCATTACATTTTGGTAATACTTGAACCATATACCCTTCTTCGTTGCGCAGGATGCATCTTGCTTTTTTTCCTCACCTCTGCTTATACCTCTCAGTTTCTATATTTCCAATCTAAACCATGCTAATCTAATTCTCTCTTTCAAATTACATTGATCTGTGTACGTTTCTCTCCCCAATTCTTGTTTCGTATTCCAGTGTGAGGCTAGAGATTTCTTTTCTTTCCATTTTGTCCGATTGTCTGTGAACATCGTTGCACCTACTGTATTTACTTGACATATACTTCTCAAATCCCTCTCATCTCTGTCTAACCAAATATATCCTTGCCCAGTTTTTTTTATAATTCATCACTTAGGTTTCTTGCCCATTTATCACATTTCGGGTTTCCTACCTGTCACTCATAGAGCAAGGCTATTAAACATGACTATCAGTCAGTAATGTTACATGGACTGCGCGCTGCAGAAAACCTGCTGTTAGCAGCACAGCGCCATATATTTTGTATTTTATAAGCGTGTAGTATGACTCAATAAACTACTCCTTTATTCAAATCTGAGAAGATGGTAAACGTAACCACCGTTGTGAGAACTGCATGTGATAGCGATATTAAGAGCATGTGGAGTCTTTCCTCGGTCCTCCATGCGCCTTATGATGCTTAGGTAAAGCACATTTTAATTCTGCTGGTTACGAATTTCAAACGCAAAACCAGTCTCACTGTTTGCTGGACCAGGGTGTGTGTGTGCGAAAGTGATCATTTGGCCGTATCTGTGCAGTGCAGATCAAAGGCCAGCTACGGCTGCTATGTTATCTTTATAAAAACGCAACACGTCCTGAATTGAAATTTATTACTATCTGTTTGCTATGTAAATTGGTTCAAATTTATGGAATACAAGTGTAACTTCATCTGAGCGTTTAAAGTACAGAGTAAACTATGTGTAGTGCCACCTGTTTTAACTTCAAATAAACTGTATTTCTCCCACATAGCGTGTTAACGTGTTTCGTGTGATTCTCGCAGTAAACAGCGATTGGTTTCCTAAACAGCAATTATTTCCCTAAACGGGGGGGGGGGGGGGGGGGGTACCCCTAACAGTTTGAGTGCTTTCTGTGAGCTAGGGATTTAATTTTTAGGCGAGTTCGCAAAATTGCGAAAAGCGACTGCTAGGTTCGCCATGTCTGTCTGCCCGACCTCATGGAACAACTCGTCTCCCACAGGACAGAGTTTCATGAAATTTGATATTTTAGTATTTTTCGAAAATTTGTCGATAACGAGAACTTTACATGAAGACATATATGCGTTTATGGTAATATCTCGCTCAGTTATTCTTAGAATGAGAAATGTTTCAGACAAAAGTTGTAGAGAAAATCAAAACACACATTTTGTGTTCAATAACTTCTTTCCGAAAATCGTGCCGCTTATGAGATAATGTGGAAAAATATGGTAGAGCCAGACAGGCCACAGATGACAATATAATACGGCGCATGCGCTTTGTATGCTGGATAACTAAGGTTACAGACGTACACTCAGAGTATGTAATACTTATTACTTTTCCATGGCAACAATGATTACGCGAACGCGCCTCAATGTTACGTTTATAGGTACATTGCTTGTCTTGTTAAATATCTGTTACATTAAATTCTTGCTTCAAACCTTCAGTTTCTGAAGTGCAACAAACTATCGAACGTCACATCGTGGGCGGTGGTTGAGGAGACAGTAATGGTGCTTTGTTCTGTGTAGTCTCTTAAGAGCTTACGAAACTCCGCAAAGTCTTTGGTTAGTTCGTCACCGAACAGAGATATGAACTCAGGACCTGCTGAATTTGAAGGAGAACCCACGTAGAGTAAGGGTGTATGTATAACCATGGCTTATAACCAGCATGAAGGTAAATACCCACGCAATATAAATGCTATAATTAGACTGCTGTGAGTAGGAGGCCTTGCACTGGCACTGCGAATGGTTGATCCCCCAGTTGGACGTGCGTCTCAGTGTTGATTACAGTCTCAGCGGAGCGCAGAAGTACCATTGTGCAGTCCGTAGCCAGGCAGTGGTGGCCACTTGCACTGCTGGTCTCCGTATTAGAATTCTGTGGCGGTAGGTGTAGACTTGTGCTTGCAGGACAGAGGCAGATGTAGCTGTTTGATTAGTGAGGCATGACTCGGAACGAGTCTGGAGATGCGTGTTCGTGTGTCCCCTTATAAGACAAGCACGGTACGAACACCAGGCCATTGGTGTCTGCTTGTGTTCAAAACCAGCCACGTGCCCGGGCGAAAATCACGTTTAGCTTACAACTACAGAGTGTAGCAAATGTACATCTACTTAAAAATAAGTCAGTTACTGACTGCTATTATCGCCACGTGCTGCTCCACGACCGAGCTATTACTATCGATCACTATTGACATTATCCAATAATGTCAGTTACTGGCAATTATTATCGCCACGCGCTACTGCACGGCCGAGCTATTACTATTGATCACTATCGACATTGTTGAATAAAGTCAGTTACTGGCGATTATTATCGCCACGCGCTACTCCACTGCCAAGCTATTACTATCGATCACTATCGACATTATCGAATAATGTCAGTTATGGCGATTATTATCGCCACGCGTTACTCCACGGCCGAGCTGTTACTATCGATCACTATCGACATTATCGAATAATGTCAGTTATGGCGATTATTATCGCCACGTGCTGCTCCACGACCGAGCTATTACTATCGATCACTATTGACATTATCCAATAATGTCAGTTACTGGCAATTATTAGCGCCACGCGCTTCTCCACGGCCAAGCTATTACTATCGATCACTATCGACATTATCAAATAATGTCAGTTATGGCGATTATTATCGCCACGCGCTACTACACGGCCGAGCTGTTACTATCGATCACTATCGACATTATCGAATAATGTCAGTTATGGCGATTATTATCGCCACGCGCTACTCCACGGCCGAGCTGTTACTATCGATCACTATCGACATTATCGAATAATGTCAGTTATGGCGATTATTATTGCCACGCGCTACTCCACGGCCAAGCTATTACTATCGATCACTATCGACATTATCGAATGATGTCAGTTATGGCGATTGTTATCGCCACGCGCTACTCCACGGCCTAGCCGTTACTATCGATCACTGTCGACATTATCGAATAATGTCAGTTACTCGCGATTATTATTGTCACGCCCTACTCCATGGCGGGGTAATTAGTATCGATATTATCGCTGGGTTACTGGTGATTGTTGTCACATGCTACTTCGTGACCTGTTTCTTCGTTCGTTTATTTTTAGATCAAACCCAGTGTTTGTGTCATCTGTCGGAGTTCTGCTATGTTGTACTCGGTACTCATCATAAGCATGACATACTCGTACACATCGTTCAAGGGACACGCCCCGGTTCTGTGGACAAGTTTCTGTTATGTTTCAACAATTAAACCAACAAATGCACTTTATTTCTTAGGTGTGTTCATTAACCCATTGCATTTGTTGGTTTAATTGTTGAATGTTATCAAAATGCACGGTGAACACAACGTAAAATCTGTTATGTTTGTTAGCAGACGCCCCAAAATCATCATGAAGCCGTTACCAACATTCCAAGCGCCTGTCTCTTATATCCTGATGTGTTGTGGCTGCCACAGGCAGACACACACCTGATTGTACTGTCGAGTTTACGAACATGTCGGCTGCATGGAATTATGAGGTGTGTGTCGGTCCAGTCAGACTTCCTGCTGGGCCACAAAGTGTAGCCATAGTTACGAGCGTTCCTACGTATGTCGCATGCCACAGTGACCCTGAAATGCTAATTGCGTTGCCACTTCGACAGACGTCTCAAACAGAAGGTGTTGTTGTTCCATGTGCCTGAATGGTAGAAGATGATGGAGTTTCAGCAATTCGAGAATTCCAACAAACCGGTATGAACCGAATTGTTCTCAATAGTTTTCAGTGAAGACTCCCGTTGTATAATACCATATTTCATGTTGGTGTCCAAATATGTTAAGTGGGCTACTTTTGGGGGTTTCAACGTATGACGTCATTGTTGTGCGATCATCGGTTTTTTTTTCAAGTATGTTCAAATAATTTTCTCCCCCTTTAGAGTCTGAAGTTCATATAAACGTTCATGTCCTGTCTCGCAGCCTTGCGTTCGGTCCATGTGAGGTGAAACTAAATTGCAACTGAACAATAGTTACAGCCATATTTTAATTCGGTGTTTTTGCGTCCGGTGCGTGACCACAATTTTGTCACGCCCACTGACAGCCAGCCTATCAAAACGTATGCTGGGAGTTAGGCCACGACCGCTTCCCTTTACAGTATTATGTAAATAACACCCTCATTTGAGAAATTCGAGTGTGAAGGCGTTAGTGAGTGTGAAGGCGTTAGTGAGTGCGAGATCCGTTGTCACTTAGTCTCTTCCTGTGTGGATACACAATTCACAGCGTTAGTAAGTACCAGTCATTATCATCCGAACTGTAGCGACGGTTAGTACATTTTGTATAGGATTCAACACTTCATAAAAAACATGGGAATTCAACATGTTTAACCTTCTATCCAAAATAAGAAGTTATAACGAACACGGATAAACAGCTACAAACGTGAAAAAGACCAACGTGGCGACGTTCCGTGGACTTGATGCTGCATGTTCTTCTGCCATACCGAAATACAGAAGAATAACATACGAATTCTCTTTTAACCATACTTTTAATCATTTTAATTACTATCATAACAAATCTGACACAGCAGCATGTATTGGTTTGAACATAAAATTGGCATCTCATTATGATTATCTCTTAATACAATTGTATGCACTACTTTTTATGAATTTTATATTATTTGCCTGAAGGTGGCAATACTGGGTCGAAAAATGTTGCAAAAAAGTATATAATATACACTATTTGTGTTTGGCGGTAATAATTCCTTCATGTACAGCGTTATGGTATCGGGAACGTGGCGCCAGGTGATAAGTGCATGTGGGTTTGTTTTCCTTCAGCGCCTGCAGCTTCACTGCATTACAGTTTCTGATGGCACTGTAGGCTTTCACCCACAGCAGCAGCGCAAAGTAATTGCATTAGCGGTAGTGTGACGAATCGGTTACTGTAAGATCCTCTAAGCTGTCTGCATCAGTCTGCAGAGAGACTGGTTAGCTTGGACACTGGCCTGTAGGTTCGTGGCTTGTTTGCTGTCACTTTATCAACTGTATTGTTTTCGTGGCTTGGGACAGAACCTCATCATGGCACATTTCAGTGTGGTAAACCAGCTATTTCGAGGAAATTCTATAACCGGAAAACTGATAGTCACTCAGCTGGTCAAGACATTCCCCACAAATTTTAGAACTCCAAGGTGCGTTACCTCGTTTACAAGGGCCGGCAAAGGACGCATTCTGATCTACGGGTGTCCAGGGTCACAACGTCATCAGACATGTCAAAACTGAGGACCAGGTTACTTGACCATGCAGATACCTTCGTCTTGTTTCCGAGCAGGTTAATGTAGCGGTAACGCTATATACCTGTAATCATGTGGTACCAGCTTCGAATCTCGCTCGGATACCGGTTGTCCTGGCAGTATTTCTGTGTTTTTCCTCAGTCTCTCCAGGCAAATGCTGCGACAGTACCTTGGTTAGGCCGCGATCGCTTCCTTGCCCATCTTTTCCAATTCGTTGTACACTAAACATCTTATCATGGACGCAGCATAATGTGAGCCTGACTGTATCCTTACGTAAACCACCAAATGTTACTACGTCTGTCCGTATTCCAATGCACGCTGTAGTTCTGGAATAATAATGAGTTTTTAAAAGTACACAGCAGCAGTGTGTACCGAGTGTCCATAAAGCCCGTAAGTTTTATGTTGAAATTAAAGCAATTTAGGAAAATAATGCAGTAATATAAACAGAGGTTCAAAAAGGTAAAGTTGCCCCTGTCCACGCCATGAAGGCGAAGAGGGGGAGTAAGAGGTATATCTCTCCGTTCTTTCTTAACCTCGGCGCTGGATGGAAGTGAGTGCTCAACGCCACGCCCGGCCGCTTTACCCTCGGGAAAGAACCCTGGTACCCACTGAGTAAGGGTCTGGATGTTTTGGAGAAGAGAAAACTGTCTTACCCCTGCTGGGATTCGAACCCAGTACCGTACATTTTGTAGCCTACTTACTATAGAGACTACGCTATCCAGGTGTTATATTCTGTAATTTCTTTCCATGGATTCGAAGTTACACTTCTGTCACACTTTCTTGTACTTTGCTTAGTTATGTCCTGCAGAAATAAATTAAAATATTTCAATAAATAAGTAGGAACTTTATGGACACTCTGTACATATAAATCATTTATGGTTTTCTGGCAACCAGTGCGCATGTGCGACGTGTGATAATGGCCTAAATGGGCCATAGTTGCAGCTGAACAGAACATATTGCTACCAGTGCCGCTGCGACAGGGCTTCGGTCTAGATCCCGTGGGTATGATGCCTTGGAAAGGAAGCTAAAACAGTACTTTAGGAAATTGGAAAATCTGGAGAGACATGGAAGAGAAATGAAACCGTATTAGCCGTAGGAAGAGTAGAGTTATATCCGGGAAATGTCAGCGTATAGACATGGCTTTCTACGCTTGCCTAGTGCACTTGATTTGTTCTTGGCTTGTCTTCCGAATCTGTAGTTCCGATCACTAACTTGATTGAGGAGAGTCGTTCTTGAGAAGTTTACAGTCCGTCAGCTGTTCAATGGATTTACCTGCTTGCATCGAATGAGACGATTGGTTAACGTATTTACAGTTTCTTTATTTTACGTATATGTGGTTTAGTTAAGGGCGTTGTCAGTAGCTGAAGACTGCGTAGTGTCCAGTGATGGGTTGACCAGTGAGCAATAGATTGAGAAGATCGTGGATGGAAGCGATCGTGGCCTGTTTTGAGACACCACGTAACGTTTGCGTGATTTGGATCCCTTTCCTTGCGCGTTCTTAATTTTCGCCGTCTTTCCGGCATGTTCTACTCATGGCTCCGCCTGCAGAACAGCACACCTGCTGGTTCCCTAGGCCAATTGCTTGACTCCTTACATGTAGCTTGTCTTGGTCTACCACGAGGGTTGGAGGCAGCGGGCTGTTCCGAGACGACGCTAACTCTATGCCAATTAACAAGCGTGATGTCCCTCCTACTTATCCTGCGTTTGTCTGGAGGGACTAAAGAATGCCAAGGCCTGTCCTCGAACCGAGCATTACGGAATACAGGTCAGAAGCGTGACGACGACCTGAGCCAACTTGCCCTGTCCGTCTTCACATCTCGCTGACACTGGCCTCCACCCCGAGCAAGCTTAATTCAGTCCAAATTCTCGAACCCTATTCCCCTAAGATCCATCATCGTATTATTCTACCATCTACGCTTAGGTCTACCGAGTAGTGTTTACCCTGTAGTAAATAAAGTGTCTCCTTATAATATGATATGAAGGCACAGAGGGGGAGTCTGAACCTGGGTGCTAGATGGGGGTGGGCGGTGAACGCCACGTCCCTGCCGCTTGACCTCCCGGGAAGAGCCCCGGTACCCATTGTGCAGGAGGCTGGATGGGCCCCATAGCCGGTCTGGAGGGATGTGGAGAAGAGAAAATGTCTTGACCCCACAGGGATTCGAACCCCTAACCGTCCACCCGTAGCAAGACGCTATACAGTCTACGCTATCCCTGCCCCTACCCTATCTTTGGCTTTTATAGTGTGGTGATTCAAGCACTACTACTCGTTCTTCGTCCGGGGTATGGTTGCTTCCTTAGTATCACAGAATATATAGTAGCTAAACGTTTGAAGAAGGAATGACACTCAAATTAAGAAATTAAAACGTAAGGCTTATAATGCCGTAGGGTGTTAGGTGTTAGGTCAGCCGTAGGAAAAGACAAGACTTACTTGTTTGTACAAGTGTACTGTACGTAGGTAAGCATAAGTAAAATGTTACTCATAGTATTACTGTGGACGTAATTGGAACCCGCGACCCAAGAATTTATCTTACTAGGGCGCTGGGGTCGCCCCTAGATTCGTGTATTCCCGAGGTAACATGCATTGTCACTCGCTGGTCAATACGCGTCGGTATGCAACCCGACACAACACACACACACACACACACACACACACACTTGTTACGTATGTCAGTGGGCTGCATAACACAGACCGGACTGCTTTGTGCAGTAAGGGCCTCTGTCCTCTTCGCCTGACACGTAATAGTGAGGCGTTCTGTACCGGACTACCGTCTCATCTTATTTCTGGCTTTTGTGCTTTTTACATCATACTGTATAGCGCCAAGTGGTAGTAGGGTGATTAGTGAATAATGCATTGGAAAGTATATGGGAGGAATTTGGCGTCTTCTAACTCTAGGTAGTATTCAAGAATTAATTATATTGACTACAAAATCTTGTCTGTATAGCCAGTTTTCGGACCGAGATTTGAACCCGGGATCTTTTATAATCGAAGCAGGGGTGTTGCCCATTCAGGTGGGGTGTTTCTTGCTAATGTATTTGTTAAGGTTTCAGGAGGTTTTTCTTGGTCACCCCTCTATAGTGCCACGATGAGGCTGGCTGATATTGTACACAAACTTTCCAGGCAGTAGGACAATAATCCTCGCACTAGGTCTAGGTGAGTGGTCAGTTTGGCGCTCCGGCCGCTTTATTCCCAGTACACATTAGTAAATGACTGGATCAGGACAGCGCATTATGTCGCACATTGTGTGAGCTGGTGTGTGCGATTTGCATACAAGCCGTCGGATTGCCTACAGCAGCAAATCGTACAAAATAGAATTGCTGAGGATTAAATCGTATTCATAGTGCAGTCATGACGAAGCAAGCTGATGGAGGGAACTGTGCCGACAAACAGCTCTGGTAAGATCCGTGAATTATTGCATATTGCGAACCAAACGATGGGAATTACGTGTTAGAATACGGTATGTGATTCGAATTATGTAGTTAACGTTAAACCGATATCTGAGTGGTTGATAAGATGCAAATAATAAAAGCGAGTTACGTCGTAATTGGTAAAAATAGTTGAAAATAAGTGGCTGAAGAAGACGTTTCGGTCTTTTTTTGGGGGTAAAAAATATAGATATAAACAGTCATCAGAGATATGGCTTGTTATGAACGACATGCAGTTGAATACTATGGAGCTGTGAACGATATGCAACTGATACTGTTGAGTTGTGAACGATATGCAACTACTACAGTGGAGCTGTGAACGATATGCAACTAATACTGTGGAGCTGTGAACGATATGCAGCTGAATACTGTGGAGCTGTGAATGATACGTAACTGAATACTATGGATCTGTGAACGATATGCAACTAATACTGTGGAGCTGTGAACGATGTGCAGCTGAATACTGTGGAGCTGTGAATGATACGTAACTGAATTCTGTGGAGATGTGAACGATATGCATCTGAATACTGTGGAGCTGTGAACGATATGCATCTGAATACTGTGGAGTTGTGAATGATACGTAACTGAATACTATGGAGCTGTGAACGATATGCATCTGAATACTGTGGAGTTGTGAATGATACGTAACTGAATACTGTGGAGCTGTGAACGATATGCATCTGAATACTGTGGAGCTGTGAACGATATGCATCTGAATACTGTGGAGCTGTGAATGATACGTAACTGAATACTGTGGAGCTGTGAACGATATGCAGCTGAATACTGTGGAGCTGTGAATGATACGTAACTGAATACTGTGAGCTGTGAACGATATGCATCTGAATACCGTGGAGCTGTGAATGATACATAACTGAATACTGTGGAGCTGTGAATGATACGTAACTGAATACTGTGGAGCTGCGAATGATACATAACTGAATACTGTGGAGCTGTGAACGATATGCAACTAATACTGTGGAGCTGTGAACGATATGCATCTGAATACTGTGGAGCTGTGAATGATACGTAACTGAGTACTGTGGAGCTGTGAACGATATGCATCTGAATACTGTGAGCTGTAAACAAGATGAAACTGTGGACCTCGACTCTGCCTTCACTGTCTGTCACACCACAATGAATCCGTGAGTATTCGTTTTTCGTTTTGTCGTTGAACGCCATGTGCTTTATTGAGTTGAACAGAATCGTTTAATAAAGCAAGAAAGAAACAAAGAGGGAAAGAAACCTACTTCCCTCGTTCGGTACGATACTGAAACAGACCGCATCCCGTCAGACTTATAGAGTAAGTTTTATTTTAATATTATCTTCTCAATTACATTGTGTGAAAATCCAAACTGTATTGTGGGACTCCACATTACACTTCCTGCTGCACTGTCAGTATTAGAATCAGAGGCGCTACTGTTGGTTTCCATTTAAGCGGATAGTAATATTCCCCAGGGGACTGCTGCAGACCGCAGGTACCAGTATTTACTGCCACACCACGGCGGATGTAATGGAGTTTCTGTGCTAGGATAACATTAAGATGGATCAGATGATGTCACTGACTCAGGATCGTGTGTAATGGTAGGATTTGTTGCTACTAGTGTTGAACGTACGGGTTTTGCTACCATAGAGTTGGTTAAACTCCACCGGCAGTATTAATTCGAATGCGTCAACTAGCTAAGCGTTCACTGCTCTAGAAATTGCATGTTAACATCCAGTGTGGCAGAATACGAGGTTTCGTGTTCGAAGGAATATGTTCCTGTATCGTAAAGTAAAAGGTAAAGTTCACCCTAGAACAGGCCATGAAGGCCCAGAGGGGTAGTAGAGGTAATAGCTCTACTCTTTCCTTAACCTCGGCGCTAGATGGGGGTGGGTGGTCAACGCCACGCCCCGGCCGCTTTACCCCCGGGAATGACCCGGTACCCATTGTACAGGAGGCTGGGTAGGCCCCAGGGCCGGTCTGGAAGGATGCTGAAAATCTCGCCCCCACCGGGATGCGATCCCCGAACCGTCCAGCTCGTAGCGAGTCGCTATACCGACTGAGCTATCCGTGCATCGTAACCAGAGAAACTGGCCCGTCTCTCTGCAGTCACATCCAGCCGCAGAAGTCTGTTATGACATGCGTATTGACTAATTTCGTAAAAGACAGTATGAATGTATTGCCATTTATGATCACCCCTCCGTTTCATCAACATGGCGGAGCTTTCACTGGCTCCATTCACTGAAGAGTCTTTCATATCTGCACATAGATACGAATATTTGGTGAAGTGACAACATAGTGAACGGAAATTTGACATGTTATAAACATTAATGGGGAAGGTCGAAATATTCGGAACCATGAAGTGCACCATACGGCCTGAGAGTGCTTTTAAAACCCAGTTAATGTTTCAGACTCCACGGATATTATACTGAAGCAAGTGTGAGTATGAAATTTGGTGTGTAGCTGGAAGGTATGGGGGTGTTTGCTAACAGGGCGCTGAGGACGGTAATTCGAAGTGACAGGAAGCTGGGGGAAACTGCATGAGGAATCACATAATTTGTACTTCTCTGTAGATATTAACAAGGCTTTGGCACGCATCGGGATGTAAAAGACATAACAAGCATAGTATTACAGTTTTAGTCGGAGAACATGTTTGTACTCCTGATGGAGTATTGGATGAGACGGATGGGGCATGTGGCACGTATGGGAGGTTCAGAAGTTCATACAGGAACCTGAACCTGAAGGAAAGAGACAACTTGGAAGACAGAGGCGTAGATGGGAGGATAATATTAAATTCGACTTTAAAGAGGATAGGTTGACATGGACAGGATTCATCTGGTTCATTTAGGGAAAATAGCGGGCTTTTGTGAACACGGTAATGAACCTAAGGTTTTCATAAAATGGAGGGAATTTCGTGACTAGCCGAGGAATTACTCACCTCTCAAGAAGGTCACTGCTTTAAGGAGTTAGTTATTTTGTTGGTTGGTTAGTCGGAAAACATGAAGGGAAAGGATTACTTAGGAGACCTATATGGGAGTGTAATATTAAATGTGACCTTAAAGAAACAGATATGAGGGCAGAATCCAGTGGCTGTGTGTCAGTGGCGCCACCACGGACCCCGCGGTATTTATCCTGCACACCGTAAAATTAGAGTAGCCCAGTCATACATGTTCAGAACAGCTGATATACTGTAATTCTTCTGTTTCCTGTCCTACAACGCGGACCTGATAGAGGGCATGTGAAAATATTATAACGATTAATTTCTACTCTCCGTTTCTACCTCGCAGGAAACACCGCGTCTCAGTTACAAAGACCAACCGGTTTCTGACCGCGGGGTGTATTTATGTGTTTTGTATGGATCTCGGAACAAATAGCGATATTTCCGTATTAACTGACTGATTTTTATAATCGAAACGGAATGTGTTTACTGCGCGGTACGAACTGAATGTTTAAATGTAATTCAGGTTAACTTTTGTTTCTTAAAGCCCGTGTCATGGTTCAGGCCGTTAGTCACCGACCTCTCACCGCGGAGGTCAAGGTTCGATCCCAGGTCAGTCCATGTGAGATTTTTGGAGGACAAGTTAGCACTGGGACAGGCTTTTCTCCGTATTATTTCGTTTTCTCTTGTCAGTATCTTTTCACCAGTGTCCCATACTCTTCCCATCTACTCGTTGCTTTTACCAGAAGGACAAACGGGCAAAGCCTTGGAACCTTTCAAAAGCAATGCTTTTTCGGAAATCGGGGAGCATTTGATAGAAAAGTACTTTCATTTTTTCGTCTTTAAGGATTAATTATTTCTCTTTATTGTGAGAATCATACGAAACACGCACTGTGTGGGCCGAATGTAGGGAATTTTAATGTTAACGTGGTGGTACATATAGTGACCACTGTGCTTTGAAGGGTTAAGGCAATGTGCGAGTTTGGGGTAGAGTTTCTGGAGTTTCGCTATTCATGTTTTAAATTACGCGCTAACCTTTTTTTGTCGGCTGTGTATTATATTGAGCTGTGTAATTGCATGCATGCAACTTTAACTCATTCCCACTCCAGTAAACGGTAAAGGTAGAGTTCACCCTAGAACAGGCCATGAAGGCCCAGAGGGGGAGTAGAGGTATAGCTCTACTCTTTCTTTAACCTCGGCGCTAGATGGGGGTGGGTGGTCAACGCCACGCCCCGGCCGCTTTACCCCGGGAATGACCCGGTACCCATTGTACAGGAGGCTTGGTGGGCCTCAGGGCCGGTCTGGACAGGTGTCCCACTCCGGTAATATCGCTTAATGAGGAATACTGTTAAGTGAAGCGGCCATATCCAGGGCGGGGAACGGGTACTTGTATATCATGCACAGGCTGCTAGTTGCTTCTGTGGCAACAGACTGTTTAAATAATGAAACTTGCTAACGCGATGAAGAAGAGCTCTTGTTGATAAGCTGACAGTTGGTGAGCTAGTCAACAAATTCTCCGTCTTCTGTGTCACCCGAATGTTCGTTACAGTGTTCACAGGAGCACGGTATTGGACCCTAAGCTGAGCGGGCTGAATCAATTCTACAGCAGTACAGCACTTTACTGGCATTTATTTGAGTGAATTTAATATTATTCATATTCCGTGAATTAAAGATATTGTCATATAATTCCAACAAAATGCACTTAAGAGTTGGCAAATACTTAAATTGTATTATCACAAAGTATACTCTGCTAAATGTTTCGGGTCTAGAGAGCCATCTTCAGGGAGAGCAGGGAGATTTATACAAAATAATTTTGTTTCTCCATACGTAAAACATTGTTTTTGAACTATATGTTTTACATATGGACAACCAGAATTTTTTTTGTATGTAATCTCCCTGAGGATGACTCTTTCTAGCCGAAACATGTACGAGCGTATATTGTGTGATAATATAGTTTAAAGATTGACCAACTGTTAAGTGCATTTTGTTGGAATTGTATGAGAGAATTCATTTTAATATTATCTTGCCGTATAATTTTAGGGCTCCAAAATGACTTCCTTTACTGTATGGAAGTTTATCTTAGTGTTCCATATATTTAGGTTATTTTACAACACATTATCAACTAACGACTTTATTTAGTGTTCACTGATGTGTGGTAGGATGATTTGGACGGTATTTGTCGTGGCCTATTTAATGCGCTCTTTCAGCATTTGTCTGAGGAGGAAAACCACAGGAGGCCTTGTTCGGTCCGGTTACCCCTCGAGAGCCATTTATAAGACGCAGACTGTGCTGACCTCTCGACTTGACTGTGATTTTTTATTTATTCTGTCTTGAAGAGAGAGCTGCATCCGTTCCTATCCGCTGCACAAAAGCTTGGCCACGCTTTAAAGGGAGCGACCGATATCGTACTGAAGCCCTTTGAAGACTGAAACGAATCTACATTATACTGCCCATATAAAGATTCAGTTCATGCCTCACAGAGAACACAGTGTGCTTCAATTAGAAAGACCAGTCGATGAATGCTGCGTAGGAAAATAATCACTGTTTATCTGAGAGTCATACGAGACAAAAACACTGGGTGGACAAAATGCAGAGATTTTTATTGTTAATCATGGCGGTATATATAATAACCACTCGGCTTTGAGTGGTTGAAAGGAAGAATAGAAGGGCGTGGGTATTCCCAGGCCAGGTGGAAGCACAGCATTTCGTTTTCTATTTTGCATGTCACAGTGGCGACATTTTTAATTTACTGTGTTGTTCAAAGCTAACTGTGGTACAGGATCTATACTGCTGGGGGCGAAACGTCGTGTTGCTTTGTATGAGTATGTAGTTACATATTGGTTATATCAAAAGACACCAGATTAAATGTTAGATACTGATGAAAATCCAATATGTTTCATGTGATGTGCCAGATTTTGTGGTATGGACCAATAAATGGCCAATAAATTTTTTGTTTTTGGGATTGTGTTGCACTGATGAGAGTCAAAGTTTAATTATCGCTATAACTTCAGATTTAGGTACAAAATTAAATTCGAATCCTTACTGAATTTCACATGTGTAGCTTAAATGTTTCACTAGTTACACAAGTTATTATAAGTGCTGGATTGTCGCTGGCACCATATTCTTATTGTGCTTTGTACAATAGGCTGCTAACCCGCTAGAAGGAACACTCTGTATGACCTTACAACAGGCTACATACCCACTAGAAGGAACACTCTGTGTAACGGTACAACAGGCTACATATCCACTAGAAGGAACACCCTGTATGACGTTACAACAGGATGTCAATTGGAACACTGAGGTCATACGTTTCCTTCGAAGTCACGGCTTGAACCAGCGTTGCTTTCAAAATGGCAAGAGTTCATGTACCAAATGGACGACGGAGCACTTTGTCTTAATTGGACCTGAATCTCTCATGGCTTAACGTCTGTGCAGCAGAGCGAAGGGGGAAAAATACAAATGTTTCACATATCTTGCATGCTGACGTAATATTTTATGCTTGTGATGTCCGCGAAGTTCCACTGGGCGAGGCCGGCGTGCACGTGGGTCCGTATGAGGGACTCCTAGACCATCGTTCGCCTGGCCTGGAACGGAGTGTAATTGGACAGTGCCAGTTAGGATGATGGCAATGACGTCATCACTTAGGTCGCTCCTCCCATGTAGGCCTGTAAACATACGAATGTAGGTTCTTCAGTCTCCATTGCGGATACCAGTCAGTTAATGCTGTTTAGGGAAATAATCGCTGTTTATTGTGAGAATAACGCGAAACACGTAAGTAAGCTGTGTGGGAAAAACGGATATTTTCTGAATGGTTGTTGTTACGTAATTCTCTGTGCTGCTTCCTCTCTCTTGCGTCGTCTTTCTCTTCAGCCGCTTGTTTCTAAACTCAGTATTAGCAGACGCCTTCATAAGCTGATAGTTGCTAAGCTTCCTCACCTTTTATTGAACACGAAGTTTCATTACTGTGACCACAGAAGCTCACCTCTGGACCGTATACCGAGCTAGACTGATCCAGTTCACCTTCTCACGCCGTAGTTCTTGAAGAGCCGTTGTCACCAGAGTCCATCCCCATGTAAACCAAGTAATAGACTCGTGTTTTATACACTTTAATATTGGCGCTTTAAAGCCGTGTGCTATTTTTATTGTAATCATTACTTCGCCAGTCAGTATAGCTGTCAGCTACAGGCCGGATTTGCGGCATTAAGAGGAAATTGAGTTTCCTGTTTGCCACGACTGTGCTCACGCGGGGTCTCAGGCCCACCCAGCCTGCCATCCATTCGGTAGTGAGATATGAATAGGTCGGAGCTTGAAGCTAACCATTTACCTTTAGTGTCGAGGTTAAGGATGCGTGGGGCTGTTCTTCCACTGAGCCATTGGCCATTACGGCGTGGCGCTGTAAGTACAGAGGTAATGTTCTGCTGTACTGTTTAGCTAAGCAGTGTCGTTTCGTACTGATGGGCACGCACCGCGGACTGTTTGCTGAAGTGCAGAGCTCGACTCGTGTTGTGGACGGTTGTCGTGGTTCTCACCGGAGCAGAATACAGACTTACGGTGACTGAGGGGAATGTATCGACCTGAGAGGGAAGAGTTACAAGAGGATGGAGAAAACTGCGTGGTGGGGAGCTTTATGGTCTGGCTTTTGACCAGATGTTGGTACGGTGTTCAAATCGAGCGGGATAAGACGGACGGGCAGACGTCGGAGATAACGAGAAGTGCTCAGACCCTGTACAGTCATAGTTAAAGAGTAGCTGATGGAAAGGAGTGGCGCGAGTATCGTAGGACTAGATCCTGCGAGTGACGTAGGACTAGATCCTGGGATAATATTAAAACTTGACTTGAAAGTGCAAATGTTGAAAGTGTAACGTGGGTTTGAGTAGCTGAAGATATGGTCTAACAGCTAACCTTATGATCCTGTGGGATAGCGTAGTCGGTTATAGCAACAGACTACGGGCTGTACGGTCCGGGGATCCAATCCCGGTGGCAGGGGAGATTTTCTGCATCCGTCCAAACCGGTCCTGGGGCCCACCCAGCCTCCTGTACAATGGGTACCGTGTCATTCCCGGGGGTTAAAGCGGCCAGGGCGTGGCGTTGACCACCCACCCCCATCTAGCGCCGTGGTAAAGAAAGAGTAGAGCTATACCTCTACTCCCTCTCTGGACCTTCATGGCAGGTTATAGGGTGAACTTTAACGGTACTGCCCCCCCCCTCCCCCCAGGATTTCATGGTCTGTTCTACGGTGGACGTTACGTCGTGGTCCTATGTGTCATGACACCATGCAGATGCCAACGTTTCGGAGGAACCTACTGTCAGTATCTTCAGGTTGTACATAGCAGCCAGACCAGTATATGAATTACGCAGCGTTATTTCGACATTGCAGCTCAAAACTGAGCGACAGATATGCCACAGAACTAGTGTGTGGTTCAGGGTGGTTCAACTGCAAGGGTCACAGCCGCATGTGACCCGCCAACGCGCATACAAAATATCACTCACATGATGGACATTTACGGGGGTAATGATGTGCACCGCAGATGCAAACCTGTTCTGTGCTTGGTGGTGCTTATGTACCGTGTGATAAAAGCAGTGAAATAGCAGTACACACCGAACACGAACGAGTTTGTGAAATTGATACGGATCGCCTCGTCCACCGACGCTCCATCAGTATGTAAGAATGCAGTTGGTCTTAGTTCAGAGGTCATTCAGTGTCTCAGTTTTACCTTTGACGTATTATTTATTTATTCCTTCTAATTAGTTGCCAGATTTATTTGACGCACTTCTTACCGAGGTTTGGAGGAAGTAAGTGTTTAGATTTGCCACGCGTCTTATTCGAAAGAAACACAGCATTAAATAGAATTCCGTATTACACAGTGTACTCTCGAATATCTGGCGTAATGGTGGGGAGGGGGTGAACGGATAATTGAGAGACACGGATAATCCAAAACATATACTTTATTGAGCCACGAACAAAAACTAAGACTAATTTATTATATACATAATACATATGAGTACATAGCCTGCGCTTATTTACGTAAGTAGTCCTCGATTTCTGTTTGTACTGAGGATTTTGTTCGAGCACTCGGCGCTAAGTCACGTTACTTCCCACCGTCGTCATTAGTCATTAGCAACTTACGATCGTGCGCGGATAATACGCAAACCGGATAACACGCGCACGGATAATAGAGAGTACACAGTACAAGAAAGCTGTTGTGTTAAAGCCAGTCGTCATGATGGAATAGTCCTTACCCACTGACACCCTCACACGGTCTGACGCGGTCTTGCAAGACAGAATCGTAATTTGTGGCTCGCACGCTGTAGATGCCGTATGGCCCACAGTGCTGAACTTGATAGACGTATTTGTAAGTCCGAATTCGGCCGTGCCATGGCTCAGGCGGTTAGTCGCCGGCCTCTCACCACGGAGGCCCGGGTTTGATCCCAGGTCAAGTCCATGTGAGATTTGTGGTGGACAAAGTGGCACTAGGACAGGTTTTTCTCCGAGTTGTCGGTTTTCCCCTGTCGATTTCATTCCACTGGTGCTCCATTAATTGTAAAACTTGGTAAAAAAAACTGCTCATCCATCTATCATCATCATTGGGGTTGCACAAAAAGCCTTAAGGCTGTGGTGCGGGGGCCCTTTATCACAAACGAAAAAAAAAAGTCAGAATTCACATTCAGCTTCCGTGTAGAGCATGGGTCTCGTATATAGCCTACTATAAAAATTACACAATAATTTAGGCAGTTAGGTGTACCACTTGTTATTTTTCCACTTCCGGCCCGCAAAGCAGCTCCCAATAAGAGTGTGGCCCTTTGCAAAAAGAAGGTTGGACGCACATGGTGTCGAGAATATTTCATTATAATGGTAATGTTCAGTTACGTCATAAAGATGGCGGAAAAATCAACAGAGGAAAAAGCAGCGTGCTGATCCCTGTGACTGTTGATCAGAATTGGCAAAGGAGAGAGCGAATAGTGTTTGATGGGAAAGGTATGGAGGAGAAGATAAAGAAGTGGGAGTAGGAAAAGAAAGACGAAGACAAATGGGAAGAGAGAATTACGGCAATAAGGCAAGTGAAAGGTGACAGCCTCCATTACAGAACCAAGCTTCATTCTGTCTTCGTTTTATTTAAGAGGCTCTTTGAGTGTTCTGAAATCGACAGCCCTTTTCTGTGTTGTGAACAAGAAAACGGGCAGCTGAGATCCCTCTTTCTGCACAGCAAACACGCTGAGGGCTTTAGGTTCATGCTGCTAGGAACAGTCAGTGCGTTGGTCCTACGTTAGTGGTTATCGTATTGACACTGGCTGGCTTTTTTTTTGTTTGGCTCGACAGCCCTATATGGGCCTGGGCCTCCTCGTTTCGTCGAGGTTTCATGGTCACACACATTTGTGACACACCACAGTCGGTAGGACTCCTCTGGACGAGGGACCAGCTCGTCGCAGAGACCTCTACCTGACATCACACAACACTCACAAGAGACAGACATCCATGCCCCCGGTGGGATTCGAACCCACGATCCTAGTAAGCGAGCGGCCGAAGACCCACGCCTTAGACCGCACGGCCACTGGGATCGGCTACTGGCTGGCTTTGGACAACCATAAATACTTTGTTATAAGCAGACGCGTGCGTTTGAATCAGAAGCCGCATCAGTTGTACTGTAATTATAAAACATATTACAGTGAGGCTGGCCAGTATTGTATTATTCATGTTACTTTCTTGGACTCTTTCGCAGTCAATATGATGGACTCCTTTGGAAGAAAATTCTCAGAAATATATTCCGGCCTACACAGGCCAAAGGGATGTGAAGAATTATATACAATGAGATCTACAAATTATATGATGATGTGGCGCCTTCAACATTGTTACGCCTGAAGCGACTACAGTGGGCTGGCCATTCAGTAAGGATATATGAGTCTCGTATCTCCAAAATGTAATGGAACGACGTTTCGGAGGAAGAGGGCCAGTGGAAAAGCCTAGAGGTAGATGGGAGGATGCTGTTTGGAGGGTTGCCGTACATTTGCTCCAGATACGAATGTGGAAGGCGGCAGCAAGGAACAGAGCAGGTTGGAGGAAGGAGATCGGGGAGGCCACGGCTCGAAGCGTCGTAGAAGAATAAGAACATTACTTTCTGCTCCTTTTGAAACCTGAAGTCCATCGAAACAGGGTGTAAAAATTGAGTTTTTTTTTTTTCATCACAGAAAACACTGCGTGTCTAAGACAAATATCAACAACTTAATGTTGTTTAGGGAAATAATCGATGTTGACTGTTCGATTAACGCCAAACACATAAATTACACTGTGTAGGTCGAATGCAGAGCTCTGTAGTGTTAAAGCCGGTGTTGCCTGTAGTTCCTGCTGTGCTTTACAAGTTCATGTCGGCTCTCATGCACCTCAGTTATGCTGTTCCCAGTAACCGCAGCCGATCTGTTGTTTGATGATCATATGTCGGAGACACAAAGCTAATCTTCACATTGTGGACACCGTGCATCTTCGTCATATTAAATCAAGTTACAGACCAACTGATGCACTTTTTAAAGCACTTTTTAAGTAGCTTTATTAAAAATGTTAAAATAGTACCCCTATTTTACTATTTTAACATTTTTAATAAAGCTACTTAAAAAGTGCTTTAAAAAGTGCATCAGTTGGTCTGTAACTTGATTTAACAAAGCTAATCGTCGCGCACGTGGGCGAGTAGACATGCATTTGTCTTTGTATTTCGTAAAACAATCACCATATCGAAAATGTTTCTCAATAAATGTTACGAATCTTGAAGGACTCTGTATTTTGTATAAAAAACTACGTAGGCTGCGTTCATACGACGGTTTGTTTTTGAGAAACTTGATGTTGTATTGGGCTGCAATCAGTTGTGTGCCCCCCCCCCCTCCAGTATCGAAATTTACTTAATAGTTTCTGAGGTGAAACCTTCTGATGGACATTCAGATACGTTGTCACTCTCACTCCTTTATATGTTGTTCATATCAGTTTTTCTAAATTCATTCGCCTTCTGTGTACTGCAGCAGGAACAGTCCTGCGCACGACTGATCGCTGCCGTCTGTAGAAACAACCTGATCTGTCAAGTCTACAAAATATATCGATAGTTACTGGCAACACATTCACCAAATAAGCAATGGTAATTTTGCCGTGACTATCACCAGAGCCTCGTTCGTGAAAACTAGCTGTATTTATCAAAAATGGGGTTGTCGTCCCTTTTTTTTAATGGTGAAGTGCCCCGCAGCAGACGCTACGGACGCACCGCAGCCTTGAGGCTTATTGTGCAACCCTGTGATGAAGATGATTACGTTTTTCGTTTTTCCGTGTAATGGAGCACCGGTGGAATGAAATTGACATGGGAAAACCGAAGTACTCGAGGAAAAACCTGTCCGAACGCCACTTTGTCCACCAAAAATCCCACATGAACCGGCTTGGGATCGAACCCCAGGCCTCCGCGATGAGAGGCCGGCCACTAACCGGCTGAGCCGTGGCACTGGCGTCATTATCCCGTTCCACGGCAAGCACGGCATCTCACCTGACACAACATTAGCTTTTCTGGTATATACTTCGTTGGTATGGTGGCCGGGATAGTGTAGTCGGTACAGTGAATCGCTACAGGCCGAACGGTTCCGTGACCGAATCCCGGTGGGGGGCGAGACTTTTCGTGCCCGTCCAGACTGGCCCCGAGGCCCACCCAGCCCCCGTACAATGGGTACCCAGTCTTTCCCAGGGGTAAATTGGCCGGAGCATGGTTGTGACTACCCACCTCCTTCTAGTGCCGGGTTGCGAATGGCGAGGGGCTATAGCTCCACCTCCCGTCTGTGCCTGCATGGACATGTTATTGGGGGACCTTTACCTTTACTTAGTTAATTTTAGAGAAGAGTAACAGATGTGCGCAGTTAAAACTGTGCTCCGCGTTGCCTTGCCAACGTACCGACAGAATGAAAGGCAGCACGAAGAGATTAATGCAGAATGGACTTAAGGAGAGGCACTTTGTGTCGTATATAAGAGGCTAACCTGTGTTTTTATGTAGGGTCTTCCGTGTCTGTGAAGGCGGAGGATTACATCCAGTTACCTTTCATCCCTGTAATGGAGCCCTCTTTAAGAGAAATATCATCACTTCGTAAAAAAAAGAAAAGAAGTCTTTGCTAATTCTAGTTTCCTACCTTCAGACATCAAAGAGTTGCTGTTCCATAAACCATTTCATGAGGAAACTGCTTGAAAGAGAAGCTCATCAAGTTCTGCCATTTTTATATCATTCATTGCTTCATAAATCCTTAATTGGGTAAGCGCCCGGTATAGGGTGTTCCTTACCTACTTGCCGAAGCTTCGTAAAAGTGCCGAGAACGGACAGACAAATTGTTATACGGTCTCTGTAGAACGCATATGTCTGTCTGTCCATCTGCCTTTTTCAAGTCCGGAACCGTCAGATAGATCTGTATGAAATTTGATATGCATGTTACATTATTGGAGGCCAGTGCAAATTTATGATTCATAAAATTGTGCAGACGGTAGTAGCAATGTGACGGAAGCATGAACAACTGAGTAGGGGTGGCACTGGCGCTACTACCGAAATTCGGTGCCTATGCTAACTATAGGCAGCATATAAACTATAGGAATAACACGAATAATTGTAACGCAGTAGCCAAGGCCGTGCCATGGCTCAGGCGGTTAGTCGCCGGCCTCTCACCGCGGAGGCCCGGGTTCGATTCCGGGTCAGTCCATGTGGGATTTGTGGTGGACAAAGTGGCACCGGGACAGGTTTTTGTCCGAGTACGTCCATTTTCCCCTGTCAATTTCATTCCACCGTTGCTCCATTAATTGAAAAAATGAACAAAACTAATCATATTTTTCTTCATCTTTATCACAGGGTTGCACAATAAGCCTTAAGGCTGCGGTGCGTGCGTTGCATCTGCTGCGGGGCCTTCTCAACAAAAAATAACGCAGTAACCAAACAAACCATAGTAGCGAACGCTCAGTGATAAGCCTTTAATATTCCTTCCAACACAACTATTTGTCTTTATTTAAGAACAGCTACATGTTTCGGCCTTAACAGACGATTATCAGGCTATCAATACCACGTTTTAATACAATGTAAAAATGCAATACATATGGATTCACCATATATAGTTTTTACTGTGTGGGTCCCACAGGTTTACAATATTGATTATTCAGTAGCTGCAGTGTATAAGAACTTCCTTGTAGGTCTTGATAATATATGTATTAGTGGTGTTAAAATATTTAGAAAGTAGGATGAAATTATTATTAGGCGATATATAGTCGTATATGTATATATAAAATTGGAGTCCAGGTGTCGGTTACATGTTTTATATAGGTCTGGTAGTTATTTGTTGTATATGTCACGCCTAAAGTGTAGAGATTGGTAGTGTGGTGGTCTGTAATATGTAAGATATTTTTAATACATTAAATTGAAATTTAAACTACAATTAAGTTAAATTACGAGTGAATTATTTTCTTAAGAAGAATCGTGATAAAATATTCGTACGTACCTTACTTTGTGTTATATCTTATATCTGACGTATTGTTGAACTGCCCCGACTTTGTTGCGTGGTTTGTCTGTGGAATATTCGAGATTTGCGTTCTGGCAATGTATAAAATAAGAATATCAATAGAGCATTTTAATATTTTGTTTCTAGTATTTTAACAGGTTTTGCATATACGAGGTCTGTCCAAAAAGTATCCGACCTTGGGCCGGGAAAAAAAGGTTCTGTATCTGGGTGGTTACAATACCTAATCCCCTTCAAAGTAGGCCCCTTGTGACTCCACACACTTAGCCCAGCGGTCCTTCCATCGCTGGAAGCAATTCTGGAAGGCTTGTTTTGGAATGGTGTGCAGCTGCGCCGTCGCGTTCTGTATGATGTCCTCGCGGCTGTCAAAACGGGAGCCTTTTAGCGGTGTCTTCAATCTCGGGAACAGCCAGAAATCACAAGGAGCCATGTCAGGAGAGTAGGGAGCCTGGCGAACCTGCGGAATGCCGTGCTTAGCCAGGAAACCCTGGATCAGGTGTGATGAATGAGCTGGGGCATTGTCATGATGCAGCTGCCAGTTACGTGCGTCCCACAGCTCCGGTCTCTTGCGCCGAACTGCATCACGAAGATGACGGAGGACTTCTTGGTAGTACTCCTTATTAACAGTTTAGCCTAGTGGTGCGTACTCATGCACAACACCCGGTAATCGAAGAAAACAGTCAGTATCACCTTCACATTGCTCCGAACGTGTCGTGCTTTTTTGGGCCTCGGGGATGTTGGATGCTTCCATTGTGACGACTGGACCTTGGTTTCCGGGTCATATCCGTACACCCACGACTCGTCACCAGTGATCACAGTCTTCAGGAACTCAGGATCCCTGTTGGCGCACTCCAGCATGTCCTGCGCGACCTCAAGGCGGAGTTGTTGCTGCTCCGGCGAAAGCAGCTTGGGCACAAATTTTGCCGCCACTCTTCGCATGCCCACATCCTCAGTTAAAATCGTGTTTGCGGAACCTCTGCTGATCCCAACCTCATCAGCAATTTCCCGGACGGTCAAACGACGGTCCTCCATGATCAATGTCCGCACTTTGTCAATGACATCAGCATTTCGGCTCGTTGACGGTCTCCCGGAACGCTGGTCACTGTCCGCCGACATGCGGCCATCTTTAAAGCGGTTGAACCACTCTTTAATTTGAGTGACCCCCATTGCATCATCACCGAAAGCCTGCTGAATTTTGCGGATTGTTTCCGCTTGGGTATCCCCAAGTTTCTGACAAAACTTGATGCAGTATCGCTGCTCCAAACATTCTGTCATCTTGAGCGAAACAAGAATGCGACGAACACGTGTTACACCACTTCACTATCTGGCAGCGACAGACGCATCCGGCGGTGTTGCGAGGCAGCAAAAAATCACGCATACGCATGAAAGTCCCTTCTACCACTACGCTCAGTTTCCCCACCCTGTCGCCATTACTTACCGCGGGAAAAAATATAGTCGGATACTTTTTGGACAGCCCTCGTATATAGGTTTCATTTACTTACATTAATACACAATTCATATTTTAGTCTGATTTGGATGTTACGGAGGAAACGGTTTTTTTTTGTGGTGAAGGGCCCCGCAGCAGCAGCTACGGACGCACCGCAGCCTTGAGGCTTATTGTGCAACCCTGTGATGAAGATGATTAAGAAGATGATTAGTTTTTCTCATTTTTCCATTTTAATGGAGCACCGGTGGGATGAAATGAACAGCGGAAAACCGAAATACAAGTGCCCCTTTGTCCACCACAAATCCCACATGGACTTACCTGGGATCGAACGCGGGCCTCCGCGGTGAGTAGCCGGCGACTGACCGCCTGAGCCGGGTTTGGTCACTTTCATTGTTATGTACGACTAAGTGTTAAGAAGATAAATTTGTGTGAACATACTTTTGATGATCCCTGTGACCAGTATCTTTGAAGTCTCCTGCGTAAACATTTTCATTATTCTACATGAAACAGCTCATGTTTTATCGTAAGGTTTATCAGAAAAACTTCTTGGGAACATATTTTAGAGGCGTCCTTTGTTTGACATTGTAAGATCTGTGATTTGAGTACGTTTAAAGTCTGTACATCGAATTTCTAAATGATGGTTGCTACAGTCACTTCTGTAGATGGCAGCACTGCTTTGTTAGTTATCCTGCCTACACTAAAATGAATCCAATATGTTACGTAGGTTGCTACGGCGACAGGGGCTTGAGACTGCTTTAAACGCTGTATTATAAATTGAGATGTATTGCACGCTCACGGTAAATCTTAATTCGAACACGTTTGGTTGAGTGATCAAAACATTTAAGAAACAAAATTAACCACAAACGATACGAGTTGGTTTGGGGCCGAGATTAATTTGTTTTGCTGCGGCGAGTCGAAGGAAACTTCTGCTGTAGTCGGGGGAACAGATGGCGAATGAAACGCTCAGACGAGCCTCTCTGTGCTGCGTTTTACGAGGAGCATAAAATGAAACTGTGAACTTCACCCCTTTGAAACCAGTGGTAACTATGTATGCCACTTGCTGTAACACTACAGAAGCCTCTGCGTTCTGCCCATACGGGTTTATCATGTTTCATATGATTCTCGCGACAGTCAGTAATTATTTCCTTACACAGCATTAATCTGTTCGTGTTTGTAATGGAGACGCAGTGTGTTTACTGTGAGGACGAAACTGAATTGCTATTTGTTACTTAGATTAAGTTCAGGCTTCATGGGCCGCGTGTCATGGTTCAGGCGGTTAGTTGCCGGCCTTTAAACGTGGGGGCCCGGGTTCGATCCCAGGCCAGTCGATGTGAGAATTGTGGTGGACAATGTGGCACTGGGACAGGTTTTTCTCCGAGCACTTCATTTTTCCCCTGTCGGTATCATGTCAGCAATGTTCCGTACTCGTATGCATCTAATACTGCTGTTACCATCAGGACAGACGGAAGAGGCCTGGAAACCATAAAAAGACAGTTCTCTTTCTGAAGTCGGGGAGCATCGGATAGGTATGTACTTACACTTTTTTCATGCAGGGTTTTCTGCGAGTAATTCGGTTTTCGCCAGTCAGTAACATTCCACCAAGGCTCCGTACTCATTTTCGTCTTCGTGTTCTCTTATCAGAAGGACAAGCGGGCGATGCCTGGGAACCTGCAAATTAATTCTGCTTCGAAAATATGAAGCATTGGAATGAAAAGTACTTTAATCTTTTTAGGCTTCAAAGGGGATTTCTCCGTCCTACTGCAGATGCGTTTGTATCCAAATCCCATTTCGAACGTGATGCCTCACATGCAGCCCTTCAAAATTCTGCTCAAATATAGTAACTGCTTGTCCTTACTTCTTTGCTCCGTGTTGAAAATAGCCCGCTTTCGTCACGTTACCTTCTTTACCCCCAGTTGCTTACAGTTTTGTGTCAGTTTGATTGTAATAAATTTAGTGTCGCTCACTAACCCACCCCATTTTTTTCTACTGTTACCCTTCTTCATGCTTCAAAGGGAAGTTAGCTGTAACAGTGGGATGAAACCGATACCTTCGGCCTATTGTGCCAGCCCTGGCTGATAGATGAGTATGGACCAGTGGTGGAATGGTAGTTGAGTGGGGAAAACCGGAGTGCTTGGAGAGATGCGTCTCACTTTGTCCAGAATTCGTAAATGGACCATCATGGGACTGAACCCGGACCTCAGCAGTGATAGCCGCCGACTGAGTGCAGGTCTTGAAATGTCTACGAGCACATCTACTGACGAACAGCGTCGGTTACCCCTCGTTGTCCAATCTGGTCAGCCACTTTACGTTTATTGGTTGGCATCCCGTGATCCGCGATTTTAATTATGCTGGCTCACCGCCACTTCGTAATCACTCCGCCATTCGACGCTATGGAACTGACAATTCGTCATTTAAGTAAGGAAAACATAAGACCCCTCAGTAATAAATCAGGCTGGTCCCCAAGGTATATTGTTAATATTTCAGGCCATTGGCGTCTTGGTTTAACGTTCCCCGGCTCCTTTTCCACTGTAGTGTAGCAGGATTTATTTCATAAAGTCTCCAGCTTCAGGCGAAGGTAACGTTAGTGATAGGCTGACCTTAATTCCTTGACACAAAAACGGGACCGGGGCCCCCCCCCCCCGGTCCCGTTTTGGCTCAGGACAGGCAGAAGTGGCGGGCTGTTGTGAGCGTGGTGATGAAACTAAGGGTTGCATAAAATGCGGGGAACGCCTTGAATAGCTGTAGAGCTGTCAGCTTTCGAAGATGGGCTCTGTTCCATGGATTGATTGATTAGTTAGTTAGTTAATTTGTTGGTTAGTCAGTCAGTTGGTCAGTCAGTCAGTTGGTCTGTCAGTTAGTTAGTCAGTCGGTCGGTCTGTCAGTTAGTTAGTCAGTCAGTCGGTCGGTCTGTCAGTTAGTTAGTCAGTCGGTCTATCCCGTTTTTGGAAATGTTCATAAAGAGTAGGACATTTAAAAAAATGTTTTATTACATAAAAATATTGAACTTACAATAATTCTTCACAGAACCGCGCAAGTGTTGCCAACACGTATTTATCCTTTTCTCTCAATAATTCATTGACTTTAAAGTTACACTATTTATTCAACGGGCAATTGTCGATCTCGATCAACGCGCCTCTACCGATGGTTACACGAATGACTGGTGCCTACAATAGCAGCCATTGATGCAAACTTGATTATAGGTTATGATTGACCAATATTTAAGCTTATTTTAAAGTTTTTATAAAAAACGGGACAAAAATAGCATTTGTACTAAAACGACGGGACGGCCGGGACATAGCAAAAAACGGTACTGTCCCGTTCAAAACGGGACGTATGGCCAGCCTAGTTAGTGAGCCTAGTCTGATATCACAAGTCGGGGGATTGCGCGAAGTCGTGTGCGCGTATATCGGTGTGTTTCTTCAATCGGCGGTGGAGGTACGAGTATTTGTTTCCTTACGTAGTAGCTGCAATCACGTGACTAATGTAGGAGAACCGTAAAGTATGTGAGACGCGCGCTGAAGGTTGTTATGCAAAATGACAGGGACTTTGTGGATGTAATGCTGCCATACAAGTGTATCAGTTGTCGGTAGCACCGCCAGTGTGGCTGAAAGGTCTTTGCCAATGGGTTAAATCACCGGATCGTGAAGATCTGACCTCTGTCAATTACAGAAGTTAAGAGTGCGAGGATTTCTACCTCTGCGCCCTCATGAAACCTCCGTTTTAAGTCTGCTTCTTGTGTAGCCCGTGGTTACACTTTTAAATTTACTTTTGACTGTCCCCATGGTGCAAATGGCTTACTTTAGAAGCTGGTAGTCGCTCACCTGCTCAGGAAATTCCCCCTCTTGTGGAACACGAAGCGTCGGTATCATTTACACAATAGACATCTACTGTTCCCTCTCCTGAGCCAGCTGAATCCTGCCCACACGTCCACACTGTATTTCCTTAATGCCACGTCTATGTTGTACATCTCCCAAATGGTCTTTTACACCAGATTTTCGGCTAAAATTGTGTATGCGTTTGTTATCCTCATGCGTGTTACATGCACCACCTACTTTAAGAGTGTTACGGACTGTGAAAAATTGTGAAGCTTCCTGTTGGAGTGCTACGGTCGGCCGTAATTCCAGGCGCAGGGTGTCATAAAGCAAGTTTACAGTTGCGGGAACAGGAAAGAAGAGTACAGTCTTTTGTCCAGCAACAGTCACCGGTCTGAGCTGAATCCAGAAGCAACAAGATTTATACGACACGTTACAAGCCAAAAACTCAATTTCCTTCTTCACCTCGCACACAGAATACATTCCGAACTGCGAACTCGGGCTCAAGTTACGTTCGTTCTAATCTCATTTCCGCAATAATGCATGCGCTGTGCTTAATGAAGCTTGGAAGTCGTCTAAATAATACATAGCTTGTTGGGAAATGTACACATCGCGTAATAAATTCCGGGAGCAATCGCTCACTTTTGTTTTAATAGTCGCTGTACAATCTTAGCAATTACTGTAAGACCTAAGGCAAAGTGTATCGACCATAAAATTGTGTGTTTCATTTTGTTTCTGTAACTTTTGTTCAAAATATTTTCCGCTCCGCTAAATGTTTAGAGAGTTCGCTTGAGAGGCGGGAAGAAACGCTTGTGAGTCTCCGAGTAAAGTGTCTCTTACTCTTGTTAGATTTTAAACAAAACTGGAAAGTGCCGAGGAATTTTGGTAGAATAATCCATTATGAAATTTCTTGAAAGTACTTGACGCGATTTTAGAATTGTTAGATGTAAACAGACAGACAGACGTACGGCGAATCTGATAGGTACATCTTTTATACAATTTTACTTTGCAAACGCACAAAAAAATTCGATCTTTACCTTCAGCACGAGAGGCAGTTTAAGTATAACTTAACATTGTGGCGCGTTCGCGTAATGTTTATACCTCCTCGGCTTTCCTAACAGCCTGATACCATTTCACTCGAAGAGAGCACTTTTATAGCGATTTAATGTCGCCGGCAACAATAAACTGTACTTAGGCCTTCATGTAAAGTGACCGATATTGTTGTCCGATTTTAACCAAATTTGGATTTATCGTCAGATATTAATGAAAGTCGCAGGTATCAAATTTCACGGAAATCCGTCCAGCGGGAGCCGAGCTGATACGTGCGGATAGACAGACGGACGTACATGACGAAAGTAATAGGCGCTTTTGTTGACAATGCGAACGCGCCTAAAAACATACTACATTTTCGTTACAAAAAACAGTCGGCTAATGATGTGTGGGGAAATAATTGTTGTTTATTGTGATAATCATTCGAAACGTAAACACACTTTATGGCAAAGTACTGGACGTCAAATGGTGGTAGCTACATGTATTTACTTGGTACTTTTAGCGATGATGGCAGTGAGTCACACTGTAACAGAGTTTATACAGATTTAATGAGAATTTTCGAAAATATTTTCGAAGTTGAAAATATGGAAGACAGGAGCAGTGTGTAGTGCCATGTTGGATTTAAGCAGTGACAAGCCACAGAATGTAATTACAGCTTTGGCTTGTCCTGGCAGGTAATTTGAAGTACCGAAATGTGAGTTCGCGTCCCTCATTGGTCTTTAGGTTAATTTATTGTGGGTAGGCCTGCGTATCTGATCACACCGCATGTTTGGACTAATTAACAGCTCCATTAGGAATTGCAAACCTCTGTAGAGAATGTAGTTGTGGATGGGATTCGACCGTGTTGCCGGCATTTGTAAGGCACGGCGTTAGAATATCGGCCTGACAAAGTACCCTCCTAGCTGGGGTCGTTTGCTGGTTGTTGAATCACGAAATAGCGACAACCGTATCTTTTACCTTGTATACGTAGGCAATGTGTTTCGAAACGTCGGTAACTTTATATGATACTGCACAGCGTGACGTCAGAAGACCACAGTCTTTGTAGTCACCGGTGTGAGAACTTAAAAACTGCAGGATAGAGAAATTTGAACACTGAGGCGCTCCATACCTTGCACTCTTTGTCAGATATTGTTGGGGTGCACGTAGCACTGGAAAGAATAAATGCAAACAAAGTTTTGGTTAGAAGTTTCCATTATATAGATCGTCTCAGAATCCTGATCGTATGTGGCAGAATATATGATGTGAAAATGTAGACTGGATTGAATTTGTAGAGCCTGTTTTTTGTGGATATGGCGATGAACATTGTAGTGACTGTGCGTCAACATACAAATTTGGACACTGTAAATTTGTAAGCAGGGCATAGTAATGTACGATACGCACAAACTGCGGTCCCTTGTGAATCTTTGTGGGTGTTTCTGTAATGGAGACGTGTCTGTCGGTCCGTCCGTATTGGAACTAGCTGATTGTACAGAGGAACTATGTTGTTTGGGGGGGGGGGGGGCGCCCAATGCGGAATACCAAGCAGCCCTGAGAGTCAAATTGAAATAAAAGACGGCTGTGGTGTTAGTAGTGGAGAAAGAGGAGATGAAAATGTAAAAAGGTCTTTTAGAGGCGGGGAGGGACGAAAGAAGATGAAGCAAGTTGCGCAGAATAACCTGCCTTTCAGACAAGCGGATGTATAGCAATACATTATGCTGGCTGGTTTGAAAGAACGGATTATAAGAGATGGAAGTTGCTAAGTAGATTTCTGGGGAATACTTTGTGGATGCACTACTTAATAATGCTCCTTAAGAAATTCCATTTCCGTTTTGCTTCCTAACGTAAATCACAGTCCTTACCATAAATAACATTGTGTAAGTTATTGAGAGCTTCACACACACACACACACACACACACACGTGCATGCACTTTTGTTCCCGTTTCTGCAGCGTAATGTTATCCCGAGTTCTCGGTACCCCAGGGTAGTCGGTATAGCGACTCGCTACGAGCTGGACCGTCCGGGGATCGAATCCCGGTGGCAGGCGAGATTTTCAGCGCCCGTCCCCTGGGGCCCACCCAGCCTCTTATACAATGGATATCGGGTCATTCCCGGGGGTAAAGCGGCCGGGACGTGGCGTTGACCACCCACCCCATCTAGCGCCGATGTTAAAGAAAGAGTAGAGCTATACCTCTACTCCCTCTGTGGGCCTTCATGGCCTGTTCTAGGGTAAACTTTTACCTCTACCTTTACCTTTACCAGGGTGTTTGTTCAGTCTGACCGCTCTCACTGACGGAGACGTCAACCACCCGCTTCCTGTCCACTCATCGTCATAATCGTCCCACCAACTCTCTACCGCCTTTACGCACCGCCACTAGGTGAAACAGCCTGTGTTTTAAGTTTCCTTTGCCGTAACTTCAGTTACAGGGACGACAGCTAGCAGCACGACCGATCTCCTGATATCTGCTAAATTAAAAGAAAACTACGTTTGTGGTCATAGTTACTGTGGCAACAGCTGTTTCGCATTTCGTTAAATGTTTTATGCTGTAACCATGGATACCACGACGGCAGCTGGCGATATGACGGTGTATGATATCGTGCCATCTAGTGACTACCTAACCAACCAACCAACCCACCAACCAGCCAACTAACTAACTAATTACCTCCTTGGAGCAGAGCTCTTCCTGTGAGCTAACACGTCCTCAACCAGTCAAGAAATTCCCCGCGTTTTATGGAACCCGAAGTTTCACTACTGCATTCACACAAGACCGCTACCTGTCCGTATCCTGAGCCAGATTAATACAGTTCATGCACCCCGTCCCACTTCTTGAAGATCCATTTTAATATTATTCTCCCATCTATGCCTAGATATTCCAAGTTCTCTCTTTCTCTCAGTTTTCCCACCTCGCCTCTCTTCCCTCCCCCGTGCTACATGCCCCACCTACCTCATTCTTCTTGAATTGATCACCCAAATAATATTTGGTGAGGCGTACAGATGTATCGCGCACTCTACTGAATTAAAATTAAATTATGTGCATTTTCTTGGAAACTTGCCGACAGTGGCTTGAGACAGACGTTGGCTCTTTGGTATTGAGTGCGAAGTGCTGACAGCGACGCTCCTCAAACGGATCCAGTTGGCTGTGCTGTGTAGGCTTTGGACGCAAGAATAATTATCACGTGATGCGGGACGTTTATTGGAAGTAATGAACGCCATTTAATACTTGAAAATGCTCTGCAGTGCATAAGATTCATTATTACAGATGATCGGATTATAGACTATTTAAAGGCGCTGAATTAACTTAGAGGCTGTGTAGTTTTGAATGGAAAATTTATTTATTCTGTAGTCTGTCTTACGACAGGTCCGTAGCCTCTTCCAAAGCGAGTTCTCCACAGGGTGCGATCTAGTGCTTCCTATTTCAATTTCCAGTATCTTCTCTTTTCTTTAAGGTCATCCAGTAGCTGCTTACGCCTTCTTCCTCGTCTTCCCGTCATTCCTATCCTTCCTTCTAACTTTCCTTCAATACGTCTTTTATAAGGCACTTTCTACACATTATGTAACCAATTCAGTTAGCCTTTCTTCTTTTTATTGTATGTAGGATATTCCTCTCCTCCTTGACTCTGTGTAGTAGGCCTACTTCTTCATTTCTCACACGATCGGTCAAACTGATCTTCTCCATTCTTCTCCAGCACCACATGAATGGAACAGGAAGATATTAATGAATGATGACGTAAGGATATTTGGTAGATGTTATCGTCAGTATGAAGCACTGTGCAGTTGATAATTTTACGACCCGCCACTACCGTCATGCCCATTACTTAATTGTGCGTGTGAGGTGATCATACGCAGGATTGTGCAGCGGGAGCTGACACTTGAAACGCTCGGTTGCAGTATGAACACTTTCACTAATAACATTACATTTGAATGTTTACTGGCCTGTAACAAAGTGACCACCATGTTCACCGGGACTTAACATTTTGACGGCTCCCCGAATGAATGGGAAGGAGTCTGTGGGACTCCAGTGCGGTCATGTTGGACCACCTGTACCATGAACGCGACACGTCTAAGTGGATAAGAAACCACGGACCCGAACATGGTCAAAAAAGCTTCGAAATTTTCAGTAAAACTGAGAATATGGAGCGGACTGTGGCTGTTTGGTTGCGGGAGGTACCGACAGAGGAAGGCTAAGGTCTTCCGCCTGAGCGGTTCTCAGAAACTTCGTTACAGTCGACTGGTTTTGTAAGGATGGAGAAATCTTGCGTTATCTGCTGTTGAAAGCTGCGCGTTCAGTGCCCTGTGAACACTTACGGTCAGCCTCGACGCGATATTTTCGTTAAAATGTATTAAAGGGCATTTCTACAGTACTGAGGAAGACCACGGTCAGGGTATCTAGTAACTTACTGGAGATGCGGACTGTGTACTGGAAGATAGTTGTTGCAGACTAAAGACCCTGTAGATGGAACCAATATTTTCCTCCGAAACGTTGGTACAAGGAATCAGCACATGGGCACTGTATGCCCTGAAAGCTTCAGACCTTAGATGAACAGTGATTCTGAATGCAGTGCGGGTGTGTCGCCCCAAATTTGACTGTGGATTCTGTTGATGTTTGTTTTGGGTGAATACGTGTAATTCGAAGGTAAATTCGTGCAAGTTTAATGCAGGTATTTTGTTTGCGTCATTGCCATATGGTACAGGTACAGCCTCGGGTTCAAACTGGCTACACAGAGTTTCCCGTGTTGCTAGTGAGGTAGGTACGTGACATGCGTCGCAGTTTATAACCGTTTTGTTATTTGACGATTGTCATGAAATGACCACATGAATTTGTGGCCGGTAGGCCTGTATGTTGCGTGTTACGAAATTAATATGTTCTGCTGTATTACTCTTCCGTGCACACACACACGTTTGAGTGTAAAATTCATGAATAATGGACAGAGTTATAAATTATTTGTTCTCATATTCCGTTAAATATCGGCGATATCGGGAAACATTACAAACAAAATTGCAATTTGCCTTTATTACTAACCAGAAAATGTCTGCTTTGTCGAGTCTGACGTACCTCTTAACAGTGCTAGACGGTAATTTGTCTGAATCTCGTCCGGGACACAGGCTACTCTGATATGTTTCGTGGGTTTCCTCAGTCTGTGCTCCACTCAAACTGTCGGGAAGTCCAGCCATACTTACATATTTTGTGCGATTCTGACAATAAACAGCTATTATTAATGAAAACAGCATTAACCGACTGACCTTTATAAGGGAGATAAAGAATGTTTTCTGTGAGCTGCTAATTGCGTTTTTATACGTATTTGAGTCGAATACTTCGGATACCTGCACAGCTACTCTTAACAGAAGGACGAACGGGCGAAGCGTGGGTACCTTTTAACAAAAGTGATGCTGTTGCAGAAATCAGGGAGCATCTTTTCATTTCTTTTCAGGCTTCAAAGGGACAACGTGATGGACGCCATCCCGTCGTGCTTCCAAAGATTAACAAATACTAATTCAAATCACCGTCTAACACAACTATATATCTGTGTACTATAAACAAGCTACATGTTTCGGTCCTTCCTGACCGTCATCAGGCTTGTATATAAGAACTTGAAATACGAGTGAAAGTGTAAACTTACACATACGCGTTTTTACTTTTTTTTTTAGGATGACATATAAAATTAAAATATCCGTAAAAATTTGTATCTACAAACAGAGACATCGCCGTTTGACGCAGTGGAAATACAGCGACAGAGAGCATTATAAGTTCACACACGTTTGAACACTTCGAATTACAGAACTTTTTTACAAACTTCAAAGTTTTTGTAATTATTTGGACTTTGATGTGTTGGATAAAAAAATTGGCTTTAGCAATTGATACTTTAAAAAAAAATATATCGAGTAACAGTACACAAAAGCGCAACTTCTACGGACTAAGCTACTATGAACACATTTTAAATTAATAAAATTGTAATAAAAACATACGTGAGATCACAGAAGAGTGTGTAAGTTGACACATATACATATATTTTACATTTTTATATACTAAGCCTAATGATAGTCCGCAAGGACTGGAACATAGTTGTACTAACCTTGATTTCAGGCTTCCGCCGCGATGTTGATGAGATCTGCGCTCTTCTGGGATATTACGCGGCGTCGTGTGGTAATTGTTTACCGACGTTTCGGGACAACGTATCGGTCCCATCTTCACGGGTCAAGAGTCCGACTCTTGACCCGTGAAGATGGGACCCATACGTTGTCCCGAAACGTCGGTAAAAATTACCACACGACGCCGCGTAATATCCCAGAAGAGCGCAGATCTCATAGTTATATTATACGGTGATATAATTGGCCATGTAATCACAGGCACGACCAGAATAAGCCAACTGTGACTGTGACTGACTGTCAGCTTGGATTCAGCGGGTGCGGTTTTCACGTCTCACCCTGACCCGCGTTTTACACACACTGTCCAAGCAGCAGATCCGTCCGAAACTTTGTTACGTAGTTACCAGACTATACGGCGTCACATCCGAGCGGACCGTGTATAATACCGCGTGAGAACCTCAACTCGCATATAATGACTCAGGTCTTGTACCCTGAAACTAGAGGCAGAAAGTCTGTCCGAAACGTCATCAGGCCACGTGTATATAACTGCATGGCGTCACATCTTTAATATTGACCACAGTAAAAATTTAATTCTCTTTATCTCTGCTTAATTCGTTTCTGTTTAATTTGTGCACTTGGACCAGCGCCGGTAAATATCCTCGTCTCCCATGGCTGTTCACAGCGAGTCGCCTAGCTAGCACCAATGTATACAGCACACATTATTTTGTGCTACGATCGATTTCCTTTATAAATCGTACAATTAATTTGCGTCCCAGCGGAGGGCTGTCCATAGGCGGACATTCATTTTCAGCACGTAATTGTTTTCCAACTGCAGTTTTATAGTGGTGTATGGATAACATGAAATTGTACTTCTGGAATAAAAATGGTTCACGGCGCTTAACTGCTGGAGGGTTAGATAGATTCGAGGGCATACCGCTTGTTTGTAGGTAACATTTGGAACACAGAGGAATATTTCGGCTATTGCATAGCTTCGTAATTTGTACGTGTCACGTGGCGTTGAGATAGTGAAATGTAGAAAGGTGCAGTGGGCTGGCTGGATATATCATATCGGATGAAAGGCACAGAAGTTCGCAGAGAAGTTCAGTTTAGAAACATTTTTAAAACGGTCAGTTGAAAGACTAAGAACAGGATGGGCATAATATTAAAATAAATATCAGGGAAGCAGGTTATGAGGATGGGAGGTGGATGGAACTGGCACAGGGATGTCCAATAGCGGGTTTTGGTATTAGTGGTTTTGAACCTTCGGATTGTGCCACCTGGGAGTTAGATAATTAGTGAACTGACTAATTAGTACATGTTTCCGCCCAAAAGGGATATTATCAAGCTGTGTATAAAAATATACAAGAAAGTAAAGTAAGTTGTCATTACGCAGGTGTCTTTAGTATGGGCCGGGATAGCGCAGTCGGTATAGCGACTCGCTACTGGCTGGACGGTCCTGGGATCGAATCCCCATTGGGGCAAGATTTCTGTACCCGTTCAGACAGATCCTGGGGCCCACACAGCCTCCTGTACAATTGGTACCTGGTCGCTTTCCCGGGGTTAAAGCGGCCGGGGTGTGCTGTTGACCACCCACCCCATCTAGCGTCGAGGTTAAAGAAAGAATAGAGCTGTACCTCTCCTACCCCTCTGGGCCTTCATGGCAGGTTATAGGGTGAACTTGATGTTTGTGTGAGATCTCATCTTTACGTGTTTAATGTCTTTGGGCCTAAACACGTAGCTTACCTTTAACGTAATATCGTTATATAATACATGTAGTTGTGTTCAACGGTCATCTTATTGATTAGTTATAAAACACAACGGGGCGGGCTTCATTAAAATAATTAGTTAGGATTTGTCCCTCTACCCGATATAGGATGTTGGTGAGGGATTCTTTGTGCACCTGCTGTGGCGCCATCTAACGTGATGTTCGGTATGACTAGACAGGTGTCTGCGGGAGGTAGGATGTTGCGACAGCTTCATTTGTGCCTTTCCTCAGTTGCTCCAGACAAATGCCTGGACACAGGGGCGCACAAATCCCGAGCACCAGGTCTCCAGGGCCATTACATTTTGTGCGGTGGCGCTTAATAGTTGTGGGTCTTCAGTGTGAAACTTTCTTCAGGCGCCTAGAATTTTGAGGTAGCTCCTAGATTTTTGGAGAATTCCTGTATCCCTGCATGGACATAACCGTAATTTATGTAAAAGTGTAACTTTCTTGTCTGTTTCTTATCGTTGATCTAATAAAGAAATAAAAGTAAAAATGTTCACCCTGTAACAGGCCATGAAGGCCCGGGGGGTGGGGGGTAGATGTAGAGCTCTACTTTTTCTTTAACCTCAGCGATAGAGGGGGTGGCTGGTTAACGCCAAGTCTCGGCCGCTTTACGTTCAGGAAAGAGACACGGTACCCACTGTACAGGAGGCTGGGTCGGCACCAGGGCCGGTCTGGACGGGTGCGGAAAATCTCGCCCCCCTGGGGTTCGATCCCCGGACTGTCAAGCCCATAACGAGTCGCTATGCCGAGTATGCTGTCCCGGCCCACGATCTAGTAAAGAATACCGAAATATATTACATGCATTGCGCACTCTTCCTAATACGTACAGTGGCTACGACTGTTAAAACGATGTGCAGGTGTTTCGGTTGAGTTTTTGGGAGCGATGCGAATGCTCATTAACATTTTTATTACATGAGTAAATTTTAATTTCTTAATTCGAATGTTATCCCATCTTTAAAGATTCAGCTTCTGTACCATGTATATTTTGATAATGACAAGAACAGCTACCATACCCCATCGAACACCGGAGCCTTTTGCGTGGAAAGATACGCGATGTCGGGTTGTGGACTGAAATGACGTGGCTCAGGATAGGGAGCATGAAAGGCTGGAAACTGTACAGGTGTGCCGCTCGGTGCAGTGTGTCCTCTCCAACCGGGTGTTTATGTGACACACACACAGTGGACTGTGGGTCACAGTATAATTTATCGTCTTCTGTTTGTGTCCCTCGAGGGACGATGCAAAATGAATTCGTACCTGTTGCGTTTTGTGTGTTAAGAACATTAGCACAGTGGATCACTGTCACACTGTTAACATTTACACAGTTTTGTGCCCAGACCTCAGTCTTTCATCCCCCTATTTTTAGCTTATCAGTAACAAGTTTAGTCAGGAGTCCATCGGTGATTCTTAACCTAAATTTTGTGTAAATGATATTCAACAGTACAGTTAAACCTTACAGAAAACGCACTCTACCTTCATTACAAAAACAAACCGGTTAATGCTCTTCATGGGAATTATACAAACGCATGAACACTGTGTGTCCGCAAAATGCGAAGTTCTTAAAGTAGGCGGTGTGTGTGTAGTTAGCACTGTGATTTAAAGGTTCACACGAATTTGTGGAGTATCCGATTTACAGATGGTGTGATTTCATTCTGCCTGTGACTGTACTTGGGCTTTTGAACTGTTGCTTGTGACAAAACTTTGTTCCTGGGAACGCTGTAAATCGTGCACTAAAGTTTCAGAGCCCGCAGCGAACGGTAAATAACGCAGTGGAGTTCGGAGCTTGGTACTGAGCACTGCTGCGTCCAAATATAGGCCTGTTAGTTAATTTGTTTATTGCCTCTCTGACTCAGCATCATGCCATGAAGAGGTATAAGGACGGCGAGATAAGGCTCCTGGCATTATTAGAAATAATCTTGGCACTGGATTGAAGTGAATGTCGTCTTAGTGCTACGGCTGTTTTACCCCGGCACCCATTGGATGGTGAGGTGTGGTGGGTCGGAGAGCCGGTCTAGATGCTGTGTGAGGAGAAATATCTCTGCCCCTGCCGTAAGTTGGAAGCACGGCCACCGAGAGCGGGCCCGGGCCCGGGTCCCTCCAGCAAGGGTCGACCGGCAAGGGGAAAAGTACGCAAACAAAGCAGTGTCATACGCAAGATGGCCGCAGGCCGCAAGTGTCGTCAACACGATAGATCAGTACCTAATTATATCTGATACTACCGAAAGAGACAGAAGCATATGCTACATAGTAGGGCCCCGGGCCCTCTTTCGGACCGCCGGGCCCCGGTAATTTGTACCTTCTTCCCCCATCTTGTCGGCATTGCGTGGAAGTTTGTTCTACGTGTTAGTAGATCCTTCGCGAGTGTAAGGCGTATTGGTATATGATGCTGATCCAGTTTTGGGGGTGTTGGAACCTTGTGAAGTTAAAATGTGTTTCCGACGTTTCGGAGGAACATGCTGCCTCCGTCTTCAGGGTCGAAGTGAGTCGGGTTCGTAAGTATTCGGGATAATAAAAACAGTCGGTCCCAGAGACCCACGAGAAGGGAAGAGGAGCTAGGTCCCTGTTCGGACAGTTGTGAAAAGTGGCAGAGTTAGGGTCCTCGCGTGAACCAAACACAACCGGCAGTATGTTTCTCCGGAACGTCGGCAACACAGCTCGCTGCTATGCGGCACCACAATCGCAAACACTGTATCACCCTGGCAGCTGTGGCGTTGGCTGCACTCATTTTGTCGTTATCTGGACGTCATTGGCCATGAATAAAGGTATGAAGTAGGGTATGGTTAGACATCAAGTAATGAAATTATGTGGGTGAGGGGGGTGGGGACGGTAGCTGTTGCTTCACAAATTCTTAAACTTGGCATTATGTGGAAGGGAATGGGTTTGATTCACGCTCCGGCCGCTGTAAAATCTCGGATAGAAGGGTGGGCGGACCTCAGATTCTCTGAACGATGTAGAGAACACAAATATCTGCGCTTCTGCGGAGTTTCGAACCGCACACTTCTCCAATACCAGCATAATTGTTACCGCTGAGTCAACCTGCCCATGCGAAATCGTTTTACAGCGTCACGTCTGCTGCCGTTATCATTCCTGTCACGTGACGGGGAGCGGGGCAGGTTACGGCTGTGTTCGTCTGCCCCCTGCACCTGGCCTCAACAGCTCAGTTGTTACATGCTGAGACAGGGAGTATCGCTGCGGAAACTTCTTGGAAATGTGATCAGGATATGAAAATATGACATTAAGGTTGGTCTTAGGGGAATACGATAACAGGTGGACACAACTGGCTCAGGATCTGTCCATTATCGAGCTTGGTGTTAACGGTTTTGGAACTTGGGTTTGTTTAAACAAGCCAGATGTTTAGCTAGGTAACACACAAGTTAAACTCCTTAGCCGCAGTAACAAAGACCATCCGATTAATGCTGTTCGGGAAAATAATCGCTGTGAAAAAAAATGCGGAGCCTTTTTAGTGTTAAAGCGGGTGGGACACTGCTGGAAAGGGTAAGTAGCATTCGAAGGTGGAACTGTGTTGGTTTGTCTCAAGGGGGCCCATACTTAAAATGGTACGGGGCATCTGGACAGGTAAAGCAAAGTAGTCTGTGCTAAAGTACCACGCCATGAAATCGTATGTGAATTGGAGGTTTGTCTTCGGCGCTACGTGGAAGTGAGTGGTTAGCTTTATGGTCCGGCCGCTTTATCCCCAAAGAGAGCATCCCCGGTACCCATTACCAAGATGGCTGGGTAGGCCGCAGAGCAGATCTGGACTCTGTGGGGAAGAGTCTGAACCCTGCAAGGAATCGAACTCCCTATCCCTCGGTCTTTAAGCCCGTAGTCCACTGACTGGTCTAGGACTGCTAGCTATTATTAGATGCATGATATAATTACAGAAAGAGACGACAAGGACATACAGTTGTTTTTGTTCAGAAGTATGTAATAGAAAAGAAAGGAGTAGAATTACGTATTTGAGTGAGATTTGGCTGCTGGAAGCCAGACAGAAACCGCTTGAGGGTTTGGGGTCCGGTTGTGTTTAAACTCCCACGCCTTCACCCCCTCTCTCGAATTCCGATGCTCCTGGCCTGTCATTTTCATCCAAAGACAAATTTTACACCATATCGCCATGTGTTGAATTTGCATAATTGGTAAGGATCACCTGAATCCGATGGATCGTGCACTTGATCACTGATATTTTGAAGATTTTGCACTGAAAAGCTTGGAATATTTGTTACACTTTCACTGCTGTAAGAATAGTCGTTTTGGAATTACTGAACCAAGGGGTTATCAAATATGACGTTGGGTAATTAAACAGTACCCTCAGACATATTAAGGGAAAAAACAAGAATGCACTGCGTCGCCTGACCAGGCTGCTTTCCTTTATAACACCAGGTTATAATGTGTCAGCGTCACGAATGTCAGGCTTTATAGAGATATTTTTGCGCTTTGAACATGTCAACACCTTTATTTATACTTTAATGTAGGTGTTTCACGTGTGTCTCTTTCTGCGCCTCTGAGCCATCATTTACTAATTTTCTGCTCTATAAAATATGCAGGAAGTAAATTAAAGCAGTCTGTCGTGTTACGAGCACAAATTCCCTTCTCTTTCCCGCTGCATTCTGAATGCACTCAGAACAACAGACTGTCGCTGTCTGCGTCATCAGTTAACTCATCATGGCCGACTTGGCGGCAAAGGGTAGCGTTGCTTTGGAGAAGAGGGTTTGGCTTAACAAATGTTGCTGAAGGTGTGGGTGGTTTAACGTGCATTGTAAGAGTAATTTATTGTTCTGTTTTCGGATTTAAAGTGAAACAGCGATTGTACTGTAAGGTGGCACTTGCGGCCAGTAATAAATCTCGTTACTTGTGTTTGACGAAGCATCCAGAACACTGAACAAGATGTGGTGTTGTGTAGTGTTTGTACTAGCAAACAGTGAACGTTGTATAGTGCCGTTAGGCATTGCTCGTTTTATTCCTCGGCATTGTGAGGGATACAAGATGTAGTGTGTCTGCAAAGGCTGGCCCAGTTGGTGAGTACAATATCACGTCTGTGTGTATTCTTTGGGCTGTGCAGGGTGGTGTGGTCATTCTTCACTGCGCTTCATATCTGTGGTAAATTGGCGTTTCCAATATTCATCGGCATGTTCACAACGAAAAGTGTAGAAATGCGCCTCTTACGTTAGCCATGCTTGTATGTCCGTCTGCCTGTCTGCATGTAACAACTACAGAATCGTCGAACGAATTCTCTTGAAATTTGGTACTGAGATTTATTAAAGTCTGTTAACAAATTCCAGTTTTGGCTGAAATCAGACAAAATGACGAACTGTTACGTGAAGACCTGTGTAACTTGTTAAACAGTGGCCGTGCCATGGCTCAGGCGGTTAGTCGCCGGCCTCCCACTGCGGAGGCCCGGTTCGATCCCGGGTCAGTCCATGAGGGATTTGTGGTGGAAAAAGTGGTACTGGGACAGGTTTTTCACCGTGTACTTCGGTTTCCACTGGTGCTCCATTACACGGAAAAATAAAAAAAAAGAACTAATCATCTTCATCACAGGGTTGCACAATAAGCCTCAAGGCTGCGGTGCGTCCGTAGCATGTGCTGCGGGGCCCTTCACAAAAAAACTCGTTAAATACTTGCCCGAACAGAATAGATTTCCACCAGAAGTTTTAGAAGAAATTAAATACTCGTTTTTAGCTGCGTTCGCAAAATTGCGATAAGTGACCATTAGCTTCATCATGTCTGTCTGCCCACATGGAACAACTCAGCTCCCACTGAACGGATTTTCATTAAATTTGATATTTATGGATTTTTCGAAAATTTGTAGAGAAAATTCAAGTTTGATTAAAATCTGACAAGAATAACGGGTACTTTACATGAAGACCTGTCGACATTTATGATAATATCTCGCTGAGTTCTTCTTAGAATGAGAAATGTTTCAGACAAAAGCTGTAGAGAAAATCAAAACACAGATTTTATATACAATAAATGTTTTTCCGAAAATCGTGCCGTTTATGAGATAACGTGGAAAAATGTGGTAGAGTCAAACAGGCCACAGATGACAATATAATAAAAAATGCGATTTTCCGTTATACGTACATTGCCTGTCTTGTACTTCCAGTGCAATTGTCCATTAGTCTTACAGGTTTGGAGACAGGTAAACAAAAGTTCAAACCCGCCGGAAGTGTTCTGCTGTGCGTACGTTTTCTATCCAGTTTTCTTGTAGTTGCTGCACTTTAAAACGTTGACTTTCTATTCTTAAACGTGTACACGAGTCGGCAGTTAAATGGGACTGTCCGACAAAGTTACGTAGTTGCAGGTTTGTCAGTTTGCACTAGCGTTCGTATTACCATGTTAGTGTTCAAAGGACTAAACACTGGTGTTGAAATTGGAGCTGCTGGTACATGAAGAGTTCTGGGAATTTTATAGGGTGTTAGGTATGGATTGGGTAGAGCTGGCTGAGGGAGTGTTTCTGAGGTTAACTCTTCTGCGGATTTTATATTATATGTACCGTGCATTCTGTTATAAGATATAGTCAAACCAACAAATGCACTACAGTTACTAATAAAGTATATCTTGCAGCCCCTACATATGTTTCGGCATCTAATGTGCCATCTTCAGGGGGCAGACCAAAGAATCACAGTTATTCAAGGCATCCAACTACGCGTACATTCAGCATCACAACAAAAGCACATATGCCACTAACGGCACTAAAATTAAATTGGTGTACACATTCACAGAAGCACACGTTAAAAGTAAACAGCACAGTTTGTTCAAGTCAGTGTGAGCAAACACTTCATATATCACAGTAAACCTATCACATACTTATGCTGTTATGATTAGATCCAGATAATTAAATATATATATAAAAGTTTATCTAAAAAGTTTAGCTGGCTGTTGGTTATGAATACAATCGTGTTGTCGATCAATGTCCATCTCGTCCTGTAGCTACAGGACGAGATGGATATTTTATTTTAGTGTCATTAGTGGCATATGTGCTTTATTGTGATGCTGAATGTACGCGTAGTTGGATGCCTTGAATAACTGTATATTTTTTGTCTGCCTCCCGAAGATGGCAAATTAGATGCTGAAAGATATGTAGGGGCTGCAAGATGTACTTTATTAGTAATTGTAGTGCATTTGTTGGTTTGACTATATCTTCTGCGGAATTTATCGAGTGTGACAGTGGATTGGATACAGCTGGCTGAAGCAGTATGCAGCCGGGACATGAACAGTTCTGGGAACTTTGTAGGTTGCGGGTGTATGGATTAGATGGAGCTGGCTGAAGGAGTGTGCTTCTGAGATGAACGGCTCTAGGCAGTTTATAGCGTGTGAGAGTGGATTGGATACACCTGGCCGAAGCAGTATGCTGCTCGGTCATGAACAGTTCTGGGCAGTTTATAGGGTGTGGATTGGATAGAGCTGGCTGAGGGAGTGTGCTTTTGAGGTGAGCAGTTCTGGGCTGTTTATGGAATGTGAGACTGGACTGGCTACAGCTGGCTGAGGCAGTGTGCTGCCAGGTTGTGAGATGTGGGCGGGATTCAACTGCCTCAGGTTAGCTTCAAGTTGCGCCCTCTTGTGCAAATTGCAATGAACCTTTGGGTTTCCATAGAGTTGTGTCGTTTCTTGACTGGCCGAGCGACTAAACGCTTCTGAAGAAGCTGAACGAACCCGTCAACTGTGAGGCGGTGGTGTGTACTGTGCAGGTCGCATGTCAGAACTGTCGTTCCTTTTCGTCTGTTCCTTCCTCCAACAGCCGGGCTGATAACAAGATGGGGCGAACCCAATTTTAACTGTAACTAGTGACTTTTATTGCTAAATGATTAATGCATTATGTGTTATAGACTTGGCTGAGATTTTGTGTTTCGGAAATGTGTGCTTACGTTAATTCTTGTCTTCTTCAGACAAACCTTGTTCTTTTAAATAGGTTAAGCAGTAAAGATGCTTTGTTCAGCAGAGCACACCATTCCAGTCACAGCTATTGTTAAGTACCATGTGAAGGATAACTTGATACTGTGCTTACCGTAGTTGTGGAATAGGAATTCTGATTGATTGATTGATTTACATCTCTAAGCAGAGTGGAATGCATCAAACAGATACAAAGATATTAAGAGCCAATTTCGCAAGACGCGTTAGTAGATTACAGTGTATTAAAAAGAATATACTGAACTATAACCCATTTTTTTCAGCAAAGCGGTGCTTATATAAGAGACTTAAGTCTAAAATATTCTGTCCAATGTACTAGCAAAATGGTTACGACCGTTAGAATTAAGGATTAAATAAGGTTTTTTTGTACTTAAGAGAGCAAATACTGAATTTCGAATTATATAACATGGATTTTCAATTGGCACAGTTTGATAATATCGGATTGTTTGTTATTGTGTCTACTTATAACAGCTATGAAACTGGAATTCTGACTTATTCATTTGTATCAATAAACACAGCGGACTTTATCAAATACCAACCACTCCAGATATTTGGCTTGTTCCAGTAAAATATTGTCTTGAACTAACTTTTCAGAGTAGCTAGGTCATATAGTGACCAGGATAGGGGCTGACAGACCGCAGATCGATTCCCAGCAGTAACAGATTTTTTATCCATAGCTTCTATACTCACTTTGGGACACGCAGTGGGTAGTGGGGAGGGTTTACCTTGAAGTTAAAGCGGCCAGGGCGTGACACTGACCACTGACAGTCATGTATTGTCAGGTTAGGAACGCACTAAGCTCTACATCACTCCCTCACACATCTGCTAAGCGTCGTGCTAAATGAAGCACGGAGACATCTTCACTCACTCTCTGAATTACAACTGTCACTGTTTACATGTCGACGTTACACAGCGGCGATGGACGGACCTTGTAGGGCAGTGTTGCTGCGATGAAGAATTTAGTTGTCGTGGGCACCGAAAGGGAATATTGCAGTGTTTTCAGCGGATATGAGTGACGTCATGTATGTGTGTGTTGTCTTACAGGCTACTTTGAACGTGGCCATTCGTTCACATCCTGTCATTCATCGTCGTTAACCATGTAAAACTTACTACGTGTATGTAAACCCCCTACGTTAACATGAATTATCTCTGTAATTTCAATTTTAATATTAGACATCCCCGTCGGTATGTACATGCAAAAGTATATTTCACTCTTATCAATAGCACAGTCACAACCAACACATATACCTTCAACACGCAATCAGACTACCGGTTTCAGCTTCAAGGAGCCATCATCAGGCTTATGACAGAAACTATGAAAAACAAACTGCATGCATTTTGTAAGAGGAAAACTCCCCCTTCTCTTAGACAGCACGTTTTTATATATTGATTACATTTTATTTATGTAATTGTAAAAAAAGGGGGACACGCGATGGCGTAGTTGGTTGAGGCACTGCGCTACAAGCCGGAAGGTCGCGGTTTCGATTCCCGATGGTGTCATTGGAATTTTTCATTGACATAATCGTTTCGGTCGCACTATGGCCCTGGGGTCGACTCAGCCTCTAACAGAAATGAGTACCAGGAATATTTCCTGGGCGGTAAAGGCGGCCGGTGCGTAGGGCTGACAACCTTACCACCTCCATGTGCTGATTGTCTAGAAATCTGGAAGCCTCAACCTCTTGGAACCCTAAAGGCCTGTCCAGGCCTGTAATGGTATTGATTTACCTTTTAATTGGAAAAAAGGGGAGTTTCCCTCTTACAAAATGCGTGGAGCCTGTTTTTCATAGTTTCTGTCATAGGCCTGATGATGGCTCCTTGAAGCTGAAACCGGTAACCTTATTACGTGTTGAAGGTGTGTGTGTGTTGGCTGTGACTCTGCTATTGATGAGACTGAGATATACTTTTGAATTATCTCTGTAGTTTGCTTACACGGGGTTTATGGGTTTTATTCTCACAGTACAGAGCAATTATGTCCCTAGTACAGCATTAACCCTTCGGTATTTCTAATGGAGACGCAGTGTGTTTACTGTGAGTTAGGAATTGGATATTTAATGTTATTTAGACGAGTTTCACGCTTCAGATTGTTAAATAAGTTGTGAAGGTGGACGAGGTAGTATAATGAGGAGCTTCATGGTCTGTACTCCTCACCAGATATTGTTCGAGTAATCAAATCAGCAAGTTACCCACAACGTTTTGGAGGTTGGATTTGCCTCCGTCTTCAGGTAGAACGGGGGGGGAGAACCTACTCTGTAGGCCCGTTAGAAAGAGCTAGTTTCATTGAATCAGTATACTCGTAGACCAACTAAGTACACCGAAGTTGTAAATCACAACTGAATTATTTTGTTTCGTCTCCGACATGCAATAACCGTGGGAGGTACCCGAAATTTGCATTTACATACACAGATATATATATATATATATATATAATATATATACAGGGTGATTCAGGAGGAAACGTCAGTATGTTGGGAGGTAATAGTATCGATCATTGTGAGAAAGAAGTTCATATGAACATGTGTCTAATTCTGAATGGTTACCGAGATAGAGACGTTTAAATGTCCAGACTTAACTCCCTTAGATTTTTTTTTTGTGGGTTGGATGAACAGCGAAGTTTACAAAAGAAAGGTGGATACACGAGACGGATTGCAGGCTCGCATTTTGGATGCTGCTGCCCGCATGAAGAAACGTGAAGATCAACTCAGACGAACAACACGCGATCTTCACTCACGAGTTGCAAAGTGCGTTGAGGTTGACGTGATTTTCGAACATTTATTGTGAACTGTAACAAATCTGTCACTTCTGTGTAACAAATTTGTCAAATTAACATTAGAATAAAATTAACAGTAATTTCTCTTTCATTATTACCATTCACAATGCTTTTGTAGTTGTAGATTCAAACAGCTCAGTCTCGGTAACCATTCAGAATTAGACACATGTTCATATGATTTTTTTTTCACAATGACCGATACTGTCACCTCCCAAAATATTGACCTTTCTACCTGAATCGCCCTCTATATGATACACGTAAAATGTTTGTATTAAATGTGGAATTATTCTACAAAATAGAGTTAGTTCATGCGTAAAATCTAAGGTATAATACTGAGTGTAGTAAACGAGGGCAATAGGGCCGGAATAGCGTAGTCGGTGTAGCGACTCGCTATGGACTGGATGGTTTGGGGATTGAACCCCCGTGGGGGCAAGATTTTCTGCCCCCGTCCAGACTGGCTCGAAGGCCCAACCAGCCTCCTGTACAATGGGTACAAGGGTTCTTTCACGGGGTAAAAGCGACCAGGGCGCGGCGTTAACACGACCTTCCCCCATCTAGCGCCGAGGTTAAAGAAAGAGTAGAGCTATATATCTAGTGCACTTATGGGCCTTCATGGCCTGTTGCTTGCAGAACTTTAAAGCAGGGTAATATCGAGTTTATGTTTGTGTTGTGATTTCAGTCCTAAAGCTTGGATCAGTGTCTTAAGCAGTTCCATGTCTACGTGTCCGTAAGGTTTGCTCAGTCAGTGTTTGTCTAGTAGTGCGACTGCGCTCGAACATGCACATCGAAGTGGAGATGATGATGCATTGCGAGGTATTGTCACCGGCTTGTATAGACGCAAGTGTTCAGTCGGTACGTGTATCTCGCAGCCAGTAATGTTTCCCGACTTGGAGGAGTAGGTGTGCCGTGCCTCAGTATATTGGGACATTTTGTTTTACTGACTCCTAATTCTGGTCGTGCCATGGCTCAGGCGGTTAGTCGCCGGCCTCCCACCGCGGAGGCCCGGGTTCGATCCCGGGTCAGTCCATGTGGGATTTGTGGTGGACAAAGTGGCACTGGAACAGGTTTTTCCTCGAGTACTTCGGTTTTACCCTGTCAATTTCATTCCACCGGTGCTCCATTATTTGGAAAAATAAAAAAATCTGATCATCTTTCTCTTCATCTTTATCGTAAGGTTGCACAATAAGCCGTAAAGGCTGCGGTGCGTCCGTAGCTTCTGCTGCGGGGCCCTTCTCGTAAAAGACTCCTAATTCTAGTAATCTGATTTTAGTAATTGATTATTTTACAAACTGCAATACACAATAACTACGACGTTTATATAATTAAGGATGAAAAATATAATCGGTTACTTGTAATTGTGAGATCTCACAATTACAAGTCACTGTATGCTTTGTACGCTTTGGCGTTACTATGTAAGTTTTTATACAGCGGCCTGATGATGGTCGATAAAGGGACCGAAACAAGTAGTTGAGCCATAATAAATATACGATACAGTATATCGTATATACAGTATATATAATCGTACAGTTGTGTTGGACTGAAAATTCGCCTGTTTATTTGTTGGTGCCGTGGCAGGATTATGACGACCTGTCAGATGTATAAAACTCGACCGGTATACGTTCGTTATAACTAGTGGCTTGTTATTAGGGGATGACATGCTACATGGCTTTAAAACGTTAAGAGAGCATAGCATGCGTCTGTCTGTGCGGGTCATTAATTCTTGTATAAAATTCAGAATTTAATAATTTATGATATTGAAACGGGTAGGTTTCCTAAACATAGCTGCAATTTTGTAGCATTATTACAGGCTACTGTAGTCAGTCTCAATCCCTGGATCATACACCATTATCAGGATCCTTTAAAACTGAATTTTGTTTGTGGCGCTACAACCCAACCCAGTCCTATGCCACCTTGTTGTTGAGGTTTCTAGATCACACACAATGAGACACGCACACCCGGTAGGACTCATCTGAACGAGTGATCAGCTTTTCGCAGAGGCCGCTACCAACACAACACATAACAAGAACAACGGACGAACATCCATGCCCTCAGCGGGATTCGAACCCGCGATTCCAGCAATTGAGCGGCTACAGAACTACGACTTAGACCGCACGGCCACCGGGATCTGTTAAGTTGAATATTAGTGCCACTTAATATCAGATTTGGTAATATATGTAATTTTGTGAATAGTGTAGTTAGTAGAGTGACTAGGGTACAGACTTGACGATCCGGTGTTCGAATCCCGGCAAGGGACAAGAGATATTTATTTCTCCAGAACGTCCATACCAGCTCTGGGGCCTACCGAGCCTCTTGTTTCAGTGTTTACTGGGGACTGTTTTGCCTGGGGTACGGGCCGGGCGTGAGTTTGACCACTTCCAGCTTGTGTCAAGGTTAAGAATGAATGGAGCTATACCACCACTCCTCGAATATGCCTTCATGTCATGTACAAGTCCAACTTTACCTTCACGTTTGTGAAGCAAAACAATGCCTGTACAAGCCTGGACAGGCTCATGGGGCTTCAGGAGGTTGAGGCTCCCAGAATTTCTAGACAATCGACACTTGAAGGTGGCAAGGTTGTCAGCCTTACACACCGACCGCCTTTACCCCCCAGGAGATACCCCTTGCACTCATTTCTGTTAGAGGCTGAGTCGACCCCAGGACCAGAGTGTGGCCGTAGGGATTAAGTTAATGAAAAATTCCAATGACACCATCGGGAATCGAACCCGCACAGTGTCTCGACCAACTGCTTTACAGCGTACCGCACCTTTGTTTAACATGGCGGTAAGTGATAAGCGGTCAGTGTTAAGGTCGTGCTGTGTAACGTGAAGCACAGTATCGAGACAGAATATAAACAGCCGACATATTGCGAGGTTTCTAGGTTCTCTCAGCGGTGCTGCTGTAGTTTAAAGTTCTTTGGGATGTCACACTGTGTCGTTGGGTAAATAGTTCCCGACGTTTTGAAGGGACTTAAATCCTTCGAAACGTCGGGAACTATTTACCCAACGACACAGCGTAACTTGCCAGAAGACCTGAATTTTCATACTTACTCGTATGTATTGTTTGTGAAATACGTAACGCAAATTGCTTTCATAGCGACGCTGCCGAAGTTCGTGGTTATATCTGACAAGTCCAATACAGTTGGAATGTGTACTAATGCAAATTATGCAAAGCGCATGAGCAGTAGGTCGTGTAATTGTGATAGTTGCTGGTAGATTCGCCATATGGACTTGAAACAGTTGAAGGCTGGCAGGAGTCATACCATACGGTCATGGTGACGCACGCAGTTTGCAGGCGGTGTATGAATAATGGGGTGTATCTGGTCGTGATTGCGCTGGACACCGAGATCAATACGCGTGGTCAGACTTTCTATGTTTCAATCTGTCATCACTATATCGCTCTAAATCAATTTAAGTCATGCTTTATATGGCGGATGGGTTTGTGCAGTAGCATGAACTGAATTCGAGCGTTCACTCGACCCAAATCTGTAGCAGTGGCCCGCAAACCGGTTGTTCTGGCTGAGGATTTTGTAGTTTTCTTCAGTCCCTCCCGTCATTACTGGATGATACCTCCAATTGGTCACGACTTCTTTGCACATCCCTTACAGTTTATTTACCAACCATTCTACCATGGTTTGAGCTACCAGCGTCGTTACGTGAAGCATAAATAAATGAAATGCAGTGATTCGCAACTTTGAGGTTAATCAAGAAGAATAAGATTGGCGAAACATGTAGCACAAATGGGGTGGAAGTGAGAAGTGCATAGGCCTACACAGTTTGTATCGGAAACCCGATTTTCTGCCCATTTACAGGCTAGAGTATAGAGTAATGTTTGAGGTGTTCATGACCGCGAACATTCATATTGTTGTGTTCTGGGTTTTGACGCCTTGTATTCTGGTATGTAGGTGCCAACGTTTCAGTGGAACATACTGCCTCTCTCTACCTTTAGGGTAGAACTGTGGCGTCTGAAAGATTCGGAATGTAAAACAGTTTCGCAAACACAAGCCCGGTGTTTGAAATCATGCTGCGGTGACACAAGTGCGTGACGACCCTGCATAGCCGCTTATGTTGCGTGTATTTACGGCACTTGAGAATGTGACTTTAGCGTAGAAATGTTAGTGGAGTGTAAATGCACTTATATCATTGTACCTAATTACACTTTTGTATGATATGCCACTGGAGTTCATTGTATGGGTGTTTTTGTAAGTTGTGTACGGTGTTCTAATATGTTTACTTGTATTTACTGTATGTATTTTGTTTTGTATGTGTATGGGTGTTTTTGTAAGGTGTGGATGTTTTTGTAAGGTGTGGATGTTTTTGTAAGGTGTGGATGCTTTTGTAAGGAGTGGATGCTTTTGTAAGGTGTGGATGTTTTTGTAATGTGTGTACGGTGTTCTTATGTGTGTACTTGTATTTACTGTATGTATTTTGTTTTGTAATTGTGTATAGTTTGTTTGTATTGTTATTTTTATGTATATTTATATGTCCATTTGTATGGTGTGTACTAGTGTAAGGACTACTGCCACCGGGCGAAAACCCAATTGCAGTAAATAATAATAAAATAATAATAAAAGCCTTTTCAGTGCTTTTGAAAAAAGCATATCTATGACGTTTTATGATGACAGGTAACTGACGTCCCATTAATTCTGTGTTTCTTTGTGGAAGATTTTCATTTGCATCTGTCTGCATGTTCGCAGTACTGACATACCTTTGGCAGCCCAGCAGTTGGCCAAAAGAGGGGCGGTGATCGCGGCTTCGAATTCCTGCAAGGGCCACCCTGACCTCTAATTCCACCCACGCACGTAAAAATCTTCGCAGCTTAAAATGCTGCAGAGGACGCACAGGAACGAAGATGGGAAATACGGGAAAAAAAAAACGCTGTTTGAAAATTACATTAAGGTATATGGACCTATAGCTCAACATATATAGGCAGGTATATCATTGTTTAGCCTTTTAAAAACCGAACGGATTGGTGTAGGGGCAGCGCTCTGGAGTTGTATTCGAGAAGTGTCTGGTTCGAATCTCCTCGTTGTCTAGCTATCCTGATTGCCCTTTTTGTGCTTTTTCTCAGCAGCTCCAGGTAAATGCCGAGAGAGTGTTTCGATTAGGCCACGACCGCTTGCGTCTAAATGCTTTCCGATTCGTCGTTCGATTCAACGCTATGAACAGACACATAAGGTAATGGTCACGCCGTAACGTGCCATAGTAGGCATTCAGGGGAATAGAGGTACAGCTCTACAGATGCTTAAGATGGGGATGAGTGTTCAACGCCACGCCCCGGCCGCTTTACCACCGGATAGACCCGGTACCCATTCCGTAGGAGGCTGGGTGAGCCCCAGGGTCGGTCTGGACGGTTGTGGAGGAAAGGAAATTTCTTACATACACCGGGGTTCGAACTCCGAACCGTCCAGCCCGTAACGAGTCGCTATGTCGCTTATCCCGGCCCCGTTCGACACTACTTCATGAATATGTCTGAATTGCTGACAGTTTCATAAAACAAATAAGACCGGTGACTATATGTACCACCTCCTTTAACATGCAGACACTCTGCATTATTCTTATACAGTGTATGTGTGTGTTTCTTATGAGTCACACAATAAGTAGCGATTATTTGCCTAAAAAGCGTTAACAGATGATTGTTTGCAATGGAGGTGCAGTGTGTTTTCTTACAGGTAGAAAGTGAATGTTACTTATTTATTTATTTATTTATTTATTTCAATAGACTTGAGGCTGTGTCTCATGCAGCCGGGGGGACACCTTGCAGAATAAACGACGAGCGATAAGCTGTCACTTATAGGAAAGTCACTAATTGTAGCAACGTGTTATCACTTAAATTGTAAACAACATTTAGGCTATATGAAGCCAGAGGAGTGCCGAAATTGGCATTCATATATAATCCCAAAGGACAAGGAGGCTTCGTTAGACCAAGAATTAGATGGAAAACAGTTTTGAAACTTCTGAATATCTGAACGGGCTTGTAGTAACCAGTCCTTGACTTTGATGACGAAGAAGGACGAGGGGGAGGAGGAATGATTTTTTTTCTCGAAGGTGTATGAAGTTAGCTTACCAAAGTGTCAGGGCAATAGAATTCAGTAAGCAGCAATATGTTGATAGTACAGTAGAGTAGTTGGGGGAGGATGGCCCTATCGTGCACATTTCTTGGATAGCAGCCCCATGAGAGCAGCCACTTGTGTGTAGAATACTGAACTGGATATTGGCGAACATTGGAGTTGTGTTAACATATAAATAATGTGCAGGGAGGAATAGTCTCGGCACAGAGACATTTCGCGTATGTGGTGAGACTTTGAGTGTATATTAAGCTAAGTGCACATTGTCCTTCCGGAACTGTAAGGACACAAGAGCGGATGTGATTTTATAATGTCGTTTTAGGTTCCATTGTGGTCCCTAGGGAACTGTGTCGCTCCTGTGGACGTCATATCAGCTCTATGTGTTGCGATGTTGGACTTTGTCCACTGACGTCTTCACACGATTGCTTGGCGGTATACAGAAGGAGATTTAATTCCGGATGTTGGTCACTTCAGTCTGAATGCTGATCGGTGGGTCACAGTAGAGTGGCTGTATATGGCTTGTGACGAATTTTCGTTAAACTTGGTAGTCGTGTCTGTCCCTTAAAAAGGACATGGGTGTATGGAGTTTTTATTTTCAATACAGGGGGAAGGAGAAAATTACAGCATAATGGGCTTCGTAATTTGTGCTCTTCACCCGAATATATGAGGACGTTACAATAAAGAAGAATGTGACGGGTATAAGATGTAGCTCACATGGCAGAGCTGAGAAATGCTTGAGAAACTTAAGTCGGAAAATGTTGATGGCAAAAGTTCACTTGAGAGACCTCGACATATACAGATGCATAATTGGATATTTGGGAAATAGGGTGTGAGGTGTGGACTGGATTCATGTGACTCAGGATAGGGATCAGTGGTGGGCTGTTGTGAATACAGTAATGAACATTCGGATTTCGAAAATGGCTGTAAAATGGTTCACCAGATGAGAAACGTTCAGATTCTCTGGTATTTGGAGTTAGTCTGTTATTAACCGTGCCAACATATCGGCCTTGCTAACTTCACCATTTTTGTGTGGTAATTGATCTAAATATGTATAAGTAAGTTCTGCTGTGGTTTTGTTTCTGTAGGATAACTTAAAATGAAAATATGGCGGCGCCCGAAACGTGTAGCCTTATTCTCAGAACATCTTGCTTCGTTATACGGGCTGAACACGTGAAAGGTAGATGACTTTGAGGCAGTCTCACTCAAGAAGTGCGAGGCACAGGAAGAAAAACTAAATGCATTCAAGTAGGTAACATGAAGTTTTAAAATCGCGCTACATGAGTTTCCAAGTCTTTCCACCATTGGCGCTAACATCACAGTTATGGAAAATGGCGTCTGAAGTGTTGTGAAAGCGTGGTCCATCATGGTGTAAACATAGAGGTCACCACTCGATTTCTTTCGAAGCGTTTTTGCTGTCTCAAGATGTTTGGATCCAGAAGATTTCAATACCTGTCTTGTAATATAATAATTTTAACATAATTTTTAAGTAACACTGTACATAGATGTTTTGATGGTCTGCTGGCACTATATATTTTACCATCTACATATGACAGAGCCATAAAACAAGGCTTTTAGTGTTGATACTCCTTGAATATGCCTAAAGACAGTAGCCGAAACATGTAGGAGGGGTTTCTGTTCTTAATATGTGCAATGTGCTGGTTATAAACTTGTTTTGTGCTGTGAAGGGCGTGTGTTTTGGCATCTCAAATCGAAATCTGTGGTTACAGTGCAAACGAAATTTCGTCTGGAGTTAGATAGGGGACCGCGAACGAAATGTCCAGCTACAAGTGGTATAAGTTGTTCCCTGAATCTGGTTGCATATCTGAAGGGAAAAGCCGCGGTAAAAGGCCAGTCATGGAAGTTAGGGTGAATAGCGTTCGAGCGGCTTTTGTTGCAGTCCAGGAGAATCAACGACGACTGTTGAGCATGTCACTGTCAACAGTGCGCAGAGTTCTGCGGCCTCGTTTTTCTATTTAAAAGTTACATATACCAATTGTTGCAACATGTAACAGCCCAGGACAAGGGAGTTCGCTACACAGATAAAGGAGGAGGAAGACCGAAGAAGGGGCAGCCTTCCTCCTCCTGTATCGCTGTTATAATCACTAAGTTCGCTGCACATTTGTAACGTTCGTTCAGAACTTCAAGCCGACGGCCGTAATGTTTACAGCGAAACTTTTGTTTGGTAACTAAGGCACTTTCCATATGACCGGCGTCCGACATAACTTTAGATTGTGGGAGAGCAACAATCTGCATGCAGTGGTTGAAGGTACAAGAGACAATCCCAAGGTCAATGTCTTTTGTGCTGTACAAAACAAAGAGTTCCATTTTTGTTTTTTGCTGAACGCACTGTGACTGGTGTATTGTACCTAGATCTGTTGGAGGAATTTCGCATGTCGACTTTGGAGTAATAATAATAATAAGGTAAAGGTAAATTTCTCCCTAGAACAGGCCATGAAGGCCCAGAGGGGGAGTAGAGGTATAGCTCTACACTTTCCTTAACCTCGGCGCTGGATGGGGGTGGGTGGTCAATGCCACGCCCCGGCCGCTTTACCCCCTGGAATGACCCGGTACCCATTGTACAGGAGGCTGGGTAGACCCCAGGGCCGGTCTGGACGGGTGCTGAAAATATCACCTCTACCGGGATTCGATCTCCGGACCGTCCAGCCCGTAGCGAGTCGCTATACCGATTACGCTCTCCCGGCCCACAATAATAATAATAACAATAATAATCACTGTAAAATGTGTTCCAGCAAGACGGAACGCCTCCGCATTTTCGCATCGTAGTTCTGCACTTCTTGTATTGAAAGTTTCCATTTCAGTGGATTGGCAGCGGAGGTCCTATCACTTGGCTGTCACTTGGCTGCTTTGTTTTCCTTACGGCACACCAGTTGATTTTGATTTCTTCTTCTGGGGGTACATAAAGGATGCCCACCATTTTTCCGGGAATTGCTGGGAGGATACGAGCTGCTGCGGCTACAGTTACACCAGGCATGCTTACAAGTGGAATGCAGATATATGTGCAAGGCTCCTGACGGTACCATCATTGTGCGTCTGTAAACTGTTGACTGTAGGTATATAGAACTTTTTTATGTAACATACGTCAATACATTTTGTACTAATGTTACATTAAAACTGCTTACATTTCGTATGTCAATCCTGTATCTCTACATTTTACAGCTGCGCAGCTGTATGTTGCCGTGCAGGCACTCCCCGACGTGCGCACTTTCAGACTTACGGAATTTTAAAAAAGTAGAAAAATGAAACAACACTTTTGAAACAGGCCAGAATTTTTCCTTATGGAGGCGAAGGCGCAATGACACGAAGGTGGCGGAAGAATTCTGCTGGGCGATAACACAGGCCGCGGGGCGGTCATGCTGCAGCCGATCAGGTTCCTGTGTGTTGGAGTTTGGATTTCAGCTGGACTCCCTTGTATGCACATACATATTTGACCATACGTATGCGCAATTGCGACTTGCGCCGGACCGTCCGGAACGTAACTACTGCGTAAGTCTGGGAGGGTGTGTAATGTGCGTATTAACTTCGCCATGCCTGTAGATCTGCTCGCGTGTTAGAACTATCGAAGCGCTGAACATATTTGACAAAATTTGATTCTGAGGTGTCCTACTGAACTTTACCCACATATTCTGTTTTTGAGAGTTAAGGTATTCTGGGATATGAAGCCGCGTCTGTTGGTAAATGGTTACCAGTCGACATGGCTTCATATCGCACAAGACAAATCGTCGTCATCACTGCTGAGAGAATATCGTACCTTGCTCATTCTAATTTGGTTAAAGTCGGACAGTAATGAGAGCCGCTTGGCATGAAGGCCAAAATGCGTTTCTGCTCGCACCTCGAGTGTAACTCGCTAAATACATGTACATAGGGGAGAGCAAAATGTTTCGAATAAACGTTACAAGGAAAGAGAGGAGCGCGTTTTGTATCCCGTACACCTTTACCGCAGGTCTTACGGGTTTTGAGATAATTAAACAGAAGTGAGCTAACGTACGTTTTGTATAAAGCGAGCAGTCCCCACACAGTGCCTTTTTGTTCCTCGCCTCCCGTTTACTCTGGTGACGGTTATTTACTCAGGCCATTAGTTCCCACTTCGTTCCTCCGATGGCCCCTTAATAAGATCCCAGCGTGCTTAAATATGCAGGTGCTGTACTTTGCGTCGGGGCCGAAAGCTTCATTATTTTCTGGAATAAAAAGTCCATGAATAAGTAATGCTTGGTTCAGAGATGTGGAAATCCTGCGCTGCTTGAATATGTTTGTCCTACTGATTACATTCAGTTCTTTGTAACAGCGGTATGTCGCACCTGCTGTAACATTCAGTAACTCTTCATTTCGACGACGCTGTTCTTTTTTGTTTCGTACTGTTCTCACACCAAATAACGATTGTTTCCCTTAACAGCGTTAACGGAGATCTTTGTGTTTTCTGTGAGGCACGAACCGAACTGTTTAATGTTGTTTGCTTGAAATTCGCTCTGCAGAGTTTGAAGTCTTTATGTGCAGTTCCTGAACAGAATTTAATGTTCAGTTAGAGCTTGGGGCGGAAGGCACAGAGTTAATCGGATGGATCGGAATGGGCTCCCTTCTGTCCCGATAATGGGGAACAAGTTATTCCAAAACGGTAGTACATATCTACCAGACTACACGGTGTCACATCCCAGGAAACCGTAATCTGTGATGAGATTTCTTGTGAATCTATTTAATGCTATTCTCTATTCTTTCCCCTGTGCAAGCTACACGGCCAGCCATCCTGTATTTCCCTGCCGTAATGAAACTGTCTCTTAGCTTGAGCTCTTTGTAGCCAATCAGTGCATGAAGTTCCGTACACACAGAGCAGTTTGTGGCTGCCTGGGGCTTTGTCTCTTTGTAGCCACGATTAAAAAAGTTTCAAATGAATCGTGTTTAAAAGACCAGCTGACATGAGAAGTGCAGAGAGCGGCTGCGGGCTAATGAGAGTCAGAATGTCATGCACATCCATCGGAGCAGAGTTCTTGTTGAGCAGCCGATAGTCGCGTAGCTACTTAAAATATTCCCCTGTAATTCCTGGAACCGGAAGGTTCGTTACTGTAACTACTAGAGCGCACCACTGTACTGTTTATGAGGATATTTGAGTGTAGTCCACACACACACCTATGTATTTGAAATCCATTTTTTTCCTCAATCCTGCCGTCTATGCCTGTATCTCCCAACTGGTCTCTTTCCTTCAGAATTTTCCACCAAACTGTCCCCACAAGATGTTTACACTTAACAAAGTGCCGTGTACAATGTCTGTATGTGTCTGAGGTGTAATTCATCTAGTTCCAATTAGTTTCATACACAGTTAGAATTTCGGACAGGGTACAGTCTGTTCAGAATGACATCTGTCATGGTTGTGTTTAGTTCCCGACTACAAGAGTGACATATTGCCTAAAATAACTACAACATCTTAGTAAGAAAATTATGTAACACCATTCGTACTGTCTTTTACATAGCTCCTACATGTTTCGGTGTTATTATCACACCATCTTCGGGGAGCTAACACCAAAGTTTCTATAAAACTTTGCAGTAATAAAATAGGTCACAATTCTGAGAATTGTGACCTATTTTATTTAAGCTTATTTAAGCCGAAACACGTAGGGGAATGTAAATTATGAAACAGTACAACGTATAGTGAGTATATTAAAACCCACCAATGCACAAGATTAACAGAATAAGATGTATTTGTAACCCCTACATACGTTTCGGAAATCAAGTTGCCATCCTCAGGGGGCGTTCATCAAAGAATCACAAGCATCTATGTCATCCAGATATACATACATTTGGCGTTACAATGGAAACACTCATGTCCCTCAAAATATTAAAATGAATAGATGCATATAGCTATAAAACCAAACTTTAAGAGCAATAATAAATTGTGACTGAGTGATTATAAGCTAATATGCCATATATTTTGTTGGCACTAAGGTGCAATAGTTGCAATTATATGTACAATCAATATAGTAAGTAAACAGTCACTGTCTGAATTCTGGCGACGTCTGATAACCTTTTTGCATTATATCGGCGTTCGTGAACGTACGAATGGAAAGTAATCTTTTCGGTCTGTTTCGTTTCTTTGTGGCTGTTACTGATATTTGTATGTGCAGAACGCGTCTTAAGTCTGTGGTACTTGCATAGCTTCACCATGCGCCCAATCAGTGGCGTAGATAAGGCCTCCGCAGACCCCGCGGCGCGGTGGTTGGGGGGTGGCTGTGGGTCGGAGGGGGGGGGGGGCCAGACGTGCAGAATACTAAACGATGTGGTTCTTTGGGACTGTTTTGCGTTCTGACAGAAGGCAGTACTCTTGATGTTTGTCACGTGGTCTGGGAGTAACTTCGCTCATAATTAAGGGGAGTGGGACCGGTTATATACGCCACTGCATCCGATTGTAGAGCTATTTCAAATGATGGATTTGTCAGTTGTAGGGAATGAACGCTTGAGTGGGAGTCCGTCTTTACTTACGTTTCATTTCACAATGTAAGCATTTATTGCTATTAAATATAGCGTTGGAAAATTTAATTTTAATATGCGTTTCAGACGTCTGAAATTGAATCCATGTCCGTTGAATGAAGGTCAGTATAACGTAAGTAGTTTGTCTGCAGTAAAGGGGTTTAAACTCTGGTGTGAAATTTGGGGAATCCGTTCAAGAAAATTCTTTGTTCTTAACACAATGGAGACGTGGTGACGCTGCTGCAATTTCTTTTTTGCATGAATCGTGTTAAGATTAGAGTTTTTACAAGTGCGTGGACTCGTACTCAGACCGTTTGGGAAGCATGCTGTACGTATATTCATTATCTCCTTACAGTCAGCATTGTAGTGCCTCTTACATCGAGCCAATAGATCGCGAGATTACACGACATGGCCGCCCGTACACTCATAACAGCGTAACACAAAAGCGGCTATTGCTCGAGGCTCTCTTAACTTCATCTTTACATAGGCTATCACAAACAGCGGAAATCCGCTTTTGTTGAATTTTGCGGTCAGATTGCCAGTAGTAGATTTCAGTGTCTTGTTCAGAAACTCTGAATTAGTATTTGAGTAGCGGTTATACGTTACACTGTATCCGAGCAAGTCTCCCAGTGGGAGAGATGCCTCGCATTGCAGCTCTGTTGATATCAGAACGTACAGTGATCCATTTAAAACCGTAGACCCACCCAAACGGAAAACATTACATGAAATATTCCACGTTTCTATCGAAATATAGTCAAGAGGGTCGACTGATGTGTTCCAGGAGGTTTTGTGAACGCTGCTTCATGTCGTCTGTAAGGCGACGTTGTCAAGGTCGCAGTCCAGATAAACACTTGACCCGGGTTCGACTCACTCCATGGCCTAACGCAACCCCCAGCTATTGTCTTAAAAGCTGTTGAAGCATAAATCTTGTAACTCATTTCCATCTAGTGCAAGGTTTATACTTTATCTGTACGACTTGGTTTATTTATGTAATTTATTGAACGACGCTGTCAGTAGTTCGTGGGAAAGAATGTGGAAGGAAGCCGCGTCTTGTTTGTTGAGTCTCAAGTGCGTACTTTCAGTGGCGTGTCTGCTTACACCAGGTTTTCTGCAGTACCTTCCTGATACAGATGTTAACAGTCTGTATGTTTAACATGTGCTATATATGCTGTAACTCGTGCCGTCTCTGTTTGTAATAATTTCGCTTCCTTATCCTCAGAGCTTTGTGTAATTTCCTTCACTTTCTCATTTGCGTTTTGTCTGGTATAAAAATTTACCCAAGTTTTCCAGTTCCCTAATTTGGAGAAACTAATTACTTACGCTATTTCTTATATATATATATATATATATATATATATACACACATTTTTTGTTCAAGAATTCTTCCTTCTGTCTTCATGTTTCCGTACGTTTCAGAAGTACAGTGTGAGCAAAGAGTCACTGTGCATTTGTATTACAAACGCTAAAACTGCCTCATTCTTAGTATTGTGGCACACGTGACTTGTGGCACGCACGGTGACCAACCCTCCCTTCCTCAAGTAGTGCCATTTCGTTGTTTCTTTGTTGTAACTAAGAATGAGGCTGTTTTACAGTTTGTGGTATCGGTGCACAGTGACTTCCGGCTCATTCTGTACATGTGTCATTTGCCTCCTCATTACACAGAGGGCCCCGTGCCATTTCTGCTTCTGACCTCAGTCTCATACTGCCAGTCTGAACTACGTCATTCCATCCCTCTCATTCGTCATACGGCGAGGTATGATTTGAAATACTGTCCTAGCTTTTGCATAGAAGGACTTAGTGAAACCACGAGCAATTAGCCGGTCACCTGACCAAGATTTGAACCTGCGACCTCGCGAATACGAAACAGGAGTGCCACCCACTCGGCCGCGACGTGTAGAAACTACTGTAGCAATCGGACAGTAAGAATGTGCGTCAGTGTTTCAGAGGAGCGTAGCGACGTTCAGGTTGGCACACCTGTTTTATATTCTGGAACTCCCGATTTAGAATATACGCAGATGAGCTATCTTGAGGGTCTTATTCGTTCTGTTCAGGCGAAGCCTCGGATAAAACACTAAAATAGGCCTTGGCCGCTGCCTTCCAAACCTCAGGCACTTCGTTCGGCATCACTGAGATATGGCGCCCACATTTCCTTGTCAGGTGAACCAAGATGCACGGAAACACGTGTTATCAGATAAGGCAGCCATAGAGTGCTTTACGTCCACGGTGTTCTGTTGTGCGCCGCCGTGTAGTCTGGTAGATGCTTACCACCGGTCCCGAGGAACATAATTGCCCCCATCTTCGGGGTCGTGTAAATCACTTCTAGATGTGACGCCGTGTCGCTGGGCAGGCTAGCATAGTTACCGACGTTTCGGAGGCACCTGCTGCTTCAGGTTCTTGGAAGGCCGCAGTCAATATTCACTGTCTAGAGAACGTTGAATCGCACAGAATGGTTTATTTGCGAGTGTAAATTGGCTGTGATTGCCTAACTGTAGTCAAGAAAACCACAAAGCTGTCGTTTTTTACTTGGAAAGGAATTGTTTACAATAACCGTGGTGCCGGATGGCATGACCTGTCGTTTATCGCAGATAAGTAATGGAAAGCTGAAGTATTAAGGTAACAGTTTGTTTTATGGACTGCTCTGGGATTGAATTCGACTCTTAGCTATGAGAAGAGCTACGGCAGGGACAGGGGCAGGGTTGCTCAGCCTGCATGAAGAAATCCTTTTTATGCGGGGTTAGAAGTTCATTTCCAGCAACGAAATCTAGTGACAGAATCTTGAATTATAGTTCCACTTGTGCACAGTGCTTGTTGTTGTGTGGGGTACTGTATTGTACGTGCGTCACTGAATTCAACCGAACTTCGTTCCCATTGCTACAGCTGCTTACTCGATAGACTCACAGTGCTCTCACTTGCTCAATTATCCGTTCTGCCTTTTCAGCACTAACCGAAACACTGCAAGCAGTCGCTATTATCTCACTAATCTCGTAATGTTGAAGCTTCGTCCAAGTTCATCCTGCTTCGTGACATTTCAACCGCTTCTGACATGTTCGGGAGGTGCCCGGTGCCAACCTCGCCAGGGACACAAACGGTGCTGAGGGATTTCGTGGTTTTCCTCGGCCCCTCCACACTCCGGTATAGCAGGCGCACCCCGATTATACCACAACTACTTTTTCCCAGGGTCGTGCCATGGCTCAGGTGATTAGTCGCCGGGCTCTCACTGTGCAGGACCGGGCTGAACCCCAGGCCAGGCCATGTAGGATTTGTGGTGGGCAGAGTGGTACTGGGACAGGTTTTTCTTCCAGTAGTTTGGTTTTCCCCTGTCATCATCCCATCGGTGGTCCGTACCGACGCCATAATTGTAGCCGTTGACAACGTCTGTAAATAACACAAAAGACACAACCGCTTCCTTCCAGATGTTCATCTTCGTCAGTCATCCTGCAATTGACGCTCTGCAGTCTGAGATGCTGCACGCAGCGTAAAATAAAAAGTAAATAGGTATGGTCTTGTGTTCCACGGGTACGTTCTTGACCCTTAGGTAAGCAGTCCTGATTGCTGATCCTCGCGGTTTACCTCAGCCCCTTCAGAAGCAGCCATATTGCAGACTTGTTATTTTCTCAGCGTTTGGGCGCCTGTAATGACAGTACATTCGTCATCGTACTCTCCAGGCTGTAACACAGGTTGCTGCCTGTCATTCGTGGTTTTCCTCTCTCCCTCCACACTGGTTGTAGACAGTACATTTAAGGCCACGGCTGCTTTCTGTTTTTTATATTTTACATAAAGCAGTCATGTCACATTTTCTTGGTATTCGGGAGGTTTCGGGTTCAAATATTGTCTCAGACAGTGACTATCCTGACTGAGGTTGTTGTGGTTTCTGTCGTTCCCTCCACGTAAATTCTGAGGTAATAATGTTACGCCACGATCACTTTCTTCCACTTCTTTACAAATCTCATTCACTGACCTTAATACAATTAGACACTAGGCAGTCTGAACTATGCATAACGCAGTTAAATATAAATGTTAATTAGTGGAGCTCTACCTCCATTCCCTCACACGCCTTCATGTCGTGTATAGGGACAACTTTACCTTTAAATGAGTAATAATTTTCATCACATTGGTAACCAAATAACCTTCGAAACTGAAAAGTGTCATTAAATAACCGATACATCGAAATTCTAGTACTGGTTTGTGTGCTTCTTTTGTTTGTTTGTTTATCTGTGTTTATTTCCTCCAGTAAGACGCGGAACCGCTGGGCTAACCCGCCTTGTCCCACAGCGCCCTCAGGATCCGCAGTGTGTACACTGAAGCTTGTTCATATTTGCACAGGCACCAGCGATCGGATATTGCATGTTTACAGTAAGGAACAGCCAGCAGGGCTTATCTGTCCTCTTTTTTACATCGTGGTTTGACTCTGTTACTGCTGGCTCAGTGCCTATTTTTATATCGTGGTTTGACTCTAACTGCTGGCACAGTGCATGTTTTGGTATCGTGGTTTGACTCTGTAACTGATGGCACAGTGCCTATTTATATATCGTGGTTTGGCTCTAACTGGCACAGTGCCTAGTTAGATATAGTGGTTTGGCTCTGTAACTGCTGGCTCAGTGCCTATTTTTATATCGTGTTTTGACTCTGTAACTGCTGGCACAGTGCATGTTTTGGTATCGTGGTTTGGCTCTGTAACTGATGGCACAGTGCCTATTTTTATATCGTGGTTTGACTCTAACTGGCACAGTGCCTAGTTAGATATAGTGGTTTGGCTCTGTAACTGCTGGCACAGTGCATATTTTGATATCGTGGTTTGACTCTGTAACTGCTGGCACAGTGCCTATTTTTATATCGTGGTTTGACTCTGTAACTGCTGGCACAGTGCCTATTTTTATATCGTGGTTTGACTCTGTAACTGCTGGCACAGTGCCTATTTTATATCGTGGTTTGACTCTGTAACTGCTGGCACAGTGCATGTTTTGGTATCGTGGTTTGACTCCGTAACTGCTGACACAGTGCTTTTAAATAGGCCACAACATTTTCCATATGAGCCTCCTGACTGTCCATTCATGGTATTTTATAGTATTGACAAGATATAAAACATGTAAGAGTGATGCTGTTTATTTAAGATTGATCTTGATATTATCCTGACACCTGTGGCAGTGTCTCCCTTAGGTTACTATCCGTCGCAATGTATATTTGTGCAGTTTGTAGTTGTCGTGCCGTGCTCTGGCGACTGTCCGGTCTTGGGTTGACTGTGTAGCACATTACAATTAACATGAGCTCAGATTGCGTTTGAGTACGATCCGATTTAATGAAGCTCTCAGTGGAGATTTCATTTACCGAGAAACAGCGACGGAATTAACATTGCATCCGTTTACAGTGTCGTGAACGAAGCGACTTCTAGTAATGGGCCTGTGTGACATGTAACTTCTGTTTGCTGTTTGCTGCTGCGGCCCGAACACACGAGCTGAGCACTGAAACACGTCCTGAAGTTCACTCCGTACGCTTGTCAACACGTCATGCATCCGCGGCTGTTAAACTTATGCATCCTGTAACGTTTCCGCGTGATGTTCGAATCCTCATTGAAGATTTTGTTAATTACACTAGTGACCTTTAGTTTGGTAAGACGTATGAGCATTAATTCTTCCTTAAGTTCATCATCATCATCATCGTCATCGTCATGAACTTATACAGATATAGGACAACTGGATCCTGTGCTGTGGAAACTCAATTTTGAAGATGCTGTTGATCTCTCCATCTTGTTTTATGCCGCCTTTGCCTTGTGGTGCTATCCTGGGATTTCGTGAGTGTTCCAGTCTTTTTAACATGCAGTCAGTTCTTTTGATAACTCTGAATTTCGTCTACTGTATGCTCCACTTTTAGTTTTTCTCGAAATGTTGTATTCCTATTCTTCCATAAGTTTTATCTACTAATTAATTATCGTTATATTAACAAAGAAAGCAAGTAGATTCCTGGCGAAGAACGGAGACTTCTGCTTGTTAGTATTAGCAACAAGACTGCAAGTGGTGTACATCGTAACGTAGTACACAGAGTTTTACCAAGGCGTTCTTTACATACAGAATGTCTCGCGGTTACACGGCCAACGCTAAATGCATTATCATTTACGCCAGTAAGATAAGTAGGACCTTTCCTGCGCCGATTTTCGTGAAACTCACAAATTGTCAACATTATGCTCTGTACCAAATATTACCCAAATTGGACAATAAATGTTTAAAATACAGATAGATATTAATTTACCTGTCTGAGTAAAATAAAGTTTTTACTGCGTCGAGTTTCAGGAAACTCAGCATCAGTTAATGCATTTTTGTGAGTATCGAGTCTCGCTCTCATGGGTCAATAAATGTGGAAATTGCGGGTAGAAATGTGGAAAGTGCGGGTAGAAATGTGGAAATTGCGGGTAGAAATATGGAAAGTGTGGGTGGAAATGGGGAAAGTGCGGGTAGAAATGTGGAAAGTGCGGGTAGAAATGTGGAATGTGTGGGTGGAAATGTGGAAAGTGCGGGTAGAAATGTGGAAAGCGTGGGTATAAATGTGGAAAGTGCGGGTAGAAATGTGGAAAGTGTGGGTGGAAATGTGGAAAGTGCGGGTAGAAATGTGGAAAGTGCGGGTAGAAATGTGGAATGTGTGGGTGGAAATGTGGAAAGTGCGGGTAGAAATGTGGAAAGCGTGGGTAGAAATGTGGAAAGTGCGGGTAGAAATGTGGAAAGTGTGGGTGGAAATGTGGAAAGTGCGGGTAGAAATGTGGAAAGTGCGGGTAGAAATGTGGAATGTGTGGATGGAAATATATCACGCCTTTAAGCAAGCTGTTGCTGTCACTGAGCCGATTTTCAAGAAAGTCACGCTTTCTCGACAAATTTTGTGAAGAATTCCTACACAGAACTTCATGAAAATCTAACACAGTTTACTCACTGATACGAGGGTACAGACAGACGGACGTGGTCTCCACGTAATACGTTATTTCTTCACTTAGTATGGAACGCCTAATGACGATGACAGGGTGGCGCAGGTAATTGCGTAATGGTGCCGACTTGCAACACAAATTGAAAACTGCACGTTGCAGGAAGTGAAACTAATTTCATCACTTGTTGTCGTTGTTGTTCACGCCATGAACTTGAAAACTCCTGAAAAAACTATAGAATATAGTGTGCCGATTACAGTGGCCGCGCGGTCTAAGGCGTGGGTCTGCGGCCGTTTCGCTTGCTGGGATTGCGGGTTCGAATACCGCCGAGGGCATGGATGTCTGTCTCTTGTGAGTGTTGTGTGTTGTCAAGTAGAGATCTCTGCGTCGGGCTGATCACCCGTCCAGGGGAGTCCTACCGCGTGTGGTGTGTCTAAAAAGAGTGTGATCGTAAAGCCTCGATAATGAGGAGGCCCTGGCCCACTAGGGGCTGTTATGCCATGGAACATAAAAGTAGAATATAGTGCAAAGATATTGATAGAATAAGCGGCGTTGCTGTGTTTCACTTTGCGGTCAAACTCGGCGTTACACTGCCAACTGAAGCTTGCATGCAACGGCCATTTATTTCTGCCATCTGGTGCTGCTATGATATTTGATTTTCGTGGTACGAATGGCAAACAAACAAGCAAGCAAGCAAGCCATGCTGAGGCTAATCATGTAATACTGATTTGTACTGGTCATTTGGTATTCCAGACATGTTGGTATGACCGTGAATTGTAGGACGATGGGATGGAATGGGATTGTGAGTAGATAGTAGAAACGAAGAATTCGTGCAGAAATATTTACAAGGAAGTGTCTTTGAAATCGTACTTTTATAATACGGTGATATTATTAAAATGTGTGTTATCGTTAGTGAGATGTGTGTTGAGGATGGATCGTGTTGCATGTTTAGTTTATTTTACGACAGCATGGTGATGTCTTCCGCTAAACAAAGTAACACCCGGTTCTTCTGTGTCTCCGGTTGACTGTTCTGCGTAAAGAACATGCCGTCAACTGCATGTATTATTCAGGGAATTGCTCACCTCTGTGTGAAACCACTGTGCGCCGTCCGCACACTCATACTGCCTGTATTATTTGAGGCCCCCGTGAGCCGAGATACTGGCTGACTTGCACTTGAACATTTTACTTACGTGTGCTTTATTTAGTGACGCTCTCAGTACAGCAATACCTCGCTCTTTCGACGGGTTAGGGACCAGAGCACTGACGAAAGTCGCAGCATAGTCTTTATTTAGCTTTTATTTATTTATTATACTGTTATCACAAAAATAACTGTGAACTGTTTACAGTATAATCACAAAAATAATATAATGTGAATAGTTTGGTTATTTTAATCACAAAATAAGTAGTATTAATATGTTAATCAAAATATAGACATTCAATGCGGACAATTTAAAAAAAAACAAGCACACCGAACGACTTCTATCGAATACTGAACGACGAAAGAAACAGGTGGCGCGCGGTGGTGACGAAATGCGACGAAGAGCGAAGCAAGCGACGAAATTTGGAAACGTGGTTATAATGAAAACCGACGAAAGGCGAAGCGACGAAACTCGAACGGCGAAAGTCGAGTATTGCTGTATCTCGGACTGTAGAGCATCGGACAGTAGGTGAAGGCACAGTGGATTGAAAAGGATGTGGAAGGGAAGCGGGCCTGGCCTAACGTGAGGTATTTAGGGCGAAATTTGCTTGCAGGGACTGATAAACATTTTGAAAGATAGATAGGAATCATAGTCTGTCCCTGACCTGAAATTTCAACCGGCAATTTTCGGAAATACGAAGCACTTAACAGACACTTCACTTACGCAGTTTCGACTTGACGCAATTTTAACAAGAGAGGCAATGCGCTTATAAAAGCACATTGAGGCGCGTTCTCGTAACTATTGTTTCCATGCAAAAGCAAGAAGTGTTACGTATTCTGAGTGTGTGTCTGTAGCCTTAAAGTTACCCAGCAACGCAGAGCGCATGCGCCGTATAATATTGTTATCTGTGACCTGTTTGGCTCTACCATATTTTTCTACATTATCTCAAACGGCACCATTTTCGGGAAAAAGTTACTGAACGTAAAATGTGTGTTTTGATTTTCTCTACAACTTTTGTCTGAAACAGTTCTCACCTAAGAAGAACTGAGCGAGATATTACCATAAACGTACATTGTCAGATTTTAATAAAAATTTAATTTTTTCGACAAATTTTCGAAAAATAATGGAATATCAAATTTCATGAAAATCCGTCCAGTGGGAACCGAGTTGTTCCATGTGGACACACGACGGACGGACAGACAGAGAGACAGACATGACGAAGCCGACAGTCGCTTTTCGTAATTTTGCTAACAGCCTGAAAAGTAAAGAAAATTCAAATAGTAACTTTTTGAAACGAGCGCCGACTTTTTCTAGCGAGAATGAAAACGCAGTGAGACGATGGTGGTGGAAGAATACTGCTGGGCGATAACACAGGCGGTGGGTGGTCATGCTGCGGCCGATCAGGTCTTTGTGTGTTGGAGTTCGAATTCCGTCTTGCGCAAAATTCGACTTGCGCCTGAATTTCCGGAACGTAACTGCTGCGTAAGTCGCGGGGTGTCTGTATAAATAGTCACAACGCAGGAGGCGGTGTTGGAGTTGAACGTAACCCTGCTTCACCACCAGATGTTGTTAGGATTATTAAGTGAAGCTCGACGAGATAGGAAGGGGCATGTAGCTTGCGAGGGACAAAACAGAAGTTTGTACAAAACTTTGGTTGAAAAACTCGATGGGATGAGACCTCTTGAAAGAACTCGGTGTAGAGGGAGATGGTAATTAAACGGATCTTAAGAAAATAGGGTGTGGGGTTTGGACAGAATTCAGCTGCCTCAGGAGAGATTTCGGTGGCGAGAGGGGAATTGATTAGCCGAGCGACTGTCAGATTTTGATGGACTGCTGCAGTTAGTTTGACCATACACGTAGTGTTTATTGTCTGCTCGAAGGTGACAACATGCCTTAGTAACTTGAGGCGCGTTTGCATGCGTGCGGAGCGGCTCCGTCCATCCGCCCCTTCTTCTCTGTGTGCGCTTGAACCGCTGAACGGATCTTGCATGAAATCCGATATTGAAGAATTTTACGAAAATTCGTCGTAGCATTTCAGTTTCCGTTCAGATCGTACCCTTTAAGCCACCTCTTTACATGGGCACCTATATGAGTTTCTGTGCGCATGGGCATTCGCATCCCTGCTTTGCGCTCATGAGGAATTTTTTCGCGCAGTATTGTATCTCTATTGCTAGGATGCGAGGGAAAGGTATCTGAAGCGTCGGATTCGTGGAGAAGAGAGCACGGCGTAATAATTACACTGTGTACACATTCCTAACTTGTTTAATTGTGAAAGACCATGGATTGGAATGTAGGCCACATAAAACACAACGTGCCCTGTAATGTATCATAATGACAGCTTGGCATTTGTGATGGAAACGCAGAGCTGAGACTAACACAACTTGGTTATTGCAGCTTGGTTTGTCCTCAGCCCCTATAGGGAAACACCAGAATAATGGCCTGAAAGGAGGCAGAACAGCTGTTCATTACATTTATCATTGAACATGAAACACACTTCTTAACAGAGATATACAGTCTTACAGGACGTAACGCCATGAAGAGTGGTAAGATTTTAACGACATTTTGAACGGACCTACTGCCTCCATCTTCGGGTTCGGAAGAATGTATTGACGCCATGTTCCCAGCAAATTGTGGGGGGAGGGGGGTTTATACATTAATTCGAAACGCCAGTTTTTTTTTCCACTGGAGTGTGGAATCAGTAGGCCTCCAAAACGCCCGTAAATTTGTACAAGACTGCACGGCGTCACATCCAGAAGACTAATATTTATAAGTATGGTCATGAGAACCTCAAATCTTCCTGACATCTTTACCCTTTAAAGCGCAGTGGTAATTACATGTATCACCTGCTTAAAAAATTAAATGACGCTGCATTTTTATCACATAGCGTGCGTTTGTGTTCCTGTGCTTGTTATAATAAACTGAATATTTCCCTAAAGAGTATTAAGTGGCTTCTGCTTGTAATGGAGGCGCAGTGTGTTCATTGTGAGCTAGGACTGAACTTGTATATGAACTCCGGGCTTTTACTGGCTTATAGGACTGGATTCCTGTGAGATCCATTATTACTGCTCGGTCCACCGAGAGGTCGCGTAATCTTACCACACGTACCAGTTGCGCAGCACTGACGTATCGTAATCTTACCACACGTACCAGTTGCGCAGCACTGACGTATCGTAATCTTACCACACGTACCAGTTGCGCAGCACTGACGTATCGTAATCTTACCACACGTACCAGTTGCGCAGCACGGACGTATCGTAATCTTACCACACGTACCAGTTGCGCAGCACTGACGTATCGTAATCTTACCACACGTACCAGTTGCGCAGCACTGACGTATCGTAAGCTTACCACACGTACCAGTTGCGCAGCACTGACGTATCGTAATCTTACCACACGTACCAGTTGCGCAGCACTGACGTATCGTAATCTTACCACACGTACCAGTTGCGCAGCACTGACGTATCGTAATCTTACCACACGTACCAGTTGCGCAGCACTGACGTATCGTAAGCTTACCACACGTACCAGTTGCGCAGCGCTGACGTATCGTAATCTTACCACACGTACCAGTTGCGCAGCGCTGACGTATCGTAATCTTACCACACGTACCAGTTGCGCAGCGCTGACGTATCGTAATCTTACCACACGTACCAGTTGCGCAGCACTGACGTATCGTAATCTTACCACACGTACCAGTTGCGCAGCACTGACGTATCGTAATCTTACCACACGTACCAGTTGCGCAGCGCTGACGTATCGTAATCTTACCACACGTACCAGTTGCGCAGCGCTGACGTATCGTAATCTTACCACACGTACCAGTTGCGCAGCGCTGACGTATCGTAATCTTACCACACGTACCAGTTGCGCAGCGCTGACGTATCGTAATCTTACCACACGTACCAGTTGCGCAGCGCTGACGTATCGTAATCTTACCACACGTACCAGTTGCGCAGCACTGACGTATCGTAATCTTACCACACGTACCAGTTGCGCAGCACTGACGTTTCGCCATACGCAGTTTGCGTGCTTCTTGCTGTTGAATGGCGCCTTATCGAGTTCAGAAGCTAGATGAAGGGGCGTGAACGTGATGCAGATTTCATTGAAAAATTGGTTAAAGTTAATAGCATAAATGACATAAATGCTGCTGTCCATTAAATAACACAAGAAGATTGAGCGTGGCTGTCTAGCAGTAGAGGCACTGCACTGCCTAGAGTCGTTGCTAGTTACAAATTCGTGTATTTTCACGTTATATTCACCGTGCATTGTGATTCAATTAGCTGTATTATAACCAACAAATGCACTTATTGTATTTCTGTTATACCTTTACACTACATATGTTTCGGCTGTGGTCCAGCCATCATCACGGTACACCAGTAGGTTCACTTCACTGGCACTGGTTCATTTGGTATTATCACACGTCATCATAATGTTTTTGGTTTTTGAAGTTTCTGTTCACTCACAATGGCAGATGTGTTCGTCTTACGTTAAAAGCTTGAGGTATAATACTTTTGATTGTAGATCTGAAGCAGCATCTCGTTGGTAGTAGTTAAAATATTAAAGTTGTTAAAATTGTTAAAAATTTTTTATTTTAAATTGCTGGCAGATGGTTTTTTGGATGTTGACATCCGCGTCCTGTTGTTGCTAGTGTCTTGTTGTGGCTGGACCACAGCCGAAACATGTGTAGGGTAAAAGTGTAACAGAAATACAATAAGTGCGTTTGTTGGTTATAATACTGCTAATTGAATATTGGTGTATGTTACATATGTGTTATTAACCCTTTGAAGACAAAATTAATGTACACTGCAGTATACAAAGAATCAGTTCGTACCTCACAGAGAACACAGTGTGCTTCCATTAAAAAAACCAACAAATTGATGATGTATAGGGAAAAAATCGCTGTTTATTGTGAGAGTAATGTGAAACAGAAAATCGTAATACACTGTAGGTCAAAGTAAAGGGTTTTAGCGTCAAACCTAGCGGTTCATGTAGTTTCCAGCAGATAAATTAAGTGACTGACTTCACGGAACAGAGTCCTTATTGGAAAGCTGTTAGTTGCTCAGCTAGTCAAGAAACTTCATTTCATGGAACCCGAAGGTAAATTACCCCACTGTGGTCCCCGGTCTGAAACAAATGAATCCCGTACACAACCTCCCATTTCGTTTTTTTTAAAGATCAGTTTTAGTATTATTCTCCCATCTGCGCTTAAATCTTTCAAGTGGTCTCATTCAGGTTTTCCGATCAAAATTTTGTATCAGTCTCCCAGCGTTTCTATGCGCGCCACATACCGCGCCCATCCAAGTCTCATTTGATGACCCTGATAATAGTGTGCATGGCCAAGGGTACAAATTAGGTACGCAGCTCCTCCTATGTACAGCTGTGACGTACGCAGTACGTGCTTTGTTTGTTGTGTGTGTGTGTGTGTGTGGAGCTCTATGTAAAGTACGGGCTAGTGCAGTCCGAGACCTTGAACTTGTAAGTGGTTTGACAGACACGACCTCCTTATTTCGTGTTCATTTTCTGCACTGCTTACAAGGAATGTGTAGAAAGTAGAAACGAAGCGAGTCCTCATGTACATTGCGGTACTGCAACCGTACGATGCCACGTCAACTGAAGTTTGTGGTTAGTTTGTTTCAGAGGATAGACCTCGCCATATCATGCCCATGAAATTTTGAAAGGAAACACATGCAGATGTTCATTATCTATTGAGGTACTGAACACACAGGAACACTCAGTGGCCTTTATGTTGTTATCCTGCAGACATTTTATCGCCCGAACAACGTAAGAGTACACGAATGCAGTTGATAGATCGTCGTTTGATGAAGCGCTATGTTGCCGAGTTGACTTCAAAAGTTCGCCATAATATCGATAGCGCCAGATTCTCTACAGAACAAGTTCCTGCATCCCCAGGGCTTCGACTGCGTCTATGCAAATATCGGGGTAAGAGAGTCGTGGGTGTGTACGAATATGTGTGCTTTCTGTACATCGAGATCAACAGGCTTGCTGTTTGTTGTGAAGATTCTCTAGTCTGATTTGAGCCTGGGTCTCTTCTGTTGTAGAGGTTTGTAATCCTTATTGAGACAATCGATGTGACTCTTTGGATGGGGGATCGGACCGTTGCAAGCCTTTACTATCAGTGCAGCTGTTTCTTCTTCGTGTTTCAACCGATTCGACACTTCGTCTCCGCTAATGTCGATGTTTTAAGTAATTCTGAAACTCTGTGTGTTTTATGATAAGAATTTGTTAAAAGTTACAATCATTGCGTTGAAGAAGAAGCCAAAACACAAAATGCAGTGACCGTAGCACAGTCAGCCTCATCGCACATACAGCAAAGATACTTAGAAGAAGGATTGAAATGAAAATTGAGGATGTACTTTCTTTTTTAATTGAAGGGCCCCGCAGCCTTGAAGGCTTATTGTGCAACCCTATGAGGAAGATAAGGTTTTTCTGCTCTTCTATTTTAATGGAACACCGGTGGAATGAAATTGACAGGGGAAAACCGAAGTACTCGGAGAAAAACCTGTCCCAGTGCTACTTTGTCCACCACAAATCCCACATGGACTGACCCGGGATCGAATCCGGGCCTCCGCGGTGAGAGGCCGGCGACTAACCACCTGAGCCATGGTACGGCCGAAGATGTACTTGGAGAAAATTAGTTTGGATTTAGAAGAGGAAAAGACTAGAGATGCAATTGGGATGCTGAGAATAATATCAGAACGAACTTTGGACGTTGATGAAGAATTGTGGGCTTGCTTCATAGACTGGCAGAAGGCATTTGACCGTGTAGACTGGGCCAAATTAATGCAGGTCCTAAACGAAAGTGGTATCGACTGGCGCGAAAGAAAACTTATCAGCAAATTGTACATGGATCAGAATGTTAAAGTACGACTGGACCAAGGGGAGAAAAGAAGTGTGAATATTGGAAGAGGAGTTAGACAAGGTTGCTGTTTGTCACAGATTCTGTTCAACTATACACAACCTTAACAAGTTCTTGAAGGGTGTGGAGACTTCAAACAGGAGGAAAAGTATGCAGATGACCTTGTGTATTGGCTAAGGAAGAAACGGTGCTACGGGCATGATGATAGGCTAATTGAATTTGGAAGACACTGTGGAATGGAAATGAATGTGGAAACAACTAAGTTTACGAGAATCTCAAGGTAAGAAAACGGCCGGAGAATGTGGAATATTTCAACTATTTGGGTAGCATGATAGCAAATGATGCAAGGTGTACACGTGAAATTAAATCCAGGATTGCCATGGCAAAAGCAGCATTCAACAAGAAGACTCTGTTCACCAGCAAAATTGGACTTAAATGTAAGGAAGAAACTAGTAAAGTGCTACATTTAGCGTAGCTTTGAATGGTGCTGAAACTTGGTCACTTCGGTAATAGATTAGAAATACCTGGAAAGTTTTGAAATGTGGTGCTGGAAGGAAGATTAGTTGGACCGATGTGTGAGAAATGAAGAGTATTACACAGAGTTAAGGAGGAGAGGAATATCCTACATACAATAAAACGAATGAAGGCTAACTGGATTGGTCACATCTTTCGTAGAAACTTTATTGATAGAAAGATAGACGGAAGGATGGAAGTGACACGAAGACGAGGAAGAAGACGTCAACAGCTACCGGATGACCTTAAAGAAATGAGAGGATACTGAAAATTGAAAGCTGAAGCGCTATATCGCACTCAATGGAGAACTCGCTTTGGAAGGGACTATGGACTTCTCGTAAGACAAACAACGGAATGAATGAATGAATGAATGAATTGCTTAATTAAAACGGCCTGAATATGGGATAACCTGCTGTGCTCTTAATAATCAGTCAGCTGGCTCGAAAATTGTTATTTGTTACCAGGCACACGGAACATACATTAATTCATCCTTCCGTGTAATATGCCAGTTTGATCGGATGGGCGGAATCTGAAACAGTGAATGGTTCTGCTGGATCGTAGTTACTGCGACAAGTGAAGTGAAACATGTAAGGAGAAGTTTGGCGTAACAGTGTTAGTTTTATGATATTTATATGCTTTTTTAAGTGGTCCACTAGAACGCAGTTGCTGAAAGATGTGAACTAGGAAAATAGTGCAAAACAATTCAGCGGTGAAACAGGTACCTGAACCACATGTGTACCGCATTTCATGACTAATAGAGAAAGCGGTTGCCTTGGAAAAATGCTTCTAAATTTGATGAACTGCGAAGATGGGGTTACGAGCTGTCCTTTATATCAAGTTTCGTGGCTGAGATGTGTGATTGTGTTGATACGGTAGCTCTCTGCCACTTCCGTTTACTTCCCTAGGACCTTCCGTAACGATGAATGTTAGGATATGCTGTTACGAGAGACGTTAAACACCTCATGGTGGATTGGGCACGTAGTACGGACAGGATAAACACGATATCCTTACAGAAATAGGGGTACTTGGTTACCATCACGCAGTCTGTCTTAGGACAGGTCCATAGCCTCTTCCAAAGCGAGTTCTTCACAGAGTGTGATCTAGTGCTGCCGCTTTTCCCGTATCTTCTCGTTTCTTTAAGGTCATCCAGTAGCTGCTTACGTCTTCTCTTTTTCATCTTCCCGTCCCTCTATCTTTCCTTCAATAGCGTGTTTTATAAGGCACTTCTACGCATTATTGACCAATCCAGGTAGCCCTCCTTCTATTTATTGTTTATAAGATATTCCTCTCCTCCTTGACTCTGTGTAATACTTCTTCATTTCTCTCACGATCGATCCAACTGATCTTCTGCATCCTTCTTCAGCACCACATTTCAAAACTTGATATTTCTGATCTACTTTCGAAAGGTCCAAGTTTCAGCACCATACAAATATGTGCTTCAAATGCAGCATTTCACCATTTGCTTCTTTAAATTTAAGTCCAGTTTGCTGGTGAAAAGAGTCTTGTTAATGTTGAATGCGCTTGGATATCTTACTTCTGGTTGCCTGATTGTTGGATTTTGGGGCATTCGCGGTGAGCAGTTGAAAGTGTGTGTCTATTAGTTGCGCCATATCCGTCAGTCAGTCTGTCTGTCTACCTGTCTGCATGTCATGACTGGAAAATTACGGAACGGATTTACACAGTAGTTGATATTGGGTAGTTTTAATAAGGTTTTAGCCCGTTCCAATTTGGTTAAAATCGGAAAAGAATAACGGAATGTTTACATGGAAACCTAAGTGCGTTTCTGCATGCAACTCGAGCGAATGCATGTATCGGAGCGCAAAATGTATGTAGCGGAAGTTGTATAAACGTCGCAGTTCAAGTACACTTTATCGTGAGTCTGTTTTCCAGACGATTGAACAGAAGTGAGCCAACGCGCCAGAATTGTTACGCTGTGCATACTTTATGTACCGTGTTTCGAAGGGTAGTCCGTACATTCTGAACTAGCGGTCTCTTACGTCCGATGCAGTATTCAACAGCGTCCCCGGTGCGATCGCACAAGCAGTAACAAACACTGCCAGTCAAGAGTAGGCCTACTGCGTACAACTGCAGTAGACTCAGTGTCTCACAGTACACGTTGCACGTTAGCATCTCACCTCATGTGTAAGGCGTATCCGTATTCTATGTTACCGCGGGCCTAACTGAGAGCGCCCACACATATTATGAAATTTGCTCCGTACGGTGGCTACGGCTGTTAAAGCGATGTGCAAGTATTGCCTTACAGTGTGATTTCAGGCTTCCGCTGCAGTGTAAATGAGATCTCTCTTTTGGGATGTTACGTAGCGTAGATGGGTAGTTATTTACCGACGTTTCGGGACAATCTATCGGGTCCCATCTTTAAGGGTCAAGCAGTAAAGGAAGCTGCTGACCCTTGAAGATGGGACCGATAGGTTGTCCCGAAACGTCGATAAGTAACTACCAATCTACGCTGGGTAACAGTCCAGAAGAGCGAAAATCTCATTGCCATAACGTTTTTCGTTGCGATTCGATTCCACATTCCCAAATCTGTTTATTCCACGACTAAACGTTTAATTTCCGAGCTTGCGTGTTCTTCCTTCTTTGATGTTTTTAAGTACTCTACTGTATATTTTAATATTGGCATGGCAAGCAACCATATCCCGGGCGAAGAGGTACTTCTGCTGGCAAAGACATAAAACGCGAACAGCGTTCAGGTGAATGCTAAACCATACTACATGAACACAATGGGAAAGGGTGTGCACTTAAGCGCGGGCCTCTTAACTTCGCACCAAAATAGTTGCGTAACATTGCAGGTAAATAAATTAATGTACACGACTCGTAATCAGAAATATTTCATTTGGAGTACGAAGAGTTCAGCGAAGCTCAGCCGTCTCAATTATACGTCTTTCAGGTCATAATGAGCTTCTTGCAATTTTTATACTCTCTTGCGAGCTGCACAAAACGTGCCTTAAGATCTGCTGTCCGTCACATATGTCGCTTCCGAAACGCCTGAATCAAATTTTGATTAGATTTCGTCTTAGCATTTTACTTTATAAGTCGTCGTGGAAATGTAACTCGTAGTACAATTAAATTTAATTTCTGTAAAGCAACTGTGATGTGCATTGTGCGGGGAAATTTGTCACGGATAAGCTAAAGGTGTGTCTAAACACGATGCAGGGAACGAGTGAGGGAGCGTTCAGGTAGTGCGTCACGAAACGTCGGCACATATGCAGATAAGTAGCCTTCACACTCCGGCCGCTTTACTACTGGTACCAGTAAATTTGAAGGTACGTTGATCTTTGGTGTGTTTCAGAATCAAACCCTGGTCATCCAGCTCGTAACCAGCCGCTTTACTGAAATAGTTTGAGAATCGGTTTTTGGCCCAGTAAGGAATTTCCCAGAACGCACTGCCGTGCGTGGTGTACAGCAGTGCGTTTGGCAAGGGCCAGGAAGTTCTCTCGAAGGACAAAACGGTCTCCCTTCACGATTCTTTTCCTCTCGGACCCTGGAAGGGACCGGATGTCATTTCCCCCCTCACTTTTTCATGTCCCTCCTGTAACGACAATTCTGGGGCCTAATGGTCTTTCATGCCGATCCCAGTGGCCGTGCGGTCTAAGGCGTGGGTCTTCGGCCGCTCGCATACTAGGATCGTGGGTTCGAATCCCACCGGGGGCATGGATGTCTGTCTTTGTGAGTGTTGTGTGATGTCAGGTAGAGGTCTCTGCGACGAGCTTGTCCCTCGTCCAGAGGAGTCCTACCGACTGGTGTGTCTCAAGTGTGTGTGACCGTCACGTTTGGGCCCCTGAAGAGAGCCGTTTTTCATTCCCAGTTTCTTGCATTCTCGGTTCCTATTGGCCAAATTTTGGCTGTATCCATCTCCGCCTTCCGCGGCTGTAGAGTAGTAACCCGCCCATGTAACACAAAATCATGCTTATCACTTTAGTGTTCACTTACACCTAATCTTTAAACGTTGAAATTGGAAGCAACACATTCGTTTGAAACGTCGGAGTATATGTACATGACTGCACGGTGTCACAACTCAGGGATTTACAGTCTGAACAACTGAGAAAAAATATTTATCCCTACAATCACCAGTGAGTGAGGGATAGCAGCGTTTGTGTTGTTCGCATGCGGTTATGACTCGACGGGCTTATTGAACGTAACTCGATTGTAGGATGTACTGGCGGTACTGGAGCGTCTTGTTCTTAACCCTGCCAAGTGTGGAGTTTATTCAATAAAGATTCTGTTTACACTTCACAGGAAACGTGCTGCTTCTCACTTACACGAAGACCAGTCTGTTAATGCTGTTTGGGGAAATAATTATTGTTTAGTGTGAGAGTGACACACAACACAAATAGACTCTGTGGGCAAAACACAGAGTTTAATGAGTTGCAAAACAGGTAATACGTACCTTTACCACTGTTCTGTAAATGGTTAATCGTGGGTCCAGTTTGGCTGATCATTACGTAGGTGTAGCTTATACGCATGTTGCTCTTCCGGTTTCCGTTCTGTTTTATGTCTGTTTACAGCAGACTGTTTATATGAAGCCGTAGTCAGAGGCGCCAAGTTTCAAATCGCATGACAAAATGTTCTGTCAGAAATATTAAACTTCCGCAAACTTGTAATGACTCGAACTGAGGGCAGAACAAAGTGAAACAAATAAATTTTACGAAAACTTTGTCTTCAGTGGATGATTGATCACGTGTTGAGAACGAGACGCGACGTATTTTCTGAAACTCGTGCAACAGGATTGGTGTATTCGTTTGTTTGATGGATAAACTTTGGTTTGAAAATATGTATAACAGTTTAATTTGCATTTGAGAATCCGAATATACGACGAGAATACTTGCAGTTTTATGTGGATGTGAAGCATGGTTTCTTACTTACAAGAGTTAGTAACCAGAGTGCTGCGAGAAGTAGGCCTGTTTGGACGTAAGAAGAAAGAAGTAGGCCTGTTTGGACGTAAGAAGAAAGAAGTAGGCCTGTTTGGACGTAAGAAGAAAGAAGTAGGCCTGTTTGGACGTAAGAAGAAAGAAGTAGGCCTGTTTGGACGTAAGAAGAAAGAAGTAGGCCTGTTTGGACGTAAGAAGAAAGAAGTAGGCCTGTTTGGACGTAAGAAGAAAGAAGTAGGCCTGTTTGGACGTAAGAAGAAAGAAGTAGCCTGTTTGGACGTAAGAAGAAAGAAGTAGGCCTGTTTGGACGTAAGAAGAAGAAGTAGGCCTGTTTGGACGTAAGAAGAAAGAAGTAGGCCTGTTTGGACGTAAGAAGAAAGAAGTAGGCCTGTTTGACGTAAGAAGAAAGAAGTAGGCCTGCTTGGGCAGTTTAGGTCTAGATAATGAGAAAGCACGCGAATTATACAGTTCACTTGGTGTTGTTAATGTAGTGGGGAAAACTGTTAAAAACGGGTATTTGGAAGACCTAGTTGGAAATGGTAGGACGATATTATGACTGCTGTTAAGGAGGTGAGTTGTGAGGATGAGAGATGGATGGAACTGGCTCAGAATCGTATTGGTGTTGAACCTTTGGATTTTGCTACAAGAAAGTTACTTTGTTGAATTCGGCGTGTATGAGACTTGTTTGATATAATGAGGAATTGCCAGTGAGGTGTTCGTGCTGGAAGTGACGTTCAGAGGGACTGTGACTAAGTGATAGCCTAGTAGAATGTAATTCTAGTGGCGCGACACTGATGTACTGTAAGTAAAGCGTAGTGGGATGTGATCCTGGTGGCGCTACACTGGTGAGTTGTAAGTGATAGGCCAGTGGAGTGTGATCCTGGTGGCGCTACACTGGTGTGTTGTAAGTGATATGCCAGTGGAGTGTGATCCTGGTGGCGCTACACTGGTGTGTTTTAAGTGATATGCCAGTGGAGTGTGTTCCTGGTGCGCTACACTGATGTGCTGTAAGTGATAGGCCAGTGGAGTGTGATCCTGGTGGCGCTACACTGATGTGCTGTAAGTGATAGGCCAGTGGAGTGTGATCCTGGTGGCGCTACAGTGATGTGCTGTAAGTGATAGGCCAGTGGAGTGTGATCCTGGTGGTGATGCACTGATGTTCTGTAAGTGATAGGCCAGTGGAGTGTGATCCTGGTGGTGATGCACTGATGTGCTGTAAGTGATAGGCCAGTGGAGTGTGATCCTGGTGGTGATGCACTGTTGTGCTGTAAGTGATAGGCCAGTGGAGTGTGATCCTGGTGGCGCTACACTGATGTGCTGTAAGTGATAGGCCAGTGGAGTGTAATCATGGTGGCGCTACATTGATGTGCTGTAAGTGATAGGCCAGTGGAGTGTAATCATGGTGGCGCTACACTGATGTGCTGTAAGTGATAGGCCAGTGGAGTGTAATCATGGTGGCGCTACACTGATGTGCTGTAAGTGATAGGCCAGTGGAGTGTAATCATGGTGGCGCTACACTGATGTGCTGTAAGTGATAGGCCAGTGGAGTGTAATCATGGTGGCGCTACACTGATGTGCTGTAAGTGATAGGCCAGTGGAGTGTAATCATGGTGGCGCTACATTGATGTGCTGTAAGTGATAGGCCAGTGGAGTGTAATCATGGTGGCGCTACACTGATGTGCTGTAAGTGATAGGCCAGTGGAGTGTAATCATGGTGGCGCTACACTGATGTGCTGTAAGTGATAGGCCAGTGGAGTGTAATCATGGTGGCGCTACACTGATGTGCTGTAAGTGATAGGCCAGTGGAGTGTAATCATGGTGGCGCTACACTGATGTGCTGTAAGTGATAGGCCAGTGGAGTGTAATCATGGTGGCGCTACACTGATGTGCTGTTGTACAAACTGCAATTTGATTTTTCTTCTTTTTGCTGTCACCCATTTTAACTTATTGCCTGTATCGGTTTCAGCATCTTCGCAGAATTGTCGTGGTGTTCCACTTGTTTTCGCCTGACCGCGTTATAAATTTCATCGTATCGTCGGTCGCCTATGTATTCATTCTGTCTACATGAGCTTCCTCCTATCTGACTAGTAATATCTTCAGCCTCATTGTTGCCCTTATGTTTTGTTATCTTTGGCTAATGATGTAATGGTGTTAAGTGTTTATTTTTTGTTCGCTGTTTACTCGTAAGATTTAAATTGCTAAAATTAATTTTTGTTCGCGCTCCCACTTTTGTACCAGAACGTCTTATGTTGCAATCAATTCGACGCGTGTTACGTTTAATTTGCAGCATGCGAGACCTACAGTGTGAACTGTGGCTGGGGCCCGCACTTGTACTCCCAGTGTTGCGCAATAGTTGCGTTCCGGGAGCTCCGACTCAAGTTGAATTTTGCGCAAGTCGCAATTCAGTATGCATACTGTCAACTACACATGTATATACAAGTGAGTCCAGAGTCCGAACTCCAACACACGGGCTCCTGATCGGCTGCAGCATGACCGCCCTGCCACCTGTGTTATCGCCCAGTAGTAGTCTATTCTTCCCTCACTTTGTTGTCATTGCGCTTTCATTCCCGCAAGGAAATATCCGGTGTGAATTAAATAAAAATGTTATTATCCCCTTTTTTTTGCTTTTTTAAAATTGCGTAATTCTGAAATTGCGTAAAATTGCGTTAAGTCGGAGAGTGTGTGCACACTGTAACTAGACACGTTGTTATGCCAAGTGAGGTGGAAGTACTGCCAGTCCCCGACTTACGGCGAACCGAAGTTACGACCAAAATTTCCTTAAGAAAATTTAAATTCAAACTACTATAAAAATGTTATTAAAATTTCATGTCGAACTACATTTCTCTATATCGTTGAAGAAACTGTGTTCTTATTATTTTGCAACAGAAAGGCTACTTATTTGAATCCCCCTCGGCCTGCTGGAGTGTCTGTGATCCACCTCATTTCGTATTTTCTACTTACGACCAATTCATCTTATGCCCTGCTGTTCAGAACGTATCCTGTTCGTAAGTCTGGGAGCACCTGTAAGCAGTCTGGTGTAGACTGTAAAGTGTCAGTTGTGACAGTGTGTTCTGGCAGGTGATGACCATTACTGCCTATCTGCTAAATATGGTGGCAGTATGTTTCTTCAAAACGATGCTACCCACCTGCCAGACTGCACGGTGTCATAAAGCTGGAAACAACAGTATGAAACCTCACGACACGAAAAACCTAATATCATACTGTACCATGTTTTGTTTTTGTCGAGTGGTTTTGGATGAAAACAATTTGTAGGGATGATGATGGTGGTGACGATGATTTGACACCGAACGCCAGTGCATTCCTCTACCGTGTTGGGTTCGAATTTTAGATGAGTGTCATGGCTGAACTGTTCTGTGTGAAAGGCGGGCATGTCGCTTCCAGCACGGGCCAGAGCGATGTCCTTCGTGCTCTCACGTCCGCACATGGCAAATCAAAACCACATTGTTGCTGCAGTCGAATTACAGAACACGGCCGTTGTGTGCTTCATAGAACGCGGTGGGCATCCAGTGACGTAATAACATGATCTTGTACATTGCCAATAATTGCACACGGAACGTCGTAATTCGTAATGATAATCATACAGGGCAGTGAGATGGGTGGGACATGTGGCATGCATCGATGTGGTGAGAAAAGTACGTAAATTTTATTCGGAAAACTCGAAGTAAAGAGACAACTTTGACGGCATTACCTAGATGGGGAGGGGTGGACTTGGTTTAGGGTCCGGTGGCGGGCTGTTGTGAACACGGTAATGGATCGTCGGTTTCGTAAAACGCGGAGAATATCTTGACTTGATACTATCCACAGATCAGGAGATGGTCCGTGCTAGGAATGTAATAGATACGCATGCGTAAGGTTTCGTGGCGAATGACGCATTGCTACAATCCATTCTGAGTACATTCGCACATTGCACGCGTTCGCTCGACGCTACTCGAACTGCTTGGTGTTGTCAGTTTGTGTGCGGTAGTAGTTACAGGCTGTCGCTCCTACCAAACAGCAGTCCAGTAGTTTTCCCTGTAGGCAACAGTCCCTCGCATCGCACCATACACGCCTATCATCCCGCGGCGATCATCTCTTGAGCTGTGGTTTGTAACAGACTAAAAAAAATTACTATTGGTGTTTTTGTTATCTGGGTTATTCTTTTTTATGGTGAAGGACCCCGCAGCAGATGCTACGGACGCACCGTAGCCTTGAGGCTTATTGTGCAACCCTGTGATGAAAGTGTTTAGTTTTTTTTCGTTTTTCCGTGTAATGGAGCACCGGTGGAATGAGATTGACAGGGGAAAACCGAAGTACTCGGGGGGGAAAAACCTGTTCCAGTGCCACTTTGTCCACCAGAAATCCCACATGGACTGACCCGGGATCGAACCCGGGCCTCGGCTGTGAGAGGCCAGCGCCTAACCACCTGAGCCATGGCACGGCCACTCTCGCAGTCAGTGAGGGGTAGGCCATTTAGCGGGCTATGACGTGACGTGTTGTCTGGTGGTTCGTACCAGATTGTTAAATGTCATTTAGATATTAGCCTGTTCTGGGACACGAAAGCCGCTCACTTCGGACTAGTAATGCGACGTGTCTCACACTCTGTCTGTCTGTATCTTCAGGGAGTGACGTGACCAATAAACATGCAGAATTTTTAGTGTCAGTCTGTGAGAAAACTTCAAGTCTTGTACGTGTTTTACGTGGACGAATTCCGCACTTAGAACACTTAAGGTAAAAAGGTTACCAGAATTCTAGACAATCGGCACATGAAGGTGGTAAGGTTGTCAGCCCTACGCACCGGCCGCCTTTACCCCCAGGAAATATTCCTGATACTCATTTCTGTTAGAGGCTGAGTCGACCCCAGGGTCATAGTGCGGCCGAAAGGATTATGTCAGTGACACGATTGGGAATCGAACCCGCGACCTTCCGGCTTGTAGCGCAGTGCCCCTAGAACACATAAACCTGTAGTTATTTTTTCTTGAAAGAGACGTTGTAACGTGCCGATATACCGCAAGTTGAAGTGCATGTCAGCTCTGAGCCAACTTTTACAAGTACGTGAATATTAATGTACGAAAACTGACGAGGTTGGTTAGTTGTTCTTGGAAATCCGGAACGGTTCCGGGTGTGCTGTGGGTTTGTGGAATGTTTGACGACGCTGTGTGGCATAAACAGTGAACAAGAACATTAACAGTCTAGCACAACGTGTGTGTTGTACTGAACGTCAGAAACATGTTCCGGGTTTTCGTATCAGCCATCATCAGTGTGTACAGTAATTTAAGAATTCAATATGCAGCCTGTGCAAAGTTGAAGTCAAGTATCAGATCTCAACTTCTTATGCATTTTATAGCCATGATACGTTAAAACTGCATTTTATGTCTAGTCGTGACGTAACATTCTAGGTAGATGCGGCGGCTCTTATTGTAGCTGCATGCCTTTGAAGCAAATTACAGAACACGGCCGTTGTGTGCTTCATAGAACGCGGTGGGCATCCAGTGACGTAATAACATGATCTTGTACATTGCCAATAATTGCACACGGAGCGTCCTAATTCGTAATGATAATCATACAGGGAAGTGAGATGGGCGGGACATGTGGCATGCATCGATGTTAATTAACGATGTAATTAAATCGATGGTAATTAAAAGTTAAAATTGTCTAGTTGGCAATGGTATGAATTTCCACGCCCGTGACGTAATCTCGGGGTTGTATTGGACGTACGTAGTTGTTCTAATCAGGATATACATGTCTTGTTACGGGGTCTTATTCTGTAGGGTTTTTACTTGTAACATTAAATTATAAGTTAATTGAAATTGATATTTTAATTACAATACAGTGGACCCTCGAACTTCGAACGGTTTGATGTTCGAACAACTTGAAACTCGAACAAAAAATTCGAGGAAAATCCGGTTTTGAAACTCGGAACAAAAACTCGAAAGTCGAGCAAAGAATCACGTGGTCGCCTTCTCTCTCTGCTTGGTCCAGATGAAAGAAGGGTAATTCACCTTCCAGTGAACAGGATATCCCTCCTACTATTATTATTGATTGATTATTATACAATATTTTTATGTATGTATTATTATAAATAAAAATTTTCAATTATTGAAATTAAATATACTTGTTTTATCATTATGATCTTTTGAAATAGGCACTTAAAATGTTTTATATTGGGTAAATTTTGGGGTCTGGAACGGATTAATTCAATTTACATTATTTCTTATGGGGAAATTTAACTCGAAAGTCGAACAACTTGAAAGTCGAACCGTCTCCTGGAACGGATGGTGTTCGAAGTTCGAGGTTCCACTGTATATGTTTGAGGTATTAGATGGTTGTATTTAATGGCAAGCTTTAAAGGATAACATAGCAAATGTCTATCCTGGAGAGAAGGTACCTTGTTGTGGCCGACATTCGAGACCGGTACACTGTATACGTTACCTATAAGCTAACCGACTGAGTGATTACATTACGTTGTTCAGAGAACAGAGGAGTCTAGTTTTTCCCGCTGTTCATACTAATACGTACTTACGACGATGTACGCATAGATGCTAATGAGTCTACGACGTCTGTAATCTGTTCTAATTCCCTTCCCATTCAAAGTGATGCCATTAGCCCTAAAATACACACAACATAACGTCACAAAACCCAATCTTAATCTACCCCTACCAAACAATTTTCGAGACACCAATCAAAGTGCTGTATGCTGATGCGATGTACAAGGGTACAGTGTACTTGCAAGATCATGCGCGAGCACACGCAGATACAGGGAAAGGGTATCAACATCGACGGCATGAGAAAGGGGCTGTCGAATGGATTTAACCGTGGGCCCGACAAAAAAAAAAAAAAAACTGTGGACAACCACAAATCGATGCTGGCGCTTAAAACAATGCCTTAGAGCAGTGGTTCCCAAACTTTTTCGGTCCACCGACCCCTTGGTTCCATATACACACCCACAGCGCCCCCTACCTTTTTAAAAAAAAAAACATAAATGCGCTTTTGTTTCCACTTTTATTTTATATTTCAAAAATCGTTTAAAATAAAATTATAAGAGTTAAACTTAATGTTTTATGTGTTATAAATTAAAATTTATTATATTTTTTATGATTAACAATAATTTATCTAGCAATAGTTTATTAAAAAATAATATGTGCTTGAATAAGATTCATAAATTAAAATACTAAGAAATTTAGTTCATTTTTTATTTTTAACGCAAAAATTACTTTATTTGAATTTTATTATAAAAATAAATGCACTACTTGTCTACTAGCGCCCCCATGTGATAATAACAGCGCTCCCTTCCACATCTCATACCTATTAGCGCCCATCTCGGTAATCTCACCGCCCCCCAGGGGACGGTACCGCCCACTTTGGGAACCACTGTCTTAGAGGACTGTCATGTGATAAGCAACGAGGGCAGTCATGACCAAGGCCCTGGTAGCGCGCGACATGTATGGTGTGAACAGATCCCATTACACTCAAACTCTTGTCGTCATACCTTAAAACCATTAAGCTTGATTTAACCCTGGTCACTATAGGTACCATCTTCTTTAACACTAAAGACGAAATGCTCAGCCTGGGAGCCCTAACAACCGTAAAATTTTCTATCAGTTTCACGTAATGAATCTACTGTCCTCACTAACAACCCCTCCTCCCACCTTCTTTCTCACTATTTTCAGGTTTCAAAGGGTTAAATCCAGTGCTTAGCCATTTGGAGTTAACGAAATGTGTAGAAGAGAAGTTAACATCTGTGTGTGCCGAATGAAGCAACACTTCGGCTTTACAGTTGCTGAAGTTGGATTAGGTACGACTTAAATTAATGTTACAACACAGGCTGAGAGCTGGAATTTGGTTGAAAACTAGTCCTTCTCTCTTGTAAGATCGTTCAGAGTAGAGTTTATCAACCCATGGTTGCTGGTTCGATGCCAGCATATAAAGTCTGGATTGTGGTATGTTGTGTACTTTATCTGAAATGGAAACATTACTACTGAAGAACTGTCGGCTTTTTATTATTTTTTAGTGCTCTTCTTTCCTTTACAGAAACACTGCGATGGGAACTGCTTCCTTTTTCCCCTCAACTCCTTGAACATCTTGCGGTATGGCTCCGAAGACCTGTTCAAGTTGTCGAAAAGTTTTCATGCTTCTGTCTATTGAAGGGTCCGAGTGATGTATTTTTATTCTTAGGCGGCCCCGCGAATTTGCAAAACCGCAAAGTACAAACACGCGAAAAGCGAGAGATGGTTGTAATTATGCTTGTACTGTATTCAAACTGATAAGGGAAAGGTCTATGAGTCAAAGAAGGTTGGAAACCGCGGGTACTCTTACGTAATTAATTGTTTGTGTTTTGTGAAGGAAGGAGATCTCTTGGAAGATCTAGGCGTACGTCGTATGGCATTATTAAAATGGATTTCAAAGGAACAGGGTGGGAGGTTATTGGATGGATTCGTTTGGCGCGTTATGAAACAGTGACTGGCTGTTGTGGTAATGGAAATAACATTTCGGTCCTTATAAAATGCGGGGAGTTCCTTGACTAGTTGATTGATTGTGAGGTTTTCAACAAGGACTGTGCTGCTGCAGGCAATTTAGTAATTGTTTTTTATTTGTATTTCTGGTGTCAGCCTGTTGGTGGAGCCACTTTTGTTTAGTCAAATCATAGCAGCGATGATAAGCATGCAGCCTCGCAACGTGTGGGGTTGATCAGTGTCCACGAGCAGAACAATTCAATTTCAAATGTAAAAAATTAATTTATGGTCCAGCGCTCTGTAACGGTCTGTGTCCTTTCTGATTCTACAGAAGGCTGAAGTTCACATTGCGGCTCTACACTATTTTAAATGACGGAAATGTTTGTAATCTGATGGGCACGTAACTAGGAACGCTTCTTTGTATTCTGTGCTAATGTTGGTGGGTGATACTACAAGAATATTAACGTCATATTGTCAGTGGACCAGTGCAGATAAATTAAATGTATTCGGCTTGGGTGTGGCGACACGTGTGGCTTAAAAACATATTTGATTGAATTTTATATGAGAAGTGTGTTTTGTAGAAATGTGCAGCTACGTGTTAAGACGTACACAAGAGAGAAAGCGAACAGCTGTGATTTTTTTTTTTTCTCTTTTCCTATGGTTCAACAGCCCCTAGGGGGCCTAGGCTTCCTCATTTTCCGAGGCTTCGTGATCACACTTTAGACACACCACACACGGTAGGACTCCTCTGGACGAGTGACCAGCCCGTCGCAGAGACCTCTACCTGACAACACACAACACTCGCAACAGACAGACATCCATGCCCCCGGCGGGATGCGAACCCACAGTTCCAGCAAGCGAGTGGTCGTAGACCCACGCCTTAGACCGCGCGGCCACTGGTATCGGCGAACAGCCGTGTTATACGGCACAATCCGGTATTAGAGGAATAGTGGTAATGTGAAATAGGGCCGGGATAGCTCAGTCGGTATAGCGACTCGCTACGGGCTGGACGGTCCGGGGATCGAATCCCGGTGGGGGCGAGATTTTTCGCAGCCGTCCAGACCGGTCCTGGGGCCCACCCAGCCTCCTATACAATTGGTACCGGGTCTCTTTCCCGGGGGCAAAGCGGCCGGGGCGTGGAGTTGACCACCCACCCTCATCTAGCGCCGAGGTTAAAGAAAGAGTAGAGCTATACCTTACTCCCCCTCTGGGCCTTCGTGGCCTGTTCTAGGGAGAACTTTACCTTTTACCTGGTAATGTGAAATACCGCTTAGATTTCATGCAGTAGCACGAATTATATATGTCGTCAAATATGAACACAAATTCACAAACTCGAACCTAATTTAATGCGCTAGTATACTTTTAATTTGTGGTTTAGGTAGCTGGATTCATACGAGTGGAAGCAGGCCCAAAATGCAGTTCCTACCTCACAGTAAGCACAGCTCGTCTGTATGATAAATACTAACCGGTTAATGCTGTTTAAGAAAATAATTGTTGTTCATTGTGAGAGTCGTACAAAAGAGACAAATACACTTTGTTGCAGAATGCAGAGGTTTTGCGTGTCAAAGCAGGCGGTACGTATAGTTAGCACTGTGTTTTAAGTGCCTAAATGTGCAAATGTCTCGCACTAGTACGACGAAAAACATGGCGCATAAAATGGGTTGTGAATGTGTGTAGCTTTTGCTTGCAGATTAATCACTGGAGCGAAAGAAGTGAGTGGCGCCATCTGCGGGCAGCTCACGTGAGCTCGGCCCCGTCTGACAATCTCGGATATGTCGAGCTACCCCTCCCGTTCAGCCCAACTCACCAAACAGTTGAGCTGGCGGGTGGCCTACCTTTACCGTCATAGTTTTTAAATTCCTGACCATTTATAATATCAAACTGGTGGCTAGCGTTTTGTAAGCGACACTGATTTAATGTGCAGTCCTGAGGGTTGCTATGATGAAAGGTCTTTTAGAATATATTAAACTTTTGTTAATGTAATTGTATTATGTATATTTATACGCTAAAGTCTTTTGCGACATCGTGATCTACAGAACGATTGAACGGATCTTAAGATATTCTTAAAAAGCGTATGATTCGGCATTTATGGCAGTCTTCTTTGTTTTTACTATTTACTTCTCAAGAAATGGTCTTTTAACAAAAAGATATATAACGTTAAAAATTGACTGCTTCGTTAAGCGGAGGCCAAGGGAAGCTAATATATTTCGTGTACTTCTCTTGGCCTCCGCTTGAGGCAGCACTGTCGATTTCAACGTTTTGTTTCTTATTTAAACGTGGTAGGAAGCTTTTGTTTCTTGTTTACACGTTGCTTATGATCAGTTGATCTCCGAAAGAAATTACCCATCAAGAATTAGTACGTATAGTTTTTAATTTTTATTAAGATTAAGATGCTGTAATTTTTGTTGATTAAATATTTTACTGTTTCTATGCGCGGAATATTCGTACGGGTACAACAAGTATTTTAAAATAAGAACAAGATGGCTGTGTGACATCAATAAGTATCAGGAACGCCTAATTACGTAAGCAGATCATTTGGAGGAACACGAAATGTAGCGGTTGTGGCCCAGTTTCAGGTCCTGTCTCGAATTTGCCTGGATGGGCTGAAGAAGGTTACGAGAGGACGGTTTTCTGACCAGAATCCGAATCTGGAACTTTCCAAATACGAATTAAAAAAACGTTACTGCTTGATTCAGGCTGCTTTCTATTTTGAGGTTATGTCTGAAAAACGTGGAAAAGTCTAATCTGTAAGCATCTTAGTGGAAATTGTGCAAAGGTCTGTGTTGCTAAATTGCACAGGCACATGAGCAGTCGAATTTCTTGCAGAAATATTTCCCTTGCCGTTTCGTCGAGCTGCTTGGTAGGGCTTATGCAGCGCAATTCAAGAAGTGGGGTCGGGACACATTCTCAGGGTTTGCTAAAGAGGAGATGTAAATCGCACTCTGCGGTGTTGTGCCCGAAATGTGCAGCAAAAACAGACGTAAGGCACGAACTTCACGCTGTAACCGGAGACAGCCTGTCTGTGAGCGGGACTGAAGTGTGTGGTCGCGCCGTGTCCATGTTACTGCGCTCTGTCGGATCGGTTCAGATAACCGGTCATTCTTCGGCCTTATCTTGGCTGAACACAGACTTTCCTGTTCTGAAGGCGCAGTTTACAGGTTCGGGTTCGCTTATCGACATTCTTTTCTGTGTATCGCCTCCGTTACTTTGGAGACACGAGTTACATATTACGGTGAGTATGGCGTGCTAAGGGAAGATGAGGAAGAAGACGTAAGCAGCTACTGAGTGATTTTAAGGAAACAAGAAGATACTGGAAGTTGGAAGAGGAATCAATGCGGGCAGTATGGAGTGCAATACACAGAATGAAGGATGAATGAGTGAGTGTACGTATAATTGTATGTATAATTTTACCGTGTATTTTGTATACAACATGTGCAATAAAAATATGCTGGTAATAATGGGAAAATTGGATTTAAAAATCTAATTCACTACACAGAGTAGGGCCTGGCTGTTTTAGCACATTTTTGCTGAATGAATTGGCAATGTAATGTCATTCATTTTGTAGTCTGTCCTACGACAGGTCCATAGCCTCTTCCAAAGCGAGTTCTCCACAGAGTGCGATCTAGTGCTTCCTCTTTCAACAATGTAATGTATATCTCCGTGAATAAACAGCTCATAAGTTTGCAAAATTACTTCGGCGTTCTTTGCCAGGGAAAGGGTTACAAGACCTTTTTCTCATTTGGGATGCTCCGTGGGCAACGTAACACTGTGTCTCGTGCAACATGTTGCTGCCCGCGAGCTACGGGTTTGGCGAGCCTGGTATAAGGGAAATAAATAAATTTGGAAGGATGTGGGGTGGGGGATCGGTAGGGCTTAATTTGGTCTGCTACACCGGCGTTTGCGTGGAGGGTCTCAGACAAAGCACGAAAACTTTAGAATAGTTGGTCACCGTGCCGAGACTTGAAGTTGGGACCCTCTGCATGGCAGTCACTGGACCGCGTGTTCCGATGCGTTGATATTTGTAGTTCCTGTTGGACGAAATATCGCTGACACGTTGTAAGCACTGAAGTCACATTTGTACTGAATGTCTGTGCAAAACCGGACGCCATTTCATCGCTAAATTAAATTGTCACGCTAGTGTTTGTGAGACACGTGTCACATATCTTGTGGGGGCTATCATGTTTTCCCAACAGAGCAGTCATTAAGTAACGCCACAAAGCGAAGCGCTGCCGCACCGGTAGGACTGCTTTATGTGTTGGCCGCAGAACACACTGAGGAGTGTATTGCACGCAGCATATGAAGCGACAGGGGAGTAGAGAAAAATACTGTATTAAGAGACCTTATAATTTGTAAATTCTAAAAGGTTCTGACGATGGTGTATAACATTCAGAGCCAACTGTCTTCTGGACTTTGTCCATCGTCCGGATAAGATATTAAAATATAATATAAAATCACGACGTTTCGGAAGTTGGCTCTTCTTCCGTCTTCAAGTGATGGGAGGGGAGACACGTACTCAGATGGGTCCTTTTTGACTGAGATAATCGCAATCACTGGACGTGTGATTGAGATTAGCTCAGTCAAAAGGGACCCATCTGAGTAGGTGTTTCCCCTCCCATCACCTGAAGACGGAAGAAGAGCCAACTTCCGAAACGTCGTGATTTTATATTATATTTTAATATTTTATTCGAACGATGGACAAAGTCCAGAAAACAATTGGTTTTAATAATTTGTGATCTTCACGTAACACTCGTAGGATAACTAAATCAAGGAACGTCAGACTGGTTGAAAACGCAGCACGCACATGTGCGTGAGGATGTCAAATGTTGAAATGTCTTCTTGGATGTGTACGCCGTGTCGACTGGTAACTAGTTACCGACGTTTCGAAAGATCATAACGCCTTTATACTAGCGTTATGATTTTTCGAAACTTAGTTAACTATTTACCAGTCGACACGGCGTACACATCCAAGAAGACTTCAATCTTCAGCAACGCCGATGTGAGACGCTCAGATCTTGCATGTGAAGCTTTATTAAACCCAAGGAATGGAAGATATTTGTTAGACAGGTATAAATCGGAGGCTAATATTAAAATGAGATTTAACGAAACGGGTGTAAAAGTGTGGTCTGGATACACTTGACTTGGGATCTGGGCCAGTGGCGGCTCGTGTGATCAGCCTTCTAGTTGTATAAAAACAAGGAATGTCTTGTCCATCCGAGCGACCAGGAAATGTTGAAGCATGATCCCCAGTTTGATGCCAGAAACACGTCTTGTCTGTTGAGGCAGCTTAAGGTAAGACAGCTTCTTTATGTGGTGGTGGGCAGCATCTCTTGAGAGTCGTGTCATGTGAGCTTGCCTCGGTCAAATTAAATAGTACTGCATCAGTTCGTAACCACACAGATTTTAATTAATTTTGCTGTTAGACCGGCTTCATCGCCCCACTGTGCGTGGCCGTCCGAGTCGAATTAGATTCCAGTAACCAGCGTAGCACAAATTGTGTTTGCTGAGCGGAATATTTGGACGTGAGAGACAGAGAGAGGAATAGAATAGCTTTATCAACAGATATTGTTAGGATAAGTTGGGCGTGACATGTAGCATGCATCGGAACAGACGAGAAATGTGAAAAAATTTCTACAGAAAATCTGAAACGAAAATACCGCTTTTTTAAGTGTGTGATGGACGGAAATTCGAAATTTGTCCATCGCGAAAGAAACTTCTGTCGGCTGACTCAGTGTTATTACGGGACAGACAGTGTTGGGGGGACTTAGATGAGGCCGGGTGAGGAAATAAGAAACACACAACAAATCTGTGACAAGAGAAATAATGTCAAAATGGGTAATGGGTGCGACTGTGCGTTGTAGACAGCTAGTTCAGTGCGTGCTGTAGGCGACGCAGGGCCATACCGTATATCCACCACAAGAAAAAGAGAACATTTCACACATATCGACAATAAAAAATAGGACTTATAAGCGAAAAAGTCACAATTTTATTAAATAAAAGTCCCTGTCAACGTTTGTCTGCTAATAGTGCTTAAAATTTTATGGGTATGAAATTCAGAGGGAGATATTCTTTAAGCTTGTTTCTCACCGAGTTCCATTTTTTTCAGAATTTCCGCGCCGAAGTTTTCCGAGGTATTCCGAAGGTCAACAGCTGAAATAATTTTTTTTTCTTTTTATCGGGTAACGACAATATAATATTATAATTATGTATTTATTTAAAAAGTAGTAGAAATATTTTCGCACTTTAGTGCCGCTAGAATATGCAAAACCGTTAATAAATGACAAATAGTCAAAACCCGGACATTTCTACAAATTTGAAAACCCGCCCGGATCGAAATTTTTGGGTAGAAAAAGAGGACATGTCCGGGAAAGAGAACGTATGGTGGCCCTAACATAGGGCACAGTGTCAAACGGAATTTGTACAGACTAGAGAGCGCAAGGTTTCCCGTTTGTATCCCGCTCACGGCATGCTTGTAACCGCCTATCATCCTGCTGATCGCTATACAACACACAGCTTTAAACCGGGGGATCTGAAGGAAATAGTTTCTTCCAAGGCCTCTTGGGATTTGAAACTTTTATAAGATGAAACTTTAACTTGTTTCCATGTATAGTTGCAGGTGACAACATGTAACTCGTAATGCAGACTGCGCGAACTGTGCAGAGTGTCAGTCCAGTGCTTAGTTTTTGGTGGCTGGGTCGTAACTTTAATTACATGTGACGCCACTGGACGTCCGTGAATATATGAGACGCAGTTTATGAGCGCCACAGTTTTAAAATACTGTGACACTGCGAAACTGTTTGCAGTTGTGCTCTAGTGATTTCATATTATATAGGCAGTACTTCAGAGCACAGTATTAACTATGGACCCTTGTGTATCATGTCATTTAACATTAAAAACTGTATATTTTGCTGTCGCAGTGCGTTTGTGTTTTTTGTGATGAATAGCATGTATGTCACTCAGCACCATTAGCCGGTTGGTCTTGCTAATGCTGGCGCTGCGTGTTTTCTGTGATGTGTGAACTCAGTTATTAAATATTATTTGCATAATCGTTACGCTCCAGTCACTAGATGCGGAACTGATGTTCCAGCGTTATGTATCGTTATTTAACGACGATGTCAGTGGTACAGACGATATTGAGTCGAATTGTATTATTTTTAGTGAATAGTGATCTGGAAGTGCTGGTGAAGGCAAAGGTAAAGTTGTCCGTGTATACGCCGTGAAGTCATATAGGGGGAGTGGAGGTATGGGTTCACTCATTCTGATAATCGGCACTACATGGCGGTTAGTGTTCAGCCTCACGTCTCGGCCGCTTTACCCCCGGAGAAAGAACCTCGGTACCCATTCCGTAGGAAGCTAAATGGACCCTGTAATTTGTCTGGACGTTTTGGTGAAAAAAATTATCTTGCCCTTTCCGGGATTCGAGCGTCGGATCGTCCAGCGCATAGCCACTATACCAACTGCGCTACCCCGGCTTCGGATGGAAGATGTCGTGGCGTAATTGTAGGTACTGCGTAGTGTATCTTCAATCACCGTACCGAGCGAAGGGAAATACGAGGTGGCTTATGTAATGCCTTCCTGCCGAGTGTTGCTTCGTGTCAGCGCTGCTGTTGTGTGTCATATAGAGTAGTGCAGTGCGTGTTCGAAATGTTGTGTGTAGAACAGTGTTCATGGCAGTGCATGTGCAGACTGCGTCGTGGACAAAAATATCGCCGGAAGTTTTATAAAAAGGTATCCTACGTCAATAGTGACGTATGACAGAACAATATAAAGCGTAGTGGAACTATTTCGATCTGTACTCATCACCAAATATTATGCGGGTGATTAAGTCAAGAAGTATGAGGTGGGCTGGGGATGTAGCACGTATGGGGGAGGAGAGAGGTGCATACAGGATTTTGTGGGGACACCTGAGGGAACGAGACCACTTGGAAGACCCAGTCATAGATGGGAGTATAATATTAAAATGGATCTTCAAGAAGTGGGATGGGGGGCATGGACTGGATTGACATGGCTCAGGATAGGGACAGGTGACGGGCTCTTGTGAGTGCGGTAATGAACCTTCGGGTTCCATAAAACGCGGGGAATTTCTTGACTAGCTGAGGACCTGTTAGCTTCTCAAGAAGGACTCTGCTTCATGGAGTTAGTTAGTTAGTTAGTTAGTGGAAATATTTCGAACGACTATGCTGGAGAGAAGCAAAACACAAAAACGTTATATTTTGAGTGAAGGGTGACAAAAACCTTTGCTCACAGGGCAACAGAGCATTTAAAATTATGCCCACATAAAACTGAGTCGTACGAACGATCTTTCCTTTAGAATGGGAAGCAACAAGTCTGTATTGCAGGTGGGTTCAAGAATCGACAGCGAGTGGATTTCTTGATCCGCAACGTTTGTTGTTTTCGGATGAGGTTTGGTTTACATTAGACGGGAATGTAAACAGCCGGGTGACAGATGTTGTTGAAAAAAATACCCCTGCAGTTCATGATTTTTATTTGCATAACCTTAAAGTCTGGGTTCGGTGTACAGTGAGTATGTACAAAATTATAGGGCCCGTGTGTTTCGAAGAAACAGTAAATTCCTTCCGCTGCATTATGTTAGTTCAGACATCATTGTTGCGCCATATGTTTCCTCCTAGATGTTTAGATTTGAATCCGTGCGATTATTACTTAGGGGGAGGGGGCACTGAAAAATTGAATTTACGTATATGAACAATGCACATTCATTGCAAGAACTGCAAGACAGTATTCGAAGAGAAGTTTCCAGTGTTTCGAGACAAGAGCTCCGACACATGTCGATAAATGTTTTCAGAAGATGCCAGACCTGCTTAGAAGCTGAAGGTAGGCACTTTGAGACTCTTATATGAAATAAGTAAAGTTGAACTGCAGGGGAAATACGGACTATATCCTCCCGGCGGATGCACGCTTCGTATGCGATAAAGCTCCTGCGATAGCTACCAGAGATTAAAAGATACACTCTGTGTCATGGAATTTGCTTGGAAGGACTTAAGGAACCCCTCGAAAGGCCTCCGAGAGATTAGCCAGACTACATTGTCGAGATATGAACGCGGGGCGTCCCGAATATGTGGATGAAACGCAACGTTTGGTCAGGGCCGGATTAAAGGGCGGGCCAGCTGCCCGGGGCACCAACCTATAAGCGACGCTGAAACATCATTGGTATAGTAGGAAATGCGGTGGTAGTAAACTCAGGTTTCCACACGCGAAATAATTTCTCCGAAAATTATCGGCAGTTTGGGCATGTGCCCTCAGAAAGTTTTGTCAGCCCTGTCCTAGGCCGAAAAAGTTTAATGAATATCGGTTTTAAGGAGCGCACAAATTATTGGTGTGCCCGGGACGCCCACAGGTCTCGGGCCGGTCCTGCGTTTAGTAGGGGATACGTGCAATTTATTAACATGAGGTGGAGCTTTGTAACAGACCTCTGTTAAAACACAAACCCTGATATTGTTAACTAGGCTAATTTCAAAAGGAACGGACAGCAGGTTGACAGCCTACTCCTGATTCTGGCGTCACGTGACAGCCAGACTTCCAAGCAGAACCACCGGGGTGTTTTCTCTCTTCGTGTGACGTAATTAGCTTCCAACATAGAGAATAAAATTGTCTCATTTCGGATGTCGCATGAACTGAGAGTTCATTTACACAAAAATTCAAAATTTTTGTAGTGAGAAACTCTCCGGGATCCGCAGTGAATTACGAGAGGATGCAGACGATCGCGCTAAGCATGGCGCTGTTCTGCCGGTTGCGGACGATCAACGAGAGCAAGACACCGTCAACTGCAGCAAATACTAAGTCTCTGGTTTGGCAGAAGACGAGTACATGACGTGAAGGAATTGCTGTAGAGCAAACATTTCAGCAACCTCTGTTTTTGCCTGAAATTTCGCACCAGGAGGCCTGATAAATTTGCGGCTAGCATCCTCATCCTCCATGTCAGTGCAAGGCCACACACTGCGATTGATCTTACGGCGGGGTATGGCGGCAGAAGTCCCTTTCGTTGCCCCAACCTTCAAACCATACAGACTGATGTCTTTCCAGTGTTGAAGCAACTGTCTCATGCATTGTGTTAAGAAGTGATTATGCAAGTATTCTGGGATGTTGCGATGTGTGAGTGATTTCCCACGTTTTGAAGAATTATGATTGCTTCATCTGTAGGATCAAGCAATCCTAGAAGACTCGACTTTTCTTGGACGGCTTGACCCTGGAAATTTAGACACTACGATCCTTTGAAACGGGGGAGCTTCTCATCCAACGACATGGCCTCACATCTCACAATACTTTGATCTTCAGCAGTACCGCTGGGAGAACCTTAAATGTCACATATTTTAGGAAATGTTTACTGAAGTTGCTTCTTTTATCTCAAGCGCTACTTCACGACCGCTTTTGTCCGTCAGTTCTTTATTCTTAGAGCCAGCCAAGCGTTATTCTCATCTTTCGGAGTACTGCCATCTGGTTCTGCTGTGTTATGTTTCATGCTCTGTACTCAAGTGTTTCTACGCCTCACCGCAACATTGGTTACCATGGCAGCCTCCCTCGATTTCCTGTCTCGTCGCGTACCTCACAGAGAACACACCCGATAACTCGCCGTATGACGGACCGCGTAATATTCACTCGCCGTCACCGTGACAACCATGCTGGATGCTCACAGGGAACACCTTTTTCACCAGATTTAAACCCATGTGACTTTTCCTATGGCAGGCATTCCTCAGGGAGAATGGTCGGCACTAACTGGCGCACAGCTGATCGATAAATGTTTGCAGTCCCTCCAGAAACTTTGCAGGCTTCAGTGTGAAGTTTCCTCAGTGCACTTCGACACTCCACGTCACATCGAACATGTTCCACTTTTAATGCGACTTTTAATTTTTAAACAGATCACACACAAGGACTTTCTGTGTCGCGGCAACAGTATAACAAACGATCGTGACTTTATAAACGGTAACCGTGGAAACAGTCGTCCATTTTCCTCGAAGTGTGAGTTTTGTCCGTGTTTTAGCAGTTGCTCTAGTTTAGGTTTTCCCCTGCGAAGGTTTTTCAAAAATGGGGATTTGTCTTATCTTAGCAACAATGGTTACCGTGGCAACTATAAACGAACGAACGAAAAACGAAGGAATGAACCAAACTCACATATATACATATATATCTGATCACCATCATCATCATCACCACCACCACCACCACCACCACCACCACCACCACCACCACCACCACCACCACCACCACCACCACCACCACCACCACCACTGCGTAGTCTGTCCTACGACAGGTCCAGTGTGTCTTACAAAGCGAGTGCTCCAAAGTGCGATCTAGTGCTTCCTCTTTCAATTTCCAGTATCCTTTCTTTTCCTTAAGGTCATGCAGTAGCTGCGTACGTCTTCTTCCTCGTCTTCCCGCCACTTTTGTTCTTCCCTCCACCTTTCCTTCAATAACATGTTTTAGAAGGCAGTTCATACGCAAGATGTGACCAATCCAGTTAGCCTTCTTTCTTTTTATTGTATGTAGGATATTCCTCTCCTCGTTGACTGTATGTAATAGTTCTTCATTTCTCACACGATTCGTACTATATATATATATATATATATATTATGTAAGAAATGCATTACTAGGCACGTGCCCGTCATATGGCGGGCTGCCGTAATATTCACACGCTACCTAGCGGGTTTTTATTGGTCTTTTTTCTATTGTTGGAGCAAGTCAAGCTCCAATTTTGTGTCGGGGTGCTGCCATCTGGTTGTGCAGTGTTGTATTCTATGCTCGATGCTCAACTCTTTCTTCAGCCTCACCTCGTGCCTCAAAGCGAGTACACTTTGCCTCAGTTATAATAACTGTTTCCTCGGCCTCACAGAGAACACACAGTCTCTGAACGTTTATCGTAAGCACGACAACCCGGATCCGACAGCGGTAACTGTGGCAATCAGGGTGCGACTCAGTCACCCACACAATGACATTACACAAAGAAGATCATTGACCCCCCCCCCCCCCCCCAACAGTACCTAAATTGCGAATGGATGTGAAATTTGTTATTTGGTGCCGTGACGAGATGTAGTGATCACTTTATACATTGCTCGGTTGTCAAGCAACGAAACAGCACGGGATATAGATTGCCTTGCAGTACAGTGCTGATTGTTGCCTTGCAGCCAGACCAGACATTGAGAAACGGGCTTTAGGAACAGGACGGTGACTGTTTAGCTGTGAGGCGCCTCTCGTGTCGTGTGTGTGCTCAGCCAACTGAGCTGCTGTTAATATTCCAGTAGCTAGACTTGTTCTGCAATTCTAAGCAAGACATTTCACTTGAGAGCTAACATTAGATTTTATAACGTCGCATTGGTATTGCTACTCTCATTTTCCACAATCCAGAAAGCCGTGCGTCTGCTTTCGTCTGTTTTAGAACCCTCGCTTCTGAGAGATGCAATTGCAGTGCTCAGCGCAAGGCAGTCTACATTACAGGGTAGGAACGCGACATTGAGGCAACAGCAGGCTAAAAGGAGCCTCTCTGAAATGAAACTGTCTTTAAGATTTTGTAATTTTATGTGTATTTCTAAGCTATGAAAATGATAAAATTTTAGAATTTTCTGTGAAACCAGAGAGCGTATGTTAATACGAATGTGGGACTGGTTAAGATTTAAATGAAACACAGTCTACACTATTGTCTGTCTGTCTGTTCTTCTGTCCGTGTATCTGTCCGTCCGCATAGAACAACTCGGCTCCCACTGAACCGATTTTCATGAAATTTGATATTTGAGTATTTTTCGAAAATCTGCCGAGAAAATTTATTTTCATTAAAATTTGACAAGAATAACGGCTACTTTACATGAAGACCTATGCACCTTTCTGATAATATATCGCTGAAGTCTTTTGATAATGAGAAATTAAAGACAAAGTTACAGAGAAAATCAAAACACACATTTTATGTTCAATAACTTTTTTCCCGAAAATCGTGCCGCTTTTGAAGTAATGTGCAAAAATATGGTAGAGGCAGACAGACCACAGATGACACTACAATACAGCGCATGCGCTTTGCATGCTGGATAACTAAGGCTACAAACACGCACTCAGAATATGTAATACTTATTGTCTTTCCACGGCAACAGTGGTTACGGGAACGCGCCTCAATTTTACGTTCATACGTACATTGCCTGTCTTGTTTTATTTGTCATTAATTCATATTGTAACGAATGTGTACAAAGGTACAGCGTACACTTAAAAAGGCGAGATCGGCAGGAGGAATTACGAGTGACATACCGACATACTTGCTGTTCCAATTACTTATAAGAAAAGGAAATGTTGTGTTATATACTGCTCACATGTAAGCAAAGCAAACTGTTACAAACATCCCTATGGGGATGATACACAACCTAAATACAATTCTATAGTTTATCCAATATATGCTTCAAGGTCTATTGCAGTAGACCACTACAATTTCTTTCGTTCCTTTCTTGGTTCGGTTGCCATGGTAACGATCGTTCCTGAGTTCTCTGTGCGGTACGCGCTGAGGCAGTCGGGCAAGGTTGCCATGGTTACCGGATGTTGTCTGTGCGGCAAGTAGTGGAAGTAGAGTGGCTAGGCTATGGCCTGGACGGTCTGGGTTTCGAATTCAGTAAGGGCAAGAGATTTTTTCTTCTCCGAAACGTCCAAAGCGACTCTGGGTTGCGCCGAGCCTCTTATTAAATTTGTGCCAGGTTTCTTTCCCGGACATAAAGCGGCCGGGGCGTGAAGTTAACCAAGCACCTCCGTCTAGTGCCAAGGTTAAGAATGAGGGTAGCTGTACCTCCTCTTTCCCTGTATGCCTTCATGATGTCGACAAGGAAAACTTTACCTTCTTTAGGAGGAAGTTTGAAAGTTGTATTGTGTTTAACTAAATCTTGTTAAGTCAAGTCTCTTTAAACACACAGAAGCTGCTGATGTGCTAGACGTTGTACGCGCAATGTGAGTCAGTGCTATCCCGGGCCAAGACTGGCACTGGTTTCCGTCATACGACGGGGCAGTGTAATATCCACTCGCTAAACCTCCCCTCTGTCTTTTTTCGTGACTCGCCAGCCCTAGTGGGCCTAAGCCTTCGCATTTTTGAGGTTTCGAGATCACACTCAGGCACACCACACTCTGTAGGACTTCTCTGGGCGAGTGACCAGCCCGACGCAGAGACCTCTACCTGACAACACACAGTACTCACAAGAGACAGACATCCATACCCCGGCGCAATTCGAACCCGCAGTCCCAGCAAGCGAGCGGTCGAAAACGCACACCTTAGACGGCGCGACCACCTGCACAGGCCCCCTCTGTCATAACCTTACATAAAATGCTCTTACTACGATTAACTGTCGCAACCCGAGTGTTACTGAGTCAGTGACGCAGTCATACGAATGTAATTTGGTTGAGTGAGTCACACCCGGATTTCCTTGGGTACGATACTAAGACAGAATGTACTGTGATGACACAGGGGGTGGACTGGCGTGTGAATAAATATGTCCCTGATCATATGGCGGGGACAGTGCTGGTTACGAGATAAAACACTTATTACTTCGTCTTCTGTTCTTAGTGAAGACTTTATTGTTTTATACGCGACATGATGGGTGAGTTCGGCTAAGGCCATTCTGATTATTCAGCAGGCCTATTCTACAGGTTCTGAAATGTATGTGGAGCGTTACTTTCATTTCATTAGGAAGAAATGACTGAACATAAAACGTGTTTCATTCTCTTCGACAACCTTTGTTCGAAACTTGTTTCCCCCCGATAACTACGTATATTTAACGAGTTACACTCGACATACGAGCAGAAACACATATAATTAGTCACATAAAGCGGTTAAAATTGTCAGATATATATGAAAATTGAAATGACTCCGCAATCCCCTTGTAACGTCATGCAGTACCCAGTCTGATAGGGACGCGTGTTGCGCTTCTTGAATTGTTACTGGCATACAGACGGGCGGCCGGACAGAGCGATTTAGCACGTCCTCCGCAGGTACTCAAGCGCTCCTGAAAAGGAAAGGATGCGACATTACATATATTTTCTATTACTTACCGTATATTGATCGCTTTATGCAATCAACGGTTGCCAAGCAACGAATGAGAGTGGATATAAGCCGCTTTTGTGTTATGGAGGTGTGTATGATCGCTTATCAAAGAGGCCAGAGACGGGGAAACAGAGAAAGAAAAATGGAACGGCGAAACGGTTTTGTGTTATTTATTAGTAAGAAGCCCGTTGAAAGTTAAAGGGAAAATTTAACAGTTCCCATCCCAAGCCACGGTTACCACAGGTAAACCTTTCATTGATCCAGTCTTATACTTTATGGCCTTTGAGGGTTACTGTGAAGGCTATATGTACGTGTGCATCCCATTTTGTGGTAAGCATGAGCACATTGCTTGGACTTTGTGTTGAGGCACTGGGCGAAGTTGCTGCGAATACAACTCTCTAACATGACGGCAGAGTCGTCGTGACTAAATATTAGTGGCTCAGATGGTCAAGAGGAATTTTCTTATTCATAAACGTTTTATTCTGTACTGAGCAAACTGAATTTTTTTTTGTCTCTAATATGCATTTCAACATTATGATTTCCTCTGCATAGACGTTCAAGTGATCTCTTAGCTTGAGATTTTTCCACGAGAACTTTATTTGAAAATTTTCCCATGCATTCTGCATACACGTCCAATCTTACTCGCTAATTTAATCACGCTTAACTGTACGAAATGCACAGTACAAATTGTGAAACTCGTGATTATGCATGTCAAGCCTGATCTTGTTTTTGAGGTGTTGTCCGTCGATCCTTATGGGTCCAGGCAGGCCAGCGCTTGAGTCTTGTGATTCTGTGTATCTCGTTAGTTTCCATGCTTAATTGCTGCACACGCACACTTAAACGACACTACACACAAACACGCAGTGTGTTGTTATAATCTGTTACACTTTACACTTTTTTCTAGAGATGCAAGCCTGTATGTTACATCTTCGCGACTCGTTTTACCCCACGAACCACTTTTCAGAAGCAGACAGATCGAAAACGTCAGAAACGTCTCCTTGTGATATCTAGTGTTAGATAGGAGACAGTATTATAGCGGGAATTGAAGAAACAATGTGAGGCTTTGGACTGGATTTATCACTGCAGTATCTTGATTGAGTTTGAACACGGTCAAATTAGATAATTCTGTATGGATGGTACATTTGCGACAGATTGGCATCACCCTGTATGCATAGCACATGTGGAACGCAAGCTGCAGGACCGGTGTCCCCGTGTATGAAAATCAATGGCGGATGGTCCAACTGCAAGGAGTTATTACTAAAACGTGGTTAGAGTTGTAATGGGAGGGCCCGAGGCAGCGGCGTAAAAGAAATCGGAAAACGATATTTCCTAAGCCCATCAAAACGCTGAGTGTTTTAAAGTATGCATAGTGCCACAGGGTGACTACAAAGGTACTGCGCAGTTTAGAAAGGCCCAAAGAACGTCACTGATAGGCCTTTTTTTTTGTCTCAGTTTATTTGTCAACGTTTGCTGAACTGCACCAAGAAAAAACTTAGTCAAGCAAACGCCTTTCTGACCAAGAATGAGATTACATATCTGTCGTTTTGTCTGTGGTTTGTATGATTCTCACCTGATGGAACACTGTTATTAGTAGTGTAGGCGCTAATTGACCAATGTGGCAACTGGTATGAACGCAATGCCACTGGAGGTAGGCCAGTGCTGTAACTCCTTTCGTCTTTGGCATCAGTCTTGTGGCTATGCGAACTGCTGACGTGGGAGCATTTGGCATGCATTATAACGGTAGCTGTTGTTGTAAAGTGGAATTATAACGTGTTACAAGCACATGAGCTGGTATTAAGATTACAGTCCTTTGGAATACGCCTACTAAAATGCACCAATCAGCGACCGGTATAGTCTGAGACTTGCCGAGTACTAACACATTGCAGATTGGACCGCCGGTCCTTTTGACTAATTTTTTCATTGCCTTACGCAGTCTGTCCAAGCATACGGCTCGACAGTGAAATATGCCAACCGTCTCCTTCAATGTCCTTACCTACTGAGCAGTTACGGTAATCGTCACGTCTTATTATTTTGTTTCTTTCTTTTCTTTTTCCCCAATGGCTCGACAGCCCCTTGGGGGCCTAAGCCGCCTCATTTTTGCGAGGCTTCACAGTCACACTTTTTAGACACATCACACTCGGTAGGACTCCTCTGGACGAGGGACCAGTTCGTCGCAGAGACCTCTACCTGACAACACACAACACTCACAAGAGACAGACATACATGCCCTAGGCGGGATTCGAACCCGCAAACCCAGTAAGCGACCGGCCATAGACCCACGCCTTAGACCGTGCGGCCACTGGGATCGGCCACGTCTTATTTAGCTGTATAAAACTTATGTAGTTGAAAGAGACTGGTCAAATAACAAGAATGACTCTTTCTAATGTTTGACAGAGGAAATGACAGACAGAACTTCTGCTCTGTAGATCGAGACAACAGGCGTTTGTTCTTCCGAAACTTCGGCACCTTCCTACGAGAGTACACGATGGCATACCCCGAAACTGAATATCGCCGTCGAGAAAGAGAGGACTGTTTTTCAACAGCGTTGTCTGCTAGGATTATATGGCGTCGATGTTAGGTGAATGAAATATGGGCATGGTGCATTTGTGGAATGGTGCTAACGGAGTGAAGCCTAGCCAATTACCACGTTGTCCACAACATATTCCACATCGAACCCTGTTTTCAGCGGTCAGAGGCCGGCGACTAAGTGCCTGAAATATCGAGTGGTTAGCAGTCCAGCTTCACATTCGAGAGGTCTAGGGTTTGTATCTCGGCCTGACGACCGGCTGTTGTTACAGTAGTTTGCCGCAGTTTGTTCCGTATTTTCTTTGAGTTCCCCCAAGCAAAATACCGGGTCTGCAGGGCCAACGTCGTGTTATGTAACAAACACTTCCTTCCACTCCGTTAGTCAGTAATCATTCCACAATTCGACGCCGTATAGTCTGAACTACTGAGCGTCGTTAAGAACTAACTAACTCCATGGAGCAGAGTCCTTCTTGAGAAGCTAACAGGTCCTCAGCTAGTCCAGAAATTTTCCCACATTTTATGGAACCCGAAGGTTCATTACCGCATTCACAAGAGCCCGCCACCTGCCCCTATCCCGAGCCATATCAATCCAGTCCACGCCTCCCCATACCACTTCTTGAAGATCCATTTTAATATTATCCTCCCATCTACGCCTGGGTCTTCCAAGTGGTCTAGGTCTCCCCACCAAAATCCTGTATGCAATCTCCCCTCCCCCATAAGTGCTACATGCCCCGCCCACCTCATTTTTTTTTATTTGATCACCCGAATAATATTTGGTGATGAGTACAGAGCAGAGCGTCGTTAAGTAAAGCATAAATAAATAAATAAAACAGGGCTGAAGATCATAACATGAATCTTCACCGCCGTGAGAGCCTCAGCTTAAAGCTGCACTGACTTATGAAGTGGGACAGACACCGTACAGCGTTAATATCATTTGTAGTTTGACATGAGCATTTGCTTACAGATGACAGAGATCTGCTGTTACCGACTTAATTAGACGCGTCACTCCGAATAATTTAATTACTGCGTGTAAAGTTTGTGCCCGCGAGATCATAAAGTCTGTATAACTCTGTGACAGTAGATACTGCGGGTTTGAATCCCGCTTATCCCGCTTGAGGGCACATATCTGTGTGTTCCCAGTCGTACCGACTGCTTAGAAGAATGAAAAGGCAGTGGTTAACCGTTAGAAATCTGAAATTCGTCTAAAATTAACAAAGCATTTGTACCTCGCAGAAGTAACTGCGTATCTGTTACAAGACCAACTGGTTAATGCTGTTTAGGTAAGTAATCGCCATCTAGTGTGAGAATTGTACAAAGCAGATAAATGCAATGTGCGGCCAAAATGCAGGGTTTTAGTCGTATTAAATTTGGTGTCATGTACGGCCTACGAGTAGTTACCAATTCGCTATGAAGGCTTAAAAGGAGCCTTTCCGCAGACCCACGTTTCTGTCCCTTGAGTTTTCTGATAAAATTCATGGTGGTGTTTTCGTCCACTTGTTCTGGCAGGTAATCGCTTTGGGCTCAGGTTACACAAGAGCCGTTTGGCACATGCCCACGGTTCGTAATGAAATCACAGCGATGCCTGTATCTGTCAGATTACCATTTAAAGCGACATCTCGCGGTAAATCAGACCTCAGCTAGTCCCCAGCTCCATTATTTGCAGCTGCAGGGCACGGAGAGGGGGGATTGGAGGGGAGAATCTAATTTCTGGAAAAATGTGATTGAGGGAAAAGTGGCGAGAAAAATAAACGATGTTCTTTATTCGTTTGTCTTTCTACTCTTCCTTTCTTCATCTAATTCGCGTCTAGTCCGTCGGAAGGAGGGCTCAAGTTCTAGTCTCATTTCCAGTTTCTGTAGTTAATTGAAGGCGCAGTGGAGTGGGTAATGTGTACTTGGTACTCTGGTGATCTCGAATTCAAATTTTGACAAGCAAACCCCCTATCGTGACTGGATATTCAGATAAGCAGTTTGTTTTAACAAATTCCAATGGCTCGACAGCCCCTTGGGGGCCTAGGCCGCCTCATTGTTCGAGGCTTCACGATCACACTTTTTAGACACACCACACTCGGTAGGACTCCTCTGGACGAGGGATCAGCCCGTCGCAGAGACCTCTACCTGACAACACACAACACTCACAAGACACAGACATACATGCCCCCGGTTTTTTTTTTTTTTTTTTTTTTTTTTTTTTTTTTTTTTTTTTTTTTTTTTTGCCTGTCCGGGGTTTTTCCCCTTTGATCCATTTTTGTACTGTATTAAATCCTTTTGTCCTTCATGTCACTTATGTTCCATATTAGTCCTTATACAACAAACACAACACAAACATCCATGCCCCCGGTGGGATTCGAACCCACGATCCTAGTAAGCGAGCTGCCGAAGACCCACGCCTTAGACCGCACGGCCACTGGGATCGGCTGTTTTAACAAATTCTGTACGTTAATCATAATAATTTAAGCAAACCGACTGTGTACACTGAGGCTGGGATACCCGAATTAACATGCTTTGGCCAATTTGGACCACCATCAAGGATTTCGATATAAAATTACGCGATAGCAGTCACATCCAAGGAAATGTATTTGAGATGTAAAGAATAAATTTGATTTGATACAAAATGACAAATGGAAGCACCAAACGTTCACGAACATGATTATGTAAAAGTGATATGGTATTAATTTAAGGTGAAAGTAGAAAATACATGATTTAAACAACGTATTGTTATGTTCTAAGTGATATGTTAGGATCATATAAGGCATTGTTACAAATTTGCTGCTTCTAAATAGGTCTGCGTCACTGAATGTATGTCTTGGTGACGTGAGAACAGAACAGAACTAGGCCAATTGCCTAGTCAGATGAATATTCTTACGATCGCTGAGGACTTGTGTTCAAACATAGATTTCAACATTAATGGTTGAGATGTAATTCAAGTACAGTTGACTGTACTTATATTGTTTTAAATTAAATTATTTTTAAAAAGTTTTCTGTCTATGGTAGACAAACATATTGGCTCCGACATGAAGCTGACATACACTTTGCTAAAGACACTGAAATTCTTTAAGGTCGAAGCTCTTGTGGCAATAAACCTTGTGTTGGCAGACGTGCAATAAAAGCCACTGGATTTAAAAATCGTATTTATTGAAGCGCTGCATCGTACGAAACATTAAGCCTGAACGTTTTTGTTGTTTTTCCCAGTACCTTTATGAAAATGCTGGGTAATACAGTATAGTAACACATATCACAGTTGATTCATATCTTGTTTCTTCAATTTATTCATAGTATTCTTGGCATTCAGCGCTGAATTGTATGTCCTGTGAAGTTCACAAAGCACAGTTACAAGCTGCAACGAACAAAAGCAATGTACACTCAGACTTGTCATTCGTGGCCACTGGTTGCGCGTAAGGGGAAGTATGGCAGAAGTAGTGGGAGCTGCATTATGTCTGAGTGAAAGAACCACTGATAAGTAGCTGGGTGACGCACTGCAGCTAAATATTTCGAGTAAGGTAAAGTTTCTACTGCATTATCTGACACACCCCTTTAATCTGTCCTCTCGCAACCAAGTCTGCTGCGCATTCAGCGACACCAGTAATGTCTAAAATAGGACTGTATTATTTTGTGTGTGTGTAGTGGTCTCTTGTGGCGTTCCTCACACCTGTGTGTGCACTTGTGTATGCAAGACGGTGTCTTATTTTCAATTATCGTCTTTTATTTTCAGGTTTTTAAATGCTTGTGTCGTGAAACATGATTGTAGTTGTATATATCTTATGCAGACAAATGTACACTGTTTTATGTTATTTAACACAATTTTTATTAAATGCTGCCCAACATGTTTCTAGCCTACATAAGGCTCATCTTCAGGGGCTCTAGTACATCTAACGGCATTTTAAGAATTTTATATACCAATAATATAGCTGTTGTAATTTCAACAAAAGAGCCTCTGAAGATGAGCCTTATATAGGCTAGAAACATGTTGGGCAGCATTTAATAAAAATTGTGTTAAATAACATAAAACGGTGTACATTTGTCTGCATAAGATATATATAATTAAAATTCTACGGTACAAGTAACGTAATGATTGTAGTTGTATCAGAATTCATCAGTCCGTGTCTACATTATGGCTATAGTGGTCACTGTCGTACAACGTGGTCAGCGCCGTTTCTGGGCTGTCCATGTTAGCTGAGTTTGTTAGATTATGTAAGGGCGTTGCATTAACTGCTGACTCTTGTTTCCAGGAATTCCGGGCAGTGAGGTACTGTGTGCTGACCCTGTGTGGATGCTGGGCTGCAATATGGTGGGGCACCACTGCAAGTGTGCGGAAGTTCCGGTGTGTCCCGGGGAGTCCCCCTTCAGCTTCACAAGTCGCGAGGAGTGCGAGATGAATCTTGCGGTCATGTTGGCGCACGAGCAGTCGGACGCATCAGCACAAGGTAGGGCTCTCACATCACACATTCACTTTGTGTTCTGGAGATTCGAACCCTGGGACGCAGTACTATGATTCTGCATGTCTCCTTTGTCACTTAGTTGTCCGATAAGCCGTACCTCCACTCCTCCGTACGTCTTGGTGGCTTGCCGCTTAATTAAATCCAGGAAGAGTTTTATTTTCTGTTAGGTACGTCCAGGAATTGGACAGGGCTTGTGATGTCTGCATACCTGAGTTGTCTGAGTTCTTGTAAGAATTTGCATAAATGTTTTTTAATATGCTCGGAAAAAATTTGGTTCCTTTGTATGTAAATATGCACGATATTAAAACGCTGCATACAAGGAATGGAGTCTGAGAATTCCTTCCACAATACACGTATGTTCTGTCGCACTTAGATTTCTAACGTTCACTCTCTGCAACTAGCATCAGGCTTCTGCCTCGCCTGATAAATTTCTTCTATTCAGATTGTGATGTTTTGGGTTACGACGCGGTGAAGGGACCGTACCAGGCTGTTACTTAACGCGGAGGCCCGGGTTCAATCTCAGGCCAGTCCGTGTGGGATTGGTAGTCTTCTGTTTTTCGTTGTCATTGTCATTGCGTCAGTGCTCAGTAAAAGGTAAAGCAGTCCCATACAGGCCTAGGAAGGCCCTTAGGGCTCCAGGAGGTCGAGGCTCCCAGGTTTTTAGACAATCGGCACATGAAGGTGTTAAGGTTGTCAGCCCTACGCACCGGCCGCCTTTACCCCCCAGGAAAGATTCCTGGTACTCATTTCTGTTAGAGACTGAGTCGACCCCAGGGCCATAGTGCGACCGAAACGATTATGTCAGTGAAAAATTCCAGTGAAATCATCGGGAATCGAACCCGCGACGTTCCGGTTTGTAGCGCAGTGCCTCAACCAACTGCACCACCGCGCGCCCGTCAGTGCTCAGTACTCATTCATGCATCTATCACCGATGCTATATAATCTTAACAATTGATAGCGTCTTTAAACAACGCACATTGTAGTCTGGCACGTGCTTAGCAACGTTTCAGAGGAAGATTCTGCTACCATCTTCAGAATTTCCACTCTGCAGACCACGGAATAGCACGGAAAAACCTCAAATATTTTATGCATTCCATTCGTGTGTTTCCGTGTATTGTCTTGCGGCTACTTATTTCCATCACATTGCGAATTGTTTGCACTCTCGCGGCGACGTACAGCTTTACTTTTTGCCGTAAAGCATTAACAAGTGCTTCAGCTCTCTAGTGTTGCTCTAAGGCCATGTGTTTAGTCGTTGCTAGGCAACGCAGTAGCCAAAGGCGGTTACTGTAAATGACAGCTTATGTCATTCTCCAATAGATGACTTCTGATAGACACACACAGATACATCTGCCAATTAGTATTGATTATTGAGAGTGGTAGTTTGTGAACAGGTATTGGCTACGACATTACACATGTCAATCTGCCCCTAGGATGCTTGCCTTCGTCCTAAACATATCATGTTTTTGTAGGTACGAGCTTGAAATATCGGCGTGGGGACCGCTTGTCTTGACTGCTTTGTGGTTTCTTCAGTTCCTGGATTACCTCAAATTAGGCCACGGCATCTTCCTTCCTCAATCTTTCCAATTTAAACTTCACTGCTCATGCAATCATTCAACGCTCTGTAGTCAGAGCTATTGACAGCATCCTTAATAGCTAGCAACGTGAGTCTTTGCAGCTGAACCGTTAATGTGAAAGAGTAATACGGATGCGATTCTCGCCATGGGCATTCATCGTCTTCATCGTCATCATCATCATCATCACGCAGTCTGTCTTGCGACATGTCCACAGCCTTTTCCACAGCGAGTTCTCCACAGAGTGCGATCTAATGCTTCCTCTTTGAAATTCCAGTATCTACCCTTTCCCTCAAGGTCATAGTGTAGCTGCTTACGTCTTCTTCCTCGTCTTTACGTCCCTTCTATTTTTCGTTTCATATTTCTTTCAATAACATGTTATAGAAAGCAGTTCCTGCGCAAGATGTGACCAATCCAGTTAGCCTCCCTTCGTGTTACTGTATGTAGGATGTTCCTTTTCTCATTCACTCCATGTAATACTTTTAATTTTTCACACGATTGGTCCAACTGATCTTCTCTATCCTTCGCCAGCATAACACGGATGTTAGGATTTGTTCACGCAGATGTGTTTATCCTTGAAGCAGACCACACGTAAAGCATTACCTAAGTGCCCACCATACTCCTTCAGTATGTGTTCAGACGAATGTGTATCACAGTGCTGACTTAACACTGCCATTTGTTGACCCTCAGCTTGCCATTGGGCCCCCCCTCCCCCCCCCCCCCCCCCCACACAGGCGTATTCAAGCCAAATTAAAGTTCGCAGACTGAAACCTGCTGCTAATTAAAAAGCTACTATCCTTAGCTTTTCTTTTGCCACTCGCTCGGATAATTGCAAAAGGAAGTCTGACGAGCTTGCCTAGTCAAGCACATGACAGGTTAATTCATATGGTTAGGATGGGGGGTTAACATAACTCCATGGGACAGATCGTCTTTCAGAGCTGATAGTCGTTACGTTCTTCAAGAAGTGATCTGAATTTTATGGAGCTTGATTATTTATTACGGTTTTTACAGCAGCGAAACCAAACCCTCCTTGAGCCACATGAATCCACTGCTTACAGTCTAACGCCATGTTTCTTTCATATCAATTTTAACTTCATGTTTCCATCTAAGGGCAAGGAAGAAGGCGTAAGCAGCTACTGGATGACCTTTAGGAAAAGAGCACATACTGGAAATTGAAAGAGGAAGCACTAGATCGCACCCTGTGGAGAACTCGCTTTGGAAGAGGCTACGGACCTGTCGTAAGACAGACTGCAGAATGAATGAATGAATGTTTCCTACTGCTCCTAAGCATCTGAAGTAGTGCCTGTCTGTTACGGCCCGTGACTAAAATGTGTACTCTAAATTAGTCATCCACGGTGGTGTTTAGTTTATACTCTGTCGTGTGATAGCCCTAATGATTTTTCTTGAATACTCTTTTGTACCAATACATTACATCTCATTATTACTGCACATGTCTCGGCAGATGTGGTGGTTGCCGTTATGAAAATCCTGGAAGGAGAGATTTTAAGATGGTGTTGGTTTAACCCTCTATGGGATTATCTTCGTAGTCGGTTCTAAGAAACTCTTTCCACGGATTTTAAATTTATGAGGAAGGCCCCACACAGACAGACACACAGACAGACCGACAGAAGACAGGCAGGCAGGCAGACATGAAGGTAGTCTCTGTTCGTTCCGAAATAGGGGCAGGCAGCCGAACTTGCGCTGAGTCGCTCGTCGCTCGGCTTCGCTCTGTGCAGCAGGACGCACGGCGCGGCGTCGTGCCTTCTTTCTCGACAGTGGCAAATCAAAATTACATCCACGAAGAATTTTAGAGTAGATTAAATTCCAAGAATGCCTGTGCCATTAAGTTCAGAATATTTTATCCTCCCGTCTCCTACCTAGAAACGTAAGAAATAAAATATACAAAACTATAATTTTGTCTTTAAAAAATCTGTAAAATAGAACAACTTTCACCAAATTATATACATATTACAGTAAACGGTAACAATCAAAAAAGCACAAAGCCCAACAGGCAAGACCTATATAACACAACGTGAAATTTATAATTTTGTCTGTCGTGTGTGATATGGGTTTCAGTCCTGGTCTCACACCCTAAGGCAGGAGTTTCAACCTGCGACCCATCAGGTTGTTTTATGCGGTACGCGGCCACCTTTGCAAATTATGTATATGTAATATAAGAATTGCAAATTAATTTAAGAACTGAGGCATACCACTTACTGCGATTGTTACACGTGCGTCCCGCGAACCAGCCCACAATAACGGTTTCAACACCCCTGCCCTAAGGGAGGAACGTACATTCAGGGTGGGATTTGAGGATCTCACGGCGGTGACTATGAAGAATAATGTTTTATGGGACTGACGCCATGTAGCCTGGTACAAATCAGATTTTCCCGAAACGTCGGTAAATTTATACCGATCTGCACGGCGTCTCATCGAAGAAAACAGTGTTTTTATAGGCTGAATGTATGACGACAGGTTGCTGAGGAGAATATTTGTACCTAAGAGGCAGGAGGTAACAGGATGGTGAAAACAGTATAATGAGGAGCTTTGTGACTATTAAGGTGATAGGGGACAAACTGGACGGGGCGTGTAACATACACAGGGAGATCGAGATGTATTCATATGTGCATTTTAGTCTAAAAACATGAAAGTGACGTACCGTTTGAGATTCCCGGAAATAGATTGGGGATATTATTAAAATGTCTTTAAAGAATTGGGTGTCCGGATGTACAGTGAATTTATCTGTATTGGGATAGGTCAAGTAGCGGGGTCTTGTGATCAGGGTAATGAACTTTATGTTTCCGTAAAAGGCTGGGAATTTCTTGACAATGTTAGCGACTGTTAGCTTCTCAAGAAGCACTATTGTACATGAAGTTGTTTTCACCGCCTGCCTGCGCCATACTGCACAAACATACCATATCTTTCTGTTCTGTGTTGAGCAGCATCGTAACTTCAATATGTCGCCCTGCGCTGTGCACACGGACCGCCTGATGCATCTGCCACGTTGTTCCTCCTGTCTGATGACAACGGCTTTAGTTAAATGTAACCAGCCGAGTGCTGTACTTACATGTTGTCCACAGTTGAAAGACTGAGGATCTGATGTGCTTCCTGCTCTGGGCTGTCGCACACTTCAGGGATTGGTGGTAGAAGGTTATGGAGCAATGGCGGAATGGTGAGTAGCAGGGGAAGCCCGAAGAAAGTCTGATAAAATCTGCTGAGGTGCCACGTCGTCTACTGGGATCTTTACGTTAAAGGTATCGAACCCGATGCTTTGTGGTGGGGTGCCAGCTCTTACACTTCCTTGTAAATAAAGGAATCGTGTTGATAAGTGTTTCATAATTTTCCATAAAAGAGGTTCTTAAAATTTTCAGCATGTAGCTTGGCACAACACTTGAAATATTGATTCACATCGCGACACGGAATGGAGGGCCACTTGTGACACTCTCGCTTGTCGGGTTCGCAATCTCTCTCTCTCTCTCTCTCTCTCTCCTTTCTCTCTCTTTCTCCGCAGATCAAGTTACATTTGTCGACGTTAAATTATGTATGCAGATGGAATTACATAAATTGCAGTCAGGTGCTCACTGAAACGTCTGGGCCTGACCGGGAGTGAAGCTACTGAGGAATTGAGAAGATTACACAGAGAGTAACTTTATGGGTTATGCACATCATATAGTGCTATTAGGATAGTCAAATTTTGGTGGGAAATCTTTCGGAAAACACACTGTGGGCCGAGAATAGATGGGTTAAATAATACAATTAATGATCTTATTAATATGGATCTTAAGGAAACAGTGAGAATGAAGTATGGATGGAACTTTCTCATGTTTGTGTCCAACGGCATGACGTGATTGTGCGTGTTTGGTAAGGACGCTGTCCATTTAGAAGCTTATATAGCGTCGTTGATAGATGACTGACTGTGTGTGGAGCATTGGTGGAGCGATACTGACAGGGGAAAACCGAAGGACTTGGAGAAAAACCTGTCCCAGTACCACTTCTTCGACGCCACAAATCCCACATGGACATGGAATCGAACCCGGGGCTCCGCGGTAAGAGGCCGGCTACAGTCTGCCCAACGCCTTTGGTCATCTCTCCGTGTCACGTCAGCCTGTCCTCCTTTGTTCATTCCATCTAATCGTTTTTGGCCATTAGCCGAGCGTGGCGATTAGACCAACTGAGCCCTCCTGTCCTAGGGCTATTTTTAAAACCGTGTTTAACTTGGAGGGGGGGGGGTGGCTAAGGGCCGTACCTCTGCCCATGGAAGAAGGAAAGGGGTGTGTGTAACTGAACTTCTCATTAATGTTATCATTACCTGCAAGATGTCCCGCCCGCAGCGTGACGGATTATACAACTGTCTCCATCTTCCTTAGGTGCAGACTCAGGACAGGGACCAGAGGCGGGCTGGGTAGTGAACACGGTAGTAACTTCCGGCTTCCACTAACTAACTCCATGGAGCAGAGTCCTTCTTGAGAAGCTAGCAGGTCGTCCGCTAGTCAAGAAATTCCCCGCGTCTTATGGAAACCGAAGGTTCATTACCGCACTCACAACAGCCCGCCACCTGTCCCCTATCCTGAGTCATATCAATCCAGTCCATCCGGCTTCCACACAACACAAATATCTTTACAGGCTGAGGTGCTGTCAGCTTCTCAAGTGCTGTGCTCGGTGCAGTTAGGAATTGAATGGTTGAATTCATTTGCATTCTGAAGAACCTGTTTCGTGTTTTGCCTCAGTTCCCCCCATCAACCTGTAGGAAGATATCTCTTCGTATCATATAAGATCAAGACAGATGTTCGTATGCATGCCCCACGCAGAGTGTAAACAGCTGCGAACGTACACCTGGAACGGCTCGCTTTTAGTGTTACAACGTTGTAGTTTCATGCTTGTTAACTCTGTGTGTTTTAGAATTGTAATATTTTAATATTAGAATTTTACTATTTTAGTTATTCCAATAGGGGCGCGCGGTGGCGCAGTTCCCGACGTGTCACTGGAATTTTTCACTGACATAATCGTTTCGGTCGCACTATGGCCCTGGGTCGACTCAGCCTCTAACAGAAATGAGTACCAGGAATCTTTCCTGGGGGATAAAGGCGGCCGGTGCGTAGGGCTGACAACCTTACCACCTTCATGTGCTGATTGTCTAAAACCTGGGAGCCTCGACCTCCTGGAGCCCTAAGGCCTGTCAAGGCCTGTAATGGGATTGCTTTACCTTTTTTAGTCATTCCAATAAGGGCGACGTAATACCTGGATTGGCGTGTTGGGCTTGTATTCCTTTCTTCTAAATAACTCCCTGATGATGGTATCCCGGTGCCGAAACATGTAGGAGCTTTATACTTGTTCATGAATGTATTTTGTTAAGTGCATGTGTTGGTGATGTATTAATTGTAAGAATATGTACGGTGTGAATAGCATGATCTGTAATGATAGTGTGTGTGTGTGTGTGTATGTATGTTGTATGTATGTATGTATTGTTGGTGTATGTATGTATGTATTCGTTTGGTGTGAATGTATGTATTGTATGTATTGTATGTTGAGTATGTTTGTGTTGTATGTAGTGTGTATGTATGTATGTATGTATGTGTGTATGTGTGTTGTATGTATGTATGTATGTATGTTGTGTATGTATGTATTGTTGGTGTGTATGTATGTGTATGTATGTTGTATGTGTGTTTGTATGTATGTATGTATGTATTATGTGATGGTATGTATGTATGTAGTGTGTTGTGTGTATATGTATGTATGTATGTATGTATGTATTGTGTGTGTGTTGTATGTATGTATGTATGTTATTTTTATGTATGTATGTATGTTGTAGTGTGTTGTATTGTATGTATGTATGTTGTGTGTGTTGTATGTTGTATGTATGTATGTATGTGTTGTTGTATGTGTATGGTTGTATGTTGTTTGTGTGTGTATGTATGTATGTATGTATATGTATTGTGTTTGTATGTATATGTGTGTTGTGTATGTATGTTGTTGTTGTAGTATTGTGGTGTGTTGTTTGTATGTTGTGTATGATGTTGTATGTAGTGTGTGTATGTATGTATGTGTGTATGTATGTTGTATGTGTTATTATGTATGTATGTATGTTGTGGTGTGTATGTATGTATGTTGTGTGTGTATGTATTGTTGTATGTTGTTGGTGTTATTGTATGTATGTGTGTTGTATGTTGTTATGTATGTTGTGTTGTAGTGTATGTGTATGTGTGTGTATGTATTTTGTGTGTGTGTATGTATGTATGTTGTGTGTGTGTGTGTATGTATGTGTATGTATGTTGTTGTATGTGTTGTGTGTGTATGTATGAGTGTGTGTTGTATTGTTATGTATGTATGTTGTTGTGTTGTGTATGTTGTGTGATGTATGTGTGTGTTGTATGTATGGTATATGTGTAGTATGTATGTTGGTATGTGTGTGTGTGTGTTTTAGTATGTATTGTGTGTGTATATGTATGTGTTGTGTGTGTAGTGTTGTGTGTGTTATGTATTATGTATGTGTATGTGTGTGTGTTGTATGTATGTTGTTGTGTTTGATGTAGTTGTATGTGTGATGTTTGTGTGTGTTGTATGTATGTGTGTGTGTGTGTGTTGTTGTATGTATTTGTGTGTATGTTGTGTGTTGTATGTTGTGTGTGTGTATGTGTATGTTGTGTGTGTGTTATGTTGTATGTGTGTTATGTATGTATTGTTATGTGTGTGTGTGTGTGTTGTATGTATGTTGTGTAGTGTGTATGTGTTGTGTTGTATGTTGTAGTATGTGTGTTGTATTGTGTGTGTAGTGTATGTTGTATGTATGTGTTGTGTTGTATGTATGTGTGTGTTGTTGTGTTGTTTGTTGTATGTTGTTGTTGTTGTATGTTGTTGTTGTGTGTTGTTGTTGTATGTTGTATGTATGTTGTGTATGTATGTTGTATGTGTTGTGGTGTATGTTGTATGTGTGTTGTATGTTGTGTGTTGTATTATGTATGTATGTTGTTGTGTTGTTGTTGTGTTGTATGTATGTTGTTATATGTATGTATGTTATGTATGTGTGTTGTATGTGTTGTGTGTGTGTATGTATGTATTGTTGTTGTATGTTGGTGTGTATGTATGTATGTTGTTGTATGTATGTATGTTGTGTGTATGTATGTATGTGTATGTATGTATGTATGTTGTGTGTGTATGTATGTGTGTATGTATGTATGTTTATGTTGTGTGTTGTGTTGTATGTATGTATGTTGTGTATGTATGTATGTATGTATGTATGTATTTGTGTGTGTATGTATGGTATGTTGTGTGTATGTATGTATGTTGTGTATGTATGTATGTATGTGTTGTATGTATGTATGTATGTGTGTGTTATGTATGTATGTGTTGTATGTTTTGTGTGTGTATGTTGTTGTATGTGTATGTATGTATGTATGTGTGTGTGTGTATGTATGTTGTTGTATGTATGTATTGTTGTGTGTATGTATGTATGGTATGTATGTATGTGTGTTGTGTGTATGTATGTTATGTGTGTTGTATGTATGTGTGTGTGTGTGTATGTATGTATGTTGTGTAGTGTATGTATTATGTATGTTGTGTGTATGTATGTATGTGTGTATGTATGTATGTATGTGTGTATTGTATGTATGTATGTGTATGTATGTATGTATGTATGTATGTATGTAGTGTGTGTTGTATGTATGTATGTGTGGTGTATGTATGTATGTATGTATGTATGTGTTGTATGTATGTATGTATTGTGTGTGTGTGTATGTATGTATGTATGTATGTTTGTATGTATGTATGTGTTGTGTAGTATGTATGTATGTGTTGTTGTGATGTATGTTATGTTGTGTGTATGTATGTTGTATGTAGTGTATGTATGTTGTGTGTGTTGTAGTGTATGTATGTATGTATGTATGTGTGTATGTATGTTGTGTGTGTTGTGGTGTATGTATGTATGTATGTGTATGTATGTATGTGATGGTATGTGATGTATGTATGTATGGTATGTAGATTGTATGTGTTGGTATGTATGTATGTGTATGTATGTATGTTGTAGTTGTGTTGTGTGTATGTTTGTTGTATGTATGTATGTTGTGTGTTTGTATGTATGTATGTTATGTATGTGTATGTATGTATGTTGTGTGTGTATGTATGTATGTATGTATGTATGTATGTTATGTATGTGTGTGTGTTGTATGGTATGTATGTATGTGTATGTATGTATGTATGTGTGTGTGTGTATGTATGTATGTGTGTTATGTATGTATGTGATGTGTTGTATGTATGTATTTGTATGTTTGTATGTATGTGAGTGTGTATGTATGTAGTGTATGTTGTATGTGTATGTAGTGGTAGTGTATGTATGTATGTATGGGTTGTATGTTGGTGTATGTATGTATGTGTATGTATGTTATGTGATGTTGTGTTGTGATGATGTATGTATGTATGTATGTATGTATGTAGATGTTGATGATGTATGTATATGTTTTGTATGTGTGTATGTATGTATGTATGTATGTATGTATGTGATGTATGTATGTATGTGTATGTGTGATGTATGTATGTGTATGTATGTATGTATGTATGTATGTGTGTGTATGTATGTATGTATGTATGTATGTGTATGTATGTTATGTATGTGTGTTATGTTGTTGTGTGTATGTATGTATGTATGTGTGATTTGTGTGTGTATGTATGTGTGTGTATGTATGTATGTATGTATGTATGTTGTATGTATGTATGTGTGTGTGTATGTATGTGTGTGTGTATCGGTTCCTATGGAACCTGGCGGTGCGTGGCCAATTGTTATTGGTTTTTACGGCGGGTGTGGGGTGTGTCACATGTTGAGCTGTATCCGACGTTTCGGCTGGCACTTAAGTTACCGTAATTTGTTTCCAGTGAACAGAATAAACTCGTTTGTTCTCTTTTAACGGCAGTAATGCCGTAAGTGCAGTCGTTATGCAGTGAAAGTTACAGGTGTAGTTCCTGGGCATATGTACATGTGATCGATATGAAGAATGCAGTCAACTTGAGGTCTTCGTACAGAACACCACAGATGGTTTTTTTTTCGCTCTTAGTTTTAAATAGTGGTGGTGGTGGTGGTGATAGTGGTTATGGTGATGATGATTATGATAAAGGTGGTGGTGGTGATGATGGCGAATCACCGACTAAAGTAGCCCTTTAAGTTTTGGGATGTGAGAGCTAAGGGATGTCTGAGCTCGAACTTGTGTTTGATGTTTCTCAGCTTATTTAGCTTCGCCATCAAACGCGCAGGACATTGCTGCAGACCTGGAGACAAGACCGAACAAGCTGAAAGGCTGCGCCCGCTAACAGCAGGGATTCTCTTCATCATTTGTGATTTTTATAAAAATCGGCACAGGGAAGGACGTATTTGTTTTGTGGTCGTAAATGAAATTGCTTAAACGTGTCTACCATACAGTGGCGTGACATTTTGAAAGCCAAGAACGTTTTGTGTAAGTCTGTATCCTGTGTCACAGTGTGTATCGTTTGTGTCTCGTTCATTCAGTAATTATACTGCTGAGTTGGCAGCGTCGTTAAATGAACCGCAAATAAGTACTAATATATATATATATATTATATATATATATATATTTGGTTGGTAGTTAATTAAACTACCGTCAGAGAGCACAACAAACTCTCTGTAACGTGTGAAATACGGTCAGCATATCTGTATATGTAGCGAAATATGTGTGTGCGTCACGTTGCATTTATGCGTGTCGCTATATGATGCAGTTAGCTGCAACAGTCATACTATGTGATGTTACTTTATACAGTCCAAATTAAAACATTATACGATTAAAGGTATTAAATGGACACAGAGCATTACAAACTTCTCTACAGATACGATAACATAGAAAAGAGTTTTGTGCATGTGGTGGCGAATGTGAAAGCCGCGTATGTCTATTGATCTTGCAGAACTAGGAAATGTCAAAATAATATTCGCAGTTGAATTTATGGATCCTGGAACATCTGCGTCCTTGTGCATACACGATATCGCATATTAGCCGTGAGAGAATCCTTCATGACCGTCAGTGCAGTGTTCAGAATAATGTATGCTTGTTACGCACTTCGTAGGAGATCCTGCCTTTAAGGTATTTTACTGCAATGACATACTGATTAGGCAGATAGCACTGTTGTCGGAAGGCTTGTGGAGGGTGCTGAGTGTTTCTCGATATTTCAGTCAACGAATATACAATGACATCAATAAATAGAGTAATACATTTTTTTTCAATGGCTCGACAGCTCCTTGGGGGCCTAGGCCGCCTCATTTTTCGAGGCTTCACCATCACACACTTTTAGACACACCACACTCGGTAGGACTCCTCTGGACGAGTGATCAGCTCGTCGCAGAGACCTCTACCTGACAACACACAACACTCACAAGAGACAGACATCCATGCCCACGGCGGGTTTCGAACCCACAATCCCAGCAATCGAGCGGCCGCAGACCCACGCCTTAGACCGCGCTGCCACTGGGATCGGCACAGTAATACATAATTACGTAAAATACATATACTTTTATTTAGTGATGTAGATGGGCCCCATCTGTGAATAAGGTACTCATTCTTGCTGATTGTAATGCTTTGTGGTGGGTTCAAACCTTGTACTTCAGTGTCTGATGACGTCTGGACGTCTTGAAACAGGAATATTACGCTGACGGGTTAGTTCCATTTGGTGCTTGTTGTAACCATGGAGACGAGAATTGAATTGTAGGATACGAAGACGTAATCAAGGGAGACAAGGTACAAGAATGCGGTTACATTTAACCTGTGGATAAGATAAAAAGTTTTTATTTTTGTTGTACAGGCCGGATGAGTTTGTGAAGATACGTGGAATGACGTCACAGCTTTCTTTGTGTGGTAAGCTTCAGTACTAATGGCGAATGCTGTGTTCTGGGAAGTGATGCTGTGTAGTCAGATACAAATTTACGGACGTTTTGTAGGGATATGCAGCCTAAATCTTCAGGGCGTTCTGAATTGATGGGAAGGACGTAGCGATGGGCTGATCCCCCCATCAAAGGAATCGTAGAGGCTTTCTGAATGAGGATTTAGAATACCTCCACATTATTGAAGACTAAGAAGAAAGGAAGCTGAACGTGGGAGGCCTTCGGATTTTTATGGTGAAGGTATGAAGCATTATAGATTGAAATTGCGAGGAGCAAGTCATCTGGCAGATGGCGGAGCGCGAGATTACGGACCAGTGAAGTCAAACAAAGCCGAAGGACGATTTATCATGAGATCTTTTGTTTATACAAAGCACGTCAGATGTCGGAGAGAATGAATATGAATGGAGCCGGACCATTGAAGTGCGATGCATACTGGCGGATAAACTAATTAGGGAAACATTGTAGAATGGGAAGTGAATTGAACGTCTTCTGGTATTGACTGTAGGCGAGACATGGCCTGCATTTGTGCACAGCAATTGTTACTGATACTGCTAATTGCGTAATTGTTTTCTAAGATGCCTGCACAATTTTTTGGACAGGAAATCTTTAGATGCAAAATTGCATTTCCTTCTGAATTGTCGGTTCGGATTGTACTGATGAGGTTAGTGGCCTGTTTTTTTTTTTTGGCGCTGTCGCAACGATAATTTGTAAGAGTGCACATATTAGTTCGGTTCGCCGTGTCTGTCCGTCTGTCCGCGTGAAGGGAATAGAGAACCGGTAAACGGATTTAAATGAAATTTGATTTTGGAACCTTTGCAGCGTGTGCATGACAAGACGGACTTTGTTTTCATACCAGCGGTGTTGCAGTGTGCAGTGTAAAAACTGTCCCTGATGATGGTGGTAGCCGCCACTGAAACATGTCGGAGCTGAAATGAAGCATTAGATGGTGCGTTATTGTTGGTAACTTTCTGCACAATAACTCAATAAAGATGCACGGTGCAAACAACGATGTGAACTTCACTAAAGTGTTTGGTTAAAATCGGATGGCAAAACGGACACTTTGCGTCAAGTAATATAGGAGTTTCTGCACGCTTTTCGATAGTAACTCGCTAAATATTTATCGGAGCGAAGAGTGTTGCCAACAGAACTGTAGAGATAAATGAAAACGATTTCATTTCCAGTACGTGTTTTGTGCAGGTCTTGTGGTTTTGTACGTGCGTAAACAAAATTGATAGACTGTACTATAATTGTTATATTATGTCTACATACATACATACATACATACATACGTACATACATACATACATACATACATACGTACATACATACATACATACATACATACGTACATACATACATACGTACATACATACATACATACGTACATACATACGTACATACATACATACATACATACATACATACGTACATACATACATACATACGTACATACATACATACATACATACGTACATACGTACATACATACGTACATACATACATACATACATACATACGTACATACATACGTACATACGTACATACATACATACATACATACATACATACATACGTACATACATACATACATACATACATACATACATACGTACATACACGCGTACATACATACGTACATACATACATACGATACATACATACATACATACGTACATACATACATACATACGTACATACTACCGTACATACATACATACGTACATACACGTACATACATACATACATACATACGTACATACATACATACGTACATACATACATACATACATACATACGTACATACATACATACGTACATACATACTACATACATACATACGTACATACATACATACGTACATACATACATACTACATAGTACATACATACGTACATACGTACATACGTACATACATACATACATACATACATACATACATACATACATACATACATACATTCGATGGATCCATAAGTCTGTCGAAGTGACAACTGGATGTGCAATAAGTCATAATATTCAGCTATACAGACTACACAATTTTACATTTTCAACACTATAAACATGTTACATACCTCACTACGAACCGTCTTTATACATAAAATATTCATCTACTGAGTAAAAGCAGTGTGTATTTAAGTGTTTTATTAATGCTACTTTAAATTTTGTCTTTTCATTCTTAAGACTTATGAGACTCAGTGGGAGTCTGTTGAAAATTCTGATACCGGCATAGAATGTACTTTTTTGGACACAAGACGTTTCATAGCCCGTTACTTACTCTCTTAGCACTTGAGCAAATCCACGAGATCTCCGTCAGGATGGCCGGTCTTCGAAGGCGGGACTTCTTAATGTGACAAGCGAACAGACAGGTTGTCTGTTTTACTGTTTTGTTTGTGCGTCTGAAATATTTAATTTCACAAAGCACAGTGGTGACGAGTTGCAGGTGTGAAAACCGGCGGAAAATAAAGTAAGTGGCAGCAAAGTGACATTACAGCTCCAATTTTAACGTTTAAAACAAAACACAAACGCGCGGCGAACCGAGAAGGCACTGTAAACAATGGAAATGTTAAGAACAGTGCACGATATGTTTTGTGTTAGTGAAGACATGTTTGAGCCTGTGCGAACAGGAAACATGCCTGATTGTGAGTAACCCTCACTTTATGTACTACCCCTCTGTTTTATTTTAAAACTTTTTAAGAGTTCTGATTTTGTGGTGTTCGCCTCTAGTGTACAAAATGGATGCTTAGTTGGGAGGTCATATTCATGCGTCTTGTGTTGTTTCGATCTCTTGTTACGGGGTTTCTTCACTGAATTTATCGTTGGTTTCTATCAGTCCATAGTATGAAGGAAGAACATGGCTTGAGGGTGTTACAGAAGAGGTTCCTGAGGAAAAGATGTGGACCTGAACAGTAAAGAACTGCCTAATGAGGAACTTCATGCTTTCTACTGAGCGCCAGTTATTTTGACAATTAAATCTAGGGCAATTAGTTGAATGGGACGTGTAGCACGCATGGGGATGATGACTATATAGAAGATTGGTGTCGGTAAAACTTACAGGTAGCCGATGCCAGTGGCAGTGCGGTCTAAGGCGTGAGTCTGCGGCCGCTCGCGTACTAGGATTGTGGATTCGAATCCCACCGGGGTCATGGATGTCTGTCTCTTGTGAGTGTTGTGTGTTTTCAGGTAGAGGTCTGAGCGTCGGGCTGGTCCCTCGTGCAGAGGAGTCCTACCGAGTGTGGTGTGTCTAAAGTGTGATCGTGAAGCCTAGAAAAATGAAGCGGCCTAGGCCCCTAGGGGCTGTCGAGCCATTGGGGGAAAAAGTACAGGGAAGAACCATTTGTGGGACATAGGAGGTGGATAGTAATATAATATTAAAGTGGGCGTTGAATAGGCTTAGAGTGGAGGGTTTGGACTGGCTACTTCTGTAACCTTTACTTGAAACGTTCGCCATGTCATATCACACTGGTTCAGCGCTGTCAGCAGCCTAGTTGTATTCAAAGTGTATTGCATTGCCTTTACCGGCCTCTGCATTCATTTTCCCGTTGTCGTCAACTCTTCGCTCTGTTGCAGTTACGGACCGCATGCTACGTGTGACTGTTGACGGTGTTGTAAGGTCAATGCGTTTGTTTGAACAAATGCTGGAGAGTCACCTAGGAGACATGCTGGTTTGCTTTGGGAGTACACCCACCCAGCTTTTGTTTTATGTCCTATTTACGTTCCTGAAAAAGTGGACGTAAAGCGAAAAGGCGTAAATAAAAATGATATTTACATAAGAAACAAGAGGTTAGCGTAATAGATTGCAGCCAGCCAAAGGGCGATATACCGAAAATGAGAGAGCGCAAATTAAGAAGTGGTATAAATTTGCAAGGGACGTTAGAACAGAAAGGCGTAAAACCAACGGGTGTAAACGAGGGATGGGTGTATCTGTTCGCTGTGTGACACACGCTGTCTTATAGATACTGCTTTGTCAATTTGCGCAAAACTTGGTAGCGCTTACTGGAGACATTCCTACTTCGCTGTTTTCTTCTATACTAACATGGTGTCTGTGCGAAGCTATGGAAACACGTGGCACGTTTCTTCACCTTAGAACAGGCCGTGAAGGCCCAGAGGGGGAGAACAGGTATATCTCTGCTCTTTATTTAACCTTGGCGCTAGGTGGGGTGGTTGGTCAACGCCACGCTCCGGCCGCTTCGCCCCCCGCGAAAGAGACCCGGTACCCACTGTACAGAGGCTGGGCGGGCCCTACGGCCGGTCTGGACGGGTACGGAAAATATTGCCTCCACCGGGATTAGATCCGCGGGAACATGTGACACATTGTACTTTTATACTACCCTTCATTTTTAAAGAGTATGTAACTTTAATTATGTATGTGAGTACATTTATAATAACATGGAGCCAGCGCGAAATATTTTGGTACCGACGGATCATGGTAACATTACTTGTGTTAAATCTATAAAGTAGGATCCTTCGGAATAATGCGCTGCACCACAATCGTTTTATTACTCGTTTCTCGTTGATCCGCGTAAGGTACAAACCCAAGGTACAGCGAGACGTCTGGCGTTCAGGTACTGGAAACTCACTGCTTTTGAAATTTGGATCACCAGAATTCAACTGGTCAGCAGGTAATATATGGAGACAGCTGTTTCCAGATGCACCCGATGCCCTGTGTAATATTTAGTGACATGCTGAGGAGTTGTTGGCCTTTGCCGAATGCCCGGATTGGGCGATCACACAATTGCGGATGTCCATGACTTCCTATTCAGTGTGTTTACAACTGCGATCCCTGTCTAGAGGCAGACAGTTCCAGTATCGCGACTTTTTTTGCTGCCACATTGGCTGACACCTGTTGTTATGTATGGGTGTGGAACCTGGTCTCGCACAGTGAAGAATGAACATCACTGAGGATGTTCGAGAATAGGGTGCTGAGGAGAATATTTGGACATAAAAGGGAGGAAGGAAGACGAGGGTGGTGAAACTTATATAACGAGGAGCTTTATAACTTGCGCTGTTCACTTGATATTGGTAGGATAAAGAAATCAGGGCTCAGATGGTTTTGTATATAGATTGTATGCGGGAGATTAGACATGTGTAATTAATGAGGAAACTTGATGGGAATAGACATCTTGGGAGAGCTCGGAGTGAAGGAAAGAATAATATTAAAATGGATTATGAGAGTATGGACTGGCTTGATTGCGTTCAGGACAGAGACCATAGGTCAGCTGTCGTGAACACGGTGATGAAACTTCGGGTTCCGTGAAAGGTGGCTGATTTCTTGAATACCTGAGCGACTGTCGTCTTCACAAGGACTGTCACAGTGAGGCAAGACACGTGACAGTGGTGGTTATAAAGACTGCCATCTTCACAAGGACTGTCGCAGTGAGACAAGACACGTGACAGTGGTGGTTATAAAGACTGCCATCTTCACAAGGACTGTCGCAATGAGGCACAGCACGTGACAGTGGTGGTTATAAAGACTGCCATCTTCACAAGGACTCGCAGCGAGGCAAGACACGTGACAGTGGTGGTTATAAAGACTGCCATCTTTACAAGGACTGTCGCAGCGAGGCAAGACACGTGACAGTGGTGGTTATAAAGACTGCCATCTTCACAAGGACTGTCGCAGTGAGGCAAGACACGTGACAGTGGTGGTTATAAAGACTGCTATCTTCACAAGGACTGTCACAGTGAGGCAAGGCACGTGACAGTGGTGGTTATAAAGACTGCCATCTTCACAAGGACTGTCACAGTGAGGCAAGGCACGTGACAGTGGTGGTTATAAAGACTGCCATCTTCACAAGGACTGTCACAGTGAGGCAAGGCACGTGACAGTGGTGGTTATAAAGACTGCCATCTTCACAAGGACTGTCACAGTGAGGCAAGGCACGTGACAGTGGTGGTTATAAAGACTGCCATCTTCACAGGGACTGTCACAGTGAGGCAAGGCACGTGACAGTGGTGGTTATAAAGACTGCCATATTCACAAGGACTGTCACAGTGAGGCAAGACACGTGACAGTGGTGGTTATAAAGACTGTCGTCTTCACAAGGACTGTCACAGTGAGGCAAGGCACGTGACAGTGGTGGTTATAAAGACTGCCATCTTCACAAGGACTGTCACAGTGAGGCAAGACACGTGACAGTGGTGGTTATAAAGACTGCCATCTTCACAAGGACTGTCGCAGCGAGGCAAGACACGTGACAGTGGTGGTTATAAAGACTGCCATCTTCACAAGGACTGTCGCAGTGAGGCAAGACACGTGACAGTGGTGGTTATAAAGACTGCCATCTTCACAAGGACTGTCGCAGTGAGACAAGACACGTGACAGTGGTGGTTATAAAGACTGCCATCTTCACAAGGACTGTCGCAATGAGGCACAGCACGTGACAGTGGTGGTTATAAAGACTGTCATCTTCACAAGGACTGTCGCAGCGAAGCAAGACACGTGACAGTGGTGGTTATAAAGACTGCCATCTTCACAAGGACTGTCGCAGTGAGGCAAGACACGTGACAGTGGTGGTTATAAAGATTGCTATCTTCACAAGGACTGTCACAGTGAGGCAAGACACGTGACAGTGGTGGTTATAAAGACTGCCATCTTCACAAGGACTATCACAGTGAGGCAAGGCACGTGACAGTGGTGGTTATAAAGACTGCCATCTTCACAAGGACTGTCACAGTGAGGCAAGACACGTGACAGTGGTGGTTATAAAGACTGCCATCTTCACAAGGACTGTCACAGTGAGGCAAGGCACGTGACAGTGGTGGTTATAAAGACTGCCATCTTCACAAGGACTGTCACAGTGAGGCAAGACACGTGACAGTGGTGGTTATAAAGACTGCCATCTTCACAAGGACTGTCACAGTGAGACAAGGCACGTGACAGTGGTGGTTATAAAGACTACCGTCTTCACAAGGACTGTCACAGTGAGGCAAGGCACGTGACAGTGGTGGTTATAAAGACTGTCATCTTCACAAGGACTGTAACAGTGAGGCAAGGCACGTGACAGTGGTGGTTATAAAGACTGCCATCTTCACAAGGACTGTCACAGTGAGGCAAGGCACGTGACAGTGGTGGTTATAAATCAGTAAGAATTTAATATTCCTGAGGCAAGTTAAAGGATTTTGAGGCTGGCACATGCTCTGACTTGCAACAGCAGTAGCAGGCGGTAATCAACAACAGGTACATCTGAGGCACCGTCGATACGGAGGTGCGTCCATATCCACCGCACTGTCAATGTGACGTCACTGACGATGCTAATATCGACCAGACGTCCAGAGCGGAACGTAGGCGGATGTCTGCGGCTACGTTCGCTTCTTTGATGCTTGGTCTTTAAGTTTCAGGTTCAAACAGAGATTATAATTGCGTTACGCATTAGACGCGTACCTGATGTTAGGATAGTGAAACAAAGAATGTTATGATGGGCTAGGTATGTAGCTAGTACGGATATTACATAACGTCGAACTGTTTGATTTTTGCTGTTCACCTGATCTTGTTACGGACATTATGCTGGGCTGAGGATGCAGCAGCTCTAATGAGGAATACCAGGGATGTGAACATAATTTTGTTGGCGAAATATCTTGGGAAGAAGCAACGTTATGTATGGAATTGCTGCTGATTGGTCTTAAGGAAACAGGCTGTGAGGATAAGAGATGGATGGAACTGACTGAGTATCGTTTACGATGGCGGGTTTTGGTAATAGCAGTGTTGAACCATTGGATTCTGCTACTGGAGAGTGAATTATGTGGAAGTTATCAAACAGGTTTCTCGATACAACTGCCTGAGGGGGAGAGCCTAGTGGAGTCTCACAGAAGTAGGGCTTGAAGGTTTGGAGGTGGTTAATATGGATTGGGATAGAGTTTGGAGGGTGATGAGGGCCAGTTGAAGACTGTTATGATCCTTAGGATAGGCCTGCCATAAAAAGGGATAATTTGTTGACCAGCTGAGCGATTGTTACCTTATCAAAAAAAATTCGCTGTTTTGATTTAGGTAATGCGTTTGTTAAATCAGTGCGTAGTTATTGATTCTATTCAGAATGTCTACAGAGAGCATTTCAAAAGTGAAAGAAGAGGCAAACAAATTTAAAGGGCCACAATGCAGAGGAAATTGGAAAACACTTTGGCGTGTCTTAAAGGTATACTTTGCATAAAAGAAACTTGTGTAGTGGAAGCCATCTGCCGCGCTGGTGCGAGGAGCAGTGGCAAAGTTGCTTTGTGAATGTATGGAGGGAATGTCTGAGGGTCACAGATGTGATGAAGACAGTAGTGCCATCTGCACGTGACCATACGTAATTAAACTTGTACCAGTGTCGATTGGACATGTCAGGTTTGCTTTTAGCGACACGTGGTAGAAGACATTGATAAACGTGGCTTTTGTTGCAGCAGATGTATTGCTCTATTTACCGCTACTCGTTTCGTTTCCTTCCTTTGTCTTTCTTTCTGTCATCATTTGTTTCCTTCCACCACTCCTTTCTCGTTGTCCTTTTCTTTCCCATTACGGCAGTCAGGGCCCCCGAGCAAGGGCGGACCGGCTAAAAGTCTTTACAGTAAATCACTAAATCGGAAAGACTGATTCTCAGTTCCAGATTGACTTGGGCTTGGTCGAAAGGTTTAGTTAGTACTGTCGACAGATAATGACTACCGACAGAGACAAAAATATAAGCAATATAGTCGGGCCCCGGGCCCCCTTCCGGACCGCCGGGCCCCGGTATTTTTTACCGGCTTCCCCCCCCCCCCCCCCCCCCCCCCCGTCTCGTCGCCACTGACGGCAGTAGGGTGTAGCTCTGGGTGTATATTCGTGTATTGCCCGTTTCAAATATCGGCTGAGGATTTTTGGTGTGTTTTTTCTCAGTTCCTCCCGGAAAGCGCTGCAGAAGCACTTCCATTAAGCCACAGTCGCTTCCTTATATTAGTTTTTTTTTCCTGTGGCGAAACAGCCCAATTCTGGCCTAGGCCGTCTCATTGTTGAGGTTTCTAGATCACACACAATTAGACACACACCCGGTAGGACTCCTCTGAACGAGTGATCAGCTCGTCGCCGAGGCCGCTACCTACACAACACAACAAACATAAGTGACGAACATCCATGCCCTCAGCGGGATTCGAATCCGCGATCCCAGCAAGCGAGCACGGCCACCGGCATCGGCATCGCTTTCCTCCGTAGCCTATCCAACTGATCATACACCAGTCATCGTTCCATCGGCATCGCTTTCCTCCGTAGCCTATCCAACTGATCATACACCAGTCATCGTTCCATCGGCATCGCTTTCCTCCGTAGCCTATCCAACTGATCATACACCAGTCATCGTTCCATCGGCATCGCTTTCCTCCGTAGCCTATCCAACTGATCATACACCAGTCATCGTTCCATCGGCATCGCTTTCCTCCGTAGCCTATCCAACTGATCATGCACCAGTCATCGTTCCATCGGCGCTGCTTCTTCCTGAGAGTCTGGCAGTCGTTAATGAAACCTCATCCGTAATGCAGTGCCCAAAAATATTATCCTGCAGTGTGACAACTCTTTAGCAAATTTAATTGCGCTTTATCGAATGCACGTGTTACGTTTTGTGTAATGAAGTGACGAAACATTTCTGTCGGAGCACAATCGTTAATGTCGCAGTGACCCAGACCGCAGTGCGATACACACAATGGGATGGATACACTGCCTTCTGATGTCGGTAGCACCGTGCATCGTGATACATCGGCGACATGTTAGAATGATATCACAGAATATATGCATGTTGTACATCATGGTCTTTGGTTTCTGCACCATTACACGGTGCAGAAACTCAAAAAGAGACCATCGTTTGATGTTTCTTAGTTGGTGAAGCGACAGGTGTATTTAAAACACAGCTTCTCCGGCTTCACGTGTGTGTTAAATGAACCATTTATTTGTTTTGACTAGACGTGTGTGTGTCATAACATCGTTTTTCTCCTAATTACTGCCGTGACACGGTATATTGATCACTTGGTGCATTAAACAGTTGCCAAGTTGCGATAGAGCGATGACCGCAGACTGCCTTTACAACGTATGATATCGGTTATGGTCGCGCAGTAGCCGGACTGGACCGGTCACGGAGAAACGGATACAGTTGATCGAAAGGAAGACTAGCGTGTATGAAGATACTGTTACTGACTGTGGAATTTGCAGTTGACCTTAGCTGCACTAGGGAAAGCTGATCGTTCTTTGCTTGTGACCAGTAACCATTTATTCCAGTTAAAATACATTGGGGTGAAGTGCTGTCGTGGTTTTTGCATGTAAGATAATACAGTTATTTGCTGTAGTGTTCTGTGTGGTTAGAGCTGTGCATACGTTTGACTTTAGGGTTGTTATAAAAGAAACACCTAACAAATGGCGACCAGTATTTGTTAAAAAAAAAACTACGTCATTACGTTATGTTATTGACAGGATCTGTCGGTTTTCCCCCGACTGTCGTCGCGAGTGTTAAGGGACTCTACCCGCTTTGTGCAAGTCACCTGCTTTCTCTTGAGTAAGAGGTTGTACACGCCATGAAGTGTCAGTGTCTGTCGTTGTCCCCACGTTGCAAGCCATTCGTATGGTTACGGATGTGTTAGTCAGGTGGCAGTGATTACTAAAAGCAATCTGCCGTTATGGAATAGGTGAGGGGTACTTGAGTAAAGCTGGGACGTGACGCAGAAGGGCACACGTAGCACCGTCTAGGAAAAAAAACCGGAGAAGTAACGCGTGCGTAGTCATCAGGCTTAATGCTGCTATGAGAGAGCGGTCTGCTGTCACGTTGTTCCGAATTTCGCTTAGGTTTTAGTAGAAATGTATAGTTTTTTTTTCTGTCACGATTCATCGGTAATTTATTACGGTTTTACGGCATATTTCATTTCTGAACAGGATTCTGTAGTAAAGTACTTTTGTACAAATACACGCACCGTCGTCGTCGTTCACGTTATAGTAAGTGTTTTCACAGTGGCCGTGCTATGGCTCAGGCGGTTAGTCGCCGTCTTCTCACCGCGGAGGTCCGGGTTCGATCCCGGTTCAGTCCATGTGGAATTTGTGGTGGACAAAGTGGCACTGGGACAGGTTTTTCTCCGAGTACTTCGGTTTTCCCCTGTCAATTTCATTCCACCGGTGCTCCATTACAAGGAAAAACGTAAAAACTAATCATCTTCATCACAGGGTTGCACAATAAGCCTTAAGGCTGCGGTGCATCCGTAGCATCTGCTGCGGTGCCCTTCACCACAAAAAAAAAGCGTTTTGACTATGTTTGCCCGTTCGTGTACCTCATGGCGCATGCGCAACTGTGGTGCAATGTCCGTCCTGCTAAGGCACTGTGACTCAGACGCTGCAGTTTTCCCATAAGAATACTGCGAGAAACAGACGCCGTAAAATAAAAATATAAAAAATTGTTTTAAAACTGTTATCTTCTCTCTCTTAGGGACTTAATTTGTCTTGGCAGATGGAAGGATAATAAGCAAAGAAAATGAGAAGAAATTTTAAAACTTAAATTTTGCATTTTTAGGTGACCTCTGTGATAAGTGCCATGAACTGCCCGTGGTACCAACCTTGTCGCCCCTTACCCACGAGTGTGTGACAGATAACCAGCAGGTGTATTTCGCTAAATTTAAAGTTCGGACTTCTCCGATAAATGCCGTGCCATAACTTTCACAATCCCATTTTAAATAAACCAGGCAAAAAGTATTGTATATTCGCTATGTCCACTTACCAAATGAAATGTCCTTAATATTTACAACAATTTTTCCAAACATGAGGCGTCGGCCGCGGCTTTAATGTACTTCGATTAGCGTTGTAGCTTTGTCCTTTGCCGATTGAGAGCTATCTGTAAGTATAGTTCGGGACCGAGTTCTGCGGCGGTGTTTCCTATTTATTTACCCAGGTTTTAGGGCCGCCAAGGTGAGTTCCAAACTACAGAAGCACCGTTAATTCTATCATGGTTTCTTCCCGGAACTGTTCCAAGTTTGTGGTGTCTATATACATTGAAACTCTTGACCTCAGTGTCCCTCAAGGGCAGTAATATGTATGATCAGATCAACAGGAGGGTTGTGTGTGTGAAAATCACAGCTAGATAAAGGAACTTAAATTTCCCCTTTTAAGTTTCAGGGGACTTATTTCAGTATCATCTCTATCCAAAAATTTTTTCCAATAGTCTCTTCCCATTAGGTTTTAAAAAAATCTCCTCGAATTTCTCATGTCACGCACCCGTGCTACATGTCCCGCCCATTTCAGTTGCGTAACTTGAACATCGTAGGAAGGGTCAAAACTATGAATCTCTTATTATGTAATTCAACTTCTGTGCCACTTCATCTCCCTGAAGTCAAGATTCTCTTCCCAGCACTTTCCTCAAACACTATCCAAGACTGAGAGACTAAAATAAGTAGTGGAGTGGCTTGGTCTCGCGCTCCTCTAGGTGCGTATCCCAGGTGGAACAGGCCGGATGCACAAAATGGCTGGTGGCCGCAAATAACCACGTGCACAATTGCTATTGTGGTGTGCCTAATTGAAAGTTAAAACCTTTCAGTACAGTTGGCTTGCGCTAATGGAAGCTATTGAATTGCGGAGTGCTAACTGGTGTTCGCCTTGCATTGTGATTAAAATATACAGAACTTTAATTTCGCGTGCAGTTTTACATGGGTGTGAAACTCGGCCTCTTAGCGTAAGGGAAGAATTTGAATATAAGGTTTTTTTTTTTGAAAACAGGATGCTGAGGATAATATTTGGACGTAAGGGAGAGGAAATGATAGAAATGTGGAGAAAATTACACAGTGAGGATTTTCATGATTTGCACTGTCACATATTTCTTCAGAATGATCTAATCATGCGCACTCAAACGCCCTTGTAGCAGCCTGAAGACGGGGACCGATCCTGTCCCCGAAACGTAGTGTGTTAAATTTCAATACATACGATAGAAATGTCCATAAAATTAATGAGTTTAGATCACTGTAAACTGTATAGACCTACTTGTGTATACAAATCGCAGTCTCATATAACCGAGGCCTTTGAACAAAATGTATTATTTACTGCCTTGGGGCTGCTTGGAGTCTTCTCGTATCGAAAGCAGGCAGCAGCACGTAAACATAAGCACATCTTGTGCAGACATAAAGCAGGCAGCAGCACGTAAACATAAGCACATCTTGTGCAGACATAAAGCAGGCAGCAGCACGTAAACATAAGCACATCTTGTGCAGACATAAAGCAGGCAGCAGCACGTAAACATAAGCACATCTTGTGCAGACATAAAGCAGGCAGCAGCACGTAAACATAAGCACATCTTGTGCAGACATAAAGCAGGCAGCAGCACGTAAACATAAGCACATCTTGTGCAGACATAAAGCAGGCAGCAGCACGTAAACATAAGCACATCTTGTGCAGACATAAAGCAGGCAGCAGCACGTAAACATAAGCACATCTTGTGCAGACATAAAGCAGGCAGCAGCACGTAAACATAAGCACATCTTGTGCAGACATAAAGCAGGCAGCAGCACGTAAACATAAGCACATCTTGTGCAGACATAAAGCAGGCAGCAGCACGTAAACATAAGCACATCTTGTGCAGACATAAAGCAGGCAGCAGCACGTAAACATAAGCACATCTTGTGCAGACATAAAGCAGGCAGCAGCACGTAAACATAAGCACATCTTGTGCAGACATAAAGCAGGCAGCAGAACGTAAACATAAGCACATCTTGTGCAGACATAAAGCAGGCAGCAGCACGTAAACATAAGCACATCTTGTGCAGACATAAATCAGGCAGCACCACGTAAACATAAGCACATCTTGTGCAGACATAAAGCAGGCAGCAGCACGTAAACATAAGCACATCTTGTGCAGACATAAAGCAGGCAGCAGCACGTAAACATAAGCACATCTTGTGCAGACATAAAGCAGGCAGCAGCACGTAAACATAAGCACATCTTGTGCAGACATAAAGCAGGCAGCAGCACGTAAACATAAGCACATCTTGTGCAGACATAAAGCAGGCAGCAGCACGTAAACATAAGCACATCCTGTGCAGACAAAAAGCAGGCAGCAGCACGTAAACATAAGCACATCTTGTGCAGACATAAAGCAGGCAGAACTAGAAGCGTATAGACAAACAGAAAAATAACGTCTTTAAATATGACGACGCATGGGGTGATCAGAAGGGAGGAAACTCATGTCAGAAGTTCGCATGCATTGCCTGTTTGCTGTTTTAATTGCGAAGCTCATAATAACAGAATTTACTTGCGTAGTTTCGTGCCGCACAGTAAACACACTGCGTCTCCTTTACGAAGACCAAACGGTTAATGCGGTTTAGGGAAGTACTGCGGTCTGTTGTGTCCCGCTAAACACAAAAATACAGTGTGCGGGGAAAATACTGACTCCGTGAAGGTGACGTCGGTGATGTGTATGTTATGGTGGCAGTAAGAAGTCGGTGGGTTTATGAAATAAGTAAAGCTGCTGATGTAAGTGAGATATTTGAGACATATACTGTGTTTACCGGCAATTTTCTTATCTCCCCAGGAGCCAGTGGTGAAGGTAATGAGACTTTTTTTTCCCATGGCTTGACAGCCCTAGTGGGCCTAGGCCTCCTCATTGTTGAGGTTTCGAGATCGCACTCACACACTCCACGCTCGGTAGGACTCCCTCTGGACGAATGATCGGCCCGTCGCAGAGACCTCTACCTGACAACACTCATAAGACACAGACATCCATGCCCCCAGCGGCATTCGAACCCGCAGTCCCAGGAAGCGAGCGGCCGTAGACCCACGCTTTAGACCGCGCGGCCACTGGGATCGGCAATGAGACATTAATTACAAAACTGAAATATTTACAGTTGCCATGGTGTTATAGACGGCTGGGAACTTAGCATGTTTTACTGTGGAGACCTCAAGCTTATATACGTATTATCACCCTGCAGCACTGTGAAGGTTGGCAAGTTATTACTTTTGTGGGGTTTAACTGTCGCGAAACCAAAGTATTTGACAGTAACTATCAGTAGACTGCGGAAAAGCCTTCGTGTCACCTGTTGCGTCACACATCAGACGTATCTTCTAGCCACATGACAGACTGTCAAATCGGGATATCTCGTCTGTAGCACTGATAGGCTAAACGCGAGCTGCTTCGACCGCAGCGTTGACGTCGTCCAGTGACTATAAGCGGACTCCCAGGTGCTCTGTCTCAGACACCTGCCGTGCTCCAATGGCTGGACGAGATTGGAGGGTCTCACGGTGGTATCTGTGAAGATTACCGACGTTCCTCCGAAACGTCGTCAATTTGGTACAAGACTACACGGTTTCACGTCCAAGGAGGCGGTTAACTTCGTTCTGAAGCTGACTCGTTTGTTTCTTTAAAGATTCACGTCGTGTCGATAAGAGTGCGCCCTGCAGGCCGTGAAGGACGGCAGAACGGACTGTCCGATTGCTACTGCACACGTCTCCAGGACGACCTGCTTGTGTTGTCCTTCTGTCTTCACGCTACCAAAGTGTCACTGGTCCGACGTAGAAGCCCACCGCATCCCGCGAAAAGTACACGGGTGCCGCCTCAAAACACTCCACTGTCACCGTGAACGGACGCTAATAATAATAACATAATAATAATAATAATAATAATTCAGTGGGTATTTATTAACGTGCTGGCTTAACAGCACAAGTGCCAATTACAAAGCCAGCACAAAAACAGCACAAATACACAAGACAAAACACTAAAGAAACGAAACAAATATGTAGAAAAACAATACAAAAGAAGTACTGGGGCAGAAATCCTATACCCTGACAAAACATAGATAAGTTGATTTAAAAATGTCGCAGATTAGCGCAGAATAGTAAGGAACGTCAGTGACCGAACTACAGCGTCGAGTTCATGATTTACATTGGTAACAAGTCATTAATCAAAACAGACCTACCGTTGAATATACAAGTATCCTACTGATGGCATTGGCCGCCGAAGTGCGTCTAGCGGAAGGGCAGTTGTGACGGTGTAAGTTAACATGAAACAGTTTAAAATCTCTGAAATTTCGATTCGGCACACGAAGTCCGACAGTTTATATATAATAATAATAATAATAGTAGTAATAATAATAATAACAACGAGGTCTCACTTGTCTCAACAGGTATTATACTCGTGTGGCATACTTCGTCACTGTTAAGGCAACACTGTATTTTCTTAGCAGGGACGAAGGATACTGTGTTTACGTACCGGATCCAATACTTCATGAACAGTAGCAGAAATTAATGTAGTTAAACACCAGATAAAAATGAGAAAAGACGGCGAAACGGCGTAAGATAACACAAAAATATATATATACCAACGTCTGCAAGGTTCTGTGGAATACCTTTGTTTTACGAAATCTGTAAAAGTATTTAATCTCCGTAATTACGGAAAGGAATACCTGGTACTCCAGGCGCGCAATAAATACTACAAATCCCCAAGAAAAGAGGAGGATTCAGGACATGCAGTTCTATATTTTTTATAATTTTAATATTTTAACTATACTAATAATTTCGTTTTAACAACCATCACAACAGTGGCAGTGACAAAGCAACATGTATTTTATAAAACGTAGAATTGATATTTCAGTTATTAACAGGAAATAATGTAATTGTATACTATACGTTTTATGATTTTGGTGGCTTGAAGATGACCAACGTTGGCAGAAACATTTTGCCTTAAAATAAATTAATAATAATACGCACTAGTTGTGTTGGCGGTATTCTGTCCTTTACAAGTCGTCTGTGCTATCTTGTTGTGCTCAGCATGACTGCCCGGCTCACAACATCATGCCACTGATCACTATCCTACATTCAGTCCATGTCCTCTGACTCTTCCTGATTTATTTTAATATTCCATCTACGCGTAGTTCGTCCAAGTTTTATTTTCCGTTCATATTTTCCAACAACAGTTTTGTATGAACGTTGAGCCTGTTCTATGCCTGCTACATGTCCCATCCAGCAGTCCTTTATTTTATCATGATGATATGTGGTGAACGGTGCATATTGTGATGCTCATTTCTGTGTAATTTTTCCCCATCCGCCTGTTACTTTCCTCGTCTTTGTGCAAATATCCTGTTCTCAGGCACTGTAAACTGTCTCTTCACGTTACGATGGCGCTCAAGTTTCGCTCCAGTACCATACAAGGGATGAATTTATAGCTGCGCATATTTTAATTTTATATTTTTATACGTCAGGCAGGAAGCCCTTCTGCCCGTGGTGATGCAGCCTTTCGTTCATCCAAACTGTCTTGCTTTGATGCATCTACAATTCGCCATACGCCTAAGCATCTTTCATTATGCATTTGTTTGGCCCTTGTCCATCTTTCACTGTTTTGTTAGGCTTATGATTCTTTAACTTGGCTCAGGATTGTGTTTTGCAATTAGCAGTGTTGATGGGCCTGTAATTAGTTATGTGGCAGGTAGATGTTGTGCAGCTGGTTAATGAGTGTGTCAGGTGGTTGAATCATCAGTGCCTTAGTTATCCTTTGTTATGACATACACGAATTTCGTGGCCACACTTTTCGCTTTCACCTCCCATTCGCCCAGACGACTGTCGTAAGATTGTGTATTCCGCCGCAAGAGCGCAGAATGTGCAGCGACGACTGCGTCTGCCTTCGTGATAACAAAGCCTATTTCACTAAACTCAGTTTTAAGCGCGCGTCACACTGGCGCGCGTCATGTGTATAGATGTAGTGATTTGCCTTTGTGGGGCCCTGACTTTATCGTGACAAGTTTGTGTTTATTTATTTCATTTCTCGTCATGCGTCTAATGACTGTCGCAGCAGACCACTGTGAGACTTCGCGTTTTTGTGGAGGTAGTTTCAGTCTTAACCTCGTCACTCTGTGGAATTGAGTGGACAGCTTCACGGCCAGCCTGCTTTACCTTCCGTAGTCATTGGATAGGAGCCCAGACGCTCCTCAGACCCTGTCTTGACGCGACGGCGGAAAGAGAAATCCCCCCCCCCCCCCGATTCTCCGTTCGCTCAGGCTGTACTGTCGTCATTATACAGACTGATTTGGTTGTGTGTAATTGCCGTGTTAAATGACGTCTGTAGTCGTTTCACTGCAGTGAAGTGAATCAGGATATAGCACATACGATGTAACACAGTTAACGGGGTGGTGTGTGGAGCGCTTGTATTCCATACTCGACGTCTTGTTGGCTTCATTTGTATGTGAGTTTTGTGCACGTAGGGTTCCTAAGGATCGGACACAGTGGTGTTTCATATTACTGCTGGGTCTACCACTTGCTGTTAATGAATGTGAAGCCGGTATAGCGTAGTATAGCTATAAAGCGACTCGCTATGGGTTGCACGGTCCGGGAGCGAAACTCGGTAGGGGCGAAGTTTTCTGCACCCGTCCAGACCGGCCCTCGGGCCCACCCAGTCTCCTGTACAATGGGTACCGTGTCTCTTTCCCTTAGTAAAGCGGCCGGGGCGTGGCGTTAACCACCCACCCCTATCTAGCGCGAGGTTGAAGAAAGAGTAGAGCTATACCTCTATTCCCCCTATGTGCCTTCATGGCAGGGTATAGGGTGAACTTTACCTTACCTTTGCACGAGGCGTGTCCAGTGATCGGCATGGTACTCATACTGTTTTGTGTCCGTTAGCATGTCTCAGTGATGGTTTTGTGTTTTTCAAGTATCTGTCGTAATAAATTTCAGTTGGATGTCGTTAGTGTTGCTAGCATTTCAGAGGTCCGTACCGCAGCAGTCGGTGTATTGTCAGACAGTGCCAGTTGCATGCGGTTCCTACCGACAGCGAGTGTCCACAGTACGTATGTCACAGACACACAGTGAACCAGGCACGGCAGTGTATTGTCAGTGTATTGTCAGACAGTGCCAGTTGCATGCTGTTCCTACCGACAGCGAGTGTCCACAGTACGTATGTCACAGACACACAGTGAACCAGGCACGGCAGGTTATCCTATCCGTACAGCTAAACGTACAACCCACGGTGTCCCGCAGTTTACGCCGGTGGTGTGTACAGACGCAGTGTTGTCAGTGTGAACCAGGCGCTGCAGCCTGAAGCACGTCCTCCCGCAACGCTGCGACCCGTAAGATACGGCGCTACACAATAGCGAATGGCAGATGGCACAGTGCTGCTATTGTTGTGCATTGGGTTCGAACCCCATCTGAAGTCTTGCTATCATGAAAGAAGTTTTCCTTGTGTTTTTCTGCTGTTCGAAGTAATATCTCGAAACATGACGTTATAGCCAGTTTACCCATCATTCGTTTATAATCTGTCATATGCGATGGCACGCATTTCATACTTACGCCCACTGAATGCGTGCGATGTGCTTTGCTTTGTTAGGGCGTCACATACAATAATACAGGGTGTTCGAAAATGGGTTATCGGATTTTCGTATTTCAGTACTAAACGCTCGTGTAAGGTACTGTTTCGAAATAGGCCTACAAACCATGTGAAAGATAAACTCGAAAAGTTTTAATTTGGCCCGGGGTTGGAGCCTGCTTTGCATAGTTACATACATCAATAGAGCAAAATGGCGTCTGGGCTGGGAAAGGCGTTCTACGTCTTCCTTTATGTGGGGTTCCTTTTGTGAGGTTTTGTGAAGTACAACGTCTAGTTTCCAGCGCTCCTAACTGCACTACACGAGCTCAAGGCACGAATCAGAGAGGCCTGAGCAAAAACTGATCGCGAAATTCTTCGTAACTTGCGGCAGCAGGTTGAATGTCGGTCAGATGTTGCTTCAGCTGCTCACACCGAACCATATTAATGACTGACTGCTGTCCATAAAGCTTTGTTGATTGGAATTTCAGTTGGTATGTGTTTGAAATTGTAACTTAAAGTAGCTCGGCGTAATAAAATGCCAAAATCGACTAAACCAGTCACGGACATCCTGTATTATGATCTCATTATTAACCCACCAGCGAACTCACCACTCATGGTGACTCATTTCTTCCACCCTGAAAGATTTGCAGTTGGTTTCTCCGAATCGTCGGCCCCTATGTAACAGACTACACTGCGCCACACTGCAGAAGACCGGAACTTCATATTCATCGGCTGCGAGAAGCTGTGAGAACTCACGTTCCCATAAACAATCTTTGTTGTTCGTTGTGACGTGAATGAAAGGGACAAGTTGAAACGTCAGAGATGATGAATTGTTCGAAGCAATTGAATCATTCATAACTTATGTGGCGTGACGTCACCACAGTGACGCTTGTCATTGATCACTGTGACGCCGGTGAAGCTTTCGTAACCACCTCAGTGGTCTCGTAATGCCAGAAGCTGTGTAAAACATACAAATGCTGCACCCACAGTGCTTCACAATCGTACTTGTGCGCGCAGTCAATTGAATTGGTGGTGCTGTACAGTGGAGCTGTTTTATCCGACACCGGAACCTGTCTAAGTAACATAACAGTTCAGTTCCTACCTCACAGTAAACACTATCGGTAATATGCTTTTAGGGAAATAATTGCAGTTCATTATGGGAATCCTGCGAAACATGTAAATACACTGCGTGGGCAAAATGAGTTTTGTGTTGTAAAAAGAGGCGGTAAATATAGTAACGTTGTGACTTGCTACGGGCTGTGCGGTCCGGGTTCTATTCCCTGTGTGGGCGATTTTTCGCGCCCGTTCAGACCGGCCCTGGGGCTCACTCAGCCTCCTGTACAGTGGGTACCGGCCGGGGCGTGGCGTTAAACACCCACCCTATCTAGCAGCGCCAAGGTTAAAGAAAGAGTAGAGCCATACCTCTACTCCCCAACTCTGCCTTCTGGCAGGTTATAGGGTGAACTTTACTTTTCTTGCTAATTGCCTTGTGTGTGTGTGTGTTTGAAACTTGGTCTGTCAAACTGAGGTAGGAAAGTAGGCTGAGGATGTTCGAGAATAGGGTGCTGAGGAAGATATTTGTGTCTAAGAGGGATGAGTTCACACGGGACTAGAGGAGACTGCATACTGACCTTCAGATCTGTGTCCTACTGACCTTCAAGATCTGTGCTCCTACTGACCTTCAAGATCTGTGCTCCTACTGACCTTCAAGATCTGTGCTCCTACTGACCTTCAAGATCTGTGCTCCTACTGACCTTCAAGATCTGTGCTCCTACTGACCTTCAAGATCTGTGCTCCTACTGACCTTCAAGATCTGTGCTCCTACTGACCTTCAAGATCTGTGCTTCTACTGACCTTCAAGATCTGTGCTCCTACTGACCTTCAAGATCTGTGCTCCTACTGACCTTCAAGATCTGTGCTCCTACTGACCTTCAAGATCTGTGCTCCTACTGACCTTCAAGATCTGTGCTCCTACTGACCTTCAAGATCTGTGCTTCTACTGACCTTCAAGATCTGTGCTTCTACTGACCTTCAAGATCTGTGCTCCTACTGACCTTCAAGATCTGTGCTCCTCACCAAATTATTGTTCGAGTGATAGAATCAAGAAGAATAAGATGGGCAGGGCATGTTGTACGTATGGGGGAGAGGAGAGATGCGTATAGGGCTTTGGTGGGGAGACCTAAGGGAAAGAGACCACTTGTAAGACCTAGGCGTACGTGGGAGAATAACATTAAAATTGATCTTCAGGAACTATAATGGACTGGGTTGATCTGGCTCAGGATAGGAACAAGTGGCGGGCTGTTGTGAAGGCGGTGATGAACTCTCGGGTTCCATAAAATTCGGGGAATTTTTTGACTAACTGAGGAACAGTTGCCTTCTAAGAAGGAATGTACCGCGTTAAGTTACCGGCAGATATATTTACCTCTGAGGTTCAAAAGGTTAAATTGGGAAGAGAATAGCATGGGTTGTTTTATGTTCTGTCGGCCGTTTGCGTTTGCTGTGCGAATCTGGCTGCTGCATTGTATCCGTATCGCAGTGTGTTATCAATGAGAGTCTGACGGTGGCTTTGCCTTGGTAGCGCCCAGCAGTTCGCCTTTAATACACCCATAGTAAAAAGCGGCCGATGTGGAGACATGTGAAAGTGGCTCAGTTTAGAGGTCGGGTTATCTACTGACGGCCCGCAGATACGTGCGGTCCGTAACCCCATGATGTGTGCATTTCTTCAAGTCTCCGTGCTGGCTACATTGCCAGTCCATCATACCTTTTACGTTTTACTACTCTAACAACACCAGATGACCTGTTTATAACGCAGTTCTTCGCTATGTAATATTATGCATTCAAGTTGCAGTCCTAGCCCATAATAACCTCTTACATTTCACTGCCCTAACACAACCCCAGGTGTCCTGTATAACTCACACTTTCTCATGTAATGTCCATCCTAGCTACATACACAGCCCATCGTACCCTCCTGAATTTCACTCATTTCTCAAAACCAGATGATCTGTATAGGTCATACATTTCCTTGTTCTGTGTTATCCATTCTAGCTACATACCCAGTCCATCATATCCTGCGTCTGACCGCCCAAACAATAACAGGTGACCTGTTTATCACACATTTCTTTGTTCTGTGTTATCCATTCTAGCTACATACTCGGCCCATCATATCCTACATGTGACTGCCCAAACAACAACAGGTGACCTATACAAGCCACGCAGTTCATCGGTGTGTGCTAGTAGTGTCGTAAATTGCGCAGTTTCTGCGTCGTAGACACAAATGACATTTGAGCATTTTGTTTTAGACACTTATAGCGGTTTAGTGACTGGGGTAAGGGCTGGACAATCCGGGGTTCGATTCCCGACAGTCGCAGATATTTTTATCTTCTCCAAAAGCAGTTGGTGCGTGAAGCTGACCGCTCACCTCCATCTGGTGCTGAGGCTAAGAATTAGTGGAGCTGTACCTCTGCCTCCCTTATGCCTTCATGGCTAGCAAAGGGACAGCTTTACTTTTACCTTTACTGTGCATATTTACTTTGCGGTTTCATATATCTGCGCCAGAACTTCAGAGTAACACTGACATGTCGTTTTCGGAACAGGGGGGACCTGGCCTCCATTACAGTTGTGCCGTAGCGCAGGGTCGACAATGGACAGGTGTGTACCTGGCGCGTATCAGGTGACACGTGCCAGGACTGACAACAATAGGCCACGGCCAATTAGTGCTTTCTCCCTTTTTGCATATTTTATCCCTCCCACCCTCATTCCTTCCTTCCTTCCTCTTCTTGTCTTATTATCTCAGTCACTGATAATCGCCCTAAAAGAATCGCTCTTCTGTTTAATAACTTTAGATGGCGGCAGCAGATGCAGTTACGGACGTTTCAATTTGTGTAATGTGCCCATAAGCCCGGAAGACTGATCCCCGTCTCTTCTCATCCAAATGCAGTTACGACGTCATTCAACTGTGCTGGCCCTTTGTGCTTTTGGATTACGGCCTGTAATAATTGGTTCGTGACATCGCACACCTCTCGTTCCAGCAACAGACGAAGGTAGTACAAAGTTGCAACAATTACCAGCGCGCTAAGCGGAAGAATAACGAACTAATTCCAGCGTCGATTGTGATGCTTGCCGTGTGACATCTTGGTATGCGCGTTAAGACCGGAGGAAAATATTCTCGGAAATTGAAATGTGCATGTACTTTTGAATGTGTTTGTGCCTGAAGTAACTTGGTGAAACAGTCAGATGTGTAATTATAACTCTGAAGGCCGACGTTCATAAGTAATATTTACAAATTAAATTTCTAGCTCACAGAAAACACTGCGTCTCCACTACAGAGGCAAACCCATGTGATTTGAGATGTTCACAGCGCTGTGAAATAAGTGTGCAGTTTTTGGGGATAGGGCACTATGTTAATTTATAATTTGTTACCGACGTTTCGGAAGACCTTGCTGTTGCCATCTTCAGTGTAATGCAATGAGAGTAACTTGCAACCAGTTCTACAAGCAACTTATTATTTTTGAACTGCCCTCAAGATGGAGGCAGCAAGCTCTTAAGAAATGTCGATGGCAAATTACCAATCAGCACAGTGTCATATTCCAGAAGACTAACCTTACTGAAGACCAGCTCATTAATTCTGTTCAGGGATATAGTCAGTGTTTATTGTGAGAACCATGCAGAACACTTACAAAAACGGCATGCACAAAATGCAGAATTTTGAATGTTAAATAAGATTGTGTACATCACCGTTTCCCTTATACCATTAACAGTGGTTGTGAGTTACTTTCGATGTCGTATTGTGTAATTCAGTCTGTTGCGAGGGCAGTGCAGAGTTAGGTTTACACAACACGATTTAGAGAACTTTGCGTCGGTAGCTGAGAACTGGAATACCGGGGAGCCTAGAGTGGATTAGAGGATGATATTAAAATGCGCACGTACTGTGTCAATTTAAACTGGATTCATAGATCTGGATAGGGTTCAGTGCTGTGCTGTTGTGAACGTGCTGTGACGAACCTTGTGCTGCCGTAAAATGGGGGAACTGCTAAAACGATTGTAATCTGCTTAGTAAGGACTCTGGAGTTTTGACGTCTTGAAAGTGCATATCTGGCGACAACAATCAGCTGCTAACTGTAGAGTGACGAACCTGGCCATGTGTTAGTCGAGTGTTGATACAAAATAGTCCCAACGTTGCCCGGTAGATTACGCTGGTGTTATGGTTACGATGAAACTGTAGTAAAACTTCTCAGACACACCGTGTACATTATCTCCGTATATGCAGAGTGAAATGAAATTCACACACAAGGTCTCTGAAATTGTGATTCCTTGCTAACAAGGGGAAGGAATCATCGAAGTCTTATGGTTTGCGTCTGAGATACACAGTATGAAGGAAAAGTTTTGTCACGTAATCGAATATTTATGAATTGTAGTAAAAGAGTTAACTGGAAATCTAAAGTGAACACAAATTTTGTGTTTCGTGGGATGTGTGAGAATTTTCTGCAACATAAATTTTGGCGTTCGGGTATGTTTAGAATACAATAGTGACTGAATAACCACTGGCGCATTGGTTAATAAATCATTATTAGCCAATAAGAAATTATGAAATATACAGTGGAGTGGCGCGTGAATATTGTGGCTGCCCGTCGTATGATAGGCACGTGTTAGTATACTCATACACGAGTACATAATTCACAGTGTCCGCCCGTTCGTCGTTCCAGCTGCCTGTCTCGGAGGCTCCGAATGATGACGGAAAAGTGAAATTACAGTAGGTGTTAGTCTTGGACAGACAGTGCCGGCTAAATTATTAACTTTGTTTTCAAGTTCGAAGAAGTAGGCACAGGGTGTCCACAAAAGTACCTCGATATCATCACGTTCCGTGAAATGCGAGAGACCGCAGATGTGCTGTAACACTGAGAGACGGTCGCTGTAGAGCTGTCCTGTCTCTGGTGCACCAGCTGTTGGAGATGTCCGCTATCCAGTCACGGAACTGCGCTAAATTGAGACACGGCTGGCGGGCTGCAGCAATTGGCTCTCCTTGCAACGGAACGGTGTTGAGTGGCGCGCTGCTTCGGACGTATTGCGGCGTGACTCTGCGAACAGAGAAGCTAATCTTAGTAGCATAAAATGCATTTCCTACCTCGCTTAGAACATTCCGTCTCCATTACAAAGAATATGCAGTAGGGAAGTAATCGTGTTTGTTGTGGGAGTTTGACGAAATATATGAATACACTGTGTGGGAAAGTGGAGAGTGTTTTTTTTTGTGTGTTAAGTCACATGGAATCCCTCGATTCCCGGGCAGAGGCAACAGATTTTTCTCTAGTCCAAAGCGTCCCGACCGGTTCTGGGGCCCACCTAGAACCTTATTCGCTGCGTTCCAGGACTCTTTCTTCGCGGGTAAAGCGTCTGGGACGTGAAGCTTATCACTTACCTCAGTCAAGTACCGAGGTTAAGAATGAGTGGAGCTATACCTCCACTCCTATACGCTTTCGTGGCGTGCACAGGGACAACAGTTCCTTTACCTCACATATTGGTACCACTGTTCTTAGCTCCACGCTTTTGAGACGTCTGGATGACATTGGTATTATAATCGCATTGTAAGTGTTAAAGTGTCTTTTGCTGTTTTATTTATAGACACTGTACCTCCAGCTTAATGTGCGTGCGATCGGTTGAAGTGTTTGCTGATCAGCAGTGAATTTGAAGGACATGGAAGAATTCGCTCTCTGATTTTGGACTTTTTTTTGTGAAGGGCCCCGCAGCAGATGCTACGGACGCACCGCAGCCTTAAGGCTTATTGTGCAACCCTGTGATGAAGATTATTAGTGTTTTTAGTTTTTACGTGTAATGGAGCACCGGTGGAATGAAATTGACAGGGGAAAACCGAAGTACTCGGGGAAAAACCTGTCCCAGTGCCATTTTGTCCACCACAAATCCTACATTAACTGACCCGCAATCGAACCCGGGCCTCGGAGGTGAGAGGCCGGCGAGTAACCGCCTGAGCCATGTCACGGCCTTTTGGACAGTTAATCACGAACAGTGTTTGTGATCATGTGGTCGGAGGAACTAACAACTGCTGCGTCTTACGCAGCATTCACCGTTTCATTATCTCTGTGATTAAGGTGTAAGTTTGTTGTTGCTTTAATCAAATAAACCGTTATATTTGAAGTACTTCTCTTCGACGTCCTTCGGTCCGAAGACCATGCTTGAGGCACTTCACACACTGGCAGTTACAATTGCATGTTCTGCGTCGTAAAGGACCTTAGCTAGTACGTTATGTGCGATGATTCGTAGTCCATTAGCTGAACTACCTCGTAAATGTACGTTTGTTTAAATCTTTCGTAATTGTGACGGTTGTGCTTATTCTGTTGACAGTTCGGGCTTTGACATATAGATGTGCGTTACGTTACAAAATATCATCCTCAGTTTTATTGTATAATTTTACAGAGCTATGCTTTATTCCCAGAAGGAATTTACTGCGTATGTTAGGCTTCCTATAGTTGTTCAGTGTGTCTTGCGATTTCCAGAGTTTATTTAGGCTATCCTGTTTTATTTTGTGTCACTGGTTCCTCGTCTTGTATTACCCCATAATATTTGACATACCTATGCTGTTTTCTTTTAGTATCTTTTGCCAAGCAGTTGCAACAAGTGACTTCCAGACTCGTCATATCTCTCCGTCTGTCCGCGTGGGACACTCACTGAACGAATTTTCGTGAAATTTCATATTTAGTATTTTTCCTAAAATTTGTCGACACTTTCCGATATTGGTTAATGTGGGGCGAGATAACAGACACTTCACATGAAGACCTGCTTACATTTATACATCGCCGTGATTGGTCTTTGTAATCGAGACAGACTGGGTTCTCTGTGAGGTACGAGCTGAGTGCGAATAAAAATTTGACGATCTGAGCATAACAATTGAGCATGGTCGATTGTAAATCTCGCTGCTTGCTAGATAATACACGAAATACGGTATCTCGCGTGTCCGAGATATCGATTACAACTGATTGCAAATCTGTTGTTAAGATACGGAGAAAACTTGTAGTGTGTGTGTTGTAAAATATGGAAAGGATTTCAGATATTCGCATCTTTAGTGATTGTCTTGAAAATAGTCACGAATTTAAAATCTAGTGTCAATAAGAGAGTGAAGGTCCGTGAAGTTGTACGCGCTGCAGACATATTCTAAGCTTTTAGTCCTATTTTTCTTTATTGGTTTATTCTTGCAGCCTTTCCTTTGGTTTATTTCGTAATTTCGGTGTTTTTGATGGACGTCTTGTCGCCTTCGTTTGTGCATGTTTCGTTCGTAGCCAAGCCAGTAGTGTCTGTGTTGTAACCAAGTTCTGTGTCATATTGTCACTGACTTACGTGCTTTCTGTTCTTACTTTTCTGGTCCTCCCATACACCAGTCAAATTAGGGCTATCATGGCAAGTATTTGTAATCGCGATATGTCGTGTTGAATTCGAACTAGCAGGAGACTGCTCGTTATTGCGCTCAGAAGGAAGCACCGTCATTACGAGGGTCCAAACTTGAAATGGGCTGCCGTCTGAGTTCCACAGGAACCATTTTCTGGTCTCGACCGCTAAATCCAAGTGAGCAGTGGTCGTTGCCGGAGCGATAAACTGCGAGACAACGAGTGCAAGCAACCGGTGTGCAATTCTCAGCGAAGTGTTAGCACGGTGTGTGTGTGTGTCTGTTTGTTTGTACAGATGGCTGGAGCGAGAACTCACTTCTGACCGAGGTTATCCCTTTGAAATGTGGAGGTATTTTACGAAATATGTAACATTTCATTTCGTAATACAGAAAACACCGCGTCTCTATTACAGAGACAGATGGCTTTATACTGTGTATTTTGAGACCCCCCCCCATGCGGCCTCTTGGTAGTGAGGTGAGTCCGTGTACTGTTGTTTTATCAGTCAAAATGACGGACTGGAAAATAAAAGGTAATGAAAGATTCTTTCTTCTTCTTCCAGTGGCGCAGCGGCCCCCTAGTGGGCCAGGCCCTCGTTATCGAGGCTTCACGATCACACACTTTTTAGACACACCACACTCTGTAGGACTCCTCTGGACGAGGGATCAGCCCGACGCAGAGACCTCTACCCGACAACACACAACACCCACAAGAGACAGACATCCATGCGCCTAGTGGGATTCGAACCCGCAATCCCAGAAAGCGAGCGGCCGCAGACCCACGCCTTAGACCGCGCGGCCACTGGGATCGGAAAAAGACTGTTAAATGAAATAAAATAATACAGGAGAAGTACAACATTGCTCTCTTAATACACATTTACTTGATTGCGTAACACAATTGTCCCTTATATCGCTGTGGTGAATTATTTGGTAATGCGCCATTTATACGCAATGTTTAAATTAATTTTAGAGTATTTTCTGTACACCGCTCCATGTTCGACATGTGAAGACACCGTAAACACAGTACGAAATAGAACAAACTTGTGAAAACTGAAAACCTAATCGCAGATGATGTGCTATTATGCGCAAGTCGGTCGACTTTTACTTTGTTCCAGCTTGTGACGCCACTCACAAACCAATCTGTTCATATATTCTGATGTCTGGGGTAGATAAACATTAAGACCGACACACCATAGTATGCGTTTTCAAGATGGTTCCCACCTTCATTCCATTGCTGTAGCTGCGTGAAGTACGAGTACAACGCCTGCTGTGTATATGACGCGCCGAACAAACACGTTGGATAGGCTGCAGTTAGCACCGCTTTGTGTCGCACACAAGCAGATGACTGGCTTTGTAACGTTCCTTATTAACCTCAGCAATGCGATTGTAAGCTGAGCGAGATGTAGTGGAATGGGAGAGTCTCTTCACTTGACTGTGTGTCTGACGCTGCAGATAGACTGTTCAACAGTTGCTCATTTATACAGACGTCGCCGTCTATCTCCGTGAGGTTCACAACACTTTCTCCTTTTATGGAACCCGGAGGCTCACTGCCGTGTTCACAAGACCTCGCCACTGTACCCTAACCTGAGCATGTTGTGTACTGCTCACACCGTCACACCGAGTCTTTTTGACGTCCGTTTTAATATTATCCCTCCATCTACGTCCAGATTCTAAAATAGCTTTTTTTTTACATATATCATCATTGTATGTGCATTTTCCGTGTTTTACATGCGCGCTACATGTCTCGCCCACTTTAAACCGATCACTCTGACAATGTTTAATGCAGAGTTAAAACTTTGGAGCTCCTCAGTGTAATATTATCCGTTATCCGTCACAGTCTTTTACCCTTCGACTCCATATGACCTATGCAGTAGAGACGCTCGATCTTCAGCCTGTGTGGGCTGCTTGTTGCTTCTTCAAAGACGCCTACATCTGATCTATAATTTCAGAACTTGGTCCAGAGACTGGAGTCTGGCAGATACAATGCGGTCACTTGTTTTAGAGCTCATAATTAATTTCCTGTTGAACACGCCATATTCTGCTCGCAGCAGCCAAAACATTGCCTTCTCACAGTACACGATATGGCTTTGCGTTACTTTCAGTTCATTACGTTGCGAGATATTGCGATAGCGCGTAAAATGAACGGTCATGTCAGGCGGAAATTCCCATACCCGAAATAATTTAGAGTTTTATGTAGTTTATTACTTATTAAAACAATGATAATCAAAATGCAGCATCATAAAATCGCCATTGTACTCAAATCTGACGCGAGCAACTAGAAAACAATTATCGTTTTGAAATACTTTTGTGGTACTTTTCCAATTTACCAATTTTTCAATTTACAATTTCAATGTACGACCAATTTTTTTGTGTGTGTAAATAAAAACCTGAATTTGAAAACACTGGCTGATAGCAGGGATGAGCTTTTTTTTTTTTGAGAAGGGTCCCACAGCAGAAGGTACGGACGCACCGCAGCCTTAAGGCTTATTGTGAAGCCCTGTGATGAAGATGAAGAGAAATATGATCAGTTTTTTTTTTTCATTTTTCCAAGCGATGGAGCACCGGTGGAGTGAAATTGACAGGGGAAAATCGAAGTACTCGGGGAAAAACCTGTCCCAGTGCCACTTTGTGCACCACAAACACCACATGGACGAGCTATAATGTTGCCAGCAATGTTCTCTTTTTAGCAAATACACGTGGCTTATGATTTATTTACTTTTTTAAATTTTTATCCTTCTTTATATTTCGATTTGTATTAAGGCCGCGTACCATTAACAATGGTTGGCTGATCGTAGTTTGTTAAACCATGATCTAAACATTTAAATTCACAGAGACTGATTCGTGATCAGCTGTCAACTGTGCTCGCTTGCTTCTTACCTTACAAACTGTAGTTACTGTTTCTGCCACAAGAGTGCTACTATGAATAATGCGAAACGAAGACATTTTAGCGTTCTAAAATATACTTCGAATTTGAAAACCATCTCTCTCTAAAATTCCTGATGCTTTGTTTGTCGAATATTAAACGAAATACAAAGGAAAATAATAATTAGTCTATTCCTAATTAGCCTTGCCAACAATAGACGTATATGTAGCTTTGCGTTACTCATTTCAACAACAGTTTTGCACAAGATGGATAAGACAAAAGGAATTTATTTCCCTCTGCAATAAAGATGATTGTTGGATGTAAATTGACAAAGAACGCGCTTGGAAACACGTACAGTGCCAGTGCAGAGTAGAGACGCTTTCTGGTCCATTTAGAGCTGAGAGAGGAACTGTTAACCTGCTAGCAGCGGTATCTCTTGAGTATTGAAGTTGTTACTGCCGTGGGGCTTTGTTTGTTCTGAAATGGGAAGGGGGGGGGGGGGGGGCATAGATCGGTCTTTAGGAGGCAAGAAGGACGGGTAATGGCAGAACTGGAAACAAGCGAGGACTAGTATGCGTACTCCTATTGTTTTCGTTCCTTTGTTTCTTATCTGTTTCGTTTGTTTCTTTCAGCAGTCATCAGAGTGGTGATATCTGAGCACAGACTAGCCAGTGATATTGTGTTTCCGTGAGACTTAACCGGTCGTACGGCAAGACACATTTCGTGTTCCGTTGTACGTTTCTTTTAACGAAATGTGGAGGAAAATTATTTGTGACTCTGTTCAGTGAGAGATGCGTTGTAAGATTTGGCGTTTAACGGCACCGTTGGTCCATACTGTGGTCGTCTGGTTATGGCTTAGTGCAGTCTGGTAGGTGGGTACTAATGTTTCGGAGGAATGTGTTGCTTCCATCTTCAGGAACCAGGTGAGCAGTGATGATTTATGTTCTTTCGAAATGCTTCTACCCGCGTAGCATTCTACACGGCGTGGTAACGCATACGTCAGAGGTTAAGTTTTAGTGGTATTTCTGTTGCTTATGCAATAAAAATCATGCAGCTACATGGTGAAGTTTGCAAGTAGCACTGCCTGTCGTGTCCGCTGATACCATTTCCTCCTGCCTCTACTCGTGACCATGTCGCGTGCATATAATGTTTCTACGTTAACTTCTTACGTATTCTTCTGAAGTACTCTTCATTTCTGTTTCCCAGAGATTTAATCTCAATTACAATGTCACTTCGTCTTCTCTACCCAAGTAGCTAACTAACTCCATGGAGCAGAGTCCGTTCTGAGAAGCTAACAGGTCCTCAGCTAGTCAAGACATTCCCCGCATTTTATGGAACTTGAAGGTTCATTACCGCACTTACAAGCGCCCGCCACGTGTCCCTATCCTGAGCCAGAGTAATCCAGTCCGTGCCTCCCTAACCCACTTCGTTAAGACCCATCTTAATATTCTCCCATCTGCGCCTAGGTCTTCCAAGTGGTCCCTTTCCTCAGGTCTTCCCGCCAAAGTCCCAGTACGTCTTTCTGTTTCATTCACATCAGCTCGCAACTGGTCTGTCCTCTGGTTTTGGTCTTGCATTACTCCTGTTCATTTATTTTTGCTGTAGGCTGCTGTAATGTTTATGTCGTCATACATTCTGGCGAGGTTTACGTTGAACTGTCCGCTTATGCTGCTGTGGGCCTGTGTTCGCTCCTTGCTCCTGGCCGACCGTCTCTGTCTGTACAGTATGTCCGATACGCATTTATATTTTGGCTTGTGTCACCTAACGACTCTGTCACTTGCCAAAATCATATGCGTCGGTGATATATGTATGTAAGAGTGTGGGGCATTGGTGGAATGGTGCTGACAGTGGAAAACTGAAGGACTCGCGGTAAAACCTGTCCGAGTGCCACTTGGTCCACCACAAATCCCACTCGGGCAGGATTTAAATTATTAAAATGCGTCTATATTACTTCGCAACCCAGTTGAATTCATTGGATTTGGTGACATCAGATTATTTTCTAGGATGCGCCGCAGTGCAGTTTGATAGAAAGGTAGTAGCATTAGCTGCCTCTGTCTTCAGGTTGTACTCGTAGCTTTAAGATAGACGCCTAGCAGACTACACGGCGTCATATCCCAGAAGACGTTAATGTCACCGTGAGGACCTTAGATTTCGTTTTCACAGTAACTACTTGATATATGCTCCTTGTCCTGAAGATTTTGGCAGCGAGTTTCTCTGAACCGTTGCTGTTGTCCGCTGACTGGCTCTGTGTCACATCCAAGAACACACACAGCTGCTTATACTTATACGGCGCAGCTGACAGTACGGTGTCGTGTCGGCCTACGTGCACAAGATCAGTTTTCTGAATATTTCCAACAGTTTGTCACTGCTAACTCCGCCATTGGCACGTGCAGTCTTGTGAGTGGAATTATATGAAGGAATAACGTACTGAATGTCAGAGTATTCAGCTGCGCCTGTTTGTGTCGCTGTCTTGACCATAACGCTAGGACCGTAGTATATAGGTGTAGTGGGTTGCAACCAGACAGCAGCAACCGCCCCAAACAGAACTCCGTGGCCCAGTTTCCTGTTGTACATTCTTGGATTTCTGCTTCTACATGTCTGTTTGTATCATTATTGATATTGTTGTTTTATTTTTGTAAAGAACGTCGGACTGTTCAGCCAGTCGGATATAACCTCAAAGTTTCGCAATGTTGCCATGTTTGTGACTGCGTGTAACAGTGCTTCATATATAACATATAGATGTGATTTATCTCAGTAGGAAATGCACATACCAAGCTCCAAACGTTCATTAGTTGACTAACTCCTTCTTCAGAGGCTGATAGATTCTTAGCTGCGTAAGTCCAACTCGTATTATAGAACCCAGAATTCCAGTAGCTTGTTGACAAGAGTCCCTATCCTGAGCCAGATGAATCCAATCCACGTCGTCCCATCCTTTGTTCTTTGCATTTCATTTTAGTATCTGCCCCTCTTTGCTGAGGTCTTTCAAGCGGTTTCTTCTTTCTTTCTTTCTTTTTCTTTCTTTCTTTCTTTCTTTCAGGTTTCCTCACCGAAATCCTATATGCATTTTTTCGGTACGTGACATGCTGCGCCCATCTCATCCTAACAATACTTGGTGAAAGGTTCGTTGGTGATGCCATAAAACCGAAAGCTAAACAAAAATGTTCGTTCAGCAACCACGTTGTTTTTCGTTCGACAAAAATATTGCCTCAACAGGTCACATATTTCCCACGACATATTACCTCAACAGGTCGCATATTTCCCACGACATATTACCTCAACAGGTCGCATATTTCCCACGACATATTACCTCAACAGGTCGCATATTTCCCACGACATATTACCTCAACAGGTCGCATATTTCCCACGACATATTACCTCAAAAGGTCTCATATTTCCCGAGACATATTACCTCAAAAGGTCGCATATTTCCCACGACATATTACCTGAACAGGTCGCATATTTCCCACGACATATTACCTCAACAGGTCGCATATTTCCCACGACATATTACCTCAAAAGGTCTCATATTTCCCAAGACATATTACCTCAAAAGGTCTCATATTTCCCACGACATATTACCTGAACAGGTCGCATATTTCCCACGACATATTACCTCAAAAGGTCTCATATTTCCCAAGACATATTACCTCAAAAGGTCTCATATTTCCCAAGACATATTACCTCAAAAGGTCTCATATTTCCCAAGACATATTACCTCAAAAGGTCTCATATTTCCCACGACATATTACCTGAACAGGTCGCATATTTCCCACGACATATTACCTCAAAAGGTCCATATTTCCCAAGACATATTACCTCAAAAGGTCTCATATTTCCCAAGACATATTACCTCAAAAGGTCTCATATTTCCCAAGACATATTACCTCAAAAGGTCTCATATTTCCCAAGACATATTACCTCAAAGGTCTCATATTTCCCAAGACATATTACCTCAAAAGGTCTCATATTTCCCAAGACATATTACCTCAAAAGGTCTCATATTTCCCACGACATATTACCTGAACAGGTCGCATATTTCCCACGACATATTACCTGAACAGGTCTCATATTTCCCACGACATATTACCTCAAAGGTCTCATATTTCCCACGACATATTACCACACTTCATGTTAAAGCCCTGTAATAAGACGCGATAGTGTCGCCCCCGCCTGACGAGTTCGTGCGCCCGCCTTGTTCTTATCATTGATTGTGGGAAATTAAAATGCATGGTGTTTCGGTAGCCTCCAGTAGCATAACGCCATACAGGTTTTCGTGGTAATCAATCGGTTGTCTGGTTCAAAATGTAACAGTATCACTCACGGACACCATGGTGATCTCGTTAAATGTAACATTTTCCTTAAGAAAAACTAGCCAAAATAGAAATAAATATACGTAGAAATAATGGGTAAAAGAGGTAGTGGACACAAAGATCTGTAGAAAGGGGGACAGAGAGTAAGGTGTGAGGGAGACAGGCTCAGACGTATTCATTACAATGCTGAGCTGCTTTCTGAGAAGCCATAATATTGAAATAACTTGCGTTTTGTTGATGACCTTTGTATACCGGGCGTACTGTGCCTGTGCTCCTGTTCAGTCATTGTGCTTGACTTAGAGTCGTTAAACACTTACAGGGAGTACGGAGCTGAGCGTAGTCTGCAGTATTGCGGTACTGGAACGGACTGTAGGTTACGCGACACCACAAAATTGGTTCAGCTTCGCGGTTGCCTACATGAAGGGGCATCGTGATTTTTTTTTTCCAATGGCGCAACAGCCCCTAGTGGGCCAGGGCCTTCTCGTTATCGAGGCTTAACGATCACACTCAGAGACACCACACTCGGCAGGACTCCTCTGTACTAGTGATCAGCCCGACGCAGAGACCTCTACCTGACAACTCATAAGACAGACATTCATGTTCCCGGCGGGATTCGAACCCGCAATCCCAGCAAGCGAGCGGCCGCAGACCCACGCCTTAGACTGCGCGGCCACTGGGATCGGCATCGTGATTTTTACGGTTGGTAGACCTAAGTAGTTACAGAGGTGTGTGTCTGAGAATGCAGGACCGTTAAAGCTAAAGCACCACGTGCTGTAGCATGAAAGAACTCTTCATTTCTCCCACACAGTGCACTCGCGTATTTCGTGTGATTTTAGCAGTAAACAGCGGTTACTAGATGCTTTATGATGAAGACGGAATGTCTGCTGTTTAATTTGGAATTGAATTTTATATGTTGTTCAGAACAACTTTCAGGCCTCAGAGGGTTAATAAGATGTGTTTGTCTTCTGACGAGGCGAATCTATACGTGTATTTCGTAAAGGTAAAGGTAAAGGTTTCCCTGTCAATGTCGTCAAGGCGTGTAGGAAGACTAGAGGTAAAGCTGCTCTCTTTCTTAACCTTGGCACTAGGTGGAGGTGAGTGGTCAACTTCACTCCCCGGCCGCTTTACCCACGGGAAAAGAACCCGGTACCCATTGAATAAGAGGCTGGGTAGGTTCCAGAGTCGGTATGGACGCTTTTGCCTGTACCGGGATTCGAACCCTGACCGTCCAATTCGTAGCGTAGTCGCTATACAGGCGTCGGAAGTTGTATTTGTAATGAAGATCTGTAGAAAGTGCAAAATGTATTTAAAGTGCTACAGATATGTGCACACAAGACAGTCGTGGGGTTGAGAAAGGAGCAGATAAATGAGACAGACGGGGAGGGATTGGTGGTGGGAAACGCTCAGAAGGCGTAACAATTCTGGCGCTTGCACTCACCCTTCCTTATTAAGTATCTGGAACACGGCAATGCTTATGACAGAAGTAGAGGCCTATTTGAAATAAAATGTTTGTTTCACTTGTACCTGAAACGTTCGTTTGAAACCTTTCTCGCTCCATCAAATCGCTCATGACACAGCAATTTGACGTAACCCACCAATAAACAGTTTTACAGGAGACAGCAAAACGTGACCGATCCTTAGCAGATCAACACTTAAGCATGTTACGTTTTTACGAAAATATAAGGACAAGCAATTTGTTTGTGGACACAACATTTTGACAGAAGGTGTGTTTGTAAGCCTGCTGTCTAGTAATGCGGGAATATCAGTTTGACGAATTGTGTGGGTTACGAGAGATTGCCGTTTTATCAGCGAAATATTTAGCTATATACGTTCCAGTTCTGCGCAGATTTCCACGTAGGTCTTAGTGCACAGCGTATGGTATTGTCTAATTGTAAGTAAATTTGGAACGTACGAGTATAAACTAATTGTAGTTAAAACATCCAACGTAAAATTTCATGAAACTCCCTTTTGTGCTTCTTAGGTTGTTGCATGAAGAATAACATTGTATAAATACAGTAACACATGTCCCTCTGAAATGAATCAGCTTTTCGGACGTTAGTGTTAAAGTAATGCTGATATGCAATTAAAAGTTTCGTAGGCATGCTCGCAAAGCTCAAAGCGTTTGTTAACTTTGATGATAGATGATTGATCACTTTCACACCCCGTCCGCTTTACTCCCAGCGAAGCGATCTGTATGGCTGTAACAGTAAGAGGGTTAGATGGTAGCTAGAAACGTTTCGGGATTGGACAGGCGATCTTTTGACCTTCGTCTGTAGGATGACTTGTCTCGCTCCACCTTCGCAAAGCCCTATTTTGGGGTCGCTGACATAAATAATTTAATGAGCACCGCTTTGCAGCATCTATCACAAGATGTTTGCGGTTAACAGACATGAACACTGATGCAGTGAATAAATTTGTAGTGTTACTTGCATGTTATAAGCTGGGCTAGAGAAACTCACTGCTTTACGAACATCAGGTAGTGTAAAAATATCGGTGTGCTGTGAATATTTCAACAGCTTTATTTGTATCGTAGCTTCGGGTTGTCACGTGTGTCTCTTTCTGCGCCTCTGAGCCATCATTAACTAATTTTATACTCTGTAAAACATGCAGGAAGTAAATTAAAGCAGTCTGTCCTTTTACGAGCACAAATTCCCTTCTCTTTCCCGCTGCATTCTGAATGCACTCAGAACAACAGACTGTCGCTGTCTGCGTCATCAGTTAACTCATCATGGCCGACTTGGCGGCAAAGGGTAGCGTTGCTTTGGAGAAGAGGGTTTGGCTTAACAAATGTTGCTGAAGGTGTGGGTGGTTTCACGTGCATTGTAAGAGTAATTTATTGTTCTGTTTTCGGATTTAAAGTGAAACAGCGATTGTACTGTAAGTTGGCACTTGCGGCCAGTAATAAATCTCGTTGCGTGTGTTTTATGAAGCAACTTGTGCACTGAACAAGATGTGGTGTTTTGATGATTGTGCTAGGAAAACATGAACATGTAATGTATGTTAGATATGATATACATGGTACCAGATATTATTACAAACTGTGAACCAGTAGGTAAGTTCGTTTATATGAATGTTATCTACTTCTTATTGTATACTTCGCAACGTTGAAGAAATGTCGCGGTAGAGTGATCACCACTCCTGCTTCGTATTACAAAGTTTCCAGGTTCAACTGTCGACCCAGAGACCAAGTGCTCTATCTGACATGTTTTGTGATTTTCCTTACTTCTTGCAGGGAAATGCTAGGATACCTTCTATAATGAAGGTACGACCACTTCCTTCCAAATAATTTCACTTTATTTACTGAATGTCCTAAGATTCACTGCTATATGTTTTGAGCTGCAGACGTTCAATAAACCATAAATAAATAAATAAATGCATACGTAAATCTCCCTTGCTCAGTTTTCATTTTTGTTTTCCTGAAATTCATGAAATATTTTTTTCCTATGGCTCGACAGCCCTATATGGGCCTGGGCCTCCTCGTTTCGTCGAGGCTTCACGATCACACACATTTGAGACACACAACAGTCGGTAGGACTCCTCTGGACGAGGGACCAGCTCGTCGCAGAGACCTTTACCTGACAACACACAACACTCACAAGAGACAGGCATCCATGCCCCTGGTGGGATTCGAACCCACGATCCTAGTAAGCGAACGGCCGAAGACCCACGCCTTAGACCGCACGGCCACTGGGATCGGCTTCATGAAATATAACTCCCAATAATAACAATAGCAACAACAAAATTCTCTCAGAACTTATTTTTAATTTGCAGTAAAGGTTTTATCAGAAATCAGTGCCCAACGATTCCGTTCATAATTAGGCTATTGTTCTCCAACAGAGCAGTACAGTAAAACGCACAGCCACGTGACCCATAAAGTTACTGCCAAAGCCTTTCTGTTACAACTTAAATCCAGCGTGAATTTAATTTTTCTTTCGCTTTACGTAAGCGATGAACACTTACGTGGTAATGCAGTTTGGATAATGCATTGTCAGCGTTTATTAAATTGGAGTATGTTTGGTATAATCATAAACACACTTTGCTGATTCGACTGTAATTATCTTTGACGTCCGAAGTTTATGTAAATAGTGGATGTAGAGAAATTAGTTCCTTCCTCAGTAAACACACTGCCTCTCCATTACAAAGACCAATTGGTTAATGCTGTTTGTTGTGGGAATTGTGCGAAACGCATAAATACACTGTGTAAGCAAAATATGGAATTTTAGGATGTTAAGACACATGGTACGTATACTTACCACTGTGCTTTAAAGGATTAATACGTATATATCCTTAAACTGTACATTAACTGCAGGAGTTTTGTTGTCGGAACAGATCGGAATGAGTTGTAATACATTCGAGAGGATTGAAAGGAAGACGACCGTAGCCTATTTCAATATAGTAACTCAAGTGTTCAACTGAAGAAACCCATGAAAGCTAGTAAAAACTTAAGGCTGTAACTGGAGGCCTCTCAAATATGTGTCTGTGACTGCTGCCACTGAACTAACACTGTGGTAACAGAAGTACGACACTGAGCCTGTTTTGTCCACCTTCTGTCATCAAAATATGTTTCCCTAAGACGCATCGTAATATTAGTTATCTCTCTCCTTTCCGGTCTTCCAAGTGGACGTTTTCCAAAAGCTTTCCCCGCCAAACCTATGTCCGTCCTGTCTACATGCCCAACCCATTGTATCGTCCCACATTTGACTGTCCTGACGATAGTAGGTGACCTGTAACTAATACGGAAACTCGAAAATGGAGGTGTTTGTCTGTGTAGTCACACTCTGAAGATGGAGGTAAACTAACTCCAGAAACGTCGCATGACAAGACACTTGTTAAGTAAAATTAATGAACTGAAACTTGAACAATACATTAAATGCTTTGTGATAATAAGAGGGTCGAACGTCTTAAGAGAAACAGCTGTCAGAGCACAGCAGATCGCCTCTTGGATTTCAGAGAGTGAAGATCATTTTAGGAGTAGATGTGTGTGTCTGTGATATACTAGTACTCATATTACCGGCCGATTGTGATAAAACTTGGTATTGGTATAGCCAAGGCTTTGCATTGTTAAACATATTGTCATCGACTATAATAACATTGCCCTTACGCGAACTTCTGAAGTGGCATACTCATCAACGACATTTAGTATATAGTTCTCAAAATTGATTGCGAAAATGTGATACCTTTCTTCAAAATCATACAGTTCTTATTTGGTGTTTGAAAATGAAATATGTAGTTACGTTACAGAGGTCTTAATTAATAAATATTATTGTACCGACTTTTATCTATTTATTTATTATTTGTTGTGTAGGTATATATTTTTTTGTGAAGGCCGCAGCGATGCTAAGAGCACGCAGCCTTGAGGCTTATTGTGCAACCGTTGTGATGAATGTTTTTTCGTTTTTTCCGAGTAATGGAGCACCGGTGGAATGAAATTGACAGGGGAAAACCGAAGTACTCTGGGAAAAACCTGTTACAGTGTCAGTTTGTCCACCACAAATCCCGGGATCGAACCCGGGCCTTCGCGGTGGGAGGCTGGCGACTAACCGTCTGAGCCATGGCACGGTCTATATCTTGTTTAGAAATACCGGCCGTTCTTACTGTTTGGCAGTGACAGTGGAAGGAGTCCTCTTGTGCCACGTGTTGTTCTGTTGTTACGTCAGCACGTAAATAAGGGAAAACCTAGCCTAAAATAAAAGTCGCATTGGTAAAGATGAAGTGAGCTACTGAATATTATTTTCACCGTGCATGTTTATTAACACTAGTAAACACTATACCAACACAGCACTTGTTTATTAAAACATTAATAGTTTTAATAAAAAGTGCATGTGTTGGTATAGTTTTTACTTGAGCTACTGAAATTAGCGTGCGGACCACAATTTGTCAACCGCTTTTTGCGTTTGCTGATTAATATTTTAGTATTTGTCGGTATGCCTTTCATTTCGGCTGGTTTGTAAATTTCGGAATGTTTTAATCCCCCCAATTTCACGAGGCTGTTTATTATGGTCTATTAGATGCATCTCACTGCAACTAATTTAATTGTAATGCGGTCCACGTGGCTTGCTTGATTGATTGCGAAAGCACAGTGGTTGCTGTATGAACCACCCACTTTAGCATGCAAGAACTCATGATCTTCGCCATAACATGTTTGTGTGTTTCGTATTATTCTCAGAATAAACAGCGGTTTTTTCTAAGCAGTATTAAATAGTTGATTATATCAGGAGTGTCCAATCCGCGGCCACATTCATTGTGCTATGTACACTATAAAAATAACAAAATAATTTAGGCTCTTAGATATAGGGCCTACCACTAATTGTGATTTTTACACTTGCGGACCCCGAACAAGGCCACAATAACGGCTGTGGCCCTTTGCCAAAAAGGTTGGACGCCCCTGGGTTTTGAGCTGCACTACGGGCTGCAAAGTGTTTATGCTATTCAGTGCCAACTTACACCTTGTTCCAGGCAATGCACACTGCATTGCATGTAGCTGATCTTGATCCTGTGCACTTTTTTACAAGAAGTTCGTCAAATGAACACATAATGCGGAGGTAGTATTTCTTTGTGACTGCTTGATTCATATTCGAAATTAAGTGAAGGATTTCGATGAAATTTTGTATTTTGGAAGCGGGCTATACTTAGAGGCGTTAGCATAATTGAACCTTGGTCCATCTTAACCATAACCTTTTATGCATGGAAGTGAAACTTGGTCTGTCACTTTAGGTAATAACACAGGATTAGGATGTTCGCGAATAGGGGTTTGAGGAGAATATTTGGACATAGGAGGGAACAAGTGAGAGGAGGATGGAGAGACCCGCTTAAACAAGACGTTCGTGATTTGTAGAATATAATTATAATAATGTTTGTCACGTGTCCGTCGTATGGCGAGGTGCCATAATATTCACGCGCTGCTCCACGGCCTCTTTTGCCGCTTGATTCTTTATTCACAGAGAAAACCACGTGTTTGTCGAAGTGCTGCCTTCTCGTTGTGCTATGCTGCATTGTGTCCTCAGCCTCAGCTTGTACCTCATAGAGAACACATTCTCAGCCTGTAACGTAACTATGGTCTGGGTCTGACGTCACGGCATGATTCAGTCAGTCACACAAGGGCATTATGTTAGGTAGATTATTAGGATGATCGTAGTTAGGAGAATTAGCTGGGTGAGGTATGTAGCAGGCGGGAGAGGATGGGTAATCACATAATTCTGGTCTAAAATTCTCAAGGCAATTGGCAACATGGGATACTTAGAATCAGATGGGGCTATAAAACTGAAACGCATCTTTGAAGGATCCGGTTTACGGCGTGCATTTGGTGTAAGTGGCGTAATGTGAGGTCCGGTAACAGCTCTGTGTGAGGAGGTTATTCAACACGGAGGGCTGTGACGTGCCCGGTAGGACGCTGTAGTGTATAATTTTGTTGTGCGTTGCGCAAGAGCTCCGAATTTTTATAATACCTTTGAAGTTTAAGGTTTATCTGAACAAGGTTTAAAATTTCAGAACTTGCCGGACAAAACACACTCTACGTATGCAGTACAAAGCCCGGTCGGTTAATGCTGTTTAGGATAATAATAGCTGCTTATTGTGGGAATTGCACGGCACACAAGTACGCTGTGTGGGTCATGTGCAGGGTTTTTTAATGTTAAAGCAGATGGTGCATATTGTTACCAGTGTGCTTTGAAGGGTGAAATCGTTTCTGTCAGCCACCGTAACCCTCTAAAATACCCTACCATACACACTGTTTGTCTAATTAAAGTCCGACTTCACTTTGTTTCCCGGAATTGTCCTCCTACGGTATTCAAATTTATGTTATACAGGTCTCCAGAGCTTGTAACACGGCCAATGTGGTACACTGAATTGTACACTGCGGTGCCTGTGTGTGTCTGTGAATGTGACGAGTTGACCACAGTCGTTGTTAGCATTTCGGACAGCCGCAGTCGCAGTCTTTGTAACCCTTTACATGCTGATTTTATTTAAATAAACCGTATTCTGTTAGTATTTACATTTAATTTAAATCCATGGTAACTTTATAATAATACGTGCGAGGGAACTGTTTTATAAACCGTGCGGTAGGCATGGAGATGAGCGAGTAAGTAGTTCCACCTGGTCTTTATATAAAATATTTATTTGCAATTTATAAGGGGGGGGGGGGGCTGGGATAGCGTAGACGTTATAGCGACTGGCTACGGGCTGGACGGTTTGGGGGTTTGAACTCGGTGGTGGCAAGAAATTTTGACTTCTCCACAACCGTCCAGACCGAACCTGGGGCCCACCCAGTCTCCTATACAATGGGTACCGGGGCTCTTTGCCGGAGGTACAACGGCCGGGGCATGACGTTGACCACCCGTTCCATCTAACACGGAGGTTTGAGAATGAGTGGAGCTATACCTCTACTCCCCCTCTGTGCCTGTATGGCATCTTACAGGGAGAACTTCATCTTTTATAATTTGTTGTAGTAGCTTCAAGGTGCTTAAAGGCCTACTAACAAGAGGTTTATATTTTAAAACCATCAATTTAAAGAAAGCTCAGTGAAACTTGAATGTTCCGATGAAAGAAATGAAAGTTATATTCTCCAACGATGCTGAAAATATAAACAGTTCATCTGATAATACATATCGGTCCAATGTCGGTTAAATTCGACAGCGCTTTACGCTGTACCAGGTCCAATGTCGAGGTCATATCGACACATTTTACAGCGTCTTATGTTGACTTGCCCGAAGATCCTGTTACCTAGTGGCCGCTTTTGAACTTTAAAGATAGGAGAGTTTCTTGAAAATTAATTTGGACCAGACTGTTGGAATTCACAAGAATGGTTTGGACCGCAGAGGGTTAAATTGTAGGAAACACGAAATTTTTAAAACGGAAGTTGCTGAGATACAGAACTCTCGGAATTCAGTTGCGTACTTTGCCAGTACGTGACAATTAGCGGGCTGAAGGGCGGGTCTGGCAGGAAGGTAGCTCGGAGAGAAATGTGTTGAAATTAAGCCGATACGTAAGTCGTATTGATCTTATCGTATTTTATTGTGTCCAGCAGTTTTCCCTGATGATGGACACAGGGCTGGCTTCCGAAACGTATTTTAGCAGAATACTGATACTGCAGAAAGTCCAGTATATGTGTGTATCGCCTTAATAACACGCTTTGTGGGGTTAGGTCTTGAATATTTAAAATATCTATGTATTGAACATTGTATCTGTGGTGTCCTGTGTAGGACTGTGTCTATTGTAAGCCAAACGATGTCCAGTAGACATCCCTGCTACGCAGAGCGCATTGAATTCCTGGGATAACAGCACATAATTCATCTGCCCAACAGCGACATCTGTCATGTACATCTATAACTAGCGGGAATACATCAATTGTTTCCAACATAAATCACTGAAAATAGGGATTCGCCAAAAGTATACGTACTAGGCACGGATTGTTGTAAGCTTTATAGAACCAATGCAGTTGATAAACCATCACTGTGTTTTAAACTGCAACTCAGAGATAAATAATGCAATGGAACTAAAGCATAGCTGCAAAATATGAGATTGAGTTTATGACATCAGTCACAGGGTATAAAAATGTCCATTAGCACGAATGTTATCATATGTTCTTCATATCGCGTTATTCTGTTCGCCGCAACATGGACTAAGCAACGTTAAATTACTGCACTGTCTTTACTAGTTGTTACGGGGTTTAAACGCAGTTTCTTTGTCTGAGGGTCGGGGGAGATGTAACATTTCAAGTCATTATAAATGCATTGGAATTTTTTTTTAATGGTGAAGGGCCCGCAGCAGATGCTACGAACGCACCGCAACCTTGAGGCTTGTGTGCAACCTTGTGATGAAGATGATTGGTTTCTTCGTTTTTCCGTGTAATGGAACACCGGTGGAATGAAATTAACAGGGGAAAACTGAAGTACTCTGAGAAAAACCTGTCCCAGTGCCATTTTGTCCACTACAAATCCCACATGGACTGACTGGGGATCGAACCCGGGGCTCCGCGGTGAGAGGCCGGCGACTATCCGCCTGAGCCATGGCACGGCCATTGGAAAATTTTTAGATCTAATACTGACAAAAGATATTAACGGAGAAAATTACATAACGGGAAACTTCGTGATTTATGTTTCATGTATTGTTGCCATAATGTGATGGGCTGCTTGAACATCTCGAATGAAGGAAACAGTTGTTGAGGCCTTCGTTTTTATGGGTGTTAGCACCGTAGGTTGGTAGTTAGTTACCGACGTTTCGGGACAGCCTGTCGATCCCGTTTTGAAGGGTCATGTATGTAAGATTAAGATTGTTATGGCGGTACAATTGATATTCTCGTCGTGTGGCTTATGGCACCATGCAGCCTGGTGGATTTGGTACCAATGTGTGGGGGGGGGGGGGGGGGGAAACTGGTGCCTCGTTTTCAAGGGAAAAGTGACTCCGAACAATCCTAAGAGGCAGTGTGAAGCTTATCAGTGTGTTACTGTTCTATGTCGTGGTATTTATTGTCCTTAGGCCACAATTTTGTCCCCAGCACTTTTTTAAATATTCATTCTTCGTTTTGTGATAGTGAGAGACCACGTTTGACAGGCATGTAAATAGCTGTTAACGTTACAATTATGTGTATTTTAATCTTGAAGTTGAAGATAACCTTCATCAACCAACAACTGCACTAATTAAAATGTTATTTAACACTTTAAGATTGCCCTACATATGTTTCGGTCACGAAGTCACGATGATGGTCACTTCGTGACCGAAACGTATGTAGGGCAATCTTAAAGTGTTAAATAAAATTACAATTAGTGCAGTTGTTGGTTGATGAAGGTTATCTATTAACATAAAGTATGTGAACAAAAGTTAAGTTTAAGTTGAAGATTGAAGTCTGCTAGGATGTTACGCTGAGTCGGGCAAATAGTTCCCGACGTTTCAGACGTTGGCTGTTTGATCCAGGAAATGACGGCACTACGACCGTTTGTCACTTGTTCTTGGATTGCTTGATTCTTAAAATGGGACTTTATATATATGGCTCGACAGCCCTATATGGGCCTGGGCCTCCCCGTTTCGTCGAGGTTTCATGGTCACACACATTTGAGACACACCACAGTCGGTAGGACTCCTCTGGACGAGTGACCAGCTGTCGCAGAGACCTCTACCTGACATCACACAACACTCACAAGAGACAGACATCCATGCCCCCGGTGGGATTCGAACCCACGATCCTAGTAAGCAAGCGGCCGAAGACCCACGCCTTAGACCGCACGGCCACTGGGATCGGCAAAATGGGACCAATAGGTTGTCCTAAAACGTCGGAAGTAAACTACCAATCCACGCTCCATAAAATCCCAGAAAGCGCGTATCTCACTGCGGGACCTGTTTACCCAGGGACACAGCATAAGATACAAGAAGACCTGCGGCTCTGTGAGAGCCTGAAATATTGCGATGGTCAGATTCGTCGGTGACTAGACGCGATACTGAATGATTGGAGCTGCAGATGCAGTTTTGTTCAAGTGAAGTACGTGTGTCATATTGAGACGAACATGAAAGGTCCTGTGGTTAATGCAAGTTGCAGTCTGAATAAGGATTACGACAGAAGACGTCTGGGCTCTACTGCCGTCCTTGGGGAACTTGTGACTGTGTATAAACATTGACCCGAGAGATCTTCGAGCAAGCCGTGCAGCTGCCCTAAGGGGACTGTCTTAGTGGCAAAGTTCGGAAAAGTTCTTAATGACGGTAAAATTGACATTGATTCTCCACTTCTTATTCGGCTAGGTTTTGACAAATATAAATGGCAACAGGAGTTATGTCTGAGTGTGAAATATGTGTGGTGGGGTTACTTCCATATTGTAGTCAGTTCCTTCGAAACGTCGTTAGTCAGCATTTACTTCTAGACCAGTCTCGTTACTAGCGACTAATAAAGCTTCTGTGTTGTTCATTGTAATACCCATGCTTTACCCAATAAATTGACGTCATCTGCGTTACCGTGATACATTCAGTTGATTTATTACATTTCATATTTTGCCAACCTATTCAGTTGATAGAATGTGAAACGGCCGGCTCTGGTGGCCGCGCGGTGTAAAGCGTGAGTCTGCGACCGCTCGCATGCTGGGATTGCGGGTTCGAATCCCGCCGGAGGCATGAATGTCTGTCTCTTGTGAGTGTTGTGTGTTGTCAGGTAGAGGTCTCTGCGACGGGCCGATCCATCGTCAAGAGGAGTCCTACCGAGTGTATGTGGGTGTTCTGAGTGTGATAAGATTCAGCAATAACCCTCTACGCCATTACAATGCTTAGGTATAAGAGGCCAGACTGACAAATGTTTGAAACGTAATTCTCGTATTTTAACCTAAATACGACAATGAGCAAGGAAAAGTCAGAGGCGTGGTCGAGCAGTGGCTTCGCCTTGTTAACTGCTGCCCGCAGAACACACAGAGCAATGATTTAGACAACACAACGTAATGTCATGATACAAACAGCGTACTGTCGATTATCCGTGGTAATGGTGGGGAGAGAAGTGCACGGATAATTTAAAAACACGGATAATCCAAAACATATACTTTATTGAGACACGCACAAAGAACAAGACTGTAATTTGTATATCTGTTATATTCATAATACATACATTGTTTACGTAAGTAGTCCTCGATTTCTGTTTGTATTGAGGATTTTGTTCGAGCACTCGGCGCTAAATCACGTTACTTCCCACCGTCGTCATTAGTCATTAGCAACTTACGATCGTGTGCGGATAATACGCACACGCTGTAATATGGTTTGTTTAACGACGTCAGCAGCTGACATGTTAGTTGATTTACGGTAATGAACGGGGGCACGTGTGGAAGGAAGCGGTCGTGGCCTATTTGAGGCGCCATTCGCGGTATTTACGTGGAGGGCTGGATTAAAGGGCAATGGCAGTGTGAGGTTTACGGACCGAGATTTTAAACCGGGACCTCCCAGATATGCGCACACGGTACGACGTTTGGTGTATCTGTTGTGTTACTAATATCAAAGATTTAAAACATTGCTTTGAATTAAAAGCGAATGTTTAATATTTCAGCGCAGCTTTATGTGAGCTGTTGAAGTGCAGTATATGTCCTTTAAATAAAAATGGGATAAGTGCTCACACGGTATCACGACACTGTGGTCTATGAACAGGCAAAAAGGTGTAAGTTACTGTTGTTAATTTACCCGTCAGAGCACAACGTATATCAATGCAGGTCACTGATAATCCCATCGCGTTGACAGTTAAAGTTGCGTAAAAACATGACTTACACCACCCTTCCTTTCAGCTGCTCATATATCAGTTATTCGTGTGCGTAAACACCATTTTACGAAGGCGTCGGTTTATAGGGGCTTGGAGGTAAAACACCACTCATTGTGCTAGGCACTGCATAAATGTGCTGGACTAAGCAGCAAAGCTGTGCCAATTGCATCACATCTTAACTCATTGTTGTTGTTTTTGCACATCGCGTATAAAGTCGTATGTGTCAGGCGGTGTTCAGGCTCTGTCCATCCTGATCGGTGTGTCAGGTTAGCTGCATCCTTTTGTTCTGTCTGATCTATTATGGATATATGTTTATTTATTAATATTTCCAATGCTGTGAGAATCATGACACGAGTAGGAACATTTGTCACATGATCTGAATAGTTGTGTGTTTCAAAATGTAGGTTTCTCTGCTAGTTATAGCTGTAACTTGCCTTCTTCTTCTTCGTCCATGTCTCGACAGCCCTAGTGGGCCTAGGCCTCTTCATTGTCGAGGCTTCGCGATCACTCAGACACACCTCACTAGGACTGCTCTGGACGAGTGATCAGCCCGACACAGAGACCTCTACCTGACAACACACAACACTCACAAGAGACAGATACCCGTGGCCCCGCTGGGATTGGAAGCCGCAATCCCAGCAAGCCAACGGCCGCAAACCCACGCCTTAGACCGCGCCGCCACTAGAATCGGCGTAACTTGCCTTTGGGAACGTTTAAACAAAACACTTTTTTTTCTTATAATTCGGACAGGAAGAGTCACGTTAATGGGAGTGTTTAGTTAGACGTTGCATGGGTGATTGACTCATCGGTGTGCCTGTATTGTCTTGGGACGCTGGAGAATACGGTGGCCGTATTGATGCTCGGAGCCGAATTCGAACCACCATACTCCAGTTTCGCGCAATAGTGTAGTAGGTGGAATGCCGTCGGATAAAACGATGTCTCTATATCTAAGCCGTCTAGAGTGGCGGCTTAGATCTAGGGTAGAATCAAATATTGACTGAAGCGTCTTACGTGCTTCAGGCCATTGTACAGGCTGATCATAAAGTTTTACACTTTCACACGATCGGAGCCGAAGATTCTCTTCACGTACCGACAGCTGAAACACCCAGTATCGCTTGTTCGAATCCCGAATGCTTGTCCTTTACTGGTAGGGGACTTTCCACGGTCTGATTCTTCATCCAAGAAGTTTTAGTGCATGTCGTAATAAGGATTAGAAGACATTACTGGGCTGAGTGAGATGCATCATTATTATGCCAATTAGGCACTGTGTCAGTTTTTGTGTTGCGGACAAAGCGTCGCACAATGAAGGCTACTTAGTGACTGCCAGCTGAGTTGATTTATGAAGTTTACAGCAACAAAGCCATTTTATTTACAGCAGGTCATTTTCGCATTTTTTTTTTCCAAATTTGGGTACAGTGTGTCGAGAAATTTGAATGCGTTTATTTTCTAAATTACACGTACATGTGAAATAAAGTGTTTGTATTATTAAACACAATATTGTCTTACTAATTTGTATTTCTCTATCTTATTTACGCGTCTTACAGACATTTATTAGGTACTCTGTGACATCTGCTCACCGCTCATAACAAATCTCCGTGATTTAGTCACCAAGCGACTGATTTTATTATTTAAAGTTCAGTAATATTTGTATGTACCATCTGCTGTTGGGTCCATAGGCTCTGCATTTTGCCCACACAGTGTACTTAAGTGTATTCGACGATGCATAAACTCTGCATTTTTCTCACACTGTGTACTTAAGTGTATTCGACGATGCATAAACTCTGCATTTTGCCCACACAGTGTACTTAAGTGTATTCGACGATGCATAAACTCTGCATTTTGCCCACACTGTGTAATTAAGTGTATTCGACGATGCATAAACTCTGCATTTTGCCCACACTGTGTACTTAAGTGTATTCGACGATGCATAAACTCTGCATTTTGCCCACATTGTATACTTAAGTGTATTCGACGATGCATAAACTCTGCATTTTGCCCACACTGTGTACTTAAGTGTATTCGACGATGCATAAACTCTGCATTTTGCCCACACTGTGTACTTAAGTGTATTCGACGATACATAAACTCTGCATTTTGCCCGCACAGTGTATTTAAGTGCATCAGACGATGCATAAACTCTGCATTTTGCCCACACAGTTTACTTAAGTGCATCAAACGATACATAAACTCTGCATTTTGCCCACACAGTGTACTTAAGTGCATCAGACGATGCATAAACTCTGCATTTTGCCAACACAGTTTACTTAAGTGCATCATACGATGCATAAACTCTGCATTTTGCCCGCACAGTGTACGTAAGTGCATCAGACGATGCATAAACTCTGCATTTTGCCAACACAGTTTACTTAAGTGCATCAAACGATGCATAAACTCTGCATTTGCCCACACAGTGTATTTAAGTGCATCAGACGATGCATAAACTCGCATTTGCCACACAGTTTACTTAAGTGCATCAACGATACATAACTCTGCATTTGCCACACAGTGTACTTAAGTGCATCAGACGATGCATAAACTCTGCATTTTGCCCACACAGTGTATTTAAGTGCATCAGACGATGCATAAACTCTGCATTTTGCCAACACAGTTTACTTAAGTGCATCAAACGATGCATAAACTCTGCATTTTGCCCGCACAGTGTATTTAAGTGCATCAGATGATGCATAAACTCTGCATTTTGCCGACACAGTGTACTTAAGTGCATCAGACGATGCATAAACTCTGCATTTTGCCAACACAATTTACTTAAGTGCATCAAACGATGCATAAACTCTGCATTTTGCCCACACAGTGTATTTAAGTGCATCAGACGATGCATAAACTCTGCATTTTGCCAACACAGTTTACTTAAGTGCATCAAACGATGCTATAAACTCTGCATTTTGCCCGCACAGTGTATTTAAGTGCATCAGACGATGCATAAACTCTGCATTTTGCCGACACAGTGTACTTAAGTGCATCAGACGATGCATAAACTCTGCATTTTGCCAACACAATTTACTTAAGTGCATCAAACGATGCATAAACTCTGCATTTTGTCCGCACAGTGTATTTAAGTGCATCAGACGATGCATAAACTCTGCATTTTGCCCCACAGTGTATTTAAGTGCATCAGACGATGCATAAACTCTGCATTTTGCCAACACAGTTTACTTAAGTGCATCAAACGATGCATAAACTCTGCATTTTGCCCGCACAGTGTATTTAAGTGCATCAGACGATGCATAAACTCTGCATTTTGCCGACACAATTTACTTAAGTGCATCAGACGATGCATAAACTCTGCATTTTGCCAACACAATTTACTTAAGTGCATCAAACGATGCATAAACTCTGCATTTTGCCCACACAGTGTATTTAAGTGCATCAAACGATGCATAAACTCTGCATTTTGCCCGCACAGTGTATTTAAGTGCATCAGACGATGCATAAACTCTGCATTTTTCCCGCACAGTGTATTTAAGTGCATCAGACGATGCATAAACTCTGCATTTTGCCGACACAATTTACTTAAGTGCATCAAACGATGCATAAACTCTGCATTTTGCCCACACAGTGTACTTAAGTGTATTCGACGATGCATAAGCTGTGCATTTTTCCCACACAGTGTACTTATGTTTTTCAGATGATTATCATAATAAGCCGCGATTATTTACCTGTATATTAACCGGCCATTTTGTATTGGAGACAATGAATACTGAGACTAGGTTCTTCAGGAAGCTTGGCACCTTGTTGTCTGGTTCTTGAACGGAATATTGAGATGTGGGTTCTTGGGGAAGTTTGATCAGATTGCACGGTATCACAGTGCAGAGTTCCTACGACTGAACAGAGTTGTCCGGCAGATCTCTAATGCTGTGCCTTACAACTACAGTGTTTTATCGCCTGCCGTCGGTCGTGTGTGTGTGTGATAATATTAGTGTGTCTCACAGAGATCGCACGGGGTTCATCTGGCTTGGTGAGTGATTGATCCTTGTTAACAAGGTAACGAACGTTCGGTTTCCACAAAAAGCGAGGACTTTTATGATCAGGTGTGCTACTGTTAGTTTCTCAAGAACCTGTCACGATTTTATTAAGTTAAAGAGTTAGCTAGTGACCGATTTTTTGTACTTCATTTTGTTCTTCAGCTTTAGACATCTCCAATATTCGTGAGTCCTCCAGGAACGAAGGTCGTTTGTCAGTCTCTGTCCTGCCAAAGCTCCTCTTCCTTAGTTCCCTCAGTTTCTGTCGGTGTTCTGCGTTCTTACTGCATGACTTCTTTCGTAACCGGTTGGTTCCATCTGATAACGGTCTTCCTCTTGGACGTTTTGTCCTTAGTTTCTTTCGGTTTATTTGTAGCCCCTGTAATTTACATCGATTTTTAGCCGCGGAGGCGATTGGTACATGCTGGTGTCCCAGCATTTGTCAGTGTAGCCTAGCAGACAATTCATAACCGGCCTGCGGGACGCATTTCGAACCCGGGACCTTTCTAATAGCATTGTATCCCCATAAAGGCAGAGAGCTTGCAGTGGCGTACACAACAATGTACATTTTCCGTATGGTTAATATTTTGTTTTTTTCCTGGTCTATTCGTATGAAATTGAGTACCCCCTATCTCTGCACTGGTTTCGCTAATTAATCATTGAATGCTCAGCGGTATTCAGTAGCATTACAATAAACTGTTGGGGGTAGTGGAATTTGGGGATGATATTAAAACACTCTGATGGGGGGAAAACTGCACCTGTATTGTGTGAAGTGAACGGTGTATCTTTACGTTTATATGTTGTTACGTTTATTAATTTATATCTGCGTTCTGTGTCTGTATTCGCTTTCGCTAACAGAATATCACGTATCGCGGTTTTTTTTAACCGTGTAAGGCACACGCTAACTAAATGTACCTCCTGTTTTTAACTTCAAAAGAGTCTGTACTTTGCCCACACGATGTATTTATTTCATGCAGTTCTTACAATAAACAGTCACTAGGGAGCAGCAGGAGGAAGGGAAGGCCCAGACTGAGATGGGTGGACGATTTGGAGGAAGATCTGAAGAAAATAGGATTAAGAGGATGGAGAAGGATGGCGGAGGATAGAGAGGGATGGAGGCAGGCTATTGCAGAGGTCCAGGCCCTTCAAGGGCTGTAGCACCACATGATGATGATGATGATGTCCCTAAATAACTTTAACTGCTTGGTCTTTGTAATGGAGACGCAGTGTGTTCAGTGCGAGTTAGGAACTGAATCTTTATGCTGTATATTATGTAGACGGACCTCAGGGTTCAAATTGTTGGAGAGTTTTATAAGGCGTGTGTGTGTGATTGTAATCTGCGTAAACAAAGCCAAGTGCTAAGATTTGCTTTTGACGTACGTTTCCAAAATATCCCATAGATAATGAAAACATACAGTTCTGTTCACAAATTACACACCAACGAAATGCATTATATTTTTTTACTTTTTATTCTTTAACTTTTATTCTTTAAAGAATAAAAAGTGAAAATATAGCGCATTTCGTTGGTGTGTAATTTGTGAGTTGTTAAAAAATGCACGGTGAAGATAACGTAAAAAATATATATAATTCTGTTGTTCCGGAGACTACTGGCATTTTCTCCAAGTCAGTGCCAGGCAACGGTGACTTGTGGCTTCTGTACGGCTACAGCCGTGTACCGTTGGCGCTGTATTGTAGAGAGTGGTGTTAACAAGATCAAGTGCCGTGTAGGATTTGTGTCAGTTATTGCTAAGATGGATGAGAACAGGTTTCACTTTGTCACGCGTCAGAGTCTGTAGGGGGAACACTTTTATTGGGAATCCTTTCTGTTGAAAACAAGTCGTTACTTATTTGAGGAAGAAGGAACAAGCTGTTCTCAGTAAGCAAAGTTTGGACTGTTTAATCGGTCTTCGCTCGACTGGTTACATCTTGCGTAGGAACTGCCTTCTCAGACACATCATTTATTGAAGGAAACGTAGAATGGACGAGAACACGAGAATGTAAGCATCTGCTGGATGACTTTAAGGAAAAGAGGCGATACGGGAATTTGAAGGAGGAAGCATTGGATCGCACTCTGTGGAGAACTCGATTTGGAAGAGGCTGTGGACCTCGTAAGACAAGACAGGGCAATGAATGAATGAATGAATGAATATATGAAACTGTTTATTGAAAAGGGCCGTGAGATATGACAGCCTCAAGTCGGAGTGTCTGGTGTTGCACACAGGCATCATCTGTCCTTTGTGTTCTAATATGTTTTTATCTAACGGCCCTTATTTATTTATTGACCGACACTTTGAGTAGTTCAGATTGTATAGTGTTAAATGATATGATGGCTAATAATGTATTTGTAAAGGTCATGAACGGAGCCGATCATGACCTGATTTGAGGTAGGCCCTACTAACCCGTCATTTCTCTAGAGCAGTGGTATTCAACCTTATTTTTTCGCGTACCCCCACAATAATTTCTCTTCAACTTTGTACCCCCAAAGTTGTTGGTGCATAATTCAAGTTATACATAGCTATAATCTACATCTAAAATAAGTTAAATAAATTACTTCCAAAATAATGTATTAAATAATAAGTTTTAAATGAAAAAAATGAGAATCAAGCTATTAAATAAGAAATATATTATTGCCTATCATATAAAAATAAATAAAGGAACAAAGGTATTTTAGCAAAGCAAAATTATATGCACTATGTGGAATAAAATGAAACTAGCCGCCCAGATAAGAATCGCATAAAGAAGAGAGAGAGAAATGGCGCTCCCAAATCGCATGTCCTTACGTCCGGTCTCTCGTGGCTAACCCTAAATCTGGCCCTGATTATTCAGTGTTTATCATGAAATAATATATATATTTTTTAATTTTACGTACCCCCTAAGATGTCTTCGCGTACCCCCGGGGTACGCGTACCCCAGGTTGAATACCACTGCTCTAGAGGGACCGAGAAAGACGGTGCAAAGCCTGTCACTTTAGCCGTAGGCCTACTCCAGTTCGAGTTCTGAACTGGGAACCTCCCCAATACGAATTACGGCTCGAACACGATGTTCGGTAGTAAGTCATCTTTCATACGTAGGAGTTAAAAAATAAGGAACAAACACTCTGATACCGAGAACTTTATTCTTGCTCCTGTGTGTACATGGCATATGGGTAGCAGATGGTACACACCAGACTCCCATGTAGTGAAGCATTGGTATTTAAGCATTTCTGCCGCCGTGGTACCAAGGCTTGTGTATCGGTTCACGTGTCCGTAGCCAGGAGGTGACAGGTTGCTTCACGTCGGTCACAGTGACTTGTCCGTTGTGGGTCAGATTCTGCCTGCGACTAACCGGTCTGTAGGCGCGTTCGCAAAACAATTGCGAAAAGCGACTGTTAGCTTAGTCATTTTGGTCTGTCCTTCTACATGTATCAGAGCCACACCTAATTCCATATATCGGATTTTTATTAAAATTTGTCTAAGCATTCTGATTTTGGCTCAAATCGGGCAGAAACAACAGACACTGTTCATGGAGACATACATACATCTGTCTTCGTGATTGATCCTATTTATCCTTAAGATAGATCGTGTTGTGCCGTGTGAGGTACGCGCTGAGGGTGAAGCAACAGTTTTTATAATTGAGACGCCGTGTTCTGTGTAAAGCACAAGCTGAGGCGGAAGAAAGAATTGAGCGTAGCATATCAGCATCGAGTATGATCGATTATAAACGTCGATCATCGACGTTTGGGAGTTATTGATTATAAATCTTCCCGCTTACGATACCTCGATGTTGACTGATTGTAGCTGAATTCCTAAGACGTAGACATCTTATATTGTGTGTTGAAATACTCGTTTTTTTTTCTGGAAAGTGTTTGTACATTTAACACCAAGGGAGACCGAAAGAGCGATCACGCCACATGTATTTCGCTTGTTATGTTGTGTAACAGCAGTGTATATTCGCAGATTTTTCATTGCTTGTCAAACACGTAATGCATGCAGCGATCACTATGCGGCGCCAGGGTAGTAAATAATAGAATGGTCAGCGGGTAGGCCTGTATGTACATCAGATGCAAATTACATGGACGCTGTGAGTGTCATATGTTAGGTTTTCCTAACGAAGGACCAGGGTGCTGTTTGTGTGAAGACCGTCCTTCTGCCCATGACCTAGTGTCAGCGACTAAACCTTTTGACAGATTAGCATTAAATTTGATATAAGAGATCTTTGTAAAACTTTTTAAAGGAGACTCGAGTTTCATGAAAATCGGCTCAGTGATAGTCATACTGTACTACTTCATGGTGTAATATTCACCCGTAGTTTTCAGAGTTCGTGACCGATGTGGGTGAAATTCGGTACAGAATATTGTCACATACTGCGGTTGAGCTGTTTTGAGTTTTGCGAAAATCGCTGCAAGATAGCCATGCTTTACTTAGCAGGATAAATTAAATTTTATCCTTGCTCGCTACGGGCTGGACGGTCCGGGGATCGAATCCCGATGGGCGCGAGATTTTTCGCACCTGTCCAGGCCGGTCTGGGTCTCACTCAGCCTCCTGTACAATAGAAATAGGGCCTCTTTCCCGAGGGTAAAGCGGCCGGGACGTGGCGTTGACCACCCACGTCATATAGCAACGAGGTTAAAGAATGAGTAGAGCTGTACCTCTACTCCCCATCTGGGCCTTTATTACTTGTTCTAGGGTGAACGTTACTTTTACCTTTCAACGTTTTTCGTTCAATTTGCCTAAAGTTTGTTATAGGAGATGTTTGTTCGGTAATGCGAATTTCGCGAAAGTTTGTGCAGTGAAAACGCAGTTTTAGCTAGGGGCGTAGGCGGGTTTCTGTCCGTGCCTTACACGTTTATTTTTCTATTTGGGTGAAATTCGGCGTAAGAGATTTGCGTGTAGTGGTGCTGGATGTTTCGTGGAAGTCTGCGCAGGAAGACAGTACTTATCTTGCAAGCATAAATGAAATTAAATGTACGCGTGTACCGTGAAACCTCGCCTTGGTAAAGTCTGTCTAGAAAGTCATGGAGTACAGCATTTGCGATCTTTTTGCTTGAAGGAAGAGGGTGTGAGTGTGTAGACTGCAGGTTTCTTGTAAACAGGGTGTTGAAGCTTTCATAAAGGCAGGGAATTTCTTGGCTACCTGAGCGACTGTCAGCTTCTTAGTAAGGACTTTGTTGCATGGAGTGAGTAATCTGGTAAAGTTGCCCACTGGCCTGCTGTGGAAGTTATCAGTTAGTTAACCCTTAAAAATGCCGTAATAACTATCAGAGTCACGTGCTTTAACATATGAAACTGAGCGTCACTCATCCCCCCCCCCCCCCCGCTTTCTGTTTGTCTTTGTGTATTATTCTGACAATAAATAACACTGACCGGTCGGCCTTTGTAATGGGGGCTGTGGGTGTTTACTGTGAGGTAGGCTTCAAATATTATTTGGGTATTCGATCCCAAACCTTTTTAATATTCGTACTAATATTCACTCATTCACCCAACGAATGCACTAAGATGCACGGTGAACACAAAGTAAAATTAATGTTCGTACTTTTTCGTTTTCAGACTACTTTTACCAGAAGGACGATGGGGCGAAGCCAGGGAAACTTCTAAAGAAGCGATGCTCTTTCTATTCCCCCCCCCCCCTTCTCCCCATATAAAAGCGTCTGTCACTACTCCCTTTAGTCTTCGAAGGTGGCACTGGGGCAGGTTTTTCTCTGAGTACTTCGGCTTTTCCCTGTCAGCATCATTCCACCGACGCTTCATACTCATCTTCTCTACATATTGCTTTTACAAGGACAAACGGGCGAAGCGCTTCGAACCTTCCAAAAGAAATCTTCTTTCGAAAATCGGAGGCTTTGAATAGAGAAACACTTTTAGTTTACCCATGGCTGAAGACCTTAGTCGCCGGCCTGTCGCCGCGGAGGTCTCGATTCGATCCCGAGTTAGTCCATGTGAGATTTGGTGGACAAAGTTGTACTGGGACAGGTTTTTCTCCCATATTTTGGCTGTCCTTTACCAATATATTTCACCAATGCTCCGTTCCTGTCTTCATATACATGTTTCTGTTACCAGAAGGACAAACGGGCGAAGCCTGAGAACCTTCCAAAAAGCAATGGTCTTTCAGCAATCGGGGAGCGTTGGATATAAAAGTACTTTCAATTTAACCGTGAGGACAAGCGGGCACTGCCTGGGAAAATCCTATCCCCTCTGAAACAAATGTAATCTCTCTCACTGCACCCCTACTTCTCTCCTTTTCTTCTTCTTTTCCTTCTCCTGCCTGTCCTCCTTTCTCTCCTTCTAAGCCTTCAGCCGGGCCAGTCACTTGCGATATTTGTGGTGGACAGAGTGGCACTGCCACAGGTTTTTCTCACAGTACTTCAGCTTTCCCCTGTCAGAATCATCCAACCAGTGATCCATACCCAACTTTATCTTAATGCTGTTGTTATCAGCACGACAAGCGGCGAAGCCTGTCACCACGGCGGCCCGAGTTCGAGCCTGGCCCAATAGGTGTTGGGGATTTGTATTAGACAGGTGTCACTGCGACAGGTTTTTCTCGCAGTACTTCAGTTTCCCGCTGTCAGTATTATTCCTCTAGCGCTCCATACTCATATTGAACTTCTAACTACAGGTTTTTCTCGCAGTACTTCAGTTTCCCGCTGTCAGTATTATTCCTCTAGCGCTCCGTACTCATATTGAACTTCTAACTACAGGTTTTTCTCGCAGTACTTCAGTTTTCCGCTGTCAGTATTATTCCTCTAGCGCTCCGTACTCATATTGAACTTCTAACTACAGGTTTTTCTCGCAGTACTTCAGTTTTCCGCTGTCAGTATTATTCCTCTAGCGCTCCGTACTCATATTGAACTTCTAACTACAGGTTTTTCTCGCAGTACTTCAGTTTTCCGCTGTCAGTATTATTCCTCTAGCGCTCCGTACTCATATTGAACTTCTACAAACTAAGGTTTTTCTCAGAGACTTCAGTTTCCCGCTGCTCAGTATTATTCCTCTAGCGCTCGTTATTTATTGAAGTTCTAACTACAAGGTTTTTCTCGCAGTACTTCAGTTTTCCGCTGTCAGTATTATTCCTCTAGCGCTCCGTACTCATATTGAACTTCTAACTACAGGTTTTTCTCGCAGTACTTCAGTTTTCCGCTGTCAGTATTATTCCTCTAGCGCTCCGTACTCATATTGAACTTCTAACTACAGGTTTTTCTCGCAGTACTTCAGTTTTCCGCTGTCAGTATTATTCCTCTAGCGCTCCGTACTCATATTGAACTTCTAACTACAGGTTTTTCTCGCAGTACTTCAGTTTTCCCGCTGTCAGTATTATTCCTCTAGCGCTCCGTACTCATATTGAACTTCTAACTACAGGTTTTTCTCGCAGTACTTCAGTTTTCCGCTGTCAGTATTATTCCTCTAGCGCTCCGTACTCATATTGAACTTCTAACTACAGGTTTTTCTCGCAGTACTTCAGTTTTCCCGCTGTCAGTATTATTCCTCTAGCGCTCCGTACTCATATTGAACTTCTAACTACAGGTTTTTCTCGCAGTACTTCAGTTTTCCGCTGTCAGTATTATTCCTCTAGCGCTCCGTACTCATATTGAACTTCTAACTACAGGTTTTTCTCGCAGTACTTCAGTTTCCGCTGTCAGCATTATTCCTCTAGCGCTCCGTACTCATATTGAACTTCTAACTACAGGTTTTTCTCGCAGTACTTCAGTTTTCCGCTGTCAGCATTATTCCTCTAGCGCTCCGTACTCATATTGAACTTCTAACTACAGGTTTTTCTCCAGTACTTCAGTTTCTCGCTGTCAGAATTATTCCTCTAGCGCTCCGTACTCATATTGAACTTCTAACTACAGTTTTTCTCCAGTACTTCAGTTTCTCGCTGTCAGAATTATTCCTCTAGCGCTCCGTACTCATATTGAACTTCTAACTACAGTTTTTCTCGCAGTACTTCAGTTTCTCGCTGTCAGCATTATTCCTCTAGCGCTCCGTACTCATATTGAACTTCTAACTACAGTTTTTCTCCCAGTACTTCAGTTTCTCGCTGTCAGAATTATTCCTCTAGCACTCCGTTTCTCATATTGAACTTCTAACTACTTTTTTAGCACGACGAACAGGCGGAACCTTCAAACAAAGCAGCGGGGAACATTGGAAGGGGACTTTCACTGTTTATTCTGTGTTTCGAATAATAACGACACATCTGATCAAAGAGTTAAATGGAGCGTATTTTAAGTGACTCATGTAAATGTCGACTTATAAAGTTATTCCGCAGACGGGAGGGCCAATAATATAGCAGGTTCATTGTAAATATAACGTTTATTGAAGTTTGAAATTGAACATGAGAGACCGGTCTGATGGGTTCGAGCTACACAGACTTGATAATCATCAGAAACTCGTTAACTCATCTGTATTAATTTCTACTTTGTTTGGCTTGCCTCAGTTGTTATCAAACTGTGTTACGCGAACCCCCTGCTGTATGCGAACAACTTGTTATTCGGTTTGCGGGAGATACGCATTCCGCTTGCCACCATTTCTCAATGAAGATTCATGAAATGTTACTTTAAGAGCTTTCTTTACGATGTCTTTTGAAGTTTGGAGCCCGTTACAGTGTGACGGAGATGCGTAGTATAGTTAAGGTGCCCGTGTGCATCCATTAATGCGTGTGGGGAAGTGGAGGTATAGCTCTACATATTCTTAACGTAGGGACGACATGGAGGTGAGTATTCAGTTTCAAGCTGCTGCCACTTTACTGCCAGGGGAAGATCCTAGGACACCCTTTGAATACTAGGAGGCTGAGTGGGCCCCAGAGCCGGTCTGGGCGCTTTGGAGAAGAGAAAAATCTCTTGGCCCTCTCGGGAATCGAACCACGTTTCATCGGTTGTGCAGTCCATAGCTTAGTCACTATACCGACAACCAACTGCATAGAGGAGAGTCATTCTTTCGAAACTAATAGTTGCTCAGCTGCTCCAAAATTTTTCTCATATTTATATAAAGCCTTATCCTGAGTCACCCTATTCCCTTTAGGTCCATTTTAATATCATCTTCCGTCTAACCCTAAGTGTGGTGATTACGATGGGATAGTTATGCAGATGGGTTGGAGATGGGTATGTAGCAAGGATGGGTATTGTATAATGGGGAACTTTGTGACTTAACTCCGGTGAACTGCTGTTGTTAGATTAGTGAAATTTAGGAGATGGAAGAAGGAAATGTGAGGTAACACTCTTCGTGGGAGGATGGGAGGTGGATGGATCTGGATCAGAATCTGTATTAGCAATGTCTACATTTCGGGTTCTGCTGCCACAGCGTTAATAAAGTAGCCTGTCTTTCATTAACTGCATGAACCACTGCTCCTCATAGGTCATTGCTCTCGGACTTCTTTTGGCTGCAAGAAACGTGAAGTAGACGGACAGAGCACAAGACGTCTTTGCGAAAATAAATGCAAAGCGGAGGCAAGTAAAATGGAATCATGATTTTGTCGTGTGTTGTCGGACACCCGGAGGTGCACACCATGTTGCCCACTCTGCTGAGATCGTTGTCTGCGCAGAAACGGCAGTATCGGGGTATTACCGGCCGCAGCGTGGACCTGAGCATTTTAAAGACGAACATGGACACGCCTTCTTCATGGCGATTTTTATATTCAAGGGGCTTTAAAACTCTGATCGCATGCAGCAGAGTCATTTAGCTGATCAAGAAGTTTGTAATATTTATGGAAGCCAGAACTGTACTACCGCGTTCGTAAGAACCGGCCAGTGGACGGTAGCCTGATAAATACGTACAAATGCGTGCATTAAATGTGTCTTGTGTTTGCTTGTATGTGTGTAATATGGTGTAGTGATAATCTGTGAATAAGATTCCGTTAAGAACGTCAATCTTGAACGTCACCGGGTGATGGAAAGAGAATCGTGTCTGTCAAGATGGGCTCGTCTTATTGTTCACGCCTTCCACCGAGTTGGCGTCTATTCATCAGTTACGGGGTCGGGGTAGAAGACGATGAAGGAAAGAGGTAGACCTAGATAACGTACTGAGGAATAAAAAGGAGAAAGAGAACTGGTCGTCAGTATCGACATTTTGTGAACTACAGTAGATGTTAAGGGGGACACGTCGTTCTGTGTGCGACTGCCGGAACAAACCACCAGGTGTCATTTATGTTTGAACGAGGACTCATACGTGAAGGACTGTTGCGGTATTTGCCTCGAGGGACTGAGGAGAACCATGAGAAGCCTTAGTTACATAGCCGGTCTCCGATCCGAGGACCTCCAGAATATGAGAAACAATCGACGGCAACTTTTAGTTACGTCAGGTGGAAGCAGAGTGTTGAGGAAAGTATCCGTACTAGAGAAAGGAGTCACGCAACGACTGACGGAGTGATTTGTACAAGAGGTTGCGTTTGACTGGGCATGCAGCTGTCAGTAAGAAGGCCAGGTATGTGGTGGGGAAGGCGATTTGGAAGAGCCGGGGTAGCTCGGTTAGTATAGTGTTTAGACTACAGGTTGTACGACAAAAGAATTGGGGCTCTATTCCCGGCCGGCGTACCGGGAAGTCGCCCCGGTTGTAAAGCGGCCGGAGCGTGAAGCTGTACATTTTGTCTCCATGTAGTGCCAAGGTTAAGAATGTGAGGAGATATATCTCTGCTAGGCCGTATTTGTGGGATGGTGCTTGATTAAGAACAAAGACAAATTTAGCGGTTCTTACCGCTCCTTAAACCGCCACTGGGAAGAACCGAGAAAGAGATGGAAGGAAAGGGTTCGAGTTCACCTTTTGGTCAGAACGCGTTGAACTCTCAAATTTGTGTGGGAGTTTATTGACTTGAGAGTTTTTTTTTTGCAGTTGAATGGCGGGAACTATGGACATTAATTAGAAGTAGTCTGAGGAAAACCAATCGAGGCGCCTAATTGTGCGGTGGTGTAGCAAGATGTAAAGTGAGCTCGATCGCGTGTTTTTTTTTACATACCTGGCGCAAACCACGCTGCTTAGTGCGACAGGCCTACAAGTAGCCTACATATTGCGGCATTGAGGGCCTCTCAGCGGTGACTGAAAGTTTTGCCCTGTTATAGGTCTTTAAGGCGTGTATACTGTTAAACGGTTAACAACGTTTCTGTGGAACGCACTGCCTCCGTTTTCAGGGCAGAGTAATAAGCATCGCCAGGGAAAAGAGTGCAGTGTGTAAGGGAACGCAGGACAACCCGACGTTGTGGGTGTGTCAATTGGCGACACGACCTTATGGAGCGGGAAAGGGCAAAGCTAGCGTAGGCGTGGTAGCAATCGATGTTAATGTGTTTAGATAGAGGTTGAAGAAGACAAGATGACACGGTAAGTCCGTCCATATTATTGTCTTCGGAGTTATGGTACCGTGTATTCAGTGGTAACCCTGAAGATTGCTACAGGATGTTCCTTTGACATATTGGTACCGACGCGTGTTAAACATAGAAGACTGCAGTACGTGTCCTGACCTCCCTGCGAACCTAAAATCATGTATAGGAGGGGGAGTAATTGTAGGAGTAAAGGTTAGAGGTATAGCTCTACTCTTTCTTTAACCTCGGCGCTAGATGGGGTGGGTAGTCAACGCCACACCCTGCCGCTTTACCCCCGGTAAAGAGACCCGGTACCCATTGTACAGGAGGCTGGGTGGGCTCCAGGGCCGGTCTGGACGGGTACGGAAAATGTCACCCCACCGGGATTCGATCCCCGGACCCTCCAGCCCGTAGCGTGTCGCTATACCGACTAAAGTGTAGGAGTCCTGGATTTAAATTTAGTGAGACGTGTCAAAGGGCAGCGAAACAGTAATTAAAGTAACAGACGCCTGTAGTAAGAAAGTTAATTATCCGCTTCTTGCCCGATTAGCAGATGCTTTGCACTGCGTGTTGCAGCGTGCCGTTCCGAATGCTATTGCATTATGTGCGTGGTTCAAGTCTCCACGAGGGACTGTACCTTTACTGAAGTTTCTCGCAGTAAGCTACAACCTCTCCCCCCAAGCCGCATAATACAGAGTATACAGCTCGTAATGGAACCCACTCGTATCTGTATTGATGCTTAGCGACCGATGACGCCAGCCGTTCTGCAGTACCCTATCCCACGAGTGTCGCGTTAACGCAAGACTGCGCGCCGTAGAGCGGACGACATCAGGTGCTGCATAGCGACCGATGACGCCAGCCGTTCTGCAGTACCCTATCCCACGAGTGTCGCGTTAACGCAAGACTGCGCGCCGTAGAGCGGACGACATCAGGTGCTGCATAGCGACCGATGACGCAGTCCGCTCTGCAGTACTCTGTTTAGCTTTAAATAAGGCTCTGTATAATACAATTATTTATATATATATAACATATACATGCAACGTTTAGCTGTTGTAATTCCGAGACACCAAGGATTTTACCGTCCATTTGGTGTGTGAAATCGAGTGCTGGGGGCAGGACAGTTCGCGGTGCGGCATGTGAGTCCCGTACAGTTTTACGCCAGGTGGAGGGTAGCCTTATTGTGACAAGGACTAATAAGCCTCAGATCGTGTCAGAACATTCTAAATTACTAATTTTGACATCTTGATTTTTGGGATGTTACGTCATAACGTCACGTGACTTGGTGAATAGGTACGAACTTGTGGGAGGAACCTGCTGCCGGCATCTTCAGCGTAGAAGGGTTCTTCTGGCTGACTCTCGTTGCATAAAGATGATGGAGGTAGCAGGTTCCTCCGAAACAAGAATCACAATACATTCAGTCGAACCCAATAATTCATTTATTCAGTATCAGCTCAACATGTTTCGGCCCACCCAACAGGCCGAAATATGTTGTTGTGTTCGACTGAATGTACTGTGATTCTTGTTATCTAAAATACAACTGAGATGAATCGTGTTCAAATTATAAACGCCAGATATCCTCCGAAATGTTTGTACCTGTCAACAAAACTAGGCCTATACTGTGTTACTGTAATCTTCTCTGTCTTGGTATTGTGAGCCTCAAGTCTCAAAGTTTGTGTGTGACTGTCTGCGCGTTGAAGTGGCCATCGAAATGTCCAGTCGAAACAATCGTTTGTTGTTCCTGAAAAGGGCTAAATATTTTCCCAGCCGTTCGCCTGTTCGTGTACAGTGCGTTCAGTTTTGTATCCCTGCTACCTGATAGATTTGAGACGCAGTACATAAATGTTACATGTATGCAGTTCTGGGTTCGAATAACGCCAGGGGAAACAGATTTTCTGTTCTCCAAAACTTTCTAGACTGGCTCTGGGGCCCACCCATCCTCCTGTGCAATGGATAACGAGGTTATTTCCCGGGGGTAAAGCGGCGGGGGCTTGAAGTTGACCACTTACCTCTATCTACTGCTGTGGTTAAGAAAGAGCGGAGCTGTACTTCTGCTCCTCTAATATGCCTTCATGGCGTGGACAACTTTACCCTTTTACTGTATCCAGTTTTAGTGTAGAAACTATTACAAAGCTTGTATAAATTGTGTGTTGGCCAGAACTCGTGAGGTTGGGTGTGAAGAAACCTAGTCAGGGGCACACCAGCTCTTGCTATGTGGCTAGAACGGGTCATACCAGACATACATACATACATACAGACAGACAGTACATACATACATACATACAGACAGACAGTGCATACATACATACGTACATACATACAGACAGACAGTACATACATACATACATACATACAGACAGACAGTACATACATACATACATACATACAGACAGACAGACAGTACATACATACATACATACAGACAGACAGTACATACATACTACATACATACAGACAGACAGTACATACATACATACATACAGACAGACAGACAGTACATACATACATACATACAGACGGGACAGTACATACATACATACATACAGACAGATACATACATATACCATACATACATACATACAGACAGTACATACATACATACATAATACATACAGACAGTACAACATACACATACATACATACATACAGACAGACAGACAGTACATACATACATACATACAGACAGACAGTACATACATACGTACATACATACAGACAGACAGTACATACATACATACATACATACAGACAGTACATACTACATACATACATACAGACAGACAGTACATACATACTACACTACATACATACATACAGACAGTACATACATACATACATACATACAACATACATACAGACAGACAGACAGACAGACAGTACATACATACATACATACATACAGACAGACAGATAGTACATACATACATACATACATACATACATACAGACAGACAGTACATACATACATACATACATACAGACAGACAGTACATACATTACATACAGACAGTACATACATACATACATACATACATACATGACAGACAGACAGTACATACATACATACATACATACATACATACATACAGACAGACAGACAGACAGATAGTACATACATACATACATACATACATACAGACAGACTGTACATACATACATACATACATACAGACAGTACATACATACAGACATACATACAGACAGACAGACAGACAGACGAGTACATACACAAATACATCACCTAGACCTCTGTCCTGGCAGTAACTTACAAGCTCTGTGTGTTTGCTTAACAAACGCGTAAGCAGAACTTAACGCTCAAAACGGGACACGTAGTATAAAATTGCGCTCTTGCAATGCTGCTACTTTACATGTTACTGTACAAAACGTTTAAACCGCAGTGGTGACTGTGTATATCAACTGATTTAAAATTTAAACACTTCGCAGTTTACCCACCACGTGTATTCACGTGCTTAGTGTGATTCTCACAAACAGCAGTTATTTTTTTATACAACATGAACCACTTGGACTTAGTAATGGAGATGCAGTGTGTTTTCTGTGAGGTAGACACTGAACGTTTTTTATTATTTAAGCCTCAGTTACGGTACTATAGACTTTGGTGCAATATATGTTAAAGAATTTTAAATGCATTATTTACCGTGTGATAATTTTATAATGTTATTTACATATTAATCCTTACCCTTTTCTGTAGCAGATCGTTTAATTAAAATACGTTGGATAACTATAAAAGGAGAGTGTCACGTCTCTTGTTCAGAAATTCGAATTTCGTTTGGATTTTGGCCAAGTTTACACCCGCTAGAACCAGAACAAGAGAACGCATTCAGGGCTCCATTAACGTAAACTGAGGTCTGAGAACGGCCAGCGTCATAAAAGGGGAATGGTGAGAAGAATAAAGAATGATTCGGCCATTACGCACAGAGCCTCTTCATTAAGTTTCCACATTTTACGTGGTATCTCGGCGTATTGTGTGGATGGATACTTCAGTGGACTGATGGACCTCATTTGTCAACACTCAGCCGAATGGCAAAGTTATGCGGAACTTAAAGTGAATAAGAGTGAGTGATCTCTGTATCTCCACAACTGGTCAGCGGATGTACGTAGTATACTAGATCTGGTGCAAAAGGGAGGGACCCACATTAAAGGTTGGTACTGTAGGGGGGACCCGCACTAAAATTTGATACTGTAGGGAGGGGATCCACACTAAAATTTGGTACTGTAGGGAGCAGCCCACACTAAAATTTGGTACTGTAGGGAGCAGCCCACACTAAAATTTGGTACTGTAGGGAGCAGCCCACACTAAAATTGGGTACTGTAGGGAGCAGCCCACACTAAAATTGGGTACTGTAGGGAGAAGCCCACACTAAAATTGGGTACTGTAGGGAGCAGCCCACCCTAAAATTTGGTGCTGTAGGGAGGGGACCGCACTAAAATTTTATACTGTATAGAGGGGGCTTTACTAAAATTTGGTATTGTAGGCAGGGGTCCACACAAAACTTTGTTACTCTAGGGAGAGCCCACTCTAAAATTTGGTACTGTAAGGAGGGAACCGCACTAAAATTTGATACTGTAGGGAGGGGATCCACACTAAAATTTGGTACTGTAGGGAGCAGCCCACGCTAAAATTTGGTACTGTAGGGAGGGGACCGCACTAAAATTTTATACTGTATAGGGGGGGCTATACTAAAATTTGGTATTGTAGGCAGGGGTCCACACGAAACTTTGTTACTCTAGGGAGAGCCCACTCTAAAATTTGATACTGTAGAGAGGGGCCCACACTAAAATTTGGTACTGTAGGGAGGGGACCGCACAAAAATTTTATACTGTATAGAGGGGGCTATACTAAAATTTGGTATTGTAGGCAGGGGTCCACACAAAACTTTGTTACTCTAGGGAGAGCCCACTCTAAAATTTGATACTGTAGGGAGGGGCCCACACTAAAATTTGCTCTGTATCGGTTTGAAGAAAGTCACAATTCCACGTTAAGTCGTAGGCCTGTAGTCTCGCGTATATTCTGATTCGACGAATTTTTGGCGCTTTGACTGCAAGTTGTGTAACTGCTGCCGTTATTCTCGGCAAGTAACAACCGGATAATCGTTGAACTGCTTTTTATGAAGTTTGGCTTTACGGATTGCCACTGTACGTTGCCGACGTGTTCCAGTTATGTTTGAGTCAGACAATTCCGAACGCATCACATGAAGACATACACGTGTTTTGCCCGCATCTTCACGTGACTTGCTGGTTATTCATCGGAACGGGAAATGTTCTCGAACAAAAGTCGTACAGCCGAGTCGGGCGCGCGTTGTGTGTCTGATGCACTTTCTGCATAAGTCTTAACAGCTTTCGAGACAATCATACATGAGCCAGAATTGTTACGCCATGAGTACGTTTCCTAACTTCTTAACTTCACATTTCTGTATATAAGACTATCCATGTTTGAGAACAGAGCGTTGAAGTTATGTCAAACTAGGAGAAAGGAGGATGGAGCAAGTTGCATGAGGAGCGTCATGTGCCCTGTTCACAGAATATTGTTAGGGTATATGTAATAGTGTCAGTGAGCCGGTCACTCACTACAGAATGCACACTTACCGACTAGGAAAACCTTCGGGATGAAATCCCAAAAAGAAGGAGGCTTTGGCCCACCTCGGGCTGTAACGCCATGGAAGAAGAAGAAGATATGTAATAGTGCCGATCCCAGTGGCCTGCGGTCTAAGGCGTGGGTCTACGGCCGCTCGCTTACTAGGATCGTGGGTTCGAACCCCACCTGGGGCATGGATGTCTGTCTGTTGTGAGTGTTGTGTGTTGTCAGGTAGAGGTCTCTGCGACGGGCTGGTCCCTCGTCCAGGGGAGTCCTACCGACTGTGGTGTGTCTAATGTGTGTGATCATGAAACCTCGAAATGAGGGGCCTAGGCACCCGAAAAGGGGCTGTTGAGCCATAAAAAAAATGTAATAGTAGTACCAACAAATGCACACAATTATATTGAAATTAATTTATATAAACAGTGACCTACATATGTCGGCCAATCACGTGGCATCTTCAGGGAGGTAAAATACAAATGTCACGTACAGTAAAGAGAATAAAATGAAATTACAGAAGTATCAGAACCAATCCGCAGATATAGAATAACAGTCATAAAAGGCCACAGTTTAAGACATAATATAAGTTGTTGCTATTCAGAAATGTACTGATATTAATGGACGGTATACCCAGGGGTTTCACATAGTAATCCGCCATCCTGTATTAATAGGAATATGTAAGTGTAAGATATTGTATAATGCATTGTTGAATGTTAAATACTTACAAGCCAGTACGGTGATTAAATCAAAGATGAGGCAAGCGAGATATGTAGCACGTAGTCACGAAGGTGACAAGTGCACGAATATTATATACTTAAAGTGACCAGGTAACGTGTGAGACCTGATAGAGGTCCGAGGGTATTATTAAAATGGATCTTGAGGAAATAGTGATGAAGGTTTGCACTAGGTAATGTGGGTCAGGGTGGGGCCTAATGGTAGCTCTTATGAACACTGTCATTCACTTTTGGGTTTAAAAGAAACAGGAAGTTTTTGACCAGCTAACAACTGTCAGCTTTTCGAGAAGGGCTGTGGTGCGTGACGTTACGTACTCATGCAGATGTACTGCCCGTAGTGTTCAGTAACTCTGCAGCAACTGAACGTGCGACCGACAACGTATGCGGTGTCTTGGCTGGAACACTTGTCGGTTATTTGATCCGGATGTCGCAACGTTGGCTTGAAACAGGCCTCGGCCTTTTCCTTCTGCTCACAGTCGGGGTGCAAACAAAATTTTTCATATAAGGCATGTTGTACTTTAATTATGTACAGCAAAGCCTAGTCGATAGCGGGGTTATGTTCTTGTAGCATTCCGCCAACGGCGAAACGGCGATTTTTATGTTACTCTACGGTGCTCTTCTTATTTGTTACATCAACCAACTCACGCATTGAATATAAAATACATTCATGATCTGTTATAACAAACCCTTACATGTTTCGGCACCGAGGTGCCATCATGAGAGGGCCATTCAATAGAAAGGAATGTAGATCCAACACAGCAATCTAGTTACTGCGACGTAATAACTAGATTGGTGTGTTGGATCTACATTCCTTTCTATTGAATGGCCCTCTCATGATGGCACCTCGGTGCCGAAACATGTAAGGGTTTGTTATAATAGCTCATTATATATTTTATATTCAATGCGTGAGTTGGTTGATGTAATAAAAGGCGAACCCCGTGATTTGCGAAATTACGACCTTGTGGGACAGATGAGAACCGAAGACGCACGGAACGTGATACTATGTAAATTAATGATTAATAAACATGTACAATTTGAGTGGTGTTTATTGTAATAAGCCAGTCTTCACGATCCTTCGTGGTGTTATATTTGCCTAATATGGTGCCCTGCGAATCACTGTTCCTCCGACTTAGCTGTGCGTGCAATGCTTAGTATACGAGTGCATCGTGCCGTCCAGGATGGTATCCATGATGTTTCGAATTTTGGTATTTTACCTCGAACAGTGCTGCCACCTGCATCATTGCGATCGACAGCTGTGATGGATGGTGGTTCATTTCCGATATTGGAAGTTTACAGAGAATGGCATCAGAACAGCGTAACAACACCCGTGCGGTATTACTGGACGTGTTTACATGCGTGGCTGACTTGGGAATTGTGAACATACTTGATATACGTTTTGTAGCAGCGAAAGTTGCAATGTACTACTACTACTACTCTACCTACTACTACCACTGCTACTGCTACTACTACCACTGCTACTACTACTACTACTACTACTACTACTACCGCTGCAGCCACCACCACTACTAACCATTATTAATCACGTTATAATTACTCAGTTAAATTTTTATTTTATGTTATACCATTAAGATCCTGTTCAGGCGCATTCGCACAGTCGCGAAAAGTGCCAGTTAGCTTCGTCATGTCTGTCCGTCTGTATCAGCGCGGCTCCCACTGGACGGATTTCCGTGAAACTTTATATTGTAGGCTTTTGTGAAAATCTGTCGAGAAAGTTCAGATTTGGTTTAAATCGCACAAAAAGTATCGGACATTTTACATGAAGACTAAGTGCGTTTTGTTGTTACTGGCGACAGTAATTCGCCGTAAAAGGCATTTTATGAAACACACCAATTTTTTATGTTGTTGACAGTGACATGTAACTCAACAGTACAAACGGAACACATTGTTACATTGCCATTGCAATAGTGCTTACGCGAACGCCATCTCCTTTTCTGTCTTTTGAGAAACGTTGACTTGAATTACCAAGAAGGCGATCGAAGGAAGTTATTAAGAGTGGTCTGAAGTAACAAGTAGGATGTATTATTTGGATGGAACCGGCTTGGGATCGTGTCCAATGGCAGGCTTTGGTATTAGTATTGCTGGTTCTTCACGTTCTCCTGATAAACTGTTGGTCTATTTACATTTTACGTGTACTAGATTATATAGCGTCGGTGAGTGACGAGTGAATGAGTATGGAACACTGATGAAATGATACTGACGGGGAAACCGAAGTACTCGGAGAAAAGCCTGTCCGAGTGCCATTTTCTTTACCGCAAGTCCCACATGAACTACCCTAGGATCGAATCCGGGCCTTCGCTGTGAGAGGCCGGCGACTAACCGCCTGAGCCCCCACCGTGGAGGCCCGGGTTCGATCCCGGGTCAGTCCGTGTGGGATTTGTGGCGGACAAAGTGGCACTGGGACAGGTTTTTCCCCGAGTACTTCGGTTTTCCCCTGTCAATTTTATTCAACCGGTGCTCCATTACTTGGAAAAATGAAAAAACTGATCATATTTTATCTTCATCACAGGGTTGCACAATAAGCCTTAAGGCTGCGGTGCGTCCGTAGCATCTGCTGCGGGGCCCTTCTGAAAAAAACCGCCTGAGCCGTTTCAAGGCCCATCTGTTTATTACAAGCAATAAAACGGATTTCAGCTATCGCTGTTCCTCTAGTAATGCAGGCAAAGCTACCAGATTTTTTATAACTGCCGAATAAATAGAAACATTGTAAGATATTTACTCCCGAAATCTTTGGTTTTCTTTCCCATTGCTAGGTCCATTACAGTCAGGCATTTCAAATAACCTTCGGTGAGATGTTCCGTGGTCTCGTGAAGAATTGAAGCTTGCATCTGTGCAGCGAAGCGAGTCAAAGTCGATAAACCTCAGAAGTTTGCAGAATTTATGAGAGCATGCCTTGGAGCATAAGAAGCATGGCCGAGACGTTTTCTGCGACTTGAGGCGGATTACATGCGCTTTGTGGGGAAGCGTGTGGAGATAGGGGAATGGAGATTAGGCTCCACCTCGAGACACGTTACACGGGACCTCGTGAAGAAGCGTGTACATGTAGGGGAATAGAGATCAGGCTCCACCTCGAGACACGTTGCGCGGGATCTCGTGAAGAGGCTTGTACATGTAAGGGAATAGAGATCAGACTCCACCTTGACAGTGTTATCTTATTCAGGCTATGGTCTCCTGGCCGAGATGTGTATTCAGACCTTGATGTGCCCTTGACAAACTGTTGGACATTGCCTTCAAATTGGCCACGGCCAGTCCATCAGTCTTATCCATTTGCCTGTTCCATACTTTGAAACTTGTACAGTTGAAATAACATTGTTCATTAAATTCAAACTATCGAGTCTCAATTCATTTGTTTTTATGACACCGAAAATTCATCAATAACAGCTAGTCCGCGCCCATCAATGCAATTTACACTGCATATACATTTTAATGTTACTTCACATCTACTTCAAGTCTGCCAAGCTGTCTTCTCCCATGACTTTTTATCTAAAATTTTTATGCATTTATTTGCAGTCTATTGGACTATAAATTATGGAGCTCGTCGTTGTTCAAATTTCGACACTTTTTGCGTTGTTCTATCCCGCTATATATATATAAATATATATATATATAAGAGAGAGAGATACAGACAGAGAGACAGAGAGAGACTACGTATTGTCGCAGTGGAGACCAAGTTCCACGCCCAGTTCGCCCCGTTTACGCTGTTAACGCTCTGTCACTTGATCCTGCTATTGGTTGCCTTACGCAGACGATCAGTTTGTGGCGCAATAAACTGAACCACTCTGCTGTGAAATTCTGTGGCTTTCTTACTCTGCGAACTGCGTTCAGTCTTTTGTTACTTCGCACTCACGTACAGCATAGCAAGTTGGCTCAGCGGACTCCCGTTTCCGATGCCATCCGGGACAATTTCATTTTTTTGCCAGACCTTACGACTGGATGTGCCTTTCCTGCAGATTTTATCACTAAAATGTTCTATGCGTCGCGCTCACCTGTCCCCATGCCCAGCTCAACTGCGCTGCCTTGAGTTCTTCGCCCTGATAATATGGGGTGAACACAGCAAAGTATTAAGTTACTCTTTGCGCAGTTTTCTCCAGCTTTCTGTCCCGCCCTTCCCCCCCCCCTTACGTTCAAACATTCTCATCAGCACCCTCGTCCAAATCGTCTTTCGATTCCCGGCGGGAGAGATTTGTCTTCTCAAAAGCGTCGAGACCGGCTCGGGGGACTCCCAGGCACCCATTCAGTGGGTACTGGGGATTTTTTCTTCGGTAGTAAAGCGGTCCGGTCGTCAGTCACTTTATCTAGTGCCGAGGTTAAGAATGAGTGGAGCTGTACCTCGAACCACCATATTTCTTCGTGGCTGTGTAGGGACAAGTTTGCCGTTTACTCTGTTTTCGCAAACCCCCAGTTTGTGTTCCTCCCCTAGCATAGAGGAGCTGTGTTTTACACGCTCGCAAAACAACAGTTGTGTCTGTACCTTGTTCCACCGTGCCTGTGAATAGCGTTATGTTTGTGTACATATGTCAGTACGTGTTTACTAATTACTGATTAATTCCTGCTTTAGCCGCGTTCCATTTCACGATTTAGCGTCACTGTTCGTGCCTGTCGCCTGAAATAGTTAACGCTGAAGCGAACTGAATATCTACATGGAATATAGACGTTCTTGAGAAGCTAACAGTTGCTTATCTACTGAAGTACTAGGCGTAATAAGTTGTCTTTGGTTGCTTGAAAACAGTGGCCGCCGTTTCGAATTTGTCGCAGTGTCGCAAAGGACTGACTATTATTTAAGTTAGGCTCATGATTTGTAAGACATCCATATTTTTATTCACGGTGGTTAAGTACCGCTTGCTTTAACTTGCAAAGTCTCTGTAGGCTAGTCACAAAATGTACTTACGTGTTTGATATAATTCTCACAATGAATAGCGAGCATTTGCCTGAACAGCACCGGTTGGACTTTGTAATGACGGCACAGTGTGTTTTCTGTGATGTAGGAACTGAACTGTTATTCCCCCGCCCAGTCTCCCATGACTTTCCCTTTTTGTGTGCTCATCTACCATTCCACTAAGCATTAATTAATTCATTAACTAACTCATTCATTCATTCATTTAGATTTCTGACGGTTTAGAATTACCTTTACGTGCCGTGTCTTTGCTTATAGATTTCCAGTCAAACACTCATTCTGTGTTTTCTCCTTTTGCAGGTAATTTTTCTTCTGTTTCTACTATGGACGCATGGTTCAGGTAAGGTGTTGACATAAGAAAAGAGCTGAAATAATTGTTTAACGTTTTTTGTCGCGAGACGTGGTCTGTATTGATGTAGTTTGCTTGTAGAGGCCCTCGAATTAGCAGCCACAAATTGTTACTTTCAGAGCATTAATTAAGTTTGTATCCAAGAGGAGCAGACACAGACAAAATAAACAGACATGAAAGTGCATTAAAGGTACTTTTCGCACGGTCAGAATTTTTGCTTTTCTGTTTGCTTCTAAGAATGGAACAATAGACCAGCTTAGGAAGGTGAGAACTGCATATTTGGGTCTGAGGGGGGGATGTATGAAATAGCTTAACGAGAAGTTTCATTACTGTACTGTTCACCAGACGGATATTACTAGGGAAATCAAATTAAGTAGGATGAGATAGGGCGGACATATAGCACGCATTCTATAGAATATGAATGCATATGAGGTGTAGGCGTGAACGGAAGGACCGTTTTAATGTGTGTTAAAGGAACAGTTACTAGCTTCAGAAGGACTTTGCTACAGGTTGTTTGTCAGTTAGTGTTGTAACTGCGAGCACGAAGTACAATATATCAAAGCATGGCGTCAAACAATAAAGTTCCGAGACGTGGTGTGTAGGAACACACATTATATAAGAAGAAAGTTATTTTGTTTTCCTTGGAAGTAATGTCTTTTGCCTGCAACATACTTTTTACGTCTTTCTAAAAGCAAAAAGACTCATCCAAGGCATCAAAATAACTACATTATTTCGGCTGTTACCTTCTCCCCGACGTCCTGGACGTCCCGAAATCTTCCTGTGACGGTGGGTTTTACTTTAGGGCATAGAAAAATGTCGGTGTGAAGTCAGGTGAATAAGGTGGACGGCCTATGTCCACCGCCCCGCAATTTGCCTGGAAGTTCTTCACTGTCATGCCAGAATGAGCAAGGATGTCGTGCAAAAGGAACGAGCTGCCTTTGTCTCGAAATTCCGGCCTCTTTGTCGAAATCCGCGTCAATAACCTTTCGAACATCTATACCTAGACGTCACTGATCACTCTGTTTCCTTCAGGCACAGATCTGTGGATCACATTCTGTATTTAACAAAGAAGTTAGCAACATATTTTTGGTCCTCGACTTCTGCGAGCGGAACTTTTTGGGCTTAGGTGATGATGTTGTTTCACGATCACACTGGTAACACCGAAGATTCATCTGCAGTAATGCGGTTGAGAGAGCGTGGGTTGGTTCGACAGATCTGGACGAAGTCTTCACAAGTCCTGACTCTGTGGTCCTTTTGCTCTTCCATCAGACTGTGATACAAACTTGGCGCATATCTCTCTCTTGTCCAACTATCTGTGAAGAATTTGACGAATTATTTCCTGGTTGATTTGTAGTTGATCTGTCATCAACCTGAGGGGGTCATTTGAGGGCGCCTGCTAACAGTTCATGATATGTTGCTACTGTTCCCGGACTTCGAACAGTAAACAGCCTCTGACTCTTTGGATCACCATCAACGCCCTCCCTTTCCCCTCTGAAGTTTTTAAACCATTCGAGGACACATCTTTCTGTGAACAGTTTCAATCATTTCGTGAGTTTCTGTAGCTGTTTTCCCGAGTTTGAAACAAAACATTGTATTCGCTCGCCGCTGCATGGCAACAAAAACGCAATTTACGCCCGGGGCTGCTGCTGCTGCTGATGAAGTGATTGAGCTAGAACTTTTTTCTGTCATGTCTGACGGTCCTAAGAGGAGCTGATAGAAACCGGTTACAATTGGTTTATGCCCAAAACAACACGTGCGCGATAGCATCAGTCCTGGAAGTTTATATTGCTTTATCTCGTAAGATTTGAAGTTGTTACGGCTGTGAAGGTCTTTATGTGTGTTGTGGCCTTCCGGGTAATGATACCTTGTCTGGCGGGTAGGGCAGGCGCTGCACCTGTATTGAAACGGTAGTTTGTTCTGCCCACAAGTATTAGTGTTATTATGTAACGACACAATCTACCTGTTGCAAAGACGTCACATTGTAATGGCTGGAACTCCTTCGTAAAGGGAAGATTTTGGTTTTAAATATCGATCTATTGACGATGTGTGTTCATATTTTTCATGGTTAGCCTCACTCCCTGCAGGCGAATTCCGATGTGTGACTAAAATTGCACCACGAGCTTTTATTATTCACAGATCATACAGTTTGGCGCTATATAATTTTAGCTTGTGACAGCGTCGTTAAACTGGGAAGAAAATAAAACTTTGTTGCGAAAATTTATTATGACCGTTGAATAGGAAGCGGTTGTGGTCTATTTTAATGTAGTATAAAACTGAGTAAGTCCACCAGACTGGGGAAGGCGTGTAATTAGAAGTCGATCTCTTTATATGCAACTGGGGCTCCCATTCGTTCCGATTTTTCCCTGCCATCAGTAGCTAGTCTCGGTGTCCTGACAAAGTTTAACCGGGAAGCTAAAATGTCTCGATTTTAGTATTAAGTTAGAAATGTTACTCTTTTAAAGTTTCAAGTAAAACTCATCGTACATAGTCCTAAGAACGTTCTGTCACGTGTACAGAGCCACTTCGGCAATACTGCAAACCTTCAGTACGAATATGAAAGAATGTAGAGAGAACATTCTCTGTGTTATCTTTCTTGTAAATTATCGTAAGTAACAGTCTGCAATTGGACACAGTTAATTCGTTGCTGGTTATGAAAACCCACTTCAGAAATACGTGTCTTACCTGTAAAGATGAACTTCTGTGAGCAAATGCATGCTTCGGAGTGGTACAGTGTGAGGAAAGAAAAGCGTCGCAGGAATAGAAAAATTAGGCAAAAAATAGGAACTCCAGATAAACCATCAGCTATTCGACAGGAAGGCAAGGAAGGTTAGAATATTGGCACGAAATGTAATACTTTTATAGTGTATTATCCTGTTTGAAGTAAAATATGTATTTTGGACTTTTAGGTACCTTGTTTTCAAATTTAATGATTTCTAGGAGTTAAAAAAGTTCCGGGGTTTTATTATCATAATCTGGGAATTGTACGTGCAACTTGATCGTATGTCCGTTTTTAAACTGTGAATATGGTTGCAGTTTTATTATAATCTGGGAATTGTACGTGCAACTTGATCGTATGTCCGTTTTTAAACTTTGAATATGGTTGCAGTTTGACGTCGCCATTCTGTAGATCTCGATTGTGCCCCTGTGTTGTGCTACGCACCCTCTGATCACATCCCTTCAAACTGCCACCTTAGGAGTGATTGATCCCTTTTCTCATTTCCAACGTCTTTCTTTTATTTCTTCAGCTAAAGGGAAGAGAAACAATCGCCTTACGAAAAGCGAGAACAGACGGTGTCGCTCTTAATGGACCGAACACGCTAAGGTTTCTGTGTGATACGGGTTGAGGCAAGATTGGCATATAGTGCATGCATGCATATTGTTAAAGTGTATGATATGCACCATTGTTTATCTTACGTGCATGATGTACCCTCCCGCTTACTACTTGGATGTCCGAGCTTAGATTCCAGTTATTCGACAGAGATATTTCACGATGTTTTCATTTCGTCGAGAAAATGTCTGGGTGGCTCAGCAAAGTAGGCCTATCTGGTTGCAGGTCTGACGATCTAGTTGCAGGTCTGACGATCTAGTTGCAGGTCTGACGATCTAGTTGCAGGTCTGACGATCTAGTTGAAGGTCTGACGATCTAGTTGCAGGTCTGACGATCTAGTTACAGGTCTGACGATCTAGTTGCAGGTCTGACGATCTAGTTGTAGGTCTGACGATCTAGTTGCAGGTCTGACGATCTAGTCTCGATTCCCGACAGATGTAGATCGGATGTTGGGTTGTCCTATCCTACTGGGGACTCCTTCTTCTGAAGCCTACTAATGCGGGGGTTAAGAATGCATGGAGTTTTGCCTCCAGTCCTATATGCCTTCATGTCGTGTGCTTAGGAACAGTAGTTTCAAAGTAGACAACTGCGATTTTTTCCACGTCTTTCTGATTCATTATTTACTACAGTTCGACCATTATAGGCTATTCACTTCAAAGACTGTCGTTAAATAATGCAAGAACCAAAGTTTGTGTGTGCGAAGTGATGTCGCGCTGAGCGCACCTGCTTAATAACACAGAACAGTGCGATGTTGCAGGGACACGCAGCTCGAATTGTAATCGCTGGTGGCGCCACGAAATTAATCCGGTAAGACAGACAGACTATCATCGTAGTTGAAAACTGCTTTAATCTTACCGACTTCGAAATATTTTCAGGCTGCGTTTTAATTGTGGCGCTTGTGGAGTGCGTGCGAAGCTTCTTGCACAACGAACTGATGGCTGTAATAAAGGCGTCGCGAAATTCTCAGTGTCCGTCCTGTGACCCATCCCGCCCGTCATTTAGTGGATACCAGGAGCTCTTACGTCGGTGCTGAAGCGGCCGCAGCGTGATGCTGACTATTCACGTCCATTTTGTCCCGAGATTGACGTATCCTGAAGCTGTAACCCCTCCTGCGTGATGTGTTGCTTAATTAAGCACGCACACTGTCAAAACTAGCCACAGAGTCCCGTTGTAACACCTCGTGTGTGTGTGTTGTGTGTTGACTGGTATCGTGCCAGGGTATAACATTGTACACCCCTGCATTGATCATGGAACTCCGCGCTGCGGCCTTTCTACTGGCAACACTGGTCGTCTTGGAAATTTAATTCGTCATGTAGTGGTAACGCTTTGGAATTTCGGTCCGCTTACTGGCTAACCGGACTATACTGAGGCCACAGAAGTAAGTTCCATCTTCCTCCGCCTGTTACGCTTCGCCCTCGAGTCGTCTCGCCGTCCTGTTCACAAACATGTTGGTAGTGATAACCATACGATATCTTTTCGCTAACGACAAGCGATTTGGGCTGGTTGACGTAGACCAGAAGGGGTTGTAGATGAACCAGTAGGCCTAGTGGGAAGCCTCGAGCGCCGTCTTTACCACCATCAGGGTGACGGTATAGTGACTGTTGTGGCTGTTGTTTGGTAGGCCTGTGGGTGTGACACTCGGTCTGTCACATGAAGGGAAGAACACGGACTTTGGCTGCCTGAGATCAGGGCGCTGAAGGAACACTTCGGATCAACGAGAGAGGAAGTGACTGGAGGACGGAGAGTGACGCATGACAGGTGCTTCATGGTTTGTACTCCTCACCAGATAACTTGCCGTTCCCCCCCCCCCCCCCAATGGATCGACAGCCCCTTGGGGGCCTAGGCCTCCTCATTTTTTCGAGGTTTCACGATTACACCCAGACACACCACACTCGGTAGGACTCCTCTGGACGAGTGATCAGCCCGTCGCAGAGACCTCTACCTGACAACACACAACACTCACAAGAGACAGACATCCATGCCCTAGTCGGGATTCGAACCCACAATCCTAGTAAGCGAGCGGCCGTAGACCCACGCCTTAGACCGCGCGGCCACTGGGATCGGCAACTTGCCATTATGAGGTGGCTAGGGCATGCAGCACGCATGCTGGAAATGAGATAAACGTACAGTACTTTAATCCGATTACCTGAAGGGAATAAATTACTTCGGAGACGCAGACTTAGCTGGGAGGGTAATGTCAAAGTGTGTATAAAGAGAACAGGTGTGAGGATGGGGGTTGCGTTTGTTGTGTGAGTGTGTGATTGAGTGAGGGACTGTTAGACGGTGATGAACATCTGGTAAGTTTAACGCAGGGAATTTGTTCGCTAGCTGAGCAACTAGAAGCTTCTCTACAAGGTATTTGTACCATGCCGTTTATTAGTATGCTCTTCAGACTGAGGGATGCTCAATCTGTACAGGAAAATGTAAGGACAGGCCAGGAGCACTTCTGCGTATTCCCAGAGTCAGCCAGTCCCTGCAGTGCGCATTTAGCGGTCCAAAGCCTTTCAGCAAGTGACGGCGTGCCTGTGGTGCTACATTTTGCTGACTAATGCAGTAAGAAAATGAGACAAAGTCGTTCTCGAGAAGCTTATTGTCGCTGAGCTACGTAAGTAATACCTCACATTTTAAGGAGCCCGAATGTTTCTTGCGCCAGGGGTGCACAAATTCCGGGCGCAGGGTCGCCATGGCGACTAAATTTCGTACGGTGGCACCTAATATTTTTGGATCCTCAGTATGAACTTGCTCCATGTCACGCTTCTGGCACCTAGAATTTTAAAGTGGCTGCTTGATTTTTAGAAAATTTGTTCACCTCTGCCTTACCCTATCCTAAACCACGTTACTAGTCTGAGCGCTCTCATCCCGTTTCTTTAAGCTCGCTATAATATACTTCCATCTGCGCCTACTTCTCCCAGGTGGTTCGTTCCTACAAGTCCTCCCATCGAAGCTTACATAGGTCTACTGTACATTTTATTCATGTGTGTATTATTATTATTATTATTTTATTATTATACCCACATTCCTCACTTCACAGCAGTTCAGCTGTTCTCACAACAGTACGGTCTCACTGACCAAGCACTTCTTATTTACTGTTCTGCCAAAAACTTTCTGAATATACGGAATGTGTTAAGTATTACTGCTTTCTGCATTAGAAGCGCCGAAGTTTTGTTTGAGCGTATCTGTGAATTCAGATGTACCGTTACTTTGCTCTTTGTAGGTAGAGTGGGTTTTATATTTGACGAATATTCTTTTGGCTTATTATTATTATTATTTTATAAATACGAACAAAAGCATGCCGATTTTACGGTTGGTAACATTCGCTTTTTCATTTTGCTTGTAGCGTCTAAACAGTCTGTGGGCTGTGAAATTCTCAAGGCTGTGAGCGTTACGATTGTGGTACTTCTGGGATGTTACACCGTGCTGTCTAGTAGATCAGTACCAGCGTCTCGTAGGAACCTGCTGCCTCTATTTCAGGTTAGGAAACCATTCCTGAACACGGAGACAGCACAACGCTCCGAATCGTTGGTACATGTTTATCAGACTACACGGCGTCAAATTTCACTGGCCCATAATCTTATTTGCAGGTATAGGTTTTTTTTTCATCTGCGGTGAACCAGCCAATCAAATAGGCCGTTACAAAATGGCGATATACAAATTTGGAAAATGCTTGCAGTGTCTTTCGACGCTCATGTCGTTTGCTGTTACCTTGTATCCCAAGGGCTGTGTTACAACGACCACCGCGTAAATTCTGTTCAGGGAAGTAATCGCTGTTTTTGTGAGAATCATAAGAAACGTATAAAGATACTATGTGAGCCGAATGCGCACTTACCTGACGTTTGTCCTACGCCATATTGAGCCAAACACGAAATCAGGTACGAAGAACGGCGGAGTCTTGTGTCAGTGGAGGTAGGGTCTGTGAGTGAGGACAGTAAAACAGGCCGACAGACACCGTCGCGTGCTGCTGAGCAATTAACTAGCACTGGGCCCTGTCTGTTCTGACACTGGCCATGCTCGTCTGTGCAGGCGGACCAGCCTCGTTAAAACTAACTGTAGTGTACTTACGTTGATGTTAATCCTTACCGGTGTAACGTGCAGCTCAAATCGACGCGTTGTTTTACGACGTTCTATGTTATTTTCCCTAATCTCCTGCCAGCTAGTGGCTGCCCTTTTAACTCTGGCGATTAGAACTTTCTGAAAGATTAATTTGTCCAAGACAATTGAAATTCACAAAAGCAAATTGGACTGCAAAAGTTTGAAAGTCTTGGTAGCCTAAAGATAATGCAGTGTAATAGTTCGGTTCCTACCTCGCAGAAAACACTACTTGTCCATAACAAATATGGGACGGTTAGTGCTGTTCAGGGATGTGACTGTTCATGTACAAAAGGTACAGTGCGAAGTTCAAGCCGTGTGTTTCACGTACAGGCATGCATGCAGTCTGTGTCGTCACTGCAGCAGTCACGAGCTGGATCGCCTTGCGCATTCGATAACTTCTCTGACTTGCGTGTAATGCGGGTCGCCTGACGATGATTTGCAGGCGGTTCACGTTCTTGGCAACTCGTGATTCTCGACCTGTTCGGCGCAGTCAATTATAATGCAGTTTGTCGCGTGGTTATAGGTTGTTTAACGAGAATGTATCAAACATAGCGGTTATGTACCGCGGAATATGTTTAGGAGAGAAAGCAGCTGTGCCCTGAAAGGTGAGGGGTTGGAAATGACGTCAGTGTTTGTAGTTAGGCGTGTACTGGAGTCGAATTCTGACTGCCGACCTTGCCCCCTCTGCCTTTCCAATGACATACAGATAAGTGTACAGACATTTCATTTCGTTTTCCGACGTTGGCAGTAGTGATCAGTTTTCAGTGTGGCCAGCAGAGTGCGAGCAAACCACTAAAACAGCAGGAATATAAACAGAAATGTTTGTCGTTTCTCCACCCAACATAGCTCTGTAGTTTTGCTTACAATCAGCTGCATTAATTCTGTAGCTTAAACGTCGCAGTGACTCTTAGCACCATATTTTTCAGGCCACCAAAGCGGGTTGATTCACCATCCTGCTAGACGTCCCAAAACCGTACTTCGGCGCGTGCGTTGCCGCAGAAAACAGACCGCATACGACTGTGGTAGTTCTGGTAGTTCCGCTGCTGAATGCTGGTGTAGATTACAGGATACGTCACGGTTTTGGAGATGGAGCTCGATTGGAATTGGGAGTGAATTTGTTCCCTGCGTAATTAGGCATTACGCCATGACGCTTGGTGGAGTGGAGGTATAACGCCGCGCATTTTGAACCTTGCCAGTGGATGCGGGTGTGTGGTAAACTTTACGACTCTCCGCTTTATCCCGGCGAAACGGCCCCCTAGTAGCCATGGTATAGGAGACTGAGATATCTTGGGTCCTCGTTTCTATTCCGTTTGGTAGCAGGGCTTCAGTCAGTCGTCGTTCTTGGCGTGTGTTCACATTAGGTCTGTGCGTGTGTGTGTGTGTGTTAGTAAACCCTTTGTCATCCGACTATCAACCGACCCCCGCATTAACTGACCCACCCTTCGGACCGACTCGTAAAGCCGACGCGAACCGACTCGACACGATTAGGGGTACGAAGATCACTTGGTGGCGTTGGGTAACACTGTATTTTTTTTTGGGGGGGGGGGCAGTAATGTAGCCTACAGAACTACATTTAGATAGCGATGACACTAATGCTTACCAAGGCCTCGTTAGACCTAACTGACGCAGGTCATATTTCGTTAAGTGGCGGAAGCTGCCGACATATGCTGATGCCTTGAAATGGGTTTTTACACTTATTTTCCTTTTTACATCAAACGTATGCTATATGTATGTTGTTTTGTGCTAAAACATTGCTTACGTTCGGTTATTTGGCGTCCTAACTTCGCATCTGTAGGCTAGGCTATAGGCTAGGAAGCGGGCCCCAAACAACCGACTTATCTGCTTTACTGACGCACCCTTCCTCCCCTCCCCGCCCCACCATGAGGTCGGTAAACCGAGGGTTAACTGCATGTATATACTTTTTTCCAATGGCGCAACAGCCCGTAGTGGGCCGGTTCCGTGTGTGTAGCGGCCGTGCGCCAGGCGGACAGTGCGCGAAGCGGCCAAGTCGTGCTTGAGGCGGACATATTTGTTGATAAGGAAGAGGATACGATTACGTGTCTGTAGCGGCCGTGGGCCAGGCGGACATACTTTGTAAAAGGAAGGGATGTGAAAGAGTACAAGAAATACCTGCACACTTGTGTACTTGTGTGGAGATGAGAATGCAGGACGAAGTGAAAACATAAAGATAGATAATACCCTTTGAAAGGGTGGAACAGTTGAAATATTTGGGAAGGACTGTTGAGGAATGGGAATTCCATTAATGAAGAAATAAAGAGCAGATTGAAGCCGGGGAATGCTTGCCATCATTCGGTGCAGGGTCTTCTGTCTTTCAGTTTGCTATCCAAAAATACAAAGATTAAGATATACAGAACTGTAATTTTGCCCATTGTTTTGTATGGGTGTGAGACTTGGTCTTCAACACTGAGGGAGGAACATAGGCTGAGGGTGTTTGAGAATAGTGTGCTGAGGAGGATATTTGGGCCTAAGAGGGACGAGGTAATAGGAGAGTGGAGAAGACTACATAACAAGGAGCTTAATGATCTGTACTCATCAAATATTATTTGTGGGATCAAATCAAGAAAAATGAGGTGGGTCGGGCATGTAGCACGTATGGGGTAGAGGAGAGGTACATACAGAATTTTGGTGGGGAGACCTGAGTGAAGGAGAGCACTTGGAAGACCCAGGCGTAGATGGGAGGATAATATGAAAATGGATCTTCAGGACTGGACTGGATTGGTCTGGCTCAGGATAGGGACAGGTGGCGAGCTCTTGTGATGTGGTAATGAACTCCAGGTTCCATAAAATGCGGGGAATTCCTTGACTAGCTGAGGACCTGTTAAGCCTTTCAAAAAGGACTCTGCTCTATGGAAGCGCATTTCTGTCTAGGCTGAATATTTCCTCCAGTTCTTTACCTGACGTCGGCCGGAAAGAGGGTGCCTCTACACACACAGCTGCCAGAAATGATAAGCTGCCTCTATGTGTCTGCATTCCGGCGAACATCATGTGTATAGGAAAAATTGATCTTCGGTCAACGGACTGTCAATAACGGCCTGACCAATAACTGCATGTGAATGGATAGCTTAAACTATGGGTTCCCCGCCGTTTTGCCTTAATCATTTCGTATTTGGTTTTCAAACAGTAAACAACTTACGCCTACGCGAGTGAATGAGGGGATCATGGCTGGTGAAACTGCAGTAGTTTCTACTGGAAGGGGAAAACCGTCCTTGATATGTGGCGGATTTCAATATCGAATTTATCGTCAAAATTCGAAGTTGATAAGTTGGGTGTGTGTTAAAGACAAGTGCGGTAAGTGCAAAGGGAAGCTGAAAATTACTTTACAGTATGAAATCTTTAGTAAAACGTCCATAGTTGCCTTCTAAACCTAGCTGGAGTGGAGGTTAAAGTGAAACTGGATAACTGCGTAAAGAGAGCTAGGGAAGACGTGTCTGTGCTGTGCCTGTACATACAGTCTATAAGGAAGAACTGTCAGACACTTACGCGAAAGGATAAGACATGGTAACGGAAATACCAAAATACGAGAGTGTTAAGTCTCGACTGTGTAAAGAACGGCGAAACGTTCTGGGTACTGAGCAAAATCCAGAAGACAGTTCGAAAATTGTATTTCCGGAAGAAGTTTTACGTCTGGCAAATAACTCCAGCTTTCTTCGAATTGATCACACTGATGACTCAGGAAAAAGAATTCTCGTCTTCGCTGGGGAAGATTGTGAATATTAACTTAAAACCGGATCTTCTTTTTTTCTAGACGGCATATTTAAAAGCTGTCCGAGGCAATTCGCTCAGTTGTATAGCTTGCACGTAGATCTCGGAAGCACATCGCATGAAAACTACATATATCCGGTTCTGTTTGCACTTTTACCGGACAAAAAAAGAAAAAAACGTTATCATTGTTTGTTAACTCTGCTGAAGAATTGGTGTGTGTTCTGGTCACCAAAAATTATAAAAGTCGATTTTGAAGCAGCGGTCATCTGTGCAATAAATAAAGTATTTCCAGGCTCAGTTATTACTGGCTGTAATTTTCATTTTAATCAGTGCCTGTGGAGACAAATACAAAATATTGGTCTTTCGGTGGAATACAAAGAAGATGAACAAGTCCGAATAATTTGCAGAACGTGTGCTGCTTTGGCACACTACCTATCGACAAAGTAGAGGAAGGTTGGCTTATGATCATGGAAAGTGTTCCACAGAATGAGAAATTAACCTTATTTCTCGCTTACTTTGTCGAATAATGGATGGAGAATCAGAATGTTCCCATCGAGATGTGGAACATACATCAGCATCGGCATAGGATCAACAATGCCGTCGAGGGTTGGAATTCCAAACTAAACAGCATTATAGGAAACAACATCCTAATGTTTTTCTGCTGGTACAGAAATTAAAAGAAGAAGCAGAGTTGGTATCTTGGCAAATAAGATCAAAGGAACTTGGACTGGCTGGCCAGAAACGAAAAAAGACTTACGTAAAAGAAGACGAGAGAATAGAAAGAATTATGGCAGAATACGACAAATCAAATGATCTGTACAAATGTCTCAAAGCTTTAAGCTACATAAATACATTCGAATAATGTGTTAATGCCAGATTGTGTGACGAAGACTTATGGTCTGCAGTTATTGTATATAAATATGAAATAATGAAAATATTATATGAGTAACTGACTGACAAAGCTTCTTGTCTGCATGTCATGAAGACATTGACTAGTCCCAAGTTGGGGGGAGAAGAATGTGTGAGGGAAAGTTTGCAGGAAATGGACTTGTGTAACTTGCGTAACCTTCGTATTCTTATCTAAATCATGTAGCAGATAAAAAGGGATCAGTTTGACTGTCCGCCTGAAGCACAGTATTTAACACTCTGTCCGCCTCACGCACGATTTTAGCTTGGCCACCTGAAGCACGGCCGCCTCGCGCACGACACCAGTGGGCCAGGGCCTCCTCAGTATCGAGACTTCACGATCACACTCAGACACACCACACTCGGTAGGACTTCTCTGGACAAGTGATCAGCCCGACGCAGAGACCTCTACCTGACAACACACAACACTCACAAGAGACAGACATCCATGCCCCCGCCGGGATTCGAACTCGCAATCCCAGCAAGCGAACGGCCGCAGACCCACGCCTTAGACCGCGCGGCCACTGCGATCGGCTAACTGCATGCATATATACGGCAGTAATGGCGTAAGTGCAGTCCTTATGCAGTGACAGTTACTGCGGTTCCTAGGTCTTCAGTCAGGTGTTTGTGCATATGATCGATATACAGAAGGCAGTCAACTTGAGGTCTTCGTACAGAGCACCACAGATGGTCCTTGTGCAGGATGCATTATTCTGCCGTTGGGCTGCGAACCTGCAGCCCAGGCTTCCTCGCTTGCGTGATCTACCGGACCAATCGCCCGAAATAATGAAATTCGCACAGTTCGAGTGACAGTTTTGTGTTGAAACACGGAAATTTTAATAATTACGCCTAATTACAAAAGGGACCCCAGCTAATTAGCCCTCATTAAAATTAGTGTACATATAACATTTGTAATTAAAACCATATTAATTTCATTTTGATTAGTGGATCAGGATTTCACTCAACGTGACACTGGATCGCTGTTCGGAGTGACAGAATTTGCTATGCGATACTTATGCAGCGCCGTGCTTTTATGAAATCCAAATTATTTACCGCGTCCATAACAACCTTCCTGTCTCATGCGGGTCACAGCTTCACTACATATGTTTCGAGCACCGTTTTAATATTATTCCTCTATCTTCGCGTATGAATTGGTGTCTTTGGGAAGCGGAGAAATGTGGAGATCGGAGTAACGTTCAGTGGCGTGATATTAATACAAAGCTGCATGAATGTCAGTCAGTTGGTGTGAAGTTTAATATGGAATACAAACACTGCCATGTGTCGTTATGTACTCTATCGTATATATTTTTTCCTATGGCTCAACAGCCCCTTTTCGGGTGCCTAGGCCTCCTCATTTCGAGGTTTCACGATCACACTTTAGACACACCACACAGGTAGGACTCCTCTGGACGAGTGACCAGCCCGTCGCAGAGACCTCTACCTGACAACACACAACACTCACAAGACAGACATCCATGCCCCAGGTGGGATTCGAATCCACAATCCTAGTAAGCGAGCGACCGCAGACCCACGCCTTAGACCACACGGCCACTGGGATCGGCCTATCGTATATTGTTATTGTATTATAATGCACGATAAGCGAATTTTAAGAAAAGTTAGACAGTTCAGTTTGAGTTTCACATAAACTGTTTGTTATCGGACCATCACGATCAGCATTTCCATACGCTCTAAAAATTGCAGTAAAGGTGAAGTACCTTTGCACGCCCTAAAGTCGTACGGGAGATCGAAGGTATAGCTCCAGTTGTAACATGGAGGTAAATGGTCAGTGTATCCCTGGCCACCTTCGCTCTGGCGAAACGCGCCTTGCCAACCATGAATAGGAGGCTGTGTGGGTCTCAGAGGCGGTCTGGATAATTTGGAATACAAGAAAATATATTGCGTCTGCCGGAATCGAACTACGATTCCTCGGTTTTAAATAATGGTACATAGCCGTGCATTGAACAGTAAGGTATGGTAATTAAACCAACAAATGCACACAAGTTTATGAAAATGTATTAAAAACTTAGTAATGCCTCCTACATGTTTCGGCCACCCATTTGGCCATCCTGGAGGATGTCACTACCACTGTGTGTTTTTTTTAGAGACTATAGCAAATTCAGAAGTTGATCTTTGGGTGTCATCCAATGGCGTGTTATGCATATCACATTTTATCAAAATCCATCCAGCGGTCGTCATTGCGAAGTATTCCGATCGACGGACAGGCTTGGTCTCCCTGTCTGCGTAAATGCCATGATAAGGCGACTTGCGTTGTCATGGCAACCTGAACTGACTCGTTATTACACATAAGAAGACAGAAACCTTATGTAGATGGCCGTTTGGTGTGTTTCTGTTGCGTGCTTTGTGCTTTTTGTTTATATCCACAGGCTATCTTGCCTGTTTTCTGTTTACTAAAAGTCTTTTGTATTCCTTTCGTAAGACAGGAGGCTGCTTCATAACCCGGACATGAATATGTTGTGGTGCTGCAGAGATGTTTATCTAACTTCATGTCGTTTGCTTCTTCTATTTCTCCTTCCGTCTTTATCTGACTGTGTTATGAACACAGATCAGACTGTCGCAAACCTGCCTTTACGTCAGCAGTTTCTTCTTGGTGCTACAGCCAGATTCGAACCTTGGTCTCTTCGGCTGTAGAGATTTTCTGAAGTGTAATTAAGACAAGGGGCAGGGCTTCTTCATTGGTGGATCGGACAGTCAAACTGTCGCTGTCATAACATGATAAGATAAAAACCCGCGACCCTAACATAACTAACTGCTGTAGCATGTCCAGACGTCAGAGTCAGACGGTGCTCGGCTGCACTTCTTTTTGGAGTTTTAATGAGAGGCCTCATTATCTCGGAACTGAGTCACTAAGCTCAGAATACAGTAGCTTTGAACTTCATTAGCAAATGCCATCGGTTTCTCATCTCTTCACCTCATAGGAGTCTTGATACGCATTATAAAGTGCGATTCCTGTAAAATAATTTTTGAACTCTGTTAACCCAGTTAGAGTACAGTGGTCATTGCACGTAGCACGTAGTTTTAACATTACGAACGTGTACATCTTGCGCGCACAGTCTGTTACGTGTTTTATTTGATTCTCACAGTGTCCAGCGATTATTTTATTAAACGAGAAAAATAAACCTGCAGAGCATTGACTGGTTGGTCTTTGTAATGGTGACGCAGTGTTTTCTGTAACTTACGAACTGAACTTGAGGCTTCAAAGGGTTGCTTGTGTTTATACATTCACTGTGCACTGTATAAAAGACCAGCAGCCTAAGGGTAACGCAAATTTACACACTTCTCGTACTGACTTCGTTTCATAGCGGTGTATGCAGCGGCAGGACGTACATACCGAGTTGCATAAAAATAGGTCAAATGGTGTGTCCGGTATTGATAGACGCCTCACAGTAGCAGCGTCATATAGAGAAACGAATGGCATTTCTTGCATTAGAGAAACACGTCTGACGTTTCTCGCTTGTATTTGGTGGCAGAGCCATTGTTCAGTCCTATAGAATATGCATGAAGCTAATTAGATTTGAAGACAAGTAGCTGGCGTTGCGGTGTCAATTTCAAGCATGCTGGAAACATGTATAAGAATTGTTATTTACAGTTTGACGTTATGAAGGGCGTCAGAAATCATTCTAACGTCATTAGTACGTTCGTACTCGATGCATGAACCAGGCGTGTTCATCTGACATACAGATGTAACACGTTCCAGATCGCGGACCTAACAGAGAGCAACCAAATATGTTATGATATTTAGTCCTTACTGTTGCCAGTATGTACGGTAGCCACGGCCGTTAAGGCGATGTGCATGTATTGCAGTAGCATTTTTTGACATGACTGAAACACGTTAGTCACATGACTAAGCGTTTTGTCTTCTCTTCTGTCTGTTTTCTTACTCTCAACTGTTCTTCCTTCTCGACGTTTCAGCTACTGAAGTCGTATAAAAGGTAAAGCCATCCCATTACAGGCCTGGACAGACCCTTAGGGCTCCAGGAGGTTCAGGCTCCCAGATTTCTAGACAGCCGGCACATAAAGGTGGTAAGGTCGTCAGCCCTACGCACCGGCCGCCTTTACCCCCAGGAAATATTCCTGGTACTCATTTCTGTTAGAGGTCGAGTCGACCCCACGGCCATAGTGTGGCCGGAAGGATTATGTCAATGAAAAATTCCAATACCCCTTTTGGAATCGAACCCGGGACGTTCCGACTAAAGTATATTGTATGATATTTACAAGAAGAAAGGCAGAAGGTAAATTTGTCCCTGTCCATGTTATGAAGGCATGTAGGGGGGAAGTAGTGGTATAACTCCACCCACTCTTAGTCTTGGCGCTAGATGGAGGCGAGTGGTCAACATAACGCCTCGGCCGCTTTTACTCCCGGGAAAGAGCCTGGTACCGATTGAATAGGAGGCTGGGTGGGCTCCAGAGTCGGTCTGGGCATTTTGGAAAAGAAAAAAATCTTCCCGTAGCGATTTTCCAACCCCGAACCGTCCATGTAGTAGCCTAGTCGCTAGACAGGAAAGCAACGAAACGATATCCGGGTGAAGGACATGGAGCTACACCTGTACATACTACTATATAGGTACAGTGTCAAGAAAGGCTTGTGCTGTGTGGCTGTGCGACAGGAGGCGCTCTCACATGCACTGTGTGCTGTTATGTGGCGCACTGTACACAGTTTGAGTCTGCTCACAGTGTGGCACTGGGAGCATTATTGCACCTAACTGGAGCAGAAGGCTTCATTAGAAGCTGCTAGTTGCACAAGCGATGAAGGAATTCTTTGCCTTTTATGGAAACCGAATGTTCATTACCGTGCTAACAGCAGCCCACCACTGGACGAGATGAGTCCAGTCCACACCCTCACACACTAGGTGTTTAAGGTCCATTTTAATATTATATTCCAACCAATTTGGGTATTACAAATGGTCCCTTCTACTCAGAGTTCTTTACCCAAATTATTCTGCATTTGTGATCGCTCCCATGCATGCTACACGTCTCACGTTTCTTATTCCCCTTCGTTTTATCACCGTAATAAATTTTGTGATGAGTACAAATTATGAAACTCTCCTGATGTAATTTTTTGCACGCCCCCTTCCCCCGCATTTCCTCCTAAAAGTCTCCTTAGCCCCTTGATATGTAATGTTTGTTGCAGCTCGTAATCACATGTTTGTCTTTCATGTTTAGCGGACGGACACTTCACGACTGTGCGTGATATTTCAAAAGACAGCCTGCGTACGCATACACGCGATCTACACGCACTGCCATCCAGCAGACGGTGATTCCAAGGCGAAAACAGAGATGTGCAACTGGCTTGTAGCCAGTTGTAATATTGTTGCGAAATTTATATTCGGTGTGTTTGTGTAATGGGCGTCTCCCCTTGTATAATTACACGGTACCGTGATATTGCATACATCTCTATAACAACAGATCATAACAGTAGTCGAAGCGCCATCCTATGCATGCAGAAGTGGATACACTAATGAACTCGGAGTGAATTATGGCGCCGGACAATGGCACTCGGCATTATTGCTGTATTTATCTGCAAACATTGCGTATTACTTTGGAAAAGCGTCCAAACTAGCGAGGTTGTGCATTCAGTTTGGCTGTAAGTTTGCAGTTCGTATGCCGCTGTGCTTCCAGTGGTTGCATAGAAACAAATATACTGAGCCTCTGGCCCTTTTTGTTCATTTTAACAGGGAAAAATTCATGATTGTGCGATGTGCTTTGACGTTGGATGTGCCTGTGTACTGCCACACGTTTGTCTCTGGAAAATCTTCAGCAGATTTCGATGAAATTTTACATAGCGGTCTGTTGAAAGACTGTCAGATCGTGTTGCAGTATGATCAGTTTCTGTGTTTGCTCTAGTTATGTCTCGTGCCCGACAGATGGCGTTAATCATCATACGGCCTTCACGCATTATTTTATAACACATGCTTATTCTATCACAGCTTATCCGCCTTATATAGGGTCATTATTTTCTGTGACAACTATATGTTGCCAGTTCCTATGTGCCCTTGCTTTATAAGTGATTAGCACATGTTTACGCCAGATGGCAGTTTCCGTTGTGAAGCAGTCAAAGGAAAGGTATCAATGGCAACTGGTTGACGATACTTGCGCCAGATGGCAGTTGTCGTTATGCAACGATCAAGAGCTATAGCGGTTCCCGTGCTTCGGTCGGCACTGTGGCCCAGTACTTTGCCGGTAACATCCTGTCAAGCTAAGAAATTTTAAAATGTATGCCGTGAATATTGAGTGAAATTGTGGTTTGTTAGCATACCTCTGGGCTGTAATGGATGCGGACGGATCAGTTGAAAGGTTATCTATGGAAATCATAGCCAGAGACGATGTGGTTACCGCGTGCACATTATGTTACTTTCATCATATGACGGGGCCGTGGCTAGTGGAGCTGTAAAAGGCAGTTCGTGTATGTGAGTTTACGTGCACTCACAGAGAACGCGGACCTCGCGGGAAACGTTGAAATTGGCGTAGTGCGTAGCACGGCTGGTGGTCTGTAACTTGAAACGTAGGACTTGATGTTGTAGTTAGACGGTATGTAATGTGTGAAATGTGTGGCTTGTGTAATAAATGGACGATCACTGGAATTGAACTGTATTTAAACTGAATTTTAACAGAATAAGGTTCCATTTGTTGCATAATGTGTAGGTGTCATTAAGCTCAGGACACTTGTATGGCCGACTTTATCCACGTGAATGTGTATGTGAGGGAATGTGGAGGAAGAATAGGTAAACGTGTGAAGAAAGGGGAATGTACTTAGCCATAACGTGATTCGGTAACGAAGGCTGGGAGGTGGGACGATTGACACGCTCTGGACTTGTAGGTAGTTGTGTTTCAATTACTGAGGTACAGTAGCTTTGTGAAATGCAGGTGGCACCTGTAGTTACTTGTCTATGGTTTAGTCACAACACCGTCAGTCAGACACTATGGCACCTAGTGAGAAGATGGCTTGTGAGGAATGAATTGAAAAGTATATGAAAAAAAAATGCACTATGAACCTAACTGGAAGTTCTATTCCGTAATTTTCTTGGAGGAACTGATGTAAACCACGAAAATCAAAGGAAGACAGCTGTTCTTCAGGCAGAGTAAATACGCTTAAATGGAAAAAGATGTGTTTTAAATTGTTTACGGAATTCATTTGGCTTAATCTGTCAGATATTGGAAGTAATTCGAATAATTAATGTATTGATGAGGGTAACAAGAAATGTCAAAGAAGTTTAGTATTTATGATGGTTTTTTTTTATTACAAAAGGTATATAAAAGTTATAAAAAGCAACAATATGACTTCAACGACAAAACGAAATGACGAAAAAAGTGAAGCGAGTTACGTCGCAAACGAGATGATTTGTTGGTAACTGGTGAGCAGGCAGCATTTGTTGACTTCACTGCACGTTCAGTCGGTATCGGATCTGAAACATGAAACATGGGCTGTTGTGGAGAACGTGAAGATATACACAGAGAAAGTTTCCAAGAAGTTGTAAAGAGTGCAGCAGTGGCGCGGGAGATCAGGTTCCTATTGTTGTGTGCTTCACATCGAGACAATAAACAAAGAAGCGAGTTCCTATTCTTGTAAGCTTGACATGCATCATGGAAGCGTGCTTAAGCATGTGAATTACGGGGTGATTTAACTAAACTGTTACTATCAAATAAGAGACTTGTAACAGTTTGACTGGTCGCCTTACAAAATGAAGATATTGCTAGAATAGATCTCAACTAAGGCTGCCGTGCATCGTATAACAGGAAGGTGCTGAAGATTCTTTTAATCTTTTAAAGCCTAATGATTACTGGATGCATCAACAGTTTTAACATTCACAAATTCTACATTCTGCCCACACTGTATTTATGTGTTTTGTATTTATATGACAACAAACAGCGACTTTTCCGTTATGTAACATAAATTGATTTGTTTTTTTAACCGAGATGAAAAGTGTTTACTGCGCGGTACGAACTGGATCTTTAACTGAAACAGCTTACGCTTCGTCGTTAAAGGGTTAATGTGCGATATCTTGGCGAGGTTTAGAAGTAAGAAGCAAGATGTACACTTCTGCAAACAATGGCGGTTTTTATCTACATGCTGCTGAGTGGTTAGATGTGAGAAACACGTTAAATGCGAAAATTGAAGAAAGGCACATTTAAACAGGCCGTATTAGAGAGCAGTAAATGGCAGATATTTGCAACACATGGGCCTATTAATGAACATACCCGTAGGAAACATAGATTTTGCAAGATCTGAAAAAGAGATGGGAGAGTTCAATTTAAATATTTTAACCTCAAAATTTTAAATTCTGTAAATCGTGTAGCCTGTCACAATTTTGAATTTAATAATGATATTTATGTGTGGAAATTGTATACGCGTTACGTCTAACAGTGATGCTGTGATTTTCAGCTTGTGTTACGTGTGCCGCGAGGCTTTGAGTGAAAAATGATCGTATAACATTAAATAAATTAAAAATTAAATAATTTTAAATATCATGTTATTATCAGTAATTGAGTTTATTCTGGTAATTAGGTAAAACGTAGCAATACACTTATATTTGAGACTCGAAAGCAGAAATTGGTAACAGTGGTAGTAACATTTACTGGTGGTGGTGTTACAGCAGTGGTTATGGAGGTTTCTCACCCTACTTCTTAGCGGACTCTGTTTGTTGACAGTCTGTCGCGAACAGTAAATAGCGTATGTACCTTCGTGTGTGCAGGTTGCTCTGTCGCTCGGGCCTAGTACGACTGTGTTCAGTGTAATGCCCTTTCTTGGATATAATTTTCTTTGCTTTAATGTTCTTTTCGGTAAATGTAATTACTTAAAACTCTGTGTATTCTTATTATAAATTTTGGTTTTATATTCTAACTGTAGGTTCCGCAAGAAAAAGGAAAACATATGTATGCAAAGTGCATCTAATAAAATATATATGTTATGCAGACAAATGTACACAGTATATGTTATTTAACACAATTTTTATTAAATGCTGCCCAACATGTTTCTAGCCTATATAAGGCTCATCTTCAGGGGCTCTTTTGTTGAAATTACAACAGCTATATTATTGGTATATAAAATTCTTAAAAAGCCGTTAGATGTATTTGGTTATTGGTATCTGTACCGGTCATGCTGCTTTCACCATAGATTAGTTTGAGGCCTACTCTTGAACCTAATAAAAACCAGCGTTTCGTGTAATCAAATGTAATTGTATATTGTCCTATTTGTATCACATCTGGCCAATTATATATAATATAAAAACGCGTGAATTTTGAAAGCGGTAAATATGTTATCTGGATTTTTTAACAGTTGATTTTGATTTACATTAATTGTTTAAAGTTAAAGACATGCAATATGAAGTTTTTGTTGGAAAGTAAATGCCTAATGTCAAATGGTCGTAAGATGGCAATGTATGAGGTTTAAAGTGGTGCAAAAATTGCAGCAATATAGCGTTCCTTTTAGCAGGTACATGAAGAAAAGGCGAAGAATTATTTTGTATTTGTACGGTCCTCATTTTTAAAATAAACATGCGTACTTGCCTATTGATGCATTCTGAATTTCTGTTGGAAAAGAATGTCCTGAAATTGCAGAAAGTGCGTTGGTGTTTTTGGTGCAGTTCTGTGTGCCGTGCCGTGTCGTGCCGCTGCGAATTGCGATGTTCATCACTTACAAACATTAAGTGCGCAGTAAAGGGAGGGAGGGGAGAAGGCTTTGCTGCATTTAAGATGAAACGGGGTTCAGCCTGTCACGTATACGTTTTAATATCGGGGAAATAATTAAGAAACGCCACGAGGCTCGAGTTGCACATTAAAACGATTTATACACCTTTGAAAGTAAGTATAAAGCTGTTAGTTCTGTTACTTAGCGATAAAAGAGATGACTGGCCAGCTGATTACAGCCATTTTTTCCCATTTCAGTTGTCACTAACATTCAATGTAAAACCATACATGTTGTAAGTATTTATATATAATATCGTGTAAGTAATTATTATTTTAAAATACAAAGCTGTGTGTGTTATGTAATGTTTCAGTCTTCACATTACTTGGAGTGTACCGCCAAAAATGATAATGTATTCCAAATGTGCCGCGAACATAAAAAGGTTGAGGAACACAGGAATAGAGTCGTATTCCTGAAATAAGCCCTATGGCCGATAAAGCTGCCCCAGGTGAAGCTATAAAATGCAGTATGGATCGCCATGTGTAAATAATTCTGTGCATGTAAATTGCCTCTTTGTTCAGTAATGTTTTGATCGTTAGCCTCTGACTGGCTATTGAGAGACAGTGTCGAGATCAACTTGTTGAGAGTAGTAGAGACGTTTCTAGGAAGCTGATTAAGAATATAAATGACAGCCTGCTGTATGTTGCATTGCCCCCTTCAAACAGCGCTGTCAGGTTTATTTAGATTGGAATCCAGATTTCTGATACAGTCGAAGTGCCAGAATCTTCTGCGTCACGTACTAGGCCGAGGAACCTGTCCACTCCCGTCTGATGCCCCATCTTTTCGTGGGCCGTCCCAGGCCCCGCAGCAGATGCTACGGACGCAGCCTTGAGGCTTATTGTGCAACCCTGTGATGAAGATGATTAATTTTTTTCGTTTTTCCAAGTAATGGAGCACCGGTGGAGTGAAATTGGCAGGGGAAAACCGAAGTACTCGGGGAAGAGCCTGTCCCAGTGCCACTTTGTCCACCACAAATCCAACATGGACTGACCCGGGATCGAACCTCAGCCTCTGCGCTGGGAGGCCGGCGACTAACCGCCTGAGCCATGGCACGGCCTGTTTGTTTAGTTACTAATCTCGTAATTCTGTTGTCCTTTGTATGCCCTGTACATGCGTACCATTTCGCTCTCTGTTCCACCATTTAATTTATGATTTTGATTGTAGTTTGGCTCTAATGTCGTCCCGTTTTACCTTATCAGATAGTGTGCTCCAGGCATTGCTATCAGAAATTTCATTTGTGCTGTTGTGATCTCCCTTTATGGCCTTCTGTTATTCCAAATTGCATACATAAAATATTAATGGTGGTAATCCGTACGCGTTTGGACCCCGGAAGACTTTCAAATGAAATTTTTTTATGGATTTCTGTTTTCTCCGATATGTGGGTAGCATATATTTTTGTTTACTATCGTATATTGTATTATATGAAGATTGCAAACGGGGAACCGCCTGGTTACGTCATTTCTTGCGTTCTCATGTTATTTCCTCTGTGCAGCTCATAACAAATAACATGCCTGAGTGATGTATAAACTTTGAGCGTAGGGTAAGGTCCAGTAGTTCTGAGTCTTCAGTCACGTTGTCACAGGCAACAGCAACTTTCCTGGAAGCATTTTTCTTAGAAACAAGTGGCCACCGTGTATTTCGACCTTGGTTTCATCGCAAAATGTTGACTCTGTAAGCCACCTACACAGCAAGTGTTGAATCGGCGAATAGAGAATGTTCACAATTTTGTCTGAACACGTAGACGACTTACCTCCTGTTGGAGAGTCACACTGACTTTATCCACCCAGCGAGGTCAGGTTCTAGTGGTGGCCGGAGCTCTTCGACAGGTAATGGTGTATGTACTTAATGACGGGTACTTTGACGGGGTAGGGCTTGGGCACAGGTACCGGGATGTGCTTTTCAACGTATACAGGCACGGGTTTCTCCACGGGGTAGGGTACCGGTTTCTCTACTCTCACAGGCACCGGCTTCTCCACAGGCACTTGCACCGTCTTGTACACTGGAACCTCGACACGTTCAGCCACCTGCAGGAAGTCAGAATGAACAGCGTTTAGAAATCATGGCGGTCAAAATGCAGCATTCAGGAATCAGAACGGTAAGAATAGAGTGTTTCAGGAGGCAAAGCGGCAAACATAAGTGTCCTGGACCAAGAACGACAAAGATTTAGTGTACAGGGGTCACAACGATAAGGGATCAGTATTGAGGGATCAGGACGATAAAAATGAAATGAACGTTTCGGTTTAGTCTGCTGCCTCCATCTTCAGGGACTGTCTACTGGACTGCACTTTATCTGCCCAGAAGAATGGTTGTAGCAAGTGTCCCTCATACACTTTGGTTATCTGTGTGTCAAACTACACGGCGTCATATACCATAAGACCAAAATCTTCATATTAACCACCGTGAGAATGTCATCTCACGGCAAATAACCTGGACCCTTCCATGGAATGAACCCAGTATGACGGGGTTCCGTTTCTGGCAGGGACAGATCTTTCTTTTTGCCACTTTGTCGAGACCGGGCAATGTCCAGCCACACTGCGCTTTGATGAGTGACGGTAATGTTGTCCTGCGCACGCCATGAAGCCAAATGCGGGAGTGGAGGTATAGCTCCTCTCATTCTTGACCTCAGCACTGGATGGTGGTGAGTGTTCGGCTTCCGCTTTACCCATGGGAAGTCCTCCCCCACCCGATACCCATTTAGTCGGAGGCTGGGTGGGTCCCAGAGCCGGTCTGGGCGCATCGAAGAAGAGAAGTCTTTGTCCCTGGCGATAGTCGAAAGCTCTTAGCCTAGCCACGGGTCACTAGAAAGAATATTATGAAACCTGATGAGACAAAAAATTACGTAATTTTCGGTGCCCAAAATATTTGTTAATGTAATTTTTGACCGATTTATCTTGACTGGTCCAACTGTCCTGTCTATGTTGTTGCTTGAACAATTGCGCAATAATGATTAGGAGAGACCAGCGTCCGTCTGTCACGGAACTGGAACAGACCTGCGGGGTGCCATGAATCGAACGGATTTTTGTGCAGCTTGGAGTTCGGACAGGCAGCTTGTCAGCAGGATCGCTCACAGATTGGATGCTCCAAATATTGCAGACTGTTTGGAGAACCGCAGGGGTTTGACAGCTTGTCATGTTGGTTCGCGTCGTTGCCTTTCCTGTCTGTTTATTTCACGCATAAAAGTACGAGCGTTACTGCACACAACGCAGCACATAGGCAGATACTTCGTTAAATATTTAGCGTATAGAAAAGTATTATAAATAGCCGTCGTAGATGTCTGTGAGTTCCATATTTCATATCGTATGACTTTTTCTGCGATGTTTCGTGTTTGAGAAAATCGATACATTTCAATGTGTGCTTATGTAAAGTAAATTTTATACTGGGCCGATACGAGATGAAATCAAATTTAAGACTTAGAGTTTTCTGTGCGACGGTGAAGATCGATGCCGTCTGAGTCATGACGTCGTGTAGTTTGGTAGGTGGGATTATACTGCCTCCATCTTGACCTGTCACACTATACGATGTCAAAACTCAGCAGAATAGTAACGAAATCAAATTTGGTTGGAAATACCAATTTTTGATTTGAGGCTTCCGCCGCGATGTTGATGAAATCTGTGGTCTTGTGGGGTATTACGCGGCGTCGTGTGGTAATTGTTTTCCGACGTTTCGGGACAACGTATCGGTCCCATCCTCACGGGTCAAGAGTCCGAGTGGGAAAGACTCTTGACCCGTGAAGATGGGACCGATACGTTGTTCCGAAACGTCGGTAAACAATTACCACACGACGCCGCGTAATACCCCAGAAGAGCGCAGATTTCGAATACCAAATTTAATCTACTCGTAGGTCTATTCTGTAGCTTTGGCACTTGACCGTGGGATCTACACGATACTCCGTGTGCAGAGGCCTCAGGAGTGAGGCTGAAACTCGAGGTGAGATTGTTCTACGCCATAGGGGAAAGAAGGGGCCATGGCAGTCGAGGTCCAGCCATACCGAGTGATGAGCTTCACTCATCGTAGAAACGTCCACATAGATTGTGTGTGTGTGTTTTAAGGAGGAATTGGCGGCAGCTAGGCGGTTAGGCAGAAACCTTGAGAACACTGTTGGCATCCAGTTTGTGTTCGAGAGGCACGCTTTGATTGGGATTGGTCTGAACAAGAAGCAGAAGAAGAAGAAGAACCCGTTTCCTGCCCAGAATATGATTACTTTCCGTGTCAGCGTCGGATTACAAGTGGTTAAAACTCGAAAGAAAGAATAACACTAAGATTAAGAAGTTGATGTTTACTTGTGTAATTAAACATATGTAGAATGGTAATTCCAATCGCACCCAAAACTGTACCGAAATACATGCACGTTGCTGTACTAAGAGACGTAGCTGCCGTACTATACACGATGTCACGTGTCTCATCTCATAACACATTTCTGTGCCTTCCTACGCTTTTGTACAGGTTTCGAACTCGTGACCTTCGTTCACATCCGTCATTTGTTTGTGTGCTCACTTACAGAAAATTTATTGTCCTTTAGTCGCCATTTAGAGCTCCTTGGTAACTACAGGGTGTATCTAATATACTTGAACAAACTTCAGGAGTGGGGTTCTTCACACAAAACAGAAAAAAGTTCATGTAAACGTATGTCTGGAAATGAGTGGTTTTGGAGTTTAACTGAAAGGCTACATTTCACAGTAAACACCTTAACTAGGCCTGTGTAACATTTTGATTACAACTGTCGTAATACATTTACAGTACACGTTCGCAATTTCGTATCTGCCGAGTTCCTATTGTTAGCAGGTCGAATTTCACAGCAGATGCTCAAAATTTCCTGCGCGTGAACGCATGGACACGTCTGATCATGGACCATCGCACCGTTCCGAAGGCCCCGGGGCGGTTGCGAATGGTTTGACAGGCATCTAATATGCGTTGATGAAGTGTCTGTTCATTTTCAATCGGAACTGAATACAGTAGGGTTTTGAAGTTTATCCACGGATACAAATCTAAAGGATTGAGGTCAACACGTAGTTTGGCTGTACCTCGAAGACTTAAGTGTTTGCGAGCAGTCATATGAACGTTTTTCTGTGTTTTAATGTGGGGAACTCACGCTTGAATGCCCAAGCCTTTAATGTACACTCTGTATCTTTACCAATAGCTTATTGATCCTTCTATGCAATAAAAGCCTGTTTAAGTTTTATCTCATTACTAGATTATGGTTCTTTTATTAATGAAGACGCGTTAAGCTTTTTGCGAGGCAGGAGATGATATTTATGTACTTCTGTATTACTTAGATGATATTTATGTACTTCTGTATTACTTAGATGATATTTTATGTACTTCTGTATTACTTAGATGAACGCACATCAGGGAGACGATGTTTCAGTGAAAACTAATGAATCTGTCAGCAAGTAGGAGTAATTATACTGAGTGTTGGGAGATTCAATAATTACGGAATTTTAAACATTCTTGTCAGGAGCGCATGCGCACTTCTGACATTCCGAAGCAGACTAATCAGTTGTCTGACTACAGCAAAATTAAATATTTCCTGCAGGGAGGAATTCTGGTTCTTGTTATTTTTCTCTTGAATTTTTTTCCCTTTCTCCGGAAGCACAACGTGTTAGCATTAGTAGTGATTAATGTGCCCTTAATGCTTCCCGCTGCAAGCAAACTGAACCTTCTGCAAGTACTGCGCTTTGTTTTGTGTACCGTTCGATTTCGTCTGTTCCTGTTAACGTGGACACGCACTGAAGTGGTGCATTTGTTATGTTTTGTAGGAGGTAATGCGGTCGGAGCATGAATCTCAGTACAGTGCGGTCGCATTTTATGCAAGCGACGCGTTTCTGAAGACCTCGCGTAATCTAAGGCTGATTTTCCCATAGGAATAATTGTTAAGTAGAGGGGATGAGTATTTTCGCTTTTGAACATTTTTTAAGGAAAACGTGTAAATAAATAATAAATGTAGCCGATCCCAGTGGCCGCGCGGTGTAAGGCGTGGGTCTGCGGCCGCTCGCTTGCTGGGATTGCGGGTTCGAATTTCCACGGGGGCATGGATGTCTGTCTCTCGTGAGTGTTGTGTGTTGTCAGGTAGAGGTCTCTGCGACGGGCTGATCACTCGTCCAGAGGAGGCCTACCGAATGTGGTGTGTCTGAAGAGTGTGATCAAGTGCAACAATAACCCTCTACACCTACAGTGAGCACGTAGAAAGAGGTCAGAATAAGAAAGAAATAAAGAGAGAAAGAAGGAATAATAGAAGTTAATTTAATGACAGTTTTATTAATTCATGTACTACAGTGCCTGAAATAATTTGGAAACAACTCACCATATTCCGATGGCACTGAATGAACCGGAGTTGCAACGGCACCTAATTAGGACCCGCTATGTCTCCACTTGATTTGGAACGCTGGTCGAATTTTTTAATTTACTATTTTTTTTTTTTTGATTCGCGTTATTTCAAATTTTGCGCATAGAGTGAGACTTTATTCATGCTTTTTATACCGCCCTGTTTCTGATTCGCATAAAATGCGACCTAACCCTACTAAACTGTCATGGTTAGCCCTTTAAAGGCCAGTGGTAACTACATATCTGTCGGCTTTAACATTACAGATCTGTGCATTTAACCCACATATGTACTATGTGTTTCATATGATCCTTACAATAAACAGCTAGTATGTCCCTTCGCAGAATTAAGCGGTTGGTTTTGTAATGGACGCATTGTGTTGACTGAGGTAGGAACTGAATTTTTTGTACTTTTTACATGGACTTGCGGCTTCAGAGGGACTTAGACAAAGCGAAACCTTACCCTGATGTGTACCGGGTATGGCTGTGGCACAGGCACAGGCACAGGATGTTGCACTGGCACAGGCACCGCCTTTGGCACCGGAATCCTGATGACCTTCACCTCCTGCTCCTCGTGACCCCCATAGCCACCATAGTCGCCACCCCCACTGGTCCACTCGCCACCGCCATAGCCGCTGATGCCACGCTTCTCGATCGCGTGCTCATACTCGCTTGTTTCAGCGAGTGCAGAAGCAGCAAAGATGGCGAGGATAACTGCCACCTGCGACACAGTTCAGAGTTGCGTATTGTGGCGGTGAACGCTATGGCCAGTCGCCACGCTCACCACGAAGACTAACACTGGTTAAGCCTTTATTTGTAAAAGACACTTGTGTGAGCACCTTTTCCATGGGAACGTATAATTTATATATTTAAAGAGCCACAGGTTGTTGTTAGGAGTTCCTGATGGGCTTCTATCAGTAATGTCAGTTCTAGAATCATGTGTTGCATCCCCAATCCTTTGCCGAGCCTACGTGAGGGATTTCGGGTTATTCGTGATTCAAAACTGCCGTCCTTCGGTGAATGAGGCTTTATTCTATGAAAGCGAAGTACAAGTCTAGCGACTTGCAGCTTGCAGAACACAGTAGCTCCGTCTGAACAAGAATGCTGCTAAAATGCTCGTACATATCGGCATATATCGGTACATATCGGCAATATCGGTACATATCGGCATTATATCGGCAGATATCGGTACATATCGGCATATATCGGTACATATCGGCATATATCTTTAGGTGGCCGCAGGCTGCCTAACTGGAGTACAAAGATGGTCTTTATATTTAGTTACAAAGTTGCGGGTCATATCTGCTTGAGCCTTGCCGAGTGGACTCGCGCCGAGCCAATAGCGAAGTTGATAGTGTAACCGCATCTACAGTCACATTTAAAACTACAGTCTGTGAATTCAGCACACAACATGTTCGCTAAATATCAACTGCTGTCTACAATAATCAATCACAATAATAACGCAATGTGCCCACCACCACACACCAGCACTGCAGGTATCCAACAAATGCAAACCGGAACGGCCTTTGCTGCTGCACGAGATATCTCGTGCGTAACGTGGAGAAGGGTTCTAAAGACAATGAGCAGTGAGTGAATGCTGGAAGATACTTATTCTTTCTGCATGACTACATTATCGTCGCTGACTCTGTTTAAATAATCGACTGCAGCTGTTATGTAGTGTGCACGAACGATGTTATGATACTTTTACTGCAGCCCTGACACATTCATATGCACGTGTAATTCCAGTGTAATGGAGTTGTTTGTCACCTCCGGAGCATTAGTGCCGTCATAACAAAGAGCACACTTGTGTCTGAAACGAGGCGTTTCGAAGTAGCTGCACAGAACAGAATCCTTCAGAAGCTAGTAGTCACTCAGCTAGTCCAGACTGTACCCATATTCATTGTTTAATTACTGGTTACACACACACAACAGCCTGCCACTAGTTCATATTCTAATCCAATAACTCTATTTTAAAACTCACACCCCATTTATTTAAGACCCAATGTTATCCTCCCATTTGCAACTTGGTCTTCCAAGATATATATTTTCTTCTGATTTTTCGAACAAAGTACTGTACGAATTAAATTGTTCATTTATGACACCAACAAATGCATCTTTGATATATACAAATACAGTCTTATATCGCTGCTACATGTTTCGGCGTCACGCCATTCACACAAGCTCTACACCAAGATTTAGAACTTACTAAAATATAATAGATTACAAAAGTAATTAATATTGTATTACACTATTGTTGCAGCAAACGTAAAGTATGTGCGTTTCACAAACTGTGATCAAAATAGTATTTTTAAAAGTGTAATATATCAGAACAATTAAACAGTACTATTTATTACGGCGTTTTCATTAAATATGGTTACAAAGTTGTATGTTGCTATGTTGTACTTTGTATGCAAACATCTAATTTTGTCTTCGATCTTTTATGGATCTTGTCGCTGTATTATATGTTGTGAGTTCCGTGTAAAGGGTGACTACGATTTTTTTTTAAATCTACACTACGCGTGCTACATGTCCCGTCTGCCTGTATGTATGTCTAATAGGAGACTTGAGATGTGTGGGAGGCACGTAGGTGTGTCGTGTCGGTACTTACTGAGAATGTCATGATGCTGTTGTGCGGATGGCGAGCTGCGAGCCAGTGGATGCTCGCCTTAGCCCTGCCACCTGTTTTATAGCCCGGCGTCATCGCCGCACGCCCGCACTTTCACCTCTCTCTGGATGCACTTGTTGTGTCCACACCCTCCGAAAGAAAGAGAAGTGAACGGAAACACAGCAATTTGCCTTTCATATCAACGTGTATGCAGCTCCAGGGGTCACAAATTGAGTTAACCGGCCAAGGTGATGTAGGCTTAACGGATATCGCTCATTCTTCCTTTCCTTTCGTAACTTTCTCTGTTTTATGCCTTCTTTCTAGTTTTATCTCTGTTTTTCCGCCTCTGTTTCTTTATTTTGTCTCCCTTGTCGTTAAATTCATATCTCTCTTAATTACTCCGTTTCCTCTGCAGTTCCAGTGGCCCGTATGTTACACTTTTCCAGTTATCAGTTCCTCGTGCTTTATTCTACACAGTAAGGCAATGTAACATTTTCCCTTTGCGTCATTAAGCGCCATACCGTGGAGACGTTTCGGTTGGTAGAGGTATCGCTTCACGCATTCTTGGCCTCGTTACTGACTGGAAGTATGTAACCAGACTCCGACAACCATTGTCTGGTGGTGACCGGCCAGGGGGGGGGGGGGGGCAGAGCTGGACTGGACGTGATGGAGAACAGAAACGTCTCTGTCATCCCGGCAATCGAACTCCAGTCCCCCGCTGTTGCAGCCCGCAGCCTCGTCACTGTTCTGACTGAGTTATCCTGGCTCTCCTACGCAGCAGATCGTGCCCTTCTTATCTCACTGGCTGTGATTAAAACTCGTGAGTTCAAGGTCCAAAGTTTAAATTCAACTTTGTGCTCTAATAGTGCCAAATTTTCCATCCTCGCGTTTTGTTCCGAAGCAAACCGTCGTTACGGAACATGAAACAAGCCTTTATTTTCAATTCTCCGTCACTTTGCGATGCCTTAAGTTTCCGAAGCAACAGAGCTGTGTGTCCGTCCGTCTGTCTGTGTTCTATTATGTAGGACACTTTGAAAACTTGTCGCAGACAGCAGGAGCCTGACGAATGTCTGGGGTGGAAATGACATTTGAATTGTAGTCAGATTTTATTAGCATATTTTACGAAATTTCAAAATAACACAACGTGGCGACTGTGCGAAGTAGTTTTGTGTGATTGCGATGAATGGTGAAAATGCTGTACGTAGCGGTGACTTAAATTATAACTTTTTGTATTAAAACTTCGTAAGTTAAAATTCGCCACGCCCACTGCCTGTCGCTGTGTCATTTGATACGTGGACCTGAAGTTACGATCTTCGGCTCTCATGTTTCGTCACTTCTGAACCCAACAGGTATAACCTTGGAACTGTGTTGGGGTACGGCGCCCGTTGCGCACACGCCAGCTGTTGTATCGAATACGATACTTCAGCTTAACGTCAACCAACTTTCTGTGTTTAACATTTAAGTTTTGACTACGTGTTTCGACCCTGCTTTGAGATCAAAATATTAAAACAACTTCAGAGTAACACCCACATTGGCTGTGTCATGGCTCAGGCGGTTAGTCGCCGGCCTCTCACCGCGGAGGCTCGGGTTCGATTCTGGGTCAGTCCATGTGGGATTTGTGGTGGACAAAGTGGCACTGGGACAGGTTTTCCCCGAGCACTTCGGTTTTCCCCTGTCAATATCATTCCACCGGTGCTCCATTACAAGGAAAAACGAAAAAAACTATTCATCTTCATCACAGGGTTGCACAAGAAGCCTCAAGGCTGCGGTGCTTCCGTATAATCTGCTGCGGGGCCCTTCACCCCACCCCAAAACACCCAAATTAATAAAGATATACAAAACATAAAATGTGATGCATACTATTTTGTGTTGTGGTGGATGATGTCTCATAGGTATAGCACTTTCAGGCACTACACGTAGCCCTTGTTTTACGCCCCACTTGTTTTACGCCTTTTTTGCTTTAACGTCGGTTACCAATATACACCACTTCTTAATTTACGCCCTCACATTTTCGGTTTAACGCTCTTTGGCTGGCTGCGCTGTATTACGCTAACCCCTGCGTTTATTCTTATGGGAATGTAATTTTTTATTTACGCCTACTTTTTCAGGAACAAAACTAGGGCGTAACACAAGGGCTTAGTTTATATGCGTTATCTACAGAACAGTATATCCGTGAAGGTCACTTGTGAGCGAGCAGTCGTCCGACTGTTGTGTGAGGCATTACACAAGGTCGGTACTGCAGCTGTATCTGAAATGCTCTGTGTAAGGATTTGAAGCTACATGGTCCTGTCGTATGTAGTGTCACGCGGGGGTTGGCTTCTACACCTGTGTTCGGTAACACGATACGTGTCTGGGACATAATGCGTCCGAATCTGTCCGAAAATTTATATATGCTTATGGATGTACCCCCACACTGGGTCTAAGTTGTCTTCATAAACAGGCCTGGTGTGTCGGTGCACCAAGATTGGCAACTGTGGTTGTTCCACGGTCCTCAAAGTTTCTGTGGCCTTAGTGGATTTTGAGACTGCGGCAGCTTATCTGGGTAGTTGTGGGCGCACAGTACCCCGGCTTCTTATACAATTGAAGGCAGAGGAATCAGAGAAATTCCGCAATTTAATCTGCTCGTCCGTAAACGATTGGAGACCGTCCGCTATTTCGAGCACTAATTGTTTAGAGCAGCAGGGCGCTAACATGGCGACCCTGTATGGTCTTGTGTTGCAAGTAAATTAAAACACTTTAATATGAGATGGGCTGAATGTTTGTCAGTTCTGTTGCTGGGTACGTGCCGTAACCATGGTAACGAAGTCTGTATTGTGCATAATAGGCACATAGTGCACGAACTGGGCTTATGCGGCCGCAGAGCCAGCCGAGCAGCTGCATGCTGTCACCGTCTCAAGAATCCCTCTGCGCCTTGTTCGCGAAAGCCCGCTACTTGAGCCAGCACGTCTCCACACTGCACCAAAGAGTCTACGAGTACTAAAAAATTACACAATAATTTATGCCGTTACGTATGCTACTTACTGACGTCTTTTTCACGTGCGGCCCGCGAACCAGGCCACAATACCGGCTGTGGCCCTTTACCATAAAATAAAAACGGCTATTGGCCCGTGGTCTGAATTGATGCTTCACTTATCGGTGAAGTGTTTATAGAGATTTGGGAAGTCTGGGGTTAGAGTCTCGACCCGGACAGCATTTACTGAAGTTCTTCGCCATGTGCCTCCGTTTCTTCAGGCATATGCGGTGTTGCTAGTGAAGTTGACCGCCACCACTTGCACATCCTTTCCAATTCGTTTTTCAGTTAAAATTACTATACGTCCAATAAAAACACAATTTATTGTATTATTTTCAACTACATGTTTCGGCCTAAAAGACCATCATCATATTGGGCACAAGATTAAAAAAATATATATAAACACACTTTATAGGGACTGGAGATCTCGAAACCTCTTTTAACGCCCAAATCCATTAGTACAAGAATTTAAGAAGAAAATTACGCAGTTGCAACGTTATGGGGTTTCGAGATCTCGATTCCACATAAACTGTGTGTGTGTGTATATATATATATATTCTTTTAATCTTGTGCTCAACCTGATGATGGCCTTTTAGGCCGAAACATGTAGTTGAAAATAATACACTAAATTGTTGTGTTTTGTCTGGGCTCATCATAATTCTAATAGTTAAACAGCACAACGGGGATGAATTCTCTTAAAATTGGATATTCAATCATCATCCCACCACTAATCGCTATGTAACTTGTGCAGTCCCTAAATCAACCGAGATTCAGCCGGTCATTGACGTCTCTATACGCAGGCCTCTATCTCATTTTTCTATTCTTGCTATATGTACCACACATTCTTGCTTTAATAGCCTTAGTTGTATAATGTGGCCTTTCCGCAGTGTGCCTATCGCTATCTTCTGTTCATCTGCTCTCCTCTCACCCCCAAACAGTCAGATGCCATATTTCGTACACACAATTACAACTGGCCGCCTAGAACACCTCCGAAGTGTCGAACTTGTAGTTTCTTCCGGCAGAAAATATTAATGTCACGGTCTTCTGGGATGAGACACCGTGTCATGTGCTTTGAAGATGGAGGTAACAGGTTCCTCTGAAACGTCTATAGGCCTGTTTGGCTACCGGACTGCATGTCGTCACGGACCAGAAGACTATGTTTTTGACGAAGGTTTATTCATAACCCCTTATTGAGAGACTGGGGAAGAAGGGCCTCTTTCTGGACAGCTGGAGAGAACATCAGGAGTGTCTGCGTTGTGTAAAGAACACTGGTAAATATATGTACCGCTGCTGTTCTGTGCATTTTTTCTAGGCAGCATATTTGTGTGTTTTCATATTATTCTCACATTAAACAGCCATTACTTCACAGACAGCATTAACCTTTGGTATTTGTAGTGGAGATGCAGTGTGTTTACTCTTAGATAGCGAGTAAATGTTTATGTATTATTTAGATGGACTTCAAACTTCACAAGGTTAGCAGAGGAACGGTGCAAAGTTAGTGAGAACTCGAAGTTTCCTTCTGGGTCCCGGAGTGTGAAGTTGAGCAGTAAAAGGTAAAGTTCTCCCTAGAACAGGCCATGAAGGCCCCGAGGGGGAGTAGAGGTATAGCTCTACTCTTTCTTTAACCTCGGCACTAGATGGGGGTGGGTGGTCAACGCCACGCCCCGGCCGCTTTACCCCCGGGAATGACCCGGTATCCATTGTACAGGAGGCTGGGTAGGCCCCAGGGCCGGTCTGGACGGGTGCGGAAAATCTCGCCTCCGCCGGGATTCGATCCCCGGACCGTCCGGTTCGAAGTTAGCAGTGGTGCATCATAAAAATGAAGACGAAAGTATTTATGATAGCTTTGGAATTGAAACGTGGCCTCGTAAGTGAAGTCCGTGAACAATACAGAACCAGCATGCACAGTTTGATTAGAACTTTACCTACACGCGTGGCTGTAGTGGGCTGAAGCAGTCCTAGATGCGACTTTCTGGTGTCTCCATGCGAATTGTAAGACACACCACTGCCATCTTCTCTCAAACCTCACCTCTTCTTCATTCGTGATCATCTTTGCATCTCATTGTACACCAGCCTTTGTTGCTGAAGCAGTGTCGTTTAATATAATAATAGAATGGTTGAGGAAAATTGGGTGAAGGTGGCATGGAAAAGTAAACAGAAGAACACAGGGACACAGGAAGAGGATTTGGGGCCGGTGCAGGCATAGGCGTAACTTGGGGCTGCAAAGGGGGGCAAATGCCCCCCACCACTTTTTTTTCTCTGCTGAGTTGAAGAGGGGCAAGAAAATATTAATATTTTCTCAACGATTATTTAGGTGGTGTAAAGACAGAGAAAAATGAAAAACCTGCATTTTGCGGGACGCAGAGTAGAGACATCTGAGTCACCCGTTTACAAAGGGAGAGAGATACTGTAAATTCTCTGTTGTGCTCTTTGCCTGATGTGATTGTATACTAAGGACTGGTTAAAACGAATCTTCTCCATCTTTCTAACTTGACTCCTTCGTAAATTAAAGATTCTAATACCCATGGTCGATTTTGTCCCCCGATTGTTGCTAGCCAAGTTAGGCCTATGGGTACAGGCATTTCATTGCCTAATATTTGAAGGCCTTAAGAACTGAGACTAAATATCTGCTGTCTTCTGTCAGTTTAGCAGGCCCCGTACTGTTTCATCACGATCATCTGTCGATATCTCGCGATCTGATGCGGTTGGAGTGGAATTCCCTCCCCCCCCCTCCCCAATGGCTCGATAGCCCCTAGGGGGCCTAGGCCGCCTCACACACAAGGGACAGACATCCATGCCTCCGGCGGGATTGAAACCCACAATCCCAGTAAGCGAGCGGCCGCAGAACCCACGCCTTAGACCGCGCGGCCACTGGGATGGGCATTACTTGTCTAAATGTAGCGGCATAATGAAGGTGGCACGACGTGTTTACCGACGGGTTTCATTGCCAGCTAGAAGCTTGCGAGTCTGTTAAGGTAATGCCACTTTCGAGCCACTACGAATTTCATTTCATATAGGTAACGCAAAAAAGGTAAGGGTCACCCTATAAGCTGCCATGAAGGCACAGAGGGACAGTAGAGTATAGCTATACTCTATATTTAACTTCGGCGCTAGATGTGTGTGGGTGGTTAACCCGACGCCCCGGCCGCTTTACCACCTTGAATGACCCGGTATTCATTGTATAGGGAGCTGGGTGGGCCCCAGGGCCTGTGTGGACGGGTGCGGAAAATCTCGTCCCTATCGAGATTCGATCCCGGACTGTGCAGCCCGCAGCGAGTCGCTATACCGACTGAGCTATGCCGGCCCACAAAACGTAACGCAGAACTCACTTTGAATTCAGCAGCACGTCAGAATGTTCTGACACAGATCGTAGTTATCTACGGAGCAGTGTGGAATCTTCCGCGAAAGAAAGTTACCGGCGTGAAAATACAGAAGGTCGAACTTAGTACTTCTTTCTACCTTTGTGTAGATCTTTGTCAGCTGCATCTTTACGTGATATTGCCCAGGATCAGCTTCCAGTGACTGCGAACATTGATCGTGTTAGAAATGTCTTAGAGGGGGCGCGAGAGGAAGGAGTGTTTTGTCTAGCGATGCTGTCAGTGTTCGATGGTAAAGGTAAAGCAATCCCATTACAGGCCTAGACAGGCCACTAGGGTTCCAGGAGGTTGAGGCTCCCAGATTTCTAGACACTCGGCACATGATGGTGATAAGGTTGTCAGCCCTACGCACCGGCTGCCTTTACCCCCAGGAAATATTCCTGGTACTCATTTCTGTTAGACCTGAGTCGACCCCAGGGTCATAGTGCGGCCGGGAGGATTATGTCAAAGAAAAATTCCAATGACACCATCAGGAATCGAACCCGCGACCTTCCAGCTTGTAGCGCAGTCCGTGTTCGATAGTAGATGAATGAAATGTGAGTATAATTGGTGCAATGATACTGACGGGAAAACACCTACGTATTCTTCAGAAATCTATTCTAGTGCCATTTTATCCACAAATCCCACGGGGACTGGCCAGGATCGAACCCGGTCTTTCGAGTTCAGAGGTCAGGTCAGACTAACCGCCCGCACCATGACATGGCATAATCGTCTTGGAAAGCTGGTATTGTAGGTTATATGTGTCAAGGAGCTCATAAATAATGTTTCGTTTCTGCAAACCTTCAACTGTCCCGCGTTTGATTAAACGTATAAAGTGCATTAAACATTCACTGTAACACGTCGCAGCGGTAAGTAATACATTATTCAGTAAGACTTATAATAAATAAGCACCTTCATTATTCCAGTACAATTAATTTTTAACACCTTAGGGCATTCTTTCCATTCTGCCTCGTTTTGTATAATTTTCTCGAAGACTCAAGAAATTTTTATAAGTAAGGCGCGTGTTTTATTTCTCTCGACAGGTTTCTTCCGAAACCTGTTTGGCTTTTATACATTGTTTAGCGAGTTACGTCGAAATGCGAGCAGAAACATGTATAGCTCTTTATGTGAAGTGTCCTTTATTATTGTCCGAGTTCGTTTAAATTAGGATGTTGTGACATGTTTTATTAACAGCCCCAGTATGCATTTTCGTGAAAGTCCTTTTATTGGTGGAGACATGGCGAAGCTAACAGGCATACGAGTATCTCTGCAACTCTTCGTTGGGAACCGGTTCGTAACGCCTCTCGAAGAAAGGGCACTTTCGCCATTTTGACATGTGTTTATTTTATGTGACTTCCTAACAATGTTGTTGTGCAGTTTTACACGCTTCGCTAGTTCATTAGTGGTTACTGCTGAAAGACACCTCACTGAACTGAGGTGCATTCCATTCTGAACATGAGTCCAGCCAGAAAGTCATTTCGTGTAAACAAAAGACACCTCACTGAACTGAGGTGCATTCCGTTCTGAACATGAGTCCAGCCAGACAGTCATTTCGTGTAAACAAAAGAGCCGTATGCGTGCCACGACCTGGCACAAGGATGCGCTGCGGTCGTTCGCTGCCACAAGTTCGTCACGCCTTTCTAATTCTGAGCAACTCTGCTCCGTTTTGGGTGAAAGTCATAGCTTTAATTTCACACGCGTTATGCAGGAAGGGCAACCATTGAATGGCCTAAATGCTGCTTATGTCAGTCGTAATATTCAGAAACTCTGCCCTTTGCTTCTCAGTGCATTTGTGTGTGTCATATGAGTCGCACGGTAAACAGCGATTGTTACCCCACGGCTTTAACTGGCCGTTCCATGGCCCAGGCAGTTAGTCGTCGGCCTGTAATTGTTGTGGCCCGGGATTGGGTTCGTTACCGGACAGGTTCATGTGGGTTTTGTGGTGCACGAAGTGGCGCTGAGACAGGTTTTCCTCGAGTACGTCGATAATGCCTTGCCATTATCAGATCTGCGCTCTTCTAGGATATTACGCGGTGTCGTGTGGTAATTGTTTACCGACGTTTCGGGACAACGTACTACTCGGACTCGTGACCCGTGAAGATGGGACCGATACGTTTTCCCGAAACGTCGGTAAACAACTACCACACGACACCGCGTAATATCCCAGAAGAGCGCAGATCTCATCAACATTGCGGCGGAAGCCTGAAATCAAGTTTGCCATTATAATTTCACCAATGATCCATATTGATCTTCGCCTTAATACTACCCTTATCAGAAGGACAAGCGGGCGAAGCCTGGGGACCCTCAAACATAGCAGTGGTGTTCTGACGAGGGGAGCATTGAACAGAAAACGCCTTGCGCGTTAGTTTTTAAGCTTTAAGGACTCGCCATCAGTCATAGTGTTTTAGTCTTTTTCACTAATATTATTTTTATTTTTCCCTATTTATAACTTTTGGTTCATGTAGTCATTTTAGTGAAATTGGTTATCGGAACAATTTTTGTAATTTTTTTCCTTGTATACTGTAAATATTGTAAATTGTAATCTTCAATAAATCTTCAATAAGGAATAAGCTTTAAGGACCAGTCGGCCAATTCGAAGAGGGTGTTCCGTGGTATCATTGGGTTCTGAACCGAATGCTGAGTAGTACCCGGACGTCACGGTGCATACTGCCTGCTTCACACGCAGCCCAAATACACTAATAATTGAGTCAGTTTCCTTTGTTGCCCCTCATAACGTTCGACTTCCCAACGCTCTTATCAGCGAGACAAGTGAGCTCCACTTGGGAACAATTAGAGCCGTAAACTGTTGTTTCGGTGTTAAACATATAGTCTCTTACTCTGTCTCGTCTATTTTCCTAGCATATCGTATCTTTTCTTTTCTTTTCTGCTGTCCTACCCTGTTATTCTCTCCTATCTCTTGCTCTCTTTGTTTGTTCTGTAATTTCAAACGATCAGATTGTTGTGACAACAAAATTGTGTAACGCACAATTCTCGTACAGACCAGCAAATAAAATTACAATTGGCAAGACCCTATCATTTTAAAACGTCATCATCATCATCATCATCATCATCATCATGATCGTCAGCCTTCCAATGTTAATCCCAGTGGCTCGTTACGGTCAGTCCAAGAATTTGCGTCTGTGTGATTGGTAACGGACAATTTAGAGTTTATTGAAGTCCAACTGAATACACTTATTAGGCAATATATACCTTGTTATTTTATATTATAGGGTCTATTATCGCCAACATGTTTCGGCTGAGATTGAGCCATTACCAGCGAGACAAAATACAATGGAACTTATATATGTGATTATAAACTTATATATATATATAAGTTTATAATCACGCTGGAGAGCGCTACACGTGTGTCTGTCTGTCTAGTTGAGATACACTGACATAAGATACAGTTTATAATCACGCTGGAGAGCGCTACACGTGTGTCTGTCTAGTTGAGATACACTGACTTAAGATACAGTTTATAATCACGCTAGAGAGCGCTACACGTGTGTCTGTCTGTCTAGTTGAGATACACTGACATAAGATACAGTTTATAATCACGCTGGAGAGCGCTACACGTGTGTCTGTCTGTCTAGTTGAGATACACTGATATAAGATACAGTTTATAATCACGCTGGAGAGCGCTACACGTGTGTCTGTCTGTCTAGTTGAGATACACTGACATAAGATACAGTTTATAATCACGCTGGAGAGCGCTACACGTGTGTCTGTCTGTCTAGTTGAGATACACTGACATAAGATACAGTTTATAATCACGCTGGAGAGCGCTACACGTGTGTCTGTCTGTCTAGTTGAGATACACTGACATAAGATACAGTTTATAATCACGCTGGAGAGCGCTACACGTGTGTCTGTCTAGTTGAGATACACTGACATAAGATACAGTTTTCGCTCAACATTAGTGTATGTATGAATATAATTTATTGGCGATTAAAAGTAAAGGTAAAAGGTAAAGTTCACCCTAGAACAGGCCATGAAGGCCCAGAGGGGAGTAGAGGTATAGCTCTACTCTTTCTTTAACCTCGGCGCGAGATGGGGTGGGTGGTCAACGCCACGTCCCGGCCGCTTTACCCCCGGGAAAGACCCAGTACTCATTGTATAGGAGGCTGGGTAGGCCCCAGGGCCGGTCTGGACGGGTGCGGAAAATCTCGCCCCCACCGGGATTCGATCCCGGACCGTCCAGCCCGTAGCGAGTCGCTATACCGACTGAGCTATCCCGGCCCACGGCGATTAAAAGTACATTTTTAAATAATAATAGTAGTAATAATAATAATAACAATGAACTTGTTTAATGCAGTCAGTTGTCGTAGAATGTTCAGCTGTCCAGTAGGATCCTGTACAGTGTCAAACCCAGCAGAGCAGACTGTAACGTGAGGTACAGTTGTCTGTGTGCTGAGCAGAGCAGACTGTAACGTGAGGTACAGTTGTCTGTGTGCTGAGCAGAGCAGACTGTAACGTGAGGTACAGTTGTCTGTGTGCTGAGCAGAGCAGACTGTAACGTGAGGTACAGTTGTCTGTGTGCTGAGCAGAGCAGACTGTAACGTGGTACAGTTGTCCGTGTGCTGACAGAGCAGACTGTAACGTGAGGTACAGTTGTCTGTGTGCTGAGCAGAGCAGACTGTAACGTGAGGTACAGTTGTCCGTGTGCTGAGCAGAGCAGACTGTACTGAGTACAGTTGTCCGTGTGCTGAGCAGAGCAGACTGTAACGTGAGGTACAGTTGTCTGTGTGCTGAGCAGAGCAGACTGTAACGTGAGGTATAGTTGTCCGTGTGCTGAGCAGAGCAGACTGTAACGTGAGGTACAGTTGTCCGTGTGCTGAGCAGAGCAGACTGTAACGTGAGGTACAGTTGTCCGTGTGCTGAGCAGAGCAGACTGTAACGTGAGGTACAGTTGTCTGTGTGCTGAGCAGAGCAGACTGTAACGTGAGGTACAGTTGTCCGTGTGCTGAGCAGAGCAGACTGTAACGTGAGGTACAGTTGTCTGTGTGCTGAGCAGAGCAGACTGTAACGTGAGGTACAGTTGTCTGTGTGCTGAGCAGAGCAGACTGTAACGTGAGGTACAGTTGTCCGTGTGCTGAGCAGAGCAGACTGTAACGTGAGGTATAGTTGTCCGTGTGCTGAGCAGAGCAGACTGTAACGTGAGGTACAGTTGTCTGTGTGCTGAGCAGAGCAGACTGTAACGTGAGGTATAGTTGTCCGTGTGCTGAGCAGAGCAGACTGTAACGTGAGGTACAGTTGTCTGTGTGCTGAGCAGAGCAGACTGTAACGTGAGGTACATTTGTCTGTGTGCTGAGCAGAGCAGACTGTAACGTGAGGTACAGTTGTCTGTGTGCTGAGCAGAGCAGACTGTAACGTGAGGTATAGTTGTCCGTGTGCTGAGCAGAGCAGACTGTAACGTGAGGTACAGTTGTCTGTGTGCTGAGCAGAGCAGACTGTAACGTGAGGTACAGTTGTCTGTGTGCTGAGCAGAGCAGACTGTAACGTGAGGTACAGTTGTCTGTGTGCTGAGCAGAGCAGACTGTAACGTGAGGTACAGTTGTCTGTGTGCTGAGCAGAGCAGACTGTAACGTGAGGTACAGTTGTCTGTGTGCTGAGCAGAGCAGACTGTAACGTGAGGTACAGTTGTCCGTGTGCTGAGCAGAGCACAGCTTAGTTCTGCGTGTTCTTTATCTGGACAATGAAAGGACGTTCGATGTGGACTGGCGTGCCTGTGTTTGGCATGCACCGCACTTGAACTGAAGGATGTATTCGTACCAGAAGCGAAACGAAGCGACAAGAAGCGGGGCATTCACACGGGAAGAGAAACTGACCGGGTGCTGGCGAGAGGCAGTTCCTGATCTACATTTCACCTTGTTCCTCCTACACCAGTTGTCCATCATATCCTAGGTCGGGCGTGTTTTCATCTTTGTAGCGAAGTTCAATAGCCGCCTGAATGTCAGTGCCAGTTAAGCTTGTTTTTTGTTGCAATTGTATGGACTGAGCCACAGTACTAAAATGTGTGTGCAGTTTCGAAGAAAAAAGGAAACATAAGCGAGATGCGGGCAGTGGATATGAAATGTTTGAGTGGATGGTGAGACTTGACGTTTTTATTGTGGTAACTAAGAAGATTGCTGTCTTGGCATGTTACGCCGTGTAAGTTCATAGATACCAACGTTTGGAAGGGAACTGCCGTGTCCAGCTTCAGAGTAGAAGAGAAATGGGGTAGCACGTTGGTCCGAAGCGCTTATGCCTGTCTACCAAACTACACGACGTCACATCAAAAGACAGTAGGCTTTGAGAAAGAGTAGAGTTGCGGGTAAAAATCAAATTTTCAGAAAAGTTAGAATTCTAAGCTTGTACAGAGAAAGTGAATGAGTACAAGCTTTCCGCCGTGTAGAAGGAATAGGTAGAGCAAGGATAAACAGAGGGGTTTTTAGAATTAAAACTCAAAAGAAAGAAACCTGTGGAATGATCCAGAACAAGATGGTTCGGTCAGATATGGAAGGCGTCAGGGAGACATGAAAGAATTGGCGATAATTTGAAAGGAAACATTGTGGGAAGGCAGGGGAGATTGCAGACCTTGCGTCCATCGACCCGCATAAAACTGAGACGATGACAGAAGAAGAATGACTGGATGAATGGATGGATGTCGTGACATAAATAGACGTACCACTCCTTCTTCGTATTCTGGAAGTACCGGGTTCAATTTTCTACCACTATATCACGCATTCTTCTGCCGTTTTGTCAATACCTCCAATACTGTATGAATACTTGTTACACGTCATTGAGTTGACTGTTTACTTATGTACGATTGTTTTGAGCTACCAGTTTGTCTCATCATGAGATGATTAATTTAAGAAAGTATTTGTAAAGATGCGGAGGGAATTGGTCGTAACCTATTTTGAACTCGTATAATGGAATTTTCCTGTAGGGACTGAGAAAAACCATGGAATACGTAGAATCAGTTAGCCTGTGTTAGGGAAACGAGCCGAACCCTTGACCTGTTGTGTACAAGGCAGGGCCAGTCACCCGGTCACCGCTTCCAGTTCATGTGGTTATGAGGGCGTCGGTAAGTGGACAGACAACGTTGACCTCATCTGCAGGGTTCATTTTACACATCGGCGTCATCTGTGTAGGCTACAATTGGGGAACCTGAGACGTTTCAGTGCAACTAGGTTATGTCGCTTGCCAGCTGAATCCATTCAGCCCGATCACAAATGCTTTCGCCTTGTACGTAGAGGTATGAACGGTGTTTGCGCAAGTAATGCTTGGGTGAAGAGCATTTTTTTTCAGCGCGGTTTGTAGGATGGTTAGAGCAAGACAGGAATAAAGCCATCCGATAGTGTTGCATGTTACCGTGTATTTATTGTGGCACGTTACAGGCTAAACCAACGGATACGCTGCGTCTGGGGAAACACCTTTATGATATTAATCCTCCGACATGTTTCGGCCCGTAAAGGGCCCTTATCAGGGAGTCACAGTCATAAAGGAAAGTGTGTAATTGCGTACATCAGCATACAGTTATGCTTACACAGTCGTATGCATTTTAAATATTTTGATCCTTAGTCCTTAGCCAACATAAATCTGATATATTTTGACATCTCTTACATTATGTGTCACATATAGTAAATTTGCACTTGTGCATAATTGTATGTTCATGTATGCAATATTGCATTGATGTACGCTTTCTCTTTACAATTGTTGTGAGCCCTTGGTAATGGCCCTTTAAGGGCCGAAACACGTCGCAACTCTAATATTATATAGGGGTTTCCGTAGACACACTGTATTCGTTGGTTTAGTTTATAAGGAATAAAGCCCTTTTCACGCCATCTTCACTTGGTGTAATAAACTCTCAGGTCACAGTGGTAAGTATTTATACCACCACCTACATAATCACCCAGAAATCTGCATATTACCCACACTGCATTATTTATGTGTTTCATTGGAGAAGAGAGAAATGTCTTGCCTCTGCCCGGATTTCTCGGTAAAACATAAAGAAGTGTTCACAGAACATGCTGTAGGAGTCGTCCATGTTTCTGACTCTCTCCTTAAGACTACGTGTGAGACTTCAGTGGTGTGCTTTTTGTTGGGGTAGAATGTTAAATTGATCAGTCTGCAGATCGTTGTTCGTGTTCGTGCCGTTCGGTGAAGGTTTTGTTTTTGGTCCTGCAAACACAGCATCACACCTTCGATGAGAAATACATTTCGTGAAAGCTGGAACAGTATTAATAAATTTATAACCAACTGATACACAATTGAACCACTTTTATTGTAGCGTCTGATATATTATGCGCCCCTATACTATGCGCATAATATATAGACGCTACAATAAAAGTGGTTCAATTGTGTATCAGTTGGTTATAAATTTATTAATTCATAAAGACGCACGGTAATACTAATATGAAATTTATAAGTGCCCAACAGGCAAGAACAATATACCACCATCAAAACATCAGAAAAAAAGGTACTGAAGGGGGCGCATAATATATAGACGCTACAATAAAAGTGGTTCAATTGTGTATCAGTTGGTTATAAATTTATTAATTCATAAAGATGCACGGTGATACTAATATGAAATCTGGAACAGTATGTTTCGGGTCCGTGTACATTTCAAGTACTTTTATTAAGATCAGTTGCATGATTCTGCTAGACTTGTGGTTAAAACGTCTGGGTAACAAATGTTTAAGGAAGCGTTGTAGGGTCGCTAAGGAGCATACTTGCCTCTTGTTTTAATACAGTAGGTGTGTGTGTGTGTGTCGTAAATGCGTACGGAACTTTTCGTCGGAAAACTTTAAGGCAAGTGTTCTCGGAGGACTAAGGCGTGGGCGGAAGTACATTAATTTGAACGTTAAACAATTGCACTAGAAGATGTCAGCTGCGTTGATGTGGCTCAGTATAGGATCAAATGGTAGGCTGTTGTGAATGCGGTCATGAACCTTCGAGTATCGTAACACGCAGGGAATATTCTGAGCAGGTGAGCGATCCTTAGCTCCATGCAGTCAGTTTGTGTGTGTGTGTTTGAGCGGAATATGAAGAACTATTCTCCAGTTCTCATTTATGAATATGTATGTATCCAAACTCTTTATAGTTATCTTATTATTAGCTTAGCGCTTTAAATCGCAGTGGTATTTAATGATATTACAAGGTCGTCATTTTCCCTTCACAGTGCATTAATGATTTTCATGATAAATAATGATTTTGTTGTAAGTTACCAACCGGGTGGTCACTGTAATGGAGACATGTGTTCTGTAAGGCAGAATGTGAAGTCTTTAATGTGGTAAGCAGGATGATACTTATGAATTTACTTTATACACTTTCTGATTTCATGTAGATTTTATTATAAAAACCGCATATTCTATACAAAGTGAGGTAATAACATTATGTACACATCAGCATAACAACAGAGGGTGGAGTCATGATAATGTAGTGATATGGAGTGAAGAAGCGTTTGAAATCTAGTGCCAGGACTCGCCGTGGTGCTTTTTGGGGGCATGATAGATGTGTTTATAGACTGGGACATGAACGGGGTAGGGTTTGGGCACAGGGACAGGCACGTGCTTCTCTATGGTCACGTGGTACGGTTTCTCAATCTCGTAGGGCACCGGCTTCTCCACTGTGACCGGATACGGCTTCTCGACCGGTACATGGACGGTCTTTCACGATCGGCACCTCCACTTTCTCAGGCACCCTGATGTGCACGGCGTAGGGCTGGGGTACACCGACGGGCACAGCCTGGGGCACCGCCACTGGTATGGGGTGGGGCACGGACACACTGATCACTTTGATGATGGGGGCAGGTGCCGGCTTGTTGATGTGGATGTGCTTTGTGATTTGATTGTCGCCATCAAACGTGGAGCTGGCGAAACCGGCGTGACCGGCTCCTAAGTCACCACCAACGGCGGCATGTCCACCATAACCGGCGCCTCCTCCACTAGCCACAGCGACATGGCCTCCTCCATAACTATCGCCTCCGAAGGACCCATGGCCTCCTGCACTAGCCACAGCGGCATGACCTCCTCCATAACTATCGCCTCCGAAGGACCCATGGCCTCCTGACACTAGCCACAGCGGCATGACCTCCTCCATAACTATCGCCTCCGAAGGACCCATGGCCTCCTGCACTAGCGAGGGCAGCATGGCCACCCCCATAGCCGTCGCTGCCGAATGACCCATGGCCTCCTGAACTAGCGACGGCGGCATGGCCGCCTCCATAGCTGTCGTCCCCGAATGACCCATGGCCTCCTGAACTAGGGACGGCGGCATGGCCTCCTCCATAGCTGTCTGCACCACCAGTAGCTACCCCGTAGTTATCTCCTGACTGCACCGACGAGTAGCTAGTGGCTGCTCCGTGGCCACCGCTGCCGTCCCCGTATCCGGACCCGCCGGTGGCGCTGTTGGCTGCGAAGGTGGCACCAGTCACCTCGCGTTTGATAGACAAAGCATGTTGTCCTTCACCGCGAGACACGGCGGCGAAGGCCAAGGCCAGGATTGCTGCAAACACCTGCGAGCATGTAAAATTAGATCCATGAAGGCGTTGATGTTTGTATCCTACACGCTGCGTTAGTCTGGTCACCTGTCCAGCAAATTATACCGTTCGTCTTAATGATATAGTAAACCTCTTCAGTAGAGGAGACGAAGGCTGAAATCGGATAAACTGCTGAATTGCGGCCTAAACATTTGCAGCAGGGACAGGCTTTGTGGTTGTGCTGCAAACTGCCTGTTGCAATACTCACCGCACTCCTCATGGTCGCTGTTGAGAGATGAGTGTTGCCTCTGGCCCGCCTTCTCCTTATTATACCCCGACGCCTTTTACTTTCACTGATGCGTTTCACTTTCAGAGTGTCTGCTGCTAGTGCATGTGCAGGTTAGTGTGAACGGGTGACCCTCGCGGTCAATGTCACAGCTCTTACCTGTGTTTATACCTCAGCACGGCCCGTCATTGTGTTTGAAATGTTGATCACTATCAGAAGTGGTCTGATGTGGTGGAATGAATTATATTGCAGAAGTTTTCGTCAAACAAGTTGGGAAGTGTACTCATAACGTAACAGCTCTGGCACGGCTGACCTCTTTTATGTAATTTGCATCGAAAAACGTAAGACTTAAGATAAAGGTGTAGGGGACGTGAGACGTATGTTTAATTTTCCTTGCTGTGGTGTGCGGCGAGTTACGTTTGAAATGCGTGCAGACGTGCGTCAAGTGTCCCCACCCTTTTTGTCCGATTTTAAGCAAAGTTAGAATGTATCGACAAATTTTAGTGAATTTCTCAGTTATCAGGTTTTGGCGGGTGTCACTTTGATACGATGTCACAGACGGACAGACACTGCTACACCGTTATAGACTAACGGTGTGCGACTTTCTGCCGAGCGTCGTGAACGTTGTCAGGACACAACAGACTGCACCATTCAATTTTCAGTACTTTACCACTTCAAACATGGAGTTCATGTGGGCTGGGATAGCTCAGTCGGTATAGCGACTCGCTACGGGCTGGACGGTCCGGGGATCGAATTCCGGTGGGGGCGAGATTTTCCGCACTGTCTGGGGCCCACCCAGCCTCCTGTACAATGGGTACAGGGTTTCTTTCCCGGGGGTAAAGCGGCAGGGGCGTGGTACTGACCACTCATCCCCTCTACCGCCTAGTTTAAAGAAAGAGTGGAGCTATACCTCTACTCCCCTCTGGGCCTTCATGGCCTGTTCTAGGGAGAACTTTACCTTCAACTTTTACCTGAAGTTCATCTAAAGAATTTATAACAGTTCAGTTTGTACCTCACATAAAACAGCGCGTTTTTACTGCAGGTGCCAACCGGCTAACGCTGCGGACGTTGTGGACGCACCGTGTCTAATGCCGAAGAACTTTGTGGACGTAGCCTATATCTGTAATGCAGGCACGAGCAAGGTACCGCAATTCGTTCGTGTCTTGCTACTGCCCGTAGTACCGTAACTGTCGCCGGTCTTTATCTGTTTTCACCACAGACGTTGCAGATTCTTCAACGCAAACCATTCTGAGGTTGCATAACTATGCAGTGCAAGTTGCTAAGGTTATGGCACACCAGGAGAGCAGCTGAGTCTTATGGCAGTCAGTCGGGCATGCAGAGTAGGACCCTGTTCTCGGCTGGGGCATTGTACGTCTCTTGATCATCATTGTGTACGGGGTTAACACGGGGAAAACGGTAAGGACCGTGAAGCTGACCTCACCTAGTTGTGTCGATATGTAGATTGAGTGGATCTGCACGTCCACGCCCCCGTTCGTCTTCATAGTTTGGTGCTTAGACGGGGGTGTAGCGGTATTTTACTACGCAGTGTTCGTATCCCGCTTCTGGTCTAGTATAAGAACGTGCGAGATTATCAGTGAGTTAAATTAAATTGTTCGTTCATGCCACCAACAGTTGCACCTTTGATATATACAAATACAGTGTTATATCGCTCCTACATGTTTCGGCGTCACTTACGCCATCGTAAAATATTTTGTCTCCCAATGGCGCAACAGCCCCTAGTGGGCCAGGGCCTCTTCATTATCGAGGTTTCACATCACACCCAGACACACCACACTCGGTAGGACTCCTCTGCACGAGTGATCAGTCCGACGCAGGACCTCTACTTGACAACACACAACAGTCACAAGAGACAGACATCCATGCCCCCGGCGGGATTCGAACCCGCAATCCCAGTAAGCGAGCGGCCGCAGACCCACGCCTTAGACCGCGCGACCACTGGGATCGGCTAACTGAAATGTAATAGGTTACAAAAGTAATTAATATTGTATTGCAGTATTCTTGCAGCTAATGTAAAACATGCGGGTCTCACAAACTGTGATTAAAATAGTGTTTTTAAAAGTATAATATTTTAAAACCATAAAAAGGTAATATTTATTACGGAGTTTTCATTAAATATGGTTAAAACGTTGTATGTTGCTTTGTTGTACTTTTCTTTTTAATATAATATGAATTACTTTTGTAATCTTTTATGTTTGAGGAAGTTTGCAATCTTGGTGTAAACCTCCCTGATAATGGCGTAAGCGACGCCGAAACACGTAGGAGCGATGTAAGACTATTTGCTTGTATCGAAGGTGCGTTTGTTGGTGTCATGAATGAACAATTTAATGCAATCCAAATACACGGAATAAATCGTGTCAAAATTATCAGTGTGTGTTCAGGATTGAGAGAATGTGTCGTTGTGTGGACCAACCTGAATTAATTTAAAATGACTACAGTTATTCGCATTTTGAACGTTGTGTTGGTTTCTGTTAACGATTGTAGGAAATCACAAAGCGGCTGCAATGGTACAACTCTTACAAACGATCATGGAGACCAGGCATGTGGTTCTAAGTGTTTGATGAGGTCTACCCGTTGCGTTATGTAACTGTACGGTATAGTAACAAAGTCATACACCGACTGCCTATTTGTTGCTGTGTGATTCAAAAGTTGAAAGGGAGAGAGAGAGAGACAGGCGGTGTGGTGATCTGATAAACTTACTGGGTTCTATAAGAAATGAAAGTAGGATAATGAACGGTAATAGAAGTCCATTTGAATGGATGGTCTATTTGATTAAACGAAAGTCCATCCGGCCGCAGCTAACGTCGTCAGGATACTCTGCTTGCAAGCGATGCAATTTCCGCAGTTTGTTGAACTTGCGGTCCCCAGGTCTCTGTAATAGCCGTGTCTCTCGCCATTGTGTGTGTGAAAGCTGTGAAATCTCTTTCTTGCGATGTGTGAAGCAAAGAAGTAAAATGAAGGGTGCTGATGTGCTGATGTGCTGATGTGCTAATGTGCTAATGTGCCCCGCTTTATACCGTGAAGTTTCATCACGGTAGACTTTAGCCCTTTCATTGTTACAGGAGAGAGATGTTTAAACGTATCGGTCTCAAATAAATTGGGTATTCGATAGCATCAGTGAAAGGAAATACCTTTTCTCAAAAGTTGAAGCTAATTATTTGTTACTTTTCAACAATGCAAATTCTAAATTACAACCGAAATATGCCAAGAAGATGGTTTTGTTCAGTGGATCAGCGTGGAAAATGTTAATAAGACAGGCAGTGTACGTATAACGTAACATTGAGGCGCGTTCGCGTAACCATTGTTGCCGTGGAGAAAGCAATAAGTATTACATATTCTGCGTGTGTGTCTGTATCCTTAGTTATCCAGCATGCAATGCGCATGCGCCGTATTATGTTGTCATCTGTAGCCTGTCCGGCTGTACCATATTTTTCCACATTATCTCATAAACGGCACGATTTTCGGGGAAAAAAAGTTATTGAACATAAATTGTGTGTTTTGATTTTCTCTACAACTTTTGTCTGAAACATTTCTCATTCTAAGAATTTAGCGAGATATTATCATAAATGTACATAGGTCTTTATGTAAAGTACCCAATATTCTTGTCAGGTTTTAATGAAACTTGAATGTTCTCGATAGATGTTCGAAAAATTCTCAGATATCAAATTTCATGGAAATCGGTCGAGTGGGAGCTGAGTTGTTCAATTGCAGACGGACGAACGAACGAACGAACGAACGAACGGACACGCATGACGAAGCAATTGTTCGAACGCGCCGGAAGGAACTCAGCCTGTCGATACAATGCGGTGCTTTTCAGCGGTATGAACATGCTGCCTTTGGTTGTTATCAATAATGTGACAGTACAGGGGTTTCAGTATATGACGCCGCGTTATGTATGGTGGACGCTTTAATCTAGTCTATGTCTGCTCGCTTTTACAAGCATATTCGCGGCGTCATAATTTGATAACCCCGTATATCTCTGTACCTGCAGGCACGTTTGTCGTAATTGTCCCCACTGCCTCCAGGTAAGTACCGGAATTATACGTTTGCATCAACTTAGGCCACCAACGGTTGCGTCTGTATTCTATGCAAGTCATTATTCAGTGATCGTCGTATTACTCTCTCCAAATCATTATTCCGTGATCATCGTATTATTCTCTCCAAGCCATTATTCAGTGATCGTATTATTCTCTCCAAGTCATTATTCCGTGATCATCGTATTACTCTCTCCAGATCATTATTCCGTGATCATCGTATTATTCTCTCCAAGTCATTATTCAGTGATCATCGTATTACTCTCTCCAAATCATTATTCCGTGATCATCGTATTATTCTCTCCAAGTCATTATTCAGTGATTATCATATTCTCTCCAAGACATTATTCAGTGATCATCGTATTATTATGTCCAAGTCATTATTCAGTGATCATCGTATTATTCTCTCCAAGTCATTATTCAGTGATCATCGTATTATTCTCTCCAAGTCATTATTCAGTGATCATCGTATTATTCTGTCCAAGTCATTATTCAGTGATCATCGTATTATTCTCTCCAAGTCATTATTCAGTGATCATCGTACTAGTCGACGCAAAATAAATCCTGAATGTGTCAATAAAACATGTACATACAGAGTGATAGGAATTGAAAATTACAACGTGCCAAGCATTGTCACAGATCCTTCAAGTAGCGTTTAAAATGCTAAACTGTTTAGATAGCAGTCTTTAGGGTTATGGCATGACGTCGTCTGCTGGGTGTTTCTCAGCGTTACTCGGAAGATGGAGTAAAGTAATGTAGCCAGGGTGTGAAGCTGGCCACTAACCCCCATCTAACGCCAAGGTGAACAGTGCATGGAGCTGTACCTCCACTCCCCCACACTTCTTTATAATGTTGTGTGTAATTAAACACGGAGACATTTTTACTTCTACCTTACGTAAATTTCCGGAGCCACGGTAGTGTACTCGGTCAGTGACTGGGCTGTGGGCTGAATGGTCCGGGGCTTCGTTCCTGACAGGGGCGCGAGATTTTTGTGTGTTCCACAACGTCCAGATCGGCTCTAGGATCCATCCACCTACCCTCGTATTCAATGGGTACTGGAGTTAAAGCGGCCGGAGCGTGAAGCTGATGACTCAACCTCGATCTAGTGGCAAAGTTACGAATGAGTGGGGCTATATCGCTGTTCCTCCTATATGCCTTCATGGCTTGCATAGGAACAGCTTTACTTCACCCGTAAAGATGGCAGCAGATCTGACTGCGTAGCGTCGAGTGGTGGGAGCTGGAAGGAAGCGTTTGTAGCGTTGATGTCATGCCAGCATTTTGGTGCAGGGGCAGAGGGGAAGAACCACGAAAATCCTCAGTCAGGTAAATTTGACGTGGGGCCCAGGTTTGACCCCGATAATTCCGGAACACGAAGAGGAGTGATACACACTGGACAGCGACGTTCACTCTTTTATGTATTTTAGTTCGCCTTCTTAAATTCTGTTGGCTTTTTCCACAGATTATCTTTTTCTTATCCGCCAGTGTATGACTGTCAGTGTGCGGTATGCATGTGGGGTGTGGTTCCATATTAATACTAGCTTGTGGGGACCGCCACTGACAGGTGAAATCGTGTGGAGGAGACCGAGTTTGCGTTTCGAGTCAGGAGTAGACAGCGCCAACAAATCATGTGGAGGAGTTTTACGTTGCATCACCGTATCAACTCGTTGAGTTATGGAATGTGGCAATGTGGCTGTGTGGCAATTATATAGCAGGAACAGATCGCGTCCCATGTGAAGGTTCATTCCGACGGACAGATTCAAACTTGTCTCGTAAAGGCCCCGTCCTGAAGGTCAGGATTATAAGTAAATATTGTACAGCAGAATGTGTGTACTCTGTAACGTGCGTATAGGTGTAGGTAGTCAACATGCAGCAAGAAATGAACAGCTGAGATGTTACGCCGTGTAGCCTGGTAAATACATAGTTACACACCGACTTTCCGAAGCTCAGGCAGCTCAAGAGGAATTAATTCTTGGATCTGATTGGACTGCTTTACCTTGGTGATGAAGGAACTACGGTCTTTCGAAACGTCGGTACCTGTTTACCAGTCGACACGGCGTAACATCCCTGAAGACTTGAATCTACAGCAACACAGCTGTCAGGACCTCGACTCTCGCAAATGAACAGCTGCTACGAAGAACAAGACGAAGAGGATCAGGTGGCTGGAGGAAAAGTCAAGACGAGACGGAGAGGCAGGAGGAGGAGGGGGAGGATTATACCAAAGGCAGAGTAGAAACCTGCTGACTGGCGAGGCTTGTGGAGGCACTGCAGGGTATGTGAACAGACTGCGGTGCTGCGTCACTAGCAAAACACAGTATTACAAGCTACACTACACCTGGAAGGCGTCGTTATCGAGTAATATTACGGGTCCCGTCTGAGCCTTTGTCACTGCCAGCTCAACCTGTAGCTCGCGGGCAGCGTGTTGCCCGCGACACAGTGTTGTGTTGCACGTGGAGACATTTGATATGTGGCGTCTTTTAACGTCTTCCCTGGCAAAGCCGAAATAAAACGCCGTAGAAACTGCGATAATTTATGAGCTCTGTATTTATGGAGACACATTACGTTACTAATTCATTTTGTACAAATGCGCTAAAGAGAGCGACACGCAAGCCTAGATATTGAATTGCTTCTGTTATAAATTTTTCCTATTATTATCAGTAGGGGTCTATATTTTTATTGCACATGACGTGTAGAAAAACACAGGTAATGTTATGCACATAATAGGCCATACGCCATTCACTCTTCGTTCTGTGTATCAAATTTCCTGTTGCCCGCACGCAGACCAGATTTTTCCGAAGTTACCCGCACTACGTAAAAGGTTGAGCGGGCCTGGTTGATTTGGTCTGCAGCAGTTAGGCGTTCGTGCAAAGTCATGATAAGGTTTAATAGATTTGCCCCTACAAAAGAAACAAATTTTGTCGAAATCCGTCTACGAGTTTAATAAATTAAACTTGTGGAAGCACAGAGTGAAGGACAAGACATGTTTATGTTGCACTGATTTTATGTTACGTGTAACTAACATAAGTAACATGGCAGTTTAGTGGGAAGGAGTTCTAAGGATCACCTTCGAGTTCCACCCGAGGCTTATTTCTCATTTCATCTCTCACAATCACTGTAGAGTCCGTGTGGTCAGTATACGCACAGTGTGGATCATGCACGAGGGAAGTGAGAAATGCATGCGCAGTTTTAGACTGGAAGTGTGAGGGGGAGATAAGTTTGGAAGGCAAACGTATTTCATTTGTTTATTTGTTTATGTAGTTAGTTATGTATTTATGCTGTATTTTGGACTCTGTCAGTGGCTCGTACTGTATAGCGCAAGGGTCCACAAATTTTCCAAAAATCTAGGAGCCACCTCGAAACTCTAGGCGCCAGAAGGGTGCCGTGAAGCAAGCTTAGGGCCCACAGATATCTAGTTCCTGCCACACAGAAAAACACTGCATCTCAATTAGGGAAATAATCGCAGTTTAATGCGAGATGCATATGAAGAACTTGAAGGTACTCTGTGGGTAAAATGTTACAGCAAGTGGTACATATAGTAACCACTGTACTTTGAAGAGTGAAGCCCCTACGTCCAGCCCTCAGTCTGTCCCCTCCAGTCTCATGGTATCGGTTTGTTTTGGCTGTAATTAAACTATGGAAACGTACGGGAGCACAACAAATTACAGACGAAACACAGAAATAAATTCATATGCGCTGCTGTTTCATGTTACATTTTATTTTAAAAAATCTGTTGGTGTATATAAACATACAAACATAACAAAAGATTGGATCCAGCCATACGTAACAAATTAGAAACACAAAGATAGCTTGAACAAAGTGCGTGGAGCATTAAATTAGCGTTTGTTGTATTTTCAGTCCTGCGGGCATGATTGGTCATTGGTGATTGCTGTCATCAGCACACAGAGAAGCACGGCGACGAAATTCAAATTAAAAACAATAGAGTATATGGCAGCGTGTTGCGTTGATTGGGTCAAATTACACTTCAAGAAGTACACTCCGGTTAGAAATCCTGTTGTTACATTCTTCCTAATATCATATGTGTGGCAGGTACAGCGGAAGGTAGAGCCTCTTGCTTCAGAGACTGAGAGGAATAATAGAAATGTATTTTAGATCAACGTTGTGTGAAGACACAGTTTATGGATTAATGACAGCGTTTTGTTGTAGTGGTGCTGAAATTCCGTCTTGTGTAACGACAGGAAAAATTTTAACTAAACTGTTAACATAGGCATGCTTACAGTTTATTCTAACGATGCTAAGGCAAACCAAAATTATTTTCAGTAAAATGTTATTAGATGTCGAAGTTCACTTGTTGCTGAAATATGTAACGCAAATGTCCAGCTTCGGACTCAGTCTGACAGGTTGGAGGTATGCCATATGTTAACATACGGAGCGCAAGTGGATGGTAGTGCAGTTGTGTGTTGTGTGTTCTGATGTCGCTCAATAGTGCTTCTTGGGGGCATGGTAGATGTGTTTGTATACAGTGTAGTGCACTGGGAAGGGTTTGGGCACAGGGACAGGCACGTGCTTCTCTATGGTCACGTGGTACGGCTTCTCCACAGGGTAGGGCACCGGCTTCTCCACTTCGACCGGATACGGCTTCTCGACCGGTACATGGACGGTCTTCACGATCGGCACCTCCACTTTCTCAGGCACCCTGATGTGCACGGCGTAGGGCTGCGGTACAGGCACTGGCACCGGTTGGGGCACCGCTATAGGTATAGGGTGGGGTACAGGTACCTTGACCGCCTTCACCACTGGCACCGAGAAGTGGCTAACCACCTCGTGCTTCGTGATGGGCTCGAACTCATGACCACCGGCACCGCCGCTGTCGTGGCCGCCACCGTCTTCATGCGTCAAATAGCCCCTTTTGTGGCGAAGTAGGATGTGTTCCTCCACGTCGGCCAGCCCCAAGCTGGTCAGTGCAAACAGTGTTACCAATGAGGCCTGCAAACAGAGTAACTAATGAGGCATCTCATACCATTATTACCTTACATCCGTTTTAATATTATCCTCTTCAGTCGTACAAGAAGTCCCTTCGTATTAACAATGTATCACTGCTGTCTCTAGACAGTAGAACGGACACACAGTCACAAGACACGTTTGCGTACTTATGTTGAAGGATGAAAAATGTGTTTAAAATATTTTTGGTTCTTCATAATTGAACGATTTTAAAATAAGTTTGGGGGAAGGGGGAACCTGGCCCCAAAATAGCCTTAACGACCAAGATTGTGACTTACCGTCAATCGTAAGTCCTGTTCGTCTTTGTATTGTCAATAAGACAGATTGTGACTTATCGTCAATCGTAAGTCCTGTTCGTCTTTGTATTGTCAATAAGACAGATTGTGATTTATCGTCAATCGTAAGTCCTGTTCGTCTTTGTATTGTCAATAAGACAGATCATCGCAGATTTACTACAGTGCATTTTTCCTTTTCTTATTGCTCGACAGCGCCTAGTGTGTCAGGGCCTCCTGATTGTTGAGGCTTCACGATCACACTCAGTAGGACTCCTCTGAACGAGTGATCAGCCCGTCGGAGATACTCTACCTGACAACACAACACTCACAAGAGACATCCATGCCCCGGCGGGATTCGAACCCGCAATCCCAGTTAGCCAGCGGCCGCATACCCACTGCCTTAGACCGCGCGGCAATTATTACACCGCATAGTCATAACATTATTTCGATTTGCAGCCACCGTATCCATAAACGTTAAGAGTTCAAGATTTAATCGTTCCTAATATCTAAATAAAGTGGTCAACTAGCACAGTGAAGCACAATCCGAGTGGTTCAGAAACTGAAGTTCTGCACCTCTTTGTATAGGGTGAGCCCAAAGTCACTGTGAACCTACCTACATTACAAACGATAAAATAGTCCCTTTCCCACCTGGCCGCATGACGTCAGAGGCCTGGCAGGACAGTCGGCTTACCAGGCGCTACTGCCTCCCGTTACAGTATTATGGCCTACACAACTTGCGACACGTACGGTGACCAGCTGAAGTAAGCATGAGAAATGTATTGTATTAATGTAAACGGACTCTGCATGTATTCATTGTCAGAGGTAGGTGCGTAGTGACAGAACCGGAAGGTCCACATCCCAGCCATCCCACACATTTTAATATTATCATCTTATCTACGCCTAGATATTCAAAATCGTCTCTTCCCTTCATGTTTTCTGAAGAAACTATGGATTTATTCCACTTGTCGCTCTATGCCCTGCCCATGTCATGCTCCTTCTGGTGTGTTAATTTCGTTGCACTTTCGGGTATATAAACTAAGGGTTACATGGACCAATATTGTTGCTGTACGTACCGCGAGTTTCATGTCTGTGGCCCGACTCTGATGATTCCCGCAGGCTGAGTGCAGTGATGCCGACAAGCGACGCGCTATTATACCGGCTGATCGACTTTCACTGTCATGCCTTTCGCCGGGCTGCAGTGTTCGTCTCCCAGTTCGTGTGGTCTCACCATTTCCGCAGTTCGGAACAAGTAAGTTTCAGAACACGGATTAACACTTCATATGGAATCCAATGCTAAAATGCTAACGGTGTCCGTAGCCAAATTATAGTGTTCAGTGCAGTGATCCAGTGGCTTGGATGGAGCCACTGTCGGTTGTTTTCTGTATTCGTATCATTCCACGCTACGTAACCTCTGCACTTGAAACATTGTTATTATAAACTAAGGTCAAAACCTGAATTTACATTTTCGTTTCTTGTTTCCCGTAACAGTCGAACTGTGCACGCATCTTGTACCATACTCAGTCGATCCAAATCATGGCATCAGGGCCTGTCCAAGGCACGTGGGCGTCCCGGGCAGGGTAATAATTTGGTGCCCTTCAAACCGATATTCTTTAAACTTTTTTGGCTTAGGCTATGGCTGGCGCACATTTTTTAGGGCGCTTGACCAAGTTGCGTATAATTTTCGGGGAACTTCTTTCGCAGGTGGAAGCCTGAGTTTACTAGCACCGTATTTCAGATTATTCCAGTGACGTCTTAGCGCCCCTTATAGGTTGGCGCCCCGGACAGCTTCCCGGCTGGCCCGCCCCTTTTTCCGCCCTTGAATGGCATCGCGAACTTCCATGACATCTGCAGCGTCCAAATTCTGACGTTGATTACAACGGTAACGTCTTGACACAAACACACGTGCATTGTCACAAACAGTGTGTTTTAATTAAGCAGATAGCAGCATATCCCTTTCCTTCCTACTGCCATCAACACTGATATTGTTGTCAGTGAGAAGAATTAATCACCCCGAAGAGCCAGTAATGTTATTGTCGACTGTGATTTCACAGGACGGTTCAAAGGCATCTTTAAAGGAACTTGTAACCTGGAAGTATAAACAGTTTATTTCAAGGTAATGACATTTTATTTGTATCGATTACAGGGTCCGAGTAACACAACACTAAGAATATCGTGTAGTCATTATATTTACTGCAACAAGTTTCGGCCGACGTATGCAGCCATCATCGGGTAGTCTTGCAAATTCGTAAAAAGAAAAGTATTTTGGTAAGACACCTCCCGTTTACAGATACTAAATATGACATCTTGGTATCTTGGTTATCATTCGAAATAGTGGAACAATAATGATTATAAAAAGAAGATAAAAACTGAATAAGAACTAGAATGTGCCGCTGCAATTCTGCGCTTTGCTGTATATGTTGTGTGTTATAATTTTATTCTAAAATCACCGTGCATTTTTCACTAATCAATGTTTTATCACCAACTAAATGCACTTTATTTGAAAAAAAAAACTATATAAGGTTTCCTCAAAACGTTCTAAAAAAAAACCCTATATGGTATATAATACTGAACGAACGCATGGACTTTTTTAAATAATTGCAGTTGTATGACACCCCCTGAGGATGGCTTCAAGGAAGCCGAAACATATGTAGGGGTTTTTTAGAACGTTTTGAGGAAACCTTATATAGGTTTTCTTTTAAATAAAGTGCATTTAGTTGGTGATAAAACATTGATGTTGTGTGTTGTTTGTTCAAGGAAAACGTTGTAGTAAATGTAATGAATGCATGATGTTCATAGTGTTGTGTTACTCGGACCCTACAGTCGATACAGATTGGACAAACACAACGCGATGATGATACCTAAGTTGACATTTTGTTTATATTCGCTTCAGATAAAAGGAAAGAAAGTGTTTAAAAATTCGTTTAAAATTTGTTATGTAGCGTGTCCAACTTAGACGTTATGTTATGCCCCTACGCGAACACACACGTCATGACTTGTTCTGCTCAAGTAGCTATTGCCTCTTATCACAGTATGTACTGCGGACCCGACTGACATCTAGTAGGCTGTGTCCATTGTCTGTTGTACTTCGAAAGGTGTCACATATTATGGCGCATTCTGTCTGCCTATCCGGATATCCAACCGCAGGAAGAAGATGTACAGCTACGGAAATGAATCCTCTAAAGCACAGTGTCTCTTTTATCGTGTCACTGAGCACGGCATGTGTCATGGGACGTCCCGACAGATGCAGGCTTCCTGCGCAATAGGGCTTCCGTGGTCAGAGACATAATAAAAGGGACATTCTGTATTTGTGCCACCTGCTGTAACATTTGAACATTCTGCTTCTGCCCACACAATGTATGTATGCGTTTCGTATGATTACGACACTGAAAAACTATTATTTTCTTAAACAACATTACATAGTTTTCTTTGTAATTTTGAAGCAGCATGTTTGCTGTGAGATATGAACTGCATTTTTGTATTATATTTAGAGTGACTTCGGGCGTCAGGTTGATAATTATGGTCTGCAGTGCGCGTTCTTTGTCAACTTGTCTAAGTATAATTGTAATTGTGCTTTATTCTGTTTCTTAATATTCTAAGCAAGTCGTTCTCAGAAACTGGTTAGTAAAATGTGAGTTCGATGCACTGTAATTCGTTTCATTCAGCTATAGCGTGGGAGATTCGTGGAGAGTTGTATTTCGTTAAGAAGTAATGAGAACGTGGCCCTATACCTATAATTTGTGTACGTTATACCCTTAGATTGCTCATCACAGTTCTCAAAATATGAAACAATTCGGGGTCTGTTACAGTAATTGTAAGAGAAAGCAGTCGTGTCGTGACATGACTCGCTTCCTTTCCCTGTATTCCACTGTGTAGGTATTATTATACGGAACTGAGAAGCAGGAGTAAGTAACTTAATGACTGGTAGCAAAACCCGAAGGTTCAAAACCGCTGCTACCAAAGCTCGCTACCGTACACGATTCTGAGCCAGTTCCATCCGCTTCACTACTCTAACATCATCAGATCAGTGGTGTAGCAAGGTTTCCTGGCGCCCGGGGCGAGTGATCACAATGGCCGCTCCTAACAGAAAATGCGAACTTTAAAACAATCACAACTATGTATTGAATTTCCTTTTATTTGACTCAATAGTATAAAATAATGTTGAGCACATAAAATAATTTTTTTTTTAATTATTCATTTGGCTGTACCATTTTTCCGCTCGGGGCGGTCGCACAGCTGGCCCCCCCCCCTTCCCTCCCCCCAAGCCACGCCCCTGCATCAGGTGACCTGTATGAATCACACAGTTCCTCATCGTCTATCATACGACGCTCACTTGGTTACGTGCAGTGATCGGCGGGCAAAACTGCCGGGTCACGTCATGTGCCTTGAATCCGGAGGTTAAGGTTGTTCGGACACCTGCTTACGTGACTGTTATGCCGTGTCGTGGTGCTAGTCAGCGGCAGTTTCACATTCTCTTTGGCTTAGTGAATCATCAGGGTTTTTATTTAGGCATCTGAATGTCGAGGTTCAGCGACTTTGTTGTAGCTGATGTGCCTTTACTGGGATACATCAACAGCCTGTGCACTTGGTACAGCGTTTCTTAATAAAGGAGAAAGCGTTAAGTTATATTACATCTTCACAGATAGGTGTGTGGATTAGGTGGAATGTCTGATGCTCTTTTTTCTCACTGGTATAACCGTTCTTGATTAATTGATTGATTGATGTTTGATCCGTTGGAGTGAATGTTTCATGTTTGTGGGCAGCTGGGGAACGGGTGGGGGATGCGGGGGTATTCCAGCAATTTCTCTTGCAGTTACAAAAAATTGTAGAAAGAGGAAGCAACAACCGTTTCATATGTCATTGGCACTGCCACTGACAAGCTGATCTTTGTACTGCAGAGTTGTGTGAGGCAGATATAAGACTTAAACTAGATATAAGACGTAAACTAGATATAAGACGTAAATTTTTCGCTATAGTGACATCTTCACATCGGCTAAACATGAAGACTGAAATACACAGTACTGTCATTTTGTCTGTTGCCTCTTATGACTCTGAAACTTGGTCTGTCACATGAAGCGAAGAAGATAGGCCAGGGTAATACGAGAATAAAATGCCGAAGAAGATATTGTGGCCCCCCAGGGGGGGGGGGGGATAGACGGCTGCAGAAAATTGCATATGAGAGGCTTCATGATTTGTACTCTGGCCAGATGTTATTAGGGCTATTCAATCAAGGAGGATAAGATGGGCGGGGAACGAGGCACGTATGGTGGAGAAGAGAAACGCGTGTAGATTTTGGAATGGAAATCTAAGGAAAGAGACTAGTTGGAAGACCTAGGCGTAGGTGAGAGGAATGTGTTAAAATGGACCTTGAAGGGGAGGGCATGGATTGGACTTATTTGGCTCCGAATAGGTGCAGGTGGCGGGCTCGTGTGAATGCGGTAATGAAATTTGACTTTCGTAAAATGCAGGGAATTTCTTGTTTAGCTAAGGAACTGTTAGCTCCTGAAGAAGGACTCTGCTGCATGGAGTTAGTTAGAAGATCTGTATTATTGTCTTCTGTGTTTTGACACCGTGTAGTCTGGTAGGTTGATGCCAGCTTGTACTCCGAAGACGGAGGTGGTGTTTTGTTCAGAAATGTTTGTACACAGCGTGACGCAGCTTTGGTACAGCATGTTTCGAGGCTGAACGAGGAATGTAAAAAAAAAAGTTGTAGTTGTCACGGTGTCACCGCGTATCTTGTCAGAGTAAGAGGCGCCAGGCGTGGTCAGCAGACCCTGTGAATAAATGCATGTGCAAATGTTGTGTTGGAATGTCCGGAAACAAGCAGTGCAAGCAGCCGCCATCCTGTTTGTTTATTGAGTCTGGGAAGTTCAGTCGGTGTAAGTGACCAGGCCAGGGTTTGATAACCGAGGACTTGGGAGTTCTCCGCTGCAGTCAGATCGACTCTGGGCCCACCCAGCCTCTCATCCCCAGCGGTCGAAGGGTGCAGACCACTCATCTCCATCTAGTGTCGACGTTAAGAGTGCGTGGGTCTGTACCTCTACTCCCGCTGTATACCGAACGGACAACTTTATATTTGTTTTACTTTTGGTGTAGCAGTGGTTCCCAAAGTGTGCTCCGTGGATCCAAAGAGATCCGCGACCAGTTCCCAGGGGATCCGTGGATACGTTTCTGTAATGGCTGCTTTGAAGTTTACTTATTTTTTAATTAAAGCAATAATGTTTTGTTAAAAATAATCGAGGAACTTCTTTAATTGGCGGTGTGTTTATGTCGTATGACCGTTAGAATACCTAATTAAGAAACCTCCTGTACCCACGAAGCGAGCGACAGTCAGCTTAATTACGTACGTACTGGCATGTATTCGCAGCTATCTAAAATCAGTTCTGAGACATAAATATCTAATTTTGGACACCTATCATCCGGATATCTGTATTTACGTGAGCAAGGATGTGAGGATCCGTGGTTATTTTTCGAAGCCAAAAGGGGTCCGCGAGCAAAAAGGTTTGGGGAACACTGGGCTAGGCCTATTTAACGACGCCGTCAGTAGCTCAGATGATATTGCGTCGTGTAATGTATTTATGATTGAAAAATGATTTGGAGTGGATTTGGAAGGAAGCGGTCTTGCCTTATTTGGAGATGTCGCAGCATTTAACTAAAGGACCTGAGGAAAACAAGGAAACATCTGTCAGGATTGCCGAAGTATGAACCCGGCACCTTACCGAAACGAAGCTGGAGTGCTATCCACTGGACCGCCATGTTCGGTACGACTAGGCAAGTATGTCAAAGCAGCAAGTAGATGAATGGCGTAACGTAATGTAATTTAAAGGCTGTGCGTGTGTTCGCGTGCACTGGGTTAAACCCTACAATTCCCAAGTTCTTCTAAATAATGCAGTCATCCCCCGACTTACGTCGTTCCGCACTTACGTCTTTTGCCCCCAGACCCAGCATATTAAACCAAGCGCACAAATTCGTATGTACCGTGTTGAAGATGTCTTCGAGTTGTTGAACCCCCACGATCAGGAGCTCACACTCGATCGTCTTGTGGAAATTCGGGAGCAAAGCGCCCTCGAAGAAGCCGAGGAATCTCAGGAACCTGAGCCCGAGCCTAATGAGAGGACCGTGACAGTTTTCAATTTGACTGAGGGGCTTGGACTGCTTGAAGCTGGCATCAAGGTGTCTGAGGAGAGTGATTGGAACGAGAAACAAGCAGCAATTAGACAAGGAATTGTGTGGATGCATGCTTGCTATGAGATTCTGATAGAGAAGAGGTTTTTGTCTCATCAGACATCAGTGTTTGATTTTTGCAAGTCATCTTCAAGGACTCGTGCATCGCCACCTGTATTGTTGGACATTGGATATGATGATATAGATGACCTGTCTACCGTTAAACAGGAAATGCCTCCTCCTTAAATTGTCATTTGTTTATCATTTCATACTCTTTGTAAATTTTTATAAGTATAAATATATCTTTTTTTCTTGGTCAAAATAAATTGTCTGGAACCACCCTCCCTACTTTAGCATTACTTTTGGGGAGCCACCTATGACGTAACTACGGGGTTATGACTGCATATAAAAATTCTGTTCCTGCTTTTCGGAAAACACACTGCTTCTTCATTACTGAGACCAGGAGGTTAATCTTGTTTAGCGAAGTAATCGCTGTTTACTGTGGGAATGATAGAAACGCATAAATACACTGTGTGGGCAAAATTTAGAGACTGGGTGTTGAAGCCTGTATTGTAAATGATTGAATTTTTTGTCACTTGAAAGAGAACTGTGAAGTGCGGAACGCGAAATTGCCTGGAACTAAAAAAAAAAGCAACAGCAGCTCTTTGTGGACCGTCCTCACTGCTTCTGCGCTCAGCTTTCTCCGATCTGTTTTATCTTATCCTCACAGACAATTCACTTTTCTTTTAAACACTTTTTTCTTGAATTTTGGAGACAACAGATGTTCAGTAGTCTGTCAGAACAAAACGTGTTGAAAACTGTGTATCACACTGATGTTTCTTGAAGGTTACGGTCTTCTGGGATGTGACGCCGTGTAATTTGGTAGATAAGTAACAGCTTTTCGTCGGTGTAGTTGCAGATAGTTGCAGGGGCACGCGGTGGCGCAGTTGGTTGAGGTACTGCGCTACAAACCGGAACGTCGCGGTTTCGATTCCCGATGGTGTCACTGGAATTTTTCATTGATTAATCGTTTCGGTCGCATTATGGCCCTAGGGTCGACTCAGCCTCTAACAGAAATGAGTACCAGGAATCTTTCCTGGGGGGTAAAGGCGGCCGGTGCTTAGGGCTGACAACCTTACAACCTTCATGTGCCGATTGTCTAAAAATCTGGGAGCCTCAACCTCCTGGGACCCTAAGGGCCTGTCAAGGCCTGTAATTGGATTGTTTTACCTTTACCTTTAGTTGCAGGTAGTAGGCACGGCGCCACTTTCCAGAAGGCCATAGTCTTGATGTTGCCGATAAAGCTAATTACACTGCGAATGTAACACTTGGGCTATTCAGGCGATTTCTCATCCTGTTTGGCTAATTGTTTACCATACAGAGATAGAAACGTTGTAGATCTCAGCGAGAGATGTAAGGTGGATGTCGTGTGGCAGCGGCATTACATTCTAATGAACGTCACCAGCATGCAGTTTTATTGAAACGGCGGCCAGACCGACCCTTCTACTTTGCTTTCACTTCATGCAGTTTGCACAAAAACTAGAAGCATGCTCGCCTTCTGTCGGAACGGATTATCTCTAAGTTCATTAACACAGTAATTGTATCTCCGTGTTTGTCCCGATTTCAGTTGCCGGTCGGAATCGCAAAAAGTCCATTGAGCGTCTCTAGCCTCCACCGAGACGTAGTAACGCTGCGAAACTTTTAAACCACAGCATCAGATCCGTGAAATCAAACCCAGCAATCTCCATTCCTGGTCGAAAGTAAATCACTTACGCCATTGGATTCTGCACAGAAATTCCTACAAGGATTTTTTTATATTATTCATACCGTCATATTCTTATAATTAATACATACATTAAGTGCCTAAGTTGATTGATGTATTAATTCCACAAGGATGTTTATGCTGTATTATTATAAAAGCAGATAAATTATCCTACCTTGTAGGGAATCACAATCGGTTGTTATAACACAGTTAATTATCAGTTGTATGTCAGAAGCAAGCCTGTCATTCTGCTTATCAACTAGACAAGGAGATGCACGTGATTATGTCTGCTGTTAGCTATCCTAGTGAAGTTATTCACGTTTCGGTATTAGGTTTCTCACTGAATGGGATTATAGCTTCCATAATTGTTTTGAATTGTATTTTGGGTGTTTATTGTGATGTGAATTTATATATTGTGTTATATATTGCTCCAAAGTCGATACAAGTATCTTATATTTGAAAGAGTGTCCCTTCGAGTTCAAGTGTGTGGCCAGTGTCACCATTACAACTAAGAGACGTAAGAGGGTGCTTTTAATGATTGTTGACATGTTTTGCTTTGTACTTGTTTCTACGTTTGCTGCTAATAATTAAACAGTGTGTATGCTTTCCTTGAATATAAAAATGTGTGTTTAAATGTTTGTGGTAGTTTACAACAAATATTAAACATCCTCTGTATTGTTCCTTGTTCGATGCTTAAAATGTAACAAATATTTTGGTATGAAATCTGGATAATTGCAATAAGAAATAACAAAGTCAGTGGCGGCATCAGAAGGTCGGTACATACCAGCCTACATCTATGATTAATTATTTCAAATTTAACAATACCCGGACTCGTGTGTTTTAAAACAAGCACTTTCCAGCTTTTGGAATGAAACACAACAATCTTCATTACATTGTTAAAGTGACAAATATATGTTCTTTTTCTTTTGTTGCTTTTTAAGACAGTGAAGTGTGCGTCATCCCATAAACAGACAATGAGCTTCTTACAAATACAGCAAGTGCGTGAAACGTGTTTTTCTTCTGTACTGATATGTCTCACCAAGTGGAGACAGTTGGGTATTATTTTAGGGGACCCGTATGTTCCACCTGCTTCTAACATTTACAAATCTCCTTGTTTTGCCCACACGTTTTATTCCTGTGTGTTTGTACGATCCTCAGATCAACAGTGTGCATTTCCCTAAAGTGTACGAAACGGCCAGTCTTTCTAATTGAGACACAATTTGTTTACTGTGAGGTAGGAACTGAATTTTTGTACTAAGCGCCGGACTACAAGCGCCAGCTTCGAACAAGAACCTCTGTAGTTCTGCTAGGTCCCAAAGCAAGTGTTGAGTTGAGATGCATATTCACGTTGCTTGTTTCTCATTCAGCCCTCCAATGCTAATTTGAAAGTTTATTATTATTATTATTATTATTTATTATTTACTGCAATTGGGTGTTCACCCGGTGGCAGTAGTCCTTACACTAGTACACACAATACAAATGTTTTCACCGTGCATAGTCCTTACACTAGTACACACAATACAAAGTTTCACCGGTGCAGTAGTCCTTACACTAGTACACACAATACAAATGTTTTCACCCGGTGGCAGTAGTCCTTACACTAGTACACACAATACAAATTTGGGTTTTGTCCCAAAATTCCCGGTGGCAGTAGTCCTTACACTAGTACACACAATACAAATGTTTTCACCCGGTGGCAGTAGTCCTTACACTAGTACACACAATACAAATGGACATATAAATATACATAAAAATAACAATACAAAACAAACTATACACAATTACAAAACAAAATACATACAGTAAATACAAGTACATACATTAGAACATCGTACACACATTACAAAAACATCCACACCTTACAAATACATCCACACCTTACAAAAACACCCATACACATTCAAAACAAAATACATACAGTAAATACAAGTACACACATTAGAACACCGTACACACATTACAAAAACATCCACACCTTACAAAAGCATCCACTCCTTACAAAAGCATCCACACCTTACAAAAACATCCACACCTTACAAATACATCCACACCTTACAAAAACACCCATACACATACAAAACAAAATACATACAGTAAATACAAGTACACACATTAGAACACCGTACACACATTACAAAAACATCCACTCCTTACAAAAGCATCCACTCCTTACAAAAGCATCCACTCCTTACAAAAGCATCCACTCCTAACAAAAGCATCCACTCCTTTGCAGCAATTGGACAACTTATTTCCTCTGTTGCGTAAAACAAAAGTCCGGTTACCACCGATTTACTTTGTCAGCAGTCTGCCGTCATCAGAAGTACTGCCTGGCAGCCTTCATTGTCCCCTAATGAGTATAGTGTTCACCATATCCGTAAGTTTATCTGTGGGGAACTGATTCGTTGTTTTTGTTTTAGTGCAACACGGTTTGTCTAGCATACCACTGGAGGACAGGCTCTGTTTTAGTGTGCAGCTTGTCTGTATTTTTGCACGGCATTTATGGCAGCGCTGAAATGAGTTATTGATGTAACGAGATATGGACTGGTGTCCGTTTGTCGTTCAGAAACGCGTGCAGGCCTTTATGTAAAGTGTCTGTTGTTATTGTCCGGTGTCAACTAAAATTGGATCGTTTCGACTAACTTTGTTACACCTCTCCACTATCAAATGTAATGAAAATCTGGTATCAGTGCTCGAGCTGTTTCATGCGGACTGACCGACAACGGCATGCAGAAACACAGTGCGACTCACAGATCTCTATCCCAGCGCTATGTGCATAATGTAATTCAGCAGCTTCCTGACTGTTCTCCTCCACTGATTATGAATGCTGTTTGTACGGTGTCTGTCGTCACAGATTATTAAAGTCATTACGTTTAGGAAGTCGGTCCCGCTTTTGGACACGGCTTTCTGTCTCACTCTACACACCTGTAGATGAAGGTGTAAACAGCTTCCGAGACATGGTGGGTTTAATTACCGGTGACGACCGAGACCTGTCAACGTGTCCCACATCTGTGTATCCTGGAGCAGTTTGTTTACATTTCCTGTACGTCCTTGGCATAAAACATTTTTATTTATAAGTCTGTTTTGTCGTGCCTGTCAAGTGTGTGTCCTGCTAGTATCTTTAAATAGGTCACGGCCGATTCCACTCTTCCCTCGTCGGGAACTACATAGACACTGCAGTTGATACGCCATAGGTAAATAAAGAACACTGTGAGCACTGTTTGCTACAGTAAAAGCAACATAGTACAAATGTAATATAAAATACAATAAAACAGAATTAATATTTGTCCCTACATGTTTCGGCCAATCCCGGCCATCCTCAGGAGAATAATCTCTACATATTGGAAGGTACAGAAGCTTTTACATTGCTGGTTATAGTTAGGTATAATTGAGTTCACTTTTTGTTATTAACGGACTGTCACAGTGGCCATAAGGCCTGTTACAGAGAGCACAGGAACATACATACATACATCTAATAACAAACTACAAATGAAAACACATGCAAGAGATAATAAGAACAGATCATATCTGGTGTACTTGTTAAAGTAAAAAAGATTTAGAGAAATAAGCTGTCACTAAATATGTTGTTAGTACTGTTCAGTTCAATTTAATTTACACAAATGCACCAATACAGCACAGTTACACACCAAACAACCTAAAAACAGAAACAAGATGAGAAAGGTGTGAGTGCTGACTCAACACCATAATTCAATTAATTTCTTTATTACTGAAGTTATGACACAACAACCAAAAGGATGATTACAGGAACAGCACAGGAGGCCAAGCAAGAATGTGTGAAATAACTAACTACAAACACAAAGACATGAAAAATAATAAAGCATAATGGAAAGTAACAATATGAACGCAACAAAGTTTTGTTCCTACTATTAGCATGATTAATTTAACAAATCGTTATGCAAAACAGACTTTCGCCTGATGAAGGCTAGGCTTGGCCGAAACATGTAGAGATAAATATGAATACTTTTTAGGCGCGTTCGAAAAATTGCGAAAAGCGACTATTGGCGTTTTCATGTCTATCCGTCTGTCCGTCCACGCGGAATAACTGGGCTTCCACTGAACGGATTTTCACTAAATTTGATGTTTGAGTATTTTTCGAAAATCTTTCGCGGTTCGAAAGAAACTTCAGAATTTTCACCGTTTACAACCTTTATTCAATTCCCTGCTTTGTTTTATGTGTGTGTGGTTTGTTAAACGACGCTGGCAGTAACCCCATACCGCACTGTAGCTTCGATGGTAGAATGACCGGTGAGTGACGAATTGGGAAGGATTTAGATAAAAGCGATCGAGGTCGAACCGAGGTAATATCTCGGAATTTGGATGTAGAGATTGAGGAAAACCACGTAACACTTTGGTCAGTATAACCACCTAGTTTCAAACCGGGCATCTGCGGAATGCAAGTGCACAGCTGTGCCGCTTGCGCCCGGTTGCTGTGTCACATGTCTTCGTTCTGTGTCTGTTTAACGACTCCTGCTAAATACAATATTGAAATGATTATTTTATGTGGTGCATTCAATGGGAACTTGATAACGTCGTATCGTAATGTGCTGTGCCAAAAACATTTGTCTGGAGCAGCTGACGAACATCACGCAAGTCTTGGCATACGAAAGAAGTTTGCAAACCAACCGTGACGTCAGTGCTAGAATAGTGAGTTCCTGGGTTAAACGGACGGAACTTGCAGCTGGTCTTTAAACGTCTTCTATTTCCGAGCAGTTCATGTGTTCTTGTGTAAGCACAGTCAACGCGATGGTACTTGACGAACCGACATAACACGTTAGAGCCAGTGAACTTTGACATTTGGAGAGGTACGTTGATTGTAAAGGTTTTGAGGTCTGCGCTCTTCTGGGATATTACGCGGCGTCGTGTGGTAATTGTTTACCGACGTTTCGGGACAACGTATCGGTCCCATCTTCACGGGGTGCGGGGTGACCCGTGAAGATGGGACCGATACGTTGCCCGAAACATCGGTAAACAATTACCACACGACGCTGCGTAATATCCCAGAAGAGCGCAGATCTCATCAACATCGCGGCGGAAGCCTGAAATCACGGGTGTAAAGGTTTTGTGTAATGTAAAGTGATCATCCGTACAGTCTGACCGTCCTGTCCTTGTGTCCTGCCCTCAGTGCAGTTGACAGTCTTGTGTTTCCTCTACGTTTGCGGCTTTGTTTTCCTTCCAGACGTTGTAGGTGTTAAGTGTGTTGCTCAGAGTCACGGGTGTTGAACTTGATCGTGCCCCTTACGAAAGCTCATGCAGTTCATCGCACGACTTTCTCTGTGTGCAGCGCAACGGACGGCGGCAGTGAAAGTGACGCTGATACGTAACGATTTGGTAACTGGTTATGTTTGTGTCCTGCACAGGTAACTTGCACTCTAACAGGTTATGTTTGTGTCCTGCACAGGTAACTTGCACTCTTAAACAGGTTATGTTTGTGTCTTGCACAGGTAACTTGCACTCTAACAGGTTATGTTTGTGTCCTGCACAGGTAACTTGCACTCTTAACAGGTTATGTTTGTGTCTTGCACAGGTAACTTGTACTCTAACAGGTTATGTTTGTGTCCTGCACAGGTAACTTGACTCTAACAGGTTATGTTTGTGTCCTGCACAGGTAACTTGCACTCTTAACAGGTTATGTTGTGTCTTGCACAGGTAACTTGCACTCTAACAGGTTATGTTTGTGTCCTGCACAGGTAACTTGCACTCTTAACAGATTATGTTTGTGTCTTGCACAGGTAACTTGCACTCTAACAGGTTATGTTTGTGTCCTGCACAGGTAACTTGAACTGTAACAGGTTATGTTTGTGTCCTGCACAGGTAACTTGCACTCTAACAGGTTATGTTTGTGTCCTGCACAGGTACCTTGCACTCTTAACAGGTTATGTTTGTGTCCTGCACAGGTACCTTGCACTCTAACAGGTTATGTTTGTGTCCTGCACAGGTACCTTGCACTCTAACAGGTTATGTTTGTGTCCTGCACAGGTACCTTGCACTCTAACCAAGTTACAAACTACAGTCGAACTGAGTTTAACGTCATGACGGGCACTGAATATTTTGTATCGTTATAAACGAGTGTTGTTATAACCGAGGAGTATAACTGTTGTGGTTAACAGTGAGGAATTAATTGGGACCGCAAATATCTGACGTTATAGACGAGGTGCTGCATAAACCGATGTCGTTGTAACCGGGTGTGACTGTACATGTTGTAGACTGTAGACTGTTCCATGAACAGTTAACTGAACCCTGTGTTCATCGCTTTACATATCCCATATCCATACGTCTTTATTTCTTAGCTCCAGGTTTGCATACCGAAAGTGTGCGCACGTTTCTCGTAGCTCAGTGCATTCTACATGTCCCGCTTATCTCATCCTTAATTTCGTCATCAAAATAATGTTTGGTGAAGAGTGAAAATTACAAAACTACTCATTATACGAATGTTTTCCATCCCGTCGTCACTTGCTCCTTGTTACGTCCAAATTTACTCTCAGACACCCTGTTCTTCCCTTACGGCACTACTAAGAATAAGGTAAACCTCTCTTAAACGGAACCTGGACACGACGGAAACCTGTCTTTCGCGGAAGACTTTTACAGTCTCCCGGATCAATACTTCAAGTACCTGTATTAAACGGAACCTGCCTGGAACGGAAAAAATATCAATCCGTTGCTGTTCCGTGTACCTGAAACAATGCAGCAGTTAAATTTCCCGACAATACCGAATGATTTATTCATGGGTCATTTAGTGTCGTTATATCATGCACTGATACTACATTATAAGTAATGGGAGTACTGTGTGCAGTCGGCTGCGAACCGAGATCAGGTTGGTGAGAGGCCGCGTGTCTTCGTGCCACTGAAGTTTAACCTCGCGCTGTCACGTTCCGTGTGAGAGGAGGGCGGGTCCGCCCTACATCTGGTCCCTTCTAATGCTGTAATGTGGGAATAAATGAAAGTCGCATAGCCAGATTTTACGCGGCGAGAGAGCCTGCGGATTGCCGAGTGATTTTATGTAGATATGTGTGCGAACAAAGTGACTGACACTTCCGCAGGTTTCTGAGTCTCTTCGCTTTTCCACTAGCTAATCACTTGTCTTGTCACACAGCAAGGAAGTTTGCGTATTTAGATGAAAGTTGAAACAAAACAGAGACACAAATGCAGGCAGTAGGGTACAGTGCCCCTGTTTCACGTACATCGAGTTCCCAAATACTCTCTTTCAGATTTTGGGTCTCGATCGAATTAAAACATTTTAATCAGGAAATCTGAAGAGAATATACCACTACCTTACGTAGCTGTTACAGTACCTTCGCAGCTAAGCCTATATTCGTGACAAAGCCAGCATATAACATGGGAAGTAAAGACGTATGCGAAATATAATCAGCAACATTGTCATGTTGCATGAGAGTTTCACGGTGGTCAAGACCCACATTGTTGCCTTACGTTGTGTAGTGTAGGTGGGTGTTAACATTTCAGAGAAACCTGATGTCTCTTAGAAGCAGCATCTACCTTGTAGATGGACGCAGTATGTTCTGCCGAAACGTTGGTACACACGAAACAGCATAGTGTTATAGTCATAAGATCGCAGGAGGAACTCAGACACAAATGAGATCCACGATGAATTTATAATAACAATTCAGTTCCTTAAATTGTTACTCATTTCAAATTCTGTTGCTTTGTCCACTCCCAGAAAGCCACAGTACATAGTATTACAAAACTGACGACGGTCGTTTCTTTACCGCCACCCAGCCTGTGCAGAACCAGTTACTGTAATACGCAGACATTTGTGTTGTGATGCGATGTGGTACTTGGGCTCTGCAAACATAACTTCTGGGCAGTGGCGTAGGTAGGTTTCTGGCGCCCGGGACGAGTATCACAGTGGCCGTCCCTAGCAGAAATTATGAACTTTTAAAAAATCGCAATTATTTATTGACTTTCCTGTTATTTTACGCATTATTTTAAGAGATTTTGAACGCAGGATATCAATTTCTTCATTTGAAGTATTTATTTCGCTGCCCACTTTGCTGTCCCTTGGACTCTGCTGCCCGGAGCGACCGCACCACTCGCCACCCCCCACCCTTCCCCTAGCTACGTCACTGCTTTAGGACATCTAGACATAGGACATTTTATCAGATTGCCTGAAAGAGATGGTATTTTATTTTATATCTATCTATTTATGGTCTATTTCAGGGGTGCACAAACTTTCCAAAAATCTAGGATGTACCTAAAAATTGTAGGCTGCAGAAAAGTTACGTGAAACAAGTTCCATATTGAGGATCCACAAATATTTGGCGCCACCGTACGGAGTGTAGTTTTCACGGCGACTTGACGCCTGGTATTTGTGCACCGCTGGTCTATTTAAGGACGCTGTCCGTAGCTCAGACAATATACCGTCGATTAGTGAACAGTGAGTGCAAAGTGATGTGCAAGGAAGTGGTCCTGGAGGGGCTGAGGGAAACCACGAAAAACGTAAGGTTCGCGGGCGATGAGGCCAAGATTTGAAATCGAGGTGAACCAGATAACGAACATGAGTGTTGCCCACTCGACCGCGACGTTCGGTGAGCGGGAACTCTCGCTTCCGTACGTCGACACCAAAACTAGTAGGCTGTCTGTAAGGTGACGTGTGGGGCGTGAAGGCAGAACTCCTTATTTCCTTGTCTCGTTTAATGGTTTGAAGTGAGTGGTAAGCCGTGGGTTTCGGTCGCTTTAGTTAACGTCCTCGCCGAAGAGACCTGGGTTCGAAGTCCGTAGCTCGTAAAGGCGGTTCAGAAATTGTGCCGCGAAGTATGGCCCACCATTTCTGCTCCACTCCGTAATGTAAGGAGACTGATGCTCTGCAGTATATGGAATTGGATAGGGCGAATTAAGGTTGGCGGAAATGACGTGAATTCCTGGAGATGGAAACAAAATTTTATTACAGCTTAGTAAGCCGCTGCGAAAGGAAGCCGTATATTCAGCTACACACGGTGCGAGATGCAGTGACCTATGCTCTGTACGTCCTTACCTGAGGGATCGGCACATTGTTAACAAAGTGACACAATAATCGCGGACGTATATCCTTGTACCTAGTGCCTTGCAAAGTAACACCAAGTATATTTAACATTGTCCATGTTCCGTGCAGTAGGCTATTTCTCAATATTTATGCCAACAATTGCAGTTGATGGAATAAATATTGTGCTACCAACGTACTGTTAGTGACTGAAGAGAATGGCTTTGACCTTGACACCATGGATAGGGTCCTTTATCTTCGCGCAAGTCTTGCGGTGAAATATACAGGTTCTGTAACTAGCACAATTCTCGCTGAATACGGTAGTTTCTTTAACAAATGCGATTAATTGACAAATTATACTTTAGAATTGTCTTGACATTCTCATAGACGCTGCTGAATTTGGCAATTTAGCGTTTAGGTTCTGTTTTTTTTTTCTAGTCTATAAAGTTATTAAATTTTATGTATTTCCTGAGACGCTGATTCAGGTGATGTGTCAGTGCAACCTGACGAACCTGAGTTTTATATCTCCAACAAATGACAACACCGCGTCTTCATCGTCTCCAGACGAAGTATCTTCTTTTGGGTTACAGAGTATGGTTCCATCTATAACAATAGAAATGATGCCGTTCTTTTCACAATTCTCTCCCTCAGTTGTCCTCATATGGCGACAGTAACCGTGCCAGTGACCTGTAGTTACTGAAGATATTCCGTCACTGTTTAATTCACGGAGTTTAAAGTAATTCCACGCCCACGTTATTGGACGTAATAAAGGGGTTCACTTCAGTTTAGGAAAATTCAATGGGACTGAGATCGCAGTTGTAACGGTGAAGTCTCAGGGGCACGTGATGGCTTGTGTTCGGGATGTGATGGTCTGTCCTGTCGGTCTTTTCTTAGAGAATATTGAAAGCAGTCAGCTTACACAGCTGATGTTTCATCATAGTGACATCACAGGCAATCCCTATCTACGAAGCCACGAAACCATCTCTGCCTTCATTGTGCATTTGCTTGAAGGTTTATCGGCCTTCATATTGTGGTGTGGCGCATAATCGAAAAACCCGACCACTGACTTTTTTGGTATGTTTTAAGTTAATGTTTTTTTCTGCCACTTCTAACAATTAGAGCTGTTAATCTGGCCGTCGTAGTCACCATTCACTAATCCTGTTTTATATAGAAGCTGAGCGCCCGCGACGAAGCCATCCTCTGAACGAGCGTGAAAAACTGTCAACCTGTTTTGTGCGTTGCCATCTGCTAAGACTCCCTTCACTTCATCTGTTTGCCAGAATTCCTCACATGTCAGGTGGCTTTCTATCCACGTCTCGTCTAGATAAAAAAAATCGTCCTCCCTTCACATCGAAATCAATTTAAGCAAGCGACTAAAACCGCCACTCAAAATACGTGGTCTGTCTGTCTGTCGCACGGGTTCTCTTGCTTTGGCATGTTCGCCATCCAAATCCAGTTTTGTGCAGGATTCTTAAAGACTGCTCCCCCATAAAGACTGATCCCCATAAAGGCTGCCCACCATAAAGACTGCTCCCCCATAGACTGCTCCCCATAAAGGCTGCTCCCTCATAAAGACTGCCCCCATTAGGACTGCTCCCGCATAAAGACTGCTCCCCCATAAAGACTGCCCCCCCCCCAAGGAAAATTAATTTTCCCGTTTGTTATTGGAAGGTGTTTTCTGCAAGTTGGGACAACGTTCAACATAGCAGTCCATGACTGTTCTTTGACCACACGCACAAATCAAAATCGCCAATGATTATTTTTTTCAGGTTTTTGTATCCTTGTCTTTCCTGGGGTGTTCAGAGGGCTTCCTTTATCTCTGTCGTTGCTTTTCCTTCTCACTTGTTTAATGCTCTCATTGATGCACCAAAGACCTTTGCTGTTCTTTCGGCCGCATGACAGACATGGAACATTAGATTTTTCCCCACTGATTCATGTTTTACGCAGGCGATTCACATAGTTGATTACTTCCCTAGCTTCCATACGAATGGTTGCACTCTATACACTGGTCGCCATTTGTTAGGCAAACAAACCTAAAATCAAATTTATGCACAGCTCTAACCAGAGAGAGCACAACAGACTAAAGTATGAAGTCACACGCACAAGACACAACTGCACTTCAGCCCAGTTTTTTTTTTTAGTTTGAACAAATTATTGGCCATAAACAGCTAACGGTCTCACTTTCCTCTGCGAAGGCATTTCAGGGTCAAATCCAATCCTTGCTTATTAAGTTGACTGAAACCAGCAGTCGTTATGTCGACAAGGGGTGTTCCTCAAAGTTGAAGGTTGTGCGACAGCTAACAGTCATCGTAACGCACACTCAGTGTGTGTGTCTCTGTGCGGTCTGGTGGGTATGTACTGGCATTTCGTAGGAACCTGTTGCTGTCATCTTCAGGAATATATTCTGTCATAAAGATGGAAACTATGTTCTTCCGAAACGTCCGTACCTGTCTACCATATTACTCTGCGCCACATCCGTAAGACAGTAGTCTCCATAGTGAATGCCGCAAGAAGCTAAAATTTGATGCATTACGAAATATCGTACACGGTGTCGCATGGATTCTTTGGACTAGAGTCAGCTGGTTCAGGATAGGGTCTGTTATCGCGCGTTTATCAAGACAGTGGAGCAGGGGTGTACAGATTTTCCACAAATTTAGGAACCACCTCAAAATTCTAGACGCCAGAGGTGTGACGCGAAGCAAGGTCCGTACGGAGGAGTCACATTTGTTAGGCGTCACCGTACAAAATGTAGACAGCATGACGACCTGACGCACGGGGTTTGTACACCCCTGCCGTGTAATAACCTGGAAGACCACAGATTTAATCAACATCGCGGCGGAAGCCTGAAATCAAGGAAATAACTTCTGCGTTCCACAGTAGTTGTGGAATACTGGAGTGACCATCAGATTCTCCGGAAGGAGTCGGCCTACAATAAATATGAACCTTTACTGAATTGCATTATTGTAAGTCCTAGGTTAAGATACCATGCTGGCTATTCTGTCCTGTGGAGCGAGGCACTAATATGTGCACATGAACTGTCCTGGCTTTCAACTCGGGACTCACGGCGAGAATCGCACTGAATAAATTGATGTCGGTGTTAATTGCAAGTCATACGTGAAGTGTAGGTCGCCCCCGTCGCAGATGGAGTGAACTTGAGGGCTGATGTATAATTTCGGAACAGGCATTAATGCCTAATCCATGAAGCGAAGAAGAAGAAGAAGTGTATATTTCTCAATCATAAAGCGATTCATTATCCCATACAATGTTACGAACGAGATATCCCGCCCAGATATACGGACTGTGTTGTTCAGAATGCCTGTGATGTTTCAGAGCATGAGTGCAAAGAAACCTGTTGTTTGATCGGGATTTTGGTATGGAAAATTTAAACAGTTGGCAGCATTGCGGCGTTGAAGAATTTTCAGCATGGAAATTGTTAATGGTAGTATTGTCTGAACGCTGTAAATGTGATCCCAGTCTTTGTACTATCTCTGATAAGATAATTAGATTCCGCTCGCTGGCCTGTTGTCAAGACCTGTTAGCACTTACTGAGAACTTCGTAATGAAAGTGTCGCATTCGCTTTGAATATGGATAAATTTAAATATGTTCAGCGTATCTTACGGCTACATTGGGCGTTGCTAGATATAACTAGCACGGTGTTGCCGCTTACAAAAAAGAGTCCTTATTTGAATATTCTTGGTTGTCTAGAAATCTCACCATCCGAATCATTCAGTTTGACAGCGACATAATAAGCCGCTCAGCGGTCACTGACACGTGCCTCTGAGCTCGGGGATTCACCCGCTAATGGAAACTGGTGAAGCTGGTCGAGACACGGGATTAGACTGATCCTCACGACAGTTCGTAGGTTTGTTGAACACACTGCCTTGTTCAGACAGACACGCGCTCTGAGTTGACTTAACATTATACTTTGCGAGGCTGAATACAATTACGTGAAATTGCAGCGGGGCCGTGTTTCTTCTTTGCCCAACCCCTGAGAAGAGAAGCGCTATGTGTGTGACAAAATGTTGTCACAAAAACGTTTTGTGTTAAGGGGACAGACATGGTCTGCTTGTCAGTTTGTGTGATAAACGCAGGCTTACCGTATTTTCAGCAAGTTAATGATTGTAAAGAGCAGCGATTGCTGCGCGTTGGCTGCGTTCTGTTCAGTTATTCCGAGAACTGCGAAACTTACGGGAAAGAAGGGCAGTGCACGTAAAACGTGTGTGCGCCTCTTCTCTTCGCTTTTTTTTCGAAACGTCCGCATTCTGATAAACACTCAACGAGATACGCTCAAGCTGCGGACAGAAGTACGTGCGGGTCTTCGCTCATCGTCTTAGTTATTCTTCGATATTACTGAAATTGGAACACATCGAAATATGACCTTCGCTCTTCTGGGATGTTAGGCAGCGTAGGTTGACAGCTGATTACCGACGTTTCGGGACAGCCTGTCGGTCCCATCTTCAAGGGTCAAGCAGTCCAACCTGCGGTTTGTAACATCCCAGAAGAGCGAAGGCCTAAACTACATCGCGGCGGAAGCCTGAAATCTCGCACATCGAAACATGTTTGTGAAACTCCACAGTACCATATTTCTCTAAATTCGGTTCAACGATTTGGGCTTTATACGCGCAGATAGACGGACGGACAGACAGCGAAGCAAATAGACGCCTTCTTGCAGTTTCTCTTTACGAAGGACCAAGAAGCTGTCCCCAACATTAATTCTAAAGTTGTGCTGAGAAGCTGAACACATTTTTATTACGAGCTGTATTGTGATGTGCCTAGCCTTGTTTTGTAAGGACGCAAGCGTGCGGTTGCATTGTAAATCTGTCTTTGTTTCGCATTTAAACCACTCGAGTGATGCCTGTTATGTCTGGGACTAACATCGTGCGATTACAGCTTGGGTTCTCGACCGTTTGGTGCTCGGGACGGACTTGGGGTGTTCGTCTTTTTTCGCGGCACGTTTGAGATATATCGCCTTCACACGAGAATAAAATATAGAACCAGGGGCGTAGGTGGGGGGGGGGGGGGTCGCCTCACCGGCCGGCAGAGTCCAAAGTTCGGCAAAATAAGTATTATAAATGAGAAAATCTAGTTTTTAGGGCTCAGCAGATTTTAAATTATTGAACGAAATAAGAGGAAATATAATAAATCATTGTGATTGTTTTAAAGTTTATAATTTCTGTTATGGGCGGCCATTGTTATTACTCGCCTCGGGCGCCTAAAAATGTAGCTACACCACTGTAGATAACTAAAAGTTTTAGTAAGAGTGTACATATTTAAGGTAATGTAATTCGTTGTGTAAGAACACAAAACTGTCGTAAAAGAGGAAGATTATGAAGTTCTTATACAAATGTCGATTTAAGAAGCTTATTAAGAAGCTTAAGTAAATGCAGCGGCCTCCAAACTTTGATGGAGTCCCATCATCTTAGCACAGGCTGCCTTTCAAGGAGCACTGTTATCAGTTACATTTTTAAGTTTTTATCAGTTAACGTTTAACAATGTATTATAAATATTAAATAAATCACTTGTTTGACTAATGGGACTCTCATTGCACTCAATAGGACTTGTGTAAGAACTGGGCGACTCAGCGTTGTGTACACAAAGGCAGAGAGGCTACTACTGTTCGTGGCACACCGTCAAGACACGGAACAGTGCGAGGAGTGTGTGTGGTACCTTCATAACCGCTGCTGTATCGCCAGTACCTACAGTTGGCGTAACTGTTACTGCCAGTGTTACTAATTTCTGCTCACAGGTTTCAAATACAAAGTAATCCCTCGCTTTTCATGGGGGTTAGGTTCCGAGACCCCGCGCAAAAAGCCCAAATCCGCGAATAATTCACCCCCCCCGCCAAAAACAATGTTTTTGTAACTTTTCATGCTTTTCTTTTCTTTGCAGAAACATTGTGATGGGGAGCTGCTTCTCCCCCCCCCCCCCTTTCAACTCTTTGAACTTCATGCGGTATGGCCCGAAGACCTGTTCGCGTTGTCGCACAATTCTGATGCTCCTATTCATTGAAGGGCCCGAGTTACGTATTTGTATTTGGGGGCGACCCCGCGAATTTGCGAAACCGCGAAGTACAACCCCACAAAAACGAGACATGACGATATAAGTGTATTATTGTGCTCAAACTAATTATCCTCCTATACTCATCTGTGGGTAATTATGCGATAGTAACCACTATTTGATTTTAATAAGCATGTTTAACTTCATATTCTCGTTATTCTGTTCAGAGCCTCTCGGCATGCTAGACAGAAGCCTGCCGCGGCTCACCGCTTCAGAATGTCTGCAGTAGAAGTCACTGTACTTTGTGCTTTACAACTCACTGCCTTCAACAGCATCAGTGTGGCAGCTGTACCTGCCTTTGAAGTCTGCAAGTCGTCCGGATTACACTCTTGTATAAAAATCGAGTTCCTGACATACAGAAAACACGCTGCGTCTGAATTACGACGACCAACGGCCTTCGTCAGTGCTCATTAGGGAAGTAGTGAGGATTACAAGAAAGAAGATTATAGGGTGTGGGGGAAATGCTAAGTTTTTAAATGTTAAACCAGGAGTTAAATATACTCTAGTTTTTAACTCTGTACTTGTGTTATTTTTGGATCTTGAAGCTGTAGGTTATGTCCTAGGCGTTCTTGATAGTGTGCTAATGGTGTGATGTAAGATGCTAGTCTTGTGCACTATGAAGTATAGACCGCTATGTAGCTGCCTGCATGTTGAGAGTAATCAGGACTGTGCTGTAAATAGACTGTAGGATATACCGGTGTACACTGCGGCAAGACTGGAGTAATCAGCACGGCTTGGGCATCTCATATATGCTAATGTGAAGGAAGTGTTTGTTGAGTATTAAATACAGTGTGGCTACGATGCAGAATCTGTGTTTTAACAGTAAGTAATGGACCAGTGCGGGTACACATAAATACAGACATGAATACTGTACGAAACTTCCTGTTTTTCGTGTTAAGTGTCGCGAACATGGTGACGGGGTTCTTTCTGGCAGCTGTTTGTCATCATGCATACATAATTTAAATTTTATGTCCGTATGGGGACGTTACTTGCTTAAAGTTATACAGGGTGTGCAATTTTACGTGCTGGCCCAGTTTCTCGCTGCTGTCACAATCAGCCGATCTCATTGTTAGCGAATGATGCCGCTGCAGGCTCAGCTCAGTGACGCAGGTTACTGGCTCAACAGACAAAGGGAGTTATAGATTTCGTCGCTGTTGTTCACCGGTGTGTTCATTGATCCCTCTGTCAGTGTCAGATTGTGTCAGTGTCTAGAATACTTGGATTAGTACCTCCATGCACCGAGCAGGTGTGGTGTAGCGGTAACTCTCGGTCTACACGTGTATTTGTGAGGTGCCTGGTTGATATCGCGGCCTGACACCGGCTGTCTTGACAGGTTTTTCCTGCTGTTCTCCGACACCGCCAGCAGACTCTGGGACAGTACTTCGATTGGGTTGTGACCGCCTTCTTCCAAATATTTTCCAACTTGTTCTTCATCAGCTGTCATACCTTCGACGCTGTAGTCTGAGATGTTGAAGGCGCCGTGCAGTAATCCGTATGTATCGCTGTGTGTAGGCCTGCCCCTTGGTAACGTCGAGCTTGGCCACGTTGGAAGCGTGGAAGGAAGAGAACATGCATGTGGGTTTAAAGGCGCGTGAGCATCGACGGCTGTATGACGTGAACAGTAAGAATATTCCGAGAAACCAGAATAATGCATTATGTTAATGTCTCGTCATCAGAATTCGTAACGAACTCACAACATAAAACCAGCGAATAAATTCTTTGAAAATGAGACAAAATTCAAATCTTTGGGAACGACACTAACACGTCAGAATTGCATGCAAATCAAGAACATTTCAAATTCTGGGATTGCTTGCTACCATTCTGCTTTATCAAGACCTGTAGAAGTCCCCGTTACGGGTCTGTCACGTACACACCAAAGGTAAAAGGTAAGGTTCTCCCTAGAAGAGGCCATGAAGGCCCAAAGGGGGAGTAGAGGTATAGCACTACTCTTTCTTTAACCTCGGCGCTAGATGGGGGTGGGTGGTCAAGGACACGTCACGGCTGCTTTACCCCCGGGAAAGAGACCCGGTACCCATTGTACAGGAGGCTGGGTAGGCCCCAGGGCCAGTCTGAACGGGTGCTGAAAATCTCGCCCCCACCGGGATTTCTTTTTTTTTTTTTTTTTTGCCTGTCCGGGGTTTTCCCCCTTTGATCCATTTTTGTACTGTTTAAATCCTTTCGTCCTTCATGTCACTTTACGTTCCATGCTACCGTCCTTACGACAAACACAACACAAACATCCATGCCCCCGGTGGGATTCGAATCCACAATCCCAGCAAGCGAGCGGCCGTAGACCACGCCTTAGACCGTTCGGCAACTGGGATCGGCAGATTCGATCCCCGGACCTTCCAGCTTGTAGCGAGTCGCTATACCGACTACGCTATCGCGGCCCACACCTAGACAGCAAACACTGACCATTCATATCCACTGTTAGTTAGTCCTACCAGCTGCCTCACCAGGCGGGTGACGGTTCAGCTAGAGGCTGCAGTGCTCGTGTGTAAACCGAAGTGTGTACGTATATATATATATTGCATAATATTTTCGTGGATCACAGCTCATTAGGTTTAACAGTTGAAAGCAGGTGGCCGCATGCTTTGGATTAGTACAAACAATCGGAAAGAATTGGATTTGAGGTTTAAATCAGACAGAAGTGCTCCTTAGTTATTTATTATATGGACGTTATATACTTAGAATTTATATTTCATACACAAAAATGTTGCTTAGTAAATAATAATACTTAATAATTCAAATGCATAAATACATTACTTTGTATACAACAGACTTTGGAAATTCTTAATTCACGTTACAGGACGATCTCACATAATAAAAAATGGGTACTAAAAACTAGCACAAGTACACAGAAGCTTAACACGGCTTACCAAAGAGCGGGATCCCCAGTTTAATGAATGGACAGAAACAAAAAGAACAAAGAGAGCCACTAACATGAGAATGGAAACACTGCAGAGGTTTTAATAAAAATAACAATATCCAGTTTGGAATGTTATTTTATATTGCGCATATATTTTGAGAATTTATTGTTTATGTCACTCCAGTGTAATAATGTCGGACCCCATCGTTGCAGCGTTGGCACGGTACTGGTTTACACATCGTAATGGCCTTCCTGGAGGTGGTTGTTTGCAGGAGTATCGAAAAAAGAGGTGTGCACTTGTACCGACTGAACTCGTGTTTATATGCCGTATATTCATACATTAGCCTGGATAGCTCAGTACGTATAGTATCTAGGCTCCGGACCGAACGACCAAGGAATGGAGATTCATGCTCTGGGGAAGGGCGTCTGTGCAGCCTCCATTCCGGCTCTGTACCGCACAGAGCATCGCATCCTGTTGGTCATGGGGGCAGTTTCCCCGTGGTTAAAATTGCCGTGTGGCTGACCACGCACCTCAGTCAAATGCCGAGGTTAAGAATGCGTTGATCTGTATGTCCACGCCCCCATACGTCTTCGTGGTGTGGTGCTTAATTACACATAAGGACAGCCTTGCATTTAGCTTTTCGAATATTTTCTTTTCTGAGGCTCAGATTGAGGGCCGTTTTGTCGCTGTATTGCGTGTTGACTAGATTTGGTTTCGGGTACGCGTAGTGTGAAGCAGGAAACAGCAAGACTGTATCAAGTTCACAGATGTGTTTTATACCTTTGAAACCTGGAATTTATGTAATTTCTACAGAAAATGCACTGCGTCTTCATTACGAAGACCAGCCGGTTAATGTTGTTGAGAGAAACAATCGCTGTTTATTACGAGATTCATACGAAATGCATAAAGCTGTGTAGGCAAAATTATTGTTTTTAGTGTTATAGAGTGCATGGAGCATATAAGAGGGGCATTCGGAAATGACTTGGACTCACCTCGTTTGGAACAGTTCTGTTATCTTTAGGCTGAATACTAAACAACTGCTAGATCAACATATTACTCCAGGCCCAGGCCGTGCCATGGTTCAGGCGGCTAGTCGGCGGCCCGGGTTCGATCCCGTATCGCTCCATGTGGAATTTGTGGTGGACATAATGGCACTGGGACAGGTTTTCTCCGAGTACTTCGGTTTTCCCCTGTCAATTTCATTCCACCGGTGCTCCATTAAAATGGAAAAGCGGAAAAACCTCATCTCTTCATCACAGGGTGCACAATAAGCCTTCAAGGCTGCGGTGCGTCCGTAGCATCTGCTACGGGGCCCTTCAATGAAACAAACATATTACCCTCCTAGGTTGTACATAGCTGCCATCTCCTTGGGAGCTTCCGGATGGCTTCACAGGGCTATTCTGTTAGCGGTGTTGCGATACCACTCACGGACAGTCGCTGTGCAGTTTCATTGCCACTGTTGAAGCTCCGTGCCCAGCTGAACACAGTGCTGCGTGCAGGTGCTTTCTCTCCACAAATTGCAGTTAACCGACGATGAATCATCATGATCCATTTCTGCCCATGATAATCGCCTTCCATTTTGCGATTCCTGTCATGCGCTTCGGCCACTAGACTTGGTAAAACGCAGCAGTTTTTCACAGGCATGCACGACTATGGCCATTTGGTGGTGGAATGATGTACTGAGGCTACACTGTCCGATGGCAATTCACGTGACCTGACAGCTTGTTATTTGCCGAATCAGCAGCCCCTGTGCAAGTCATTTCCGAATGCCCTTCTGTTATGCACTTACACAGCCCTGGTACCTCCGTTTACGACCAGGTGGGCACCCTTCAGCATGGCTGTCAGACGGCGCATTTCGCGCGGTCCTATTCTCTGGCAGTCAGACAGGCGGATGTATAGTGGAGGCCGCGCTGACGGCTTGTCCAGGCCACACACCGCTATCACGTCGCCCAGCGTGACCTCAGGATAACGACACAGACTCAGGACCTGCAGATTCGGCAGATGCTGGAAGACCGTTCCTGTCGCTATCCTCGGCGACTCCAAGAACAGTCCTTCCAGGCGGTTCCCGTGTCCTGCAGGGGTTATACAGTTTTAAGATTTGTGCTATGCAGAGCAAGGTATCTATCAGTACAGTGTTGGGTGGGGGCGTGGAGGTAAAGCTCTACGTATATTAAACCTCAGTGATCAACTTCACGCTCTCAGGTAACAACCTTGTGAGCCACTACACAACAGGATGGATGGCAGGACAACGCTCGTGAAAAGGACCGAAAACCCATAAAGAGATTCAAAGGCCGGTCTGCTAGTCCCTGATGAAGCCCCACTCCTTACTATCTCATACTTGGGCACGGAACAGTCCAGCGCCCAATTAAAAGACAAAGAGCTTTAAGGATGAGAACGTCTTGGTTATGACACCGTATAGTTTGGTAAGTTATTACCATACCAACGTATAGGAATCACCACCTGCCTGCATCGTTGGTAGACATCTACGAAACCGCAGGACGTCACACCCCAGGGGGCTACAGATGTCATCCAGACCTGCTGTGTTCCTCTGCAAAACTAATTTATAATTTGGACATTCGATATCGCCGCGATCGTAATGTCACACTTTCCCCGTTGTGTTTTATCTTTGTGCGTGGAGGGTGACATGGCTGACGGTGAACCGGTTGGTTGCGAATAATAATAATAGTAATAATTCTTTCCAGTGGCGCAACAGCCCCTAGTGGGCCAGGGGCCTCCTCAGTATCGAGGCTTCACGATCACACTCAGACACATCACACTCGGTAGGACTCCTGTGGACGAGTGATCAGCCCGACGCAGAGACCTCTGCCCGACAACACACAACACTCACAGGAGACAGACATCCATGTCCCCGGCGGTATTCGAACCCACAATCCTAGCAAGCGAGCGGCCGCAGACCCACGCCTTACACCGCGCAGGCACTGGGATCGGCAATAATAATAATAATTATTATTATTAATATGATAACCTGGTTATACATGATACGATGTAGAACGAAGACTTTACTCTTCCCTGTCATTACCGTATTATTTAAATGAGCTAAGAAGACATCACACCAAAAGTCGTACCATTTCTCATTTCTCCTTGCGTGATACATGACCTGCCCCCTCATCTTTCTCATTTTATCACCTAAAAGCAATAGGATTAGTGTCGCTGTACTATTCAATTCATAGACCTTTAAAGAAATTTTCGGCTGATCAGATGGCCTGAATACATGGTAATAATTATTTTGCGGATAAATCGAAAGCGGACGAAGCCTTCGTGTCGTGATTTGTTCACGTGTCATAAACGCCTATGCTGCTGCACCAACCCGCTACACATATTTGGCAGAGAAGTTGCCGATCGGACACGGCGCTGTGGTGACTTTTTCGCCAGTAAATCGTAAGGTCTCATGACTACAGCAGGTGAATAAACTTAGGGCCGTAGGAGAAATGCAGCTTATCGGAGGGCACGCGAACTAGCAGTCTGGTGATCGATTCCATTCAGTGACGTTGGGATATCTGTAAATAATTTTAGGTCTTACAGGATGTTACCTCGTTGATAAGGGACTGACGTTTCGGAGATACCTACTTTCTCGCATCTTCAAGTTAGGGAAATGTGAAGACGGAGGCAGTATTTTGCTCCGAAACATTAGTTCACGGCGCCGTAGCTTAGACGACCATAAACTTCTTGAAGTTTCTTTTCGCATTTTATGCAGAAAAATTGTGGGGTTTTGTGCCGAGTGGACAACGTGACCTTGATTACTCATTTCAATCCAGTAGGTTAAGAATAGGCGGAACTTGACTTCCACGCCTGCTGTGCTTCTTCATCGTGTAGAGTGCGCCAAAATCTGCTGCGATGCAGAACACGAAAACTGAACAGTTCCATCACCCAGCTGCTGCATGGTCTGCCTACTCTTCCAACGTTGCCATTACTCTGCATTACGAATGCCTGGGAAGTCCTCCTTATTCCATGCAGAGGTAGCAACCCTGCTCAGAAAGACTGCATTGTGCCAGTTACCGCCCCTAGTGTGCCGCTGCCAGCTCCAGAGAAACTCAAGACAAGTTTCTCTTGTGGTTTGTTTAACGACACTGTCAGTAATTCAGACTATCCTGGCGATTGGTAGGATGATTGATGTGCTGTAAAGTATCTGGGAGGGAGCGGTCGCGGCGACCTCGAGGTACCATGCGATACTGAATGAAACTGAGGAACACCACGAAACCCGTCAACCGTGATAGCTAACGACGGAGTTCCGGGTACATTACTTATGACGTCACTAGTACGGAAACTAGAGACAGACTACGTGGCAAACTTGGTAGCTATGTCGCTTTTTTGCTGCTCTGATATAGTAAGAGAGGGGTTTGTCAGATAGGTCTGGTAGTTTCGGATACCCCCCCCCCCCCTTTGTGGGCAATACGAGTGCAGCAGTTTTGCCTGGAATAGATGAACTACTTTGTGCTACCGTAAGAAGCCTGTTGTGATCTGTCGCCTACTGGTGAAGTGATTTCTGTTCACTTTACAGCCCCTTTTGTGTGTCTTCAGAAAACTGGAGTTTTCAAAGATCGGCAGGTCTTCGTTCAGTACGCGGTTATTATTGCATTTGTCACGGTTCAGTATTCTGCGTTCGAATGAGCTTGACTTCAGCTGTTACGTGCAGTATGAGTGACTTTGCTAGCGCCGAGAGGTTTTGTGTGACAGCAATTCAGATTGTAGCTGTGGGGTGGTCGTCAATGTCGGACAGTGTCCGATACTACCTGCCACATTTCACTTGCTATTTATTGTGGCAAGTCAGCGGTGTTGTTTGGAATTAAACTTTTTGAGAACGTTTAAATAAAATTTCAGTATTTCCTGATTGTTACCTTGTCTGACTTTTGTGTTGAAGGTTTGAAGTGTTTGTCAGGGGCTTATTTGCACTTGTCTAGCTCAAATCGTTATATTACTTATTATAGTTATCTTAACGTCTTGGGCTTGTAAGTCTACGAAATAAAAAACGTCAGATAATATTCTAGTGTAAAAAGTTTAAACAATTATTCTGATATAAGAAAAACTTTGAAAAAACGGTATCCAAACATTCGCCCCCCTTACTCTGCAGGATACGCATATTGCTGCTAATTTCCACTGACACTGTCTGGAGTGGATGATGTGGCTTCTGACATGCTCTGTGCCCACCTGTCCCCAGCGTTGCTCTCCAAAAGCAGGGGGGCACGTCGTGGTCCCAGCTGAAGTCATCCCCGTCCGCGAAGAACAGCAGTCGCAGTCTGTGGAGCTTGAGATCGCCGCAGTTGTAACTGTGACACGTGGGGGGCATCACGTTGCCACAGCCGCTCAGCACCAGGCGCTCCAGCTTCGGACACGTCGTCAGAATCACGTGGACGTCCACCTCTTCGATAACCTGTAAACAGAGATGCGCGCACTTTGTTCATTAAAGTCGTTAGCTGCAGTTCACTCGCGGTGTTCGTGAGGACTAAGTAAAACGTACAAAAACAAGTTGTAAACTTAATAACAAATGCGTGCTGGAATTCAAACGTACAAACATACGTACTCATTACCAGGAACATTTTTGTCGATGCGTTTATATTTAAGAACAAGGTAGGAAGTGTAGGCTCACGTTCAGATGTTCGCATCGTTACCTTTCTCAGATGATTATACCCTTTAATCCCCTATGATTACACTTCCTCTAGCTGGTCACAACTGTGTACACATTGTAGGCTGGTATGGACCGTATTGTAAGGGTCTGTTCTTATATTTCTCTGCAGAACGTATTGTTTATATGTCTACGTTGATTTTGTTCAATATGTCGGTCATAGACCGATCGTCTGAGAAATGAAGTATTACAAAGAGTCAAGCGGGAAAGGAACATCCTACATACAATAAAGCGAAGGAAGTCTAACTGGATTGGTCACATCTAGCGTAGGAACTGCCTTCTAAAACACGTTATTAAAGGAAATACATAGGGGACGGGAAGACAAGGAAGAAGACGTAAGCAGCTACTGGATGTCCTTAAGGAAATGAGAAGATATTAGTAATTGAAAGAGGAAGCACTATATTGCAGTGTCTGAACAACTCGCTTTGGAAGAGGGTGTGGACCTGTCGTAAGACAGACTACGTGACGATGATGATGATTATGATGATGACGATGATGATGATGATGATGATGATTATAATAAAACAACCTCAAACCTTCACCCTTTCGGAATATTTTGTAATCGGTGGCCTAAAACAATATTTTGTATACACATTGTAATTATATTGATAGTTGTACCTCCATACCAAATTTCATGTTCCCAGACACATTTAATAATATTAAATATTACGATTGCACGTGTTAGTTTTCCCCACTTACGCGCTGTGCAAGTCGCATGAAGCAGTGTCGCGAGTGTGTCCGTGACTGTCGACATGACGGCAGCCATAGTAACGTCGCATGAAGCAGTGTCGCCGAGTGTGTCCGTGACTGTCGACATGACGGCAGCCATAGTAACGTCGCATGAAGCAGTGTCGCCGAGTGTGTCCGTGACTGTCGACATGACGGCAGCCATAGTAACGTCGCATGAAGCAGTGTCGCCGAGTGTGTCCGTGACTGTCGACATGACGGCAGCCATAGTAACGTCGCATGAAGCAGTGTCGCCGAGTGTGTCCGTGACTGTCGACATGACGGCAGCCATAGTAACGTCGCATGAAGCAGTGTCGCCGAGTGTGTCCGTGACTGTCGACATGACGGCAGCCATAGTAACTCTAGCACACGTATACGTGCCTGTTGCTTTTGTCCGGCTGTTGCCAAGTTTTATATTATAGACAGGTCGTAGTATAAAGACTGCACGAAAGTCCGTCCGGTGGGAGCCAAGTTGTCCCGTACGGACAGACATGACGATGCTGACAGTCACTGTTCGAAACTTCGCGAACGCGCCTGAAAACTAACACTGAGGAGTCAGAATCTGAATGCCGAACACCGCTAGTGCTGTGTTATGTATACAGTGATAACTATACGTACCGCCTGCTGTTAGTGCTATGTTATGTATAGTGGTAACTATATGTACCGCCTGCTGTTAGTGCTATGTTATGTATACAGTGGGAACTATACGTACCGCCTGCTGTTAGTCCTATGTTACGTATACAGTGGTAACTATACGTACCGCCTGCTGTAACACACAGAAACTGCATCTTGCCCACACACACTATTTATGTGTTTCGTATGATTCTCGTAAGAGCATTAACCGACTGGTCTTTGTAATGTATACGCAGTGTGTTTACGGTGAGGTAGGAACAGAATTATTCTTCCTACTTAGACGAAGTTCAGTGCCATAGCTCAGGCAGTTAGTCGCCGGCCTTTCACTATGAAGTTCCGGGTTCGATCCCGGACCAATCCACGTGAGATTTGTGTTGGACCAAGTAGCACTGCGGCTGGTTTTTCTCAGAGTACTTCGGTTTTCCCGTGTCAGTATCATTCCTCCGATGTTCCATACACAACTGCAGCTTAATTCTACTCTGTTCAGAAGGACCTGCGGAAGAAGCCTTGGAACCTTCCAGCAAAGTAGTGTCTTTCAGTTATCGTGGAGCATTGTTCAGAAAATTACTTTCGTATTGTTTTTTAGGCTTCATTAGATTTAATCATATGTAACTTGTGTGGCTTCAGGTAATGAACTGCACTCTAGGTCTTCCGTCTGATTTATGCATCATAATTATTGTCTTGCACGAGGCCAGAACATGATGGATGGAACTAAAGAAATTGTGAAGCAAAATGAGATGCATGGCAAAGCACATACAGTTTCACTTTGACGGAGGGCAGAACAGCGTCCTGCAAGCATAACTAGACGCGAGAGTTAACATTACTACACGTGTTTACAGCACATTGGTCATTACAGCTGTCTGCTGCTTGCTGGAGCAGCACAAAACTGCCTTTTCCCCCCACATTTTGTCTCAGAACAAACAACAGTTGTTTCACGAAACAGTATCAAGCGGTTGGTCTTTGTAATGGACATATGCACTGTATTTCCTGTGAGGCAGGAACTGAATTATTATGTATTATATGTATGAGTGTAGTGCCCCTCCTGCAGTACAGACCCGACAGTCCCGTTGCTGCTGCAAAAGAATCTCTTGCTGCTATATCGGTATCAAATTTTCCACCGACTCACCTTCTGTTCACCTTTACCAGAAGGACGAGCGGGAACTGCCTGGGAACCTTCTGAAGTCACAAATGATACTGTCGCTCCGCACAGTGTATTGTATTTCTTCCATCTCCGCGTTACAGACTCGTACGAGAGTTTGAGGTTCGATTGTATTACATCGTTGGTTATTTAAACCAACCTTCAGGGTTATAACGCCGTGTAGTCTGGCACGTGGGTGTTCATGTTTCATAGGAACATACCGCCTCCATCTTCAGGGTAAAAGTGAGGATTGAGGTAGTATATTCATTCGAATGTTGGTACCCACCTACCAGACTACACGGTGCCATTACCAAATGATCAGTTGTTATGGAACTGTTTCTGTGGTCCCATGCTACGGTACCGAGATTGGTTCGTTGTGAATCCTGGAAAGCTGCAATCCGCACTGCAGCACTTACAGATTGCACGTGTGTTTACGGTGCCTGGACGTTCAGGTGGACGGACGTACAGCCAAAACTTCAGTGATTTGTTACATTCGTTACTACTGAGATCTGCGCTCTTCTGGGATACTACGCGGCTTCGTGTGGTAATTCTTACCACGTTTCAGCTGGTTGTAGTGATTACCGTATTTTAGCAGTGGCGCTGATGTCGCACCACGCAGTTTGTGTCTTCGCCACATTATTATTACCTGCTTTAGTGAACTGAAAGTTACTAATTTAGACTGGTCTCCTGTGGCATAACTTCCTTTACAACTTTTACTATCTCGAGTTGAAATATGCGGGCGGACAGACATATACGTTCCTACAGGTGTTGTGCAGGGAACGCGTAATAAGCTTGGGTGGGACCTTAAGGATACGTGACCTTGAGTTCGAGCGATCGCAGCGTGTCGGAACCATGGTGCTCCAAGATGGCGGTCAGGTCTTCGAAGTTGAGGTTGCTCCGCTCGCCGCTAGTGACGCACACAACGCTCAGCTCCCGCAAGGAGTGAAGTGAGGTGGCGATGGGGGACAGGACGTCGTACGGGGTAGAGCAGTCGAAACGCACGTGAACTTGGCAGGCAGCAGGACACAGGAGCACGGCGAGTTGCAGCACGTCCGGGGGTAGCACTGCTTCTGGCGACATGCGACAGCGCACCTGTCGACAGGAAAAAGACGTACAAGGAAGCGAACAAAGGAGAAATTGAGATGGAATAGACGAAGAAGGATAGGATGTCGTAGGTCTGGGAAAGTAAAGATCAGTTGACAAGTAGGAAATCATGTAACAGGATACAATAAGAGAAGAGCATGGAATAGGATACTGTAAGACAAGAGCGTAGAATAGGATACAATAACAGAGGAGACACCAGTATGTTCCGTGTTTCCCGCTGTTATAACAATCCCGTACAATGTGTATATAAAAGTACAAAGAATGAAATACAAATTTTGTCTGTGCTTATTTCTTCTTGTTTATTTACTGTTATTCAGCGACCCTGACCACAGCGGCGAATGATATGATGGCTAGTGAATAATTAATTGAAAAGGATATGGAAGGACACGGACGTGCCGTATTCGAGATACATCGAACCCGGTTATAATGACATCGGTTTATGCGACGCCTCGTCTGTAGCGTCAGATATTGTGTGGTGCAACTTAATTTCTCATTGTTAACCATAACGTGATACTCTTCGGTTAGAACACAACACAAAATATTCAGTCCCTTTCATGACGTTATAACAGAGTTCGACTGTACTAACATAATACTTGCGTGGAGGGACTGTTGAAAACCACAAAAATACCTGAGTCAGGATAGCCGATCTCGTCGAGATGTGAACCCGGGACACCAGAATATTATAGGCAGCAGTAGTTACCCACTCTCCCTCTCCATCCGTGTTCGTGCATTTTACAGTAATAGTCTTGTGTGAAATGTTTTCAACTAATTTAATCTTAAAACTTTCAAACAGCGAGTTGATAAGCTTACGAAAAAGGGGCGTTTTCGAGTTTGGGAGTTGAATGGCTGTTATTTAAATACAATGCATACCACGTGCGAGAAGTCCACGTCCAGGTTTCGAAGCCGGTACTTGGGCAGACGCTCTTTGTGTCGCCATTGCTCACCATGCAGCATGTTGAGCGCCGTAACTAGCTGATAATGACGCAGTATACGCAGCGTCGGGACGCTGCTTAAGATTGTACATATGTCAGTAGCGGTGACCGTCACTGCGCCCAGATGCAGCTCTGTAAGGCCGGCTGAAAAGACGGGCTGCCTCTGGTGGGCAGCGTGTAGCTCCCTGAGACAGATATGTTTGCATATTGTTGATATAAATGCGTCTTCGGTTTGTGCAAGAATGTAAATACTGCAGGAAGGTATGCACAGCAGCCGCTGATGTTGTGAGTGGGCAGCGGAAGTTGGTATAGGTTGTCTATTTTAGATGGAGTTCTTTTATGCGCAATGTGCTGCCTAATGGAGATGACGAAAGTTACCTCGCGTCATATTTATCGTATCAGTCAAGTAAGTTAGATGCTAATAACTACTGTTCATCTGGTCGTGAAACTGTGAACGGAGGCTTCTGCGCACCCAGACTGAATGTTCAACTTAAAATAGACAACATATACATATGGGGTTGCTGAAAAAAGCGAGCGTATTAAATGTCATGCTAAAACATCGGATGGGACTCACTTTAGAATGGCTTCTGCTTCCGGTAGCCAGCTCCTCATTCCAGCGGTAGACGGGAAGTCTAGGACAGCTCCTAGCCGTCCTCTGTGGAAGAGTTCGCCGTCGAAATCAAGACAAGTGACTGTCGGGGGCAACCACGACAGGGACTCGGGCGCGAAGCTCTTCCAGCGCGACACCAACACTCTCTTTAGGTTCTGAAAACAGCAGTGTATTATTATTATTATTATTATTATTATTATTACGTTGGTATCAATATATACCAATAATCAATTTTTATGTTACTGTGGTAATGTGTTATTAAATATTCGTATTATGGAATTATGATGTGCTATAAATTGATTGTATTGTTTGTTTCTTTCTTTAACGCTAGCTTTTAATTAAACTAATTCTAATGTTTTCTCTTCTTTTTGTCCTGGCTTTGCTCTTGATTTGTTGCAGTTGTAACCTTGCACTTGTACCGACTTTGCAATTGGCCACTCAGGTGTTGATTCAGCACGTAAATAAATATAGATTCAATTACAAATGCTACTACTAATACTACTAATACTACTACTAATACTACTAATACTACTACTATTACCACCACCAGCACCACTACTAGTACTATAATATCATTCATTCATTCCTTTATTCTCCACTGTAAACTGGTTTGATTGATGGGCATGAGGCATAGCGTAGCAACTGTCTTGCAGTAAATATTTACACACAAGCAGAAGTATGTCTTGGTCGTGGATATGGTTGCTTTCCTTGTCAGTATCACAGTATACAGTGCGAATTAAATACCGTGGCACCTTTCTGCATTATGTTAGGTCTGCGGTATGAAACAAAGGTTATGTGAAGAGTAAATGAGTTACAGAACAGAACTCCGGACTCGGAAGACAAAGGCACTACGATACTTCGAAACGTTGGTGATTATTTTACCAGTTGACGCGACGTAGCATCCCAAAAGACTTGAATGTTCAGGAGTACCGCTGTAATAACCTCAAATCTCGCAGGCGTTTTACACGTTTATGCATGTTAAATTACATTCGGTGATTATGTGTAATCGGATCCTTGCGAACGCTTCTTCTTCTTCCCATGGCGCAACAGCCCCTAGTGGGCCAGGCCCTCCTCATTATCGAGGCTTCACGATCACACTCAGACACACCACACTCGGTAGGACTCCTCTGGACGAGCGATCAGCCCGACACAGAGACCTCTACCTGACAACACACAACACTCACAAGAGACAGACATCCATGCCCCGGCGGGATTCTTGCGAATGCTACTTGCGCGTAATTGTCGTAATTATTTGTTGATTATTGCTACGTGGACACTATTTTGTTGACTATGCTAGCATTACACCTACTTTTGTTGACATGTGCTACGCCAACACCTACTTTTGTTGACATGTGCTATGCCAGTTACGCCTGTTTTTGTTTGCAGCTACTTCGAGTTTCTGTCGGTTTCTTTTGCTTGCTTTGTTAAGAGTCTCCTGTTCAGAAGCCTCTTAGCTGCGCTTGTCTTTCCTGATTTTGCTACGAATTCCTGTAAACCTTGTTACCCCATTTTGTAAACAGTACTAACACAGTGGCCATGGGAACTTGTGACATTGAAACAATGTAAATTCATGCAATTATGCGTGTCAGTACTTTTATGAAAGTTTAATTCAACTACAAGTTTGTTGTAGTATTAAAATGGACAACGTGGTAACCGACGAATCGCTGTAACTAGCACTACAAAGTTTATATGGCAACACGTTGCAAGTAACAAGCGAGGTGTTGAGACATGCAGTCGGTCGGATCTCTGTGACGCACCTGACATCTGGAGCGTACGAACAGCAACAACTCTTCGTCCCAACTCAACACTACGTTTTGTGACTTCGCAGCCAGAAGCACCTTCCACGTGTCCGACCAGCGTCCGGCGGCGCTCCCTCTGGAGGCGCTGTGGTATGCGTGTAGGAGAAGGTCGTCGGTTAGAGCTCCGGCTGGAACACAAAGCAGATGAGCAGCAGGACATTTCGCCGCTTTGAAGCCTTCAGCTCGTCAGAAACATTTGTACTCTTAATCTGGAGTAAAATCTGTCAGGCTGCCGGGTGGATGAAAGAAGAATGAACCAACGTTTTGAGAACCATCTTGATCTGGAAACGCTGGTTTATTCGCTTTTAAACCACCTGATACGACTGGTGGCCCGAGAGATTTTAGCTCATCAATAAGATTAACCTCCCATTTGTGCCTCGCAGAAAACCTATTTCCTCTCATTATAAGTCTTAAACTGTGGTGTGTGTTTTGGCTGGATGCTGGAACTTGGTATAAGTTCGTACTACGTCTTGCATCTGTCACGGAAGTACTCGGTTCTCATCTAGACTGGGACAGATAATATCCTGATAGATTCTGTGTCTTTCCTCAGGTGAATGCGGGGACAGTACACTGATTATGACATGGCACAGAAATGCTAACTGTTCGGATTGGGTTGGTTTTTGGCTGATATTTCGGACTTGTAATTCGTCCCATTTTTTTTAATTAGATTGTGTCTAATCGTGTTTCTTTCTTCGTGTAACTGGACAAAATAAGGAATATTATTCGTCGGGTCTTTTATCACGACTACCTTCAAACGCTGGATTGTCTTATTTTCTTGTCCCGATGATCATATTTATCATCATCATCGCAGTGACAGCGCAGTTTGTGGTATGACCTGTCTACAGTCGCTCGAAAATTGTAATCGCTGGTTTGAATCCGCTCAAGCATGATATACGTTGCGTTTTTTCTGCCTCGCCAGTGTCTTTGGTAGGCTGAGGCCCTCCGGTGGACCGACACCCTCATTCAAAAATCCTACCAAATGTCTAGAAAATAAATTCTTACTTTTGGAAGATTATTCTGAATTGCGACACGGCACGTGACCGAAACTGTAAAAACTGAAAATCATTATTATTATCATCATCATCATCGTCATCATCATCGTCGTCATACTGTTTTCGATCCCGTTGTTCTGTTCTCTGCTGTTTCACTCACACAAACGTAACTCCAAACCCCAAATTCCCGAATTAACTGATTGACTCTAGCGCTGTGCGTTAGGGGCTGTGAAAACCAGGGCAACCCCAGCCCGCGACCCGCTTCTTTTATCGTCGAAGGCTGCCCTGTCTCGGCTTAGAAACCTCGGTGATGTGTTTGGAACACGGATAAATAATTTATTCCAGTCTGCAAGGTATAGGCGGGTTAGTATAAAGTACATCGTAGTGGGTAAATCAGGCGACGGCAATGAATTCTCGAATTATGTCGGAGTGCAAAGTCGCTGCAGACGTCCAACTGACACTGTTTGTGTTCTGCCAGGACGGTGTCCACGTAGGGCACTCCGTACGTCTGTGTGGCAGTGGACAGGTACGGCCATGTGTCGTCCCGGGGAGAATGACACAGGGTGGATAAATGTGGCAACCGAGCGACACATCAAAATTACGTTCATTCAGAAATTAAGAGCAGATTTAATTAAGGGAATGCTTGCTCCCATTCGCTTTAGTATCTTTTATCTTCCCGTCTGCTGGATAAAAACGTGAAGATTAATATATACAAAACTGTAATTTCATCTTGCCGATCCCAGTGCTCGCGCGGTCTAATGTGTGGGTCTGCGGCCGCTCGCTTGCTGGGATTGCGGGTTCGAATCCCGCCGGGGACATGGATGTCTTTCTCTTGTGAGAGTTGTGTGTTGTCATGTAGAAGTCTCTGCGTCGGGCTGATCACTTGTCCAGAGGAGTCCTACCGAGTGTGGTGTGTCTGAGTGTGATCGTGAAGCCTCGAAAAATGAGGAGGCCTAGGCCCCTAGGGGCTGCTGAGCCATGGGAAAAAAATAATTTAATGTTTTGTTTAATGCGATTATGCAGCTTTGTCTCTGACAATACAGTAAGAACACAGAGGGCGTTTGAGAACAAGAATACTGAGGGAAGTATGTGGACCGAAAGGGGAGCAAGTAGCAGGAAAACGGAGAAAACTGCATAGTGAGGAACTTCATAATTTGCACTGTTCACCAAATATTATACGGGTGATCAGATGAAGGTGGATGAGATCGGCGGGACATGTAGCACTCATGTTGGTCATTTCGCATGAAAATTATTTAAGAAGGGCAGCCAAGTGTGTAGTGGGCAAATATCTGCCTGAAAATGCGTTTGTCACTTAACTTGTGACGAAGTTGTGTGCTTGATTAAGCAGCATGCCACAAAGACGTGTGCGCAGGCACACATCTTATCCTAGCCACTAGATCAGGGATGTCAAACCTTTGGGACCGGAACCAAGTTTGGCGTGACCAGACATTTCGGCTGTCACCAGTGATTTGCGCACACATCTACACGTGAAACAGAACTTTTGCACTTTCATAAAACACAAATAATTCTTAAACACTGCAAATAGCAAATTCCACTAGTGCGAATCATTGGAATGAAAATTCATGACCCAACGCACCTTGTGTGTTGAATACTGTTTTGAAAATAACACAAAGCGACGTCGGATACAGAGAGTGAGGGAGAGTGACGCAGTGTAAAGACTGCCATGTTCAAATGAGAGTCTTAAGCCGGGATTAGACGGCGCGCGGCTCGTCGAGTGACGTGACGTCACTTGCTCGGAACAGATCGGAACAGAAAAGACTACACGACGCGGCGCAGCTCGGCAAATGGCGGACCAGCGGCCTTGCTCGGGTAGGATCGGCTCGGCTTGTGGAATAAGTCGTGTTGTTTATGAACTTAAAAGTGTCCTCGTTTGACCACTCCATTCTAGCCAATACCAATTGTGGGACACAAAATTTCACTCTTCGCGCACCCCGACAGCAGAAAACAAAGACCAGACCTACGTGTATACAGACTTGGACGAGACTGGCTTGGCGCGTAGACTGCAAGCCCCGTGTAGCCGCAACAGCTGCCCGCGCCGAGTCTCTTTGAGGATCGTGAAAAAACCGCTTCTGCGGCGATCCAACGAGCCTCGCTCGCCTAATCACAAGCCGCGCCGCGCCAGGCCGGATACACGGCGCGTTTGAATGACGTCAGTTATGACGTAAAACTAGCCGAGCCACGCGCCATCTAATCCCGGCTTTAGCCACAGACGACTGTAAAGTACAAAACATCGCATTGCATCCTGTATTTACGTTAATTAGCATGAAGTGAAACAGATTGTGTCTATTTCTTGTCGCACATTACAAGAAAAAGGAAAGTAGGCATATTGTCGGAAAGAAGTAAATTGTAGTGTGAAACTTTAAGCTTTTAAAGACTTGTCATTTCATGCTTGCATATAGTTTGTTTTTCCATTGAGTCAGCATTACAACAAACAAATCAAATTACATCAGCTCAAACACGTGTTTAAATGAAATTAAACGATCGTGTCTCATTACCAGTCGTATTGATGTTGGAGCGTTTTGTTGGTGAGTGTGTGGTGAAAATGTGCATTGCGTTGTTTTATGGTGGCGCGATAAACAGTTGACTAAAGTGCGGATCAAGTTAGGGACTATTAGTCTTTTAAAATAGTATTTTTATACGGAAAATGGCATAATCGAAAAGTAGCATGCGGTCACATAAGTGGGAACAGTGAAAAGATTTACAGGAATGGTGAACATTGAAGTGTGGTGTGGCTGAATGCGATGATAAAGCCTTGTGTTTCTTCTGCTTCGAATTCGGTGTGTGTAGAACCTTTATTGACAAACGACATTTGAAAGAAATCACAAGAAACTGTGAAACTAAATGGACGTGGAACTAAAAGATTATTGCACCAGAGAATTAAAATCATTTAACATTCCGCATAACTCTGTAGCAATATTCAGGAGCTGACAAGAACACTGTTGCTCCAAGGCCTTAGTTTGTGGAGGTCTCCGTTGCTCTGTCATGTAGCGCGGCGTTACTGGGTGTTCATGCCCGAAGTTTCGAGACAGCGTGGCGGTCTCATCTTCTAGTGACGTAGTGGCACATCCAGAAGAACGGACACATCAACTGCTTCGCAGCGAAAGCCTAAAAACTTTTGAGCTCTTTATTAGTGTCGGTAAATAAGGGAAGAGCCGATCCCAGTGGCCGTGCGGTCTAAGGCGTGGGTCTTCGGCTTTTCGCTTGCTGGGATTGTGGGTTCGAATCCTGCTGGGAACATGGATGTCTGTCTCTTGTGGGCGTTGTGTGTTGTCAGCTAGAGGTCTCTGCGTCGGGCTGATCACTCGTCCAGAGGAGTGCTGCAGAGTGTGGTGTGTCTGAGTGTGATCGTGAAGCCTCAACAACGAGGAGGCCCTGGCCCGTTAGGGGCTGTTGCGCCATGGGAAAGAAAAATAATGGAAATTGTTCGCATGTCCTCTGCAGGATACTGCCCTATCTGTTGCAATGAGACGGTTATTGCCCTTGGCTTTGTTCTGTGTTGAATATTGTTTGTTAGTTCCATACTTACGGTTCTACAAATTAGCATGTAACTGCCGTCGACACGACTGTTTATTAATGTTGCTGTTGGATCTTTGAGTATATGGCAACATGTTTCGACCCACGTTTGGGTCTTCTTGAGGCCAGTATTTAACGTAAATATAAATTACAACTGCATGCGTCACTTGTATGTTGATAAATTGTGATCTTAATCCGTACATAAGGCATAATACTTGTTTCACACGAGTATTACAGTGTTAAACTCATTAAATATATTGTAATTTGATAGAGTGTTAAAATAATTCCAATATTATGGATTTGTGATTTACTGCAGTGCATTGCCTGAGGATTTGTGTTTCAATTGACGTACGATAGAACAGTCGTTGTGTCTGTGAGTATGTTTAATGATGGTATGTAATAGTTGGTCTGTACACCTGTAAATTCTTGTCTCATTTATCGACTATATATCCAAGTAAAAGTGTTACATTAGAGTCTCGTCTTGTATCAACGTATGATCGTACAGTATATTTCACTCTTGTTCAGTAATTACAGTCACAACCAGCATATATATTTTGACACAATTAGGCTACCGGTTTCAGCTGTATAGAGCCATCAACAGGCCTATACAATAACTGTGAAAATCAAACTCTATACATTTTGTACAAGGAATCCCCTTATTGTGTACAATTATATGTATAAAACGGGGGAGGTTCGGGGAAGGAACATAACTTTTCTTAGGCAACCTTCCCCGCCTTCTTCCCCGTTTTACTGTGTGTGACTGTAATTACTGAACAAGAGTGAAATACACTGTGCTTGTACATACCAATGGGGATGTCAAATATTAAGAGTATGATCGTACCTTTAGATCTTATTACTGCCACTGACATGGATAGACTCTAACCCTGACAGTGACAGTTGTTTTATGGCTGCTTAACCACTCTTGCATTTTTGCGTTCGGTGAGGGGCCATCACTGCATCAAGAAAAGATGAACAAAGGAACACGGCCTCCTAGATAGATAGCCCACAACCGCATACACCGGGTATGAAGAAACGCAGCGTGTCCACAGCAGAAGGAAGGAACTGCGACATGTGGAACTGAGTGGCTATATCGACAGGCGGGGTTTTTGTAAGGTGGTGCACGTTATCTGCATGTAAAGCGATGAGAATGTTTAGTGATTGATTAATGCTGGACAAGATAGTAACATGATTGTCATTTAATTAAATACTTAATTAATCCTTAAACTGGAAGTGTAGGAACTGTACGAGCTTTACTTCTTCTTTTGTAGATTTTTTATTGCTTGATTTAATAAATTATTAAACGTCAAAAGCCCAAGGGGGTGCAAGTGTACCAACTTGCACCTCGCTGCCGGCGCCCCTAGCCACAAGTAATAACACAGCGTAACGTAAAAGGCGCTATAGAACTGTAAATGAAGATAAGACGCCCAACAAGCAGTACACAGACACGGCCTGCTGTAAGAGGCAGGTCCTGCAGCCGCAGACCACACAACGAAGCAATTCAACGGACACACGATGAGAAGAATGAACTGTAACAAAGAAACACCCAGCAGCGCCACACGTGTTGACAAAGTCAATGAAACAGAAAGTGCAGTCAGCATACTGATATACCAGTAGGTGCAACAGTGAAGAAGTGAATAGAGGGTGAATAACATTACTGAATAGTGTAAAACGGGGGAAAACTGACTTCGTTTGCCAAACATATGTTTAACCTACCGTAGCGTAGAGAACACTGATGATGAGCTGATGTAATCATCGAAAGTTGCATGACTGGAACAGAGTTATAAAATGTAGAAAAGCTGTTGCCTATAAACTTGTTTTAATGATAGATTGTTTAGCCGAGATCACGTACTTAAGTGTTTTGTAGAATGTTTATGGAAGTCAAGAATGGTCTTACTGCCCACTTAGTGAACTGTGGTTGACAGCATTACTGTTGTTTAATGGTCTTACTGTCCATTGTAGTGAACTGTGGTTGACAGCATTACTGTTGTTTGATGGTCTTACTGTCCATTGTAGTGAACTGTGGTTGACAGCATTACTGTTGTTTGATGGTCTTACTGTCTATTGTAGTGAACTGTGGTTGACAGCATTACTGTTGTTTGATGGTCTTACTGTCCATTGTAGTGAACTGTGGTTGACAGCATTACTGTTGTTTGATGGTCTTACTGTCCATTTTAGTGAACTGTGGTTGACAGCATTACTGTTGTTTGATGTTCTTACTGTCCATTTTAGTGAACTGTGGTTGACAGCATTACTGTTGTTTGATGGTCTTACTGTCCATTTTAGTGAACTGTGGTTGACAGCATTACTGTTGTTTGATGGTCTTACTGTCCATTTTAGTGAACTGTGGTTGACAGCATTACTGTTGTTTGATGGTCTTACTGTCCATTTTAGTGAACTGTGGTTGACAGCATTACTGTTGTTTGATGGTCTTACTGTCCATTTTAGTGAACTCAATACAAACATGCAGTGTCGTGGAATGACTGCGAAGGGCATGCTAGATATTTCAGATTTCTGAAGGAAAACTAAAATATTTTTAAATATATCTGAATTCGCATAATACTTTCTTTTTGTGGTGAAGGGCCCCGTAGCAGATGCTACGGACGCACCGCAGCCTTGAGGCTTATTGTGCAACCCTGTGATGAAGATGATTAATTTTTCGTTTTTCCGTGTCACACGGAGCACCGGTGGAATGAAATTGACAGGGGAAAACCGAAGTACTCGGGGGAAAAACCTATCCCAGTGCCACTTTGTCCACCACAAATCCCACATGGACTGACCCGGGGTCGAACCCAGGCCTCCGCGGTGAGAGGCCGGCGACTAACCGCCTGAGCCATGGCACGGCCTACCACGTAGTACTTAACTGTCATTTTCGTTTTGAAGCAACGCTTAGGGCGTAGTGAACGTGACAACGATATTGTTGAAGAACTTGCAGAGAAACAACGATTTTGAGACATTATTTGTCTTTCAGTAAAGAACGTCGTGGCAGATTTAGCCGGTTACGAAATCTAGAACACGCATTCCTATTTGTGATAAATCTCGAAAAAACTTGTCATGAAGTGCTGGAATTTTATTGGTTGCCTTTGGATGATTTGGAGACGCAGATGGCTGACTTTCAAAAAAATTCTGTTTCGATGGCCATATGTATGGAGCTGAGGAAATAACTGGAAATGTTGGAACATATTTAAAAAATGGAACATGATACAAGAACTGAAAACTTATTTCCACATGCATGGAAGTGAGTAGTGTTGTCATTCTTGGGAGCCACACATTCTTGTGAATAGTTATTCTCCACAATGAAATATATCAGATCGGACCTCAGAAAATGCCTTGCACATGAAAACAGTGCCCATTCCTTTAGTCTTAAAACAACCACATACAAACCGAGATTTGGAGACGTGTGCACAACACACAAGTATCGTATTAATATCATTAGCAGGCATGTTGACTGCTGGAATCATCTGTGTTGTGTGGCATCAGTTCGGATTGGTAACTTGGTAAACATTTTACACTAGATAGAGGAAGGTTCTCCACCCCTGTACTTAGATGGAGGGGTGTGGTCAGCTTCACGCCAAAGCAGCTCTGCTCCCGGGGAGAGAGCCCCCCGGTACGTATTAGATACCGACAGTGACTTTTGCGCTTGGGAAGGCTGATCGTTCTTTGCTTGTGACCAGTAACCGATGTATTCTGGTTAAAAATACATTGGGGCGAAGTGCTGTCGTGTTTTGTGCCTGTAAGATAATACAGTTACTATCTGTAGTGTTCTGTGTGGTTAGAGCTGTGCATAAATTTGACTTTAGGCTTGTTATCAACGTAACACCTAACAAATGGCGACCAGTATTTGTTTAAAAAAAATTACGTCGTGCTTTGATAGAGATTCATGTTTTTGACAAGCTCTGTATGTTTTCCCCCGACCGTCGTCGCGAGTGTTAAAGGGACTCTACCCACGCTGTGCAGGTCAACTGCATTCTCTTCAGTAAAGTACTTTAGGAAGCTATGTGGTCCCAGATCAGGTCTGGACGCGCTCTGGAGAGCGGTAGTCGAAATCATGTTGCCTAGTCACTGTGCTGACTGAGCTATCTTGGTTCGTAGATTGTGTGATGAAGCTATACTTACCTAACCTGTCGAGTGGTCCTCTTCCCTGTTGCCATTCCTGGTGTTCCCGATTTTCTCCATCAGTGGAATTAGCGCCTGGAGACACAGCGAGTACAGACGGGGCGGCATGGTTAGCTGCAGGGACAGTTATGGTAATGCAGAATAATATCGCATCAGAGTCTTCACCTCTATCACATATTATCACTAACAAAATCTGCTGGTCTGGCTCCCTTATGTATGAAACAGTCTGCCTCTAAGTGACAATTAGCTCTCCCTTGTACATCGAGAAATACGGCACTGTCCACTTCTGCACCCTGTACTCCCACTACATCTTACACTTTGCTAATTATTTTGTTACAATTAGCAGTATTGTAACCAACAAATGCACTTTTTTGTATTTCTGAAGTGAACCTACTAGTGTACCGTGATGATGGCTGGACCACAGCCGAAACATATGTAGTGTAAAGGTATAACAGAAATACAATAAGTGCGTTTGTTGGTTATAATACAGCTAATTGAATCACAATGCACGGTGAATATAACGTGAAAATATTTTGTTACACTTTCAATGAACCACACCTACAGAAACACCTGGCATTTCAAGTTCTATTTGTACCTGTCTGGAGGCCCCAGGTAATACTTTGAAACATGCCAGCTTTGATGAATGATTATCCTCCTACTCAATTTTCAAACAAAGAACGACCCCTTATCACCTGTACGTGAGCACTTATCAACTATATGCAGTTAGCCTCTGTACTCGTATTTGCACGAACAACCCTTTTACAGTCGCTTGTATCAGTGGGCATGTATAGAAACATGTCATTGTCATAGTACGTTGTGAAGTTGTGAACGAATTTGTCATAGTGGAATGCTGGTGAAATAGGAGACTGTTCCATTAATTCAGTTTGGCTACTGTCAAAAAAGTAATGTGTATTTCGTTGTTCCTTTCACAATGTTTCCAGTTGCACAGGCTGTATGCCATCGATTGTCAGTATAATTAGTGAGAGTTCAAATTTTACGCTGTATGTACCGTGCATTTTATCGTGAGTTTAAGTCAGAACCAACAATGTGTTGGTTCTGACTTAAACTAGTGAGAATTCAATTGCAAAGATTGTGTTACGAAGCAGTCGTGGCCTACTTTTAAGTACTGTCACGATATTTGCTTGGAGGGACTGAGTAAATCCACACAGAATCTTCAGATAGTTGATGTTCTGCCCGAAATTCGAACCAGTCGCCTCCTGAGTACAAGTCGGAAGCTTATCGCTTTAAGCTTTAAGCATGATGCAGTGTGATGCGAAGATTTAATTTTTGTAACGACAGCTGTAACACCGTGTAAGCTAATCCTGGATTCACATCCGGCAACTCTTTTTTCACTCATACACTGTATTTATGTGGTCCCTTTGGCTCGCACAACAGACAGCGATTTTCTGTTTTAACGTTAATTAACTTGTCTTTGTATCGGAGCGCGGCATTTTCTGCGAAGCCGTTTTTTAAACATGTCTTGCAGCCAGCCCATAATGGTGACTTAATGCCTGTTGCTTTGTTTAATTTTCCAGGAAATAGAAGTTTGTTGCTAATTCCACTTTGCACTGCTCGCCTCGCTTGCCATACCCGCAGACACTAACATCAAAATTGCGCCATAATGCAGACATCTCAGTGTTGGTATAAAAAATTTCGCCCAACTTCTGTTTAACTTGTTTCCCTTTTGACATTCTCAGAACAGTCCAATTCCCGTCACCTTAACACAGTGGTTCCCAACCTCAGGTCGTGATCCAAATCGGGGTCGCGAGAGGGTTTTATGGAGAACTCGATACTTGTGAGAAAAAAAAAATTTGTATCTAAATTCAAACAGAATGATCAAGAAAATGTAATTATTGAAACAGTGTATATTAATTTTAAACATACTGACCTTAAGGAAAAGAGAAGGTACTGGAAATTGACAGCGGAAGCACTAGATCGCACCCTGTGGAGAACTCGCTTTGGATGAGGTTACGGACCTGTCGTAAGACAGACTGCAGAATGAATACATGGAACAGTTAGATTTTAAATAACTAATGAACACACTTTGATTTGTCCAACCAGCACGTGTGTGAGTTATTTAAATAAAGATTTGTTTCTTGCGTGTTTTGTGTATTTAATATTGTCCCAAAAAAATTGGATTTGACAAGTAACATTAAAGATTTAATATATTTTTTTTAATAAGTGGCAATGCTGTGTAGTGTTCAAGAAAAGGCATTAGTATTAGTTTATTTACAGTACATATAACTGACTATTGCCGTTTCCATGGTAGGGTAGCGGGTCACATACCGTTTGCTACTGTAGGGTCACACATATAAAAGGTTGGGAACCGCTGCCTTAACATCTTTACCAAATGAACAAGCGAACCTTGAGAACCGTTTTGTTCCTGTTTTTGTTTTGCAATAACGTGTCCCGCTGTCCTCAGTCTCCTCCGGCACTTTATTCTCTGTCACTGTCAGGTTTAAGAATTTGATCGCATTTCTTGTGTCCTGCCACGTGTAATTCTGGCCTGTGAACCCACACCCAAAGGATAGCCGTGGCTGTACAGAGCGTGTCAGTGCTGTAAAACTGTGCAAGTCGAGCATGTATCTGGGCTAGTGGCCTAAAATTGCATGGCTCCTGCGTACATTAATTATATTAATCCGACGTTTCAACGGATTCTCACGCAAGTGTTTAAGCATGTAAATTATAGCACTGTGACCAACTTAATTTAGGAACAGTAATGCAACTCATTCGCGTTATCACGCTGCTCCCAGTAGCAACTCATGACACTCAAATTAGTGAAGATGTATGGCATAAGGCACCTCATCGCTAGGCAGTTGGCCAATGCATGACGAGCACAGGAAGTGACCTCAAAGCGGATGTACGAGTTCAAGCGCTGTCATTCCTAAGTCTAAATGTTCCTGACTACAGCATGTTGCAGCGTTGGACAGTCTCCATGTCTCTGACTTTTGTAGCAACGTTTCGAACACTCAGTCTGTCTCACTGGACCAGTGACTGACACTAGCTTGCTAACACACTAGGGACCTTTATACCTGATGACGTAAACAGATCCAGTATCCGAAGCAAGCCCAAGATGTTTGAGAATGTCCAATGTGATGATCGTGTTTACTTTGATTACTGTCCACGCGAGGGCTGAGGCTCCCATAGCGGTGATTCTGGTAGTCAAGCAGTTCCTTAACTATATTTCAATTTAAAGCACACAGTCAAGCACAACTTTATGTATTGGAAAACCAAATATCATTCTTGTTTACAATTTCCGACGGTGTCATTGGGATTTTTCATTGACTTAATCCTTCCGGCTGCACTACGGCTCTGGGGTCGACTCAGCCGCTAACAGAAATGAGTGCTAGGGGTGTCTTCTTGGGGGTAAAGGCGGCCGGTGCGTAGTTCCGACAAACTTGCGAACTTTATGTGCCCATCGTCTAGACATTTTGGGAGCCTCAACCTCCTAGAGCCCTAAGGGCCTGTCCAGCTCTGTAAAGGTGTAGCCTTACCTTCATTTTCACAGTAAATCTACATGTTTCGACGGCTGGTGGGCCATCGTTAGGCTATTCGCGTAAGTTCTCTTTGTATATTTTTATGCGAATAGTTTGATGACGCACTAAGGGTCGAGACATGTAGCCTTATTCTGAAAAGGAGGGGTATTTTTTTCTGCACTAAACCAAGTCGTATTGGACTGTGTGCTTCAACTGTAAATAATTTACTTTATACACAACGTGACGTCACGCGTCAAACAGTCTTGGAGTGCTTGACTCCCAGATGACCTGAATCCTTCTGTCGGTACGTTTGCAGAAAAGCTTAACCACTGTCATCATCTGTTCCTGGAGGCAGGTATACAGACATGTTTCGTGGTTTTACACCAGGGGTGGACAAATCCATGGCGCCACTCGCAGTGACGACTACATTTTTTACGGTGGTGCCTAATTTTTGTGGGTCCTCAGTATGGAACTTGCTTAATGTCACCTTCTGACGCTTAGAATTTTGAGGTGGTTCCTAGATTTTTGGAAAATTTGTACACCCGTGTTTTTACTCAGGTTCTGTACATATATGCCGGGGTGGTATCTCAATTTAGGCACGACCGTTTCTATTCACATTCTTTCTAATTCAGTGTTCATTAATTATCGTTACATTCGATGCTCTACTGATGCTATCGTTAAATAAACCAGGAATAATTAATCGTTTGTAATTTCTCCTGGTTGTATGAACAGTTTTCACGAGCTAATTCGCTTTGCTGAACAGAGTTGGCCTTGGGGTAGGAAAATGGATGTGTACACGCAGCGGATGAACTGTAAGATGAGTGAGATATGCAGAATCACGATACCTCGTTTGTAGGTTGTGTGTACTCCCTTTGCAGTACACGTGTCCTCTGTTGTTAAAGATGAAGGTGAGGATCGCGCTAAAGAAAGTGAAAATGATTTTGTGTAGTTTTGTTCTACGTAAATGACGATCTCACAGTTGTGTATTTTCTAAATGTAGTTTCTTTTACTCTAACGGCCAATATTTTATTAAGGGTTAAATCTCCCTGGCATGAGGTTTACACGTACCTATGGACTGTGGTTAAATCTCCCTGGCATGAGGTTTACAAGTACCTATGGACTGTGGTTAAATCTCCCTGGCATGAGGTTTACACGTACATATGGACTGTGGTTAAATCTCCCTGGCATGAGGTTTACACGTACCTATGGACTGTGGTTAAATCTCCCTGACATGAGGTTTACAAGTACCTATGGACTGTGGTTAAATCTCCCTGGCATGAGGTTTACACGTACATATGGACTGTGGTTAAATCTCCCTGGCATGAGGTTTACACGTACCTATGGACTGTGGTTAAGTCTCCCTGGCATGAGGTTTACACATACCTATGGACTGTGGTTAAATCTCCCTGGCATGAGGTTTACACGTACCTATGGACTGTGGTTAAATCTCCCTGGCATGAGGTTTACACGTACCTATGGACTGTGGTTAAATCTCCCTGGCATGAGGTTTACACTTACCTATGGACTGTGGTTAAATCTCCCTGGCATGAGGTTTACACGTACCTATCGACTGTGGTTAAATCTCCCTGGCATGAGGTTTACACGTACCTATCGACTGTGGTTAAATCTCCCTGGCATGAGGTTTACACGTACCTATGGACTGTGGTTAAATCTCCCTGGCATGAGGTTTACACATACCTATCGACTGTGGTTAAATCTCCCTGGCATGAGGTTTACACGTACCTATGGACTGTGGTTAAATCTCCCTGGCATGAGGTTTACACTTACCTATGGACTGTGGTTAAATCTCCCTGGCATGAGGTTTACACGTGCCTATCGACTGTGGTTAAATCTCCCTGGCATGAGGTTTACACTTACCTATGGACTGTGGTTAAATCTCCCTGGCATGAGGTTTACACGTGCCTATCGACTGTGGTTAAATCTCCCTGGCATGAGGTTTACACGTACCTATGGACTGTGGTTAAATCTCCCTGGCATGAGGTTTACACTTACCTATGGACTGTGGTTAAATCTCCCTGGCATGAGGTTTACACGTGCCTATCGACTGTGGTTAAATCTCCCTGGCATGAGGTTTACACGTGCCTATCGACTGTGGTTAAATCTCCCTGGCATGAGGTTTACACGTGCCTATCGACTGTGGTTAAATCTCCCTGGCATGAGGTTTACACGTGCCTATCGACTGTGGTTAAATCTCCCTGGCATGAGGTTTACACGTACCTGTGGACTGTGGTTCTGCAAGGCTCAGTCCGTGTCGACAGACTGCAGCCCGGACTGAACCTGCCGCCTGATGGTACGACGAGGCTGGCTGCGGGCCCACCACGGCTGAAGGATCCGGAGCTCCACGCTTGTCGCTCACATCCATGTAATGCCGAGGTTGATAATAATTGTGTATTTACTTGTACCTCCTGTATTCGCTTTTGTAATGTGTCAATACGCTTAGAAACAAATGTACAGTTACTTTATCAGAGCCACCAACACATTTGCCGCCACCTTACCTTGTCATTGCAACTAACAATAAATTTATTGTTATTGTAGCCAGTAACAAGAAATTTACTGCCACATTATCTTATCGTAGCCAGTAACAAGAATTTTACTATCTCCTTATCGTAGCCAGTAACAAGAAATTTACTGTCACCTTATCGTAGCCAGTAACAAGAAATTTACTGTCACCTTATCGTAGCCAGTAACAAGAAATTTACTGTCACATTATCTTATCGTAGCCAGTAACAAGAATTTCACTATCTCCTTATCGTAGCCAGTAGCAAGAAATTTACTGTCACCTTATCGTAGCCAGTAACAAGAAATTTACTGTCACCTTATCGTAGCCAGTAACAAGAAATTTACTGTCACCTTATCGTAGCCATTAACAAGAAATTTACTGTCACCTTATCGTAGTCAGTAACAAGAAATTTACTGCCACATTATCTTATCGTAGCCAGTAACAAGAAATTTACTGCCACATTATCTTATCGTAGCCAGTAACAAAAAATTTACTGTCACCTTATAGTAGCAAGTAACAAGAAAGTTACTGTCACATTATCTTATCGTAGCCAGTAACAAGAATTTTACTATCTCCTTATCGTAGCCAGTAACAAGAAATTTACTATCACCTTATCGTAGCCAGTAACAAGAAATTTACTGTCACCTTTGCCATAGCGAGTAACAACAAATTTGTGAAGTATAAATACCGTCAGCACAACTAAATTAAACTGTCGTCGCTACATCCCGTTGTGAAAGATATAAACTAAGATTATAAAAATACCCGCAGTTACAACACTTGTATATATGGTTATTTATTATGATTTTGTACTACATGTTTCGGCCTCTTTGGCCCTCATCAGGTATATCAGGTATTTGTATACAGGCCTACCAAATGATGGCCGAATAGAGGCCGAAACGTGTAGTACAAAGTCATAATACATAACCACATATAAAAGTGCTGGGACGGTATTTGTATTAATTTTAGTTTACAACTAAATTAGTTGTGTTGGCAGTGTTCAATCCTTTATAATTCTGCATTACACATTTGGATGTTTAGCGTAAAATTGCCGTCACCTTACCTTATTATAGAGAGCAATAAATTGCCCATAGTCTTACATCACCGTAGCCAGTAATAACATAATTCCCATCACTTACCTTACCATGGCCAGTAACAACTATCCCGTACAACGTTTGCTGACCAGTGCTTGTTACGTGCGGTGTTGTAGAGTTTCAAATTCACACACAATGTTATGAGGTTCTTACAGCGCCGAATGCTAAGGACATGATGCCGTGTAGACTCCCCGATACCTCGGTACCTACGTACCAGAACACGCTGCGTCACGTTCCTCGCGTAAATTGTGCTCAAGGGAAGAGAGATGTTAATGTGGTTTTTTGTGGTTGTTCGCAGTCACTCCAGACCACGACTGCCTTCCCCGAAATCCTTACCTGCTCTAAGTCAGTGGAGCTTGTCCTTCTTGAGACGGTAGGAGACGCTGATCTAGCGAACAGTGTCCGCCTTTTGTGGTACCCGAAAGATTGTTAACTTGTGCACACGGGTCTGCTACTTGACCCTGTCCAGAGCCAGTTTAATCCAGTCACAACCTCACGCACTATTCAAGAAACACTTTCCTATAATCCTTCCATTTACATCTGCATCTGTCTACGAGTCTGTTCCCTCGAGGGTGTCCCGCCAGTATAGTATGCGTATTTCTGATGTGTCCCGTTCGTGCCGCATTCTCTGTCTGTATCACCATGCACGAAGTCAATAACTGTAGTTAACGCTAGGTAACATGCAGCTGGACAGAATCTTCTTGCAATCGATAAGTCAGACGGGGCACGGACTGGCACCGCTTGGCGACTGCAGTGCGGGGCCAGAAGGACTAGGCCTTGTTCATTCACACCACTCTTAAATTTGTGAGTGTAACATGCTGTGTTGTGGGCCGGGATTGCGACTCGCTACGGGCTGGATGGTCCGGGGATCGGATCCCGGTGGGGGCGAGATTTTCCGCACCCGTCCAGACCGACCTTGGGGCCCACCCAGTGTCCTGTACAATGGGTACCGTGTCTCTTTCTCGGGGGTAAAGCGGCCGGGGCGTGGCGTTGACCACTCACCCTCATCTAGCGCCGAGGTTAAAGAAAGAGTATAGCTATACCTCTACTCCCCTTCTCTGCCTTCATGACCTGTTCTAGGGTGAACTTTACCTTTACCTTAACATGCGGTGTTACTGCGCTTAATTGGTTTCCAAATCACACGGAAGAATTTCGCTCGGTAGCCATGTTGTTTCATGCTTGTGAGGAAAATGCGTGGTATCATACAAGGTCCTGTCGTGAAGCGAACGCGAGTGCCTTGTCTGTGTAGACAATGTTAGAGCACAGAATGGAAAACGTGGTGCTGGTAACGTGGTAACGCAGAACGAGGTAAACGTGGTGCTGGTAACGTGGTAACGCAGAACGAGGTAAACGTGGTGCTGGTAACGTGGTAACGCAGAACGAGGTAAACGTGGTGCTGGTAACGTGGTAACGCGGTAACGCAGCATGTGGTGAGGAAATGCGTAGAGACAGTAACAGGTGCTGTCGTGAAGCAACGCGGTAAGCGTTGTGCTGGTAACATGTTAGAGCAACGAAGGAAAACGTGGTGCTGGTAACGTGGTAACGCAGAACGAGGTAAACGTGGTGCTGGTAACGTGGTAACGCAGAACGAGGTAAACGTGGTGCTGGTAACGTGGTAACGCAGAACGAGGTAAACGTGGTGCTGGTAACGTGGTAACGCGGTAACGCAGAACGAGGTAAACGTGGTGCTGGTAACGTGGTAACGCAGAACGAGGTAAACGTGGTGCTGGTAACGTGGTAACGCGGTAACGCAGAACGAGGTAAACGTGGTGCTGGTAACGTGGGTAACGCAGAACGAGGTAAACGTGGTGCTGGTAACGTGGTAACGTGGTAACGCAGAACGAGGTAAACGTACCACGAGTTGGAAGGGGCAGTCGGTATTATGTCTAGGATATGGAGTGTACAAGGTTGCGGCGTCAAGCTGACCACTCACCGTCATCCAGTGACGAGGTTAAGAATGACTGGAGCCATACCTCCACTCTGTTATATCCCTTCATCCCTCACACTGTGACAGCTTTACTTATAAACCTACCACTGTCTTGTTAACCGCTTGAAACATTATGTCTGTGAATAACATCTACAGATTAATCCCTACCGCATAGTAACCAGGGGTGCACAAATTCCGGACGCCAGATCACCGTGGTGACTAAATTTGGTACGGTGGCGCCTAATATTTATGGGTCCTCAGTATGGAACTTGCTGTATTTCACCCTTCTGGAGCCTAGAAATTTTAGATGGCCCAAAGATTTCTATAAACTTTGAGCACGCCTGCAGTAAACACGCTGCTTCTTCGTTGTAGACCAGTTAGATAATACTGCGTTAATTGCGATGGTAATGCGCAACACATAAATACACTGTGCGGACAAAGTGCGAAGTTCTTTTGATGTTAAAGCAGGTGGAACATCACTGGACTTGATCGGTTAGTGCAGCGTGCTGTTAATTACCTCTGTATGTGTTCACATGCGCCTAAGAACGAGGGCCGCCTGTCGCAGTGCCTTGTTAATGCAATGCAAATGGTCAGTTTGAACTGCATTAAATTGCAGGGCGCAGGTGCTGGGCTCACCGAGCAATCAGTTTAGGGGCTGCAGTTGTAATTTGAAACGGAACGTAATTCACGGCTCCTCTGGGTCACACCAGTCACCACGTTGATTGCATTCACTTCCTTTTGTTGAACCCTTCAGAGCACAGTGGCTGCTGCGCAACATGCCAGAGCAGTGGTGAGCTACCTTTTCGGCACGACGACCAAATCAAGAGGAAAAAGAATGTTTGCGGGCCACATTATAAATAATTGTTTCTTTTTATCACGTATTGTTAATGATAGTACCCTGTCGCCAGTAGTGCCAATATTGAGGCGGTAAATCTTTTTGAAACTGAAGTTGACAAATTTAAATTAATTGTACAAAATTTGAGACCAATTTTACCGTAACAAGTCCTTACTTGAGCCTTTTTTTAATAAATTCTGGGTAAAATGAACTGAACACTTATAAAAACATTTTATTTGTGTATTCTCTTGTACTTGTTTATTCATTGTTCGCTGCTGTTCAAGAAAAAGGACGTTTGTGGGAAAATTGGCAATGATTATTAGTCACTGAAATTTAATGTGTTGAGATATTTGAGAGGTTGCTACAAGAAGACAAGGCAGCAGTTACTTTTCTGTGAGGTGGAACTTCTATTTGCATTTCGCTATAAAACGTATGTGCCGATCCCAGTGGCCGCGCGGTTTAAGGCGTGTTTCTGCGGTCATTCGCTTGCTGGGATTGCGGGTTCGAATCCCGCCGGGTGCATGGATATCTTTCTCTTGTGAGTGTTGCGACGGGCTGATTACTCGTCCAGAGGGAGTCCTACCGAATGTGGTGTGTCTGTGTGTGATCGTGAAGCCTCGATAATGAGAAGGCCCTGGCGCACTGGGGCTGTTGCGCTATGGAAAGAAAACAAATGCATGTTGTACTGTCAGTAATACAACGTATAACTGACTAATATTTTCGTATGAATGCGAATAAAATAATTACTCGCCTAGTTTCGTATCTTTTTGTTTCGTGTTTCTGAAATTAGATCTCGGGCCTCATCATTGATAGAAAGGCACGCGGTGGCGCAGTTGGTTGAGGCACTGCGCTACAAACCGGAAGGTCGCGTGTTCGATTCCCGATGGTGTCATTGGAATTTTTCATTGACATAATCCTTTCGATCGCACTATGGCCCTGGGGTCGACTCAGCCTCTAACAGAAATGAGTACCAGGAATATTTCCTGGGGGGTAAAGGCAGCCGGTGCGTAGGGCTGAAAACCTGACCACCTTCATGTGCCGATTGTCTAGAAATCTGGGAGCTTCAACCTCCTGGAACCCTAAGGGCCTGTCCAGGCCTGTAATGGGATTGCTTTGCCTTTTTATTTACATGGACTGGAGGGTTCAAGGAACTAAAGCAGTCCAGATTCTAAGAAAGCCCACTACTGAATGTGTTAGTTCACAAGACACTTCTTTTAGATGCTGTAGGATTGTAGCATCCATTTTGATTTCTGTTTGGTAATTGAAATAAACACTTCTCCAAATTTAGAGATGTCAGGCATCTAATATATGTATGAAAAGGTAATTTTGCTGTCACTTTTCTGTTTCGCACCACGGACCGAACAGAGAACACATAAAGATATTATGAATTTACTCCATGTTTTTACCAATGCGTGAAATAGACACTCACAGCTGCTTAAAGCAGTGTGCAAGTACTGCGGTACAGTTTCTCGATGTGATTCGAGTCGTCATTCACCGTTCTTATTAATTAGTTGAATGTTTTCTTTGTTTAGTCCTGGTTACTGTATATTGTGGCATTAAGAAGGAGAACCACCGTATCCAGGGCGAAGAATGGGGAGTTAACGCGTATTTAAGTATGTGCCTCTGCAGTTTATTGTGTGTAGTTAAGACGCTTACTCCTCGTATCCGTCTAGTGCCGAGCGCTTGAAAGCCTCAAGTTTTAACGGCCTGTTGCTCAACTACGAGTGCATCACGCCTCTGTCATTATTTCGGATCACAAATTAGACGCGAAGCACTTCATACGTTCACACTGCCTCCACGACCTGCAGATGTTGAGCATAGAAATAACCACGGAATCCTAGACATCTGTTTTCTGTAGCATAATCTTTGGTTTTAGTCTCCGGTTCGCCCTGCACGTTGGAGATCGGCTTTTGTGAAGTTGCCAACCCTTGAATAGTATCGAGTTGCGATAATTATCACTCGAATTTTACGTCCTGTATTTTGGACCAGTAAAGTTGTCCCTGTGAACACCATGAAGGCATGGGGAGTGGAGGTATAGCTCCACTCATCCTGAACCTAGACAGCTTCACGCCCCAGGCCGCTTTAAGCTGGGAGAAAGGGCCCACGGTACCCATTGAACCCATTGGTGAGCCTCACAACCGCTCTGGACGCTTTGGAGAAGAGGTAAATATCTTGCTCCTGCCAGGCGTCGAACGACGATTCCTCAATTGTACAGCCTATAGTGTAGTCACTATACCGACGGAGCTATCCTGGCGCCTATTTGGGTCCAGTGAAACGTGAGAAGTTCCAAAACACGAGTCTTGTCGCATGAAGTAACGACAAGCACTAATCCCGTAGTGCCCGACTCTCGACTGCACAGCCCGAAAGATCAGTACCGCCAACATCAAAACCAGGCATGCGCACACACGTCTGCGCTAGTCGCAGCCACTGCACGTCCTCACGACGCGTTTTTGTAACATTGTGCATCCTTATTTTATCCATGCCTTTCATTTTCGGCTTTCCAACAGGTTTCCTACAGAAATTTGTGTATGCAGTTGTGTATCTGTCTACTCTTCCAGCCACTCATTATAAATATCCTTATGCCAAGACACTTGTTGCCGCGCGGTCTAAGGCGTGGGTCTGCGACCGCTCGCTTGCTGGGATTGCGGGTTCGAATCCCGTCGGAGGCATGGATGTCTGTCTCGTGTTGTCATGTTGTCATGTAGAGGTCTCTGCGACGGACTGATCACTCGTCCGGAGGAGGCTTACCGGGTGTATGTGTGTGTGTCTGAGTGTGTCTGAGTGTGATGTAGAAACCTCAACAATGGGGCGGCCTGGGCCTGAGTAGGGCTGTTGGGCCACAAAAAAGAAGTGCCACTTGTTACGTCTGTTCCACCGTTCGTCAGTTACGTAATCTCGTTTCGTTACAAAGCCGCGTTGTTCACGTATCTTTGTACTGTGAACATCAGTTTGTCTTCAACCAGTGGAATAGTGATCCGTCTGTCGGAGGGTCAGACGGACACATCTTGTAGGAACTCTTAATTACACGGTTCCTTGTTTGAGTTTCTGATTCGTAGGAAGTGAAGTTGAACTTGGAGAAGCTCTAAAAACTTTCTTTTGATACTGCAGGTTCTTCAGAAAGAATCCTTCCTGAAACGTTTATCGATTTTACTGTCGGTGCTGCCTGGCTCAATGGAGTGTTTTAAAGAGCATGTATTATAAAGTCAATAAGACACGTGTTGGAGAAATATATTTTGCTTTCTTTCCTTGACTCGCCTTCCTTTCCATATGCGTATTTCTTTTCTTCCTTCGTCAGAACAGTCACACATTCATTCGTTCCGCCGAAGTACCCCCCATCTGGTTCAACGTAATGTAACAGAACTTGCATATATTTCCCCTGTGCAAGAAAATGGAGCGCTTAAAACAGAAAAGGCCGATCCCAGTGGCCGCGCGGTCTAAGGCGTGGGTCTGCGGTCGCTCGCTTGCTGGGATTGTGGGTTCGAATCCCTCTGGGGGCAAGTATGTCTGTCTCTTGTGGGTGTGTTGTGTGGTAGAGGTCTTTGCGTCGGGCTGATCACCCGTCCAGAGGAGTCCTACGAGTGTGGTGTGTCTGAGTGTGATAGTGAAGCCTCGATAATGAGGATGTCCTCGTCCACTAGGGGCTGTTGCGCCATAAAAAATAGAAAAGTCCGAAACCGGAAGTGATGTAAACATACAGGAGGCGTGATAATTATAGTCATTCATACTTTGTCCATATGTGGCTTTCCTTCGCCTTCAGTTAATTACAGTTATGTATGCCTGATACCGTTACGCAGAGACATTATGTCCGGCTGATTCGAAGACAACGTGGATTAGTCGTAATGACTGTTGTGAGACGTGTGCGTGGGCTACACGGCAAAACGAAGGGTCAGACTGTAGGCTACTTCGCTTGGACGTCCAAACTCACTAGTAAAGGTAAAAGGTAAAGCCATCCCATTGCAGGCCTGGACAGGAGGTTGAGGCTCTCACATTTCAAGACAATCGCCGCATGAAGGTGGTAAAGTTGTCAGCCCTACGCACCGGCCGCCTTTACCCCCCCAGGAAATATTCCTGGTACTTATTTTTGTTAGAGGTTGAGTCGAACCCAGGGCCATAGTGCGGCCGGAAGGATTATATCAATGAAAAATTCCAATGACCCCATCGAGAATCGAACCCGCCACCTTCCGGCTTGTAGCGCCGTGCCTCAACCAACTGCGTCACCGCTTGCCCACCAAACTCACTAGTAGCCCAGGGGAATTGTGATAGGAGATGCTTTCAAGTGGAGGTCAAATACTGGTATGCCAGTTAGAATCATGTCACCAGATTACCGTGTTGGTACATATGTTGTGGTCACAGCACTGTCCATTCAAGCTGTGTTGTTACATTGTTTTAAAGGAGAATGGGGTGAGTAGGGCATGTGGTACGCATGGGGGAAAAGAGAAATTCATACAGTGTTTTGGTAGGAAAACCACTTGGAAGACCTAGGCGTAGGTGGAAGGATAATATTAAAGTGGATGTTAAAGAAGTCGAATGGAGGGTGTAACTGGATATGGCCCGGCATAGGCGTAAGTAACGGGCTGTGTGCACACCGTAATGGCCCTTCGCGTTGCATAAAATGCGTGGAATTTCATAATGAGGAACCTGGCTTCTCAAGACGGGTGCTGCTCCATGGAGTCGGATGTATTTTTTAACTGTACTTTCGCAAAGTTATTTGTGATGCACATAGAAGTCTAGAAACTCAAGGAAAACAGGTATTTGTTATTTTTGCCGTGATCTGTTATACTGTGACAGTCTGATTTAAATGTATATACATTCTGCTGCCGTTTCAGTGATTGACAGTCTTATTTCCGAGACACCGTCTCCAACCCAGCGATCCGGTAAGTGCCACCAGTGAGACACGTCGCACCGACTAAGCTGAATTAAAGTATGAGCAGAGTGTTTGAGAAACTGGTGTCGCTCTGCTGTCGAATTACCACCACACGCAGATCTGTGTGTCCTACCCATCACCGGACGCTCTCCTAGTCCAGCTAAATCCACTCCATGTCCCAACATCTGATTGTTTTATGATCAGTTATTATTATTAGCTTGTCATGTACTCCCAAGCCTCCAATGGGTTGCTTTCGACCAAAAGTTTGCATACGTTTCTCATGTCAAGCGTGCTACATGTGTCGCCCACCACATCTTTGATTTGTTCGCCGTAGTAGTATTTAGTCGGAAAAGCGACTGCTACGGGCTGGACGGTCCGGGGATCGAATTCCGGTGGAGGAGAGATTTTCCGCACCGTCCAGACCGGCCCTGGGGCCCACACAGCCCTCTGTACAGTGGGTACCGGCTTTTTTCCCCGGGGGTAACGCGGCCTAGGCGTGGCATTGACAACCAACCCCCATCTAGCGCCGAGGTTAAAGAAAGAGTGGAGCTATACCACCTACTCCCCCTCTGGGACTTCATGACCTGTCATAGGGTGAACTAGAAAATAGTATTGGTGAACAGTACGAATATGAAGCGCCTCGTTATGCATTTTTCTCCATCCTCCTGTCACTTCCTCTCTCTTAGCTCCAAGTAATATCCTCAGTTCTCAATCGCCTTTCACTATTCGTTCTTCCAGCTCCTGGTAAATCGGGGAGGTCCACTTGCAGCCATAGCAAATCGTATTGGTTCCATGTAATCCGAATCGCTCCGATTATACGATGTTTAAAGAAAGGGGAACGTGTTGTGTATGCATTTCTTGTTTCTTATGCACTTATTTCGTCTCCCCCTGTCGCGCGTCATCAATACGATTGAGGGACCAGTCCTGGCCGCGGTTCGAACGGGCTTAGCCTGCTGCCCGCTCTATTCCGTTGCTGGACCTTACGGATCACTGTGCGTAAGGTCGCTTTTAGCAGACTGTGTAGTGGAAATGTCCAAGACCGATATTTCTTATGGCGCAGTACAAAACTCCAAATCCCGTATAATTCATCTCGGTCGAGCGAGTCGTGTTTCCGGCGCTGTGCACTAATTTGGGCCGCTCCACTGTTAAAGTTTATCTCTTCAAACGTGCAACACCAGTGGCTGCTCATGAAACTTGGTCTCTCAACTAAGAGAATCACTTAAACTTGCCTGTAAACAAAGTGCGTACGAAAATATCGGACCAGTGAAGCAGAAAGCAAAAGTGTTATTTATGGCAATGCATAACGAGGAACTGTGTGATTTATACGGGTCGCTCGGTGGGCAGTGATGTGCTGGTGGTTTGTGCAGATACCTTGCCGTCTGAAATGTGGAATGTTGCAGTTGCTTAGGTGACGTTCAGATAATACTCATTGCGTAAAGAGGAAGTATGCTGATCTCGGTGGCCGTGCGGTCTAAGGCGTAGGTCTGAAGCCTCTTGGCTGCTGGGATTGCAGGGTTTGAATCTCTCTGAGGGCATGGATGTTTGTGTGTTTGTTTTGTGTTGTGCAGGTAGCGGCTGATCACTCGTTCAGAAGAATCCTACCGGGGTTTGTGTGTGTGTGTGTCCAATTGTGTGTGGTCTAGAAACCTCAACAATGTGACCTAGGCCCGATTTGGGCTTTTGTGCCAAAGAAACGAGAGAGAGGACTGTGAATTATCTGCATTACCTGGTGCTGTTAGCGTAGTAAGATGTAATTATGGCTCAGGAGGTTAGTCGCCGGCCTTTCACCGCGGAGGCCCGGGTTCGATCCCGGGTCAGTCCATGTGGGATTTGTGGAGGACAAAGTGGCACTGGGACAGGTTTTTCCGCGAGTACTTCGGTTCTCCCCTGTCAATTTCATTCCACCGGTGCTCCGTGACACGGAAAAACGAAAAACATAATCATCTTCATCACAGGATTGCACAATAAGCCTTAAGGCTGCGGTGCGTCCGTAGCATCTGCTGCGGGGCCCTTCTCCCCCCCCCCAAAAAAAAAGTAATTGTAGGCTATATGATGGGCTGAATGTGTGGATGGGATGAATAGTGTAATATGTATACCCTTAATCACGTCTACCAAAATTAGATTTCAGTGTACAGACCACGTCATCGTCTGTGGAAGGTGCAGAGTCGTACATTTGTAACGTATAGGAATGAACAACATGATGCCAACAATAACGCTGAATGACAGACCAAATGGACGAATGCGACTTGGAAGTCCTATGAAGAGGCTATTAGACGAGGCCGAAACAGGTCTATTAAGGGCTAACTCGTTATAGATGATGATGATTGGTGGTGGTGGTGGTGGTGTTACGAAGACTGTTCAACACTTTTAAGTCTGAAGTTAATGTAATTAATAGCCAGTAATTCGGTTCCTCATCATCATTCTCTAAAGGCTAAGCCTTGTCGCTGCAACCATAGATGTCTGTCTTGTGCCAGTCTCTTCATTTCAGCGTAGGAGTTGCAAAAGAGTTCCTTCACCAGATTCGGTTCCTACTGTACAAAAACACATTGCATCTCCATTTCAAAAACAAATATGTTAATGCTGTTTAGGGAAGTAATGGCTATTTATTTTGAGAGATTATGAAACAGATATATTCTGCGGGCCTAGTGCAGAGGTTTTGAACTTTAGAGCAGCTAGTGCATATAATCGCCACGGCTTTAAGTAGGTAAGGCGACGTCTCTTTCCTCCCAGGCGTAGCCTTCGTACTGACACTGTTTTGTTTCGTCCATTACTGTCGCACAGAACATTCTGCAGACGCTTGATTGCAGTAAATAGCCTATACGCATAAAATGTCCACTGACTTACAACTGAAGTAGAAGACATAAAACAGCCATTTAGCGTTACAAGAGACGCCTCTCTTTCCCGACTGCCTAAACTGTCGGCAGTGTCGCACTGATACGTGCTGTGAGTCTGTCTGCACGTTGCACGATGTGATGCCGTCATCGTCGTCTTTCGGCATACGGTCTGCAGCGTGCTGACGCTTTGCTGTTTCGTAAATAGGTACCAACGTTTCGGAGGAATCTGTTGCCTCGATCAGGATCGTATCTTGAACAGTGACGGAACAGGTTCTTGCGGAAAGCTGATATCACGAAACGACACCTGATGGTGTCCCACAAGACCGTTATTAAGGTAGGTCAAGCGTTTATAGGGCAAAATTTACATATATAAGAAATTATAGTATTCCATTTCCTGCCTCTCCCAAAACACTGCTTTTTCATTGCAAAGACCAATCTGTTAGCAACTGATCGATGTTTACTGTTGGAATTTTACGGTGTAAATACATTGTGTGGGCAGAATGTTAATATACTGTGTGGTACATATAATTACCTGTACGCTGTGAAGTGTTATGCACTTTTTTGTGTATATTAGTGTTGCTGACATGAAAAACTCGATCGTGTTGTCCCTTTCCCACTACTTTCCGTAGACGTGTATTCGAAACTTTGACAAGAATACAATGCAAACACTGTGTTGAGATCTGCGCTCTTCTGGGATATTACGCGGCGTCGTGTGGTGATTGTTTACCGACGTTTCGGGACAACGTATCTGTCCCGTCTTCACGGGTCAATGGTCCGACCCTTGACCTGTGGGAAAAAAAACCATGGAGCTGTAAGACTTGGAGCCCGACTGACGGCACCTTGGGATAGGGGGCAGCGCTGCGCTGCCTGCGGCCATGAAACTCGGTCTGTGGAATGACCAACGATAGTGGCCAGATAAAGTGAGGACCTTGTATATCACTAAATAGCGGGCTCTTTCCCCCGGCGATAAATCGGCCAGAGCGTGAAGCCGACGGTTCACCGCCGTATTTGCCAAAGTTAAGAATTTTTGTTGCTATATCTCCACGCCACCATACTCGTTTTCATTCATAGTGTGGTGCTTAATGAAATACCAGGACAGCTTTATCTTAGTACTGTTACCTTGTTTTATGGTCTATTTTGAACGAAGTCTGCCTTAACAACTGGCGCATAAACATTTCTTCGTTCTAAATGAAATGCTGTATTCCCACCTCAGAAATTTGCACAGCGGCAATGTTAGCATTATCTGCAATGGAGAACTGAGAATTATGGATTTTTTTCCATCGCTGTGGTATTTGGATCACGATATTTATAAACATTCGTGTCCTGTGGGACCCACACACACGGACACAGACACGGACACGGACAGTTCGTGCTTATGAACAGTCCGCCCGTTGCGCTGAGTATGAAACTACTGTCATGGCGGACAGCTGTTTCGATGAATCGGTTGTCGTCACAAGAAGGAAGCAAGAAATGGGGGCTGTGTGATATAAAAAGAAGCATAGCTATAAAGTAAGAGATGTAGGAGGAACAAGAAATAAGATATTCTTCTTATCAACACAATGAGGAAACAACTTGTGAAGAATGGCGCACAAGTTGATACTTGAGCCCCAGGAAGACTGCGCAGTAACTCACAGCACATGTGAAGCGCGTCTAAATAATGATTAAAAACGAGTTTCGTGCAAAGACATTATAGTGTGCTTTCACAGTGCACAAATTTCTAGTCTTGCAGACCCGTTACTGTTATTACTGTTGGTTCTATTTTATATTTTAGAAGGACACATTAGGAAATGTGTGTATAGTGTAACATTGAGAGGCGCACTGGTGTGTGGACACTTGTCGTTTAGTCATTCCATTTAATCCACTCGGGACACAGTTTTTGTTGTTGTTCACAACTGTGCATATATTATAGAATGTCATTACAATTCGTAGGGTCTGTTGCTACATTTCTTTGCAGAACTTATTTTTGATAAGTGTGCGTTGGTTTTGCGTATGTTAAATGTATCGGTCGCCGATCTCGTTGGTCGTGCGGTCTACGGTGTAATCTGCGGTAGCTTGGTTGCTGGGAAAGCGGGTTCGAATCTCGCCGAGGACATTAAATTTCTTCTGTCGTGTTTGTTGTGTGTTGTGTAGGTAGCGACGTCTGCGAAGAGCTGATCACTCGTTCAGAGGAGTCCTACCGGTGTGTGAGTCTAATTTTGTGTGATCTAGAAACCTCAACAATGAGGCGGCCTATACCCGATTTGGGCAGTGGTGCACATACAAAAATATCGGTCATGCATAGTTTCAGATTTTCTTTCTTTCTTTCTTTCTTTTCTTTCTTTCTTTCTTTCTTAGTCTGACCTCTTCTACTTACTCATTGTAGGTGTAGAGGTTATTGTTGCACCTTATCGCACTCAATGACACACACACGCACGCACACACTGGGTAGGACTCCCCTGGACAAGGGATCGACCCGTTGCAGAAGCTTTTACCTGGCAACACATAACACTCACAAGAGACAGACATCCTTGCCTCCGGCGTTATTCGAACCCGCAATCCCAGCAAGCGAGCGGCTGCAGACCTACGCCCTAGATCGCACGACCACCGAGATCGGCAAATCAAATTTTCACCTCGTCGAAATATTTTTAATTGCTTACTTCAAAACAAGGTTTCGTACACAATGTGTAGGTATAATCATAATCTGTGTAAATACCAATTTCATATTCCTTGGACATGATTAGTAAATATTACGATTGCTCGGTTTTATTGTCCCTAACTTGGTGTAATGGAAGTTGCATGAAGAAATAAGGCAGACTGCTACTGGTTGCCGTCTGTTACTGTTTGTTGTGAACGGATTGCTACCAACGGGAACCATCGTAAGGCTAGTAACCAAAGTAGCCATAAATTTACGTAGATCTGTATGTATGGTGCCTGCTGTTTTTGTCCGATCTTAACCAAACTTGAATTTTCTCACCAGGTTTTAGTAGAACTTCCAAATATACAATCTCACGAACATCCTTCCGGCGGGAGGACAGACAGAGGACGGACATTACGAAGCTAGTAGTCGCCTTTCGTACCGTTGCGAACGCGCCTGGACAGGGAAATGAATGTGTTACATTTTGAGGATGTAACTTCAAAGTTTCGCACCGCTGCCATGTTTGTAAGCCCTGTTTTATACGTAATGTATACCTACATTTCTGCTGTATCTCCGTACCAATTTTCACCTGCCTATTTCGAATGGTTCTTTAGCTACCGCCATAAAACCGAACGCTACAGAAAATGTTCACACGACCGCCATGTTATTAATGTACATTCTGTAAAAATGGCATAAACAAAAGTTTAATATTTTTCGAGGATCTACTACCATAGTCATTTTATAATCGTAAATTAAAAGTATCAGTTGGGCCGATCGTCTGAGAAATGAAGAAGTATTACACAGAGTCAAGGAGGAGAGGATTATCGTACATACAATAAAAAGAAGAAAGGCTAACTGGATTGGTCACATAATGCGTAGAAACTGCCTTCTAACACACGCGATTGAAGGAACGTTAGAAGGAAGGATAGAAGTGACGGGAAGACGAGGAAGAAGGCCTAAGCGGTTACTGGATGACTTTAAAGAAAAGAGAAGATACGGGAAATTGAAAGAGGAAGCACTAGATTGCACCATGTGGAGAACTCGCTTTGGAAGAGGCTATGGACCTGTCGTAAGACAGACTGCAAAATGAATGAATGAAATTAAAAGTGATGCTATTGTTCGTGCATCCGCCATATTGTTGGCATTAACTGGGGGAACTGGACAGTGTAACCGTGGGACGGCCTCCATAGCAAAACATTTATACACATCTTCATGGAACTTGGGTTATCTGGTTATAGTTGAAAGAGGGACGCATACAGCGTGGTGAGATAATTTCCTTCCTTGAGAAACGATATTTTGTTGAGTAATCGGTATGTACCTCACAGAAAACACACCGCACGTCCATTACCTAATCAAGGTAGTTAAACTAACATGGAACATCGCGATGTAGTAGTTGTGGCTCTGTTACTTTGAAGGTTTGCAGAGAATGTCGAGTGACAGACCGCCAGTATTGTTTCAGGGTTCTGACGGTTTCCTTCGATTTATTCCGAAAGATTCTCGAAGACTAGTCTATATGTGAAAGTCAGGTTCCATCTGTATATGACGCTTATACTGAAATCTGCGCGCCAGTTCCCATAGCTACGAAAGAGCATTGATTTTCTTCCCATTGTTTACCCCAAGCAACTCCCTGTTAAATTACCCAGACAGTATCCGATATAAACATGATGATTATTGGATACACTGTTAGCAAACACAAATCGAAAGTTAAAACAGAATATCAGAGCAATAGTAATGGTACAGTTGTGCTAGGAAATTGTTTAAGCAAACGTATGTAAACTGAGTATTAATATGTTCATAGTGGAAGGTTGCAATGGGCAAACAGGAACTAAACAGAAGTGTAATGCTGACACGGTTTCTCGGATCATAATTATTTAACGCGTTGATTTGAAACGTAATTCAAAAGGTGAAACATAATGTCGGAGCAGTTTTACTTATACATTTGTGTTACTTAAGTGTTTTATTACTTTATATCTACAAATCCGTCATTTTTATGGATACGCACATTTATTCATTACGTAATCTGTTTTGCGACAGGTCCATAGCCTCTTTCAAAGCGAGTTCTCCACCGAGTGCGATCTAGTGCTTCCTCTGTTTAATTCCAGTATCTTCTCTTTTCCTTAAGGTCATCCAGTAGCTGCTTACGTTTTCGTCCTCGTTTTACCGTCCCTTCTATCTTTCCTTCAATCACGTGTTTTACAAGGCAGTTCCTACGCAATGTGTGACCAGCCCAGTTAGACTTATTTCGCCTTAATGTATGTAGGATGTTCCTTTCTTCCTTGACTCTGTGTAATTTTTCTTCATTTTTCACGCAGTCAGTCCAACTGATCTTCTCCATCCTTCTTCAGCACCACATTTCAAAACTTTCAAGGTGTTTCTGATCTATTTCCCGAAGTGTCCAAGTTTCAGCACCATACAAAGCTATGCTCCAAATGTAGCATTTCACTAGTTTCTTCCTTAAATTCAAGTCCAGTTTCTTTTTGAAAAGACTTTTACACTCGTTGAATGCTGCTTTTGCCATGGCAATTCTGGATTTAATTTCACGTATATATCTTGCATCATTTGTCAGGCTATCCATATAGTTCAAATATTCCACTTTCCCCCCATTCTTTTTGATCAGTCATAATCTGTGTATCCCATTGAATGACAGCACAGATGAAACCTTGCACGTTATCACATCTTATCGCCCATCAAACACAGAACAGTATTGTCTTCATTATTTATACATGTCCAGGCGTTGTAGCGAATTCAGTCTTCAAAAGCCCGAATGACGCTTTTGAGCGGTCTTCAGAGCGTTAATTTTAGAATCTGATCTGTATGGACTAAAGATAGTCGCTGTTGGCGTGGTGCAATTTAGGTTCAGAAGGTTTCAGAACGCACGTTAATTGGGGACACTGTCATCTTCTATGGCGCGTCATCCGCGCACGTAGGCTAGTTGCGAAACATTAAACAAACAAGCAGTTGCGGACTGCCGACAAAGGCTGGGATTAGAGACGAAAGATTCAGCTGCAGTATAAAGGAAGTTAATATGACCCCAAAATGATGAGGTTTCTTGAAAGTTGCAATGGACCGTCGGATTGCGAGATTTGAAGTTCTAGTAGCGGTATTGCTGTAAATGCGGGTCTTCTGGGATGTTATGTCGCGACGACTTTTAAACGGTTACCGACGTTTTAAGGCGCGATATTCCTTCGAAACGTCGGTAACTACTTACCAGTCGACACGGTGTAACGTCCCAGAATATTTGAATTATCAGCAATTATAGACAAAAAGTGAGATGTTTCGTAAGCAAAATTCAGCGGCCATTTCTCACCCAAGTCTCCTGATTGTCTGCTAGATGGCTCTGGCAGTCATATCAGGATGAGTAGAACTTGTGCAGTCAGTGGACTGGTCACTCACTACAGTATGCACACCTCCAGACCAAGAAACCTCTGAAAGGAGGCCCTATGCTCCGCAAGGAGCGACAGGAGGAAAACTACACTAACTAAAAATAGACAAAAAGTAATCGGGACATCTGACCAGCAAAACGATTGTTAACTCGTGAAGAACGGCTTTGTTTCTTGAATCCTCAACCGTCGGATCCACATGCAGACCTGCATGGAAACACCTTAAAAACCTGAACTTAGTCACTGATAGATTCTCTGTCAAGTAATGAACTGCGTTCCATTGCATATTGAAGCTTTTCTTGTCAGAACATTGGAATGTATGAAGTATACGAACGGTCTTTACACACTGGCTGCCACTTTGCCAGGAAGCCGGATGGTCCGCACAGCCTCTGAACACATTGCTGAATGCTGCAGAGAAATATTTCTGTTGCTGTGCGGACTGAAAGTCCGCAGCACATAAGAGGCACATTATTGTGTTCCCTGCAATACAGCCTCAAACAGACGCCCTGAAGAGGGTTTACCGCCCCAGCAGTATGAAGCAAACTGCCAGTTTACTTATGTACTGCCACTTGAGGCGCGTGGTCTCCCTTAAGTACAGCTGCATCTGCCACTCGGTTCAGTCGTATTGTGTTTTCTGATTTCTGAATGCTAAACTGTAATGCTGTTCACATAAAACGTGTACTGCGCTGACAACAGCTCGGCTGGTCAAGGAATTCCCGTCGTGCTTTGTGTACGGGAATCCGTAGTACTGTTTTATTTGTTTATGTGTGCCTTATTTGACGACGCTACCAATAGCTCGGACTGTTTATATAGTTTGCGACGGCATGGTGATGATCAGTAAGTTCAGACGCTTCCCGACTTACGCACTTCCAAGTTCCGTACACTCAAAATTACGCATTAAAAAGAAGTAAAAAATTAAATTACATTTTTTAAATTTTTCCTTGGGGTAATGAAAGTGCAATGAGACGGAAGTGGCGGAAGAATACTGCAGGGCGATAACACAGGCTGTGGGGCGGTCATGCTGCAGCCGATCAGGTATTTGTGTGTTAGAGTTTGGGTTTCAACTGGGCTTCCTTGTACACACACACACACACACTGTTGCCCTATGTATGCGCAATTGTGACTGGCGCCGTACCTTCCGTAACGTAACTATTGTGTAAGTTTGGGAGGGTGTGTACTGAATGGCAGCGGATCCGAAAGGAAGCGAGTGTGGCCTAACTTCCCACAGTTTACGATAAGGGACTCAGAAGTATCGCAATATCCCTGTCACGATAGCCGATCTGGGGTGGAAATTTGAACCTGGGACGTTATGAATATGAAGCAGGCGTGTTGACCGCTTAGGTGACTGAACTGTGTAATTCTTGCTAGCCTCAACGAGGTAGCTGCATTTAAGGTTTTGAAGGACGTTTATGTCGTAGGATGTGACGGTGTGTGTGTGTGTGGTAGTATAGTACCGATGTTTCAGAAGAACCTGCTGCCTCTCTCTTCAGGGTAGATGTAAAATGTTGCTCAGAAACGTTGCTACGTAGACCCAGCAACGACACGGCGTTACCTTTCGGAATGCTATTATTGACATGAGTAGAGCCCTGCGCGGATGCGGATATCCACGAAATAAACGAGTGAGCTGTAAATGAAATATTTCAGTATATTATTAAAACAGTGCTGTCAGTTTGCTGACAGAGTCTAACTACAATTAAAATCATTTAGCTAGAGGACGCCTTGCAGTACTTGGTGCAGTGTTGCCATTCATAAATGATAATTTGTATCTTTTTAACCTACAAGGAAGACAAAAATTTAGTTGAAATTCTAGCCAATATTTAAATGTAAACTGATATTATTTTAACAGCTTTGAATGAGACTTACGTAAAACAAATCAACCTTGACATGATTTTCTTAATTTAAGTGGGTTACTTCTATTATGTCCCATGTTGTAAAACGTAGAAATTTACACAGTGATGAATTTTATGGATTAAGTTTACATTGCAGCTGTTCCATTGTTACGGGACTGCTGTTGATGTTACGTTCATGACATAAAGTATAAAGCGGTTAAGGACCAAGCGGATGCGGGTGCGGTTATGCGAGTGCCGATAAGGACCTTGAGGTTGCAGTTAAGGACCTTGCGGATGCGGCTGCGGTTAAGGACCAAGCGGGTGCGGGTGCCGATAAGGACCTTGAGGTTGCGGTTAAGGACCAAGCGGTTGCGGGTGCCGATAAGGACCTTGAGGTTGCGGTTAAGGAGCGTGCGGTTGCGGGTGCGGATAAATAACTTGCGGTTGCGGATAATACTTTGTTAATCCTTACAGGGCTGTAGTCATAAGATCTTCGCAGAATTTACGCGTATACGGCATTCGGTTTCTTGTGATTTTTGTAATTCAGTAAAGGTAAATTCAGGGCGTCCATCGGAACCCTCAAGTCCCACATAAAGGCGTTGCATAACACTGCTAGCCAGTGCAGTTAATATTAGCTGTGCTGTGCTATTTGTGGCGCCCTCCTGTCAAGTGTTTACTTGCTGCTGCGAACTTTTATAACGTGACAAGTGTCTTTACCCCGATTCCTGGCCAAGAACAAATATTTATCTTGCAACTTGTTGTTCTGGTGATGTTACGTCTCTCAAATAGCTTTGACAGCGGAGAGTTCCAAGCCGCGCTGCGTTCACATCGCTTCGAATCTTCTGCGACTGTGAGCAGAAACAGAAACTCCCCGAAGAGCCGGTCAGTAAGAACTCCAGAGCTATTTAAATCGTAGTAAATAATTAGTAATAATTAGTAATTAGTAGTAATTGGTGTTCCATTTGCCATGCAGAGTAAATAGTAGTGCAATTTAGTGAACCACTGACTCTGTAGCTGAGTCCTGCTGCATAGTCTGTTAGTCGTTCAACTGGCAATGTAATTTCCCGCCTTTCACTGCAGTGTTCACAAGAGCCTGCCACTCTATCAAAGCGTGATGCAGTTGAATTCAGTCCACATACTTACATCCTGTTTCTGTAACATCCACTTACCCTGGTTTACATCTAGCTCTTCGAGAAAGTTTTACAACTAAAATGCTGTGTGCCTATCTCAGCCCTCTCATTTGTGCTACATGTCCTTCCCATTTCAAGCTCTTTGTTTTTTCCCCTAGTAGTATTTTGTGATGACTAAGAATTTTCAATCTCCTCATTATGCAGTTTTCCCTATCCTCCTGACACTTCAGCCCTCTTACGCCAAATGAGCTCACCGAAACCCTGGTCAAGGATCTCAAGTAATATTCTTTCATAAAGGCTAGAACCCCTAAATTTCAGACCCGTGCAACAAAACAGGTTCTTTTTGTGAAGGGCCCCGCAGCAGATGCTACGGACGCACCGCAGCCATGAAGGCTTATTGTGCAACCCTGTGATAAAGATGATCAGTTTTTTTTTTTTTCATTTTTACAAGTAATGGAGCACCAGTAGCATGAAATTGACAAGGGAAAACCGAAGTACTCTGGGAAAATCCTGTCCCAGTGCCACTTTGTCCACCACAAATCCCACATGGACTGACCGGGATCGAACCCAGGCCTCCGCGTGAGAGGCTGGCGACTAACCGCCTGAGCCATGGCACGGCCCAAACAGGTGAAGTTACAGTTTTGTATATTTTATTCCTACCTCTGTCAGGCCACTTTAACACGAAGCTCAAATCGACGTCATCACGTTCCTAACAAACTGACGACAGTACGAGCACCGACATACAATATGTAGATGTAATTAATAAATCTTATTTATAATTTAAACATTTTTCAAACTTTGATTTTAATTATGTACAAATAAATCATATATGCCTGTGGAGTGTACAAGTATATGTACTACCATTGGTTTTGGAACAGCAGGTATCCCAAATGAATGAACGTGTAAGTCGTGGGGACACCGAAAGTGTGTCCTTCACTTTTTTTTTCCTCTCTCTCTCTCTCTCTCTCTCCTCTCTCATTTGTATGACGTACTTGTCGCTGTCTCTTTCGCGTATAGTCCTACTTTTGGACGTCGCCAGTGCCTACTGAATGCGCAGTAACAAGTAAACATAGGAATTCAAGGGGCTCGTTCTTCAGCCAAATATTTGCTGTCACTGAATCCAGCTTGTTATTTGCATTATGTCCCCTATTTTATTGTTAGACAGGCATGTGACTTCTCCCACTACACTGTTATGCTTCCCGTAATGCGCAATTGAGAGATCACGACTGAAAAATCAGACGGTAGTCATGTACTTCTTTCTTCGATACAGTGTGAACAAGTCTTTGCGATAGTTTTATCTGTGACTCTCCAGCAACCGGTTTATATCTGGGAGGCTGGGGTAGTAGCTTATAGGGCTTTCACCCTGACGTGGGTGTCCCTTGTAGAAGTTATCCCTGCCCACAGGGATAGATATAAACCGGACTGGAAAAGGTATCGTCCGTCTTTGGTCTTGGTGTCCATCATAAAGATGTAACGTTTCCGTTTCCTGTTTCCTGCCACGGACCTAACACAAAACACACAGAATATATTATGAAGTTTACTAAGGATTCCTTCTCGTGGGCACGATAGCCTCGGCTGTAAAGCGATCTGCAAACATTACGGTTCCGTTTGTGCTTCCAGTTCGAATCTTAAGTCGTAAAGTTTTTATAACTATCTTATAGTGCTGTGTATCACCTGTTTTATTGTACACTCAATAAATCAATACAGTTTATTGATTTATTGATACTTATTGATAATGACCCGGAAAGGTGCCGAAACATGTAGGAGGTACTCCCAAATAAAGTGTATCTGATGGTTCGATTACTGTTGAGTGTAAAAGGTAAAGTTTGCCCTATAAGCTGTCATTAAGGCACCGGCAGGGTGGTAAAAGGTATAATGTACCCTCTTTTTAACCTCGACATTAGATGGGGATGAGTGGTCAGCTTCACGCCCCAGCCCCTTTAACCCAGATGATCAGTTCTCGGTACTCACTGGATAGGAGGTTGTGTGGGCCCCAGAGCTGGACTGGGCGCTGTAGGGAAGAGGAAAATATGTCAGCGTGACGAGAATCGAAAGCCGATTCTCCGTTTGTCGAGCACGTGGTCTAATCATTGTTGGTCTAACTCAACTGATTAATAATAATAATAATAATAATAATAATAACTCCGTGTTAGAGAACTCCAGTCATAAACTATACTATGACAGGTCCATAATAACTGATCGAACTATCCATAACAACAGACCGGACACACGAGTAGGCCTATACTTGACAAAACCATTAAAGAAGCATACTTAGAATAGAATAGTATAAAGGGTCGAGCCCTTCGGTCCCGATGCACGTAGGCCTTAAGACGCACACTCAACAGACGTAGCAATTCCCAACAGTCACAACCTGCACAGCACCATCACCGAGAAGCTACAGAAGTACACAGACTTGAGAGGGGAGCTTATAAGGCTATGGCAACTGAAAACGGCCTATGTAATGCGACTAGTACTATCCACAGCGGGTATTATACCAAACAAATCACACGTAAGTTTGAAACCACTTATCCCCCCCCCCCTTGCTCTATACATTCTAATGCAGAAAGCAGTAATACTTAACACATTCCGTATATTCAGAAAGTTTTTGGCAGAACAGTAAATAAGAAGTGCTTGGTCAGTGAGACCGTACTGTTGTGAGAACAGCTGAACTGCTGTGAAGTGAGGAATGTGGATAATAATAATAATAATAATAATGGAAATACTAAAGGTCACGGTTATAAGAAATGTTGATTCTTTGGTGGGTACCCTATGATTGTGAATGTAGCAGGAGTTCGGGCTTCGATGCCCGCCTTACCCTTCACCTCTGATAACATACAATACCGTTCTCCGTTCGGTCTTCATGTTGTCACTGTTCGACCACCTACCTGGCCTGTGCCAGTCAGATAACAAATGTACGTTAGGAAGCACCCGGTGTCCCGCATGATGCGATGACACGACTGGCGTAGTGCGCCTCGTCTCGAATCTGAGGCCTTAACTCCTGTTTCCTGTTTTTAACGCTTGTTTATGTACTTTTCTCTGATCTGTTACTGACATTCGGTATTAACGACTTGCCGTCTGGATAATCCTCGTGAGGAGCTTACGGGTTGTCACATGTGTCAGGAATACGCAGCGTGATGATAAATTGAATTTATACGACGAAGTGTTTAACACAGAGGAGTACGGACTGGCGATCGCGCGCAGTGTGTTGTCAGAATCAGCAGTCTGTTATGGCAGTGTCTTCAGGGAAATGGCCTAGACGTGACAGTTGAAGTGCGAAATGCGAGTTCTTGTCAAAAGCATTTTTGGAGTGAAATTAACAGAAGAATAAATTCCGTTGAGAACTGATTGGTTTCTGGACTTTGTCTATCGTCTGGAAATCTAACATCACGACGTTTCGGAAGCTGGGTCTGCTTCCGACCTCAGCTTCCAAGCAGATCCAGCTTCCGAAACGTCGTGATTTTAGATTTCCAGACGATGGACAAAGTCCAGAAAGCAATTAGTTCTCAATGTTACATGCCGTCGTCAGAACCTTTTAGAAATAAATTACGTGATTGCTTTTATTAATAATTGAGAAGCTTTCATTGTGAGAATTAATTAATGTTCTGGGATTTGACGCCGTGTAGTCTGTTAGATATGTATAAGCCTTTCGGAGAAATTTTCTGCCTCCATCTTCAGGACACAGTAATGTTAATTTATATTGTCGTAAGAAACTCATTTCTCATTTATGCTTTCCCGAACACTGACGATCAGATTAGAAAAAATACTTTACTAGCTTTGTACGGGTGTGAAACATGGTCTCTTGGAACGAGGAACATAAATTAGCTACAATAGTTTGCAGACAGAGTGCTCACATTAATATCTGGGCTTAAGAGTGACGAAGTGAATCTGCTATTGTGATATTACGTAAGGAGAAACTGTGATTTATACACATCGCATGTTGTTAGGGTAGTGAAATGTGGGGTGCTAGAGGGCGGAGTAATGAATGCGTACAGGAATTTGGTGAGTAAATCTGTGCAGAATTGTTTTCTTTGAAGACCAAAAATGAGGGTGGGAATTGGGTGGAACTGGGTCAGGGTCGTGACAAATGTTTGTGTTTTGTGTTAGTGGAGAGGAACTTTCAGATGCTGCTGCCAGAGAGTTAGTTAATTAGTAATGTTTATGTTAGGAAAATAGGTTGTGACGATGGGAGGTGGATGGTACTGGCTCAGCATCTTGTCCAATGTCGGACTTTGGTATTAGCGGTGTTGAAACTTTCGGTCTTGCTAGCGGATTTCGGTAAATATTTGGACCCAAATTCTGCAACGCACTCCGAAACTGGATTTCTTTTCTGCATAGCCATGCTACAGCACATACGGCATTTGGGACGTTTGCATTTCTTTCTTATACCGACATTAACGGCAGCTCGAGCAGAAGTGCGTCATGGTATACGTTTCAGTAGTCACTGCTTTCACATACGGCAATCTTTGGGACGTTTTGGCGCATTTTTCTTTCTTATAAGTAAACCCGACATTTGAACCCGGAGCTCCGAGCAGAAGTGCGGTCATTGTGTCATAACGTATCTGCAGTAGCTCACTGCATACCAGCAACCACTACGGCAATTCTTTGGGGACGTTTTGGCGCATTTTTCTTTCTTATAAGTAAACCCGACATTTGAACCCGGAGCTCCGAGCAGAAGTGCAGTCATTGTGTCATAACTCCTACGATGTGTAAGTCTGACACAGTTCAGTTTAATGTTTTTTTTTTTATGAAGCCGAAATATTTGCTTTATGATTCCCTCTGGCTCTCGGCCTGATTTCTTTCTATTGCGTTTCTTTGTTCATGTGTTACGATCTGTCTTTTTTCAAGGCCTCCGGTAGCTCTGCAAAAATGTATTTCGTTATTTTGTTGTTATTATAAGCTTAAAGGTTTAACATTGTTCTAAATACGATTTACAAAATGTGTTGTTTTTAAACATATGCCCTTTGCACTTCAGATTTGAGTTTGACTGGAGACTTTGTCTTCTTCTTGTCTTTCTCTTTTTCCTCCTCCTCCTCATCTTCCTCCTCATCCTCATCCTCCTCCTCCAGGAAAAATGTAACGTGAACGTATTTGCCAGCCTAGCAATGTGAAGATACGGTACGGCAGGGGTGCATTAATTTTCCAAAAATCTAGGGGCCACCTCAAACTTCTAGGCACAAGAAGGGTGACATGAAGCAAGCTCCATACTGAGCACCCACAAATATTAGGCGCCACTGTACAAAATTTAGTCACCCGGCGGCCGGGATTTGTGCACCCCTCCGATAAGGGTTATGATAAGTGACATTACCCTACGTCAGCCTTTACCTTTTGTTCAGAAAAATAAGATCTTTTTCTTAGTAGGGACTTCAGAAAGTGGTTCAGTGCCTGGAATTCATTGGTGTGATAGAATGTCTGCGCGCTAATTCATACAGGACGAATCTGACTTACTGGACCCAGGTTCTGTATATCTGTGCTGACCATGTGGTGTACTGTTTCGTTCTTTGAGACTGTAATGGGCGTATAAGTGTGTAGAAGCTTCGTGCTTTCTGCTGTTCACCAATCGGGATATCAGATTAAAGATGATGCGGGAAAAACATGTAGCATGCATGAAAGAGGTGAGAATTGTGTACATTTTTTTGAAGGGGTTGTGATAAGAGAGATCTTGGAAGATAGACGCGGAGGTAGGAGAATGATATTAAAATGGATCTTAAAGAAATGGGATGTGAGGGTGTAAACTGTATTACTTTAAGTGGTGAACTCTAATGGATGGGGTACTGAAACTTTGGCTTCCGTGAAAGTGGCAAATTTTTGGCTAGCTGAGGAACCATTTGCTACTCAGTCAGTAATCATCTCCTTGTAATTAATTACTTAGTTCTTTAGTTTGAATTGGTTTCTTTGTAATTGTAGTAAAGTGCCTCACAGATGGCAGTGTGCAACGTAACAGCGACTGTTGCGGCAGGTTTATACGTTTTTGTGCGGAGTTCTCGGCTTAGCCAGGTGTTGTGTAGTTCAAGCAAGTGTGTCGCTCGACTTTAAGCTCAGCTATATATTATGAACTATTTGGATTGTGAGAGTCATATATGGGAGGGGTACTGCAGAAAACCTGGTGTGAGCATACACGTCCTTGGAAATATGTACAGGAGAGTCGACAAATTAGTGTATTATTATTACTACTATTATTATTATTATTATTATTATTAAGTCGGTCCATTGACCATTTGTATGAATCTCAAATCAGAATTTTCTCAGAAACGAAAATTTTGCTTTTGAACCCTATCTTTTTGGATGTTAAGTAGGTCTGCGGCATAATAAACCATTTAAAGCACAGGGGCTGTGTACACCACCTGCCATAACATTCACCGTCTCCTCACTTGGCGCACACAGTGATATGAATGTTTGTGTGGTGAATATGATTCTCACTGTAGCTGTTGCACGCGTTTCCTTGAACAACATTAACCGTTGCTTAGTTAATGGAGACGCAGTGTGTTTTCTGTGCTGTAGGAATTGAACCGTTATGTGGCCTTCAGGCTCCAGAGCGTCGATGCTACGCACTTTTGTACAGCAAATTGACATTACACAAGTGAATGTGTGAGCCTGCAGTAATCAGTGTAAGTGACGGGGTTGTTCTCTTGTTTCAGGTAAGTGATGTGCGGCGTTCCGCTTCATGAAGCAGGTTAAGTGTGGCACTGTGTGAACGTCACTTGAGCACTTTCTGTCCCAGGGAGACCTTGTGGTAAGCTTGTAGCCTGTAGTTTGTAGTTTTGCACAGTGACAGTACAGCCGGCGAGTTGCCAGGCGGTCAAGCGGTATCGTGGCTCCACTAACCGTAATGAACAGTGTCGTCATTCAGAAACTGACAGTTGTTCAGGTGGTTGTAAATGTCCCGATTTATACGCATCCAGAAAGGTCATCACCGTGCTCACGAGGGCCCGCCACTGGACAGCAGCCCACACCCCCACTCCATGTTCTTTAGCTCAGATTTAAATATCCTTCCGTTTATGCCTAGGTCTTCCAAGTGACCTCTTACTTTCAGTTTTTCCTATTAGAGTGTCGTATGACTTCCTTATCTCTCACTTGATTCACTCGCTGTAATAATTGGAGGAAAGCAAATTATATGATGCGTATGCTGTGTTACGTTTCGGTATTTTGTATGATAAATCGTTTTATGAGAATAATTACACTGGAACCTGTATTAAACCGAACGTGAGCATAATGGAAACCTGTCTTTAGCGGAAAACTTTTACGGTCCCTAGGATCTGGAGTCCTGAGGATCCAAACTTCAAGTACCTGTACGAAACAGAACCTGCCTGCAACGAAAAAAAAACCGGTCCCTTGCTATTCCGTTATAGGCAGGTTTCACTGTATAAATTTCGAATTGAAATTAATATAAAGCAGTTACTGTACGAGTTTGTATTAGACTCAACTGAAATATTTCATTGTTTACATCCAGATACCAAATTTCAGAGAACTCGTAGCTTTAGTTTTTTAGGATGAGAGATGTGGACATGACTTCCCCATTATGTGTTTATTTATACACGCTATTTAAAGTAATCATAAGCAGTTACGGACTATAATCAAGTACATTCAGCGGAGGTGCTTGTTGAACCGAGATTAGTTTTGATTGTGTTAGAAAATTAATTCTAAGTTTGCTTTTATAATGAATTTCGCCTTTGTATGTCGTCATCCGCGGAGTCTGACGGAGCCAGTTTGCAGCATCTAAATGCTTTGAGTTCCGAGACGCTTCTGGTGACATCCGCACAGTGGAACACCTGTCCTGCCTGTTCGTAACTGTCAGCCAGCTGCCATTTGTCAACCTGACTACGCTGTGCATTTCATCTGGCTGATGTCACCGTACTTCCAGTATCATATATGTGTGTGTATATCTTTTTGTTAGAGTTATTCCATCCATTGAAGTAGGCCTGTGGATATAAGCTTGGTGTTACTGACAGCTCAATCAACCCTTGGAATTGCCTCGTTTCGTTATTGACATATAACCAAGACCTCGTTAATACCAGCAGTGAGTCATTTAGAAGCCTTTGCTTCACGCTAATGATTTTTTTAGTTCAATAAGCTACAGGGTGTTCAGAGATTATGAATTACTATTTTCAAAACACAAGCTAAACCCTCGTCAAAGGCCAGAGCGCTGTGTTTCATTATTATTTAGCATATCACCATCATAGTGTTTTAGAATCCAGTTCGGAGGGGTGCGACACAAGGATTTTGCAGTCTAACATGTAAGTCAAAGTTTTCATTATAGGGCACTATACCTTCTTTATATTCTGTCTGCTACATGACCCACCCATCTTACTCTCCTGTTTAATAACGCTAATAATATTCGTTTGTTCTTACACACTGAAGCATTTTTTTTGTGGTGAAGGGCCCCGCAGCAGATGCTACGGACGCACCGCAGCCTTGAGGCTTATTGTGCAACCCTGTGATGAAGATGATTAGTTTTTTTCGTTTCTCCGTGTAATGGATCACCGGTGGAATGAAGCTGACAGGGGAAAACTGAAGTACTCGGGTAAAACCTGTCCCAGTGCCACTTTGTCCACCACAAATCCCACATGGACTGACCCGGGATTGAACTCGGACCTCCGCGGTGAGAGGCCGGACGACTAACCGCACCTTGAGCCAATGGCACGGCCCACTGAAGCATTTTGTAAGCATTGTAGTTAATAGTCCAGAGACTTTGTAATTTTCGCATGTCACTTAGTGTAGCTTGGGCGATGAAATGTAGGAGGGTGCAATGAGCTGGGTATATAGATAGAATGAATAGGAGAGGCATGGGTTGTCAGCATAGTATGCTTGGGGAAATCTTGTGGGAAACATAAACTTGAAGGCGGAGAAGAATAAGACAGAATATCATTAAAATGTACTTAAAATACGAACAGTAACTTCCATCTCTGACCACAGCACGGCAGATTTATCGCATAAAAGCCTGCACCTGCCGCGACATCCCTTGACAGCTGCGGTGCTCAGGTCAGCGACAAAACTTACTTCCTGTACTCTGTGAGAATTGCAAGTGGATGAAACTGTCTCATCCTTGATTTCAGGCTTCCGTTGCGATGTTAATGAGATCTGCGCTCTTCTGGGATATTACGCGGCGTCGTGTGGTAATTGTTTACCGACGTTTCGGGACAACGTATCGGTCCCATCTTCACGGGTCAAGAGTCCGAGTAACTTTGACCCGTGAAGATGGGACCAACACGTTGTTCCGAAACGTCGGTAAACAATTACCACACGACGCCGCGTAATATCCCAGAAGATCGCAGATCTCCAACTGTCTCAGGAACGTGTCCAATGACAAGCTTCGGTGCTAGCAGGGTTTAACCATTGGGTTCTGTTACCAGACAGTCAGTCAACGCTTTGAGGACTGGCATGCATCGCAATTACGTATAAATCTCGGTTCCTACCTCACAGAGAACGCATGACATGTCCATTACAAAGCCCAGCCCGTTAATCGCTGTTTGTTGTGGGATTCATGCTGAACACATATCTACACTGTGTGTTAAAATGTAGAGTTTGTAAATGTTACAACAGGTGGTACATATAGTTACCACCTGGATTTAAAGAGGTTAATTAGTTGCTTAGTTATGCCGCTAGCTCGCAGTGGCAATACTCTAGCAGAAACAGACGGACATACTTCCACTGGCTTTGTGTCATTCCTCATTCCTGTGTACCACACAGTCTCGCCTTCTGCTCTACGTGCTGTCGCCCGGAGACACGTGGCGATTCTCATTTCCTGGCCACCTCGTCACCCCGTTGATTACCTCACCCCTGCATCCCTCCGTGGCTCACCCTTGTCGCTGATTGAATTACCCTCGGCTCGATGCGGGTTTAGCCTTTGTGTGTGCAAACCAGTGGATTAGCTTCCACAGAAAGACGGCCGACATCTCCAACGACGATGCTGATAATGACGTTAAATCTCTTGGCTGGAGATTGTTTGGGTTTGAGGCTACATGATACTTAGCCCTCTGCTTCATCACGGCTAGATTATACGCGAGACGGGCGCTTGTAATTTTAGACATTATTTAACAAATTGAACATTGCCTATGTTCCGTGCAGTAAACTAGTTCACAATATTTATTGCAATGCTCGCTATAAAAAGACAATAGAAAGACAGTAGTAATTTATTTAACATATATATTTTAGTTTTACTTCTGCACATCTGTAATATAATTAGCCACAGCTACTCTTTCCTTTGTTAACCACCTCCCTGAAGATGGCCATTCTAGGCCGAAATATGTATGAGGAATGTCATCTATTAACCAACTATTGTTTTTATTGTCTTTGTATTGTTGTACAGTTGTTGCAATAGATATTGTGACTTATTTAACAAATCGATTGGAGTCTGACTCGTACAAACTGCTTCTTCATTGCAGAGACCAGCCAGTTAATGCTGTGTAAAGAAATAGCTCAATCGCTGTGTATTGTAAGAATAATAGGGCACACATAAATTCATTCGGTGTAAAAATGCAGTTTCGGTATGTTAATGCAGGTGGCAGACATATTTACCACTGTGCTTTAAACTGTTCAGTACTTTTTCGGGTTTTGTCGTTGCTCGAAGTCGCTTTGTATCGTGGTGCTTCATTCTGCAGCTTGATAGCATTCTGCTGCGCATTGTGTCTCCTTCAAAGACTTTGGCGGCTATTTAGCACATATTTTCCTCATACGAGGTGTACAGACCAACACCCATGAAGACGGAACAAGCCTGGAATTGCACACCCTTTTTCCGCTGCTGCTGCTGGTGGTGGCGGCGGTGATGATGATGATGATGATGATGATGAAGTGTATTTTTGTGTTTTCGTTCGGTTTCAATAATAAACAGAGGGTGCTTCCTTATATTATTAAAGGATTGCTGTATGCAATTATGGTGCGTTAATGAGTATTATCTTTTTTTTTTTATGGCTCGACAGCCCTTAGGGGGCCTAGGCCTCCTCATTTTTCGAGGTTTCACGATCACACACTTTAGACACACCACACTCGGTAGGACTCCTCCAGCCCGTCGCAGAGACCTCTACCTGACAACACACAACACTCACCACAGACAGACATCCATGCCTCCGGCGGGATTCGAACCCACAATCCCAGCAAGCGAGCGGCCGCACACCCACGCCTTAGACCGCGCGGCCACTGGGATCGGAACAATGAGTAATATCACTGAAATTAAAAAGGACTTTTTTTCCATCGTCACCAGTGCTTAGCACAATCATAACGTCTCGGGAGCTAACTGCTTCCGTTCTTAGGTGCTCCGTATTAGAAGCACGTCACTTCAGAAATACATGAGACGGCGTACAGGGCGGTGGAGGCGTGCGTTCTCCGCAGCTGCAAAGGAAAGTGAAAGCAAGAGATTGGTCAAGTGACTGGTGGTCGAGCTGTTCTTGGGAAGGTGCAAGAGGAAGGAACGAGGACAAGAAAGAGGCGCGGCCGGCAGCCCGACACTGAACGGTGGCTGAAAAAAAAACAGCATAACCTGAATCCACGCGTCAGTCCATTTGAGTGGGGCTACGTTCTTTAGACGTAGACAACAGCGACGTACAGGATTCTTGTCCGTCCTCCACGCGGTACAGAGATTCATTCTCCAAGGAGGCGGTGGTCAGCTCCGAAAAGATAAGTAGCCGTTAACACAAGTCGCAATTCTTCAGGAAGGGGTTGGAGATTCTGCCAACACAGTTTGCGACAAGGTTATGATATTGTAAGCAGTCGCAAGTGTTTAGATGCTGCCATGGAGAATCATTGTACACACAAGGAGATTTGGCATGTTGAGTCGTGGTTCTTTTCCCCCAAACACCTGTGCTGTGAGGGTATTGTAGCTTTCACTTCGTGAGGGACATTCTTGACCTTTCAGAACCGCGGGAGAGTCCTGCCCTAGCTCGGCATGTATCCACTTTCCCAAGCGGATTTCGTCGTATCTTCGAAACTGAGGAGACTGCCAGACATTCAAAATAAAGTTTCGATACGCTTTCGAATGCACCGTTAAAAGGGAGAGGAGTCAGAATGGATGCAGTCACGTCTGACCACTAACTGTATCAGAGATGGTGCCCGTCGACTGTTTTGGCCCGTATTGGGTAATACATATAAGTGGTCAAGGTCGGCAGGTAAAGCCACAGAAGGCCTGCAGGCGGTAATGGTTAGTTTCAACATTTCGCCTTTGATTGTCTGGAGTAGCCGAGTACAAACGTTACTTGATAACTTGCTGAGAAATTTTGACAGTCATGGCAGACGTAGTCTGACTACTTCGGTTACAGTGCCTTGCGTAACAGGTGTTGTATTGACAGGCTGGTGTTTAGCACTGCAGGTCCGTTTAATGTGCGTGCGTGATCTGCCGGCGATACGGCAGCTTGGTGTATCTGGCCGTGTATTCCTGTGTTACTTCTCATCATTGGGGTTGACCCGGTACATGAATACACGTGTCAGGAGGCACTTTCTATGCACCACTTGCAAGCGAATTTCCATAAACGGTTTCAGAAAACTGCTGATTAAAACATTTTATAATCAGTTACTTACAGAGAGTCTTGACTTATGCACTGTTTTCAATATAACGTGTTTGAAAGTATTGTAGTGTGCTATTCGACATTGGAATTGTGTGCGTTATTCAATGGCTTAATCCCCTTAGGGCCTTCACAGTGTCAACATCAGGATTGTGACGTGCGGAGAACGCAACTGCGTCTATACACCGTATTGTTACATATTCTTAGGTAAGCTTAGTGCTTCAGAGGGTGAAATATAAGAGCAAAGTGGCAGGTTCTTTGAGGGACTAACAAAGAGTAATCTTATTCTGGGTTCACCGTGCATTTTCACTAACTAATATCTCATACCAACCAAATGCACATTTTATTATAAAAACCAATATAAGGTTTTTCTAAAATCGTCTAAAATGCCCCTACTTATGTTTCGGTTTCTATAAAACCATCATCAGGGGGTCACTAAATTGTACTAATCAAAATCCGTCCATGTGTTTCTCCATCAGCACACGCAATGCAGGTGTGAACGTAGTGACCTGCATTGCGTGTGCTGATAGAGGAACACATGGACGGATTTTGATTGGTATAATTTAGTGACCCCCTAATAATGGTTTTATAGAAACCGAAACATATGTAGGGGCCTTTTAGACGATTTTAGAAAAACCTTGTATTGGTTTTTTTTAAAAAAATGTGCCTTTGGTTGGTATGAGATATTAGTTAAAGAATAATCTATTCAGTTGTGAGGTGCCGAATGTATACCTGAGGCTGTTATGATAATCGCTATTGTGATATGACGCGTACAGTTTACAGGGTAATGAATAGAACATGGTTGTGGAGGTGTGAACAGGATTAATATGGCCCGGGATAGCGGAGTATTGTGAAAAAGGCAAGGAACCTTTGGCTGCCCTAATTGCTGCTGAATTTCTTGATTATCTGAGGGTCTGTAAAATATGCAATGAATGTCCTGTTCAGTTGAACTGTTGAACTCACTGCGTCTCCAGAACTTAACAGGTAACTCAGCTATGTAAGAAATTCTACGGTTTTGCTGGAACCGGAAGATTCACTACCGCGTTAAGAAGGCGCACCAGGTCCGACACCATGTGTAAAATTCAGCATCATGACGTAATGACGAGCTGTTAGCTGTCCACACTTTCCAACCTGGAGGCCTGCCCTTTATGGGCTGTCCGCGACGGCTTGTTCAGTGTGTTCGCAGCTGCTGTCCTTACCTGGATGACGCGCCATGCTGTGATGACGAGGGATTCACGTAAGATGGGTTGGTAATGGAAAACGCAAGATTGATCCTCATTAATCAGATAATGGGATGACTGTGGTGATTAGCGCAAGAAGCAACTACCGATTGCCTTGGCTGGATAAGAATCGCCACACACAACGCTTTGTTGTCTGACCCACCGGCTGTACAGGTGGGTCTAGATCAGCTTAGAATTCGGGACTAGACTAGCTGAATTCAGTAGAGTATGTGAAGCGTTGATGTTTTGTTCGCCAGTTTTGAAACGCGACATTTAATCATTGAGAAACGGAAGAACTGCGTTGTGACCATGCGTTCCACAATTCAGTACGGGACAGATGTGGTGGACATTCGTAACTGGCTAATTTTCGTGTAAACTTTACTCAGTGATAATGCGCTCGACCACCCTGGACACTGGCTATCCTGACTGAGGAGTTTCGTGAATTTTGTTTTCATTTCTACCAGGCAAAGGTCATTATTGTGTCTCAAACCATGACCACTTCCAATTCTCTTAAATTTATTTTTCACTACCCATCCACCCATATTGTTATATATAGCCTGAGATGGCGACACGGGCTTAAATTAAAGAAAGCAAACGCCCACTGCGCATTTGACACCGGCCACGGTAACGCAACAAGCATATACATTGTAGCAATGTGAGAGTTGTATAATGAACATACAGGTGTTCCATGGCTTGTTTTTAACTTATTTGGCCTTTCGAACATCGGGCTTACGAGATCACCGCCCTGTCTGTTTGTCCCTCTTCCATTTTTTTAAGCGAGTGATCAGTTTCCACGAAAGTAGCTATGAATGTGACGCCATTGAAACTTGCCTCAACACCGTACTCTTCAATTTCCTGCAATCAGTAAATGCAACATGGCGACAGCTCGAACTTCTGAATGTAGAGAGAGAGACAGTTATTTTAGAGTCACGAAATGTTGTACAGAATATCAGATTGAAAAACTCGTGACTTATTTTGCAGTGATGTTTCGTATAGGGCAGAGTAAGGAGATGATGACAGTGTAAAAATTTCCTAGCTGTCGGTTTCGTGGAGATAACATATAGATCATTGGTGTTAGGCATGTGGAACTTGGTACGGGGGCCCTGTAGATCATAAACATGTGTGTGTGTGTGTGTGTGTGTGTGTAAACTGTGACATACAGACAGTAGCAGAAGTACGCAGTTTTAAGTTAACGCAATTTCAGAGTTGCGCAGTTTTTTTTTTAAAAAAAGGAAAAATATGAAATAACGAAAAGCGCAGTGACACGTAGGTGGCGAAAGAATACTGCTGGGCGATAACACAGGCTGCGGAGCGGTCATGCTGCAGCCGATCAGGTTCCTGTGTGTTGGAGTTTGGATTTCAGCTGGATTCCCTTGTATGCACATAACATATTTGACCATATGTATACTCAGTTCCGACTGGCGCCAGACCTTCCAGAACGTAACTACCGCGTCCGTCGGGGAATGTCTATACTGTTTTAGGTACAAAATCACAGAAGCATGGCGAGGGTGCGAACTTTGAGGCTGTAAAGTTAAAGCTATCCCATTACATGCCTGGGCAGGCCGGCGCCAGGAAGTTGAGGCTTCCAGAATTTCTAGACAGCAGGATATTAAAGTGGTAAGGTTGTCAGCCCTACGCACTGGCCGCCTTTACCCCCAGGAGATATCTCTGGTACTAATTTCTGTTAAGAGGCTGAGGCGACCCCAGAGCCATAGTACGGCCGGAAGGGTTAAGTCAATGAAAAACTCCAATGACACCATCGGGAATCGAACCCGCGACCTCCCGGCTTGTAGCGCAGTGCCTGAACTAACTTCGCCACCGCTGTACACAACAAATTTAACATGTAGTGGATCTGTCCGTAAGTGGCGGTATAATAATAATATCCGCGCGTGTGTGTGATAGGCATTTGTGAAGTAGGACAGTAGGCTGTGTGCATTCTGCCCGGAACTGCTTCTTGATGTATGAAACAGATTTACACTCTGCAATGCACGCGAATGAAGGAACTGCGGCCTTCTTTATTGTGAAACGTTTCGAGTAGACCCACATCTTGCTTAAGAGCTGCTGCTTTTGAGTCCGATATAAAACATGTCTGCGTTAAATTAAACCGTCTGGCGCCGAGGAATCCCGTAATAATGCGCTGACGCCGCTCAAGAGGACGAAATGAATTGAGAAGTTTCGCAAAGAATGTAATATATGGTGTTTCAGGTAAACACAGTTTCACCCGTCTTTAATTAATGTTGAGTTATGCTTGTTACAAGCAGGATGCTTCTGACATGGAACCTTAGTAAACAGTGTGTACACCAGCTAATTACGAAAGTTAGTTTGGTAACATTTATATACGAGAATTACCGAGAGAGAGAGAGAAAAGTAAACGAAAGAAAACAAGGAAGAAAGAATAATATAATGAAGGTACAGTAAGAAGTGTCACCCACGGTGGACTAATGGTTAGCGTGCTTGCCACTAGACCCAAGGTTTGCAGGTTCAATCCCGGCCGAGGTCGATGGATTTTTAAGGGTGATAAAAATCCGTAGCACAACTTCCTTCGGAGGGGAAGTAAAGCCGTCGGTCCCATGTCGTAGATTTACGGCATGTAAAAGAACCTTACGGGCATGAATAGAAATGTTTCGTAAGCAAAATTCAGCGGCCATTTCTCACCCAAGTCTCCTGAGTGACTGCTAGATTGCTCAGGCAGTCATATCAGGATGAGTAGAACTTGTGCAGTCAGTGGACTGGTCACCCACTACAGAATGCACACTTCCAGACCAAGAAACCTCTGAAAGGAGATCCTATGCTCCGCAAGGAGCGACAGGAAGTAACTAACTAACTAACAGTAAGAAGTCGACTGAGGGTGAGGATTTTATTCTTCGGGAATATGACGCGTCAGTGGGGAATCAGATCACAGTGTTTCGAGGGATGTAGTGCTCTCATCTTCAAGGAGGAGAAGAACGGGAGCCACTGCGAAAACCTTGAAACTCGCATAGACTGAGGATGTTTAAAAACGGTGCTGATGATAATGTGGGAAGTGACTGGAGGGTTGAGAAAACGTCATAATCAGGACCTTCATAATGTATGTTCTTTCGTGGATATTTTTTTTTCTGTGGCACAACAAACCAATTCGGCCCTAGGCCGCCTCACTGTTGATGTTTCTAGATCACACACAATTAGACACACACACACCCGGCAGGACTTCTCTGAACGAGTGATCAGCTCGTCGCAGAGGCCGCTACCTACACAACACACAATAGACATAAGAGAAGAACATCCATGCCTTCAGAGGGATTCGAACCCGCGATGCCAGCAATCGAGCGGCTGCAGACCTACGCCTTTCTGTCACCGGGATCGGCCCGTGGCTATCATTAGGACTGTAAAATGAAGGAGGATGAATTGGGCGGGGCATGTAGCACGCATAGTTCAGGATTGGGACCAGAGGCTGGCTCTTGTGAACACACTAATGAACCCTTGGGATCCATAGAATTTGGGGAATCTCGTGATTATTTGAGGGACTGTTAGCTTGTAGAAGAAGGATTTTGCCCTATAGATACGAGTATATTAAAAGTTCCTTATACTTGTTACGTTGTTTATCGGCAAAGAACTTTTCTGTTGCTTTGTGCTCATGCGTGTAAAAGGTAAAGGTAAAGGTTGAGGTTCCCAGATTTCAAGACAATCGGCACATGAAGGTAGTAAGGTTGTCAGCCTTACGCACCGGCCGCCTTTACCCCTCAGGAAATATTCCTGGTACTCATTTCTGTTAGAGGCCGAGTCGACCCAAGGGCCATAGTGCAGCCGGAAGGATTATGTCAATGAAAAATTCGAATGGCACCATCGGGAATCGAACCCGTGTCATTCCAGCTTGTAGCGCAGTGCCTCAACCAACTGCGCCACCGCGTGTACCCACAGAAATGTTAGCTGTTCATGCCTGCTTCAGATATTGCTGTTGGTGTTAGCACGCTCTGGGATGTTTCCCACTTCGTGAGGCTTCATGTGCTTTTATTCACCTGAACCGGTCCGAATATGAAGCTGACCTTTAGAAGGTCAGTTACACTACGTTATACGTCGTGTGTACTACCCGCTTGAACACAAACTCTGCACTTTGCTCACACCGTGTATGATTCGCACAACAGGCAGCTACTTTATACAAACAGCATTAACCTGTTGGTTTTTGTTACTGACATTCATTGCGTTCTGCGTGACAGGAACCGAATTTGTGTGCTGCGTAGATGAGCTTTCATCTCCGAGTACTTCGGTTTATTAATTAAATAATAATTAAAATTATTAAATAATTGATATTAATGTTTTCACAAGTAAGCGATGTCACCATTTAAGGGCAGCTGGTTTCAAGAAAGCTCCGGACGAAGAACGGGTGCTTGCGCTAATCTAATTATAAATGTTGAATTTTATGGTGCAGTTTCACAGGACTATGTTATGATGTCGGGCGAGTTTAACGTCAGGAACTGAGTGTTTATCTGCCGTCCGGAGGAGACGCGGGTTCCGCTTTGCTGAATGATGTTCACCCCCCATTAAACGTGCCTTATCATCGCCTGGGAGCGGGAAATTATTTACCGCATCGTGAGAACGATTACATTACTACCATGTGTAAGAGCGACATTAATGTAAGAGCAGTGCTGGCCACGCTGATGGTCCAGTGGCTCGTGTTACGAGGTCCGGGGTTCACGCATCGCCAGCAGACCGTCCATTCTGGCTGATATCTGTGATTTTTCTCATTCTGTTCAGGCAAATGCCGGATAGTACATCAAATAAGGACATAACCGTTCCTTCTGCATCCTTTCTTATTCATTATTCACTGGTTGTCCTAATATTTTACTCTGTGTAGTCCGAGGTAGTGGCAGCGTCGTTAAATAAAGTGTACATAAATCAAAATAATCAGCCCTGTATCTGTTTTTTACGCCCAAAGTGCGCGTAGTGCTGCCTTCTCCGGCCTCACACTTCTGCACTCTGTCTTTACGTATTTCAGTGCAGTAGGGCGTGTGTCATGTTTAAATGCGTTCCTTTGACTTTGTTCGTCTTGTCTGCAGTCCTTTAGTTTCTGAGCGCCGCTTATGAGCTGCGTCATGTCCGCCCGTCTGTCCTCGTGTGTCAGCGCGGCTCCCACTGGACTAATTTTCATGAAATTTGATATTGGAGACATAAGAAAATCTCTCAAGAAGTCCAAATTTGGTCAAAATCGGGCAAAAATGTCGGGCACTTTACATGAAGACCTATGTACCGTTTACATGAAGACCTATGTACCGTTTACATGAGGACCTATGTACCGTTTACCTGAAGACCTATGTACCATTTACCTGAAGACCTTTGTACCGTTTACATGAAGACCTATGTACCGTTTACATGAAGACCTATGTACCGTTTACCTGAAGACCTATGTACCGTTTACATGAAGACCTATGTACCGTTTACATGAAGACCTATGTACCGTTTACATGAAGACCTATGTACCGTTTACATGAAGACCTATGTACCGTTTACTGTTGCCGGCGACGTTAAATCGCCATAAATGTCCCTTTTCGAGTGAAATGGTAGCAGGCAGTTAGGATAGCCGAGGAGGTATAAACACCACGCGAACGCGTCGCAGTAGTACGTTATACGTACGTTGCTCATCATGTTGTGTGAAATTGGCATAAGGCATATAAAATTAGTGCACAATAGAGGTGTCGTGCTTCGCCTGTCTGACCGCCTGCATCATATTCAACTGTAGGCCTACTCGACTAAAAGTTTTGGTCCGGATTTAATTCACGATTAATGAAACTGTATTTGCGTAAAACTTAAAACATGCACTTGTTTTAAAATATCGTTCGTTTGAAGTACAGCAGTGTCATCTACTTGAACGTTAAATGTCTGAGTTTTGCCCGCACGCTTTACGCATATGATCCACAGGATTCTCGAGATAAACGGAGATTAGGCTATTTTGCTATACAACATAACAAACTGGTCTTTGTAATGGCGAGGCAGTGTGTTTGCTGCGAAGGAGGAAATTAACGCTTATGTGTTTAAGTTAAAACCACCTAATGCAGAAGATTATTAACAGAGTAAGATGTATTTATAACCCCTACATACGTTTCGGCAATCAAGTTGCCATCCTCAGGGGACGTTCATCGAAGAATCACAAGCTTGTGATATAAATAAATACATCTTACTCTTTATTTAAATAAACACCAACAAAATGCACAACTTTCAGGGCGTAAACAGCTCCCTATATCATGTTACTATCCAACGCGTTTCGGCTCTTTGCGAGCCATCATCGGGGATCCTTTACTAATATAAAAGTGCTTCACAAATGCAGCATCTGTTTGATGATTGTAAAATATGCACTATCTGGAGCTTGAGTTAAAAAACACATAAGTCATAAACAAGGTTAAAAATGATTTGTTAAATAACTTATTAAAACACTGTTCACTATGTTTATTGTGTAAAGGATGTTCGCATTTTGATGATTGTAAAATATGCACTATTGTAAAAGATGCTGCATTTGTGAAGCACTTTTATATTAGTAAAGGATCCCCGATGATGGCTCGCAAAGAGCCGAAACGCGTTGGATAGTAACATGATATAGGGAGCTGTTTACGCCCTGAAAGTTGTGCATTTTGTTGGTGTTATTTAAATAATAAAAATGCACGGTGAATTAAGATTAAACATCTTACTCTGTTAATAATCTTGTGCATTAGTTGGTTTTAACTTAAACTCGTGATAAAATGCACGGTACATGCAGCATAAAATTAACTTGTATGTATTATTTAGACGGACTTCAGGCGTCAGTGGTTCCTGTGACTAATGCTCTAAAATCGTGCCCTTTGCCCACATTTTCGTTGCCTTCTGCTTGTTCCTACTTAATTACGTATCTCAGCGACAGTCAAACAGTAAAGCCATTTATATGCACTCTTTACCCTTCCTATCTGTCTGTAATGAGAAAGCCTGTCTCCAGAAGGAAGGGACCCAGGGCTGTCCAGCGCTCACAGCACATTTGCCGCAGTTCCTGATATTCGAACTGCAATCGTGGAGCCCGACCTCACAAGGCTTATCAGTAACGCATGTGTAGGTAAAGGAAATGCACAATGACAAGACTGCGGTATTCTGGGATGTTACGTCGTGTATTTTGATACATGGGTACCAACATTTGGGAGGAACAGACTTGAGGACTTCTTGAGGGTTTACATGATCAAGTTGGGAAAATGACTGCTTGTACGGAAGACGGAAAGGAACTGGGTCACGGAAGGGAGGAGTTGCCGATCAGAGCCAACAGTGGCCGGTCAGGGCCAACAGCGGTTGATCAGGGCCAACAGAGGCCGATCAGAGCCAACAGCGCCCGGTGAGGGCCAACAGTACCCGATCAGGATCAACAGCGGCCGATCAGAGCCAACAGCGACCGATCAGAGCCAACAGCGACCGATCAGAGCCAACAGCGGCCGATCAGACCCAACAGCGGCCGATGAGGACCAACAGTACCCGATCAGGGCCAACAGCGGCCGATCAGAGCCAACAGCGGCCGATGAGGGTCAACGGTACCCGATCAGGATCAACAGCGGCCGATCAGAGCCAACAGCGGCCGATGAGGGTCAACGGTACCCGATCAGGATCAACAGCGGCCGATGAGGGTCAACGGTACCCGATCAGGATCAACAGCGGCCGATCAGAGCCAACAGCGGCCGATCAGAGCCAACAGTACCCGATCAGAGCCAACAGCGGCTCTGCAGAAGGCAGCTGCCTCAGTGCCGTCAGTACGCATGCTAATAACAACCCTTCGTACCGTGTTTTGTTTATTACCCTGCAACGAAAGGAGGGTGGCCTATACTTAGCACATTGGACACCCCTGATACATTCTAAGTGTTGCAGGAGGACAAAAGATATAGAATGGTGCTTTGAGAACTTCAGTGCTCTTAATGTAGTCCATAAAAGACAACGCCGCTCAATTTAATTATTTCCATAAAACAATCGCCTTTGCAGCACTAAACAGTAGAGCTATCAGCACGCACAGCTGTAACGTTATTGCGAATCGCAGGCAGTCAAGGAAGCTCCGATCTGTGCAGGTTTCTCCATGCGACCATCTGCTAGTATTGTTCGATACTGTAGTTGTAGGATTTTTTTTTTTTAATTCCCATCCCGTTGTGCATGTATATAATTGCTATCTGGATCTATACAGAGCAACACAACGATGTCTTCGTGTAATTATGATTTTGTAATATATCTACCTGATGACGGCCAATGGTCGAAACATGTCGTAGAATAATAAAGGAACACGAAGACATTGTTGTGTTGCTCTGTATAGATTCAGATAGTAAGCGGTAGGATTCCTTGGAAAGGGGATCAGACCTTCATAAGCATTCCTCCGCCAGTTGGGCCGTTTGTTCTACGTGGTACAGTCTGATTCCAGCGTTGGCCTCTACTGGACAGGTTTTCTGAATTATGAAGTGAAGCAACAGGACTCCTTGGATGGGGGATCAGACCAACGCAAAGCCTCTGCTGTAAAACCCCACAGAGGAAAGATAAATGCGCTTGCCCGACCTGGTTTCGAACCCACATCGCCTGACCAGTGCAGTTGATTAGTCGGTGTATACGTGCTAGAGAAGTGCGTTACAGATACGCGCATGTAGTGCAACTGCGTATAAACACAGTGCGTGTTCATTAGCATTGTGGCTGGCTCTGTCCGCATGTAATGGCAGTCGTGGTGGTCCAGAGCGTTATAGCAAAGTTGTTTCGCCTGTGCAACCGTGTGGCTTGTAGTGGCATTTTGTCTGTGGTGCGTGTTAAAACAGTGCGGTCAGCTGTACACAATGATTACATTCCGGTGTTTTAGTCGTGTCCGCTCAATTGCGCATTGTACTCGTGAAGCCAGTAGTGGAAAATGCCTTGCCTGTGTGTGTCCAGTGAATGTAACACCGGCGAAAGAAGGATGATACACTGCAAGTACTGAAGCCTTGCTACTTTAACCCACACTGCCCCTTAATTATTACTATATTACTGGGCTGTACCCAATCCATTACACACTCAGGTGGCATATTTTTCGAAGATGTTCTTAAAAATGTTTTGTAACTTCTGGAAGGACAGTTTGATGCCTTTCTCACATGTTCACACGACAGTCATATTGTTATTATTTTTGGTAAGATATTGTAAACTGAAATTCTGAACTTATTAATTGTATTGACTTTTTTTTCCATCGTATGTAACCAAATGTAACACACTACGTTTCGGGGACGGGATCGATCCCCGTCTTCAGGCTTGCTTTTTACAAAACAAAATGTTGCTGCATTGTAACTATTTACATCATGGCAACTGGCAACGTAGCAGATCCTTCTTCCATTGTGCCTAATAACTGTTGCTACTAACCGTAGTTTTAAAACTGTTGTTGAAATATGTCGTATTCACTAATCTTACTTTAGTCCGTGTTTAATCAGAATGTAAATAGGTACTGTGTAATAACATTTTGTTTTGGAAATATCAAGCCTGAAGATGTGAGTCAGTCCTGTCTCCGAGACGTAGTGTGTTAAGTTTCAGTACTCTTTTTTTTCATGGCTGGACGGCCCCTAGTGGGCCAGGGCCTCTTCATTGTCGTGGCTTCACGATCACACTCAGACACAAACACACTCGGTAGGACTCCTCTGGACGAGGGATCAGCCCGACGCAGAGACCTCTACCTGACAACACACAACACTCACAAGAGACAGACATCCATGCCCCAGTGGGATTCGAACCCACAGTCCCAGTAAGCGAGCGGCCGCATACCCACGCCTTAGACCGCACGGCCGTTGGGATCAGCCAAAATTTCACTACATACGAAGGAAAGAGTGCATAAAGATAATGAGTTCAGATGCCACACATCATCATCGGAACCCTGTAGAATAGTAAGCTAAAATGTTTGGGTTATGGTGTTCATTGCAACGATGGGATTATGGCGTTAATAACAAGACTGCAGAAAATTCGTCACATGATTCAAAGTTACTGGAGGGAGCAGGCAGACAACGTGATGCCGTAAGCCTTTCTTTCGTTGGAAAATACGGACAGAAGGCCATAAAACTCATTCACACCCTGGATTTTATGCCGCTTGCTATTGTCCTACAAGTACGAACAATCAGATTTTAAAAATAGGGAATCGTGAATGTCTGCCTTGTGTTTGATACTTTTTGAACGCTCGGTCGAGTTTCTTACGCAGTTCGATATGAAATTGTTATACGTCCTTGTGCAAGCCATGAAGGCATATGGAGGGGTGGAGTTATAGATCCAGTCATTCGTAACCTCAGTACTAGAAGGAAGTGAAGTGGTCAGCTTCAAGTCCCAGCCGCTTTACCCCCTAGGAAAGAGCCCAGAGTACTCACTGATGGGTGTGCCGTGGACGGTATGAACGCAAACAGTACGACATATCAGTGAGTCATTTGATCGTTCGGTACTTAATTGTGCAACTGTTCACGAAATGGACATTTATATAAACAACGGCAGGGAACAACTTATAGTGCCCAAAGGCCAGGTCATGTAACCAGATATCATTCACGTTACAAATTTTATGTTACGCATGCCGTGCATATTCTTACAGTTAATACATCAACCAACATATGCACCCAATAAAATACAATTCATGACAAGTACTAAACTCCTACATGTTTCGGCACCGGGGTTCCATCGTCAGGGAGTTATTTAGAACAAAGGAATTCAAGCCAACACTCTAATCTAGGTATTGTGTCGCCCTTATTGGAATGACTAAAATATTAAATAACCCCATGGAGCAGAGTCCTTCTTGAGAAGCTAACAGGTCATCAGCTAGTCAAGAAATTCCCCGCGTTTTATGGAACCCGAAGGTTCATTACCGCACTCACAAGAGCCCGCCACCTGTCCCTATCCTAAAATATTAAATATTTAATATTTTAAACATTCCAATAAGGGCGATACAATTCCTAGATTAGCGTGTTGGGTTTATATTTCTTTGGTCTAAGTAATACCCTGAGGATGGCACCCCGGTGCCGAAACATGTAGGAGTTTAGTACTTGTCATGAATTGTATTTTGTTGTGTGCATATGTTGGTTGATGTATTAATTGTTAATTCTCTCTGATTTAATCTGCTGTTATGTATGTATGTTATAATATGCAGCAGCAGGTGTCCTGTCGCGGACCCAACAGATAACACCCAAAGATATTATTAAATATACTGCAAGATCTTGCCAATATGCGTGGCAGCTATGACTATAGAAGCAGTGTGCAAGTACTGCGGTGTAAGCCTCGTTCGCAAGCTTGTCTTAATTACACGAGTGAACCTTAGCTTCTTATTTCGAGGATTATTCCGCCTTTAAAGTTTCAGCTGCTACTTTGTGGCCTTAACAAGGGGGGTGACCACATCGCAGACGTGTGCTTGTCATTGATAAATATTAATGGTGTTAATTTATTTCGCGAAATTGCCGCCGGTCGTCAACCGAATTACAGCAAGTGCTGAAGCCGACGCTTCTGCCATCCAGAAGAACAGAGGCCGCTTAATTTCACACCTGCACTCGCTAATGGACGCTGTGTTCATTAACAGCACGTAAGGAAGTGGGATTTTAAAAGCGTCCATTATACCAGAAGCGCTTCTGTGATTTGATGGATGGATTCGCCATCTTGTCACCTCGCTGCGGAAAATTAAGCATTAATATGGCTGTCAGCTGTTCCAGGTTAAGGCAGGCTTATATTGCGTCATACTGTTGTACAGCTTTATGCACAGTGAAGAGGATGGGAGGTGGAAGGGGAAACTCAATAAAGGAAAGAATAAAAGGTAAGAAAATCAGAAGGATTGAGCCGTGTATGGTTGATTGAACTGCAAACATCTACAGTATCGTAGCTCACACGAGGCAAAGACCGACATTTTGTGGAACTCGTTATGAATGTGATGCCTCTGGGGACGCCACCGTCATTGAATTTGTTTGACGTTCTGATATTCTGCGTTTTGACACCTCGTGGTGCGATTCGTGGGTTCCAGCATTTCGGAGAATCATACTGCGTAGGTTGTTTTATGGTGATGGTAATAACGTTGGCTTGATGGCTGATGAAGTGGAAGGGATATGGAAGCAGTCGTTCTTGGCCTAACCCACCATTTGCATGAAGGAACTCAACAAAACCTCGAAACCCTCAGGATAACCGGTGTCACCGCCAAGATTCGAACTGAGCACCTTCAAAATACAAGACCGTTATCACTGCACGAACTTTTCGGTGACCTACCTTCGTGTTCCTTTCGTCCCTCAATGTGGCGGTATTGTGCCTTCCAAACGGTGGTACCCACAGTCTGATTCGTCATCGGCGTGGAAAGATTAAATTTCATATCATAACTTTTTTATCTTCAGCAGCTATACTTATTTTTCAGGTGGTAACTGCATTATGGCTGCCCCAAGATGTGGCGAAATTTTGATAAAAATTTTAGTTTTTCTACGGTAAAGGTGAAGGTCAGAAACCAGCGACCGTGAAGAGTATTTTGGTGAGCAGTGGGACTGTGATAGTCTTAGGTTTAAATGTGAAGATTTTCGGTTCTCCGAAGCGTCCAGCACGTCTCTGGGTCCTACACTGGCTGCTACTCAGTGGGTGTCCGGGGCGCTTTACACGGCGGTAAAGCGGCCGCGGCGTGAAGCTGACCACTAACCTCCATATACTGCAGAGGTTAAAATGTGAGTGGAGCTGTACTTCCACTTCCCCATATACCTTACTGGCGTGCACAGGGACAACTTTACCTTATCTCACCCTACCCTTGATTGAGCAATGACGTCATATGAACACTAGATGGTAGTTTAGCGACACTGAAGCCGCTGTATTTAGCCCTTAACTTAATAGTGCAGTATTTTACTGCAGGTTTAGCGTGGATCAGACCTGAAAGTGTTTGAATGTAGAGAAGCAGGCGCTTGAAAAAGAATGGGCCTCTCTCGGCGATCAATCAATGCTCTCAATTTCACTGTTCTCTTGGGCAGCTCGTGTTTACGGGAATGTCTGTAGGAAATTTACAATACAGAGAGAGGAGGAATACGGCCGTTCCTGTCTTGCAGATGTGTGACGCCCAGTCTGATATGTGTAGCACCTGCTTTAACATTAAAAACCGCGCATTTTGACCACAGTGCATTTGTATGGTGACATAATATTCTCACAGTAAACCGACTATTTCCCTAAACAGCAACTGCTTGGTCTCCGTAATGGAGATGTAGAGTGCTTAGTGTGAGGTAAGAACCTCTTTAAAAAGATTAAGCCATCTGTCATGGTGAGAATTTTATAATACGTTACTCGTTTTGGGAGGAAATACGTTAATAACCGAGATTTGTGGTTATGTGACTGTGAGTGTGAAAACTGATGTCTTCTGGGATGTGATGCAGTATATAGCCTGGTAGAAGCGCACTGACGTGGTGGGAGATGTTGCTGCCTCCAGTATCAGGTTAGCTACCTTGAAGATTAAAATGCACAAAACTGTAATATGATAGATGTGAAACTTGGTTTGTCATATTAAGGGAAGAGAACAGACTCTCGAGGATACCTGAGAACAGGGTGCTGAGGGGAATATTTGGACCTAAGAGGGAGGAGGTGACAGGAGGATGGAGAAGAGTGCACAGTGAGGAATGCCATAAACGTACTACTCGCCATAGAGCATTACGGAGCTCAAATGAAGGTGGACGAAATGGGCGCGACATGTAGCAGGCACGAGGAAGTTGGAAATGCTTACAAAATTGTAACCGGGAACATGCAAGTGAGAAGATCACTTGGAATACGTATGCATGGATGGGTCTATAAGAACCTTGAAAGAAAGTGGACTGGTTATGGTGCAGTGTGAACACGATGAAGAGCAGAAATAAACGCAGCCACGTTAATTTGTGTTGGCTCTGTGTTACAGCGCGCGCGCACAGTTCCTGGTTTCGAATCTCTTTGGGGACATGGATGTTTGGCCTTAGTCATGTTCCGTTCTGTGATTTTAGGGACTATGGTAGTCTGATCCCCCATCCAAGGAGTCCTACCGCTTGCATTAACACTTTGAAACCTGTATATTGTCTGTATAAAATATAAGAATTCTGTTCTATATCACAGTAATCACTCTGTGTCTGCGTTAGTAAGACCAGCCGGTCAATAATCTTTGCTGTGAGAATCATATAAAACACATAAACACATTCTGTAGGCAAAATGCAGAGTTCGTGAGTGTTAAAGTAAACGGTACATATAGTTACCAGTGTGAATTAAAGAGTTAATAAATCTTTTGCAGTCTCTACAGTAGAGGATACGAAGGTTCAGATGGGATTTTAGACCAGCAATGGGAGAGAATGTTATAATCAAACAAGATTTTAGAAAAATACCCAACGCTAGGGGCGACAGTGGGAAATGGAAACGGACGCAAAATGTGACCACAAAAGGCAGTTCGTATAGATGCAAAATGTTTTGTGCAGCGATGCTGGAATATCATGTACACAACAGGAATGTTGCTTTTGCGTTATGTTATCGTTATTTTTCTGTACTTTGAAGACAACTGAATATTTGTGGTACTGCTGCTTGCATACCGTCCCACGAGCACACACAGAACAGCGCAATGATTGGTGTAACTGATACACGCTGTTACAGAATGGAGCACAACGAATTGCGGAAATAACCATAATGAATTTATGATCATCTGTGGGACGGCACTTTGTGTCCGGTACGTGTAGCTTGTGCCATTGTTTCGAAGGAAATGACTACCTCCATTTCCAAGGTTGAACTGAGCTAAGTCGTGGCCGACGAACCAGAAAGCACATGCATACGAATCGCACAGCTGGAATGTGAGAGCTGTGCGTTACACATTTCAGCACGCAGTGATTTCATGCTTTCGCTGAAGGCCGTGATGTGTCTGTGCTAAGGACCATTGCTGTTGGAGGGAGAAGCTCCGTCTGATACTTCGTTGAGAGGCGAGCTGTGGTTGGGTGGATGTCTAGGGGATGGCTGCTGTTGATCTGATGGTGTGTGACAATTGTTGTTTCATTGTAACCTTATTTACTTGGACACTTTACATTGCCTGAGGCAGGGCTGGCCGAATTAACCACTGGAGGGCCACACTATTTGTAAGGACTCGCCGAGGGCCGCACTTGTGTATACGTAAGTTGAAAGGGGGAGGGGGTTGAATTAACTAGAACGCCGTTATTTACACACACGACGTTTGTTTTACTGCTGTTTACTACAGGTGCCATATTGTGTTCTGTGGACCTATTATATTATGTCTGTTAAATTGTATTATTGAAACTATTCAGGTGACCAAGGGCCGCAAATTCTTTCCTCGAGGGCCGCATGTTGGCCAGCCGTGGCATGAGGTATGCATAGTGTATACGATATTTCGGGAGCTTATGTGCTGTCGTCTTCCGGTTCTGTGTTGTACACAGCTGTGCGGAAAGATTAATGTCATTGGAATTTGCGAATAACTAAGCAGGTGGTACAAAAAGAAACTGAAGACGGGATTAAAGTCGGCTTCCGAAACGTCGATTGTGTTGGGCGTACCTCAGACAATAGACAGTGTGCAAGCAAATGATATTATGCTGTGATCTCATTGCCAGATGGCCTGTGCAGTTGTGGGGGTGGGGATCTCTTTGGCTAAAGGTCTCCGTGATTGGGGGAAGCAGACGGTGCTCCCTTTTGAACTGTACCCTGACGTTTGCCGTACTTGAGGAAAATCACGAAAGGTATTCAGGGTAGCCGATTTGTCTGTTAAGCACTAACTTTTCTGACGACGACCAGCCTGCGGGCCTCCATACGACACTCGTCATTAGGACCGTCGGTGACTTCAGACAGCCCTCCAGCTTGCCGAAATTACGAGTTCCCTGCGTCCACTACCTTTCAGTCGAAACTCTCTGTCGGTGCCTGTGATGTGGCCGGCAAAGAATCGAACCTCCATAGCCTTGTGAATTTGCTTGTTACCGTGTCAACGTGTCAATGCGAAGACACTAGGACTGTAACACTTGCAGCTGTATGACGTGACTGCAGGCAGCGGACTGCCACATGGCGGACGTACAAGTCATACTACGACGAATGGAAAGTGACTGCATGTAGAGGGAAAGGAACGTATCACAGGGGACAGCAGTGATCAATAAAACATGAACAGAAAAGGGCTGGGGGGGGGGGCTGAAGACGAGAGAATGGTAACCGAAGGCCCTGGGTAGGGTGGCTGCTGTAGGACTTGGAACTGTAGCATGGCAAGGCTACTAGAGGTCACTTAGAATATTACTGTTTGCGGGGATATGACGCCGTTTAGTCTGGAAGAAATGTAACAGCGTTTTGAGGGAACCTCTTGCCGTCATCTTCAGGGTGGAAACTTCTTGACAGGAGATAGAAGTAGCAGTTCACTCCGAACTGGTGTGAATTTGAACCAGACAACACGTAGTCTTTTCCCAGTATACAGAGTTCTTTATAGACCGTCATGAGAATTTGAAGCAGACAACACGTAGTCTTTCCCCAGTAGACAGAGTTCTTTATAGACCGTCATGAGAATTTGAAGCAGACAACACGTAGTCTTACCCCAGTAGACAGAGTTTTTATAGACCGTCATGAGAATTTCAAATCTCACAAAGGGAGAAAGTTTTATTAAATGAAAGCAAGTCAAAGTCTCGGAACAATTAGAAGTGCAGTCTACGTATAGGGTCTGCAAATGTATGTGGAACAACCGAAGAAGACGCGCGGTGTTTTGATGTTAACTGTCCTCCTGAATTCCTTCATTCATTTGGTACTTCATTTTCTGTATGCCTTTCTCTTATTAATTTTTCCCCTTCTTCCTAAGTTTCGTTTTCAGCGTTTGTTCCTTCTTCACTATTCATTTAAAAAACATGCAAACAGTCATACCCCCCGTCCCCCATCGGAACAGCAGTCCAAAGAATTTGGGCGCCTCTCGCCGTCTATTTGTGGCTTACGGTTCGTTCACCGCCCTGCTGTCCCACTTGCAGCACACTGTGTGCAGTTTCCGTGACGCAGAGAAGTTGGCTTCGTGTGGCGGACGTACTGACTGACTGACAGACTGACAGACCGATTTACTCGCTTACGTGGCCGACCGACTGAATGGCTTACTGAAGCGTGATCGGTGCTGTGGGTACCCTGAAGATACTCTTACGGTCAGTGATGTGGGTACCCTGAAGATACTCTTACGGTCAGTGCTGTGGTTACCCTGAACATACTCTTACGGTCAGTGCTGTGGGTACCCTGAAGATACTCTTACGGTCAGTGCTGTGGTTACCCTGATGATACTCTTACGGTCAGGGATTCCAATAGCATAATCACACGGAACGCTCTTGCGTCACTCGAGCACACTTCTCTTTGCTTCAAAAATGCTCAAAATGCAAGCAACAAAGATTTGGTGTTAATGACATTCATTTGGGTCGAATGTTCTTATGAAGGATAACCGCGCTTACTTAAGCGTCACGTGACGTGAGCGTGATGAACAGATGTATATAAATACAGGAGGTGCGTAGCTGGAGGGGTGGGGGCGGGGCTGTCCCCTCTGGCGGCGAAGTCCAAGGGGCGGCTAAATGAATATTTTAAATAAAAAAATTGATTTTTATGCTCTCAACAATTTTTAAATTATTGAGCAAAATAAAAGGAAATTCAATAACGAAATTGTGATTGTTTTATAGTTCATAATTTCTATTAGGGGCGGCCATTGTGATTACTCGTCCCGGGCGCCAAAATAATTAGCTACGCCACTGAGGAGTGGTAAAGAATACTTTCTCTGATCGTGAGCGTAAATCAAGGTTACTGAGAGACTGAGTGGTTGGGTGACTGCAGACTGGCTGGGAGACTGCTGACTGGCTGGGAGACTGCTGATTCATTGCTGATTCTTATTTCAGCTTTAAATTGTAGTTGGTTTAGAGGTACAAAAGCGTTTTTCTTAGCGCTGGTTGTGTGTGCACCTGTCGGTCGTCGAACTGTCCATCGTGAGCCCGTGTTTGGACGAACAAAAAGCTTCAGTTACAGCGGTCATAGAGCTTTGAATGGGATAGGAAGACTGCAGGCTCTTGGGATGCACAGGACTGTTTGACTCTGTAGATGAAGTGAAGACATTACGTCATTAGAAATGTCGGTAACTGTTTACCGACGGACGCGGCGTAACGTCCGTCTTCACACAGGAATGTGGTAATTATTTTAGAATAGCTGAGGATTTCAAAGAAGGTTTTTGTTTGTTTCAAAATACTAATATGATCAAATCGCCGATCCCAGTGGCCGCGCGGTCTAAGGCGTCGTTCTGCGGCCGTTCGCTTGCTGGGACTGCAGGTTCGAATCCCGACGGCGGCATGGATGTCTGTCTATTGTGAGTGTTGTGTGTTGTCAGTTAAGAGGTCTCTGCGTCGGGCTGATCACTCGTCCAGTGGAGTCCTACCAAGTGTGGTGTGTCTGAGTGTGATCGTGAAACCTCGATAATAAGGACGCCCTGGCCCACTAGGGGCTGTTGCGCCATTGGAAAAAAAAATATCAAATCAATGGTAAAAAGCTACAGTTGTTCCTGTACACACCATGAAGGTAATAGAGAAATAGAGGTATAGCTCCACTCTTTCTTGAGCTCGGCAGTAGTTGGAGGTGAGTGGTCAGTTTCATGCCCCGGCCCCTTTACCCTCAGTACCATTAAATAGGAAGCTGAATGGGCCCCAGAGCCGGTCTGAACGTTTTGGAATCGAAATCCGGATTACCAGTTCATAGCCCAGATTTGGGTGGTACTATGAGGGAGTGATGAGTCGGTACAGGTGTTGTAAACCTGAGTGGATCTGGGTGTAGACGGGAGGGTAATATTAAAATGGAATTTGAAGGAATGCGCTGGGGGGGGATGGGGGAGGTGACAAAAATCAAATGCCTCGCAGTAGAATTCGCTAAGTGAAGTTGATCAGCTGAGCAACTGTTAGTTGCTCAAGAAGGGGTCTGGACCACACGATTTATACATAATGCTCAGCAGACGGTATTGTGCCTGCCTGTCGTATGCTGCACCCTTTAGCTGTGTGTAGCAGCAGGTGTCCGGACAACTGTAATTTGTTCCGTGTTCATAGGGATGAAATGCAAGCAGCTCCTTTCGTACTGCGCACTGACCTATTATTGACCCTTAAAAGCACAGTGGTAGGCCTTACTGTGTGTACCACCTGCTTTAAATTAAATCCTTTGAATCGTGCCCACACTGTATTCAAGTGTGTTGTATAGTTTTCGCACTGAACAGTCTTAACCCGTTTTTCGTTGTAGTGGAAGTAGTGTGTTTTCTGTGCAGTAGGAACTGAATCTTGAAATATTATTTTCAGAAACTTCAGGCTTCAAGGTCCTGCTATAGCTCAGACGGTTAGTCGCTGGTCGCACCGCGGAGGTCCGGGCTCGATACTGGGCTGTTCCATGTGAGATTTGTGGTGGGCAAAGTGGCACGGGACAGGTTTTTCTCCGAGCACTTCATTTTTCCCTGTCAGTATCATGTCAGCAATGTTCCGTACTCGTATTCCTTTACACGTTGGTATTACCAGAAGGACAAACGGGGCGAAGCCTTGTGCCCTTCCAAAAGCAGTGCTCTTTCGGAAATCGGGACGAGGTGGATAGAAAAGTACTTTCACTCTTAGACGTCAAAGTAATGAAGTTAGTTAACGGGTCTGCAGGGCCGATCTTCGTTCCCATTGGAGCTAGTTCCCCCCCCCCCCCCCCCCCCCAACATAAAATTAATTTAGGCTGGAGCACTGTAATCATTGTCGGAACGGTCAATTTTCCCAACTCGACCCTCGGAAGGCAATATTACCCCTGGGGTAACGCTTCGGAAGGCTAAATTCTCCGAAGTTTCTGCACATGTGTAAGAGAGAGACTCCGCTGTGGCGCGGCATGTAATTCAGACTCTGAGAAGAGAATTTGGACGTGAGACGGGGGAGTGACAGGGGGCTAGAGAATATTTGTGCGAGGTTATTCACGATCTGCACCATGTATTATTTTGGTGCAGGTGAAGCAGGTTGAGATTTGCGGGACATGTAGCACGCGTGATTGACGTCAGAAAAGTGTACCGAGTTTTAGTTGAACTACTTTGAAATTCTTGCTGCAGACCAGTTCAGATCTTATGACGTCCTCTGACATGTCTCAAGGTATGCAGAAGTGTAATGTTGCGTGCTGCTCATGTGGGTGTGAGACTTGGTCTGCTGCACTAAGGGATGAACATGGGGTGTGGGTGTGAGACTTGGTCTGCTGCACTAAGGGATGAACATGGGGTGTGGGTGTGAGACTTGGTCTGCTGCACTAAGCGATGAACATGGAGTGTGGGTGTGAGACTTGGTCTGCTGCACTAAGCGATGAACATGGGGTGTGGGTGTGAGACTTGGTCTGCTGCACTAAGGGATGCACATGGAGTGTGGGTGTGAGACTTGGTCTGCTGCACTAAGGGATGAACATGGGGTGTGGGTGTGAGACTTGGTCTGCTGCACTAAGGGATGAACATGGGTGTGGGTGTGAGACTTGGTCTGCACTAAGGGATGAACATGGGGTGTGGGTGTGAGACTTGGTCTGCTGCACTAAGCGATGAACATGGGGTATGGGTGTGAGACTTGGTCTGCTGCACTAAGGGATGCACATGGAGTGTGGGTGTGAGACTTGGTCTGCTGCACTAAGCGATGAACATGGGGTATGGGTGTGAGACTTGGTCTGCTGCACTAAGGGATGCACATGGAGTGTGGGTGTGAGACTTGGTCTGCTGCACTAAGGGATGAATATGGGGTGTGGGTGTGAGACTTGGTCTGCTGCACTAAGCGATGAACATGGGGTATGGGTGTGAGACTTGGTCTGCTGCACTAAGGGATGCACATGGAGTGTGGGTGTGAGACTTGGTCTGCTGCACTAAGCGATGAACATGGGGTATGGGTGTGAGACTTGGTCTGCTGCACTAAGGGATGCACATGGAGTGTGGGTGTGAGACTTGGTCTGCTGCACTAAGGGATGCACATGGAGTGTGGGTGTGAGACTTGGTCTGCTGCACTAAGGGATGAATATGGGGTGTGGGTGTGAGACTTGGTCTGCTGCACTAAGCGATGAACATGGGGTATGGGTGTGAGACTTGGTCTGCTGCACTAAGGGATGCACATGGAGTGTGGGTGTGAGACTTGGTCTGCTGCACTAAGCGATGAACATGGGGTATGGGTGTGAGACTTGGTCTGCTGCACTAAGGGATGCACATGGAGTGTGGGTGTGAGACTTGGTCTGCTGCACTAAGCGATGAACATGGGGTATGGGTGTGAGACTTGGTCTGCTGCACTAAGGGATGCACATGGAGTGTGGTGTGAGACTTGGTCTGCTGCACTAAGGGATGAATATGGGTGTGGGTGTGAGACTTGGTCTGCTGCACTAAGCGATGAACATGGAGTGTGGGTGTGAGACTTGGTCTGCTGCACTAAGCGATGAACATGGGGTGTGGGTGTGAGACTTGGTCTGCTGCACTAAGCGATGAACATGGGGTGTGGGGTGTGAGACTTGGTCTGCTGCACTAAGCGATGAACATGGGGTTGTGGTGTGAGACTTGGTCTGCTGCACTAAGCGATGAACATGGGGTGTGGGTGTGAGACTTGGTCTGCTGCACTAAGGGATGCACATGGAGTGTGGGTGTGAGACTTGGTCTGCTGCACTAAGGGATGAATATGGAGTGTGGGTGTGAGACTTGGTCTGCTGCACTAAGGGATGAATATGGGGTGTGGGTGTGAGACTTGGTCTGCTGCACTAAGGGATGAATATGGGGTGTGGGTGTGAGACTTGGTCTGCTGCACTAAGGGATGAACATGGAGTGTGGGTGTGAGACTTGGTCTGCTGCACTAAGCGATGAACATGGGGTGTGGGTGTGAGACTTGGTCTGCTGCACTAAGCGATGAACATGGAGTGTGGGTGTGAGAACGGAGGGAGGAAGTGACAGAAGAAGAAAGCAAACTGCATAATTAGGAGCTTGATAATTTGAACGTTGCCAGATTTTCGAAGGATTTGTCAGCTTATATAAAATCGTGTTCCGACAAATGTACACTCTTTATTGAATGCAGTTTATATTAAAAATAGTCCAACATGTTTCGAACTATGTTAGTTCATCTTCAGGGACTCAATTGTTTATTACACCAGCTATAGACGTATGGTACTCATTAAAATATAAGTTAGTAGATAAAATGTCGCTAACTGTGTTGAGTTTGTGGTCACTGTATCTGCTGCTTGTGTTCACCATTTGTTTGTTAGTGGTGTAAAAAGGTAAAGCAACCCCATTACAGGCCTAGACAGGCCCTGAGGGGTCCAGGAGGTTGAAGCTCCCAGATTTGTAGACAATCGGCACATGAAGGTGGTAAGGTTGTCAGCCCTACGCACCGGCCGCCTTTACCCCCCAGGAAATATTCCTGGTACTCATTTCTGTTAGAGGCTGAGTCGACCCCAGGGCCATAGTGCGACCGAAACGATTATGTCAAGGAATTAATTCCAATGACACCATCGGGAATTATTATTATTATTATTAGTTTTTTTTTTTTGTCCGGGGTTTTTCCCCTTTGATCCATTTTTTGTACTGTTTAAATCCTTTTCGTCCTTCATGTCACTTTTACGTTCCATGCTACCGTCCTTACAACAAACACAACACAAACATCCATGCCCCCGGTGGGATTCGAACCCACGATCCTAGCAAGCGAGCGGCCGAAGACCCACGCCTTAGACCGCACGGCCACTGGATCGGCAAATCGAACCCGCGACGTTCCGGTTTGTAGCGTGGTGCCTCAACCAACTGTGCCACCGCGCGCCCCTTTGTTAGTGGTGTACAAATAACATAAAATTTGTCAGTTATTTTATTTTGTGATTTTGTCCTGCATTATTTTACAAAACATTCACTGTTCTGTACTTGGCTTTCTCAGAATTTACTTCTTAAGTAACTTCGTTACTCATGATTAATAAGGCCTCAGTTACTTTACGGTTTTGTATGGGTGTGAAACTTCCTTCTTTTTTCTTACTCTCACCTCTTCTATCTACTCATTATAGGTGTAGTGGGTCATTATAGCACCTGATCACATTCAGTGACACACAACACACTCGGTAGGACTCCCTCGGACGAGCGATCGGCCCGTCGCAGAGACTTCTACCTGCACAACACACAACACGCACAAGAGACAGCTATCCATGCCCCCAGCGGGATTGGAACTCGCAATTCCAGCAAGCGAGCTGCTGCAGACCCGCACTTTAGACCGCGCGGTCACTGTTATTGGCGGTGTGAAACTTGGTCTCTCAAATTAAGGGAAGAACAGAGGCTGAAGGTTTTCGAGAGCGGGATGCTGAGGTAGATATGCTGACCAGAGGGTGAGGACGTGACAGGAGGCTGGGGAAAATGTCAGATTGAGGAGCTGCATGATTTGTTATCCTCACGAAGTATAACTGGAGTGACTTAAATTATGGAGAAATAGCCGGGCAGAGAATGTATGATTTTGGATGGGAAAACCTGTGGAGAAAAGACCTCTTGCAAGACACAGGCCTTAACTGGGAGGATAATATTAAAGTGGATATTTAAAAGACACTGGGACGGAATGGCGTGGACTGGATTTATGTGATTCAGGATAGGGACAGTTGGCGGGTTGTTATAAATACGATGATTAACCGTTGGGATCCATAAAATGCGGTGATTGTCTTAACTAACTGAGGAACTTTTAACTTCTCAAGAATGAATCTGTTCCATGGAGTTAGTTACTTAGTTATGTAGTTAGCACGTTTGCTTATGTGTAGATGGGTAAGTGGAATAATGGCCAAGTGGATACATTGGTAAAGGTAAAGTTTTCCCTATAACAGGCCATGAAGTCCTAGAGAGGAGTACAAGTGTAGCTCTACTCTTTCTTTAACCTCGGCGCTAGTTGGTGTGGGTGGACAACGCCACGCCCTGGCCGCTTTACATGAGCGAAAGAGACCCGGTACCCATTGTGCAGGAGGCTGGGTGGGCCCCACGGCCGGTCTGGATTGGTGCGGAAGACCTGGCCCTCACCGGAATTCGATCCCCGGACCGTCCAACCCGTAGCGAGTCTCTATACCGACTGCGCTACACCGGCCCACGGACACGTTGGTAATTACGATTGACTAATTGCTTTTAGTTACTAGTGTCCTTTGGGGTCCTGTGATGGGCTTTTGTTAACACGGTAATGAAACTTTGGGTTTCATAAAAGACGAGTAATATCTTGGCCAGTCGAGCGACTGTCAGCTTTTCAAGGAGGACTTTTCTATAGACTTTATGAGTTAGCTGAGTATTAAAAACAAACATTTTGTTTGATGCGTTTGTGGACCAGGCCGACAGTGAACACAATGAGTGCGGTGAAGCAAAGAGTTTCAGCATACAAGTTTATTGAAGAATCAAAGTTTCAAGAAGAAGGAGCTTAGGACATGACGAATCAACACAATAAAACTTTCTGTAATATAGTTTCTGACTTTGGGGAGAAAGTTTAAATCGTGTTGGTCCATCGTTTTGTTTCTTTGCCCATTCTTCATGCTGCAGCGACTCCCTCTAGGGGGAGCAGACCACCAGATCTGCTTCATCATCCTCTGTTCCTTTGCTCTGAAAATTCCACGTCGTTTCTCACTTCCCCAAATTCTCAGTTCTTTGCTCTTGCAACTGTTTGGCCCCATTCATTCGGTATATCTCCGGGGAGAGCTCTGTTATTTGTATTCGCAGTCTGGATACGAACACAGAGTGTGTCACAACGCGCTACCTTCGCTGGGACGCACAACTAGAGGCATTCTTTTGCAATTTCGCACGTTTGTGGTGATATTTCTTACGTATATAGACACAAGCCTGCTCTCCGTTTAAATTTTTCTGGGGCAGTGGTAAGTACAGATAGTGACTGTGGAGTTTGCAGTTGACCTTGGCCGTGGTTTGCGCTAGGGAAGGCCGACCGTTCTTTGCTTGTGACCAGTAACCGATGTACCCCAGTTAAAAATACATTAGGCTGAAGTGCTGTCGTGTTTTGTGCGTGTAAGATAATACAGTTGTTTGCAGTAGTGTTCTGTTTGGTTAGAGATGTGCATAAACGTGACTTTAGGCTTGTTATAAACGAAACACCTAACAAATGGAGACCAGTATTTAAAAAAAACTACGTCATACATTGAAAGAGATTCATGTTATTGACAGGATCTGTATGTTTTTCCCCGACCGTCGTCGCGATTGTTAAGGGACCCTACCCACGCTGTGGAGGTCAACTGCATTCTCTTGAGTAAAGGACTTCAGGAATACAGCTTCTGTTCAAAATAAACTAATACGACATTTAAGTCGCATATTTCACTTGTGTAAGAATACACATTTATTGCTTCTGTGCACAGCACCAACCGACTGAGCTTCTGTGATGTGGCACAGTGCGTTTTGTGAAACGTAATAAGAGTCTTTTTTTTTTGTTTCGTTGACATTCACGCTGTAAGGGCTTAAATGATGCTCATTGATGACTCAGCATCGTGGTATTTGGAAAAATAAACCAGTTCCTTGTGTGGGAGGTGAAAATAGACTACAGTCATAATCCTCGTTGTGCTGCCTCGTATTGCACGGGACAGAGGTCGTGTCCGGCCTGATGCAGAGCATCAGGACTCTTCGAAGCACACTGCATCTTGGACATAATAAGGATGAAGTGAGCAGTATACATAGCAAGGCACTTTGTGGTCTATTACGCCAGGGATTCACAAAACCCGGGCGCCAGGTCGCACGGACGACTGAATTTTTTTACGGTAGCGCCTAATATTTTTGGGTCCCCAGATGGGGCCTGTTTCATGTCACCCTTCTGACGACTAGATTTTTAGTTTAGGAAAAATTTGTGGTCCCTCGTATTGCCCCATTGAAACCTGAAATTAATGTAAATCGTACCTAAAAGTCCAGTCCTTACCTTTTAGAAAATACTTGTGTCACCATCACAAAAACCCAACTACATTATCAACGTGATGGACGCCATCCCGTCGTGCTTCCAAAGATTAACAAACACTAATTCAAATCACCATCTAACACACCCATATATCTGTGTACTATGAACAAGCTACATGTTTCGCTCCTTCCGTACCGTCGTCAGGCTTGTATATAAGACAACTTGAAAGTGTAAACGTACGTATATGCTTCTTGTGAGACCTCACATTACATGTTTTGTTACAATTTTGTTAATTGTAACATACTTTCGAAGTAGCTTAATCCGTAAAAGCTGTGTTTTGTTATATTCTGCACAGTCTTTTAAAATAACAACTGTTACAATCAAATTTTTTCTTACATTTTTTTTGTGGTGAAGGGCCCCGCAGCAGATGCTACGGACGCACCTCAGCCTTAAGGCCTCTTGTGCAATCGTGTGATGAAGATGAAATATGATCAGATATTTTTCCAAGTAATTGAGCAACGGTGGAATGAAATTGACAGGGGATAACCGAAGTACTCGGGGAAAAACCTGTCCCAGTGCCACTGTGTCCACAAATTCCACACACAGATAGTGTATTTACATCTATTAACCAAAAAAATGCGTGTTGGAGGAATTTCTATGTGATTTAGCAAAGGTTTTTGACTGTGTAAATCATGAAATTTTGTTGGCTAAATTACATTTCTATGGTATTCGAGGAGTAACTGCAGATTGGTTCAAATCCTATTTAATTAATAGAAGACAGAAAGTAGAAATAAAATCACGTAATGCAACTCAAAACGTTGTCTCTGATTGGGGTACACTGAAACATGGAGTTCCCCAAGGATCAATTCTAGGGTCTTTATTATTCATAACATATATAAACGACCTTCCTCGGAAAATAAATTCCATATCAAAACCAATACTTTTTGCTGATGACACTAGTGTCATAATATATAACAGAAATTTAGAAGATTTCTGTACAGTGGCAAACTTAGTTCTCACTTGTATGAGTGAATGGTTTACTGCTAATAAGTTAGTATTAAATCTTGATGAAACAAATATTATGAAATTTATAAAAAAATATTCACCACACTGTGTATTACATATTGATTATAGAGGAAAGTATATAGAAGAGACAATAAACACAAAGTTTCGTGGTTTACAAATTGATAACCACTTAACTTGGAAGAATCATATTGATCAAATGGTTCCTAAGTTAAGTGGAGCATGTTATGCAGTTAGATCACTGTATCATATCAGCAACATCAACACTCTTAAATCAATTTATTTCGCATACGTTTTTTCTATTATAAGTACGGGATAATTTTTTGGGGTAATTCCTCCAAGAGTAAGAAGATATTCACCTTACAAAAGAAAATCATCAGCATTATGGTCGGTGCACAACCAAGAACTCCATGCAGAATTCTGTTTAAAAAATTAGAGATTTTACCTATTCCATATCAATATATATTTTCAATAATAAACTTCATTTTAAACAATCCAGAAAGTTTTCAAACAAATTCATCTATACACAGTACAGACACCAGCAATAAGCACCACCTGCATAGACCAAATGCCAACCTATATTGTTTTCAAAAAAGTACATTCTATGCCGGTATCAGAATTTTCAACAGACTCCCACTGAGTCTCATAAGTCTTAAGAATGAAAAGACAAAATTTAAAGTAGCATTAATAAAACACTTAAATACACACTGCTTTTACTCAGTAGATGAATATTTTATGTATAAAAACGGTTCATAGTGAGGTATGTAACATGTTTATAGTGTTTTAGTTTATAGTGTTCAAATGTAAAATTGTGTAGTCTGTATAGCTGTATATTATGACTTATTGCACATCCAGTTGTCACTTCGACAGACTTATGGATCCATGGAATGTATGTATGTATGGACTGACCCGGGATCGAACCCGGGCCTCCGCGGTGGGAGGCCGGCGACTAACCGCCTGAGTCATGGCACGGCCTTTTCTTCCATTACATTAAGTCCAAATGACTACAATGGTGTTTAAGTCTTTGTTGAAAGATATGTAGTTCTGAGTTTTTAGACGTGTGTGAGGTGTAAATATCTTTTGTCGCTATATTTGCCACTATATCCAGTGAAAGGACCGAAGCAAATATGCATTTATGTTTGATGGTGATTTGAATGCTTATTTTTTTATCAACTACATAATGCTGTTTAGAGAGACAGTAGTTCTTTGTTGTGAGAATCGTACACTGTATGGGTAAAATCCAGCTTTTTTATGTGAAAGGCGGGCAGTACGTATACCGGTTACCACCATGATTTAAACAGTTGAAGACTGGTTCACTCCACGAGTGGCTACTGTAAATGATAGAACAATGAACAAAGTCTAGGTGGCTGATACCAGATACAGACCCACATGTTCTGTATTTCCACCCCCCCTTCCCCCATTTGTCTTCTCCACCCTCTGGACCACACCCCAGATTAAATTGTTTCTTTCTGTGCAACCGAAGTGTATATTTAAAATTCAAATGAGACTTGCCACTGTATGGTTGCTCTGTGGTCTGCGGGCTCGCATTGCGCCTCTTTCTCTGAATTCAAGCAGACACATGTAGCACGGGTACTCGGGTGTTGGAGTGGAATTAGACTTGAATGAATCTCCTTCATTCGAGATCATTTTACAGCTACATAACGAATATGCAGGGCTGTCACTGTCGTTGTGTGCACGTCTACATGCGCAGGGCTGTCACTGTCGTTGTGTGCACGCCTACATACGCAGGGCTGTCACTGTCGTTGTGTGCACGTCTACATACGCAGGGCTGTCACTGTCGTTGTGTGCACGCCTACATACGCAGGGCTGTCACTGTCGTTGTGTGCACGCCTACATACGCAGGGCTGTCACTGTCGTTGTGTGCACGTCTACATACGCAGGGCTGTCACTGTCGTTGTGTGCACGCCTACATACGCAGGGCTGTCACTGTCGTTGTGTGCACGTCTACATACGCAGGGCTGTCACTGTCGTTGTGTGCACGTCTACATACGCAGGGCTGTCACTGTCGTTGTGTGCACGTCTACATACGCAGGACTGTCACTGTCGTTGTGTGTACGTCTACATACGCAGGGCTGTCACTGTCGTTGTGTGCACGCCTACATACGCAGGGCTGTCACTGTCGTTGTGTGCACGTCTACATACGCAGGGCTGTCACTGTCGTTGTGTGCACGTCTACATACGCAGGGCTGTCACTGTCGTGTGCACGCCTACATACGCAGGGCTGTCACTGTCGTTGTGTGCACGTCTACATACGCAGGGCTGTCACTGTCGTGTGCACGCCTACATACGCAGGGCTGTCACTGTCGTGTGCACGCCTACATACGCAGGGCTGTCACTGTCGTTGTGTGCACGTCTACATACGCAGGGCTGTCACTGTCGTTGTGTGCACGCCTACATACGCAGGGCTGTCACTGTCGTCGTGTGCACGTCTACATACGCAGGGCTGTCACTGTCGTGTGCACGCCTACATACGCAGGGCTGTCACTGTCGTTGTGTGCACGCCTACATACGCAGGGCTGTCACTGTCGTTGTGTGCACGTCTACATACGCAGGGCTGTCACTGTCGTTGTGTGCACGCCTACATACGCAGGGCTGTCACTGTCGTCGTGTGCACGTGTACATACGCAGGGCTGTCACTGTCGTTGTGTGCACGTCTACATACGCAGGGCTGTCACTGTCGTTGTGTGCACGCCTACATACGCAGGGCTGTCACTGTCGTCGTGTGCACGTCTACATACGCAGGGCTGTCACTGTCGTGGTGTGCACGTCTACATACGCAGGGCTGTCACTGTCATGTGCACGTCTACATACGCAGGGCTGTCACTGTCGTGTGCACGTCTACATACGCAGGGCTGTCACTGTCGTGTGCACGTCTACATACGCAGGGCTGTCACTGTCGTGTGCACGCCTACATACGCAGGGCTTTCACTGTCGTTGTGTGCACGCCTACATACGCAGGGCTGTCACTGTCGTTGTGTGCACGTCTACATACGCAGGGCTGTCATTGTCGTTGTGTGCACGTCTACATACGCAGTGCTGCCACTGTCGTTGTGTGCACGCCTACATACGCAGGGCTGTCACTGTCGTTGTGTGCACGTCTACATACGCAGGGTTGTCACTGTTGTCGTGTGCACGTCTACATACGCAGGGCTGTCACTGTCGTTGAGTACACGTCTACATACGCAGGGCTGTCACTGTCGTTGTGTGCACGTCTACATACGCAGGGCTGTCACTGTCGTCGTGTGCACGTCTACATACGCAGGGCTGTCACTGTCGTTGTGTGCACGTCTACATACGCAGGGCTGTCACTGTCGTTGTGTGCACGTCTACATACGCAGGGCTGTCACTGTCGTTGTGTGCACGTCTACATACGCAGGGCTGTCACTGTCGTTGAGTACACGTCTACATACGCAGGGCTGTCACTGTCGTTGAGTACACGTCTACATTTTTTATCGCCTTCGATTTGTTGCGCGTTGAGGAAGTTCGAGATGTAGTGTGCACTGCATAGTGTACGTGTATTAATGGTCATAACGTTACTGGGTGGCAGCAAACTGACATTCTTCTTTCTTTTTTCTTCTGATCTCTTTCTACCTACTCATTGTAGGTGTAGAGGGTTATAGTTGCATTTGATTACACACAGTGACACATACACACACGCACTCGGTAGGACTCCTCTGGACGAGGGATCGGCCCGTCGCAGACGCCTCTACCTGACAACACACAGCACTCACAAGAAACAGACATCCATGCCATCGGCGGCATTCGAACCCGCAATCCCAGCAAGCTAGCGGCCGCAGACCAACACCTTAGACCGCGCGGCCACTGGGATCGGCATACTGACACACTGCAGTTAAATAACTCTGACTGGCTTACAGTCCGTTCTTAATTAACCCTTTATAACACACACGAAACTAGGACGCACCGCTGCGTTAGCATATAAATCGGCTGCATTTTTCCCAGGATTATGATTTATTCGTTTTGTATGATGCTAAGAATGAACAATGATTATACTTGTAAAAGCATTAACCGACATATCTTTCTGATGTACGCACAGCGTGTTTTCTGTGAGGTGGAAACAACTTGTATATAGCGTGTTTCAATGACTCACAGGCTCCTGTGTATTAACAAAGCCCCTTGAACTACATTTTTTTTATCAATGGCCGCGGCCAAATCCATTCAGTTGACACTGGTCACGTATGAGAAACGTTACTGTATGTGTCAAAATTGTTCCTGCCATTCACAAATTGATCAGTAGCGTGAAGAGAATACGAAAATATAAGTATAGATCTGGGTAGCACTGACAGTTATTTAATAAGATATTCAATTATTAAGAATCAGTAACGACACTTGTTGCGCCAGTAGGCATTTGACGGAGCAGTGCACAGTAGTACGCTAGAGTTTTACCCTGTAGCTTATGGGCGTGGAATCGACATTTTTATGTTCGCCAGGAGCGCTAGCATAAAATCTCCAAATCCCCACCAATGACACCGAAATTAGACTCAATCCTGTAGTAACAAGTGAAGTCAGTTAAACACAACACTTTATTGTAAGTAAAAATATATTACCTACATAAAGTCGCTACATGTTTCGGCCCATAATAGGGCCATCTTCAGGCAAGACCAACACAAAATATGAAAAGGAAGGTAATATTAAAATGTAGGAGGCCTCTCTCTCTCTTACATATTCTGTTAGTATATGTGATGTATGGTGTCATTGGAATTTTCATTGGCATAATCGTTTCGGTCGCATTATGGCCCTGGGGTCGACTCAGCTTCTAACAGAAATGAGTACCAGGAATATTTCCTAGGGGGGGGGGGTTAAGGCGGCCGGTGCGTAGGGCTGACAACCTTACCACCTTCATGTGCCGATTGTCTAGAAGTCTGGGAGCCTCAACCTCCTGGAACCCTAAGGGTCTGTCCAGGCCTGTAATGGGATTGCTTCTAGTATACGTGATTATCATATTTTGTCTTGGTCTCGCCTGAAGATTTCCCTGTTACGGGCCGAAGCATGTAGAGACTGCATTTTTTTCTATGGCTCGACAGTCCTATATGGGCCTGGGCCTCCTCGTTTCGTCGAGGTTTCATGATCACACGCATTGGAGACACACCACAGTCGGTAGGACTCCTCTGGACGAGGGACCAGCTCGTCGCAGACAACACACAACACTCACAACAGACAGACATCCATGCCCTAGGCGGGATTCGAACCCACGATCCTAGTAAACGAGCGGCCGAAGACCCACGCTTTAGACCGCACGGCCACTGGGATCGGCAGAGACTGCATATAGGTAATGTATTTTTACTTACAGTAAAGTGCTGTGTGTGACTGACTTCACTTGTTCGTATGCAGTTCCACAACACAACGGGATGTCCTCTCCAAAGGTTAGACTGAATCAGTTTTCCTGCATACATATAAGAAGAAAGACTGGAAGCAGCACAGATGAAATTTTTAAGACATTTATCAGGAATTACTAAGTTAGACAGGGAAAGAAATCAGTCCATCAGGGAGAAACTTGGAGTGCAGAACATTGTTTTGGAAATAAAACAATACCAACGAGAGTGGCTACACCACGTAGAGAGAATGGACACAGACAGGATACCTAAACAGGCACTGAAATATAAGCCAAAGGGAAGAGAAGCATAGGACGACCTAGGAAAAGATGGAAGGACCAGCTTCACCTTGCGGGATAAAGAACAGGCACTACGCCTAACACTTCACAGCTTATGATGATGATGATGATGATGATGATGTGTCTGTAAAGTGTTTTTACTTTTTACTTCTTACACGTCTGCATGAAATGAACTGCATCTTTCTTGGTACGAGCAGGTATTTGTAAAATAATGATACTGTATCGATTTCACGGGTCTCCTTAAAATAACCAGACTGTACCATGTTCTGTGTACGTACAAAAGAACATGTGCCGACACACAACTTCTGTTCCTCTGATAATTCTCTCGCCTTCTTTATACTTTGCTTTTATTGCGTTTCCTTCTTTACAAAGACCTTCTCCTGTTCTCGTGCAATAAAACTATTCTATGAAGTAAGAAGGAAAATTTTATTCGCTTTTAAGACCCATTCTTCATATTCATCTCCCCTAACTTTTCCTTCTGTTCATGAATATGTAGCAACCTACCGCTTAGTTCACCTTCACGCGCTCAGCACGAGAAGCCAGATAAACCCAACATCTTACCAACGTTATTGTTACCTGCTCATAATGTGTGCTATCAGCAGCACTGGGCGAGCTCTTGACTCGTCATACGTGGTAATTACTGGCAGGACCAGGACCATGTGCCGAAGGGAGCTGTGATGTAGCAGTGACCGCCTGAGAGCCAGCACGACGAGGAAGCGTGTATTGTGTTCACATTACACACACAGTGTACCTTAACTAAGCTGAATGTGTTCCGAGTGTCCTGTGTCACAGCAGTCAAGGTGAGGCAGGCGTCGCACTGTCACTGTGCTGGTATTGCTGATGTCGGGGAATGAAGCACAGGGCAGGGAACAGATAAGTTCATCGTTTTAAGTTTGAACAACAACGTAACAACTATTTTCAGGTTGACATCCCGTTGTGATACGTAACTTCAGGTCAGTGAAAGAAGCAGTCGATTACAGCTGTGTTTAATTGACAGTATTCGTTGCCAAATTATATGCTACATTGATTTCAGGCTTCCGCCGCCATGTTGATGTAATCTGTGGTCTTTTGGGTGATTACACGGCGTCGTGTGGTAATTATTTACCGACGTTTCGGGACAACGTGTCGGTCCCATCTTCACGGGTCGAGATCCAAGAAGGAAAGACAGCCGCTGACAAGGAGACTTGGCAGCATAGCGGGGTGAAATCTGTGGGGAAGCGTGCGATGTGACGTAGCCAATAGAATGCTATGCTGCCAAGACTCCTTGTCAGCGGCTGTCTTTCCTTCTTGGATCTCGACCCGTGAAGATGGGACCGACACGTTGTCCCGAAACGTCGGTAAATAATTACCACACGACGTAGTGTAATCACCCAAAAGACCACAGATTATATTATATGCTACATGTTTCGGCTTGTAGAAACCATCATCAGACACCAACTTTAAAAATAGGCAACAGGAAAATGGTTACAAATAACAGGTTATTATACAAAATCAGATCTCAGTTCTACAAAGCATTGAATGCTGTGTTCCCATCTTTTACTTTTTCTTTTAGGCCGAAATTGAGTGTAAAATGTTAATATATATATATATATATATATATCACACTATCCCATACGTCTTATATTTTAATACTTTGTTATATTTTAAATAAATATTAAATTTTTACACCGAGTTGCGGCTTAAAAGAAAAAGTAAAACAGATGGACATAAAATTGACATCTTAATTATTTTATATAATAATATATAATAATAACCATGTCTCAACAGTCCTATGTGGGCTCGGGCCTCCTCTTGCCTCCTCTTTCCGAGGTTACTAAGTCGTGTGCATTCGTGGCAGTTGGTGACTGGCCGCGCTACTATTCTATCGATCCTGATGTGTCCGCCAGAGCCATCTGGCAGGCAGTCAGGAGACTTGGGTGAGAAATGGAGGCTTTGAATTTAGCTTACGTTACATTTTTATTCATGCCCGTAAGGTTCTTTTACATGCCGTAAATCTACGACATGGGACCGACGGCTTTACTTCCCCTCCGAAGGAAGTGGTGCTCCGGATGTTTATCACCCTTAAAAATCCATCGACCTCGCTCGGGATCGAACCCGCGAACCTTGGGTCCAGTGGCGAGCACGCTAACCACTAGTCCACCGAGGTCGACTATTTTATATAATAACCTGTTATTTTTAAGCGTTTTCCTGTTAGTTATTTTTAAAGTTTTTTAAGCCTGATTATGGTTTCTACAAGCCGAAACATGTAGCACATAATTTGACAATAAATACTGTCAAATAACTACAGCTCTTGTGATCGACGGTCTCTTTCATTTACCGAGTAAAAGTTTTTTTTCGTGCTCCTCGATATCCGACAGAGCATTCCTTTGTTTGACGGTTCACAGGCTTCGTCCGCTTGTCCTTCTGATAAGAGTACTGTGAAGAGTAAGACTTGTATGGAACGTGGTAAAATGATACTGACAAGAAAAACCCCGAATTACTCAGAGAGAAACTTGCTCCAGTGCCACTTTGTCCACCACAAATCTCATATGGACTGGCCTGGGATCGAACCCGGCCGTCCACGGTGAGAGGCCGGCGACTAACCGCCTGAACTATTGCAAGGTTTGAAACTCGTCTAAATAACATTTAGAAATGTAATTCTTACCTCAAAGAGAACAAAGTCCGTCTCCTTCAAAGACCAGCCTGTTAATGTTGTTTAGCGGTTTTCAACCTTTCCTGGCGTACCGCTGTCACGATCAAAACACCTACGCGTACCAGCAGGTACTGACAGTACTAATAACATACAGTTTGTACTTTTGTAGTTTCACTGTATAAATACTTGTGTTTTTCTTATCATTTAAATACATTTGAACAATTTCACTAATGCGATTACCATCTTGAAAACCGAATTATGAAAAACCTTGTAATTCCCAAAGTCGCATACCACCAGACGATGCTGCGCCTACCAACAGCGGTCGCGAACCACCGATTCAAAAGCACTGGGGAAATAATCGCTGTATATTGTGAGAGTCACATGAAACAGGTAAGTGTTTTGTGTCAAAGGAGGTGGTACATGTGGTCATTGCTGTGTCTTAAGTGGTTATTGCTGTGTCTTAAGTGGTTATTGCTGTGTCTTAAGTGGTTATTGCTGTGTCTTAAGTGGTTATTGCTGTGTCTTAAGTGGTTATTGCTGTGTCTTAAGTGGTTATTGCTGTGTCTTAAGTGGTTATTGCTGTGACTTAAGTGGTTATTGCTGTGACTTAAGTGGTTATTGCTGTGTCTTAAGTGGTTATTGCTGTGTCTAAGTGGTTATTGCTGTGTCTTAAGTGGTTATTGCTGTGACTTAAGTGGTTATTGCTGTGACTAAGTGGTTATTGCTGTGACTTAAGTGGTTATTGCTGTGTCTTAAGTGGTTATTGCTGTGTCTTAAGTGGTTATTGCTGTGGCTTAAGTGGTTAACCTTTAATAATATGACGCCGGTCACTAACTTTGATGAACATGTTTGGGGACACCGTGGGACCAGAAATGACTTTTTGTTTGTAAAATGCAGCAGTTTTATATTATTATTATTATTATTATTATTGTAATGATTAAAATCGATAGCGTGCTGTATTGTTTGAGTGTGGAATTTGGTCTCTCGCAGATAGCTCTGCTGCTGGCTAATATTTTAATGGACCCCTTGTTTTGAAAAATTCCTAAAATAAACACAGGTGGATTGTTGATGCTACAAAATGTCTCCATCCAGAAACTGACTCTATCTCCAGCTGGTGTCAAGGTTAAAAATGAGCGAAGCTATACCACCATTCCCCTATATGCCTTCATGACATGTACAGGAAAAACTTTACCTTTACCCAGGGGTGAACAGGTTTTCTAAAAATTTAAGAGCCGCCTCAAAATTGTAGGCTCCATAAGGGTGACATGAAGCAAGTGCCATACTGAGGACCCACAAGTATTGGGCGCCACCTTACAAACTTTATTCACGTGGACGACCTGGCGCCGCCGAGGATTTGTGCACCCCCTGCATGTACCCTTTTTAAGGTAATTCTGGCACTCGACCCAGCCGTCATTCACAGTGTGAAGGTGGCGGGTGTGAATTTTTCATATTCATTGTACAGTAAGGCGATTCCCCCAATCCCCCCCCCCCCCTCCTTGCTTCTCTGGCGTCTAGCTTTTCACTGACGCGAGTGGTTTAGTCAGACCCAGTACATCTTCAAGTGCCGGATTATTCTTTTCGTGGGAGTGATCGATTCAGCCAATGAAGTCTGTCACGATTCGATACGGTCGATGCTCAGAAGATGGTATTATATGTAATCTGTGTGTCGTTAAGAGATGTTGCTGCAGTCTGCAATATTTGTTTGAACTCATTAACTTCATGCACTTTTTCCATCGTCTAATTTCAAGGGGTCGCCAAACCCGCTCCCATCCGCCCTTTCCTATGCGCCCACGGTGATGTAAGAAGACATCTTTACCTTATTTTTCTAATAAAAAATATTAACGACATTTTCTTCATCGCATTTTAATGTATGTAATGTCAAGGGTGTGAGTTTAAGTTAAACCAACTAATGCGCAATAATTATTAACAAACTATATTTGTAACCCCTACATACGTTTCGGCAATCAAGTTGCCATCCTCAGGAGGCGCATCAAAGAATCACAAGTATCTATGGCATCCAGATATACTTACATTTGGCATTATAATGGAAACACTCATGTCGCTCACAATATTAAAATGAATAGATGCTTAAAGTCATAAAACTAAACGTTAAGAGTAAATAATACATGTGTCTTAGTCAGTGATGTCAGCTGATACTTCATATAGTGTCGACACTTTACCGGACACACAACATCCCAGCCACAGTACACGACACTTCACCGGACACACAACATCCCATACCACAGTACACGACACTTCACTGGACACACAACATCCCATACCACAGTACACGACACTTCACTGGACACACAACATCCCATACCACAGTACACGACACTTCACGGACACACAACATCCCAAGCCACAGAACACGACCACCTTCACCGGACACACAACATCCCATACCACAGTACACGACACTTCACGAACAAAATCACACAGAACGACACTTCACTGGACACACAACATCCCATACCACAGTACACGACACTTCACGGACACACAACATCCCATACCACAGTACACGACACTTCACCGGACACACAACATCCCATACCACAGTACACGACACTTCACTGGACACACAACATCCCATACCACAGTACACGACACTTCACGAAAAACATCCCACGTAACGACACTTCACCGGACACACAACATCCCATACCACAGTAACACGACACTTCACCGGACACACAACATCCCATACCACAGTACACGACACTTCACTGGACACACAACATCCCATACCACAGTACACGACACTTCACCGGACACACAACATCCATACCAACACACATCACGGACACAACATCCTACACAGTAACGACACTTCACGGACACACAACATCCCAAGCCACAGTACACGACACTTCACCGGACACACAACATCCCATACCACAGTACACGACACTTCACTGGACACACAACATCCCATACCACAGTACACGACACTTCACGGACACACAACATCCCATACCACAGTACACGACACTTCACCGGACACACAACATCCCATACCACAGTACACGACACTTCACGGACACACAACATCCCATACCACAGTACACGACACTTCACCGGACACACAACATCCCAAGCCACAGTACACGACACTTCACCGGACACAAACATCCCATACCACAGTACACGACACTTCACTGGACACACAACATCCCAACCACAGTACACGACACTTCACGGACACACAACATCCCCATAAAACCACAGTACACGACACTTCACCGGACACCACAACATCCCATACCACAGTACACGACACTTCACGGACACACAACATCCCATACCACAGTACACGACACTTCACTGGACACACAACATCCCATACCACAGTACACGACACTTCACCGGACACACACAACATCCCATAGCCACAGTACACGACACTTCACGGACACACAACATCCCATACCACAGTACACGACACTTCACCGGACACACAACATCCCATACCACAGTACACGACACTTCACGGACACACAACATCCCAAGCCACAGTACACGACACTTCACCGGACACACAACACATCCCATACCACCAGTACACGACACTTCACTGGAACACACACAACATCCCCATAACCAAACAGTACACGACACTTCACGGACACACAACATCCCATACCACAGTACACGACACTTCACCGGACACACAACATCCCATACCACAGTACACGACACTTCACTGGACAACAACATCCCATACCACAGTACACGACACTTCACTGGACACACAACATCCCATACCACAGTACACGACACTTCACCGGACACACAACATCCCATACCACAGTACACGACACTTCACGGACACACAACATCCCATACCACAGTACCACGACACTTCACTGGACACACAACATCCCATACCACAGTACACGACACTTCACTGGACACACAACATCCCAAGCCACAGTACACGACACTTCACCGGACACACAACATCCCATACCACAGTACACGACACTTCACCGGACACACAACATCCCATACCACAGTACACGACACTTCACCGGACACACAACATCCCATACCACAGTACACGACACTTCACCGGACACACAACATCCCATACCACAGTACACGACACTTCACCGGCAACAAACCCAACCGACATCACCGACACACAACATCCCATAACCACAGTACACGACACTTCACCGGACACACAACATCCCAAACCACAGTACACGACACTTCACCGGACACACAACATTCCCAAACCACAGTACACGACACTTCACCGGACACACAACATCCCAATACCACAGTACACGACACTTCACCGGACACACAACATCCCAAACCACAGTACACGACACTTCACCGGACACCAACATCCCATACCACAGTACACGACACTTCACCGGACACACAACATCCCATACCACAGTACACGACACTTCACCGGACACACAACATCCCATACCACAGTACACGACACTTCACCGACACACAACATCCCATACCACAGTACACGACACTTCACCGGACACACAAAACCCCAAGCCACAGGACGAGATCGACGTAGATCAACTATATGATTGTATACGAGGTGTATCGGTTGCTTGCAAGCAAACGATACACCTCAAAACACGCATAAAACACAGTCCACATAACAGGATACACACAAAACGGCAATGCAAAACCATGCATATGAAAATAACAATACGCCAATAATAACGCGCAGACATAATATCCCAGACTTCAGATCATAGCAGATCCACAATAAAAGGTACACTACACAGCTTCGCTACGAGACATACTCCGATATGAAAAACAGTACGCATAAGTGAATATGCTGAAGTATTATACAACAACAGTGCTATACGTTTTACAAAAGGTGGAACTATTGCAGGATTACAAGTGTCGACTATTTTTTAAAAAAGTTTTAGTGATTTTTAGTGATTTGTGAAAAACTTTATATACGACGAGACCTTATAGGCTCATATCTTATGTGTGTTTAACATATGGACTACGCAATTAAATGTAGTATACCCCTGAAGATGGTCAGGTACCTGACCGAAACATGTCGGTTAATTAATCTACTATTAAAGTTTTTTTAATAGTGAGTGTGCATCAAGTTGGTTTTAATTTCAATTTTAATTTTACTTTTTTGTAGTTTTATTATATTTGATGTATACCCCTACACGTGTTTCAGTCCTTGGACCATCTTCAGGGGGCTAATAAGCTACTATACTTCAACTTGCATGTTAGAAGGGTCAAAGTAGCACCCTTGTCTCAGTAATTAACTCCATGAAGCAGAGTCCTTCTTGAGAAGCTAGCAGGTCGTCAGCTAGTCAAGAAATTCCCGGCGTTTTATGGAACCCGAAGGTTCATTACCGCACTCACAAGAGCCCGCCACCTGTCCCTATCAATATAATATAAAAAAGTTAAAGTCACAATTTAAAATATTTAAAATATTTAAATTAGCGGTGTTGGTTTCTTGTGCACGGAATCGTGGTATTGTTTTTGTGGTTAATTGTAAGCGTGTTGCTTCGCGTGTTGTCGTCTGGGGTGGTGTGGGCTGAATTCAGCTTATAAGATAAATTATAAGTTTTTAGAGTTTTTAAAAAAATTTACAAATTCAAATGTTTTTTAAAATTTATTACTGAGACAAGGGTGCTCTTTGACCCTTCTAACATTCAAGTTGAAGTATAGTAGCTTATTAGCCCCTGAAGATGGTCCAAGGACTGAAACACTGTAGGGGAATACATCAATACTAATAAACTATAAAAAGTAGTTTTTTTGTGTGTGAATTTTGTTGGTAAAACTGAACAGTGTGAAAAATGCACGGTGAAAGCAATGTAAAAAAATATATATAAGAGCCTTGTTTGCTCAAAATGTGTTTGGCGTACCATTACTGGTACGTGGCCTTGATAAAAACCGTAAATATAAAAAGGACAAACGTTATGAAAAACAAACAAAACATGAGCCACATATACATGTATTTGCGAATACGCAGTATTGCTGCCACTGTCAGCCATCTTTCGAATTTCAGCTTTTTTTATTTAAATACAAAAAATATTGGTGGTTACACTGAAATTGTTAAATTTAATTTTGTAGTACGCCCGCGAAAAATTTAAGAACCTCTGCATTAGATGACGGAAAAATAGTCCATAAAGTTAATGAGTTAATGTGTCATAACTATCGTCAGACTGTTGTGCAGTAGTAAAGTGTTGCTTATCGTATTTTGTGAGATTGTACGCAATCTATCGATTGTTGCACAGTCTGTAGCTTATCGATTGTTGCACAGTCTGTAGCTTATCGATTGTTGCACAGTCTGTAGCTTATCGATTGTTGTACAGTCTGTAGCTTATCGATTGTTGCACAGTCTGTAGCTTATCGATTGTTGCACAGTTTGTAGCCTATCGATTGTTGCAAAGTCTGTAGCCTATCGATTGTTGCACAGTAAATGTTGTAAGCCCTTAATCGATTGTTGCACAGTCTGTAGCCTATCGATTGTTGCACAGTCTGTAGCTTCCGTACGAGTGGTTACAATTTTTGACAAATATTTATGAAAGCAGGAAGTGTGTCGTCGACAGTTACGATATGGCCGCACGATATATGACGGAAAAAATTAATGACTAGAAGAGAGATGACAGAGGGAACAAATCTGGGAAAAGGAAACAAAAGAAGCAGATACAAAAAGCGCACTAATAGAATTAAGAGCAATGGAAGTACGCCATTTTCTGAACAAGTGGAACTTGAAGTGTAACAAAGATAAATTAGGTGCGACCATAGATATAATGTAAACTGTTGTCGGTGCGAGGGAAAGTAGTGTAGTTGTGTTTTGTGTTTTCCCTTCGCATTGTGTTAGTGCAAAATGTTATTGTACATAAAGCATCAAATAATTACTGCTTGGCAGCAAACTGCTAAGCATTGTGTAGACGTATTCAAAGCGTCAGAGCGAACTATGAATGTGTTATCATCATTGTAGAATTAGTCTAAGCCAGGTTTTTTTTTTTTGTCAGGATGTCTGTCGTTCGTTTCCATGGAAATCAAATCTTCAGTTGCTTACGATAGCATTATAAAATAGCATCAGTAAACGGCAGTGTACGATGATTCAGTTGGTATTACAGTGAGGACCTTTGCCGGGGGGGAAAAAATGGGGTAGGTAGTGTCGGAGTCACTACCGCTGAGGTTTTTGGCGGAAAACGTCTTACCCAGGCGGTGTTGTCGGGGCGGGGTGTTTGTAGGGTTGGTAAGAAAGAAATGAGCGCAAGGAACTTGCATTTCTTTTATTTATTTATTTCTGACAATGCTGACAAATTTGTAAAATTTTGTTGAAGACAGGACGACTTTTCAAAGTGCTCCGTCGCCAGACGCCAATGGGTTATAAACGCTAAATCTCGATTCTCAAACGTCTCATCTGCTTGTATTTCGTCGCATTCCATCGGTTCTATCTCACTGTCGACATCCATTGCCTGTGAACTTGCGTCAAGCGTTGCGGCGTCCGCGCGACTGGTGCTCGCCTCAACTTGTCGACGCTGCCTCATCCTCCGCATTCGTTCTGCTGCTGTCATATGGGCGTTTTTGGATTCCTCATTTATTCTTCTTTCACTTTGTAAGCGTTTACGATAGGCATTTGCCTTCTTGTTTTCAAGATATTTCGAAATTTTTTAAATTTTAGGGAAAATTTGTCCAAGTTCAACACTTTCTCACTGTATAATTTTTCAAGTTTTTTCACTATTGTCAGTATTCGTGTTTTATTTTATAGTACTCGTCGAGCTCTGTTAAACGACACCTCACACAACGTCCTAAGCGTACGCGTTCCCGAACTATACTAATTTTGCCGCGTGGCGAACCGGTAATTTTCCACTCCAACTTGGCGACCATCTTGTGGCGGCGTGTGACGTCACGCGCTCAAGGTTAATGTCTCGTAACATTCTTTCATCCTTGCTCTTTTAAACCGTGTATTGCTTATTTGGATATGCGTTATAGTTTTAAAGTTATTAAGATTTGTGTGGTATACACAAAATCGTAACATCGACTTTCGCATAGTTTCCCCCCATACCGGACCCGCTGTGTAAGACGTTTTCCGTCAAAAATTGCGTCTGCACCACATAGTAATGTCGCTGTCTTTACTGTGTGAAATTTGAGGTTCTCTCGGCGGTAAGTGTGAAGGGTGCTGTTTTCTAGGATGTGACGCCGTGTAGTCCGGTATTATTGTACAAAGCTTTCAAGGGATCCTGCTCTCCTCATTATTAAAAATACTTGTTTTTATACCCTTGTGCTGGAGGCCGAGGGATGCTCTGAAACGTCGGTACACTTTGGCCAGGCTGTACGGTATCACATTCCAGAAGATGGCACTACGTGATTAGGGCTGTGTTGCAGTATTGCAAATGCTTACTGTTGGTCGCTCATATGAAGAATGTAAAGTATTAGTCTGTATTCCTGCATAACTGGTCGATTAACTTATAATGGATATGATAACTAACACGGGTTTACTGCATACAGCGGCGAAAAATTGATAATACGAAAAATATGTACGTTAGTATCACGAGCAGTGGTTTTGAACGAAGATCTGCACAGAGGATGTAGAGAATGGACTGTGCAGTACATCGTAATTGAATGGGACGGTTCGCGGAAAACTAAATGAGAGTGGTTCGCGGAATTTCTGATAGTGCGTAGTCCGAAAGCGACATGGTAGAGATTGTCCCAAAGTTGACTTGTAAGAGATGTATACAAGGGAATAGGCATGCATGAAGAACGTACACTAAGTAGAAGAGGCGATCCTGGTGGCCGTGCCGTCTAAGGCGTAGGTCTACGGACCCTCGATTGCTGGGACCGCGGGTTCGAATCGCGCTGAGAGCATGGATGTTCGTCTCTTATGTTTGTTGTGTAGGTAGCGGCCTCTGCGACTAGTTCATGACTCGTTCAGAGGAGTTCTACCGGGTGTGTGTGTGTGTGTGTGTGTCTAATTGTGTGTGATCTGGAAACCTCGACAATGAGGCGGCCAAGGACACAGAAATAAAAGGTTTAAGAGGAGAATTAAAAGTTGCCGGTATTCAGAAATGTTCGTACGAGATTGCAGTCACTGTGAGTGATTCTTAACGAAGGTAATGGAGTTATCCAACGTGAGTCCTGGTCCCAGTGATGGCTGTATAGCCCCTGTGTTCTGTTCGCAATAAGGAACGAAATGCGTATGACCGAACAATTCAGTCAGTAATATTTACCCATAATCCCGGCAGGGGCAAGAGACGTTTCTCTTCTCCAAAACGTCGAGACCCGCTCTGTCGCTCACGCTGTCTCATATTCAATGGGTACCAGGGTTCTTTCGTCGACTACCATACCACATTGAACACACCAGTTCTCGTCCGATCATCGCAGTTAAGCAACGTCGACCATGGTTATTACTTGGATGGGTGACGGAAGTTCGCCGGTTCGATTCCCTATGGGGCCATTGGAATTGATCGACGTAATCCTTCCGGCCGCACTGTAGCCCAGGGGTAAACTCAGCCTCCAACAGAAATTAGTAGCAGGAATATTTTGTGGGGGTAAAGGCGGCCGGTGCGTAGGGATGACAAGCTTGCCACCTTTAAGTGCCGATTTTCTAGAAATTCTGGGAGCCTCGAACTCCTGGAACCCTAAGGCCCTGTCCACGCCTGTATAGGGATTGCTTTACCTTTACCTTTTACCGGGGTTCCTTCCCGGGGGTAAAGCGTCCGGGGCGTGGTGTTTGAAGTTTTACGGCAGTGGATTTTTGGTGAAGCAGCACTGCTTCTATGAATGTACGAGTATATTCCAGATGGGACATGTCACCACTGTCAGAGCATTAGTGCATTAGAGTGAAATATTGGTTTATTGATATTCAAATATTAGTGAATTAGAGCAAAATATTAGTGCTTCCCCCATGTACAGTGTTTCTGTCCTTAACACCCAGACCCCATTTAACTCACATGGATGCTGTTCAGAGCTCTGGAATTCATTTAACCTTACCCACACGCGCCTTTTACACACCTAGGACTTCATAATTGGCGAGCTGCTGTTGGTTCATGCTAAATATGTTGCCACATAGTTATGTGCGTCTAATGAAGATCCCACTGGAGTACCCTGGTCCTGAAATGCAATACGCTACCCATTTGAGTTTGCATTTCTGCCGTCCAAGTTTGTCGTCCGTATTCTTCGTCCCTCGAAACCTGATCGCCCCCACAGTGAGAAGCTTTTGCGCTGATTTTCACTGACTGCGGGTTTCCTAAGGAGAGTTGCTATACCGCATGTTCCACGGCACACTAGTGCTGTAAATTGCTATACCGCGTGTTCCACTGCACACTAGTGCTGTAGATTGCTATACCGCATGTTCCACTACACACTAGTGCTGTAGATTGCTATACCGCGTGTTCCACGGCACACCAGTGCTGTAAATTGCTATACCGCATGTTCCACTGCACACTAGTGCTGTAGATTGCTATACCGCTTGTTTCACGGCACGCTACTACTGTAGATTGCTATACCGCATGTTCCACTGCACACCAGTGCTGTAGATTGCTATACCGCATGTTCCACGGAACACTACTACTGTGGATTGCTATACCGCATGTTCCACTGCACACCAGGGCTGTAGATTGCTATACCGCATGTTCCACGGAACACTACTGCTGTAGATTGCTATACCGCATGTTCCACTGCACACCAGGGCTGTACATTGCTATACCGCATGTTCCACTGCACACCAGGGCTGTAGATTGCTATACCGCATGTTCCACTGCACACCAGGGCTGTAGATTGCTATACCGCATGTTCCACGGAACACTACTACTGTAGATTGCTATACCGCATGTTCCACTGCACACCAGTGCTGTAGATTGCTATACCGCATGTTCCACGGAACACTACTACTGTGGATTGCTATACCGCATGTTCCACTGCACACCAGGGCTGTAGATTGCTATACCGCATGTTCCACGGAACACTACTGCTGTAGATTGCTATACCGCATGTTCCACTGCACACCAGGGCTGTACATTGCTATACCGCATGTTCCACTGCACACCAGGGCTGTAGATTGCTATACCGCATGTTCCACTGCACACCAGGGCTGTAGATTGCTATACCGCATGTTCCACGGAACACTACTACTGTAGATTGCTATACCGCATGTTCCACGGAACACTACTACTGTAGATTGCTATACCGCATGTTCCACTGCACACCAGGGCTGTAGATTGCTATACCGCATGTTCCACTGCACACCAGGGCTGTAGATTGCTATACCGCATGTTCCACTGCACACCAGTGCTGTAGATTGCTATACCGCATGTTCCACGGAACACTACTACTGTAGATTGCTATACCGCATGTTCCACTGCACACTAGTGCTGTAGATTGCTATACCGCATGTTCCACGGCACACCAGTGCTGTAGATTGCTATACCACATGTTCCACGGCACGCCAGTGCTGTAGAGTGCTATACCACATTTTCCACGGCACGCCAGTGCTGTAGATTGCTATACCTCATGTTCCACGGCACACAAGTGCTGTAGATCGCTATGACGCATGTTCCACGGCACACCAGTGCTGTAGATTGCTATACCGCGTGTTTCCACGGCACACAAGTGCTGTAGATCGCTATGACTCATGTTTCACGGCACACCAGTGCTGTAGATTGCTATACCGCATGTTCCACGGCACACAAGTGCTGTAGATTGCTATAGCGCATGTTCCACGGCACGCCAGTGCTGTAGATTGCTATACCGCATGTTCCATGGCACACAAGTGCTGTAGATTGCTATACCGCATGTTCTACGACACACTACTGCTGTAGATTGTTATACCGTATGTTCCACGGCACACAAGTGCCGTAGATTGCTATACCGCATGTACCACGGCACACCAGTGCTGTAGATTGCTATAGGGCATAGTTCACGGCACACCGGTGCTGTAGATTTCTGTACCGCGTGTTCCGTGGCACACCAGTGCTGTAGATTGCAATACCGCTCGTTCCACTGCACACAAGTGCTGTAGATCGCTATGACGCATGTTCCACCGCACACCAGTGCTGTAGATTGCTATACCGCATGTTCTACGGCACACTACTGCTGTAGATTGTTATACCGTATATTCCACGGCACACAAGTGCCGTAGATCGCTATACCGCATGTACCACGGCACACCAGTGCTGTAGATTGCTATACCGCTTGTTCCACTGCACACTAGTGCTGTAGATTGCTATAGGGCATAGTTCACGGCACACCGGTGCTGTAGATTGCTGTACCGCGTGTTCCGTGGCACACCAGTGCTGTAGATTGCTATACCGCTTGTTCCACTGCACACTAGTGCTGTAGATTGCTATAGGGCATGGTTCACGGCACACAGGTGCTGTAGATTGCTGTACAGCGTGTTACACGGCACACCTGTGCTGTAGATTTGCCTCCCTGCTGAAATCATTTCACGGAGACATTCTGTATATTGCACACGGTATAACGTAAATGTCTGGTGGCAGACCCCGAACGTTCGACGTCGCTACTGACAAAACCCCCCACTCAAGATGGTCGTGGGCGAGTTCTCTCCATCTTCCACCCTCACAGCCATGTTATGTAGACAAGCCGACTACGGCCTCTCTTAAGCTGCCCCTAGACCGTCAGTATTAAACCTCAGTTTTTTTACCTACAATTCATATTGCGAAATATGTTTCTCCCTAGACGACTCAATATTACTGTGCAGTATTTTATTTTGTTCGCAGGCAAGGACGAGTAAAATATTGAATGATACTGATGTTGCTTGTGTACCCAATGCTTTAGCCCTGTGTTTGAAAAAGAAAAGGTATCGCTGCTGGACCAAACAGTGTTACAAACGAAGACCTCAATACGCTTACACACACACTGACGTGAAAACGTTATGAGAAACGTAGGTCTGAGGGAGCCAAACGACAACCAAATCTTTTGCAGTTGGATGGTCCATCACTTCATGAGCTACTCAGCATTGCTGGTGCCCCTACAGTCGCTAAAACAAATACTAATATGCGAGAAGCAATCAGTCCCAGTCAGTGTTTATCCATTACGCTACGCCATTTTGGCCACTGGAAATACTTTTTAAGACCTGAAAATTTATTTGGGACACGTGTACTGCTCGGCAGACATAGGGTAAATAAATGGATATTGCTCAGTACTGTCCACAGACAATTCAATGGACATTGCTCAGTACTGTCTACAGACTATTTAGTGGACATTGCTCAGTACTGTCCACAGACTATTCAGTGGACATTGCTCAGTACTGTCCACAGACTATTCAGTGGATATTGCTCAGTAATGTCCATAGACTATTCAGTGGATATTGCTGAGTACTGTCCACAGACTATGAAGTAGATATTGCTCAGTACTGTCCACAGACTATTCAGTGGACATTGCTCAGTACTGTCCACAGACTATTAAGTGGATATTGCTCAGTACTGTTCACAGACTACTCAGTGGACATTGCTCAGTACTGTCCACAGACTATTCAGTGGATATTGCTCAGTACTCTCCACAGACTATGAGACTATGAAGTAGATATTGCTCAGTACTGTCCACAGACTATTCAGTGGACATTGCTCAGTACTGTCCACAGACTATTAAGTGGATATTGCTCAGTACTGTCCACAGATTATTCAGTGGACATTGCTCAGTACTGTCCACAGACTATGAAGTAGATATTGCTCAGTACTGACCACAGACTATTCAGTGGATATTGCTTAGTACTCTCTACAGATTATGAAGTAGATATTGCTCAGTACTGTCCACAGACTATTCAGTGGATATTGCTCAGTACTGTCCACAGACTATTAACTGGATATTGCTCAGTACTGTCCACAGACTATTCAGTGGACATTGCTCAGTACTGTCCACAGACTATTCAGTGGATATTGCTCAGTACTGTCCACAGACTATTCAGTGGACATTGCTCAGTACTGTCCACAGACTATGAAGTAGATATTGCTTAGTGCTGTCCACAGACTATTCAGTGGACATTGCTCAGTACTGTCCACAGACTATTCAGTGGATATTGCTCAGTACTGTCCACAGACTATTCAGTGGACATTGCTCAGTACTGTCCACAGACTATTAACTGGATATTGCTCAGTACTGTCCACAGACTATGAAGTAGATATTGCTCAGTACTGTCCACAGACTATTCAGTGGACATTGCTCAGTACTGTCCACAGACTATTAACTGGATATTGCTCAGTACTGTCCACAGACTATTCAGTGGACATTGCTCAGTATTGTCCACAGACTATTCAGTAGATGTTGCTCAGTACTGTCCACAGACTGTTAAGTGGATATTGCTCAGTACTGTCCACAGACTATTCAGTGGATATTGCTCAGTACAGTCCACAGACTGTTAAGTGGATATTGCTTAGTACAGTCCACAGACTGTTAAGTGGATATTGCTCAGTACTGTCCACAGACTCAGTGGATATTGCTCAGTACTGTCCACAGACTATTAAGTGTTTTCGAGATTGGACAACAAAATCAAACTTTCATTGGCACAATATACTGTGCATTCATTGGCACAATATACTGTGCAACACTGCAATATTAAAACCAGACGGTCAATAATACTGTGCAATAATTAATATTGCACAGTATTATTAACCGTCTAGGGGCACCTTTAGAACTCGACTTACGTTGGCAGAACTGTGGAACACGAGTTGGTTGGTCGGGAATTCCCCCGGGGGGGGGGGGGGTGATTAAATTGAAGATAAGCGGACAATTTGTAAGCTTCAGCCACTTCAGTGTTACGTTGTGGGTTCGTACCACATCACCTAACAGATTTAATAATGTGAATTCATATGTTTAAACAAGGCGATAAACTGTGTCGGTTTAGAAGCTGGTAACCTATAAAGGACAGGACGGCCCAACGGCCATTGCCGGCCCTTCGCCAACCTCGCATCTGCATCCCGCACGCTCCGTCCGTCGCACACGTATTAACGGGTAAAGCAATCAGCCGTCCTCAGATGGAAGTGGCCATCCAAGGAGTCGTAACAAGAATCTAGAAAGCGCCACTGTAGAGGAGACCAAGGTCATGAAGGTACATAATTGGGGCCTGATTGTAGCTCCCGGAGCCTGACGCCCTTAATCACACTTCGGCTGATATGGCGTGGCAAAGCGCTTCACCGTTCGTCTTTGTCATGGCTCCCTGGTCTTTTTATTCTTACTGGAAGCCATTTCATTTTGTGCTCCTTCTCATGCCGAGTCGCTTACAAGTCTGTACTTTTTTGTTCTCTGAGGTTTTATTTTTCCCCTTTCGTTTCTTGTGTCCTTGTTGTTCTTAACAGTGTTTATCGCTTGCCGTGTCTTTTCAGATTTTTCATCGACATTCAACCCACTTACGACTCTGAATCTTAAACCTGAAATGTTATTTGTTTGTTTTTCCGTCTGTTATTAAAAAAAGTAGAGATTACACACAGATGTCACACCCAGAACACCCTCTGCGTAAAGGCAGGTGCCAAACCAAACCTCAGAACTGACCGTACGGTACTTGACATATAACGAGGGTTCGGCTCCACGAGGCTTTTGAAATTGCGTGAGATTTAGATGCAAGGTCGTTACTATGAGCGTAGCAAATTGCAGTTATTTAAATCTGTTTGTTGGCACGTCAGGGATTGTTGCTTGGAAAATATTAATGTAATCTTGTTATGCCTGTTGTTTATTTATTTACTTACTTATTTGTCCTGTGTCAGCTTTCAGTACATATTTTGAAGTCGTCAGTTGTTTCAACAATGTCTCATACAGATAAGTAAGTCTTGAGTGTTATTACCCAAACAACTCGGTTCGTACGAGATTCGCAAGTTCCTTGCCCCAATGCCGCAGCTGTACAGTATAAACTTGCACATGCTGGAAAGAATGCACTAGTTATCGTACAGGTGGCAGCATAAGCCACTGTCATTCGTACTCCTACCTCCAGGTGTCACTTTTAACCGGTTTAATGCTGAATTATATACGCTGACGAAAATGTCGTGCATGACGGAACGCGGACTAACCGGAAATCTGACTTTATTGGGATATGTCTGTGGTCCGAGATACGAAGTGACAAAGTACACTTGTAATAGACGGAAAGGATGAATTGTATTTCACAGTAGTACCTATATGTACCTCTTGCTTGAACATTAAAAATGCATCTCATTTTACCCACACAGTGAATTTATGTGATTCGTACGATTCTGATTATATACAGTGACTACTTCCATGCACAGCATTAAGCAGTTTGTGTTATAATAGAGACTGTTGTGTTTACTGTGAAACAGAAACTGTACTTTTATATATTGTCTAGCTGAACTTAGTTGTGGAGAGGTAATGGTTACCTGGAGAAAGAGAGAGAGAGAAATGATGTGGACGAAAGATACTAGTACAGTGCGTGTCTTCTATTGATATCCTTAGCACCGCAGCTGTCGCGGAATGTGGCGGTGGATGCAGGGTTCGGCGATGAAAGAACGACCCTGTACAAGCAGCGTATGACAGCTGTCGACAGGCGACAGGTGCTAATAACACGTGAAGCATGTTTCGTTATTTATTGTTTATTTATTTATGTATGGTTTTAATGCCTAGGTGCGCTGTTTTATTCGTACTGTTGTAACCACATTAATACAAGGCTGAGAGAGGTGTCTGGGAATCCTGAATACCTTAGCAGTGTATTTCGCCCCACTGAGCACAGTGGTATAGTGCTTTGTGTTTGTGGGGTCTGTGATTCAGTTTCAGAACTATACGCTTCCTAGATTAGGGTGTTCCATGGTGTTCTACAGTCCCTCCAGGCAAACGATGGGCTGTACGTATAAGTCGCGTCATTCATAATCACCCTTCTATTCAGACCCGCTATAGTCCCCATTTCGTTCGAGGTTATCACTGGGAGGCCCACACCAGTGTTGATGTTCTTGTACAACAAGGGATGGGGGGCAGGAGTGAGATCACTCTTATGAGTGGAGTCTTCTGGCTCAGGATAGATGCCATTGACGGTTTTGGTGAACACCTTTAGTGTGCACTAGTGTATCATACAGGAAAGTCGGTTTGTCACCACCTGAACGACAGTCACTTCTCAGTAAGTAGTGTGAACCTTGCAGTTTAAGTCTGCATGGAAGATAGGACGTAGGAGGCGTGGGTACTGGAGGATAATATTAAAATGTATCTCAGTGAAATAGTGTGTATGTATGACTGAAGGATAGGATTTAGTTACGTGCTATTGCCAACAAGCCTAGGAGGGGCAGTTTCTGGACCATATGAGCGACTATCAGCTGTTGAATATGTTCAGATTACGGTCTTCTGGGATGTGACGCCGTGTGGCTTGGTAGATAGGTACCAACATTACGTCAGTCTTCTGCTACCTGTCTACCGAACTGCACGGTTTTACGTCCCGTAAGGCTTGTCTTCATACTGGCCGCCTTCATAACCTGAAATGTCACTGAGGGGCGCGTTTGATAAATTCAAGTGTTCCGGAGTGTTACACCGTATCGATTGGTAAAGTCACCGACCTCTAGAAGGATCGTAGTGCCTTCATTCTCAGGGCCAAGCAGTCCAAGAAGCCACTCTTTGGGCTCCTGTGCCCTGAATGTGAAAGCACTACGATCCTTCTGTAGGTCCGTAACTGCCATTCTACACGGCGGACATCCCAAAAGACTGGAATCTTCAGTTTCATCACTGTGAGAACCTCAAATGTCGCAAGCTTCTTCTGCCCTGAAGATGGAAACAGCAGGTTCCTTCAAAACGTCGGGACAGTTGTCTTCCTGGACATCTTAAACCTTGAAGATGGGACCGATAAACTGTCCCGAAACGTCGGTGACAAAAGAACCTACACCGCTCAACAGGCCAAAAGAGCAAAGATCTCAACTGCACGGTGACGAAAGTCTAATATACTACCGGTATGTTAAACTACACGTCGTCACGTCCCGTGAAACCACCTTGATAACCTGAAATCTCACGAGGAAGCTGCTTTTGCCCTGAAGATGACAGCAGTAGTTTCCTCCGAAACGTTCGTAATATCAGGCTACACGGCGTCACATCGTTGAAAATTTATCTTAATACTGACCGCCTTGATAATCTAAAATCCAACAGAGAAGCTTCAACCCTGATGATGGAAGTGACAGGTTTATCCGGAACGTTGGTATTGCCTATCAAACTACACGGCGTCAGATGCCAGAAGGCGACTCGTATTACTGACCGCTATGAGAACCTCAGATGTTGCCATGGAGTTGGGCTAAAATTTCATATTCAGGAGCTAAGAAAGATGGCGCCCGTGTGTGTGTTTGCTGTGTGCCTAAGCTGCAACGAGACGGTATAAAGTAGAGCCCAGTTGACTCGCGGCTTCAGTGGAGGGCCGCAGAGCCGAGTTAGTGGTTGTGTAAGTGCGTAGCGGTCGGTATGACGACCTCCAGTGCCATGTGCGTCGTTGCGGCGTTTCTACTGTTTGTCAATATGAAGTCTGGATTTTCTGCAACGGGTAAGTCTATGAGGAAGTAACAGCAGATACGATAACCCAAATATCTGTTGGGATCGTGGTCTACTGCGTTGTGAGTCTTTGTAGTTTGGTAGATACGGTGCGGTGTTCAGGATCAAGCTATATTCTGCCATGAAAACGGAGGCTGCAGGTTTCTCCGAAACGTAGTACCTGCCTACCCAACTGCACGACGTCATCTGACGAGACGCATCTCATATTCGCCGCTGTCAAAAGTCAGCCTCGTTGGTTTTGTCAAACGCGTAAGGATGAGGTGAGGGTGAAGAATGTAACTACGAGGAATGTAGTAACATGGTTCTTAAACATGAGTGCGAGTGCCTCGTGTTTGGCTTAGCACTGCAAGGAATGTACGGATTCCGTAACAGGCGAGGAATTCCGTGTTTTGCTGAGCGACGGCCGCTTCAGAAAGAGGAATTCGACATCGAGATGTGTGATTGTGAGAAAGTGAACGTGACGGACCGGCGTCGGGCCAGTAATTTGTGCTGTGAAGAAGACGGTACTGGTACCTCAGGATAGCGTATCGGTGCTCTACTTGCCTTATAAATTCCAGTGGTAACTGTGCCCAGTATACCGTCAGCTTCTAAGTTAAAGAATAGTGCAGTTTACGTACCGGTATTTTGACGTGGGACATCCCTTGTGATGGTATACACGGTGTAAGGGGAAAGGCCGTCAGTCAGAACTGCGTTCGTTAGCGGTTTTTTTTAATTGAAGGGCCCCGCAGCAGATGCTACGGACGCACCGCAGCTTGAAGGCTTATTGTGCAACCCTGTGAGTAAGATGATGAGGTTTATTCTGCTTTTACATTTTAATGGAGCACCGGTGGAATGAAATTGACAGGGGAAAACCTAAGTACTCGGGGGGGGGGGGGGACCTGTCCCAATGCCACTTTGTCCACCACAAATTCCACATGGACCGACCCGGGATCGAAACCGGGTTCCGCGGTGAGAGGCCGGCGACTAACCGCATGAGCCATAGCGTTACAAGCATACAACATTCTAAATTAATTTAGTTGTGATTGGTGACTAGTATCCTGACACCGTGTGTGACCGGTATGTGTTTGTGTGTGGGTTTTAGAGTAAACGGGGAGTTTTTCCCTAAACTGCATTAACCGGCGCGGTCTCTGTAATGGAGACGTAGTGTGTTTGTGTGAGGTGGGCAACAGAATCATCTGCGTGCTGGTCCGTCAGACTCAAAACAGGTTGCGGGATAAATCCGAAATCTAGCGTGACGTCTTGGGCCATCGCCTATAATGTGACAGACCCTCGTCGTTCGTCATTTTGTTAATTGTGCAATGTGTAAAGATGCAGAGACGTAAAATACCCCGTGTAGTTAATTGGCCACGATTTATTTGGTGTGTTATGCTATAAAAGTAGTGAGTTCATACTCTGGAAAGTCGAGTGACTACATCTTTTAAAAAACACTATTTTTTTTTTACGTTTTTGGACTGTGAAATTTACACTCATTTAAAAATGCTTAAGCAACGTTTTCACGAATATTAAGTGACTTGAAATGAACAAGTAGGATGAGTTACAGCAAAACTGTAGTTATGATAATTTTACGTTTGATGACAAAAATAAAATATTTACCGGTATCGTGAATAGGAAATGCTCGTTAACTTCCGTTCCTTCCTTTTTGCTGATGGGAGTGCTGACAAGATCAAAACGACCTTGTGTTAATTAATACACACAGACACAGACACACAGCTTGAACACAGGACAGACAAGTCTGACAGACAGACATGTTGTCAGTATTCCGCAAGCCTGTCTGCTGTTGTGTTTCGAAAGAAGGGCAGTAAAAACACAGACATCTGTTCACGTGGTATTTGTGGTGTTTGAAGTGGCACTGGGACAGGTTCTTCTCCGAGTACTTCGGCCTCACCTTAGCAGTATGATTGCACCAATGCTGCATACTCGGTCACTCGTCTTGTCACTAACGCTGTATGATCTTAGCAGTTGAGAGCGTCAATGTGACGCTGTACATCCCGTTGTGTTTATAGAGTTACGTAAATAACACTAGGTATAGCGTCTGACACAACCTTTGTTTGTAATCAAGAATATGTTGTTTGTTTGTTATTAAAAATTACAAGTCGGTGTAATTTATATTTCATCATTTGTGAGATCTTGCAAAATTACATTTTTACCTTGAGTTTCAAGTTTTCATATAAATAAACACTTAATGATGAGCGGCTTGAGCGAAACATGTAGTGTTTGAAACAATAATGACGAAGTCTGTCAGATGGAATACGTAGTGTTTATGTAGTTGACAGCTCGTTATGTAATAGTCAAAACAAACGTTTGTTGCAGTGTTCCTACGTCCTTCTAATGTCCTGTATATTAACCACAGGTAAACATGCCTGTGGGTTTCAGCAGGATGCCGAGGAATTCTGAACCTTGGGCATTAGATGGAAATTGACTAATCAGTTTTATATTGCTGTCACCGTGCATTTTCACTAATTCAATTTATTTTACACTAACTAATGCACACGTAAAACCACTTTTTTGTAGTTTTTATTGTAAAATGTACCCCTACACGTGTTTCGATCCTCGGATCATCGTCAGGGTTTTTTCTTTTTAAAAAAAGCCACTATCACTGATCCGAGGATCGAAACACGTGTAGGGGTACATTTTACAATAAAAACTACAAAAAAGTGGTTTTGCTTGTGCTTTAGTTGGTGTAAAATAAATTGACTAATTAGAGCTTCGGGCTTCGGCCGGTGTGCGTTCGGTACTCGTTGGTTACAAAACTGAGGTGCTCCAGAGTCGGTTACAGCTGTCTGGCACTGCCGGTGCGTCACCTTGCTGTGCATTGTTTCATGTTATCAGACATCGGACAAGGCTGCGAGATAACATCGGAATGTGTCACTTGTAACACGGGGTGTGGACGGGATCCAGCGGTCCATGGGTGGGGTGGCGCTTGTGAACACGGCAGTGTACGTTCCGGTTCCATCAAGAGTGGGCAATATCGTGACCAGGTTAGGGGCCATCAGCTTTTCAAGAATGTGTGCGCCATGTTTTTATCGTATGGTGACCACGTAGCTGTTGTATTAGCGGGCAGGTGCTGTATCGCCACAGTGTAGAGTGAAGCCTACCAGAAACTGGTGCGTAAACACGGGGGGACTTCTGGCTGTAGTTCGAATGTTTTGGGAAACGACAATATGTAGCATGGCCGCGTGCTGTATGTAACATCGGGTTAGCGCAGCACTTTGTGGCCTTGTTTGTTGCTGCAGATAACTGTGAGGGAGGTTAGGCAGTTGGCACGCTGTCTGAAGTAGGTGAAGCGTATGCTGCCCCCAGATTTCTACACTTCCACGAATTGTCGTAACAAAATATACCACCTGCCGTAACGTTCGTGAACCCACCATGTTTGTTGGTATGGAGCCTGGACGCAGGGACAAGATGTGTGTATTGCGTAAACTGACCTGCCTTTCCGCTGCATCAAAACTTAGGCATTTGAATCAGGCCTGACGTCACAACCGCGCTTCCGTTCAAACAGTGACCTCTTTCGTAAATGTCGCGGTGTCTGGGCGATGTCCAAGCGTGTACCCGGAACGCTGCGCTGAAACCGGCGTTTCCTGATGATCAGCAGCACCAGAATCACAGTGTGCACATGTTACGTAACTTGTGGCCTGCAGTATTGGTTTACTGACAACGCAAATCGGAGCTTGTCCTCAGTGCAGGCAGGTACGTATTGTGGGAGTCGGGATACCCGTTACGTAACGTGACATGACGTAACGAGGAACTAACTCGTTCATGCAGATCACTGGTACGGAGGCCACGTAAAGAACACCCACGGATCGGCCTGCACCTCAGTTATGTTGGAAGCGGTTACCGTGTGATGACCTTCCGCTAACAAGCGCTTAGGGCTTGTTGACAGACCAGAGGGGGCTGGAGGTGAATGTAGTGGTATCAGAGATGTGTCCTCGGAGAAGCGTTGTTACGATAATGTGATGGAACATGTTACACAGCGCATGTAATGTTGGGGCTTTATGTGAGCGTTGGTGAGCATTGTGCTTGCGTCACGATGGGTTAGCTCAGTAGATGTTAACTCGCACGTTCCTTTGTGAGCAAGTAGTAGAATCCAGTTTATGCCTCCAACCTTTGCTTCTGTGATATCGGTGTTACCACGGGCCTGCTGTTGCAATCACATCTACATTGCGGTCTGCGGTCTTCCTTTTGTACTTTAATGCGTTATTTTCAGTTTATACAGCCTCGTGAAATACCTGTCAAGTGTGGCCTGTATGTCATTTCTTAAAAGGCTGAAATTTATGTAGGCTTCAGTACTATTTGGGCCGGGATAGCGTAGTCGGTATAGCGAGTCGCTACGGGCTGGAGGGTTGGGGGTTCGAAACCCGGTGGTGGCGAGATTTCACACACCCGCCCAGTCCGACCCTGGGGCCCACACAGCTTCCTGTGCAGTGGGTATTGGGGGCTACTTCCCGGGGGTAAAACAGCCGGGGTGTGTTGTTGAACATCTAGAGCGTAGGTTAAAGGAAGGGTGAGCTATACATCTGCTCCCCCTCTTTGCATCCACTGGCATGTCACGGGGTGACCTTTACCTTTACCTAATTAATATGTAACAAACACAGTTTTTGCAGTATACAGAACAGGAGCATTACAAAGATGACCGTAATGTCGATCAGGGAATTCGCTGTGTAAAGAATGGTGCGAAATACGTAAAGACGCTGTGTGGGCGAAACGCAGACTTTAGTGTTGAAGTATGTGGCACATAACAGTAACCAGTGTGCTTGAAAAGGGACAGTTCGAGCATCCGTAGTCAGGCAGTAAATACGGGTTGCCGTAGTTATTTAATCTGGCAGGTGGTTTCACGATGAACACTTGTCGAGCTGATGTCATAAGATTTGTATTTGCTGTGCTGGCTGTGCTCAAGCCTCTTCCCCTTTAAGCACGGCGGTAGTTGCAGTGCAACAGTGTGACGTTATGTTATTTAGATGAACCCCGGGCTTCCGCTTCCCGTGGTTTTTCTCGGTTGTGCAGAAAGTACCGGTATGGTACGAGTTGCACTTTGCGATGCGTGCCTCACTTGCAACACTTCTGCATATGAACGTCAAAATGCCGCCGTATCATTGCTAATGTTAGCCCAGATGCAAACTGCGCGACTTGTTTGTTCGGCTCCGAACGCAAAACACTGCGCGTCCCGTCGCTTTACCTCTTTGCTTCTCAGCGTACCCTTGTCACAAGAACAAGTGGGTAATGACTACTAACCCTGACGGTCATCAAGCCTGCCGTTCCCCATGTTGTTGTTGATGGTGGTGGTGGTGTGGTGGTGGTCTCCTAGTTCCTATTGTTTTTCTTCCTCATTTATTCTTCTGACTTGAGGGGAATTATTTATTGTACCCTTGTACGTATGGTTTTGCTTTAAGCGAGTCTTGGCTTCGTCATATCTGCCCATCCGTCCGTCTGTCCGTCCGCATGGAACAGCTGGGCTCATACTTTACGGATTTGCATGAAGATTGATATTTGAGGATTTTTTTCGAAAGTGTGTCAAGAAAATTCAAGTTTCATTAAAATGTGACAAGAATAACGAGTACTTTACGTGATGATCTGTGTACATTTATGATAATATCTCGCTCAGTTCGTCTGAGAATGAGAAATTTTTAGACGAAAGTTGTAGAGGAAAATCAAAACACACATTTTATGTTCAGTAACTTTTTTCCAAAAATCGTGCCGTTTATGAATTAATTTAGAAAACTATGGTACTGCCAGATAGGTCACAGATATCAATAGAATACGATTTGCGTGCCGGATAACTAAGGCTACAGACACTCATAATATGTAATACTGCTTTTCAATGGCAGCAGTGGTTACGCGAACGCGCCTCAGGGTAATGTTATACGTACATTGCCTGTCTTGTTCTTCCCTCCCCCATTTGTGTAGCCGAATACCGAGTTCAGGTATTAGGAGAGTCACACCCTTGTGTGTGTGTGAACATGGAAATTGCGTGAGTCCGAGTTCTACAAATCGGAGGCGCATTTGTTTACCAGTGCTGTTGTGTCGTGACCCCAAACTCGAAACAAGCTCCATAACATCTCAGTCGCCCCTGCTTTCTGTTCAGATATGTGACAGTTATGTTATTCGTTCCGCGAAACCGCGCCATTTGGACGTAAACGCTTGGACCAACCCAAAATTTGGTTTTGACAGTTTTAATGGGCCTTGAATTTATTGTAGGTTGGGCGACAACTCTTGATCCGAAGCCGTGTGTGACTTCTACATCGTCCTTCGCCGAGGACGTTTGTTTCGTTGGTAATTTTAATTAATTTTAACCTGTGTCCTCCAGGAAGTTTGGTCAGCGAACTGCGAAAGGACCCCTTGCATTGCCTGGCCAGGTACATCTGTCAGAAATGTCACTTCTGCAACTTGAAATAATGATGTGACGGGAGACGTGACGTCACACATTTATAGTCAGTCGGTCACTGTATGTCTTACGTCTTACTACTCTCCTCCATTACGGAGGGCAGAGGTACAAACACTTGGCATCTTGTAGCCTCCCACAGAGAGAAATTGCAAGGTTGTCACATTGTCGTAAAGAACTATTAATTGTGTCTTCCAATAACGTAGCAATTCAGCAGTAATTCCCAGTGGTGTCTCAAAGTGTCATCCTTTCTAATAAAACCCACTTTATTGTTCGCCGGTGCCATCCGGACAAGACTGGTGAAAGAACCCATGACTCCATTTCTTGAGCCAAGCCGTGCATCTCGACCCATCATGCACTCCTGCTGCCGTTGTAACTCAGTTTGCTTGGGGCAGGACGTGTAAGGTGAGAAGGAGTGAAAAAAAGCGTCGAATGCAGTGGGGCTCGGAACGTCGCCCCATTGGCTGTCCGGTTGAAGAATCGTCCGTCTTTTTGTCCATAGAGAGACGGGAATCCGAGGTCACGGTCAAGTGAGGAGGATGAGGAGGTTTAACAATCCTCCTTCGTGTTTAGGAGGTCCTGAACCCCGAATTGTCTGAAAGAATACAACCTTTCACACTTCCGTTTGGTAGCCAGCTGTTGTAGGACCCGTGCGTGTTCAGAATTAGTCATGAATCAGGTTTCTGGAGAATGACGGGGCATTTCCAGCGTCTCATGGGCTCTCAAGAGGGCTGACTGATGACACATTGAGAAAGCGAAAGTAATTCAGCTTGCCTTTGCTGACATAACCATTAGCATTGTTAAGAGACACTTTTTGTTCTGTATGCCATTAACCTTTGCCCCCTTTTTAAGTCCGGAGTTCACATAGGTAATATTTAACAAGGAGTTCTGCAGACGAAACTCCCAACTCATAACTCCTGCAGTTCCAGACTTCAGTAAATACTAGTCCGTGATTCATCAGTTATTTAAGTTCCAATCTTTTGTGTTCTCATTTTTCCATTATAAATTTTTAAAGTAATTACTGATCTTTTGGTCGACCTGTTTTAATTTAAAATGATATCCCGTGCAGAAAAGTCCGCCCTCAGTAATTTTTTCTCCTCGTAGCCTAGCAACGACGCGTGTTGGGGTTTTCCCCGAGCAGAACGCACGGAGTTCGCATCGTCTCCTGCTTGCTTAGCAAGTTCTTGCGTCCATCATGTTTCTGATGCTGACTAGGGAAATGGGGAGTGCGGCTTTGGTGTGGACTGTGATGGCATTACGTCCTTACAAAGTTCCGTGAAAATCGGTCACTTGGTTCATAATCTGAAATGTGAATACACAGACACCATCGTGATATCCTTATCCAATTTTCGGCTTTTTGTGGAAAGTACCGAGGTTTAAAATTCATTCCTTGCCCCACAAAGCACAGTTTGTTACAAAGAGGAGCCGGTTATGGACGTTTAGGGAAGTGATTGTTTTTGCTCTGAAGATCGTTCTTATTATTATTCTCCTTTGGCGTTTCGGTCCATTTTCGGGCCATGGCCTCCCCGTTGCCGGGGTTTCGAGACAAGAGAGTTACTGTGAGCCGAGGACGTCAGCCCCTCGCCCAACTCCCGACCTGGAGGGCCAGGGTATCTGTCTCCGTCCGGCATCGGTGGCCGTGTCAGCAGCTAGCTCCTGCCGGCATGGTTTGTAAGGATCATACCAAACCCACAAATAGACGTACGCCGTGTGGGCAGAATGCAAGTACAATATTTTGAATGCTGATGTATGTACGTATAGTAATCGATGTGCTTGAGGGTTGCAAAGAGGAGGGCAGTGGACCACGTGTGAGCAGCACGTTTTCCAATAACGGCATTGGTGTCGCACCAACACATACATGTTTGTATTCTAATCACATTACACGGGGCGTGAAGTCCTGGATGCTGTCATGTGCACCATATCAAGAATTTTCCACACAAAGTAATGAGATGTGCATTCTCTAGAATGTGACATATTCTGTACGAGGACCAGGTTTTGAAAAAATGGATTAATGTGTATTTGAGCTTCGTGTGAAGTAGGTGGTTCTTTATTTCTCAGTCTGACCTCTTCTACGTACTCATTGTAGGTGTAGAGGTTTATTGTTGCACCTGATCGCACTAATAATACACACACATACACTCGGTAGGACTCCTCTGCACGAGGGATCGGCCCGTCGCGGAGACGTCTACCTGACAACACACAACATTCACTAGAGGCAGACATACATTCCCACAGCGGGATTCGAACCCGCAATCCCAGCAAGCGAGCGGCCGCAGACCCACGCCATAAACCGCGCGACTACCAGGATCGGCAGATAGGTGGTGATGTCGTGTAAATACACGGCATATTGTATTTCCCCCAACACAGCTTCTAATACGTGTCATATTTCACAGAACTGTAGACTTCAGGCGTATGTGAGCTGACCATTGTGTGGGCATTGTGAGATTGGCACGCAAACTACGCATACATTTTGACATAGGATTGTCCGTGTGCGAAGTTGAAGACCTAAGGTTTAGTTGGAATATGTACTGTATCCCGCGGCAAATGCTGTTAAAGGATGTCATGGCAGTTGTGGAGGTTTAAATGAGTGGGGAATGACTGCAGAGGAACTTGTCGTGACGTGGGTAAGGTACTCGTCCAGGGCTGAGGAAGAGCGCGATAAGTTCAGCTGTTCCGTAACGGAGAGATGTTGGAGATTTTGGAGTGGTCCGTATCATCTCTAAGAGACATATTAAGCGCCTGTTTTCAGTCATTGCATCTCCTGTCCTGGATGTCACATTCTTCAGTGTGTAGGTCTAGTGAAGGCAGATGTCACATTCTTCAGTATGTAGGTCTAGTGATGGCAGATGTCACATTCTTCAGTGTGTAGGTCTAGTGAAGGCAGATGTCACATTCTTCAGTATGTAGGTCTAGTGATGGCAGATGTCACATTCTTCAGTGTGTAGGTCTAGTGATGGCAGATGTCATATTCTTCAGTATGTAGGTCTAGTGATGGCAGATGTCACATTCTTCAGTATGTAGGTCTAGTGATGGCAGATGTCACATTCTTCAGTATGTAGGTCTAGTGATGGCAGATGCCACATTCTTCAGTATGTAGGTCTAGTGATGGCAGATGTCACATTCTTCAGTATGTAGGTCTAGTGATGGCAGATGTCACAATTCTTCAGTGTGTAGGTCTAGTGATTGCAGTGTAAAATACTCGTGCACGCGTATTTTTAGACGCTGCATGCCCCATCTGAATAAGCATTCGGTTTAGCCATGTCCGCGGACAGCAGACGTGACCGTGCATGGTGCCGCGTTTCTGCGTATTGAGACCCACGCTTGTAATGCGCAACTCGGCGAGCACGACTGAAAAGTCTTCTTGTAGGCACAAAGTTTTGCCTCTTATTTATGCTTTAAGTGGTCGCACTGGAGCCCATGTGTGGGTTTGCCACCGGTTGTTCGTGATTGTCTTCTTGGTAGACAAATTGAAAGAAGTGGGTAATTGCAACAGGTACAACATTCATTATTCATTGATCCTGGCCCAGGACTAATGTTATGCTGGGTTTGTGAACATCCATTCTGTAGTCAGGTGGCTGTCCACTTGTGTCCTTGCATAATAGCTTAGTTCTGTTTTGTTTCATTGAGTTCGAAGGATCAGATTTCCCTCTCGGAATTCGTGCTAACGATCTGTGTGTGCGCGTGTGCGCGCGCGCGTGCTGACGTCAGTAACTACACATCGTAATTTTCAGATTTTCGTGAAACTCGATATGAGCCTAACGTCGCTAGACGTGTCCATTTGGGATTGGGAGAGGGGATAGTTGTGTGTGGCCTGTAGCTACAGACGACTGGAAGAGGAGATAGTTGTGTGTGGTCTGTAGCTACAGACGATTGGAAGAGGGGAGAGGGGATAGTTGTGTGTGGCCTGTAGCTACAGACGACTGGAAGAGGAGATAGTTGTTTGTGGCCTGTAGCTACAGACGATTGGGAGAGGGGATAGTTGTGTGTGGCCTGTAGCTACAGACGATTGGAAGAGGGGATAGTTGTGTGGCCTATAGCTACGGACGATTGGAAGAGGGGATAGTTGTGTGGCCTATAGCTACGGACGATTGGAAGAGGGGGGAGATGAGGGATAGTAGTTGTGTGTGGCCTGTAGCTGCAGACGACTGGAAGAGGAGATAGTTGTGTGTGGCCTGTAGCTACAGACGACTGGAAGAGGAGATAGTTGTGTGTGGCCTGTAGCTACGGACGATTGGAAGAGGGGATAGTTGTGTGTGGTCTGTAGCTACAGACGATTGGGAGAGGGGAGAGGGGATAGTTGTGTGTGGCCTGTAGCTACAGACGACTGGAAGAGGAGATAGTTGTGTGTGGCCTGTAGCTACAGACGATTGGAAGAGGAGATAGTTGTGTGTGGCTTGTAGCTACGGACGATTGGAAGAGGGGATAGTTGTGTGTGGTCTGTAGCTACAGACGATTGGGAGAGGGGAGAGGGGATAGTTGTGTGTGGCCTGTAGCTACAGACGACTGGAAGAGGAGATAGTTGTGTGTGGCCTGTAGCTACAGACGATTGGAAGAGGGGATAGTTGTGTGTGTCCTGTAGCTACGGACGATTGGAAGAGGGGATAGTTGTGTGTGGCCAAATTCCCATAGACACATATTCTTCCACTCCATTACTTTAGCGTCGTCTGGACCAATTCAGCCAACCTGAGGACGCATGCAGTGCATTACTCCGAAACATAGGAACACCTAATGACTACACGGTGTAAAAACCCAAAATACGACCATCATTTAAACAACAGATGCCGTGAAAAGCTGAAAACATATTGTGGTAGTTCATAAACCTTTATGGCATTTTAGTAAGTTGGTAACGCCACATCTGCTGGTAGTGTTGTGATGCTGTTATCTTTCGGAACCGTTAAACGCACCACACAAAGACGGGAGCGTATAATGTCTGATTGGTTGAAAGCGAAAGTCATCTGTGGTAGACGTCAACATTCAAAATACCTGCAGGACAGTGTGGTAAGTGTAGACCTGTAACCTACCGCCATGTTGACACAAAAACTGCTTTGTGCCCACGCAGTACCTTTTTGTGTTCCGCGAGGTTTTGATGATAAACGGCAGTTATTGCCCTGGTATCATTGATTGGTGTTTATAATGGACACGCACTGTTTTCTGTGACCTGAGAACTGAATTGTTTGTGTTATTTTGAGCTTCATGTCTTCCTGTGTGAACTATGTGTATGTCTGAGCAGTGTTTCGCGTGCTTTGATTATGGAATGCAGCAGTATATGGTAGCTAAAATGTATAAATAAGGAATAACACGTAAATTGATAAGTAAAAATGTACTGATGAAGTTAAAAACGGATTGTGAACGAGGGCCTGAATCGCAGCCAGACACAGCCGCAATACGTGCTGGCAAGAGGGCAGCAGCAGTTACATAGCGTTGGCTGACTGGTGTGGGGTGCGTGGTAGGAAACAGCGAACGCAAAATTGTGTGTACGTGCGTGCGTATACGTAATATAAACCCGGTGTTTGTATGTATATGTACACACACACGCGCGCAATCGAACCCGGTTAAAACGTTATGTAAGGGACCGAATATTTAGTGTCGTTATAAACGAGTGTTGTTGTAACCGAGGAATGTAATGGTAATGGTTAACAGTGATGAATTAATTGGTACCACGGAATATCTGACACTATAGACGGTGTGTCGCATAAACCGATGTCGTTTTATCCGGGTTCGACTGTATGTGTGTGTATGTGTGTGTGTGTGTGTGTGTGTGTGTGTGTGTATATATATATATATATATAATATATATAGAGAGAGAGAGAGAGAGAGAGAGAGAGAGAGATAGAGAAAAAATGTGCATCCGTTACAGCGGCAGCGTCAGACATGCGACCTGCCTGACCGCGGGGTGAATTTTTAGCAAACCAATTTTTACCAAATAAAATAAACACCTGGCTAACTCCTGCGCTACAAACCGGAACGTCGCGGGTTCGATTTCCGATGGTGTCACTGGAATGTTTCATTGACATAATCGTTTCGGTCGCACTATGGCCCTGGGGTCGACTCAGCCTCCAACTGAAATCAGTACCAGGAATCTTTCCTGGGGGGGGGGGGGGGGTAAAGGCGGCCGGTGCGTAGGGCTGACAACCGTACCACCTTCATGTGCTGATTGTCTAGAAATCTGGGAGCCTCAACCTCCTGGAACCCTAAGGGCCTGTCAAGGCCTGTAATGGGATTGCTGCTTTTGCTGCTAACTCCATGGAACAGAATCCTTGTTGAGAAGCAAACAGTTGAGTTAGTCAAAGTTTATCGCATTTTATGGAACCCAAAGGTTCATTACCGTGTTCACAAGGCCCCCCCCCCCCCAGATTAATCCATTCTGAACGTTCCCATGCTACTTCTTTACAATTCCTAATAATAGCCTCTTGTCTACGTCTAGGTCTCCCAAGTGGTCTGTTGCCTTCAGGTTTCCACTTCCACTGTGACCGAGGTACGGCCCGTCTTAGGTTGCGGATGGAGGAGATGGCCTCCAGGTATGGAGGGTAGCCGTGACTGTATTGAATAAGCAGTCGTGGACAGCAGAAAAGGGGGGTGCTCCTTTTGGGTGAGGGGCTAAGAACCTCTCACCTTGGAACGTCAGCATGTTACAAAAGGTTACACAGGGCCTCTTACCTAATTACCAAACGCACGCAAACTAGTAGACCGGTATGGCCTGGCCATCTGCCCATCGCTTTTGTATGACTGCTGGAACATCCACATTGTGCATCGGCAGCCACGCCTATAGTTCACCATTGTTGCAAACAAGCATCCCGTGTCGGATACTGAACACAATGGACACCCCTGTTTTCCAGTGTCGTCTGTGCTTTGCTTTAACGGCTGAACAAAATGCACGCCAGCTAGCCCACTGTAAAGCAACACAGATCCGTATTTGAACGTTTGAAGTCAGAATTCCATCTAAATAACACAAAAAAAAAATCAGTTCCTGCTTCCCAGAAAACACTGCGTCGTCAATACAGTGTGTGGACATAATGCAGCGTTGTTTTATTAGAGCAGGTGTGCGTATGGTTACAGTTCTGTACGAGGTTAGGCAAAGTGCGGAGGTTAGTAGTCCAAGTGTTCCTTCCGTACGGGCGAATCATCCCCGCTGCCGCAGCCCGGCGACGCTACCGTTTCCAAGCTGTATCTTCACTGTGCACTTTCTTGTGCAAGCAAACGAGGCGTGTGTAATGGGGAAGAGAGGGTCCTCAGCTGCTGCGTCCTCGTGGGGAAGACACGACACGTTCAAGACGTACTGTCGTAGCGAGAAACATGCACGCGAATCGCGTGGTGTCTGGTTCGGATCTCAGCTGAGACATGTCACACAGATACTGGACTTCTCGCCCAGCAGGCATATTGCCACAAAGACAACGCGACCGTGACGTCACAGATCTCTCACACGTCGCTGCACGTAGCTGTTTAATGTATTTGTGTGAAATCTTCGTACAGAGAGGGCTTGCACAGTGTATGTTGGCTTGTCTTATTTTGGTTCGTACCGTAACAAACCAAACTTTTACAGGATCTAAAAATTCAAGTACTTTGGGGTAGTTACACTGTGTCATTAGTTGAGTAGGTCTCGACGTTTCGAAGGTACCCATTGACACAACGTATCATCACAGAAGGCCTGATTGTTTAGCAACACCGCTGTCTCAGATCTTGCATATATAGATTTTCTATGTGTCCGTCAGACACAACGTGTATAAATATAGCAGCACATACAGCCAATAAGTGTCCGTCAGACACAACGTGTTAGTGATGTTGAAACCCTAGAAACAGCCACCCTACGTGTTTCGGCTTTTAAGTAAGTTATCTTCAGGCTGATAGTGATATGTTTGACGGATACCTGTTGGCTGTGTGTATATAGCACGACGGCGGGATGAGTCAAAGTGACAGCACTTTTTTAAAATGTGTGCACTTCTTCAGGGTACGTTGTCGTGAGGTGTTGCGCACATTGCTTGGAGTTTTGTGTGAATATAGGTTATTTTCCGGCTAATGATGCCGTGTTGTTTGGTACCTAGGGACCGACATTTCCTAAAACATAACTTCTACCATCTTCAGGGTACCGGGTGCCATAACCCAGAAGAACACAGTCTGTATCTTTACTGTAGTGAACCTCAAAATGTTACGTCCATAAATTGAATTTATCTCGGAATGACAGTTGAGTGATTTTGTGAGCAGTGTAATGAACATGGCGTTTCATAAAACTGGTAAAACTCTGCGACAGTCCTCGAATCGGTTCATTGTCTTACAACCAAGGCTTTGTCAATGTTTCTGATCGTTCCCCTGTCAGTCTGCTGCATTTGATCACCGCCTAGTGATAACTTGAGCAGTACAAAATACGAAGCACTTCCCTGCACAGCTGTCTCCATCCTCCTAGTATTTGCCCTCTGTTAGGGCCACGCGTTCTTCTCAGCGACCTGTTCTCAAACATCCTCGGCTGTGTTCTTCCCTTTGGGCGAGAGACTTAGTTTTACACCCACATAAAACAAGAGCCCAGATTACATACCAAAGTAGGCAGCCCACATGACATGTGATCCACTATTTATCTTCCGAATGTGAGTCTTCAAGTCTGACGTCACTGTCCGTGTAACTTTGTGCAGTCGCTGCTGTGTTTGTTGACGTGACGCCATCCTGGAATTTATATTCTCTATAAACCGGTTTTATTTTCGGACCAGGCGTGTGGGCGGGGCATGTAGCACGCATGGATGAGAGTTACGACTACGGAGTTCTCTCGGAGGACCCAAAGGAAGAAACTGACCGAGACAGTTAAGTGTAGATGGGATATACAGAAGTCAGATTGTCCCTGCTCTTTATTATTCGCCGCTCCGTACAGATGTATGGGGGAGTGGAGGTCTGGCTTCACCATTCGTGATTTCGGCACTGGATGAAGGTGATACAGTGTGTATGTGGCAGGATTCTTATGGCTCGTGATGGGGTGTAGTGGCGGGCTTCTGTGAGCACTGTAATGAACCTTTGGATTTCAGAAGGGGAGGGTAATGCCAGCTGAGCAGGTTAGCGGGGTAACTCTCCACCCTCGACGGTTATCCGGACTATGGAGCAGCCACCTTCCAGACCGGCACCCAGTTTGTAACCGTACCGCCGTCTTGAGTCGCTGCGCGCCGTCAAACGAACTTTTTTAGGAATGGAATGCGGATCGCTGTCTGTCTGTCTGTCTTGAGCCATAATATTTTGATTGGCGTGTTGTTCTCACGAATAAGGCGCGGTAGATCATAAAGCCACCGAAACATAAGCTGTCGGTAAGCAGGACCACATGCAGTGTACCTACTCATATATGTACACATGTAACTGACCTGTTTCCCAGCGCGGCCTTCGTACAGAACAAACAAAGATGTTATAGAATCAAGTCCGCCCTTTGCCCATATGTACGTTCTTCACGGCTGTTAAGCGATGGGCAAGTAGAGTATTTGGATGCGATTCGAATTCTCGATCTGTAATTACATGGGTAAGGTTTTAGCTGCTACGTGTTTATTGTGATAGTGACAAGGCCAGCAGCCATATCCCGGAAGAAGAACTGGTATTCCTTCTGGGCTGGTGTACCTGTAGTACTTACGTTCCTTGGTAGGTATAATTACCACTGACTGCAACGTTCAGTAACTTAGCGTTACTTTCACAGTATAATTGTAACTAAGCTTGTTCGGTTTCTGGATAGTTTTATAGGTAAAGGTAAAGGTCTGCCTATAACACGCCATGAAGGCACAAAGGGGCAGTATATGTATAGACTTACCCAATCTGAACCTCCTCGCTAAGTGGGGGTGGGTGGTGAATGCCACGCTCCTGCCGCTTGACCCTCAGGAAAGAGCCCCGGTGCCCATTGTACAGAAGGCTAGGTGGGCCCAAGGTCCGGTCTGGACGGGCGTGGAAGAGAGAAAATCTTGCCCCCCCCCCCCTTCACTGGGGTTCGAACCCGAAACCGCCCAGCCTGTAGCGAGTCGCTATAACGACTACGCTATCCCGGCCCCGAAACATGTTATTTAATGTCTGATCTTTGAACAGAGATGGGATATGTTGCTTGGGAGGTAGGAACGGACTGTGTTGAGACTTTGATTGTATTGGTGTCGGTGAAGCATAGCTTATTACATCTGGTTATTGAGTGTAGCTATATTTGTCACGTCTGCAAACTGCTGGATGGCTTTTTATTAAATTTGGTTTTTGGCTCAGGAGGTTAGTCGCCGGCCTCTCACCGCGGAGGCCCGGGTTCGATCCCGGGTCAGTCCATGTGGGATTTGTGGTGGACGAAGGGGCACTGGGACAGGTTTTCCCCTGTCAATTTCATTCCACCGGTGCTCCATTACTTGGAAGAATGAAAAAAACTAATCATCTTCATCACAGGGTTGCACAATAAGCCTCTAAGCTGCGGTGCGTTCGTAGCATCTGCTGCGGGGCCCTTCACCACAAATGTTAAAAAAAATTGTTTTGGGGATACGCACAACTAACTGTAACACACATTTAATCTTGGTGCAATCGGTGCACTGTAACTGCCAACTTACAAGGTTCCTCCATCAGTATGTGCCCATACAGTGGCTGGAGTGTCAGGTTGACTGCGTACCTTCAACCTGTGCCGAACCTGAAAGTGCGTAGACTTTGCCTCCAGTCCCCCATACGTCATCATGGTGTATGTACACCATGAACACAGGCATATGCTCCTCCGAAGTGTTGATAATTTCTGCCAGACCACACGACATCGCAACCCAGACGACAGCAGTCTTTAGCGTTTCCTTGTCTTTGAAGTTGTGGACTCTTGTCACTGCATGGAGCAGAATCCTTGCGAAACTGATGGTTGTTCATTTCATCAGTACATCCCCGCGTTGCATGTAACTCCAAGTTCCCAAGTGCCCGCCACTGGCTTCTGTTGTGGACCAAATGAATTCAGTCCACGCCCACGCGTACTATTTCTGTAAGATCCATTCACTACTGTTCCCTCAGCTGCGTAGTTCTGCGTGCCCCATTCATGTGCTGCTCTGTGTTTAGGTCATGCAGAATATCCTTCCAAGCCCGAAACAGTTTTGGGTATGGTGACCACGTCACGAAATATCTGTCTGCAGTATTTTTATCTGAAGTGCTCATTTACTTTGCAATACTTTTTTTGCACATTTAATGACACCTTCTTAACTCTATTGGTTATAGTGTGGCATGGAGTCACTCGTGGTGGATGGACGTTGCCTGTTGTAACTTATGCAAGCAGTTCCGTGGAATGGCCGAAGCGAGGGACACTGCGGTAGCCGAGGGAGACGGTAATGCGTCTGAGATATGAGCTGCGGACTTCCGCATGCGAAGCAGGAGTGCCCCCCCCCCCCCCCGCGGTACAGCTTGCAGTCCCGGAATGAGTAGTCATAGCTACATGGCCAGTTCATCGCAAAAGCCTAGTTCCCATGGTGATGTGTAATCTGTTGAGAGCCCTGAGGAACGCGGTTCCCTCATCAATCTTATCAGAACATCAAGTAAATCCAGTATACAAAGGCAGGTGTTTGCAATTGACAGACGCCGAACATAGGTAGAGTTATACAGGGTAAATTTTAAATGGTCCCACGCATCGCTCTACACTGTGACCGTCGCGCGTTGTGGCAGGCAGCGCGCCTATTGCCGCCGTTCCGTTTTGTCGTGAGCCGGGGTCCACGCGTCTTCGTTCAGCGTAGTAGTAGGGGTTTAGTTAGCAGAGTTTAAAGAAGGTGGAAGTGGCGTCCTTCGTCGCGCAGACACGTCACAACAAATATGGTGTTCATTGCTCGCACAAGTTGTGCGGGCGAAATTGAAAACTCTGTATTCTGGAATGTTTCAGGTCATTGTTAGTGGCCTTTATGCTTTAAAGTGACCCACAGGTTGAAATGATACGGCTTTAGATCTGGCGAACGAGAAGGCCACAGTCCCATGCTTGCTGTTCGACCACCAAAAAACACTACAAACAACACACAGGATTTAATTAAAAATCATACCATCATAGCACAAATGTTGTCAGAGTGTGTACCGTGTTGGTGATGAATTTGTGATCTCGGGGGGGAAATGGTCCTGATAATCCTAGTGCGATTTTCCCATGTGGGATATGTTAAAAAGGATGACATTATAATCCTCGCAGTGAAGACTGTCTGAAACCAGGTATTCAGAATTACACGTTATGCTACGATAGTACGGTTTCTAGTTAAATTATGTGTTATGCTGCCTCGGTATCATGTTTCGTGAAATTAAAAATTCAGCACATTGTAGATAATGACTAGATTTAAAGCGCGTAAAATTTTTTGCTGTGTGACCCGTTGCACTCTCTTGCTTAGGTTCTCATATTGGGACAGGTGTTGAGGTCGTGACGTAAGAATGTTATCTCATAGCGATGTTTATTTATGGTGTCAGACAAAATGGGCCCAATAAGCCCAGTTGCAGTTACTGCAAAGCACACACCAACAATGGCACGATGTAATAGCGCTTTTTGGATTAGCGTGAGATTTTCTACACACCGTTACCTGTTAACTCTGAGTTCACGTATCCGCTAGGATGAAATCGAGCTTCATTGCAAATCAATGATTGTGAGGTTCATGTATCCTTCATGCTCCGCTTGACGGTACTGGTTCACAAAATTCAGGCTTGATTCACTACCTGTGTCATAGAGATCGTGAACCACAGGTGTTTTATGTGGATGCAGTGCTCACGTGTCATCTGCGTGTTCTCGTATCGTCTACAAGAGAACGTGTTGCTGGAAAACTTCACGTATGTGTAAACTGTTTGAATTCACGTTATGTTTCTTACGATATTCGCATTGCGACTGCACATGGTTCCTGAAATCTCGATAAACAACGTGGTAGCGAGTCTGTGACTGGATTTATGTATATAAGGTCAGTGGTGTGACTGGGACTGACTGGGTTTTGTGTATAAGGTAAGTGGTGTGACTGGAACTGACTGGGTTTTGTGTATAAGGTCAGTGGTGTGACTGGAACTGACTGGGTTTTGTGTATAATGTCAGTGGTGTGACTGGAACTGACTGGGTTTTGTGTATAAGGTCAGTGGTGTGACTGGAACTGACTAGGTTTTGTGTGTAAGGTCTGGCGTGATTGGAATTGACTGGGTTTTTGTGTATAAAGTTAGTGGTGTGACTGGAACTGACTGGGTTTTTGTGTATAAGGTAAGAGACGTGATTGGAATTGACTGGATTTATGTGTATAAGGTAAGAGACGTGACTGGAACTGGCTGGGTTATGTGCATAAGGTAAGAGACGTGACTGGAACTGACTGGGTTATGTGTATAAGGTAAGAGACGTGATTGGAACTGACTGGGTTTTTGTGTATAAGGTAAGAGACGTGACTGGAACTGACTGGGTTTTTGTGTATAAGGTAAGAGACGTGACTGGAACTGACTGGGTTTTTGTGTGTAACGTAAGAGACGTGATTGGAACTGACTGGGTTTTTGTGTATAAGGTAAGAGACGTGACTGGAATTGACTGGGTTTTTGTGTATAAGGTAAGAGACGTGATTAGAACTGACTGGGTTTTTGTGTATAAGGTAAGAGACGTGACTGGAACTGACTGGGTTTTTGTGTATAAGGTAAGAGACGTGATTGGAACTGACTGGATTTTTGTGTATAAGGTTAAGAGACTTGACTGGAACTGACTGGGTTTTTGTGTATAAGGTAAGAGACGTGATTGGAACTGACTGGGTGTTTGTGTATAAGGTAAGAGACGTGATTGGATCTGACTGGGTTTTTGTGTATAAGGTAAGAGACGTGATTAGAACTGACTGGGTTTTTGTGTATAAGGTAAGAGACGTGACTGGAACTGACTGGGTTTTGTGTATAAGGTCAGTGGCGTGATTGGAATTGACTGGGTTTTATGTATAAGGTAAGTGGCGTGACTGGAACTGACTGGGTTTTGTGTATAATATCAGTGGTGTGACTGGAACTGACTGGGTTTTGTGTATAAGGTCAGTGGTGTGACTGGAACTGACTGGGTTTTGTGTATAAGGTCAGTGGCGTGATTGGAATTGACTGGGTTTTTATGTGTAAGGTCAGTGGTGTGACTGGAACTGACTGGGTTTTGTGTATAAGGTAAGTGGTGTGATTGGAACTGACTGGGTTTTCGTGTATATGGTAAGAGACGTGATTGGAACTGACTGGATTTATGTGTATAAGGTAAGAGACGTGACTGGAACTGACTGGGTTATGTGTATAAGGTAAGAGACGTGACTGGAACTGACTGGGTTATGTGTATAAGGTAAGAGACGTGATTGGAACTGACTGGGTTTTTGTGTATAAGGTAAGAGACGTGACTGGAACTGACTGGGTTTTTGTGTATAAGGTAAGTGGCGTGATTGGAACTGACTGGGTTTTTGTGTATAAGGTAAGAGACGTGACTGGAATTGACTGGGTTTTTGTGTATAAGGTAAGAGACGTGATTAGAACTGACTGGGTTTTTGTGTATAAGGTAAGAGACGTGACTGGAACTGACTGGGTTTTTGTGTGTAACGTAAGAGACGTGATTGGAACTGACTGGGTTTTTTGTGTGTAAGGTAAGAGACGTGATTGGAACTGACTGGGTTTTGTGTATAAGGTTTAAGAGACGTGACTGGAACTGACTGGGTTTTTGTGTATAAGGTTAAGAGACGTGACTGGAACTGACTGGGTTTTTGTGTATAAGATAAGAGGTGGTGATGAGAACTGACTGGATTTTTGTGTGTAACGTAAGAGACGTGATTGGAACTGACTGGGTTTTTTGTGTGTAAGGTAAGAGACGTGATTGGAACTGACTGGGTTTTGTGTATAAGGTTTTAGAGACGTGACTGGAACTGACTGGGTTTTGTGTATAAGGTTTAAGAGACGTGACTGGAACTGACTGGGTTTTGTGTATAAGGTTTAAGAGACGTGACTGGAACTGACTGGGTTTTGTGTACAAGGTAAGAGACGTGATTGGAACTGACATCGATTAGGATAGCGTGAAACAATGAAGAAGTTCCCGGCATCTCACCGCGAAGGCCCCGATTCGATCTCAGGTTCGCGTGGGATTTGTGGTGGCTAAAGTGGCTGTGAGACATGTCATCCGAGTACTTCGGTTTTCCCTGCCGTCGTCATTCCACCACTGCGCCATGCTTACATTCATTCATCTACCGCGACGCTGCGAAGTGCAATTGACAGCGTCCTTAAATAAAACATTTCAGCGTGTCCGTCTCTGTTCACAGCATTGGAATAGTTTCTGTTTTAGTGTGAGCCTAGGTTGAGCATGAAATGGCAAGGAACATAATTATCAACAGATTGCAGGCTGCTGTTTTTTTGTTTGTTTGAAGTGACATCACACTGCTGCTAAGATTCGTTCCCGATTTATTTGTTCCGTTATACCGAAACTGCCTGAATGAAGCCTTCTGGCTGTTGCCCAAATCAATTAACCTGCTTTATGAGCTAAATCATTTGACAGTCATTATTGAATCCCTGAATTCAACGCTTGCGCCCAGTGCGGAAAATAAAGAACAGTTTTTATTGCCGATGCAGCCATTGCTCGATTTATTTCGCTGTACGACGGAATTCACAAAGAAAAGTCTGCGAAACGAGTTATATTTAACCCTTTAAAGAACACCGGTAATTGTATGTAACGATGTGCTGTAGAGGGACTGCGTTTTGCCCACTGTCTTAATCTGTTTCATATAATTGACGCAATAAACGACGACTATTTTCCTGTACAGCCGGGGTGTCAAAACCTTTTTTCCTGGGGGGGGGGGGGGGGGAAGGGTACACAACCGTTATTGTGCGCTGGTTCGCGGGCCACGCGTGATAAAATCACAATAAGCGGTACATCGAACGGCCTCAATTATTGTGTTAATTTTTATAGTGTATACATTTTACAAATGTGGCCGGGGGCCGCATAACACAACCTGGTAGGCAGCTGGTTGGACACCAGTGCTGTACAGCATTAAGTAGTTGGTGTTTGTAATGGGGACACATTGCGTTTTCTGTGAAGTAGGAACTGAATTGTGAATAGGTCTGTTACCTGTGTGAACTTAGGCCTTTAAAGGGTATTCTGTATAGTACATGCAGATACGATATGCGCAGTAGCAAGGTCATGGTCCGTGGGACGTGTTGCCATGAACTTTGGTAGACAGGTGTCGGAGCGCGCAGGCATTTACTCTGGTTGGCTAGATAGCTACACTGCTCTACTGGCACGAAGAGGGCCAGCACCGTTACGATTATAAGAAGCAACATAATAGTCGTGTGAGTCTGATACACGTAGTACGAGTATATGCACCTGTTGAACCAATGGAACAGTCAGTACGAAGTGGGGACGTTATTACAAGGAGGCCTTCTGTTTAAAAGTCGCATCATTTAGGGGCGTCGTAAAGGAATGGGAGCAAGAGGAAGGTGAGAGTGACGAAGGTGTGTGGTGGTGCTTTGTCACGAAATCTCAACTCGTACGTGAAACGGGGGGCGTGGTTAGAGTGGGGCGATTAGTGCGGCCGCCCCCCGGCGGCAGAGTCCAGGTGGCGACAAAATGAGCACTTTAGGTATTAAGTTATTGCTCGCCCGGGCGTCAAGAAATATAGCTACGCCACTGCTGTGAAATGAAACCTCAGGGCGTATATGGCCTTAATGGGACGTGATTTTATATGACCAGGATCGTTTGCACTTCCCCTCGACTCGCTTATTGTACCGAAATTAACCCACTGAACGGCCCCCCCCCCTCCACACGCGCGTTATCGGAGGGCGCTGTTGAGGTTTTTGTGCGTTATTAGTCATGAGTATCCCATTGGAGCATCGCGTGTTTCTGTAAGAGAAATGTGCGAAATATAGTTCTTAGAAAAAGTGAATTTTGTGATTCGGTACCTTCAGAGGGTGTATGACGGAGTAATAGACCCCACGCTCTTTATGTTCAGCGATGAAGCTTTGTTTCATCCAAGTGGATACATGGATTCTCAGAATACCATGTATTGGCCTGCAGAAGCCCTCATTTTAAACCGCGAAGTGACATTTCAACACGAAAAATTGGTGTGGGGTGTGCTACGAGTGCAACTAGGATTGTTGGGTACATTTTTTTGTCACAACGGTATGTTACATTCTGACATCATTTTTGAACACCGACTTCGAGAGAACCTGTGCCTTTTTTTGAGCATGGCAATGCAGCAGCTTGCACTGCAAACAAAGAAGCCTCCGCGTTGTTTATAGTGTTTTTGGTGACGATAGCAACAAGCAGGCGAGTGTTGCCTCTTCGTTCATCAGATCGGAATCCCCGCGACTTCTGATTGTGGGGCATGTTACGGGTTGAAGTGTGTACCAGTAATCCTCATACATAAGACGGCGTAGAGCAAACGATCCTGATGTAATGTCTTCAGTTTATCGAGCACAGCTTCTACGTGTAATGAACGTATTGTTACGTGTAACACGTGACACGTGTCTACAAGCCGAAAGCAACAGTTCGCAGCTCCTGCTTTAAATACAGTGGTGTGAAAACAGCCAATGTGAACTGTAATACAATGAAATGAAACCCACAGACACCTTTGAATGCGAATAAAAAAACCTAGCATTAACTGCAGTATATTGTGTCCTGAAACGCATATACCCAGCTGTTTGAAGTGGCATATGATATTGATCAGTTAAAATGATCACTCTGTAATGGCGTCTGAAATATGGTATAAGCCGCGAGAAGTAGAGAAGACAGAGAGGTGGCGTGCATATGGCGCTAGGAGTATTCTGTTGGTGAAATAAAGTTTGTGAAGTTTAGCGTGGGGGAAAAACTCGAATACTGCGCGCTGTTACGGATTACAACGCACACGCTTCTACCCTGAAGATGGATGCAGCAGTTCCTTACCCCCCCCCCCCACCAGAGGTTGGCACTTACCTACCAAATTACACGTGTCATTGTTGGAAGATCGTAGTCTGATCACTCGTCACCATGACAGCCTCAAGTGTCGGGGTTGAGTTTCCTTGAAATGCTTTGCAGCTGCTGCTCAGAGACCAGTGGACGTGCTACCGTACACTCGTGTTTAACCTCACTCTCGTGCACACTGTCTCACTGTCCTTCGCAGCGACTAATCAAAACAGTTGCAATACCTGTCACAGTTACCCAGGAAATAATAGCGCTTTACCAGGAAGCCGCAATGCTTCGGCTGATTAAACGTTCGTGGAAGGTGCTAATGATGATTGGTGATGGGTTAACTTCGAGGAAACGGCCCTGCAGTTGATGTGCGACGCATGATGCTGCTGAGGTATAGCAGACTGTTACAGTGTGGTCTGTCTGATCGAACCTTAGTCATACCGCAGTGAGAAGGCGAAAGCAGCCTGCATGGTGGTCGTTAGATGTCCGAGAACCACAGCTGACTCAGAAATGACTCGAATTTTCGTAATCTTTGTATCATCGTGTCCCTGAAGATGGCGAACATTCGCCGAAACGTACCGGAGAGACTATGTATGTAAATAACGTGTAATTTTGTATAGTTTATGTGCATCTGTTAGTATATATAATTAATTTCATAACCGTGTGCACACTGTGGCTGTACGAATCTTGCCCGCACCCTTATACGCCATATAAGAACACCCTTCTTAGTAGCCGAGGTACCGTTGTCGGTAGAGCGACTACGCCCGTGCTGCTCGGTCCGGAGTTCGTATCCCTGATGGGGCAAGAGATTTTATCTCTTCTTTAGAACTCATCTCGAACTAGTGCTGAGGTTAAGAATGAGTGGAACTATAGCTCGGCTCCTCCTATATGTCTTAATGGCGTGGACAGTGAATACGTTACCTTTACTTTACCTTACAGTATTACCCTCCGTTTGCAGCATGTTTGAAGGAGTTATGCATCATGCATGCATACTGCATTCCACGCCCATCTCTTGGGGCCACCACCATACCATTCGGCGAACAGTACGAATTGTGAAGCCCCTAATCATGCAGTTTTCGCCATACTCTTGTCACTTCCTCTCTCTTAGGCCCAACCAACACTCTAACGCCCTGTCTGTGTTCTTCCCGTAATGTTAGAGGTCAAGTTGTACATCCGTACAAAATAGCAGACGGTATTGACTAGGCTACTGGCTGGACGACCGAGGGACCGTGATTTGAAGACAGTATTGTTATTGTACACTGACTAGGCTACTGGCTGGACGACCGAGGGATCGTGATTTGAAGACAGTATTGTTATTGTACACTGACTAGGCTACTGGCTGGACGACCGAGGGACCGTGATTTGAAGACAGTATTGTTATTTTACACTGACTAGGCTACTGGCTGGACGACCGAGGGACCGTGATTTGAAGACAGTATTGTTATTTTACACTGACTAGGCTACTGGCTGGACGACCGAGGGACCGTGATTTGAAGACAGTATTGTTGTTTTACACTGACTAGGCTACTGGCTGGACGACCGAGGGACCGTGATTTGAAGACAGTATTGTTGTTTTACACTGACTAGGCTACTGGCTGGACGACCGAGGGACCGTGATTTGAAGACAGTATTGTTGTTTTACACTGACTAGGCTACTGGCTGGACGACCGAGGGACCGTGATTGGAAGACAGTATTGTTATTTTACACTGACTAGGCTACTGGCTGGACGACCGAGGGACCGTGATTTGAAGACAGTATTGTTGTTTTACACTGACTAGGCTACTGGCTGGACGACCGAGGGACCGTGATTGGAAGACAGTATTGTTATTTTACACTGACTAGGCTACTGGCTGGACGACCGAGGGACCGTGATTTGAAGACAGTATTGTTGTTGTACACTGACTAGGCTACTGGCTGGACGACCGAGGGACCGTGATTTGATTTCTGGAAGGTAAGGCTACAAAGGTTGAGGCCGGCCCTGACCCCACACCCGTCTTCCTGTTCAGTGGGTACCGCGGGATCTTTCCTCGGGGTAAAGCGACTGGGGCTTGAGGCTAACCACTCACCTCTGTCTGATGCTGAGGTTAATGTGTGGAGCTATATCTCCACATCCTATATGCCACCATGGCCTGCACAAGAACAACCTTACGCTCTGCTACAGTTTTGTATGCTGTAATGTTTACATTGTAGACAGCAGAGAGGACTGCAGAAGATGCTGAAGGTGGCAGGCCTGCCGCCGAATTTGATCGCTCGTAGCTTGTTATTGGATGTAATTTTTATTTGTTGGCGTCGCTCGCAGTTTAGATGGTCTGTTAGTTTTTGTGTTGCGATTTTGTACTGCATTCTAGCGACGAGACAGGAATATACACACCAAATTTTTTTTTTCTGAAGGGTCGCGCAGCAGATGCTACGGACGTACCGCAGTCTTGAGGCTTATTGTGCAACCCTATGATGAAGATATTTTTTAGAGTGTTTTCGATTTTCCGTGTAATGGATCACCGGTGGACTGAAATTGACAGGGGAAAACCGAAGTACCTGTCCCAGTGCCACTTTGTCCACCACAAATCCCACATGGACTGACCCGGGATCGAACCCAGGCCTCCGCGGTGAGAAGCCGGCGACTAACCGCCTGAGCCATAGCACGGCCCGTTACAGACCCACTTCTTTCCGCATTTCCAAACCCCAAACACGAAGCACAACAACCAGTATTCCAGCCCACGGACTTGCTGATGAGAGGGAGAGAGAGGGGGGGGAAGGGAATGTGCCCTTAAAAGTCTCGAAAACTAAATGTTCGCACACAGTGGAGTTTGTGGAAACTAAAGTGAACCTTCACTTTATCTGTACAACGCAGTTTTTTGTATTGCTTCTCATCCTTTTGCTGTTTCCATATTTGAGGATGGGGTGTCAGCGCCACACCTTAGCCAGGCGGAATGACTCAGTGCGCATGTGGCTGTCACATAATCACCATAAATAGACATCACCGCCTGTGGTGCAACAAGGTGCTATAGAGCATGCACGTGTCGTGGTGTGCCTAAGGGAGTAGGAAAGATAACACTGAGAGTAGTTACGTTGACCGTTTCAGATACGTGGTAGTGTATGTGCAACGCGCTGTAACATTCAGACGCTACATTTTTCCAACCCACTCTGCATTTGTGTTTCATATGGTTCTCACAATAAACCTTTAATTTTTTTTTCCGAAACGGCGTTAATCGATTTGGGTTGCCAGTGCGATTTCTGAGAGGTATGAATGAACGTTTTTATAAACTGTTCAGATATTCTCCGGTGTTCAGACAGACCAGGTTGTCCCCGCCATTATCTGTGTGTGTGTAGCCCTGCTGTCGCCGGTTCATGCACTCACGATTTTGAAGTCACGATCTGTACTCTCAAATCCCAAAGCGTGGTCATTAAATTACAACAGCATCATGTAGCACTGTAGAGGTTTCCAGATCGAATCGCAGCTGGACATCGGCCGTCCATTTTATTTTATTTATTTTTTTATTTATTATTTTTTTGTTTAACGAAACATTTTCAGCTGCTTGTTGCCGTATGGAGTCGCCAGCAATGATAATGATTAACTGGAAATAGCTGTGGTTTCTTTAATGTGTCGTTCGAGGATTTGCGGGGAGGAATATTATTAAAAACGTCTGTTGTAACTTGTAGTGTGAGATATCAGGCGGTGTTACATCTGAACGCGGTAACTTGTTCGTGACATGAATGGTATTTAAATACAACGTAGTGGTATACTTCCAACAACCTTCCGATTTCTATACACATTTGCCTTAACTTTTATATTAGGTAGAACGGGCCGGCGTAGCGTAGTGGTTGTAGTGACTACGCTACGGACGGGACGGTCCGGGGTTCGAATTCCGGTAGGGGTAAGAGGTTTTTCCTTCACAAACGTCCAGATCGGCTCTGGGGACCTATCCAGTCTCCTGTTCAGTGGGTACCGGGGATTTTTTCACTGGGGTAAAGCGGCCGGGACGTGAAGTTAACCACTTACGTCCATCTGTTGCCTATGTTTAGAATGAGTGCCTTCGTGGCGTGGACAGGAACAGCTTTCTTTACCTTTGCCTTTTACATTTCATAAGAGTGTCGTTTGAATCTGATCCCAAGTGGCATTGTTCGTGGACATTTTCACCCTTGAATACGAGACCACTACGTTGCCTCGAAACTTCGCGAACCAATTACCCAGTGACGTGGCATCATATCCCAGAAGAACGGATACTTAATCCCAAGTCATTACAGCACGTTCCAGTAGGACGAGGTTCCATTACCATCAGTGGCCGTAATCCGAGCACATGTAACGTGCATGACATTGTCATTCAATAACGCAAGGATCAATCAGTCATTATAACTTGCTTGGTATTCGCAATGGCAGATCGGTGATTAAATCAGCTGGCTGACTTACCTGCATTTGCCAAGACTGAAGGAACTAATTAGAACTTGCGTCCTGTAGATCTGTTACCGGTGTCACATGTTTAACTTTTAATGTGCGCCGTGTTTCAGTCTGTTCTAATCCAGAAGTTCACATTGGCGCGCTGAAGTATCATGGGCCGGATTACGTAGGGATTTTGCACTCTAGACTCCGAATAATGTAAAAGGCTAGCGCGGGTACGGAACGGATTGAAATCAGAGGGGCGTACAGTTTTAGAGTGAGATCAGCAGTGAGTGTGTATGTACAGTTTTAGAGTGAGCACAGCAGTGAGTGTGTATGTACAGTTTTAGAGTGAGCACAGCAGTGAGTGTGTATGTACAGTTTTAGAGTGAGCACAGCAGTGAGTGTGTATGTACAGTTTTAGAGTGAGCACAGCAGTGAGTGTATGTACAGTTTTAGAGTGAGCACAGCATTGAGTGTGTATGTACAGTTTTAGAGTGAGCACAGCAGTGAGTTTATGTACAGTTTTAGAGTGAGCACAGCAGTGAGTGTTGTGTACAGTTTTAGAGTGAGCACAGCAGTTAGTGTATGTACAGTTTTAGAGTGAGCACAGCAGTTAGTGTATGTACAGTTTTAGAGTGAGCACAGCAGTGAGTGTATGTACAGTTTTAGAGTGAGCACAGCAGTGAGTGTGTATGTACAGTTTTAGAGTGAGCACAGCAGTGAGTGTGTATGTACAGTTTTAGAGTGAGCACAGCAGTGAGTGTGTATGTACAGTTTTAGAGTGAGCACAGCAGTGAGTGTTATGTACAGTTTTAGAGTGAGCACAGCAGTGAGTGTATGTACAGTTTTAGAGTGAGCACAGCGTTGAGTGTGTATGTACAGTTTTAGAGTGAGCACAGCAGTGAGTTTATGTACAGTTTTAGAGTGAGCACAGCAGTGAGTGTTATGTACAGTTTTAGAGTGAGCACAGCAGTGAGTGTATGTACAGTTTTAGAGTGAGCACAGCAGTGAGTGTGTATGTACAGTTTTAGAGTGAGCACAGCAGTGAGTGTGTATGTACAGTTTTAGAGTGAGCACAGCAGTGAGTGTTATGTACAGTTTTAGAGTGAGCACAGCAGTGAGTGTGTGTACAGTTTTAGAGTGAGCACAGCAGTGAGTGTATGTACAGTTTTAGAGTGAGCACAGCAGTGAGTGTATGTACAGTTTTAGAGTGAGCACAGCATGAGTGTGTATGTACAGTTTTAGAGTGAGCACAGCAGTGAGTATTATGTACCACGCGCTGTAACAGTAAAAATTCGGCATCTTGCTTACACCGTGTGTGTGTACCCCGTGCTGTATAAAGCCTGTACATCCCTGCTGTAAGATGACAGTATTACAAGGCCGATCAGAGTTATGTTTCCGGAAAGTTGGCAGAAATGGTGGCAAGCTTGTCTCGTATAAGCTTGTGCGCTTACATGTAGAGTCGCTCAGAGAACTCCCAACTTTTAATGAAACACAAAATGTTGTCCTTTAAGGCGTGTGTCGGTGGCTATTATTCAGGTGCCACATGTATTTGACTTTTCTGCTAAAAACACGCACGTTTCGGAAGATGGTGCTGCTTCCGTCATCAGGTGAAACACGTTATGACACCTCTTCGCTTGGGTCCGTTGAACGGGGGCAGTCAGTATGTGTGGGAACAGATTTTGCTCTGTTCAGTGGACTGATCAGAGTAGGTTTCATAACTTCTGTGTATTGTACCTGATGACGGAAGCAGACCCTTCTCCCGAAACGTCTTTGTATTTTTAACAAGCACGAGACGACTGGAAAAAAGTCAAATGTGCGTACGTGCGTGCGTCACTTCAAGTTCTTCCTTCAGGCTCTTGTTCTAATTCTTTTCTTCCCTGTTAAACAGTAGAGCCGTTATGTAAACAAGATCTCCCGAGCGGCCCAAAACCTTTCACTCTCGCGGAATGTCATAACTTTCCCCATTGCCACGTTATTTTCGTAACGGAGCGTTCTGTAATGACGTCACACGTGCCCAATGCGTCGGATATTGAGCAGCCGAACGAAGAGGGAAAATATGGAATTTGATTTACCTGGCCGTAGTGGTGTGCTGATGTGAACGCGGTTCTGAACATAACGTGCGTACACGAGGAGTCACCAGGAAAACACGCGATTGTTTCAAATGCGTGTGTGCATTGCTGTGAACACTTACACTAGATTCTGATACCGCCACACTGAAGAAACAGGGAAGATTTTATTTACATAAAAGCATATAGTAAATGCTCCGTCATCCGACTCTGGGTCAGCGGACCCCCCTCGCCTTAAACGATCCGCCCTGCCGACCAGCCGAAAAGTACTATTCCAAATTGTGTGTAAAAATTCAACAATTAAACCAACAAATGCACTTAATTTCTTAAGTATGTCCATTAACCACTAATGTGTGTAAAAACTTTAAGCGGGCATTTCGTGTGGGGGCCGGTAATGTAGTCTGCACAATCACGACACCTCGCTCAGGCCTAGTTATGCCTGCCTGACTGCAGGTTAAACTTGGTTAAGTGGCTAAATCTCCAGGCTCGTATTTGCGCATTAAGTATGTTGTAGGACTTACCAGAATTATGCTATATTTGTGTTGTTTTTCTGCTAAAACGGTGCGTAGGTTCGGTTATTTGGCTTCCAAAAGTTGAATCTCTAGGCTGTATAATAAGAAGCGGACCCCGAACAACCGATGTACCGACTTTTCCGACCCAGCCTTCCCGTAATTGGATCAGATATCCGAGGGTTTACGGTGTTCAGTACATTATCCCTGTGCTTTTCTGTACACCTGCCATTTGCAAAAACAGATTATGACATTTGCCATAATTGCAGTCAGTGTTTGATCAGTGATGCTGTCCACAGCAGCTGAGACTTCTGCCTGCTTTCTTCAGCCAGCCAGTGAGCACTGGTCACTGGCAACGAACTGCCGGCTCTTGTGTGTCACGTGACGCCACATTATACTGCAGCTGTAAGAGAGGACTACATGACGAGGAGCTTTATGATCTGTGCACCTCACCAAATATTCGGGTGATCAAATCAAGAAAAATGAGATGGGCGGGTCATGTGGCACGTATGGGGGACAGGAGAGGTGCATACAGGGTTTTGGTGGGAAGACCACTTGGAATACCTAGGCGTAGATGGGGGGATAATATTAAAATGGATCTTTAAGAAGTGGGATGGTGGGCATGGACTGGATGGCTATGGTTCAGGTTAGGAACAGGTAGCAGGCTGTTGTGAATGCGGTAATGAACCTTCGGGTTCCATATAATGGGAATTTCTTGGCTAGCTGAGGACCTGTTATTTTCTCAGGAAGGACTGTGCTGACTGTGATTAGTTATACCGCAGTTGTCAGGTCTCGTGTCGATATTGCGTGCATATTCTTCATGTAAGGGCCTTTTTCGAATCTCACAGTCCGCGTAGAACTCCGGCTGTCCTGGTTGAGAGTTCTGTTGGTTTTTCTTGGTTCCGGTAAGTAGGCCACGGCCGGCCGGCGGTCTATGCTGCAACACATGTCGCCTGGCCACCCGTACCCGCTGACAGATGAATGTCAGTGTCAATTAACACACTGAACAGCTGTGTTGGGTGGAATGTGTGGACTGAGGTCAACTAGGGTTCTGAAGGATTATTGATATTAGTGCTTGCTGACAAGAGACAAGTGCTACCAACATTGCTTTGAACATAATGTGGATGTATGGTCTGGCCATTCCACTACAGGATTTCTCACCTGTTGTGTGGTAACAGCTTACTGGTAGCTGTGCGACGCCAACGTCCATGTAAGTGTGACTTTATGAAGCGTAACGTTCATATAATATTCAGCAATTCGGTTACTTCTACCTCACAGTAAACACACTGTGTCTACATGACAAATACAAACAGGTCAGTGTTGTATCGTTTTGAAGTGTGTTATCCAACGAGCCTGTCAGTTTCTACGGTTATTAGCGTCGGTGATAGATGAATGAGTGTGGAGCATTGGTGGAATGATACTGACAGGAGAAAATCGAAGTGGTCGGAGGAACACCTATCCCATTGCCACTTTGCCCACCAAAAATTCAAGGACTGGGACTGAACCCGGGTCTGTGCCGTGACATGGCGGCAACTAACGGCCTGAGCCATGGCACAGTCAGTGTTATGTAGGAAAATAATCGCTGTTTATCGTGAGAATCATGTGAAACGCATATATATACACACTACGTGGGCAGAATGCGGGGGCTCTTAATTCTGTAACAGTTCATGTAACTAATACTGCACCCTAGGGCAGTCGTGGGTAGTATAATGCTTCCATGTTTTGAGAGGTATTTTTTTAATATTACGTACCTACATGAGACGCTGATCTGTTGCGCTGATAGCCACGAAGTAGGGGCACGCGGTGACGTGGTTGGTTGAGGCAGTGAACTTCAAGCCGGAAGGTCGCGGGCTCGATTCCCGGTGAGGTAATTGGTTTTTTCATTGGCTAATCCTTCCGGCCGCACTATGGCCCTGGGGTCGACTTTGCCTCTAACAGAAATGAGTACAAGGAATATTTCCTGGGGGGTAAAGGTGGCCGGGGCGTAGGGCTGACAACCTTACCACGTTCATGTGCCGATTGTCTTGCAGTCTGGGAGCCTCATCCTCCTGGAGCCCTGTGCAGGGCTTTCTTTACCTGATAGTCACGAAATTTTCCGCTTTTTATGGAACTCCAATGTTCATTTGCGTATTTACAACAGCCTTCAACATGGATGAATAAGTCCAGTCTCACCATCCCACCCGAGTTCTTTGTGCTCCATTGTTATACATTATACGTAACTCTGCGAGCATGCTTGTTACGGCGAGCAGGCCTGGGCGTACACAGTGTCATATAATGAAACCGCTGTGCTTTTCTCCTTTGTACGTCTTGGTCTTATAAGTGGTCTTTTCGCATGTCAGGTTTTTCGACCATTCATTCATTTCTCTCCCCTCTGATGCCTGCTGCTTGCCCAACCCATCTCGTCCTCCGTCGCAATTATGTTGGTTACGAGCACAGACCATACTGCTTCTCAGTACTCAGTTTTATCCAGTGTCCTGTCGCTTCCTCGGTTATGTTCAACTGTTTAGCTGGGTGTAATTTCATTGTAAGCAAATGTTCCTGTGACTGAATGTATCATGCCGTAAGGTGCCAGCAGACACACAAATAATTGTATGTATGTGTGTACACGTGTACCTGTAGCGTGTAATGTTGTCAGTCCAGTTCCTTATCTTACAAATCCCACAGCTCACGTTTCAATGATTCACGGTTTGTTTAAGTAATACAGTAGTTTGCGCTGTTCGCCATCTTGTTATTTGTGATTTGTCTCACAAAATACCTCTGTAAATTTGCAGTGCTTTCAGAGATCTATCACCATATAGAGCATACTAATCACATGCGAATGTTTGAGGTGGACAAAACACTATAGTTAGAGGTCGATTTGTCCGTCTCCGTAAGCGCCGTGTCATGGTGTAGAGAGGGCGTGAGACAGGAGTGCACAAATCTTTTTTAAGTTCGTCACTAATTGGAAGTGAAAATTCAGCCTCACGTTCCGTCCGCAGTACCACAGTGTCGTCCCGTGTAGCGATTTTTCGCTATGTTCAATTTTTTGAGCGGTGCTAGGTAATTGTGCTGGTACGATGTGACAGCGTGCGATAATGCGGTGACTGACTGCATCCTGGTAACCCCCAGAAGCTGTGCCTGCGGAACCCTAATATTCCAGTGCTCATAGTACGTGGTTTACGTGTTTGTCTTGGCCCCTTGAACAGCCTGACTGCGGGCAATGAACCCTGGTGCCAGTAACAGGTTTGTCGAGAAATAACTGAAAACAAGATGACCGCAGGGCCTGTGCGCTCGACTTAACACGTTCAGCTAGTGGCCCGCAGCTGCACGGTGGGAAGGTCAGTCTGTTGGTCCGTGTTTCCCTTCCAGAACATGAAAAGCACTGTGGGGCATAATGGAATACCGTTTCTCATTATTTTTATCGATGAAAGTGAAAATTATGGACTGTACTCATATGAGTACGGCGATTTTTGCTCTTTTACATGTACTATGGACAGGAGCGTATCTGGAGGGGGGGGGGGGATACTCCCCAGACGACGGAACCCAAGGGACGGCAAAATGAACATTATAACTGAATAAATCTGATTTTCAGTGCTCGACAGATTTAAATTATTGAGCCAAATAAAAGGAAATTAGTAAATAAATTGTGATTGTTTTAAAGTTAATAATTTCTGTTATGGGTGGTCATTGTGACTACTAGCCCCGGGCGCCAAAAAGAAACCTAACTACGTGTAAGGTAGATTTATTTTTTTAAAGAGACGTGAAGCTAGGGTCATACGAAATACAGAGGGTACTACTGATTATGCCAGTATTGTATAACGGATCTTAAAATTGTTTATTTCAGCATTAGTTGTGCAATTGAATGATAGAATTAAATGTTTTCTTTATTGAAGGGCCACGCAGCAGATGCTACGGACGCACTGCAGCCTTGAAGGCTAATTGTACAACCCTGTGGTGAAGATGATGAGGTTTTTTCTGCTTTTCCATTTTACTGGAGCACCGGGGGAATGAAATTGACAGGGGAAAAACCGAGGTGTTCAGAGAAACCCCTGTCCCAGTGCCATTTTGTCCACCACAAATCCCACATGGACCGACCCGGGATTGATCCCAGACCTCCGCGGTGAGAGGCCGGCGACTGCCTGAGCCATGGCACGGCCGAATTAAATGGTTTAGCCTGGTACCTTGAAGGTAGGCGTGTTATGAACACGTCGTGGTACGCAATATTGCATATTGCCACATGTGCACACGACATTATCTCTTCCGCACCAAATAACAGAACGTCGCTCGCCTCAATATCGCTGTATCTTTCACAGTTTCGGCGCCTTCCACCCTTCTGCACCGACAAACACAAAAGAAATTGGATTCCTTATTGCCTACCCATTTCATAACACCCGACTTTTCTCTAAACGGATCTGGAAACAATTTGGTACCTCAGGGCCGCGCTAAGCGTGGTCGTCGTCTATTGGATTGCGGCCCAGTGTAACCGCCGTTGTACGTGAAGCGCAAGGCAAATGCAGACAGCAACATTGCGTGTAATGTGACATCTGTACTGCGCGTTGTCTGAAATTTGGAACATTTTCTGTCACCGCGAAGGCCCGCATTCGATCCCGGGCCAGTCCGTTTTAGATTTGTGGTAGAAAGTGTGTCACTGAGACAGGGTTTTTCCAGTACTTTTCAGTTTTTCCAAGTCGGTCATTCCGCCAACGGTCCACAATCGTGTTTTATGCAACACGGCAGGGGAGGCAAGAAGTGTTCCTCTTCATATCGTCTAGAGTGACTCTGGGGCCTACCCACCCTCGTAGTCAATGAGTACAGGGATTCTTTCCTGGGGGTAAAGGCAGCCGAAGCGTGATGTTGACCCCCCGCCTCCGTCTGCTCCCCCTATGCCTTCATGATATGGAATGGGTTCACTGTTGGTCAATTTACCACGCACGCTGTATGTATTCTTAAGCGTTGACAGCCCCATTAAATAAAATGTCTCTCTCCTAATGTTATACGTACTCCGTGCAGTTGTTTTACATATCAGTTTTTATTACCAACCACTGCACAGTAACTCTCTTTTACTCCTACATGTTTCGGCTAACCATCTTAGCCATCATCAGGAAGTCACTTTCCTTACAGACGTGCGCAGCGTACAGTATGTCAGTGAATGGCAATACGTACATTAATTATTTACAGCAGCAGTCGCTATATAGTACCAATAATTTTATGTAGTTTAATTTGTATGTATGATATTAAAATATAGTATGTTAATATATAAAATATAGAGTATATAATGTATAACAGTCTGTCTGCAAATATCTGCCTTGCAAATCACTTCTATTTTGGTAGGGTGGAGACCCCCGGCTATGGTATCTCTCTCTGTCCTTTTCTCTCTCGAAACAAGTTTCTTCAGTGTGCAGTATGTTTTATAAAACACAGGGCAGTATATTTTATGCGCAGTGACCTCTGCTGTTGATTGAATTGGCCAGCAACAAATTCTAACCACTATCAAGTGTAGAGTCTGGCGTCGCAACAGTGCTGTTGTATCGGCAACAATGCAACACTACGAAACAGTGTCATACGATGTTTATTGTGCGACGAATGTACACTTTTATTCACTACTAATTGTGTAACAAAGTCCTACATGTTTCGAACCTTATGCTGGTTCATCCTCAGGGACTTCAGTATTTTAAATGACACATTTTACATCAGTGGTACAATTGGTTAAAATAGTAAAAACTGTTTTTACCACCCAGTAGTCAACCTACCAACTTTTTTTTTTTTAAAAAAGTTCTTTCATTTATTTCTCTGTAATTACATCGTCAGGTACACATTAATCTAATACAATTGTTCCTTGATACCAATTGCCCTGTCGTGTTGTGTTAGAATTTTCTTCCCTCCTGGTTTTTGAACTGGGATGCCCCACCTCGTAAGAGTAGTGAAAAGACAAGAAAAACACTACCTCTATACCGTGGTGTAATTATATCAGTGCATGCTTGGGTCTTTTATGGCTGTACCGTTTGTACATATTATGTAAGTCGGTCAGATCATATCGTCCGATGGTCGCGACGAGGGGATTATTGTGTGCTTCACATTTGGCATAGAAGCGAGCAGAAATGTGGAGCATGTACGTCCTGATGTACTCGACTCCTAGTGCATAATGTAGCTCTGATATGGGTGTACGTCTCGGTGCATTTCCAATGATGCGTAGGCACCTACCAACTCCAATAAACAGGATATCATAACAACAGAGATTATTCAGCTTTTAACATTTTAACCTGTGTAAGACGGTTTGTCACACCGAAACAAACAGCTGCTACATTTATTCACTTTTTATCATCTTAACCAGTGTATAACTCGATTGTAAAATTCATGTTATTCAGTTTTTACTATTTTAACCAATTGTACCATTGATGTAAAATATGTGTAATTTAAAATACTCAAGTCCCTGAAGATGAACCAGGATAAGGTTCGAAACATGTAGGACTTTGTTACACAATTAATAGTGAATAAAAGTGTACATTCGTCGGACAATAAACATAGAAAAGAAAATGTATGGAATGGATAATATTGTCATACGATTCTGAGCATTCAGGTCTTGTGGGAGTCACCCAACGACAAAGTGTCACATCTCAGAAGACCTGAATCCTCGCCTGCACCTCTGTGACAACCTCAAATCCCGCATGACTGTTGAAGTGGCCGGACTGCTGACGTCATGCATATTACAGCTGGCAGTGTACGCGTATATAGTTGGGACTGCTTTAGAGTTTGTTCGGAAATGCAGACGTGGGCTGCTGCAGCAACAGAGGCCGTAGCAGCACGGGCTGAGAGTGCCGTAGAGGGAGCCGTGGTAGGCCAAAGGACGGACCGTACTTGCACGAGCCATATCGTGAGGTTGTACAGTCTCGGGGACAATCATCCCGTTGTGGTATCAGAACTAAACAGCAGACAAACAAACAGAACTGTATATTTATTGTGAAAGTACGTCTTCACTTAATCATGCTACATGTTTCGGCCGTGCGGCTATCATAAGGCAGGACTCATTCGATGTTATTTTACTTCCCTTTGTACATTTTTGTGAAGACATACGGCCGAAACATGTAGCAAGGTTATGTGAAGACCATTTTTTAGGCGCGTTGGCAAAACTGTGAAAAGCGACTATTAGCTTCATGTCTGTCTGCCTGTCCGTCGGTCCGCATGGAAGAACTCGGCTCCCACTCGACGGATTTTCATGAAATTTTATATTTGAGTATTTTTCGAAAATCTGTTGAAGTGCAAGTTTCATTAAAATCTGACAAGAATAACGGGTACTTCACGTAAAGACCTATGTACGTTTGTGATGATATCTCGCTGAATTCTTCTTAGAATGATAAATGTTTCAGACAAAATTTGTAGAGAAAATCAAAATGCGTTTTATGTTCAGTAACCTTTTTCCCAAAATCTTGCTGCTTGTGAGATAATGTGGAGAAATATGGTAGAGCCAGACAGGCTACAAATGACAATACGGCGCATGAGCTTTGCGTGCTGGATAACTGAGGCTACAGACACACTCGGAATATGTAAAACGTCCTGTATTTTCGCGGCAACAATGGTTATGTGAACGCGCCTCAATGTTACATTATAGGTACATTGCCGGTCTTGTTACAATAAGCATACAGTTGTGTTTGACAGTGTCTGTTGACTACGTAGCCTGTACAGCGAATAGTCCACAGGCAGTATAGGAACCGTGGTTCAGGTTCGACAGGGCTTCAAAGCATCCAGACCGGCTCTGGGGCCCACCCAGCTTCCTGTTCAGTGGGTACCAGTTGGCGTTTTTCCGGGGAGTAAAGTGTCCGGTGGGTGAAGTTATCCACCTCCAGGTTGTAGCGAGGTTAGGAATGAGTAGAGCTATGTTCCCCCCCCCCCCCCAATGTCTTCATGGCTCGTACAAGAACGACGTTGCCCAGACATTTGCTCTTACCTTTCACAGTTAATTTAATGTTGCTGTCGCCGTCTCAGGCCCTGTAGCGTCGAACGGTAGCGTGGCTACTGAAAATTGAATTGGAAAATTGTGGATGGAAGGGTCTGGCCCAGTTTGAGGCGCTGTCTTGGGGTTTTCTGGGAGGGACTCTGTAAAACCATGAAATCCGTAGGCTGACTCATTTCCGGGCCGCGATTTGAACTCGGGACCTCCGCAGTATGATGCAGGAGGACTAGCCACGGGACCGCGACGTGCAGTGATGGATGTACGCGTCTCGTGTTCGAAAATAGTCCGTCCGTCTGTTTAAGTCATTCCGAAATCCGAAAATAATCACGTGAAATGCAGCATTTGATTTAGAACACGGACCAGCAGGCTATAATTAGACGTGAGAGACCTTGGCGCTGCAGTTATCAGCTGAGACGGTGGAATGCATCAACTGAAGCCGTTTGGCTTCTTGCCAGCACAGCGCTCTTACTCAGTCCCTTCTGCACCAAAGTTTGTCCAAATGGTGTCTGTGCATTGTGTTAACCGAATGTCTGATGTCAAACTTCTGAGGTGGGTGAATGCCATTACCTCTGATGAACACATCGCCTTACATGACATCGAAATGGAAAACAGTGAACGCTGTGTGAGATCCCATGGCGATAATTGTTTAAATGCTGGCCACCAAATTGTGGGACCGCGGGTTCGAATTACGTTGTGTTCATCATATTGTCGTTCGTTGCATGTAGAGGCATTATGATGGGGCATTTACCTTCTGCCCGGCAGGACAAACGAGTGAGAAGCGGGGGAGTAACAAAGCGTTGTAAACTAGGGGTCGTCCAACGGCGAATTACTGGAAGTATGCCTGCTATTGTGACGTTTTCAAAGCGATTAGTGAGAAAAGATTTCGACGTTCTCACGGCACTGACTGTGAGGATTGCTGTCGTGTGGGGTGTGATGCAGTGTAGTGCAGAAGAAATGTACTGAGGTTTAATTATAAGTGTACTAGAAGTGACCCTGTCGTATGACGAGTTCGAAATGTTCATTTCATTATGTTTCGTTAAATTATCCATTGCTGACATGGGGAGAAAACATGTCCCACGTCTTGCCTTCCCCCCCTTCCACCATATCTTATAAACGTAACCGGGGTGTCATCAACCATAATTCTGACGCCTGCCATCTGGTGGTGCTATTGTAAGCTATTCTAACCATGTCAGTCTGGTAACAGTGTGACTCACTCACTCACTCACACCAAGGGCGTTATATAGTAAGTTCTCCCTAGAACAGGCCATGAAGGCCCAGAGGGGGAGTAGAGGTATAGCTGTACTCTTTCTTTAACCTCGGCGCAAGATGGGGGTGGGTGGTCAACGCCGCGCCCCGGCCGCTTTACCCCCGGGAATGACCCGGTACCCATTGTACAGTAGGCTGGGTAGGCCCCAGGGCCGGTCTGGACGGGTGCTGAAAATCTCGCCCCCACCGGGATTCGATCCCAGGACCGTCCAGCTCGTAGCGAGTCGCCATACCGACTACGCTATCCCGGCCCACCCTTATATAGTAAGTAGGATTTTTATTGTGTACCACGTTGTTTCTTTAAATGTTGTTGTGTTGTTTTCATGCCGCTTTAGCGGTTAGAATGTACCTTTGGCGCTGTGAATTGCAAACAACGGGGAATGAGCCCAAGCTTAAAATCCTGTGGCCGCGGCAAAGGTCGCTAGTAGGGAGGTTGGTCTAGAAGCATTCGTAGAGAAAACTAGTATATGTACATGGTGTGTGAACAGAATACAGAGCTAAGTCACAGTACATCCGTAGAAAATTCGGCAAAGTTCAAATGTATGGGAGTGAAGGTACAAAGGTAAGAGTAAGTGTACCCCGGTGCACGCCTATGAAGGTGTATAGAGGGCGTATAGTGTAGCAGCATTTATTTTATCCCGGCAGTATATGGAGGTTTTCGGTCAGCTTCAAGCCCCAGCCGTTTTATCCCCTGCAAAGAACCACCCAAGAGCGATGAAACGTTTATGATAAAGAATGTCATGCAGAGGGAGAAGATGTGGCAAAACACACATGAGGACTGATATGGTGATGATGTGAAGATTCCGGTCTCGTAACCTCTGGACCAGCTGGATAGCAGTCGACTTCCCCTGTGTGACTGCCCTCCCTCGCCACCCACCCCATTTAATGTTGAATGAACCCCTTGAAGCACAGCAGTAACTACATGTTTCAAGACTGCCCACTCAGTGGATGTGTGTTTTCGTATGCTTCTCACAATAAACAGCATTAACCTTTCGGTATTTGTAATGTAGACGCAGGGTGTTTGCTGTGGAGTAGGGACTGAAACCTAAACATTATTTAGATGTAAGTCAGGCTACCAGGTTTCGTCATAATACAGCCTTCCAGATACAGAATTTAAAATTAATCCCGAATGCTCGACTTCCATCCCTGCTGCATACTCTAGACCTGTGCTGGCCAACATGCGGCCCTCGAGGAAAGAATTTGCGGCCCTCGGTCACCTGAATAGTTTCAGTAATACAATTTAACAGACGTAATATAGTAGGTCCACAGAACACCATATGGCACCTGTAGTAAACAGCATACGTCGTGTGTGTAAATAACGGCGTTCTAGTTAATTCAATCCCCTCCCCCTTTCAACTTACGTATACACAAGTGTGGCCCTCGGGCGAGTCCTTACGAATAGTGTGGCCCTCCTGTGGTTAATTCGGCCAGCCCTGCTCTAGACACTCCACCTCCCGCCCCCTTACTTTCTTCAAAACTAAACGTTGTACTTTGTCTATAGCTTACCTTTACCTGAGGACGAGCGGGCATTACCTGAGAACCGTCAAGTGTAAATTTTATGTTTCCCCTTGTAATCACGCTACACCCCAGCTTTTCTTCTTCGTCTTTTCTTCCCCCTCCCCCCTTCTCCTCCTCCGCGAACTTCTCCTCGTTCTTCGTCTATTGTTCCTGCTCCTCCTCTGCCTCGTTCCCCTTCTTGACCATCTCTTCGTTCCTCGTCGCTTCTTTCCCCTTGTTCCTCCTCCTCCTCTGTCTCCTGCTCCACCTTCTCGTTTTTCGTCTCTTGTGCCTGTCCCTTCTCCTGGTCCGCTGTCTGTTTATCCTTCTGGACCTTCTCGTTCTTCGTCACTTCTTTCTCCTTGTTCCTCCTCCGCCCAGCGAGGGATTTAGCTTACACGTTGCTCTTCGCGGTGTGCGCTCCCAGGCACGCGTGACTAAACCTGCTGCAGATAGATGCTGAACGCGTTTGTTGATGAAAAAGTGCCTTGGCAAGTAAATAAAGACGTGAATAGGCAAACAAATAAACAGTTTAAACTCTCTGAAGCGTGAAGTTTGTCTGATATATAAAACTTCAGTTTCTGCCTCACAGAGAGCACACCGCCTCTTCATTACAAAGACCAGTCAGTTAATATTGTTCAGGTAGGAACAGATCCATGTATGTTGTGAGAATCATTCGCATTACATCAGTACAGTGTGTGGGAGAAAGTGCAGTGTTTTTAATGTTAACGAAGCTGGTACCTATAGTAACCAGTATGCTTTAAATATATAAGAAGTACAATAACCTAGAAAATCCAAAATAAAGTGTAGTGTAGAAGTAAATAAGTTGCTGAAGTGTGTATTTTTCGAAGTTCAGTTTTCATTCGTCTGTTCAGGACTGTACTTGAAGTAGCATTAGTATCGCTAGCACGTCGGAACTTCGCTCTGCCGCCATGTTGGCACGAAGTTAAATGTGCGTTCAGAATTTCATAAAGCCCATTCTGTTGGCTCTAAAGTCACCGGCATGACTGAGAGACGTAGCAATGTTTTATCCTGTAAGTCTTGTGAAACAGGGGAAGTGGGCTAAAAATTAAATTACTTTGCCTAGAGAGCGCGACACTCGTGCAGAATTCTGAGATGACGTCATCTGATAATTGGGGTACCTGGCATTGTGAATGCATAACGACCTTATCTCGTAAGCTCAGTCTTAAAAGATAATGCATACGTGAACAAAAAGACGGCAAATGCACATTGCAAAAGAGGAGAGGTTAGAGGTGCTCGCGTTTCTGTCTGTGAAGCTGTACCAGCCTCTGTCTCGCGATACGCATCGTGCTGAAATGGATGGATTCGACAGAGCCTTAGGAACGAATCTACCTGGACCGCAATGAGAATTAGATGTCATATATAACAGTGGCAGGACTGATAACTAGAGCAAGACTAAGTCCAGAACCGTATAGGACTGCTTGATCTCGAAAGTGGGACCGATAGGGTGCTCCGAAACGTCGGCAAACAACTACCAATCAACACTGCGTAACAACCCAGAAGAGCGAAGATTCATTTACACCGCGGCGGAAGCCTTAAATCTCGCATGGCTAAGGCCCGCCGACCTCTCAATACGGCGGCCCGGTTACGGTGGATTTGTGGTACGGACAGAGTCGCACTGGGACGGGATTTCGTCCGATTACGTCAGTTTTCCCATGTCTTTTGTCAGTATCAGCCCACCAATGCCACATATTCGTATTTTGTTCACCGACACTGTAATCGTGGTACTTGAGAGTGTCGCCTAATAAAACATCGCTGTCATTGCCTGATTCTGTGTATGTTCGGCAGAAAGAAGTCCGTGGATGCGATAGTGACAGCTGGTTTGATGCCTCAGTCCTTGATCTGACGGGGATTGAAATGAAATAACATTTTAAGGTAAAGTGGAAAAGTTGTATTGACACTGATAGAAACATTAGTATCCCTGTTGATTATTATTGTTTGAATATGACACCTAGGTGACCAGCATGTCGTTCAGTACACTCCTGCAGTCGCGATGGAAAGGAGGTCGTAGCACGTTTTAGTATTTCCCCAAGGGATTTGAATAAACTTCAGAACTCGCTGTTTTAAGTCATGAATGTTGGCAGGACGTGTTCTGTATACCTCTGGACGTATCCCTAGAGGAAGCAGCGCGGTACCGCAGGATGACGCGGGCGGGCCAGGTGATGTCCGCGGAACGAGAAATGAGTTTGTGTGGAAACATTGGCTTGGGAATGTGCTGTGGTAGCAGTTCGAAACGTCGTTGTGTGTGATGACAGGCAGCACGACAGCGCCGCATAGCGGGAAAACTGATGTTCAAGCTTCAAACGCAGTAAGGTGTTCCTGGCGCATTCTGTGTTTCACAACTGGCTGATGACGGAGGAAGGGAGAAACTTGCATAATACGTATTGTGTGCATTGTGCATTATACGTGATTTCAGGCTTCCGCCGCCATGTAGATGAGATCTGCGCTCTTCTGGGATATTACGCAGCGTAGAGTGGTAATTCTGTACCGACGTTTCGGGACAACCTATTGGTCTCATCTTAAAGGGTCAAGTCCAAGAAGTTTGTTCCGAAACGTCGGTATATAATTACCACTCTACGCTGCGTAATAATCCAGAAGAGCACTTATCTCATCTACAGTATAGTGCAGTCCTTCTTTCAAATATCGGCACCGTTGTTTTTAAAAATGTAACAACGTGCTACATAAATTTTAAATGATATCGTATCTCACTTGCTACATGTTCCGACCTTTCCGGGACACCTTCAAGCATGTTCGGTTATCAGAACTAAAAGTATATAAACATGCAGTGCCACACGACGTCGGGTTAAAACAAACATGGTGTCACACGTTACAGTGGCACTGCACGTTTGTGTGGTTGTAATTCTGTTAATTGAATTTGACGAGGAACGGGAAGGGTCAGAAGGTCAGCAAGTTATATTTTACACAGTTGTGCAGATTGGAAGAGTGATGGCATTTATTGCACAGTGAAACCTGTCTTTAACGGACTCTGGAAACAACGTAAACCTGTCTTTGGCGGAAAACTTTTACAGTCGCCAAGATCTGGAGGATCCAATCTTCAAATACCTGTATGAAACGGAATTTACTTGCAGCGGACAAAAGTGTGCCCTCGCTGTTCCGTTATAGGCAGGTTTTGCTCTATACTGTATATTTTCTGCTACAGAACAGCGGGATGTCACTGCTGAAGGGGGAGCTTTAGCAGATGTTATGAGGATGATGAAATCAAGGAAGGCGGGAATGGGGGCGTGCAGCACTTGTGGTCAAAGGACCCGGAGGTAAACTGACCTGGGTTCGATAATGGGGACTGGATTTATCTGGCTCAGGGTGGGTGCCATTGAACTCGGTAATGAATCGTAAAATGTTAGGAATGTATTGACACATCAAGTGACTTGTTTCTTGTAAGAAATACTCCGCTCCGTAGAGTTGGTTCACAGAGGTTGTTACAGAACGTATCCGTTAATGGTTCGGGGCCACACTGTCTGAGAATGGCTCTAGCAGTCGTAAGAAGTATACGGTAGTTATGTTATTTGTTTGTGGCTTGTTTAACGACGAAGGACCCGGGGTAGCTAGGCGGTATAGTGACTAGGCTACGGGCTGCACGTTCTGCGAATCGTGGAATTCCTGGCGTCCGGACAGGCTCTGAGGGCCCGCTCAGCCCCATTTCAATGGATACTGGAGGAATTTTCCCAGGGTTAAAGCGGCTGGGGCGTGGATCTAAGCACTCCATGGCGTGCAGAGGGACAGCTTCGCTGCACTTTCATTTTCCGGCGCTTTCAGTGGTTCAGGCTGTACCGTGTTAAGTGGTGGGATCGCTAGTAAATAACGAAAGGATGTGAAAGGAAGCTGTCGTGTCCAAATGTGAGGCATTGTCCCGAAATTTACGTAAATGGCTGAGGAAGACCACGAAAACCGTTGGTCAGTTTAGCCGGTCTTCGGGCTGAAATTCGAACCCAGGACCACCTTCCTACGAGGCAGGGTTTTACCGCTTGAACAGCGACCATCGGTGTGTGCATGTTGATGGCCACTGTAACTGGCGATTTCAGTGAAGATTCCGCAGACAATCAGTTTCTTACTCTGGGATTGGAGAATGCGGCGGCCTGGCTCAGCTGTCTGGACACGATTAGCGAAACTAAACAGTGAATGACCATTGGCACTGAGCTGTCGTAGTTGGAACGGGCGTAAGCTGTGAAGAGAAGCCTTATTCGTGTCGTGCTGCATCCGGCATACCGAGCTATCTAACCTACATAATAATGACACTTTGCGACGACCTTCGCACTGCGCCAGTGTTTACACTGTGCATCTCGTTGGATGAGGTCCAGGTTTTGAGCCGCTTTCAGACTTCACCGATGGAATTCTACAGTTTCTCTGTTAGCGGAAAATTTTTATCGAATTTTTTGCAGTTGCTCGCGTTTCTGATGAAAAAGAAGGAAATGTGTAGCCCTCTGGGAGCTGGGATGGCTCGATATAGTGAAGAGACTACGGGCATGGAAATTGAGGAACTGGAGTTCGATATTTGCCTTCTGACTTGAGGGTGTTAGAGTATATGGTGCTGAGGACGGTATTGGGGGCCCAGGAGGGGGAGGATGTAAAAAACAGCGTAATGATGAGCTTCATAATTCATGTCTCTCACCAAATGGTCGGTTGATGAGATCAAGGAGTATGGGATGGCTGGAGCATGTGGCACGTAGTATGGGAGAGACGAAGAATCATCTAGGGTTTTGGTGGCGAAACCTGAAGGGAAGAGTCTACTTTGAAAACAAAGCGTAGATTAGAGGATAATATTAAAATGATTTTTAAGAACTAGGATGCGTGGGCGTGGACTGGATGCTTGTGGTGCGGGCTGTTGACACGGTAATGAACCTTTGGGTTTCATAAAATGTGAAGTTTTTGGGTTGCTGAGAAAGCATTAACTTCCCAATGACTCTGCACCATGGAAGTGCTTGGTTACTTAGCTTCTCCAGAGCGTCCAGACTGGCCTTAAGGCCTGCCCTACTCAGCTTCCTGTCCAGTGGATATCGGGGGCTGGGGCCTTTGGGCCAAGTGGCCGGTGCGTGAAGCCGACCATTCCTGTCTAGTGCCGAGGTTAAAGAATGCATGGAACTACCTCCACTCGTTCATACGTTTTCATTGCCCAAAGCCTAATTAAGCACAGCGACAACTGCCTGTTTACTGAAGTCACAACCAGACTACACGCCGCCACAACCGAGCAGAGGGCAGTCTTCATGGTGACCGCCGTGAGAGCGTCAGATTGTCTTGTTTTGACTGTTTTTGTTGGTCTGACCGGTGACTCACCGGGGGCACTGTCTTCGGAATTAAAACCCCCGGAGAATGACCACACACCTGCCCCCCCCCCTCCCTCCCCGTCATAGCAGCTATTTCTGCACTCTGTTACCTTCCACAGCTTCCTGGCTACAGCTGTTCCTTGTATTCTGTCGTGTTTGTACCACCGACAGGTCTTTGATTTGAACCAATTAAATACCAAAAGTAAGCTGAATTATATGTAATTACTGAGCTCGTACAGCGCAGTAAACATTCCGTCTCGGTTGTAGTAGTAACCAGTCATTTGAATGTGGGGGCATAATCGGTGATGGTTCTGAGATACGTACAAAACATACATGAACTGTGTGAGCAGAACGAAGAATTTGTTAGCGTTGATCGTGGTGGTACATACAATAACCACTGGGCTTTAAAGGGCTACTGACGTGATGTACTGCCAGTTTTACAGCAGTGTGTATTATATTTTATTCAAGATAATTACTTATGATCAGAAAATACTTATACGCATATAAAAGACTTCTCCTGCCGTTGTGTGTCAGCAAGTGGTTACAAGCAGGAGCAGAGGTGGTGAGAGCAAACAGCTCTAGCAGGTACGGTTGAGCGGGTTCTGCAGTATCCCACCTTTGCCTGGGGTGTTCATAACCTACTTTCAGACGAAGCAGATAATGTTGCGCATGAGCAGACGTTATGCTACAAATTTAGGAATAATGCTGAAGGCGATTGCTGTGACGCCATGTATTCTAGCTTAAATTTATTAATGCTTGGAAGGAACTTTCTGCGGCTACATAGTGGATAGGGTATCTCGTAAATGTAGGTTTCAGGTTGCTGCGAAAAGTAGGTAATTTCTGGCAGATAAGATGGAGTTATGTCCTACAATCTCGAGGAGTTGCCGGCTTGCGCCTTACGCAGACACGTGCGTTTGTTCACAGAGCAGCTTCATTTTTGTCGCTCTGTATATCCGGTTTGCGGTCTCGTTTCTGCCCCTCTTTATCGCGTTTTACCACTGGCATAATCTGTCTGAGCTGCGCGGTACCCCGCGCTTATTGCCTCTCTCATCACACCGCCGGTGAGCATCTTCCCCGTTAATTAATGGCACCTCACGACAGCTGATGTCACCGCTGGTTTGGAACAGAGTCAGCTGTTATCTTTGGTCTGTTTACCCAGCCCCTCCCCCATCCTAACTCTGTACGTGCCATTCAGTGGAGTGAACCGTTCTTTTTATCATCTTAAGGAACGTTACAAAAATGTCTTGAAGAATTTCATTATGTAAGCTGCTACAGGCTGATTCATTTTTATAAAGTGTTGGGCCGCAGATTGCAACAGTTTGATATGAGAATGTAATGCACTATTACGTTCGCTGTTATTCGGTTTTTAAGTCGTTTGAAACGGAAAAAGAAATGCAGCATCGTGTTTGCTAGCGTCATCATTTCTATCACTGGAAGTCCGCATGTAATGACTAGAGAGACGGTTGAACGCATTGTCATGAAATGTAGGATTGTGGGCTTTAAGAAATTCGTTGACACATTCCAGTTGGTAAAATCGGAAAATAGTAACGGATACTGTCAAACTCGTTGGTGCGTGCGTGTTGCAGTGAACTCAGAACTTCAAGATTCTGCTGGAAATTTTTTGAAATACAATACAAAGAATGTCACGATAAAAGAAAATGTAAATTAATTTGTCCAGTCCTGTGTTACTATACTATGTGACCTATTTTCCAGTCCCGTGTTACTATAGTATGTGACCTATTGTCCTGTGTCACTATGTGACCTATTGTCCAGTCCTGTGTTACTATACTATGTGACCTATTGTCCAGTCCTGTGTTACTATACTATGTGACCTATTGTGACCTATTGTCCAGTCCTTTGTCACTGTACTATGTGACCTATTGTCCAGTCCTGTGTCATTATACTATGTGACCTATTGTCCAGTCCTGTGTCACTATACTATGTGACCTATTGTCCAGTCCTGTGTCACTACTATGTGACCTATTGTCCAGTCCTGTGTCACTATACTATGTGACCTATTGTCCAGTCCTGTGTCACTACTATGTGACCTATTGTCCAGTCCTGTGTCACTATACTATGTGACCTATTGTCCAGTCCTGTCACTACTATGTGACCTATTGTCCAGTCCTGTGTCACTATACTATGTGACCTATTGTCCAGTCCTGTGTCACTACTATGTGACCTATTGTCCAGTCCTGTGTCACTATACTATGTGACCTATTGTCCAGTCCTGTGTCACTACTATGTGACCTATTGTCCAGTCCTGTGTCACTATACTATGTGACCTATTGTCCAGTCCTGTGTCACTACTATGTGACCTATTGTCCAGTCCTGTGTCACTACTATGTGACCTATTGTCCAGTCCTGTGTCACTGTACTATGTGACCTATTGTCCAGTCCTGTGTCACTATACTATGTGACCTATAATACAATATAGTATTTTCCAGAAGTCCAGTTTGTTAATATCACGCTTAAAACTGTTTGTCGATGCTTCTTTTATCGTGATGACAGATGTGTGCCTGTTAATCCTCCCGATCTTTCGGAGCCCTTGCTTCGCTTTGTGAATGAAAGCAGCTGTTCACACAACGGTGTGCCGTCAGACGTCGCACTTGTTTAACAAGCAGCTTCAATTATTTTTGGAAACCGATGCACAGGTAAGAAGGTATAAACATGTGGCATCCCGGCGTGATGAAGCTTTTTTATATTTCGGAACTGAGTCTTTAATTTCAGAGAGTTTAAAATCTTGAAGTCGATTTTCAAGTTCGGTTTTTAGCAAGTCAGTATTTTCTGAGTAGAAGTTGCGCTGAAGATTAAATCGTTTCCGTGTTTCAGAATGTTCTGCAGTTTCATTTTTTACTGTGGTGTCCCACGACCGAAGTTTTATCTGCAAATCTTTTTACACTTTCATACTTTGACGTTATTAAATTCTATCCTCCTTGTAGTTTCACATTTAACTAATTTTCTTTTGTGGTGAAGGGCCCCGCAGCAGATGATACGGACGCATTGCAGCCTTAAGGCTTATTGTGCAACCCTTTGATGAAGATGATGAGTTTTTCCATTTTTTCAAGTAATGGAGCACCGGTGGAAAGTAACTGACAGGAGAAAACCGAAGTACTCGGAGAAAACCGTGTCCCAGTGCCACTTTGTCCACAAATCTCACATGGACTGACCCGGGATCGAACGCGGGCGTCCGCGGTGAGAGGCTGGCGACTAACCGCCTGAGCCGTGGCACGGCCATTTAACTAATTTAGTCGCTTTGTCATGTCAACTGAAGACAACAAAATTTTCTCATTTTATATTTTTCATGTCGCTAACATTGTGTTTCATTTCCAAAAATATAACAATTTTACGACAGCGAACTCGATTACAAAAGGCCGAATTCATGGTGATGTAAATATGTGCCATAGATTATCATTGTAATCACAGACGTCTCTGCGCCAAGCTAATTTTCTGCTAACGTAAATATTTGCTGTAGATTACTGCTGTGAGCACAGACACATCTGAGTGCCTTGAAGACTAACTGTCGGTTAAAATGCAACTTGCAAATCGACTGGGAAGTGCTCTCTACTCTAGCGGCATATTCTTTATCCGTCACGGCAACGGAGCAGTGAGTGACTCAGCGCGTGATGGTCGTTTGATCGGACACGGCCGCCGAAAAATACACAAGACTACGAAGTTTCGCCGAACGGTTTGATGACCGATATTACGATCTGATCGAGTAATTTGTAGTCTTTGGGCAGCACTCACGGTTCATTCTGGAGAGTTTTGCGGGTCTCCGGTATTGAGACAGGTCACATGGGGCTCACGGCCACCAGTTTGACATGCCTGCTGTACATGAGCATGCGTGCATTTATTTGTACATCCGTGGAGCGTAAGTCGTTAAATGTGTTTCGGGGCGAAAAATGTTTGATGTAAAATTTGTGAAGTTTAATTTGATCAGTAGTTAAAGATGAAGTTGGGTTTGAGGTCCAGCTAAATTTGAGTTTTGCACTGGACAGATAGGAATTGACATCACATTACGTCCGGAAACTTCTTAGTGTAAACACTCCAGTAAGGATTTTATCCGGATTCGTTGAGCAGTTTTTAGGCGTGTTCGCACAGTCGTGAGAAGTGTCTGCTAGCTTCTACCGTCCGCGTGTCAGTGCGGCTCTCACTGGACGGATTTCCGTGAAATTCTGTGTGGGGAACTTTTATGAAAATTTGCCGAGAAAATCCAAATTCGGTTGAAATCGGACAGAAATCGGGCACTTTACATGAAGACCTAAGTGTGTTTCACATTATTGTCAGCGACATATGGCGCAGTAACAAAGACAACGCATTGTTGCGTTTCCATGATAACAATCGTTACGCGAACGCGTCACAGTGTTACGTTATACGTACATTGCCTAGCTTTTTTTTTCTACATGAATCATTCCCGTTAGACGTGGCATCACCATTTAGCATACATTTTATTCGATTCGTCCATGTAACATATGAAGCACAGTAGGGAGAGGTACTGGCTGTGTTCTGTGCAGATCTGTGTGCTGAGTCCCTCGTATTGTGTATTGTGTGTTTATTTAACGACGCTGTTGGTAGCGCAGACTGTGTAGTGCCGAATGGTAACTGCGATGAGTACAAAATTAATTGGAAAGGATATGGAAGGAACCGGTCGTTGGCTAATTAAAAAAATATCCCGGCATTTCTGTGAATGGTGTGAGGAAAATCATGAAATTCTCGCTAGGATAGCCGGTTTCTAGCCGAGGTTTTAGCCCGGGTCCTGTCGAATACGATGCAGGAATGCCGCCAACGGGGCCCCCAATTTCCCTCCTCCTGTTGGTAATGTAGGGTTTGATTGTCCGGGGTTCCAATCGCGGCGAGGGCAAGAGAATTTTCTCCAAAACCCTCCAGACGGACTCTGGTCCCCACCCAGCTTCCAGCCCAGGTAAAACGGCCGGGGCATGAAGCTGACTACTGACTTCCAAGTGCCGAACTGGAGAATGAGTGGAACTATACCTTTACTTTCCCTGTATGCATTCATGGTGTGGACAGGGGCTGTACTGGTTTTTACTTGTAACGTAGGGAACTGCGCTGTTGACGCTGATTCAGTTGATGTTCACACGGTCAGTGCAAGCCACATCATGCACCATAACAGTGACATTGAAAACACCAACAGTAGATGCAACACATTGAATATCCCTCCTTGTTTATGTTGGCAGAACTGGATGCGTGTGGTTCATGTGTCGCTGATCGAAGGTGTAGTGCCAATGTAGGTGTCGTAATTAACCTTGCCCTGATCATGTGTAGTGTTCCTGCAGCCCCTCTGCACTACCGCGTGAATGACATAGCGAAAGACATGGCGAATGTACGCTTAGCGTCACAGTTCTTATTTCGGGCATAAATGTCTTTCTGTCTTCAAGTTTTTGTTACAAACGTTCTTCGTCCCGATGACCGTGTCGCTCGAGTTGCACGCAGAAGTGCGTGTAGAGTGGTGCGTTGTTGCTGTCCGACTGACCAAAGTTGGAATGTGCCTAAAAGTTTTAGTAAAATTTCACAATGTCAGAATTTTTGCAAATATTTTTAGTGTGCACGCCTCCATAGCATACACACGCTGCCTTAATCTACTTCTTCCAGTGTAACAGATCACCAGACGAATAATTACCAGCAGATCTACACATATTATTATGTAATTGTTTTATGTAATAACGTCCGATGTTCTCCCTGATGATGGGCCGTCAGGGTCCGAAACGTGTAGCAGTGGAATGTTTTTAGATACAGACGGACCCCGACTTACGTAGCTCCGACATACGTAGATCCGGACTTACGTAGCTCAGACATACGTAGATCCGGACTTACGTAAAAAACTTCTGTGCCACTACACACTACTACCACTCACACACCCACCCCTGCCTCTGCCTAATTGAATACGACAGTGACTCCAGTATCGATTATTAATTATTATTATGTTTTTATTAATTGTTATTAAAATTATTATTAATTATTATATAAATTATTGTGGGCCAGGATAGCTAGTCGGTATAGCGACTCGCTACGGGCTGGACGGTCCGGGGATAGAATCCCGGTGGGGGCGATATTTTCCGCACCCGTCCAGACCGGCCCTGGGGCCCACTCAGCCTCCTGTACAAAGGGTACCGGGTCTCTTTCCCGGGGGTAAAGCGGCCGGGGCGTGGAGTTGACCACCCACCCTCATCTAGCGCCCAGGTTAAAGAAAGAGTAGAGCTATACCTCTACTCCCCCTCTGGGCCTTCATGGCCTGTTCTAGGGTGAACTTTACTTTTTTATTATAAAAATTATTATTGTTTATAAGGTTATAATAAAACATGGCTCCGAGTTACGTAAAAATCGACTTACGCATAGTGTTGCGGAACGATCCACTTACGTAAGTCGGGGACTTTCTGTATATTGTTATGAACCTGTGACAATTAAGAGCGTTTGTTGGATAATATTAAAAAAATTGTTGGTGTTTCTCGAGTTGTTGCATGTGGATGGGCGGATAGACATGGCGAAGCTAACGGGGAATTTCTGCCAGAAAGCGAATGGATGTAAGAGATAAACCAGAAAGGCTGATGAAAGTGCGGAAACAGAAGACTGATGATACGTGATGTGTGTGTCTCACGTCAACTGAAGGGCAAGTCTCGAGGAATTGAACGCCGTGTCGAATGCTAAATAGTCACCGACGTTTCGGGGAGCCCGTAGTGCCTGTGTTTGTGGGATGATTGGCCCGAAGTTGGAGGCATTACATTACTCTAATTCGTCCGTAACTGTTTTACTAGTCCCAGAAGACGTGCAAAGTCAGCAGCGCAGATGTCAGCACCGCTGTCAAGCTGCTGACTGCTGCGTTTCAAGTGCATCGTCGTTCCTAGGAAAGCTTGAACGTTGGAGTTACGTCGTCAGGCCGGGAATTCGTATGGCGTTACTGCCATCAACAGCTGATGGTCGATCAGCCGGTCAGTACGCTGTGCTTTTATGTAGCCAGAACGTTCAGACGTGCCACTGTATTGCGAGGTCGCATGTTCATATCCTCCCATCTGTCCCAAGATCTTCAGACTCATTCCATGAGATTCCTTTGTCAAACTGTTTACATTATTCGGTTTTCTTGTGTGCTACATGTCCTGCCCATTAATAGAAACACGTGTTGTCATAATTAACATAAAGAAACACGTGGAACTGTATTGCGGAAGAACGGTCTCTGATATGTATTGCGCAAGAAGTCTCTGATACGGATTTTTAAAGTAAATAATCATTGAGGAAAATAACACTCGCTGTGTTTGTGTGCTACATGTCCTGCCCATTAATATAAACAAGCAGAACTGTATTGCACAATAACAGGTTCTGGTACAGGCTCCGTAAATAAATCATTAAAGTAAATAAAAATCGCTTTGTGTGCTACATGTCCTGCCCATTAATAGAAACACATGGGACTGATTGCACAAGAACAGTGTTTGATACGGGCACCGTAAATAAATACTCGTTAAAATGTAACGGCGAACTAGGTTCAGAAACGAGGAATTCAATTGAAGTGTTTGATTTTTACGACGGCCATAAGCAGACAGCTGCGTTATGCGGTGGATTGCCTGTTATATATGTATTCACAGTTTTCTCTTTTGTTTCAGGTAAGTACTGGGGTGTCGGTGTGTCGTCGTGGAGCTGGGAGGACATTAAACTGTAAGTTTATACCGTGATAAAAGTTCGTCGTAAAATTGGTTGGTCTGTTCAAGCGGTTGAAGCCTGAAGTTCATTTAAGTTATAACTGAATAGTCAGTTCAACCTCGCAGAGAACATACTGCGTCTTCATTGCCAAGACCTACCGGTTGATGCTGTTCAGACAATCGCACCGTTACGACAACCATACCAAGCACTTAAGTACATTGTGGACAAATACAGAGTGTTGATTGTTTATGAATATGGTAAGTACAGTTACCACTTTACTGTAAGGAACTACTTAGGTAGGCTGCTAACTTCGTTATGTGGCGTTGGCGCTGTGGCTTTTGAACCGGCCTTGGGCATTGCTATTCTGGTCAAACGAAACCGTAACAGTAATTTCTGGGAATAAGTGATGAACCCCGCTTTATTTGAATGCATCCGTCTTGTTTGTTTGCGATTTGTTTAAGGGCGCTGTGAGTAGCTCAGACTACACAGTGTCGAACGATGGGGTTGTAGGGGACACTGGATTAGAAAGGATGTGGAAGGGCTCTGTCATGGCCTGATACAGGATACTGCCCTGACATTCGCTGAAGGGGAGTGAGTATAACCTCGAAAAATCTCGAGTGCCCGTGCCTAGATTCGAACCCTGTACTTACCGAATACACGTCAGAAGAGTTGCCTGTTGAAGCAGCTTGCAAGCTAGCGATACGTGTCTGTGTGGTTGCTATTGTGTTTGCACAACCAGATACATCCAGGCGTAAGCGTACTGAGCGTGTGTCAGCATCATCGTTGTGTTTGTAAGTTCAGGGTTTAAACTTGAAGATTTCGGGAAAGTAAGCGTAGTGTGACAATTGTGTACAGTTGTGTCGAAAACCGTAAGGCGTAGCAGAAAGACTGTAGGCGTATCGGGCGCAAAATGCGTCTCATATTTCTATACAGCTTTCCAGCGAACCATTTTTTTTTTGGCACGTTCGCAAAATTGTGAAAAGCAACTAATAGCTTCGTCGTGTTTCGTCTTTGTCCGCCCGCATGGAATAACTTGGCTGCCACTGGACGGATTTTCATGAAATACTGTATTTGAGTATTTTTCGAAAATCCGGCGAGAAATTCAAGTTTCACTAAAATCTCATAAGAATAACGGGTACTTTACGTGAAGGCCTGTCTACATTTATGATAATATCTCGCTGAATTCTTTTAGAATGAGAAATGTTGCAGACAAAGTTGTAGAGAAGATCAAAACACACATTTTATGTTCAAAACTTCTATCCATAATTCGTGCCGTTTTTTAGATAATGTGGAAAAATATGGTAGAGTCAGACAGGCTGCAGGTGACCATATGGCGCATGCGCTTTGCATGCTGGATAACTAAGGCTTCAGACTCACACTCAGAATATTAATACTTAATGCATTTCCACGGCAATAATGGTTACGCGAACGCGCCTCACTGTTACGTTTATACGTACATCGTCTGTCTTGTTCTCTCCGATAAATAAACACGGACTCACTGTCAAGGTTCCCGCAGTTACACGTGCAGCTCTTCGTGTAACTTACTCCGTGGACCGCGTCCCATCTTGAGAAGCGAACGATTCCTCTCCTAGTAACGAAATCCCCGCAATTTATGGGACCCGAAAGGTCATTACTTTGTTCACACGATCCCGTTACTTGTCCCAGTCCTAAGTCAGATTAATCAGTTACACGGCCTGTCGTCCTGCTTCTTTAATATCCATTTAACATATCCCAGTCCTTCGAGTGGTCGTTATACCCCATGTTTCGCCACTCCAACTCTGTACGCATTTCTGCTCTTTCCCATGCGTGCCACATGCCCCGCCTACCTCATCCTCCTTGATTTGATCGTCCTAATATTTGGTGAGGATGACATCATGAAGCTCCTAAATTAGGTAGTCTTATCCAGCGTCCTGTTACTTCGTCCTGTAAGGCCCCAAGGTTTTCTCGGCACGGTATTCGTGGGCACCCTGACCCCTATGTTCGTCCCAATGTGATACAGTCTCGCACCCACGTAACATGCAAAATTATAGTTCTCTGTGTTTTGATTTTTATATTGTTAGATAGCAAACGGGAAAACGAGATCTTGCACCGAATGATAGCAGGCATTCCCCACATTTAACCTGCCCATAATTTCTTTATTGATGCAATTTTGATTTGTTGGTGTCGGTTCGAAAGATTTGAACTGTGCCACATTTTACAGTTTTTTTTATTACATATCCAGGGGCGTAGCTGGGGGTCAAGTGGTGCGGCCGTGCCGGGCAACAGTGTCCAAGGGGCAGCAAAATGAATACTTCAAATGAAGAAACAACAATTTTTAAATTATTGAGGCTAATGACAAGAAATCCAATAGTTAATTTGATTTTTTAAAGTCCATAATTTCTGTTAGGGGCGGCCATTGTGATTACTCGCCCCGTGCACAAAATAACCTAGCTACCCCTCTACCTACATGCATTTATTTATGTGATTTTGTCCTGCATTCTGGTCACAAGGCATGAACATATAGGCCTGGTAGTTGTTTGAGCATTTACTTCTAGATCGACCTGCTTCCGACTAATAAGGCTTCTTTGGTGGTAATGCAGACGGTATTCATGCAGAGTTTCCGTTATTTAAGACCCATGTCCAATGGGATATGACGCCGTGTCTGTTTGAAATTAGTCACTGACGTTTCGGTGGAGCTTGCTGCCTCCGCCATCATGGCTTTAGTCCCAGACCCTGAAGATGCAGTCAGCCAGCTCTCCGGTAGCTTGGTGCCAGTTGGCCCGGTGTGTTGGCACCACTGTGAGAACTTGGCCGATCTTCATTACTTACTGTTTGATCAAAATTGGAATGTATCAACAGATGTGAATAAAACTTCACAATATATACTTCTGCGGAAGTTTGTTCCGTGGTTCACCGGCAGTTGTATGCGGACTGACGGAGATATTGCATTTTTGTAATTCTGTGTTGAAAACGCGTACGGAACTTTCGAACGTGGCGTTGTTTCAAATTTTATTTCGTAACAATTTGCATAATGAGTCCTGTTCCTAAACTGTTGGAGGAGGACTGATGCAGACATGCACAGCAGCTTGTGCTAGCGACTGTCCCCGGCATGTGGAACGCTTATCGCTGTATGGTATCCCGTAATTGCATAATGCCGTTGTCTTCGATGTCCTCTCGTCAGCTGTTTTTGTTATGATGGCGTCACCGTGGCCTGGTGTCGGTTATCACGGAGCCAGGTGTTGATAACATTTATTTGCGTCGTCAGTGCTGCACATGGACAGCGAATTCCATAAATAAGAGTGGGACGGAGAGGAATTCGACGACGCAATAGAAGCACGAGAGACCGTGTTTTGAGTTTCGTAACGCGAACCAGCGCATTGGGCTGACTGAAGTGCAATAACAGCTGAGCCCCATTTTGTTGACCAGTTTGCGGTTTTAAAGATGAAGATACAGATCGACAAAATTTGTCCAGTGACACGTGACGTTCCCAGATTCAGCAACTCCTTACATTCTGCATAATTTGAGGTTTGCATTGTGTTGCGGATTCCTGGTATTAATGTCTGGGCTGTGACACCGTCTGGTCTGGTAGGCTATCAGAATATAACGTGGGTAGCAACGTAACAGGCGGTGCGATTTCGTAACCCAGACGAGTGCAGTTTCAATCGTTATTCTGCTTGTTGGAACAAAGCACTGTAGGAGTGCATTATTGTGCCTGTTTGTAAGGGTGTCTAAACTGATTGCAGTAAACATTAGGGCATATCACTGTTATCGCCTGCACACTGAACTGTATTCAGCATTTTAGGATCGTTCCTGTTTTGATTACAAAGGGGCATGTTGTACCACCGAGGGACTAGCCTGACGTCTAACCTAAGCCCCTGACGTAGGGTAACGCAATAGTGGGGTTATGACAGAAGGTCCATACGTAGCCGAAATTATTGGGGGTCATTAGTGTGGGTGACGTAACAGCAGTCGCCAGTTACTTGAGAAAACCCGTGTATACAGTACATCTGCTGTTTTATGGACGTCAGAGGAGCGGTAGGACTGGAGTGAAGTTTTGGGCAGTATTGCCCTGCAATGTGCCACACCAGTGAAACTAGTCAGGCTGACTGAACTGTGCTTAAAGGAAAGCTGCTTTATATTAAGTTCATAATCGTGCGGTGCAAGGATAGTTTCAACGACATCAAATAATAAAGACACTTCTGGTCAACACAGTCTTGTATTATAAAAATAATATATGCATTTATAAAATGCTACATGTTTCGACTCCTAAGTGGTATTATGAGGCACTAATTTCATATAAATGACAATTCAAGGCCTTTTTATTTATACTTGCCTGACGATAGCCCTTTAGGGGTCGAAACATGTAGCATTTTATAAAGGAAAATATTATTTTTATAATAAAATATAGTTGTGTTGACTAAAATTGTCTTTTGTTATTTAGCTTGTGCAACACAAGAGGATGTCTTCTGTCAAGATTTAACGACATTGCTTTCCAACTTTTTGAGTTTTGTTTATTGCGTTCGGTGGGTTTTGCAGTGAATGTGCTGGAGCTAATGTAACGTGCGTTCCAGTAACTGTCAGTGTACAAGTATTGTTGTTATGTACAGTGGTGTTCATGTCCTTACATCTGGTAACAGAGGGAAGTGAGACTGTCTTCAGTTGCCGTGGCCACGGTTGTCCGTAGTAGGATGGGCTAGAAGTAGACGCAACACAGTCCCAGTATGTCCTTAGAAAATACAGCAGAGTTTAAATATTTGGGAGTGAATGTAGCCAGTCAGAATTACATATACGAATAAATAAAGTGGAGATTAAACTCGAGGAATGATTTCCACCAGTTCAGAATACCTTCACGTGGCCAATTTAAAAGCATGTACAAAATTACCTAGTGTTTTATGTGCGTGAGGAATTTAATTAGATTCCTATAAAACAATAGTCAGATTTTTGGGCCTCGTCCTGTCTTGAGGGCGTTGTGCTTGGGAAACTTTTGCACCTCTTATGTTTTCATTGGAAGTCCCTTTCTTTGCTACGCCAATTTCTTTCTTTTTCTTTCTTTCTTTCTTTCCTTCCTTCCTACTCACTGTAAGTGTAGAGGTTATTTTCGCACTTGATCACACTCAATGACACACACACACACACACTCGGTAGGACTCCTCTGGACGAGGGATCGGCCGGTCGTAGACATCTCTACCTGACAACACACAACACCCACAACAGACAGACGTCGATGCCCACGGCAGGATTGGAACCCGCGATCCCAACAAGCGAGCGGCCACCGAGATCGGCTATTCCATTTTCACTGGTCCCCAAACGTGCCGTTATGTCTCCATCCGCATCAGAACCGCTGAACGTATTTTCATGAAACTTTTATACTGGTGAGTTATACCAGTGTATTCCAGTTGTAGGTAGAATGTAAGAACAGTAGCAGTCACGTTATGCGAAGCCCTACATAATGCGTTTTGCGCGTATCTGAAACGTAGCTCGCAAAATATTTATCGGAGCGAAAAATGTTTCGAACAGCGGGGGTTCTAGAGGTTATTAAAGGAAAGTGAGGAAGGGGTCAATTTGCTACGCCATTTCCTAACTTGTTGTATCGACATTATTACCGTGACATCAAAGGGTTGAGTATTATGTCGCAGGTTAATTTCAAGTTTACACTGAATATATCAGGTGCAAGGCATTAAGTTAGACAGTGTTCCGCGAGGAATGGCGTGAAAAAGTAATACATTTTATTATTATCTTGCTGCATTCGTGTAAACAGAGGTTGGTTGTTTGACCTCATCGTATTTGTGTTCTGTATTTACCGCACCGAGCATTTTTGAGTCGTAATTAGTGATATCTGTGCTGGTCGCATGATGCAGTTGCGCTGTGGAATGTGCCAGGCAGCAAAATGAGACACCGTGGCACTTCCGGAGCCACGGTCCACCCGGTGGGAAAAGGGCGCCAGCCAGCTGCCTTATTCATTCATTCTGTAGTCTGTCTTACGACAGGTCCGTAGCCTCTTCCAAAGCGAGTTCTCCACAGGGTGCGATCTAGTGCTTCCTCTTTTCAATTTCCAGTATTTTTCTTTTCCTTAAGGTCATCCAGTAGCTGCTTACGTCTTCTCCCTCGTCGTCCCGTCATTTCTATCCCTTCTAACTTTCCTTCAATCACGTGTTTCAGAAGGCAGTTTCTACGCAAGATGTGACCAATTCAGTTAGCCTTTCTTCTTTTTATTGTATGTAGGATGTTCCTCTCCTCCTTGACTCTGTGTAATACTTCTTCATTTCTCACACGATCGGTCCAACTGATCTTCTCCATTCTTCTCCAGCACCACATTTCAAAACTTTCCAGACACTTCTGATCTACTTTCCGAAGTGTCTACGTTTCAGCACCATACAAAGCTATGCTCCAAATGTAGCACTTTACTAGTTTCTTCCTTAAATTTAAGTCCAGTTTGCTGGTGAAAAGATTTTTCTTCTTGTTGAATGCTGCTTTTGCCATGGCAATTCTGGATTTAATGTACGTGTACACCTTGCATCATTTGTTATCATGCTACCCAAATCATTGAAATATTCCACATTCTCCATTGTTTTTGATCTATCATAATTTTCATTGGGGTGGTTGCCTTGAGATTTCATTACTTCAGTATTTCCAGCATTCATTTCCATTCCATAGCGTCTTCCAATTTCAATTAGCCTATTATCATGCCTGGCACCTTTTCTTCCCTAGCCAGTAGCACAAGGTCATCTGCATATTTCACAGTGCGAATTACTTGTCCTCCTATTTTGAAGTCTCCAAACCCTTCAAGAGCTTCCTTGGTAAGGTACTCGCTGTATAAGTTGAACAGAATCTGTGACAAACAGCAACCTTGTCTAACTCCTCTTCCTATCTTCACACTTCTCGTCCCCCTTGGTCCAGTCGTATTTTGACCCTCTGTTCCATGTACAATTTGCTGATCAATCTTCTTTCGCGCCAGTCTATCCCAATTCCTTTTAGGATTTGCATTAATTTGGTGCAGTTGACACGGTCAAATGCCTTCTGCCAGTCTATGAAGCAAGCACACAATTCCTCATCTATGACCAAGGTTCGTTCTGATATTATTCTCAGCATCCCAGTTGCATCCCTAGTTCCTTTTCCTCTTCTAAATCCAAACTGATCTTCTCCAAGTGCATCTTCAATTTTCCTCTCAATCCTTCTTCTAAGTATCCTCGCTACTATCTTTGCTGCATGAGCGATGATGCTGATTGTGCGATGGTCGCTGCATTTTGTAGCTTTGGGCTTCTTCTTTAAGGCAATCATTGTAACTTCAATAAAATCTCTGGGCCATTCTCCAGTTACATACATGCTGTTGATCAGCTGTGTCATTAGCCTTAGACCACCTTCTCCCAACAATTTGAGTACATCCCCAGGTACATCATCATCTGCTGTAGCCTTCTTATAGCTGCCTTATATATATATATATATATATATAATAATCATGTGAACGTCACTGGCGATTCTAGCAGCCTCAGCCCAGGGCAGAGGACCCGAAAATTCCTTTGAACGAGTCTACCTTGAAGATTGATGCAGGATATTCCGCCATAACATTCGTACACGTTTACCAAACTACACGGTGTCAAAATGCCTGAAGACCGTTTGCCTCCGCGAGCTCCTCAGATCTAGTGTGCTGTGTGTTCAGAAAGTAGCGTCGGTTTACTTACATAGTCGCAGTATTATCGCAGTCGTAGCATGACACTGCTGACAACGTGGACCACCGGCAGAGCCGGCCTTAACAAACGCGGGGCCCAATTGCGATCCTCGTGGCGGGCCCATAAAAGTTATTGTGCAGAGCAAAAATAAAGGACTAACGTTTTGGTATACTAATGTAAGTTATAAGATCATAAAATCAGTCCGAGAACTTTGTGTGGTATCACACTGCGTATTTTTAAAAATTAGTAATGTGCAAATCCGCCCTCGGTGGACTAGTGGTTAGCGTGCTCGCCACTGGACCCAAGGTTCGCGGGTTCGATCCCGACCGAGGGCGATGGATTTTTTAAGGGTGAAGGAGGGGAAGTAAAGCCGTCGGTCCCATGTCGTAGATTTACGGCATGTAAAAGAACCTTCGGGCATGAATAGAACCAGTAATGTCCGTAAGCCAAATTCAGCGGCCATTTCTCACCCAAGTCTCCTGACTGCCTGCCAGATGGCTCTGGCAGTCACATCAGGATTGAGCAAAACCTTGTGCGGTCAGTGAGCTGGTCACTCACTACAGAATGCACACTTACGACCAGGAAACCTTCGGGATGCCCAAGCCCACATAAGGGCTGTAGTGCAAAGGAACAACAACAATGTGCAAATCCCCCATGAGCGCGGGGCCCACGTATGCGCGGAGCCCGTTTGCGTCAGATCGGTCCAATCGGCCTCAGGCCTGCCCTGACCAGTGGAAGGCTGTTATGAATACGGTAGTGAACCTTCCGGTTTCGTATAAGACAGGGTATTTCTTCACGAGGTGACTCGGCTTCCTAAGGACTGCCACATGGATTGGATTATTTGGTAGTCTTGTATCGATTAATTTAATTGTAAAGATTTTCTTATTCCAGGCAGTAAACTCGAGGTAAAGTGCAGTAACACTGAAATATTTATTGTTACTTCCTGTTTATTTAAGAAATTAGGTTTTTTTTTTAAATCTGAATGTTCACAAGAAACTCGTCTGAAAATTGTATAAAGCTGTATGAAAAGGTACAGAATGGGTTTAATTAGTGTCCCTCGTGTTTCGGTAGTCGTTCTGCTGCTAGTTATAAACTAATAGTTCACGTTGAGTGTGTTGTGTTTCTGCGCTTGCGCAGTCGCAGAACGTTGCTTGACATACCGCTTCACGCCACTGCACACGTAACAGATCCGGTAAACACAGCAGTCAGCGTGTTTGTTCTGGTATTCGTGGAATGCGCTGTTCAAACACTCGCATGGAAAGTAACGTTAATTCTTGTTCGTCTGTGCTTGAAGAACACAAAGTGTCTGCACAATACACAGAGGCAGTTAACGTCTGAACATCCAATTTCTTCAAGGTTTATTTTAATATTGAACGGCCTCCGGATATGGAGGGTAGCTGCGAATACATTGAATAAGCAGCCGCGGACAGCCGACAAGGGGTGGCCCTGCAGCTTGGGGGTTGGGCGAGGTGCTAACAACTCCTCACCGTAAAAAATTACCATGTTACGAAACAGATCACAAAGCCTCGGACCATGGAGTTAGTTTATTTTAATGTTGCCCCCCCCCCCCCCCCCTTTCATCTTAACAAGTGGGCGCTTTATATAAGTCATCCCCCAAAATTTTGTTTAAATTTTTAGTGTCATCCGTCCTAGCCAGATGGCCGTGCCATGGCTCAGGCGGTTAGTCGCCGGCCTCTCACCGCGGAGGCCCGGGTTCGATCCCGGGTCAGTCCATGTGGGATTTGTGGTGGATAAAGTGGCACTGGAACAGGTTTTCTCCCCGAGTACTTTTTTCCCCTATCAGTTTCATTCCACCGGTGCTCCATTACAAGGAAAAACGGAAAAAGTAATAACCATCTTCATCACAGGGTTGCGCAATAAGCCTCAAGGCTGCGGTGCGTCCGTAGCATCTGCTGCGGGGCCCTTCACCGCACAAAAATGCTAGCTAGTTACGCAGTCCATCTTCCATTTCCGTACCGTCACAGTGTTATGTGACGTTTGTTAGTGACGATTTTCCTCTTGCACAAGAGCCTGTTCTAAACTGTTCGCTTCCGTAAGTCATCTTAGGATACAGCCCCGCATACCATTGAGTACGAGGCTGGGTGGCTGCCAAGCTGATTGATGTAGACATTGTGGTACCAACAGACAAATCTCGGCCTTTACCGGGAATACAACCCTGATCAATTAATTTACCTTTTATACTCGTAAATATACATCGTACCGAAAAACATCTTAGATTAGAGGTATTTTAATCGAGTATGTGTTTCGTCATTTACTAGTTGATTTTATTTACATGAGCCGGGTTTTCTAGAAAATTAGTGTAATTTGGTTTGAATATTGAGTTCCTTTGAATTATTCCTGTAGCAGAAAGGATCAGCTGTTGCCTTGTGTTGTCTGCTTTTTGAAATTTTTCTTGCGATATCGTCGGAGCGTTTTTTGTTATACCGGCATCTGTTTCTCCTGCAGTAAAGTTACACACACAGTCTCTGCCTAAAAGTATGACGGAGGATACATTATCTAATACATAAGATGTTTTTAGTTGGATATTTAACGACTTCATAAGGAGGATGAAGGAAGATTATGGTCCATTTTACGCTGTGTTGTTGTGTGCAGTTCATTTGTGGTTACAGCAACACGCCCATTGCAGACACTTTATGTGAAGACCTGCCTGCATTTCTGAGCGCCCCTCGACCGTATTTCACTGAATAATTATGGAGTGCAAAACGTTCTGGACAGCTTTTGTCGGGAGGAATGAAGCACAAACGTCGTAACTCATTCATCTTTCCCCACTCTGGAGTGGCTTTAGAAATGATTAAATGGCAAAGCAGAAGTAATGTTGCGCCGTGCATTCGTTTCTGTAACCTGTTACTTTTGTGGGCCGGGATAGCGTAGTCGGTATAGCGACTCGCTACGGGCTGGACGGTCCGGGGATCGAATCCCGGTGGGGGCGAGATTTTCAGCACCCGTCCAGACTGACCGTGAGGCCCACCTAGTTTCCTATACAATGGGTACCGCGTCTTTTGGGGGTAAAGCGGCCGGGGCGTGGTGTTGACCACCCACACCTATCTAGCGCCGAGGTTAAAGAAAGAGTAGTGGTATACCTCTACTGCCCGTCTGGCTGGGCTTTCATGGCCTGTTCTAGGGTGACCCTGTACTTTTGAAAGCATTCAGAGAATTGAGCGAAGGCGCAAGTATTGTTTCGCCGTGTGTATGTTTCTGTCACCTGTTACGGCTGAGTATACAGCGGAAACGTGAGACGTGCGATACGGGCACGGATGTATGGAAACGGCGCGATAGATAGAACAAGGGACTAATGTGAAAAGGGCGCAGACAACAGCCAGAAGGGAGTCTGACATCATGAGCGGGGGAAATAACACAAGATTCGAAGCTACAATCGAGGATTGAAAACTCTAAACACAGTTCCTCTGTTCAAATGCTGATTATTTATGTTGCAAAGAAATAAACACTCCCACTGAAATGTACTTGGATTTCGTTGCTGTAGGGATCGTGCTGAAAACATTTGTTTGCGGTCTACATGCTTGTACTGCGTCAAAGTTATTGAGAGTGCTGAGCATCACGTTCCACGTGCATAGATCATGGACCGTAGGGGAGGCACATCCATCGTGATACGTAATACCAAGTAAACGAAAGAGACCTCCTGATGTCAGGCTTTCGCCGCAGTGTTGAGATCTTCGTTCTTCTGGGATATTACGCTGCGTCGAGTGGTAATCCTTTACTGACGTTTCGGGACAACCTATCGGTCCCATCTTCAAGGGTCAAGAAGTTACTTGAAGATGGGACCGATAGGCTGTCTTCGCAACGTCGGTAAAGGATTACCACTCGACGCTGCGTAATATCCCAGAAGAGCGAAGATCTCAAAAACACTTCGATCACAACGGAAGTTATTTGACGAAGTTTATTGCCAAACTACATGCTGCATTGAGAACAATTGTCTTCTGGACTTTGTCCATCGTCCAGATGAAATATAAAAATATAAAATCACGACGTTTCGGAAGCTGGTTCTTCTTCCGTCTTCAGGTGAAGGGAGGGGAGACACCTACTCAGATGGTCCCTTAGACCGAGCTAATCTCAGTCACTGGACCTTGGACAATCGTCCAGTGATTGAGATTAGCTCGGTCTAAAGGACCCATCTGAGTAGGTGTCTCCCCTCCCTTCATCTGAAGATGGAAGAAGAACCAGCTTCCGAAACGTCGTGATTTTATATTTTTATATTTTATCCGGACGATGGACAAAGTCCAGAAGACAATTGGTTCTGAATGTTATACACCATCGTCAGAACCTTTTAGAATTTACATTCTGCATGTTTCGGCTTGTAAAAGCCATCATCAGACACTCCTTGATAAAAATATTTCAGAAAAGATCTGCTTACAATATCAAGTTGTTTGGTACAAGTAATTGAGATATCAGTTATACAATGTGTTAAGTGTTATACTGAATTAGGGATAGTCCTGTTCTTCATACATTGTTAATTACAATGGATATTCACATTACAATCAACAATGTATTAAGAACAGTACTATACCTAATTCGAAGACAAATTTAACTTCTAACGCACTGTATAACTGAGATCTCAGTTATTTGAACCATACAACTTGATACTGTATGCAGTTTTATTCTGAAATATGTTTATAAATGAGTGCCTCATGAAGGATTTTACAAGCCGAAACATGCAGCATGTAGTTTGGCAATAAACTCCGTCAAACAACTTTTGTCGTGATCGATGGTCTCTTTTGTTTACGTGGCATAATTTTCTCCGTAAACAGCGTTAACAGGGCGGTCTTTGTGTTTTCTGTGAGATAAGACTGAAAATTGGTGCTATTTGAAATTTCTCTTGCGTCACGTAGCGGATATTTAGCGAAATACACTTCTGACTGTGTAGTGTGGTATCCGTATGTTGTGACTATGCAGTGTGATATCCCTAGAAATGTGACTGCAGTGTGGTATCCCTAGAATGTGAATCTGCAGTGTGGTATCCTAGAATGTGATCTGCAGTGTTGTATCCCTAGTAATGTGACTCTGCAGTGTGGTGTCCCTAGTATGTGACTGCAGTGTTGGTGTCCCTAGTAATGTGACTCTGCAGTGTGGTGTCCCTAGTAATGTGATTCTGCAGTGTGGTGTCCCTAGTAATGTGACTCTGCAGTGTGGTGTCCCTAGTAATGTGACTCTGCAGTGTGGTGTCCCTAGTAATGTGACTGCAGTGTGGTGTCCCTAGTAATGTGACTCTCGCAGTGTGGTGTCCCTAGTAATGTGATTCTGCAGTGTGGTGTCCCTAGTAATGTGACTCTGCAGTGTGGTGTCCCTAATAATGTGATTCTGCAGTGTGGTGTCCCTAGTAATGTGATTCTGCAGTGTGGTGTCCCTAGTATGTGATTCTGCATTGTATCCTAGTAGTGAATAGCACTACAGTAAATGAACAAGATTACCCAGTTCGTTCACGCTCATGTTACTGGTCTTTCTTTTACTTCATGTAACTTTTGTCAGTCCGTGTAGAACAGTCAACATTGTGGCTTGAAATCGTGTTTTGTGGCCCCACCTGCCCTGCCTTTCGTCTTCCCTACACGTGCGGCGCTAGGCCACCTCCGCGCCTGAAACTGGATCGTCATTTAAAACTCCTCATCAGTCATGATTGTGAAAAACCAGGAAGTTACTTCTGAACTGACTTGCATCCATCTTGTTCCGTGCTTCGGGTTGTCACGACCAAAGATCGTGGTTTCGGGGTTCACGTAACAATGTGGCATTAGTTGAGTCGAGGCGCCGTGTTTTCGGTTCAGAGAACCGTGAATGATGTACGGCAACCGTAAATCAAACGTTCGCTTGCTCTCGTCACGTGACGTGTGGCTGCGACAGTCAGATGTCCACATGGACGAAACCCGAGCAGCATTTGAACATCTAGCAATATAATTAAACTAGCCCAGTTGCCCCTGCCCACGCCATGATGACGTTGGTGGAGTGGAGGCACGGCTTGACCCATTCTTACACACTGGTGGAGGTTAGTCATAGCTTCACGCTCGGGCTGCGTTACTCAGTGAATTGAGGCCGGATGGGCCCCATAGCCGGTCTGGACGCTTTGGAGAAGAGAGCAATCCCCTTAGCTGGGATCGAACTCCGATTCCTTCGTCTTTCAGCCTGTAGCAACCTGTAATACCGACATGCCATTCACTTCACTGCTGTAATAAATATCACTGCGTTGTTGGCCGGGTTATGGTTGTTTTCGTTGTCGGTGTCAGACTGTACAAGAGTAACATCCGAATTTGGGAACGAATTTAAAAAAATTGTGAACGAGGACTCAACATGACTCACATGACTGTCCCGCAGTCTTTGCACGTCGCTTTGGTAGTCGTGGTTACATTGCGGGGTAGGAAGCAGGGCCGTTGCATCTGTGCATGTCCACAGAACTGGCGATCTCACATGACTTAACAGGTCCTTAACATGAACACCTGGCTAATGAACACTGCTTAGGTCCCGGGTAACATTCCTGCACGAAACTGATGTATCTGCTCGTCGGACTGGTGTGTCGCGTCAAAACGCTCACACACCTTTTGGTATGTGCTGGGTGCATTGTGGCATATATGCTACACAGTGGTGTAGGGTCTGTCCGTCCGTATAGTGACAGATTACGGAGTGCACGACCGAGGAATCGTGGTTTCGATTCCTGGCAGGGCAGAGGTTTTCTTGCCACTGTGTTGATAACAACTCTGCGGGCCGTCCAGTGGGTGTCGGAGGTTCGTTCCCCGGCCGTAAAAGTGGGCGGGGCGTGCAGGCAAGCTCTTCAACCCCCTGCGGTGTCGAAGGTTAAGAGGGATGGAGCTGTATTTCTACTCATATATACAGCCATTTCTGCTGTGATGCTCAGTTCATTTGGTACGGATTGCGCTGCAGAGATATCTTAGGTCATTTTACGAGGTCTTGCAGAATCAGTCTTGCGCAGACTGAGAATATGGTGGAAGTAGACATGCCTGTCAGTTGACGTGAGAACAGCGTGTAAATACACAACCGATGTCAGAGTTTGCACACTTGTATAATCCAAAGGGACATGGGAAGACCGAGGGTTAGATTACAAGACCACTTTTAAAATGTTGAACATAAACGGGCTTGTAGCACGCAGATGGTGTTTGGATGGAAGTGGATAAAGAAAATAAAATAGAATGCGTTACGTTCTAGAACTTGGGATGTAATATTCGCATTTATGACAGCTGTTCGCTTTTTTTTTTTAAGAATCTTACAGTGCTTGATTCGTGAGTGCTACAGAGTTGTGTATGACTCAGGTGCGCACCAAGAATTTTTCATTGGGGGGGGGGGGGGGACTGACCCTGAGGCTGTATATAATTTTGTTTGATTTTTAAAATTATGTTATAACAATTATGTCGTAAATATAACTAACATAACACTGCAACTGAATCTATGTACATACAAATATAATACATGTCCCGTGACTCAGTGTCCAATCTTGGTTTTTTTAATTTCATTAATCTATTGTTCACAATTCTAATGTACTAGTCATCAGCCGATTTCAGTGGCTGATTTCGGCAGAAGGGGAAATCACGTAAAACTTTTGATATCATCGTGTGTACAAAATCTGTTTTTAAAATTTCGGCTTTCGGGGCGGCTGCAGCCCGCAGCCCTCCAACCCCTTGAGTGCACCCCTATTATGACTACTGATACCGAACATCTTCGTTTCTGGGAGATTATTTGCGCTCTGTCTGACTTGGGGAACACACATATGAGAAAACAAAGACAAATAACATTTCAGAATAACTTTATGTGCGTGTCTTTATGGAATTGCCAAGTAAGCTTCTTGCGAGTCATTTGCGACTGCATTGTGTAATAAGATAGCGGCTGACTCTCGGTATCTTGAGGCAGGCGGACTGTTCAGTGCTTTCACGTGGTGACTCATATAACGCGTGCTACAGTGGTGCATGACCTGAACAAAGCACAATAGAGGCATGCGGTGACACATTGTTCGCTTTTGGACATCCTTCGCGTTGATGTAACACCGTGCAGCAGTCATCGTGAACGAAGTGCCGCGGGCTCGGCTATTTCAGACATTGTACAGTGGATCTGCATGCAACCAGGCCAGTAGCCAGGCCATGAACACAGTGGGTGCAGCGACTTCAAGTACGGGCGCATGTATATACGATATACATACGTACGTTTACATAAGTATATAATGCTCTGTTATACGTATACTGTGTGTATGTATTATGTATGCCTAAGCGTAAAAAGCGCCGATCCCAGTGGCCGTGCGGTCTAAGGCGTCGGTCTACGGCCGCTCGCTTACTAGGATTGTGGGTTCGAATCCCACCGGGAGCATGGATGTCTGTCTTGTGGTGTTGTGTGTTGTCAGGTAGAGGTCTCTGCGACGGGCTGATCACTCGTCCAGAGGAGTCCTACCGAGTGTGGTGTGTCAAAAAGTGTGATCGTGAAGCCTCGAACAATTAGGCGGCCTAGGCCCCCAAGGGGCTGTCGAGCCATTAAAAAAAAAAAAAGAAAAGCGTAAATAGCGCCTTTGTCAACACTTTAATTACATAATGCGCCTTATAACACTGCACAAAACATCTTGCATGTACATACTTTTTGAAAATGAGTTGTTTCCAACCACGGCCGTTCAACAGAGGCAGCACGTGGATGCGGTAGTGTCAGCACGCTATTTAGCGGGCTGACCAGCATGTTTGTGTTTGGTATTTTGCAAATTCCTAGTGGATGCAATGCTCCCATCTGCACCCCACTGGCTTCCCATTGACCCGATGGATGTTCACTGACGCTTTAAATCGAGCCCGAGGCTGTGCATAATGTTTTGTAACGTGTTGTTATTTTCAGGCGGTGTTAGACTAGCCAACCGCCGGCGTAAGTGCCACCCCTTTTCGGCTGGTGATGATACCCGGAAAATCGTGAAGATAAAGATACAGAGGTTCGTGTTTGGAAGGAAAACAGTGAAATTGTTGACAAAGTGACCGATTGGCGGTTGCATTGTTGCCACTTCTTCGGCCCTGATCGTCATACACGCGACACCGTAGGTGTTGGTAGTGAGTCTCGGCACCGCAGGGCTTATGGCGTGTTGCGCTTGTAATGATTGGGCGTCTTAAAACAAAGTTTGCACTTCGTCTGTCGAAAATCTGACACTTGGATTCGCGATCACTCGTTTTAACCTTTTAAGGACTGAGATTAACCTGAAGTATATTTAAAGACTAGCCAGTTTCTCGTTCGTCGTCCGGGCTGGCATAGAAACACGTTTTGCCTACAGTTACGTGTAATACATCTACTCACTCGATGGATGGTACCATCGGACTGCCCATTCTGTTTCTTCAGCCTCGTTTCCTACCTTCTAGAAAACACACTATATTATATGCTTGATGCACAGCTGTTCTTTTTTTCAGCGCGTACCTCACTGAGAACACATCCGGTAACCATGGCAAGTATTCTCGATGCTTTACTGTTTCTTGAGCTATGCGCTTACCTCATAGAGAACACAGCAGCAATGGTAACCATGGAAACGAAGTATGTCACTCACCAGAGTTATGGGCTGGTCGTCGCCAGACTCCTTTCCATGGACCACCGATTCACATTATATTTGCTTGCATATCCCATAATCACCCAAAACCAGCTACCGAAATTTCGTGCTCCTGTATATTGGATTCTAACAACATGCACTTGTTAGGCAGTAGGCCTATATGTACACATTACTTTACATTAATATATCTTCGTCATGTAATAAATACATGTATATACAGTCGAACCCTGTTATAACGACATCGGTTTATACGACATCTCGTCTATAGCGTCAGATATTCTGTGGTATCAATTAATTCCTCTCTGTTAACCATAACGTTATATTGCTCGGTTATAACAACATCGTTTATAACGACGCAAAGTATTCGGTCCCCTTCATGACGTTATAACCGAGTTCGACTGTATATAGCCTAACAAGCGCGTTTTGTTGGAATCAAATAGTGAAAAATTGCACGGAAGATACAAGATAATAAATTTATGCTCCTATCTAATATACGGTGAGTTAAGCTGCCACAGACCGCAGACACACACATTCACCTTCTTGTATTGTACATGAAGTTTGTACCGCGCAGTAAACACACGCCGTCTCGTTATAAAAACCAATCAGTTAATGCAATATAGGGAAATAATCGCTGTTTGCTCTGAGATCCATACAAAACCCATAAATGCACTTTGTGGGCAGAACGTGAAATTTTTAATGTTTAACGTGGCGGTACGTATAGTAACCACTGGGGCTTTAAACGGTTAAAACACAAGCTTAGGTGACGTCATACAACTGTCGGAATCAGAAACCGCGACATAAGGCGTTCTGCTGCTGTATGTGTAACGGACTGTGATTGGTTGAAGTGTTTGAACCGTTTGAAGCTCATACAAACAGGAGACGAGTCATTTCCTACCTCACAGAAAACACTGCGTCTCCATTACAAAGACCAGCCCGTTAACAGTGTTTAGGGAAATAGTTACTTTATTGCGAGGATCATACGAAACATAATTACACTCCGTGAGCAGTGTGTTGAGTTTGTAATGTTCAGGTATGTGGTACATATAGTTACCATTGTGCTTTGAAGTGTTTAGGATGTCTTTGTTACCTGCGTCATACGGCGCAAATAAAGGTTTCGAGACGAAGTGGCCGTGACCTGTTTCATATCGCTGTCCAAATCTTCCCCTTGCTGACGGCTTACCTTACGCCTTTCAGAAGGCAGTCTTCGGTGTTCCGGCAATGTGCAGTTCGGCAGCTGGATGGGCCTTGCAAGGTTTCGGCGGAACACACTTTCTGCCTCCATGTTGAGGGTAGCTCTGTAAAGGTGAGTTCCCTGCCTACGAGATTACGCGGTGTGACATCCCTTGTCTTCAGCTGCATGTTTCACATCGCAGGCATTCTAGTTTGTAGTTTCTGTCTACACATTTTGTGACGAAATGCAAGTTTATTGGTCGGAAAACTTCAATTTGCCCTTGGGGGGGGGGGGGGGGGGTCCTAATGCGTCCGATTTATGAAGCCACTTCGTATCACTTCATCCCGATAAAATGCTTCCAGCTCTATCGATTTGCATAGAAATTGTGCTAGCTGTGTTTTTGCGACTGAGTATAGAATCAGGCGCTGCTGAGTAATGGTTACGGGGGTTGTAACTGTTTAGGGGCACTTTTCATTTTAACCCTGCTGCAGCAGAACAGCGCCTCTGTAAGTGGCTAATTTAAATACGAAAGTGAAGTACATTCCTGACATCACATCGAGCTGCTACATGCATGCAAGAAGAAACTCCACTTGAGCCTGGTCGGATGCGGGTCTATCCACGCTGTAGTCCGCGTTAATGAGCAGCATGTATATATAGCATTCTGGTGTATGTAGCAAACACAGAATTCAGTTACTAACAAGTTAGAAAATGTCCGCAGGACGAAATACCTCTGCCGCCTTCGCATAACCATTGTAACCATGGTAACATTGGTAATGACCAAATTAAATATACGTATGTTTTCCTCTAAAGCGTGATCTTACGTCCGATTTGAAATGAAATTAGGACGTGACGAGAAATTCTGGTAAAAATTCCCAGTACCAAATTTCGCGAAAACCCGTCCGGTAGGAGCCGAGTGTCACGCGGACAGACGTGACGAAGCTGATAGACGCTGTTCGCTTTGTGAAGGCGCTTAGGAACATGATATTCCTGTGTCCGAGTTCAAAATTGGAATGTGATTGACGAACCCAAGTTAAAATCCCTAGTACCAAATTTCGCGAAAATCAGTACAGAAGGACCCGAGTTTCACGCGGACGGACGTGATGAAGCTCATAGACGCTGTTCGCTTTGTGAAAACACCTAGGAACATGATATTCCTGTGTCCGAGTTCAAAATTGGACTGTGATTGACGAACCCAAGTGAAAATCCCTAGTACCAAATTTCGCGAAAATCAGTACAGAAGGACCCGAGTTTCACGCGGACGGACGTGACGAAGCTCATAGACGCTGTTCGCTTTGTGCAGGCGCCTAGGAACATGATATTCCTGTGTCCGAGTTCAACCACAATTGGAATTTGACGACGAATCCTAATGAAAGTCCCCCAAATACTAAATGTCACCTAAATCCGTCCGGTAGGAGCGGAGGTTCTGTGCGAACGGTCATGACGAAGCCGATGTTCGCGTTTCACTTTGTGAAAGCACCAACGAAGTGATAGTTTAAACTGCTGTGGGACGCTTCGCCATTAGCAGCTACAGATTCAGGAATATTTTCACTTCAGTAGAACTGTAAACGTCAGAAGGCACAGTTACTACGTACCTTATCATTTGTGAAGCAGGTTGTACAATGCGGTTAGGTGTTTGTATGCTACGTCAACAAACGACTGCCGAACGAATTGATGATTACGTCATCCCACTCTTACATCACATTGCTGTTGACTACAGAAATCTGTAATTGTAATAAAAGAAACTCCAAACTGTTACGACATTGAAAATCAAGCGTCAGGTGTGAAACATTCCGATAAGTCCTAATTAAATGATCGGTACGTGTAAAGCTCTGCAATGCTGACAGTAACGGTCAACGCTAGTTAACTTTTACGACACGATTGTCGTTGTCTAGTTTCGGTGATCATGCAGCAGCAGCCTCTGTGACCCACATGCAGCGTAATCCCAGGAGCTCCATTGTGCATGAGCCAGACTGCGAATTGCCTTTCAAAGCGATTAGACATTTGTATAGACACCATCAAAAGTGTCTGCATCATTACGTAGTGTTCCGTGTCTCAAGGAATACAGTCACATCGAATGTACGTGTAATGCGGGTGCTGTGTGTTGGAGAGTCGTCTCCTGAAGTGACCGAGTGGTTAGCTCTCGTGCTTGGGATTTAGAAGGTCAAGGCCTTGGCCTGGTGAGGAATTACGATCTTTTCAAGTAGGATCTTTCGTCGTAAAGTAGTGGAGACTCGGAGAGTTTTGAAACTGAACACGTTATATAAAGAATTGTGCTTTTTGTTTCTTTGGCAGGCTGAGTTACAGAAAGTTTAAACATTCATAAACCGACGGTTACTGCAGTGGTGCTGTTGTGTTGGTGGTAATGATCATATTGGAGCAGTGAGGCTAGAATGTTCGACCTTTTGGAGCAGAGTGCAGACATCACTTTGCACAGTGCTTTGTTTGAAACAGGACTAGTAACTGAAGGTCCTGTTCATGTTACAGGTGTTCTCTGCCTGAAATATTGTTTGTTTCGTAAGGGATGGTTCTATTCGTATTACAGGATGTTCTCTGCCTGTAATGTTGTTTGTCTAGTAACGGAAGGTCCTGTTCGTGTTACAGGTTGTTCTGTATCTAATATTGTCTCGTAACTGAGGGTCCTATTCATGTTATAGGGTGTTCTCTGTGTGTAATATTGTCTCGTAACTGAGGGTCCTATTCATGTTACAGGGTGTTCTCTGTGTGTAATATTGTCTCGTAACTGAGGGTCCTATTCATGTTATAGGGTGTTCTCTGTGTGTAATATTGTCTCGTAACTGAGGGTCCTAATCATGTTACTGGTGTTCTCTGTGTGTAATATTGTCTCGTAACTGAGGGTCATATTCATGTTATAGAGTGTTCTCTGTGTGTAATATTGTCTCGTAACTGAGGGTCCTATTCATGTTACAGGGTGTTCTCTGTGTGTAATATTGTCTCGTAACTGAGGGTCATATTCATGTTGTAGAGTGTTCTCTGTGTGTAATATTGTCTCGTAACTGAGGGTCCTATTCATGTTACAGGGTGTTCTGTGTGTGTAATATTGTCTCGTAACTGAGGGTCCTATTCATGTTACAGTGTGTTCTCTGTGTGTAATATTGTCTCGTAACTGAGGGTCCTATTCATGTTATAGGGTGTTCTCTGTGTGTAATATTGTCTCGTAACTGAGGGTCCTGTTCGTGTTACAGGGTGTTCTGTATCTAATATTGTCTCGTAACTGAGGGTCCTATTCATGTTACAGAGTGTTCTCTGTGTGTAATATTGTTTCGTAACTGAGGGTCCTATTAATGTTACAGAGTGTTCTCTGTGTGTAATATTGTCTCGTAACTGAGGGTCCTGTTCGTGTTACAGGATGTTCTGTATCTAATATTGTCTCGTAACTGAGGGTCCTATTCATGTTACAGGTGTTCTCTGTCTGTAATATTCTCTCGTAACTGAGGGTCCTATTCATGTTACAGAGTGTTCTCTGTGTGTAATATTGTGTCGTAACTGAGGGTCCTGTTCGTGTTACAGAGTGTTCTCTGTGTGTAATATTGTCTCGTAACTGAGGGTCCTATTAATGTTACAGAGTGTTCTCTGTGTGTAATATTGTCTCGTAACTGAGGGTCCTGTTCGTGTTACAGGGTGTTCTGTATCTAATATTGTCTCGTAACTGAGGGTCCTATTCATGTTACAGGTGTTCTCTGTCTGTAATATTGTCTCGTAACTGAGGGTCCTATTCATGTTACAGAGTGTTCTCTGTGTGTAATATTGTGTCGTAACTGAGGGTCCTGTTCGTGTTACAGAGTGTTCTGTATCTAATATTGCCTCGTAACTGAGGGTCCTATTCATGTTACAGGGTGTTCTCTGTAATATTGTCTCGTAACTGAGGGTCCTATTCATGTTACAGGGTGTTCTCTGTGTGTAATATTGTCTCGTAACTGAGGGTCCTATTCATGTTACAGGGTGTTCTCTGTGTGTAATATTGTCTCGTAACTGAGGGTCCTATTCATGTTACAGGGTGTTCTCTGTGTAATATTGTCTCGTAACTGAGGGTCCTATTCATGTTACAGGGTGTTCTCTGTGTGTAATATTGTCTCGTAACTGAGGGTCCTATTCATGTTACAGGGTGTTCTCTGTGTGTAATATTGTCTCGTAACTGAGGGTCCTATTCATGTTACAGGGTGTTCTCTATGTGTAATATTGTCTCGTAACTGAGGGTCCTATTGATGTTACAGAGTGTTCTCTGTGTAATATTGTCTCGTAACTGAGGGTCCTATTCATGTTACAGGGTGTTCTCTGTGTGTAATATTGTCTCGTAACAGGGTCCTATTCATGTTACAGGGTGTTCTCTGCCTCATATTGTTTGTGTGTTTTTCCCGTGTTTCTTTTACTTTTCTGTATGTCTTCAGTTCTTCTCCTGCCCCTACCTGTAATAACGCATGCGCGTAGTTCCCACGTCACGTAACAGGAATATCTCCCACGCACTGCTGAAATTTAGTAACAATCGAACTGCTGCCCATAAAAGTCGCGATAGTAACAAAGGTCATTTTGTGGCACGCAGCAGATACGGAGGGCGAGACGAGCGACAAGTGATACCATGCGCAGTGTTTGTATTCCTCGCATTGTACTTGAAGCTAATGCGCACGTACAGGACTGGACTGCGACTGTGTCTGTGTGTTGACTGTACACCGCGTTTGTCGTGTCGCGCTGATTGGACTGTCACACCATGGCCTTCGTAAAAGTCCGCGCGGAAGCCGGAGACAGCCGAAGCGCTTCCACACTATTTTGATGTCTGAAAGATGACGGGTTAAGATTTTTAAAATATATTAGGATATTTCGAAATCTGTAGACTTGAAATAAGTGGTGCACACAGAGATTTACAGGAAGGTTACACTATGGAGACTGCGTGTTGGTCTACTTTCTAAATAACATCACTGTGCTTATGTGGAAGAAATCACGATGTAACATCTTCATACTGTGTGTTTTTGGTACTAATGTTTCCACAGTAAAATATACCACACCGAAAATAGAACGACATTAAAGAGTTAAGTTCAAAAGAGGCATAACTGTTTACTGAGCCGTTGGGTACATTGTATTAGGATGATATGTATTCTGGAAACAACCTTCGTGGAAGTCCGCCTGGCAGCCGGAAGAAGCCGAACTTTCGTGGCAGGCCATGACGGGTCCCCCCCCCCCCCCCCCCCCCCCCCCCCCCCACAGCAAGCAAGTCAGAAGACCGTCAAAAGACCACCGTACTACAGTTCACACAAACAGGACCGGGACTGCTACTGTACCGTACTGTGGCTTTGAGAAATCACTTCCAGTACCGCACGGTATGTGTGGAGCAATCTCTGTGGTACCAGTCCAGCCGGCCATCAGCCTGTCAGCGTCGGTGTGATGGTCGTATCAAGTGCCCGGTTGACACTCATGACACTGATATCTTTACTACCGAAAGTCGTGGTCTTCGTGTTTGGGAGGTCCCGGGTTGAGGTATGCGGCTCGTTCCTGGTTTTCTCGCCCCCCCCTGACAGTATTCAACATAAAATAAGACCACGCCTTCTTCTTCCTCTCTTATCACTTGCCCTAGCTTTCGACGCTATGTAGTCTGAGCTGCTGCAGCGTCGATAGGCCAGATTACATGAAATAGAAATGTTTCATGTAATCTGATACCGGTTGGACGCTCGCCATAGTTCGGAAGGGGGGGGGGAGAGAAGAAAAACGGGGGAGGGGTGTCTAGTGACAAGGAGTACATTTATTATTATTATTATCATTATCATCATAACTTTTATGCAGGGTATTTACATAGTATATACCTGAAACAAACCGTGTTTCTAGAGTATATAATGTTACAGCTATTCTGTAGTTACAATATACGGTACATGTAACGCAATTTCCCATCACAAACGTTTTGTACTGTAAATTTCACACTATTACCACCGTGCATTTTTTTAATCAAATAATTAAACCAAAAAATGCACTATTTTGACCACTTTTATTGTAGCCTATGTCCCTTCAACCCTACAGTCTCCCTACACACACAGCCACGGAAAGATAGCACAAGCAGCATCATAACACACAAGGAAATGCACCTGGAGACGTAGAAATACGCCAGTAGTTCCGAAAACAGTGAATACTACGCACATTTTAAAATTTTAATCAGGTTTTAAATATACACATATTTATGGTTTTGAGTTTTGACCAGACTATCGTACCACATAGTGATGCGTACATATTGTACATTTGTCTTAATATGTGATTAATTTAGTAGTACATTGTAACCCCCGAAGATGGAACTATAAAGTTCCGAAACACGTGTAGGGTTGAATGGACATAGGCTACAATAAAAGTGGTCAAAATAGTGCATTTGTTGGTTTAATTATTTGTTTTGTACTGTACATCAGTACTTTCCGCAGTATATGTGCAGTGCCCAGTGTGGCTGTTTTGTGTAGTTACTTGATGTCGTGCTTTGGAGGTATGTTGCTGAGGTATTTTCTGAATGATCTTGAGATCGTTCCAGTTGCTCCTGTTATTACTGGTATCACATTTGTTTTTACATTCCATATACGCTGTATTTCTGTTGTGACGTCTTTGTATTTTAAAATCGTTTCGGCTTCTTTCTTGATCACATTCGTCTCCTGAAATTCAAACATGTTAGCATATATGTTTCTTTTTCGTTGTTATTGTTATCATCGTCATTTTTATTATTATTATTATTACGGAGGAATCGGAAACGTTTACTGCTCTGAAGGGTTCCAGGCAGTGCCCGCTCGTCCTTCTGGTAGAGTTTAGGGTTCCGAAGAATGGGTCAAAACAGGCTGTGCATTGTGTTACGGTTAATGGAGACCGGTCGAAAAGAAGAAGGGTTACCAGCACAGTCCACAGGTCAGCTCTCACGCCAAACAACATTCCCTCTCCGTTTATAAATACTTTTATGAGAACGTCGTAAATATCATAGCCAAAAATCTGAGCAAGCCCCGTGCTGCCAGTTACGTGTACTGTTCTTCTCCACGTGAATATTAAAACGGATCCTGTGGCTATAGGCCTACAGCACTCCAAGCGACGTGTAGGGCGCACTTCTAAATGTCTGGCAAGCTCTGCGCAAGGTGAGCGCAGAAACGCGTGTCGGTCTTCATGTAAAGTGTGTTATTGTCATTATCAGATTTTATCCCGATTTGGAACATGTCCACAAATTTTATCGAAACTCTTCAGTGTCAGATTTTATGAATATCCGTTACGCGGTTCTCGAGTTCTTACGTGCCACAGACAGGCATGTGGTGAAATTGAAGCTTTCCGAAGGCGCCAGAGATGTTTTCAGGGAGTTGCTTACAACGGTATGAGTATTAATTTTGTTGGCTGGAGTAAGAGAGAACACACGAACGGATGGCGCAAGACACATTGCCAAAGGTCAACCCTCTATTACCACCGTACAGGAAGAAGAGGCTCGCGTGGACCGCGTAAAAATGGAAACGGACCCGGAACAGGTCGAAAGGCCAAACCCTGACAAGAAGAAGAGGGGGAGGAGGAAATATCAGATCCAAAGTTGTAAGATTAAAGTTGCCGCAGTGATCGCCATGAAGGCGTGTCAAGAAGTCCTGTCAAGTTGTCCTTGTGACGGTGTGGACGCTTTAGTGACGAGATAAATCTGTTGAAAGTTCCGAGAATCGAAGCACGATTTCTCGGACGTCCAGCCCGCAGCCTTGTCACTGTGTGGGCAGACCTGGTCATGAAGCGCTGTGCTGCAGGCTTAATTGTACCGCTAAAGTGCACAGTAAGGTTGTTTGGCTGTTTGGCGTTTGTTTTAATTTCACGAGAGTCCGGTTTTGGTTCGTTTACAATTTGTATTGTATGTCTAGTTGACAACAGTGGGACGAAACCCCCATTTGTTGACCCCTGGATCACGCTCAGAAAGAATTCGTAAACACATGAAACTTGGAACTGTAATTACTTTCCTTGTGTATCACGTGATGCTGGTTTAAAATGTCTGGAACGGTCGTAAAACTGTGACCTTGCAAGGTCAACCTCAGCCAGTGTTTACCCCTATTAAAGGAACTGTAAACACAGTTTATCCTCGACGCAAGGAAAGTAATTAAATACAACTTTGGCTTGATTCATAAATCAGATTGCTGCTTCATTGACTGTCCACCAAGTACAGTACCATATAAGGCGCTGCTGGCTCCAGGTTGTTTAACATTTAGAAAGGTGCTGAGCGAAGACACGCAGCTGCGACTGTTGTCAGACCAAACGGCGTGTCGTCGGTTGAACGGGTTTCGGTTCGGTTCACGGCTTCGCCCTTTTTTTTTTTAAAGTGCGGTCTATTTGCAGAATCTTTTATAACAATGGAAAGTTCTGCATTATACCCACACAGCGTGTACCATGAATGTCGCAGCAAACAGCGATTATTGGTTGAGGCAGTAACACATCATTACGAAGCGTAAAATGCAAAGCACGAAATACAGTGGGCCCTCACCCACAAACAGCAGGTTTTTGCAGCGCGCAGCCTTGTAACCTTGTTCGCTAATTCCCCCTCTTGATCTCCGTTTACTCTGTTTATTTACAAAGATTGTAAAGTTGCCGATCCCAGTGGCCGCGCTGTCTAAGGCGTGGGTCTACGGTTGCTCGCTTGCTGGGAATGCGGGTTCGAATCCCGCCGGGGCATGGATGTCTGTCTCTTGTGAGTGTTGTGTGTTGTCAGGTAGAGGTCTCTGCGACGGTGTGTGTCACTGAGTGTGATCAATTGCAGCAGTAACCCTCTACACCTACAATGAGTAGGATAATTAATGCGTTTGATTCGTACAGTTATTCTCGCGGAACGGCATTGACCGACTGGTCTTTGCAAGGGCAGTGTGAGGATTCAGTTCGTCTAGGACAGTGGTTCCCAAAGTGGGCGGTGGGATTACCAAGGTGGGCGCTAATAGGTACGAGAGGTGGAAGGGGACGCTGTTATCATCACAGAGGGGCGCTAGTAGACAAGTAGTGCATTTCTTTATAATAAAATTCAAATAAAGTAATTTTTGTGTTAAAAATAAAAAATGAACTAAATTTCTTAGTATTTTAATTTATGAATTTTATTCAAGCACATATTATTTTTTTAATAAACTATTGCTAGATGAATTATTGTTAATCATAAAAAAATATAATAAATTTGAATTTATTAATTAAAATATAAAACATTAAATTTAACTCTTATAATTTTATTTAAACGATTTGTTAAATATAAAATAAAACTGGAAACAAAAGCGCATTTATGTTTTTAAAAAAAGGTAGGGGGGCGCCGTGGGTGTGTATCTGGAGCCAACCCGGGCTGTCGCCAGCTGCACTCAACGCGAAGTACTGGTGACCGGCTGGCACAGCGTTGCAGTTAGACGTGACGGCGGTACTTGAACATCTGCGTCGTGTCTTGGATTGCAAAGGAAATACATCAGTGATGTATATTTGTGTGTGTGTGTATCCTTCTCCTTGTAAAACTGCAGAACGCCCGTATTGTTGTGACGCCGTATAGACTGGCAAGTGAGTACTAACGCCGTGTTTCGAACCACATGCGAACTGCGCATGTGCACACCTGACGCTGTATCGTCTGTTGATCTCCAGACTGCTATGCCGACGGACGTGTCTTCGGTGCCGTCCTGAACATGTAATGATGGTAGTGTCGCCTTCATGTCCTTCCCTGGTGCATTTCTCAGAACACGTGAAGCGCTTTGGCGGTGCGGGGCATAAAGGAGGACAGTGTAGTATTCATAAGGTGTAACACCTCCCTTAGCGTCCCTTGTAAACTCTTCCGTTGTATAACGCTACATGGTAAAGTAGTCCCTGGTTACGCCATGAAGACGTATAGGGTGCACTCATTCTTAACCTCGCCACTAGACAGAAGTGAGTGGTCAACTTCACGCCTGGACGCTTTACCCCCGGGAAAGAGCCCCGGCACCCGTTAAATAGGTTGGATTGACCCCCAGACCCGGTCTGGGCGGTTTTGGAGAAAATCTCTTGCCGCTGCTAGGATGGGAACCCCGGACCGTCTAGCCTGTAGCTAGTCGCTACATGGCCTGTGAAACTGATAGTCGTTGACCCACTCAGAGAATGGTGATAACTGTGTTGCACCATTACCATTACCAGAATCTTCGCATGCTTCCCCGCACCGTGTGCTGTGCGTGATTCAGATTATATGTAGCGATTGTTCCCATAAACAAAATTAATGATTTATACTGGTAGTCGAGATGCAGTGTGTTTTCTGTGAAGTATGAAATGCTCTTTTTTTTTCAATAATAGGCTTTAGAGGGTCAATTAAACCATGAGTGCCGTAGTGAGCAGAACTACGGGCTGGACCGAGCAATCGGGGTTCGATTCGCTGCAGGGGCAAGATATTTCCTCTTCTGCGCAGGCGCAATGTCGAGACCGGCGATGGAGCCGCAGCAGGGTCTTATATCTGATTTGTACTGGTGCATAGGGTAAGGCGGCCGGGTCCTGAAGCTGATCTCTAATGTCGAGGGTGATGCGTAGAACTGTATGTGTACTCCATCGTTCTTTTTCATGGTACCGTGACTGATTCAGCACGGAGAATTTCAGAGCCTTTAGAGAGAGAGAGAGAGAGAGAGAGAGAGAGAGAGATGAGAAGAACGTGATTTCGAAACATGCGGTGATAGGTACAAACAAGCTGTATGTGTGAGTACCTCGTTATATTAGGTCACGGTGAAGAATTCTGAGGATGAAAGTGCGTACCGATCGGCGTGTCACGACAAGCGACAGAACGCGCAGACACACACTGCCGCGTTGGTCTTGTTGGGCATTCGTTACACTGACAGATCCGTTCTTGATAGCCTTCACCTGACGGCTGCCCGTACAGTACTGCGCACTAGCCACAATTAATTGGCCCACTGACGGTCACCGAGCGGGCGGACTGGAAGAGCTCCCGGGAGCCGGACTGCATTCTACACCCAGCCCTTGCCAGTTTACACCGCATCGTAATTTGCGCGCTCTCTCACATTTTCGGTCTTAACGCCCTTTTGCTGGCTGCGTTCTGTTGCGCTAACCCCTAATTTCTGATGGGATTATCATTTTTTATTTACGTCTTTTTTATTTTTCAGTAACGCAGCTAGGACAAAAGAAGGGATGGGTGTTTTGAGCTGGGGTACCGCAGTCAGTTTAGTAATTAGGCCACGGGTTGGATGATCGAGGAATGGTGTTTCGATTCCCTGGCAGGGGCAAGACGCGTCTAAGGAGTGCCCAAACCGCCTCTGGACCGACTGGGTGCCGGGTCGTGAAGCTGACCACTTACCATGCCAAGATCAGTGAGTAGAGTTGCCTTGCCACTTCCGTTTGCCTTCCTGGCGTTCACGGGAAGAACTTTGCCTTTACACCAGCTGTTCTGAGAGGTTACTCGTGGGTTTCCCCAGACCCTCCAGGTAAAATGCCGGGTTAGTACCGAAGTTAGGCCACGGGCATGTCCTTCCCACTCCCTACCAGTTCACTGTCGTGCAGTCATTCGATGTGATATGATCTGAATAAGTGCATGGTTAAACAGCTACAGATACACAGTTGATGAGCACAGTGCTGTCTGTAAGTCGGGTTCGTTTCTGATTATTTTTACGCGTGTTCGCAAAATTGCGAAAAGCGACTATTAGCTTCGTCATGTCTGTCTGTCTGTCTGTCTGTCTGTCTGTCTGTCTGTCTGTCTGTCCCTATGGAACAACTCGCCTCCCACTGGACGGATTTCCATGAAATTTGATATTTGAGTATTTTTCGAACACCTGTCCAGAAAATTCAAGTTGCATTAAAACCTGACAAGAATAACGGGTACTTTACATGAAGACCTGTGTAGATTTATCATAATCCCGCTCTGAATTCTTCTTAGAATGAGAAATGTTTCAGACAAAAATTGTAGAGAAAATCATAACACAAATTTTGTGTTCAATAATTTCTTTCCGATAAACCTGCCGTGTGTGAGATAATGTAGAAAAACATGGCAGAGCCAGACAGGCCACTGATGACAGTATAATACGGCATAGAAAACGTGCGGTTTGCATGCTGGGTAATTAAGGCAAGAATACAGACACACTCGTAATATTTACTTATTATTGTTAACAGCAGCACGAAATATTTTGTAGCACGACAACAGTGCAGTGGGAACCCATTGTTGCATTTCCATGGCGACATTGAACACTTATATTGTTGGCAGTTACATCTACTCCAACAACAATAGAAAGGGGACGTCTTGTTGCGTTTCCATGGCAACAGTGGTTACGCGAACGCATCACAGTGTAACGTTGTATAAACATTGTATCGTTACACTTTTCGCATCCCGGCGCAATGCTCAGTAAAGTAGCTCCGTCCGTCCGACCTCGCATGCCAGAACTCGAGAATGTCGCGCCAGTGATTGTGGATCGACACGATCGGACATCGGATTCACGCTGTGGTGCTCTGTAGGTCCCAGCATTTTGGGGCAGACGTGTACCTCCGTCGTCAGCTTTGCTCTGAAACGTTACATGTGTACCAATATACACGGTGTGAGGTCAGACCCTGATCGTAATGCACTTCGTCATGAGAACCGCAGCTGCCGAAATAAAATCCATTCTACTGATACTGACTGAGGAGTTTGTAGCTGACCTTGGCAGTGGTTTGCGCCGGGGAAAGCCGACCGTTCTTTGCTTGTGACCAGTAACCGATGTACCCCAGTTAAAAATATATTAGGCTGAAGTGTTGTCGTGTTTTGTGCGTGTAAGATAATACAGTTGTTTGCAGTAGTGTTCTGTTTGGTTAGACATGTGCATAAACGTGACTTTAGGCTTGTTATAAACGAAACACCTAACAAATGGCTACTAGTATATGTTAAGGAAAGTACATTATGCAGTGATACAGACTCATGTTTTTTGACAGGATGTTTGTGTTTTCCCCGGACCGTTGTCGCGAGTGTTGGGACTCTGCCCACGCTGTGCAGGTCAGCTGTATTCTCTCGAGTAAGGGACAGAACATCCTAGCGCAACGTTGTATATCTGTCCAGTAAGAAGGCAAGTTGACCATCTTTGTGGCATAAACGGCACGAGAGCACGATCAGATTTCTTCCGTGCAAGAAATGGCCATCAGCCGTGTGCAGAAACTCTATTCGACGGACACAGTGAGGGGAAGCCCAACAAGAACAACAACACTTCTGCAACTTCATGGTCAGGCTTTAGAGATTATCTTATTTGTTCATATAAACGCTAATTTAGCGCCATTAACTGCTTCAGACAGCCGCGCCTAAAGACCGTATCATTAGCGCAAATTGCTTGTGTAAGACAGGGCAAAAATATTTAAACCTTACTGAGAGGAAGTAACATGAGGCTGGAGAAAATTGAGCTAACATAATGTGTACTGTGCACCGCATGTTAGACACATGTTATCAAGGTGGGCGTGTAGCACGCATTGGGGAGATGGAAAATTTGCGTCACAGAACCTGCTAGTTCAGTTGCTGATGAAACGCCCCGACCTTTTATGAACCGGAATGTTCATTACCATTTTCACAACAGCACGACACTGGACGATGTCTTCAGTCACATGAATTCAGTCCACACTGTTCCTCCATATTTCTTTGTCCCATTTTATTATTATCATCCTCCCGTTTACAGGTATACCAAGTTTTCTGTTCTCTTCATGTCTTCCGGCCGAAATCTTCTTGTATGGAGTCTCGCCGCATACATGCGTGCTACGTGCTCCACCGATCTCATTCTTCGTTGGAGAGTACCTTTTGGTCCGAAGCGCCTCTGCGCTACTTGAAACTTAACCCACTCTATAAAGTTCACCCTGTAAAATGCCGTGAAGGCACAGAGGGTCGTAGAGGTATGGCTCTACCCTTAGCCTCGGTGCTAGATGGGGGTGGGTGGCAAAGCTACCGGTCGGCCGGCCGCTTTACTCCCGGGAAGGAGACCCGGTACCGATTGTACAGAGGGCCGGTCTGGACGTACAGGTCGGTCATATGTCAGTTGTGGTCGGTGACACTTCCAAGCTTCAGGCTAGGAGCGAGTCACAGCGATTGTGGATTGGCGTACATACAGAAAGAACGTCCTGCCCTTGCCACCTCACATGCTGGGTAGGCCCGTCCGCCAGCTCCGCTACCTTCTTCATTGGCCAGAAACTATCAAGTGACCTATACATCATTTATCTCTTTAAAGCGGAGCCGGGATAGCTCAGTCACTGTAGTGGCTAGGCTAAGGATTGGACATCTGAAGTATCGTTGCTCGATTCACTACAGGGGCACGAGATTTCTTATTCTAAGTGTCCTGACTGACTGACCACACGCCTTCATCTAGTGCAGAGGTTATGAATGAGTCGATCTATACGTGATTTCAGACTTCCGCCGCCGTGTAAACGAGATTTTCGCTCAGTCCTTCTTGGACTGCTTGAAGATGCGACCGATAGGTCGTCCCGAAACGTCAGTAACGCTGCGTTAAATCCCAGAAGAGCGAAGATCTCGAGTCGCTGTATAGACATACTCCCCCCTACATGCCTTTATGACGAGAGCATGGCCAAGTTTCCTTACCTTCAGCCTTTAGCCCTCTGACACTGACATTAATTCTGGATGCTATCTGAGGAAGGCTAGGTTGTGAATTACAGGATTTAATTTTGTCATGCTAACTCTTACACACACACACACAAGGCAAATGCATAAGGAAAATATCCAGTAGCTGTATAGGAATGCCCGTAATTGGCTTACGCATGTACTGTCGTTCGGGAATCGAATCCTGCACCCAGCGATGTAGCGTATGCGACGTTGGGCGCCAGAGGTTTAAAGCATAGAGGCCACTGTATGTATCGCCTGCTTTAACAATGGCATTATATTTTACCACTCTGTGTTTTGCGTCTCACACTAATCGGCAGCTATTTCCCTAACATTGTTGATCGGTAGGCCTTTGTTATGGTGGGGCCGTGTGTTTGTTTAGAGGTGGGAACTGAGTAGAGGATTCCGTTCTTCTGGAATGTGACGCTGCGTCAGTGGGTAATGGGATCCCGACGTTTCGAGAGAACGTACATAAGGTCGATAGGCTGTAGGACTTATCGACACTTGAAGATGACTAAGTTGCCTTGAAACGTCGGTATCCGTTTAACCGGTGACGCAACGTCATCCCTGAAGAGTGGAATGCTCAGCAACACCGTCGAGAAAACCTGCGAACTCGCACGAACTGAAGTTGTAAAAGCGACATTACAGTCACCGGTTGGTGCATGTGAGTTACATACCTCGTTAATGTCTGCAGTTTTTCTTGTGGTTAAGGTAAAGTTGCCCTTGTATGGAGGGGAAGCTGCGGTTAGAACTGCAGACCTCGAGATGATGTAATGCGTGATCAACACGGACTTTGTGTCGTGACAAGGTACGACTCTTAGCTCCCCCACGATGCTGCAGCCATTTCTAACTTCATCGAAAACGAGGTTGCAATTCGCTGGCTGGAGACGGGTGGATACCACACTTTAATCGAGGGTGCGTGATGCATGTGCCTCATGGTATTTATATGTGTGTGTTGGGGGGGGGGGGTGAACTGGATTGGCTGTTACGGCAGGATGAAGCGTAACGGGGTTTATGCTCGCCAGCCGGGATTAGCTTACGTACTTTGTGATGACATTCCGGTTAGAACGTAATAATGTTATGATCGCAGGCGTGAGGGACAGTGTTGGCCGCAACACTTGCCGCGCATATCTCTCAGCGCATCTGGACAAGTACATGACATTTGCACCTTCAGTAACACAGATGCGACTTAGACGCCTGTCATTGGCAGGATGGTGGTTGACCTGTCAGTAGATTCCTCGTTCGTGTCTTGATTGCTGTGTTTGTGGTTTTTGCCGTAAGTGCGGCCACTTGTTTGAACCAGTAGCAGGTGTAGCAGCGAGGTGCTCTGCCGGAATCAGTTTGACACGTCTTGCACACGTGTGAGGCCCTTGCGTCTAAGAACCATGCGACAGATATTGATGCAAGAAACCCACACGTTCTTTTTTTGCAGTTGTCTGCGACCGCACAGGAAAGAAACGAAGCCGAAATCATGAGTAACTACGTTCGAAGTGCTGTGTTGAACTGCACGTTCTGGATACGTGAAGGGCGCGTTGCCGCTCTGCTATTTTGCTTTGTGACGAGTGACTTATTAAAAGCAAGACGAGGAGGGAGGGAGAAACGTATGGAGAAACGGTTCCGTGCTTGTAGCGGACGTGCGCCAGGCGGACCGTGCGCGAAGCGGACACGTCGTGCTTGAGGCGGACATATTTGTTGATAAGGAAGAGGATACGATTACGTGGCTGTAGCGGCCGTGGGCCAGGCGGACATTCTTTTTAAAAGGATACAAGAAATACCTGCACACCTGTGTACTTGTGTGGAGATCAGAATGCAGGACGAAGTGAAAACATAAAGATAGATAATGCCCTTTGAAAGGGTGGAACAGTTGAAATATTTGGGAAGGACTGTTGAGGAATGGAAATTACATTAGTGAAGAAATTAAGAGCAGATTGAAGTCAGGGAATGCTTGTTATCATTCGGTGCAGGATCTTCTGTCTTACAGTTTGCTATGCAAAGATACAAACATTAAGATATACAGAACTGTAATTTTGTTGTTGTTTTGTATGGGTGTGAAACTTGGTCTGTCACACTGAGGGAGGAACATAGGCTGAGGGTGTTCGAGAATAGGGTGCTGAGGAGGATATTTGGGCCTAAGAGGAACGAGGTAACAGGGGAGTGGAGAAGACTACATAACGAGGAACTTAATGATCTGTACTCATCACTAAATATTATTCGGGTAATCAAATCAAGAAGAATGAGGTGGGTGGGGCATGTAGCACGTTATGGGGAGGGGTGCATATAGGATTTTTGTGGGGAGACCTGAGGGAAGAATATCACTTGGAAGACCCAGGCGTAGATGGGAGGATAATATGAAAATGGATCTTCAGGACTGGACTGGATTGGTCTGGCTCAGGATAGGGACAGGTGGCGAGCTCTTGTGATGTGGTAATGAACTCCGGGTTCCATAAAATGTGGGAAATTTCTTGACTAGCTGAGGACCTGTTAGCCTTTCAAAAAGGACTCTGCTCTATGGAAGCGCATTTCTGTCTAGGCTAAAGATTTCCTCCAGTTCTTTACCTGACATCGGCCAGAAAGAGGGTGCCTCTACACACACAGTTCCCAGAAATGATAAGCTGCCTCTAGATCAGCCGTCGCCAACCGGTGGTCCGCGGACCACTGATGGTCCGCGAGAAAATTTTGGTGGTCCGTGGAGAAATTTGGACATTATTTGCAATTTTTATGTTTATTATACTGTTTCATTATATTCACTATATTCATTATATATTAATATCACACTAATAATTTTGTTATAATTAAACAAGTGCATTTCATATTAATAAAATGTAACTTTTATGATCATTATTTTATAGATGTTTGTACCTTTTTAAAAAAAATTCATGTTAGTGGTCCGCGGGATTAAAAATTGTGAGTGTAGTGGTCCGTGAGGTCCGAATGGTTGGCGACCGCTGCTCTAGATGTCTGCATTCCGGCGAACTTCATGTGTATAGGAAAAATTGACCTCCGGTCAACGGACTGTCAGATAACGGCCTGACCAATAACTGCATGTGCATGGATACCTTAAACTATGGGTTCCCCGCCGTTTTGCCTTAGTCATTTGGTATTTGGTTTTGAAACAGTAAACAGCTTATGCCTGCGCGAATCAATAAGGGAATCATGGCTGGTGAAACTGCAGTAGTTTCTACTAGAATGGGAAAACCGTCCTTGATATTTGGCGGATTTCAATATCGAATTCATCGTAAAAATTCGAAGTTGATAAGTTGGGCGTGTGTTAAAGCAAGTGCGGTAAGTGCAAAGGGAAGCTGAAAACTACTTTACAGTATGAAATCGTTAGTAAAACGGACCATAGTTGCGTTCCAAACCTAGCTGGAATGGAGGTTAAAGTAAAATTGGAAAACTGCATAAAGAGAGCTAGGGAAGGCGTGTCTGTGCTGTGCCTGTACATACAGTCTATAAGGAAGAACTGTCAGACACTTACGTGACAGGGTGTGACATGGTAACGGAAATACCAAAATACGAGAGTGTTAAGTCTCGACTGTGTAAAGAACGGCGAAAAGTTCTGGGTACTGAGCAAAATCCAGAAGACAGTTCGAAAATTGTATTTCCGGAAGAAGTTTTGCGTTTGGCAAATAACTCCTGCTTTCTTCGAATCGATCACACTGATGACTGAGGAAAAAAAATTCTCGTCTTCGCTGGGGAAGATTGTGAATATTTACTTAAAACCGGAACTTCTTTTTTTCTAGACGGCACATTTAAAAGTTGTCCGAGGCAATTCGCTCAGTTGTATAGCTTGCACGTAGATCTTGGAAGCACATCGCATGAAAACTACATATATCCGGTTCTGTTTGCACTTTTACCGAACAAAAAAGAAAAAACGTATCATTGTTTGTTAACTCTGCTGAAGAATTGGTGTGTGTTCTGGTCACCAAAAATTATAAAGGTCGCTTTTGAAGCAGCGGTCATCAGTGCAATAAATAAAGTCTTTCCAGGCTCAGTTATTGCTGGCTGTAATTTTCATTTTAATCAGTGCCTGTGGAGACAAATACAAAATATTGGTCTTGCGGTGGAATACAAAGAAGTTGAACAAGTCCGAATAATTTGCAGAATGTGTGTATGGGACTAATTATAAATAATGAACAGAAAAATGTGTTAATGCCAGATTGTGTGACGAAGACTTATAGTCTGCAGTTATTGTATATAAATATTAAATAATGAAAATATTATATGAGTAACTGACTGACAAAGCTTCTTGTCTGCATGTCATGAAGACATTGACTAGTCCCAAGTTGGGGGGAGAAAAATGTGTGAGGGAAAGTTTGCAGAAAATGGACTTGTGTAACTTGCATAACCTTCGTATTCTTATCTTAATCATGTAGCAGATAAAAAGGGATCAGTTTCACTGTCCGCCTGAAGCACGGTATTTAACACTCTGTCCGCCTCACGCACGATTTTAGCTTGTCCGCCTGAAGCACGTCCGCCTCGCGCACGACACCGGAGAAACACAGATTGGTGGTAGAGAGGGAAGAAGTGTCTTCACTTGACCCGGAGCCAGACCACGATTGGATTACGGCTCATTTTGCGTTTTATAAGGAACTCGTGGCTATTGTACGTGTATGTTGACCCCTGCGCTCGGTTATGTATGTAATATAACTAGAAATTTAGGACCGAAACCAAAAATACGTTCGTTATTCTGACGTTCGGCAGCAATATCCGTAACGAAAGCAGGTGTGCCAATATTGATTGCACCTGACTAAAGTAAAGCAAAGAGTGTATCGAGGAAAGTGAGAACGAGACACCCGTAGTCTGTCATTTGAAAGTAGCCTGCAAGCCTAACCTCCGTGAGCGTGTGTCAATAAGACGCAGCGGACGCCGACGTTTGCGTTACATGATTACTTCCAGTTTCAAAACCTAACCTCTCCATGTACATATGCAAACTTAAAGCCCTGTGGATGAGTGTGTGCATGAATGTGAATAAAATGCAACCCCAGAGCCAAACCGTGGCGGTAAAAATAATTACTTTCAACCTAAACTTCGAATGTATATGTCATGAAAATGAACTCGAACGTTTAAAATATTTGCGGTTTTGTAATGCATGTTTCAAACCGTGACTTTCTGATCTGTGACAGTCTCGTGTTTGCAACCGTGATGAGTGTGACGCAGCGTAGCATAGAAGTTTGCAGACGACGGGAAGACAGCAGAAAAGTTTGTGTTACGCATTTTCATGACCGGGATAATCGTTGATGGTGTATTGACGTGTCGGTGAAAGAAGGTTTTTCGTATGGTCTCGCAGTAAACAGCGACTGTTCCCTAAACAGTATTAGCCACTTGCTTTTTGTAATGGAGATGCAGAGTGTTTATGGGAGCCGATGTGTTGCTTAGCTACTTAGCTAATGGACTTACCGGCGCCAAACGGTCAATACTGCTGTAGTCAGCAATAAGGTTTGTGGGACATAGTACGTGTCGTGGAAACTGTTCAGAATTTTGGCTGGGACACCACATATGGTATAAGACAGCACGTGTCGTGGAAATTGTTCACAATTTTGGCTGGGACACCGCATATGGCTATAAGACATTACGTGTCGTGGAAACTTCAGAATTGTGGCTGGGACACGACATATGGCTATACGATAGCACGTGTCGTGGAAACTGTTCAGAATTTTGGTTGAGACACCAGCATTTCCAGTTTGCTTCTCTTTTCAGGGCTTTTGGACAAATAAAACTAACATGGGTACAAAATGGTCCAGTCTGATTTGAAAAAAATATAACATACTAAAAATACAATATCCTCGCTGAATAATTATTATTTTGTGTCAAGGGGACTTCATAGAACAAATAGAGAAATTTGTAAAATTGTTACTCTGTACCACCGAGAACTGTTGAAGAAAACACCAAGCCTGGGCACATTTTGTACCCAGTCAGTAATGCAAGGGTTAAGAGCTTTAGTTTGAGCTGGCTTAGGTTGCGTTCCGGACCTTCGGTTACCGTAGAGTAGAGGTGACGTTCTTGCAGAAGATGCTGCACTGTGTTGCTTAGCCGACAGATCGTATTCTGTGGCTGGGAAACATCTGCCCGCCGGCTGCGTTTTTTTTTGTGTCGGCCATTATTGTAACCACCTTCCCTCCCTCCGGACATTACATGGGGTTACATGCCATCACTTTGATTCTGTACGAAGAAAGGGGAATGGAGTGATTACGTGACGACGTTGCCACTTCTGTGGACGGCTTTCGCGTCCCACGTATTTGCAGAAAGCCATTTAAATCTTACTGGTAACTATATATACCAGCTACGTTAGTGTTCAGAAGCTTTGCGTTTAGCCCATTCAGTGTATTTATATGTCTCATGCGTTTTCTAGGAGGTAGATGAAGTTTGGCTTCAGAAAAATGAATCATGTTGGAAAATGGCAGTCGGAAGTTATAAACCTGTGGTTGTAAGATTTTTTTTAATCCATGACCTCATCACGACCAGGCAGTACCAGTATCTACTCAGAGCCAACTGCGCCTGTTTATTTTAGGAGTTCCAGACCCATTGCAAGGATTCGCGACTTCGGTCGCGACCCAGAGTTTGGGGATCTGACCCTATGGAGCAGAGTCATTGAGAAGCTAACAGTTCCTCGCCTAGTCAAGAAATTTCCCTGTCTCATATTCTGTGAAATCAGTAGGTTCATTACCGCGTTCACAAGAGCCCGCCACTAGCTCCTGTGCTCAGCCAGACCAATCCAGTTCACGACCCCCGAACCTGTTTCTTGAAAATCCATTTTAAAATTATCCCCATTTTACACATAGTTCTTCCAAGTGGTCTCTTTCACTATAATGCTGTATGCAACTTCACTCTCCCCCATACGTATAAAATACCTGCCCATCTAATTCTTCTTGATTTGATTACTCGAGCAATAATGTGGTGATGACCACAGGTCATGAAGCCCGTCATTGTGCAATTGTCTCCAGTTTCTTGTTGCTGGGTGTGGGTATCGCTGATCTAAAATGAGATTGGCGGGTGACATTCAGATGGGTCGCTGCATTCGGGGGTTCATGCATTGGCAGTAGCCAAAGTGACAAGCTGTTGTGCTAAAAAGATGGGAAGTTTTAACTCGGGCGCAAACTTAAAGCTGGTTTTGACACGGACCACTTAGTGGCCGGCGACTGCCAGGCCACCGGGTCAGGGAAATTTTCGGACGACACAATTAGTGGCCGAGCAGTGGCTTTCACCACCAGCGGCTGGGACACTTCCTTTCGACTGGGCCGCTGGAGGAAGACGCGGTGTTGACGAGAGCGCTCACACGATCCACGGTAGTGCCCATTGTCAAACTGAGACCCAGTCGGCTTCGCTGGAAGGTGCAGGCATGGAGGAGGATGAGGTGTCCTGCCAAGCCACTTGCGTGTCTGTGTCTGGGACACTAGTGGCTCGTCCACACAGTGGCATGTGCGAAAGAGCACGCATATTCAAGAAGTTCCCCATCCTCCAACGAACCGAAAGATTCCACTGGATCCTGTCCCTAGGTAAATGAAGCACAGCTACGTAGAGTTTTCCGTGACATACAGCTTACAATGAATCCACGGTTATCTGACCTAATTTGGGGGGGGGGGGGGAGGGGGAGGATTCGGTCGAAAAAGCCTGTGCGTCGGTGTTCCGGAGTCCGCTGTTGGCAAGCGAGTCCATAGCCTTGCCTGTATACGAAGTTAGGGGGCCAAGTAACCGAACGTACCAGTGTTTTATTGCAATACATGTAGCGTAATTTTGATCACAGATAAGAAAATGACTGAGAAACTGACACACCCAGGTGTACGTCGGGAACTGCCGTCGCCTGTCGGAAGTTCGACCTGTTTCGCCTAGACTAGCCTGTTTCGCCACTTTATTAGCGTAGTTCTGTATGCTACATTATTGGCCTCCTATAGTATGTTACCTAAAGGCTAAAATCAAGTCCCCCCCCCAGTGGCGCAACAGCCCCTAGTGGACGAGGACCTCCTCATTAGCGAGGCTTCGTGATCACAGACACACCACACTCGGGAGGACTCCTCTGGACTATTGATCAGCCCGACCACTGACTTCTACCTGACAACACACAACACTCACAAGAGACAGACATCCATGCGTCCGGCGGGATTCGAACCCGCAATCCCAGCAATCGAGCGGCCGCAGACTTACGTCTTAGACCGCGCGGCCACTGGGATCGGCAGAATCAAGTTTTTACACAGAAATAATTTCGACTCGTCCTTCTTGTAGGTGGGTCGGTTAATGCAGGGTCGGTTGATCGACAGTCAGTTGACGGAGGATGCACTGCGGTATTAGCTTTTACCATCTACACCTAAGCCTTCGAAAATGTCTTACCGTTCAGATTTGCCAGCCAGAATTGTGTACGCTTTTCTGATCTCTCCTACGCGCGCTACATGTCCGCCCATCTCGTCCTCCTGGATTTGATCGTACTAATAACGTTGCTGTTTACGTAAATTGAAACCACTTTCACATAATAAAGGGAACGTGTCTGAGGAATGGATCTGTTGACATACCAACATTGCAGTCTGTTTTAAAACGAAGCCCATTCCGTTACCATTATGTGCTACGATACTGCTACATTTAACTGCAAAATGACCCTTAACAACATTGGGCTTTAGCGATTCTGAAGTTAGTATTTGGAGCCTCGTACAGAAGCCAGGGGTCGTTGTTTTACGCAACTTTGTGTGGTCGTTACGAGGGTGGACAAACAGAGTCGGACCGAAAACCTGCTGCCTTCTGCTAGGGACAGGCTCTCCTGTCCTGCTGGTATATTGTGGAGTTTCGCCGCTTCACTGAATATTGAAGCAAGTGGTACCACCATAACAGCGTAAAAACCTCATCTACTCCAAAATAAAGTGGAACGAGCTGCGGATACATCTGTTCTACTGCAGAATACCCCGTCGCAGTATCACTTAGGAATTTAGTAAGCATTCTTACGGCTTATTTATCGGTCGACTGTCGGTAGCTTACAGGCATATACAGTGTCGAACGATAAGATGATTCATTAACGATTTGGAAAGGATTTGGAAGGAAGCGGTAGTGATGAACTTTGAATTGCTATCCCCACTTTTGCGCGGAAGTTCTGAGGAAAGCCACGTAACTGAGGATGGCTAGTCTTCCGGCATAGATTTGAGCAGTGGACTTCACGAAGAATACATAACAGGTGAAGGTAAAGGTCGCCCAGTGACGTACCTTTGGAGGTACACCTCTACCCGTGGTTAACCTCGGCGCCAGATGGAAGTGAGTGGTCAGCGTCACTCCCCGGGAAAGACTAGGTAGCCATTGTACAGGAGGCTGGGTGGGCCTCGGGGCCTGTCTGGACGGGTGTGGAGGAAATATGTTGCATCCACTGGGGTTTGAACCTGGAACCGCTCAGTCCGTAGCGAGTCGCTATACGGTCTACGCAATACCGACCAGTACATAAGTAGTGACATGTACTTTGTTTGACATGGTTCTTAAGAGATCTGTGAACATACTAAGGACACAGTTTAACGGTGCGAGTGTTGCTTTCACCTCAGATGTCCGCACGGTGGTATGTTCGTATTGTTGACTGAAGATGTTACAAGTACAACGATATGGTGACCTGCAGTGACACTGTGTTCACACAGTGTGAAGACAGCCGTGGGTCTGAGCATGTCGTGAAGGTGTATGGGTGGAATGTAAATGAAGCTCCATCCATTCTTAACTTCGATTTTTCGAGAAAGACTTAGCTTCACGCTGCAGCCGCTTTAGTCGAGGATCGATCCCGCACTACCCATTTGGGCTCAGAATGGATGTGAACAGGGATTGGGCCCATTGTACCCCTTATTGAATTCGAGCCCTAGTTGCAGAGCGCTGAAAGGCGTGATGCCTATCTGATTATTCCTTGGTTGTTCTGTGTGAAACTTTAGCAGTGGAACGGGCCGTACGCAACACACAACCCCAATCGAACACTTCATCATCTTCCCCCCCCCCCCCCCCCAATATTAACAGCGCAAAGGAGTCTTACCTTAGGAAACCCAAACAGGAGACCTTAAATTCAATTTCAGGTTTAATAATGGTGCTGCTTTGTTGAGTTGCGTAGCTATCGCTATTTGCACGTTACCTTCACCCCAGTTAGTATTAACTCCCCCACCCCAACCCCTACCTCTGTCGGCGCATTCCCAGTTCTCTTTACAAAAATTGATTCAGATCCTCTGTAGATATAAGGTGTAGGCCTGTTTCTTTTTAGTTCATTACTTTAAGAGCGTATGAATTCCCCCATTACACTTCAAATCGCAGTGGTAACTATACGTACCACGTGCTTTAACATTCTCCTTGTGCAGTTTGCCCACACATTGTATTGGTTTCTTTACTAAATTTCTGAAAATAGGTGGCCGACGTGTCAAACGTTAGCAGTCGGTTGGTCTTTGTCACTGAGACGTGTCCTTAAACGTTAGCAGTCGGTTGGTCTGTCACGGAGACGTGTCCTTAAACGTTAGCAGTCGGTTGGTCTGTCACTGAGACGTGTCCTTAAACGTTAGCAGTCGGTTGGTCTGTCACGGAGACGTGTCCTTAAACGTTAGCAGTCGGTTGGTCTTTGTCACGGAGACGTGTCCTTAAACGTTAGCAGTCGGTTGGTCTGTCACGGAGACGTGTCCTTAAACGTTAGCAGTCGGTTGGTCTGTCACGGAGACGTGTCCTTAAACGTTAGCAGTCGGTTGGTCTGTCACGGAGACGTGGTGTGTGTGTTATGTGATGTGGGAACTGGTTTATTGAGTAGTATTTAGATGAGTTCCATTCCGACGTCTTCATTTGCAGGCTACCCGTTTCGAAAGGACGAGCGGCCGAAGCCTTCTAACAAAACTAGTGCACCGTCACTGGCATTCGTGTGCTCTTTCGCTGTTGTGCGAGGCTTCCAGGGACAATATTGCGTACGCGAAGCGAAGTGTAAGAAAGGTCATACTGAAACATGTTCGCCACCCACGGAGTTACAGCCCCGGAACAACAGGTCCCTTGTCCCCTATCACTTTGCTGAAATGTTTGTTTACTCTTCAACTTCGGCAGCTGGGCTTGCGCTGACAAACGAACGATTGTGTTCTCTGACGTCATGGACGTGTTCTGGAGGTCACGGTTCCAACCCCATTACGTGGGCCGCTTGCTGTCCGCTCTTAATACACTTGTCGAAGGATTGTTCGTGAAACTTGGCTTTAGCGTTGTGGCTCTGAACGTTACAGTCGCGTTACTTCCGGTGATAGGTCTGAAACATGTGTCTGTAACCCTCTGCCTGCCAGGTTGTATTATGCGGCCCGCGGCCATATTTGTAAATTACATATACACTATAAAGATTACACAATAATTTGGGCGGTTAAGTATGCCACTTACTGTTATTTTTCCACCTGCGGCCCGCGAACCAGCCCACAATAACGGGTGTGGCCGTTTGCCAAAAGAGGTTGGACACACATGATCTAAGTAGAAAAGGTAACTGAGGGAGGCCTAGACATAGATGGCAGTGTAGTAGTGTGGTTGTAACGAGGCAGTGTCCGAAAGTGTGTAGCGGACTCATCTGGAGCCACATGGGAATCTCATACTGGCGCAGGATCGTGTTTAATGATGGGCTTTGGTGTTAGCACTGTTGGTCCTTCGGGTTCTGCTACCATAGACAGGTATTCAGTAATGTGGATCTTAGGTACATGGGTTGTGAGGGTGGGAGGTGGATACAGCTGGCGCAGGATTCTGTTTCGTGGTAGTCTTTGGTATTAGTGGCGTTGAAGCTTCGGATATTGCTGCCATAGTTCGTTAGTCGGTAATACAGATGAGATATTCGCTCTTCTGGGACGTTACGCAGCGTAGATTGTAGTTACCGACGTTTCGGGACAACCTGTTGGTCCCATCTTCAAGGTTAAGCAGCCCAAGAAGTCTTCTTGGGCTGCCTAACCTTGAAGATGGGACCGTTAGGTTGTCTCGAAACGAGAAGTCTTCTTGGGCTGCTTAACCTTGAAGATGGGACCGTTAGGTTCTCCCGAAACGTCGGTAAATAACTACTAATCCATACTGCGTAATATCGCAGAAGAGCGAAAACCTCATTTACATCGCGGCGGAAGCCTGAAGTGACGGTAATATACCAGATCTTCGGGAATGTTGAGAGCATGAGAGGTGGATGGAACTGGTTCAGGATCGTGTTCATTGGCAGGATTTTATAGTAACAGAGTTGAACTTTCGGGTTCTGTTACCAGAGAGTTCGTGACTCAGTCCGTCAGGCAAGCATTTGAAGCCTCGGGGAAGTTAACAGAATCGAGGAGGCGGGCGAGGTGTTAATGAGCTCCGAAAACACGTGCATCCGCCCGGTTCAACGCCACCGGGAGCAGCAAACACCCTGCTCCGTTGATGTGACCAACATCCACTAGAACGGCGTCGGAACCTGCGTGTGTACACCCCTGAGTTAACGTCCGTTCAGTTCGATATTGTTTCGGCACAGGGCGATCAGTTTGCTGTTTCCGCACGACTACAGCCACAGATGTACCTGTGCTCCCATCGACCTGCTTCATTGATGTATGAGCCGCCCCCGCTCCGCCCCCCATAGGCCCATTTCAATTTCCAAATTCGCGTCCTTTCACCTTTCGCTTTTGTTCTAATTTCCTGTTTTGTAACGAAAAAGGGGCATCTGCTGCTGTTATGTCCTTGTGTGTTTGTATGGCCCTCTGGTAACGTAACTACATGAGACAGGCCAACTGGAGAACGGTACAGCGCTCGGTCAAGAAATTTGCACCGTTTTGTGGGACCCGAAGGTTCATTACAGTGTTCACAAGAGCCCGTCTAGACCGCATGCAGAGCCAGATGAGTCTATTGCACACCTTCATCCAGTTCTTTACTGTGTGCGGCTTCCTGACAAGTAGCCACTGCTGGCTTAACACATTCATAGCTGGCAGTCATGGTTGCGCGTACAAACTTCGCACATTTTAATCCCTCGCTGTTTTTTCTTTCTTTACTTTCTTATTTTGACCTTTCTACCCACTCACTGTAAGTGTAGGGGGTTTTGTTGCATTTGATCACACTCAGTGACACACACAACACTCGGTAGGACTCCTCTGAACGAGGGATCGGCCCGTCGCAGAGACCCCTACCTGACAACACAGCGCTCACAAGAGACAGACATCCATGCCTCCGGCTTGATTCGAACCCGCAATCCCAGCAAGCGAGCGGCCGCCGGGATCGGCTCCTCGCCTGTCACGGTATTAATTTCGCATACATCCACCCTGTAGACTGCTAATTAGCGAATTGGATAAAACCATTAATCCTTCTCGTTAAGAATGCAATTAGCAGTCACGTACGGTACGTCACGATCCACTGGTTACCCTCCGTTCAACAGGAAAAGTCATGCCACTCGCATTACGTGACGGGCTTAGGTTAGACGTCAGGTTAGTCTCTCTTTGTTTCAGCACGTCACGCCTAGGTTACACGTCAGGGAAGATTCTCACCCCGTATTCAGAAGGTCTCGTGTTCAAATCTCAGCCCGGAATGAGTTTTGTAACCTTCTTAATTCCCTCCAGGTATTATGGGCACTCCACGAGTAGGCGTGGGGTGTATGTAGGCGGGACGGGAGGGCAACCACACATGCTCACAGACAGTTTGTGTCTGATTTCGTTCCCCAATAGTGCAGTGGTTCCCAAAGTGTGCTCCGTGGATTCCAAGGGATCCGCGACCAGTTCCCAGGAGATCCGTGGATACATTTCTGTAATGGCTGCTTTGAAGTTACTTATTTTTTGTTAAAGGAATAATGTTTTAAAGTTGTACATACCGTGCATGTTTGAGATAATTATATACATAAACAATGCATAGTGCCTAGATATTAAGAAACCTAATACGAGTCAAAGACAATGCAGTGAGAGATACAGTTAGTGGACACTTCAAGAGAAACCCCTGATGATGGCTAAAGCACAGCCGAAACATATGTAGGGTTGACAATACATATAAAAAAGTGCAATATTTGTTGGTTTATGTATATAAGAATAATGTTTTGTTACAAATAATCGAGGAACTTCTTTAATTGGTGATGTGTTTTTTTCGTATGGCCGTTAGAATATCTAATTAAGAAACCCCCTGTACACACGAAGCGAGCGAGAATCAGCTTAATCAAGGTCAAATTATGCAATGCATTGTTACGTATGCGACTGGTATGTATTCGAAGCTATCTAAAATCTGTTCTGAGGTATAAATTTTTAATTTTTGATACCAATCATCCGGACACACTATATTTACATGAGCAAGGATGTGAGGATCCGTGGTTATTTTTCGAAGCCAAAAGGGGTCCGCGAGCAAAACATTTTTGGAAACACTGCCATAGTGCAAGTAAGTGGACTGATATTTTCTGGATACATCGTAGCGTAAAGTTCCTCCCGCCCCGCGTTTCCAATTCTGGTGACTTCTGCAAGCGTGCCCGTACTGTCCTGCGCCTCGACTATGCCCATCTTCATCTTTACAAATTCACAATTCATGATCGGCGTCTTATCCGACGTCGGGACGCCTGATGAATCTCCTGCAAACCCGGGCACAATTTAAATGCCTGCACACTGCGGGATGATCCCAAACCGCAATCGGCGGCCGCTATGCCCGTTGAACTGCTGTGTTTGGGACGTCGTAACTGCAGTGCCCCCTGCCCCCACGAGGCGCCGGGGCCAGTGTCTCGACAGCTGCAAGCAGGCACAGCCAGCTCCAGAAATGACCCACAGACCAGCACAATGTTGCACTGTAGGAGATCGAGGCGGAATGTACTTACCGCCCATTGGACACAGTCCTGACCCTGTTCAACCCTCAACATCTTCCCCAGAGATTTCTCGTAATGTTATCCAGCTATGGCCGATCAGTTTTCAGGTACTTTTGTTAACACAGTTCTGCCGTTACATGTGGTCTACAGGAAATGCGGTCGTTAGTCGCGACATCCAATCGTGTTTCACATCAACTATAAAGCTAGACCACTGGTTCTGAGCCGGTGTGCCACCGCATAGTAGTATGTACCAAGTTTTGGTCACGTGTCCTCCGAGACTTTTTGAATAGAAGAGTCATTGTGGTTAAGTATGCAAATTGAAACATGACAACAGTTTTAATATGTTATTAACCGTAGGTTATTTTCGTTATTAGGCGTAACATAACAAACACATATTTGAAACAGTGGTAGTAACAGTTACTGTTGATGGTGGTGTTACAACATGACCATGAAAGTACCCCACCCACTCCTTACCGGACTCCGTGTGTTGACAGTCTGCCACGAACAGTAAATATCTGCCTCTTGTGTGTGCACAAGGTTGTGTCGCACAAACCTTACACAAGTCGTGTTGACTGTAGTGCCCTTTCTTGGAAACAGTTTTCGTTGACAAAAGTAATTTACCAATAGTGTCACTAAAATTGGCACATTTGTTACGGGGAAACTTATAATCTGCCTGCTTTACCATAATTTCGTGTTTTTATACCATAAATGACTTTATGTAACAGTAGGTGTGCTGGCACAGGTGTTCCGCCAGCACCAAAAAGTTCGGAATCACTGATGTAGATTCTTAACGCTGGTCTGTGGTGACGTCACCGGAGCCTGGCCACAAAAGGTGGCGTCGAGTGACGGCTGGGCTGATGGAAACTGGTTAAAGTGCCACCGAATCTTGTTTGTTCGTGTGTTTGTTACACTTGTCTGGTGTACGGATTTATATGTTCAGCTTATCGTACGACAGTGTTCTCTGCCACAAACATGCTGTGCTGCGTTTTGGCTATTACATTTTCGAATTTCGTTGCTGTAGTTTGTTCCTGCTGTATTTTCTTGGTCGGTGTTTCTGTCACTATATGGCCGGTACAATCGTTAGGACTCGGCTCTCAAATTCGGGAGGCCCCTAACTCTGCCTGGAGCCTGGCCATCCTGACAGTTTTTTTGTGCGTTTTCTCAGCCTCTCCAGGCATTTGTCCAATATCTTGCCTCCAACTGGGTGACAGGGGCACGCGGTGGCGCAGTTGGTTGACGCACTGCGCTACAAGCCGGAAGGTCGCGGGTTGGATTCCCGATGGTGTCATTGGAATTTTTCATTCACATAATCCTTCCGGCCGCGCAATGGCCCTGGGGTCAACTCAGCCTCTAACAGAAATGGGTACCAGGAATATTGTCTTGGGGGTAAAGGCGGCCGGTGCGTAGGGCTGACAACCTTACCACCTTCATGTGCCGATTGTCTTGGAATCTGGGAGCCTGAACCTCCTGGAGCCCTAAGGGCCTGTCCAGCTCTGCACAGGGATTGCTTTAACTTGCCTTAGCAGCTGGGTGACGGCCGCTTTGTTCATGGCTTTCACGATCCTTTGTTTATAATTTATTTGTACAATGTGAGATAACCGAAACCGTCTTTAATTCCCCCCCCCCCCCCCCCCCCCTGTGTTTCTTTTCCCTAGTGTTTGTCTCCTGCTTTCCTCTCGCTTTCATTGTATTCCTTGTTCTGACTTTCACTCGTGTCGACCTTTCCTGTCGTCTTTTTAGCAAGTCCTCCCCTCAGACCTGTGTGTACCTCAGACACTGCTTACCTGTCAGTTCCCACCCACCGTCTGCTATGTCATTCTGTTTCAGTACTGCATAGTTGTCACAATTCAGAGCAGTTGAACTCTTTAACAATTTCCGCTCCGAGCCTGTAACTGCAGTTTGAACTGTCGCGTTTAAGGCAAACTAGCTTTAAGATGTCATTTGCACGTCTGTGCACGAAAGCATTTGTCTAGGCTGACTATACTAAATATACTTTAATTCCTTCTTATCATTCATCCAAACATGGCAGCCGTGCGAACGTCATGGACGGGAATGATTTCAGAGCTTGATGGAGTGTTATATGACGAAAGGTTTGTTAAAACTTGCAACTTTTATTAATGTAGTTTTTGTGTGTTTTTTGAGATCTTACTCAGGCGGTTGGTTTGTCAACAACTCACCACGGAGGCTTCCATTCGATTCCGCACACACTATGTGGGATTTGTGGTGGACAAAGTGACACTGGGATAGGGGTATTTTCCGAGTTCCGAGTACGTCGGTTTTCTTATCAGTAGTCATTCCACCAATGCTTGCTCCGTATTTATTTATTTATTCAGGGGTTGACAGTGGGCCCATTACAGCCGCAGTTTCGGATGGAGACAAATAGAAGAATGTAAAGTATATCATAAACATGCCTACAGACTTCGTATGTGAAGCAGTTTTTTGTTGCTACAAATTTAAAAGGTGGCGCGACTGTGCGAATACATTCTGCTGGTGCAATTACGCATAACAACCGTACACTGTTCGCAGAACTGGCGTACCAATTTGTATTTATAATTCCTACTTACATCTACAGATGGAAGCATCTTATGCAGTGTAATTATAGAAGCAAGTGTGTTTCTATGCTAATATGCTTGCTCTCACTGAGGACGCGGGACCGTGGCAAACGTTGAAGTAAGGTGGCACATAGCGCGCCGTAATGCTGGGTATTTATTGTAGTTACGTAGCAGTCGAACGTTGTAGGCGACATTTACCTGGAGTATTCCGACGTAAAGTCGTCCTCGGTGGACTAGTGGTTAGCGTGCTCGCCACTGGACCCAAGGTTCGCGGGTTCAATCCCGGCCGAGGTCGATGGATTTTTAAGGGTGATAAAAATCCGTAGCACTTCCTTCGGAGGCTATTTTCTCACCCAAGTTTCCTGACTGACTGCTGCATGACTCTGGCAGTCACATCAGGATGAGTAGAACTTGTGCAGTCAGTGGACTGGTCACTCACTACAGAATGCACACCTCCAGACCAAGAAACCTCTGAAAAGAGGCCCTATGGAGCGACAGGAGGAAAACTAATTCCAACGTAATGGAAATGGAGGAAGGATGGAGACTAGGACAAAAAATGGGATGGGGAAGGAATACGGCAGAAGGAATGAAGAAGGTAAAAGGTTCGAATTCTCCTCATGCTGTAATGACCAGGCTGTCTGCTGGATTCCCCTCTCCTGTGTCACATATACCTATCATGCATGTAATTAGAGCAGTAGATTTCGACACAATTTGGTTACGTTAGTGCGCCCTTCAAGTCGCCAAACAGGTTGCAGTAATTTATCCCCATGTTCTGTCCAGATAGATATTGCTATAGGTGTATTCGTTTTACGTAAGTACTTGTGTTGCCCCAGGAGATTTCGCATTCCAAGCGACCTCTGTTGCGCTGTAACTTATGAGAACTACTGTATGAGATGCAAATCGCTCATGAAACAGCAATTCGTCGTAACCCGCCGATATACAGACCGAAGAACTTGACCGATCCTGAATAGACCAACACATAAGCGTGTTATGGTTTTGCGAAAATATAAGGGCAGACGTGTTTTTTGTGGACACATTTTGACAGAAGTGTGTTTTAACCCAACTGTCTAGTAATGCGGGAATCTCTGACGAATTGTGTGGGTTACGACAAATTGCCGTTTCATGAGCGAAATATTTGCTACGCATATTTTAAGCTCCTGAGAAATGTGGCAGTGAGGGTTAAGGAGAAGCAGTACGCAGCATGTACATGGGCTGTCGTATCAGTCCGCTGCCGCACCGCTTGAGTCCTAATTAAATCAGGTATTGAGAGTTTCCGATAAACTTCGTCACATGGTTTTTTGGTCAGTGGCGCAGTTGGTCGAGGCACTGCGCTAGAAGCCGGAAGGTCGCGGGTTCGATTTACAGTGTAGTCTGAATTTTTCATTGACTTAATTCTTTCCGCCGCATTATGGCCCTGGGATCGACTCAGCCTCTTCAGTACCAGGAATATTTCCTGGGGGGGGGGGGGTAAATGCTTAGGGCTGACAACATTGTCGCCTTTATGTGCTGATTGTCTGGAAATCTGGAAGTCTCAACCTCCTGGAACCCTGGAGGCCTATCCAGGCCTGTATAGGGGTAGCTTTACCTTAGCTCTACGTTAGTCGCGTATAAATCCTTCTTCTCGTATGTTACGTTTAGGCATATGTAATTAACGCGACTGTTCAAACTGCGTCGTCCGATGCCATGTGTTTCATTACAGTGACCTCAGTTTAAATATCCGAGCAGCCATTTCGTTTGAATCTCCTGTTCATAATATGTCCGTAGCTGGGAATCCCCCGTTTGTAAGGCTGCCTATCTATCTCTCTGTCACACACACACACAAGTTACGAAATTTGCTCCGTCCTATGCCCAAGATGCTGACGGCAGTCACAGCGATTAGCATGTATTAAGCATGAGTTGTCCCTCTCCGAGCCATGAAGGAATACAGGAGTAGAGGTGTAGCTCCACTCATTCTTAACCTGGGCACTAGATGGAGGAGAGTGGTCCAGTTAACGTTCCGGCTGCTTACGCCCGACAAAGAACCGGTTACCCTTTGAATAGGAGACTGGGTGGGCCCCAGAGCCGGTCTTTATGTTTTGAAAACGAGACAAATCTCTTGCCGGGATACGAACTCCGGATCGTCCAGCCCGTGGCCTAATCGCTATACAAACTCCGCTTTCCCGGCTCCTGATGTGCAAGTGTTGGGGCACAGTTTTTGGGTGCAATTCGAACCCCGATTCACATTTTTTTATTGCATGAGTCAACTGTAATTGGTTATTTTAACGTCAACATCCATTCCATCGTATCACTTTTATATTTCAGTTTCGTAATTTGAGTTCTACACCTTCAGAGTTCAGCTACTATATATTGTGATATTGACAACGGAAGCGTTCATTTCCGGGGAGAAGAGTGGGCGCTGCTGCTGGTATGTCATAAAGTTGACATTTCTACATGGTCGCAGAAACTAGAAGCATGTTTTGTTATTCGGGAGCGCGCTGATGACGAGTGACAAAGCTTTCCACATAGCAACGTTGTCAGCAGTGGTATGTTTATTGGACCTACATTTCTCTTATTAAGAAGGTACTATGCTGCTACCATGACAACTGATTACAAGCACGGAGCGCCGTCTTTATAAGGTCATTGTTGGAGCGAGAAAGTTATATTGTTGATGTTTTCCATTTTCATTGTCTGGCCTCGCCGAAGCTTTGCCTTCACAATCCCCCTACCTTTTTATTTTATGTCCTTTTGTGGTGCGCTGTAAGAATAAGAGCAGGCCGCCATTGTGTTCCGCCACCGACACGCAGTTTCTTTTCGTCGCTATCAACGCATCGAAGTGGACGTTCGTCACAGCGTCCCTGCTTTGGGTTCCATTTTACGACGCTGTCGCATGTGCCCAGGTCTTGAAGGATGTAACATGATCGCCCCCCTGGTTGCTTTGCTCATATTTGCTCGGTTCGGGCGGTGCAGTGGTCTTCGTTCTGTAGTGCTCAGTTAACCAACCAGTGTGGACGGTTACGATATTCGTGTCTGCATGTTCTGTAGCGACTGTGAACACGGAATGAGGGCAGGTTTATGAGTATAGAAAACGGATATATTTTTATTTATTGGCCACAAAAATAACAAGTCAGGGAAAATGTTGATCGTATGTTGGCAGTCATCATGTGGAAGTGGGGTGTATTGCCGGCGTTACAGACTAACATGCTGCCTCCATCTTCAGGGTCAGAGTGATTAGGTTTAGTACTAATACAAGGACTCTGTCCGAGGCAGGATAATGAGCGGTGCGCAGCCTTTTTTAACCGCGAGCCACTCACACAGTGATTTGGTGTTGTCAAAAAGGGTTTCAAAACATCAAATTAATATATTGAAACGTCGAAATGTATGTATTTTATTCGTATTTGCATACGTGAACTGTAGCTTCGTTAAGAAGTAAGGCTGATGTGTTTTTGTGTAGTCCCGATGGAATTTATATGGCGCTGATGGTCGTTATGATTTCAACGAACGTAGGAGAGGGCCAGGCCTCGGGCCACCGGACGCGCACCACTCATGTCTCGGAGTTGTTCACAAAGTGCCCTTCACACGGCGATCACGTGGATGTTCATCTGAAACGTCGGCAATACCGCTCACTTACACAGGATGTCAGCACCCAAAACAATCACCACCAATACTGAATCATCCAAAAGGCGAATCGCGTTAACAGTTGTGCCGCATGTGCTCCGTTATTGCCAGTAGGCAGCAAATAACTTCGTTCTTTTAATCATCTCGTAACCCACAAGGCTTGGAGAAGAAAGTGTCCTTTTTTGTCCGATTTTAACCAAAATTTGAATTGTCTTAAATTTTTAGTCAAACTGTCCAGCAGGGAAAAGAAAAACTCAGTTGGTTGTCGAGTCATTGCAAGTGGACAGACGGACGTACACAAAGACATCAAACATAGCGAAGCTGTTGGCCTTATTTTTACAACTTCTCGTTGCGAACGCGTCAAGAAATAAATGGAAATGCGAGAAAGGAATGGAGAAGGAAATGTAACACAGGAATCCGTTGGTGTGATGCAAATGTTGCCAGACAGCTTCGTGATGACCATGGCCTTACCAGTGTTTGTTTAGCCGCAAAATTAAACTCTGTTACAGGGTACGAACCTGCAGTGGTTATGGCGACCACAGGTATGCGTTTAATTTGATTTTAATTCAGGAGATGGCAGGATAGCAGCTCAACATTTGCTGTTATCTGTGAATCGTCGTATTACTGTGACAGGAACGGCCTGATCGTGCCGTAATAAAGCGGTAGAGGTGTATGTAACATTACTAGCAGGCTGTGTGTTCTGACATTGTACGTCCCTGTTGTGCAGACAGACGCTGATGTACACCTACGTACTTGAAATGTGAATATGCCGTCTGTCTAGCCTCTGTGACGTCGGACATTTATGTAGAATGAGGCACAGTGGTAGTTCTGTTCGTGGCGACGTATGTGAAGCCTGCTATCCTGATGATGAAGTAGCAACTTGGCGAAATGTCTCACAAAAAAGGCGCATTCCTCAGTCATACACAGGCAGTATTCATGGCTGTAATTGGATAACACAGCCGTGTCACTGGCACCCCATCTTGGCGTGTTCTCTGCACGACGCCGCACTGTTGGGCACCTGCAGGAATGTATCCTTATGAGGCACTCTTATTACTCTGGTGTCTCAGTGTGACATCATGCCATTCCAAACTCCAGTAAATCCGCATTCTTCCCAGTACGTACGGTAGACAAGGCCGTTAAAGCGATGTGTGAATAATGCGGTAGACATTTTGGGCGCGATTGGATTCGTTTCAGGCGCATTTGCATCTCTTAAGCCGGGATTAGACGGCGCGTGGCTCGGCACGTTTTACGTCATAACTGACGTCACTGACAAAGAATCATATTCAAACGCGCCGTGTAATCGGCCTGGCGCGGCACGGAGTGTGATTGGTGGAGCGAGGCTCGTGCGATCGCCTCAGAGGCGGTTTTAACACGATCCTCAAAGGGACTCGGCGCGGGCAGCTGTTGCGGCTACACGGCTGGTCGGCCATTTGCCGAGCTGCGCCGCGTCGTGTAGCCAGATTGTCTTTTCTGTTCCGATCTGTTGACCGAGCAAGTGACGTCACGTCACTGGACGAGCCACGCGCCGTCTAATGCCGGCTTTAGAGCGCCAGTTAATATCGCTCCGTCCGTCCGTCTGCACGCGTGTAACAACTCGCGAACCGCTGAACGGATCTTCATGAACCGACTGAATTTGGTTCAGGTGGATGATTCGCAGGCCATCTGAGAAATGGAGGCAGCACGTTGACCGAAACGTCGGAACAAAACTTACAGGCCTTCACGGTGTAAGAACCCAGAAATCTGTCGTTTGAGTTCCGCAGTAGTTTAACAACATATGCGCTGCGAGAAATGTGAACGGGCGCTAAATTGTATTCAGTGGTAAGGAAGCAGTTATGTTCCAATTAGAATCAAAATGACTGGCGACTTGGAAACAGAATTTGCATTCAATTATATTAGGTAGTCTGAAAGACATCAAGAGCTGTACCGCTTGAAGGCACTGCCCAGACCGGAATGTGAAACAGTAATCGATGAAAAAGTTACAGAGGTTCGTTTTAAATTGTTGAGCCGTGCATAGAGTAGGGCCTACGTACCTCGTGCAGACACGTCAGGTGACGCGTCCGATTTGCATCTGGGAAACGGACGATTCGAATGTCGGCCACAGCATCTGTCGTTTCCTTTCGTGGGGCAGCACCCCGGTTTACATACATCCTCAGTGCCTGTAAAGGTCACCGTGTAGTATGGTATATGCGTGCCCACGTATGCAGACGAATCTACTGCTTCCTTCAACAGAGTAGCTCAATCGGTGTCCCTCCCTTAGTTCGAGAGGCAAGGTGTTACACCGGTATAAAACAAAATGTGAAATTATTGGATTTAATGCGGTTAAGTGTCATGTAGTCTGACGCGCGCTTCGTGTCCCTGTACAGAATTGTGGGTTAGGGTGTCATATTTATATTTGTTGGCAGATTAAATATTTTGTAAGCGCAAAGCAAATTAGACACTCATATTTCGAAAGAGGTACCCGTTTTTTTCCCCCCCAGTGGCTCGACAGCCCTTTTGGGGCCTAGGCCGCCTAATTTTTTTTTCGAGGCTTCACGATCACTCACTTTTTAGACACACCACACTCGGTAGGACTCGTCTGGACGAGGGACCAGCTCGTCGCAGAGAGAAGTACCCATAGCCCGACAATATATACATAGGGACATTATTTTACATGACATCTATTGCTGGCCACTTCCCGTCGGCTCGCTTAACTTTTAAAATACCGACATGCAATGAACAGGGTGTATGTTAGATGTGGTGTCTACGAGCCGAAGGAAACTAATCCAGCACCTTTTTTTTAGATATGTCGAGTACAAACCTGGTGTGCAAGTGCATTACATTCATTGAAACGAGTGAACACTGACTCACGGGAAACTGGAACAGCGGCGAGCACTGCGCTGTGTGGCGTGACGCTTAACGATCTGAGTGACGTAATGCGAGTTGTGAGTTAAACGTCCGTATACATTTCTGTAAAAAAGAAACAAAAACGTCGTTAGATGACGATGGGTCGGGATAGCGCAGTCGGTACAGGGACTCGCTTTGGGCTGGACGGTCCGGGGATCGAATTCCGGTGGGGGCAGATTTTCCGCATCCGCCCAGAGCGGCGCTGGGGCCCACCCAGACTGCTGTACATTGGGTACCGGCTCTCTTTTCCGGAGGTATAGCGGCCGGGGCGTGGCGTTAACCACCCTCCCCCATCTAGCGCCGAGGTTAAAGAAAGAGTAGAACTACCTCTATTTCCCCTCTGGGCTTCATAGCCTTTTATAGGGAGAACTTTACCTTTTTTACCTTTACGATTGCATGAAGTTACCTTCACAGTTTTAATTTTTCCTACAACTACATCTCGCTGTAACCGAACATATTTTATCATCATACTTCCTCATTTGATCTTGTTTGTAGCTCACCACGAGGATAAAACAGTTTGCAGTTCTGTACGGCATTAGACCGTTGGTGGCGAGTATTAGCGTCTTCTTGCATTGGAAGCCTAAAGTTAAAGTCGAATTTGCTTTTTTTTTTAAATTTCATATTGCTTTCACCGTGCATTTTCACTCACTATTCAGTTTACCAACAAATGCACAAACATAAACTACTTTATGGTTGTTATTGGTATCGATGTATTCCCCTACACGTGTTTCGGTCCGTAGAATAATATTATTCTGTTTATGTGAAAAGTAATCAATACAGACAGAATATTTTCTAACTATATATTTTTATTCATATTACAGCTTATAATCAACAACAAATACAATACCACAATTCTGTGCACCAAGTGACAAACGCTGCTATTTTAAATCTTGACTTTAACTTATATGATGAAATTATAAGTTTTACAGTTTTACATATTTTACAAATTCAAATGTTTTATATCTTATTACTAAGACAAGTGTGCCCTTCGGGCCCTTTTAACATGCAATGTGAAGTGTAGTAGCTTGTTACCCCCCTGAAGATGGTCTACGGACAGAAACACGTGTAGGGGAATACATCGATATTAATAAAACTATAAAGTAGTTTACGTTTGTGCATTTGTTGGTTAACGGAATATCGAATTTGCTTGTTGCGAATATTTCTTTCCATGCGGCCTATGAAGCGCGGAGGCCTTGACGGAACTACTCATTGCGGTCCGAATGAAATACTGGCCATGTGGGAAATGTACTGTATATTGCTGTATGAATGTCATGAACACTTTATCATGATAAAAGTTGATTTGATTTGTTGTTGTCGTAATTTTTAAATTAATGCTATTTAACTCGTTAGTCATAGCCAGTTTCGCCAGGATAGCGATGTTGTGGCTGTCTTGTTGTTCTCTAGGGATGGCCTCTTTGTAAGATCCATTTTGTTGCAGTTTGTACACTTGCGGTTTTTGTTTTGATCTGGACTACCAAGATGAATTCTTTGTGCGTTGTTTCTTTGTTGGAGGCTGGCGTAATGAGAAATAGTGGAGATGGAGAAGTGAGAGGGGCAAATCCCCCCACTCTTTCAAGTGCAATTTTGGTAGAAAGCTCATGGGAAATCACGAAGCTTTTGGGGTCATTCGTTGCTCCTGAGTTTCAGTCGTGGATGTAGATGCCATTCTTCGCAATACAATACCATCTTAGGGGGTGTTTGAACTGTGTCCTCGGGCAGGCGATTGTCTTGAACAGACATGTGAAATGTCTTGCTTTTCGTTGTGTTAGTGGTGTCATTTTAACATGGTTTTCCACCATGCTGTTCAGGGTTTGTTTCCTCTTTATCGTATGACATTTCTCGCATGGATGTAATAGCACTCGGTATATGCCGATAGACGTGCTGAGTCACAACCCTATGTACCACAAATCGCACCTCATGGGTTTTGTCACAAATGGATCGTCACATAAAAACTTTTTACCCGGAATGAAACGTAGGTCCAATTAATGTTTGCAGTTTTTGTTCTGACAATTTTTCGGTACGGTGAGTATTTCTGTAGTATAAACACATTACGTGATTACCTAGTCACATGTGGACACTACCGCTAGCGGAGAGCACGGCGGTGGAAGGAGGAACTACCTCACATAAATAAAACAAATCTGTAAACAGATCCCAGCCGACAGTTGACATCGTACTCGACAAGCGTATAATTTGCAGTTAGTACGTCCGTGTAAATGGCGATTTATTCAGTTATTAACAATCACGTTAATAAAGGATAAGTTGTGTTCTACGTATAATCCAGTATACAGTAACTTTCATATTCAAATCTTTTGTGCCATAAAACCGCTCAATCTGAAATCTTGAGGGGGTTGGAGAGCCATAGCAATGACCCCCACGGAATAGCTAATAATATGAAATGTGACTAGCTTTTCGACAGTGGTCGTGACTGTCACTGTTCTGGCAGGAATTCCGTTCCATTGTCTTTTCATTGCTGAAATATCTTCCGGTTTAACAGTTTCGGAATATGTGCTGGCTGTATTGGAAATTAAGTTAACTTTTGCAATAATAGGTTTGTGTGAGCAACAGATGACCTTGGAATCCACGAAAGCCATGAAACGTTGTGTTATTTAGTGTACGGTTTTCCACTCCTGTTTTGTGTGTAATTCTACATTGGCATTTCCTGTAATTCAATCATGCTATCCATTCTGACTGAATAACAGGATTGAGGGCATGTTGAGGCCAAAGTGCTGAGGAAGCTGCACATGAGGACGACGTAGTGTCAGAAGACTGGAGCCAATTGTGTAATGAAGAGCTGTGTAGTGTGTACTGTTGATATTGTGCTGTTGGGATGATTTGTGCGTGTTTGGTCGGAGAGCAGCAAAGGAAGATAGAATCTGGGAACCAGTAGGTGTAGATTTAGAGTATGAAATTATAACGGGTCTTCCTCAGATTTGGCGTAGACTTAACTGGCTCGGTGCCATTGACGGCAATGAACTTTGGGGGTACCATAAATGCCAGGAATTTCTTGACCTACTGAGCGACTTTGGCAAATTGTGTTTTTCAGATTATGCGGCGAAGTGCAACACTACGACGGGCGATTGTGGCGAAGTACTGCTGGATGACGAGACGCCGTGCCCCCCGGACTCTGTCCCCAGCGACCCCAGCGTGCCCGGGAGCCCGTGCGAGTGCGCTCGTGCGCGCTGCATACAGCCCGTTTGTCGTTTCGGCTCCACCCGCGAACTCCGCCGGATGGGAACGAAGACACCCGGAGACTGCTGTGACGTGTACGAGTGCGTGCAGCCCAAAGGTAACCTCTATTTCACTTTCGAAACTGTTGGACCGGAACGCTATTTCCCAACGAGCCACATGACGATTGGCCAGGGCCAACAGCAGTTTATTACAGTGAGCTTTGTACTTATTGCCATGGAGAAGGTCCGTAAGGCCCCATCCGTCTTAAGAAATTCGCAATTGACAACTCCAATATGCCGCTTAGTTGTGTAAAACCTGAAGAAGGAGAGAAGACCGAGGGCCTGTGCCAGGCCGACGAAGTGTTATGTCGGCTTTATTCGGGACCAGAGCTATGCAGACATTGAGTTCCAGTTCAGTGAACCTTTGTAACAGGATAAGCGTCGGCCAGTATAAGTAGTGGCCTGAGATACGGGTCACGGAATTTGATTGAGTGGTTAAGTGAATAATTTTACGAAGATAATTTGATGGCCTCAGAAACTAGATGTTTAATTTTGATGAGCTTAAATTGGGAGGGATGCACGATAGTCAGTGGTATGTTGGAATTTGAAACTTAGTCTCGGCTTCACGGAGCACGCGCTGAGGCCATTACTAAGGCCAACTGTAACGCTGTTCAGGGAGATAATACCGGGCTTTATGAGAGCCATACGAAGCACTGGACAAAAGAAAGAAAGAGTTGCTGGATGGTAAAGCAGTGGTAACTGTAGATACCAAATATACTACGCGTGTATGAGATAGATACGGCTGCTGTATGGGGTGGTAATACAGGAGAGGAAATAGCAGATAGTAGTCAGGGGAGATTTTGTAAGAAAGTGGTGAGGATTCCCAGAAGTATGGCACATGGTACATCTGAATGGGAACTTGGCAAAGTACGAGATGTAAGGTGTTATGTGTTATTGTAACATACTGGTGTAAAATTATGTGTATGTGACAGAATGAACTGGTAGGAAGCTGTTATGAGTGGCAGATGGGAAATTTTGAATTGGGAAGTTGGGCTGCAAGCTTAAGAGAAGAAGTGGACAAACATGGGTGTGAGATCCATCTGGCAAGATGGACAGGAGAAGGGATGTAAAGACAGTTTGCAGCGACATACAAAGGCGGATTAATTTGATGAAACTGAGAGAAAGGACGTCTGTAGCTTCAACTGGGAAATGAAAAAGAGTGGGGGAAATAAGAATATATATCCTGTTTCACTATGGTTTAGATCGGGAATGCGGAAATTGAGGGGAAATAGGAAAGTTACATTTGTATTTTGACATTTTGAACATTGCTGTCGGACTAAGGCCCTTCCTGTTGGTTGCAGGTAGAATTGGGGGGGGGGGGGGTGACGGGATGAGAACAGGACACACTTCTGAACCAGACTGTGTTAAGCCCATGTTCTACTGCAACTCATCTGATACGTACATATTTTGTAGATTGCAAGACCTTCTATACTGATTGAACTTTTTAATTTGTTCAGTCCCTTTTAACAAGTTCTGGGATAGTACCTTAAATTAACCCTGTGATGCAAGAATTAAATGCCCATAATGATCTGCAGAAGACCGGAATTTAAATGGGGACTGCATAAGAGCAGATATATTCATATGAAGTTCTGCATTTTGAGCATTGCACTGCATGTTACAGGTATGTAATATTTCATGCAAAATCAGTAAGGCTTGGCCACTTCACATCATGTACATTTTATAAGTCACCATGGTCTTACTATCTGACACTTAAGTTATGCTGCTGGAAAAGCATTGTAAATTGAGAAAGGAATAATAGGTGTCCTGATTTAAATTTATGTGTTGAGGCAGTGTGTTTTCCATGATTTTATTTATTTATTGTGCTTCATTTTTAATCCTTTCGTTTTTGCCACACAGAATGATTCTCTCATCTTGTTTGATGCTAAATAATACAATACATACAAACCAACTTGAAGGTTTTATAATGTTTTAGATAAAAATTGCAGCAATGTGACGTGTCCAGATGAGGATGTGAACTGTCCGACTGACAGCTACCGGCTTCCCAACCATCGTGCCCCAGGAGACTGCTGTTCTCGCCCTCAGGGGTGTGAATGTCTTCCAGGACCATGTCCAGAGCCAGACTGTGTTGATGGTCAACATGCAAGAGCTGTGCAGCAAGGCAACCAGAAGCCTGGCACTTGCTGTCCACTGTACAAGTGTGTGGAGAATGGTAGGGAAATTGTTCAGACTGTAGGATGTTGGTATTGCCTATGTTTGTCTCTCACATTGGCTAGCCTGATGCTTAAGACGCTATCATAGTGTCCCTTGTACTGAATATGTAGGATGGAACATTGCTGATTATTTGATTTTCAGCACTTCTGCTTTGTACCCCATTACAGAGGCGTCTGATTTGTTATTAAACAGTGTTACAATGCAGTGGTGTCTTGGTGGGTGATGACCAGTGTGAAGATGGAGTTTGTGCAATGTACATAGTGTTTCAGAGAGAGTATATGTCTCTGTGATGTACATAGTGTTTCAGAGAGTGTATGTGTCTCTGTGATGTACATAGTGTTTCAGATATGTGTATGTGTCTCTGTCATCAGAGGTTGATGGATACAGATAGTCTTTGGATCTGTGGATGTGAACCCATCTTCACATGGCTTATTGTCCAACAAGATTTCTTTGCATTCATTCAGTGTAAAAGCTTCAAATTTTATATAGCGTGACAGATGTTGATCAAGTTGTGGCACTAGGCTGGGCAGTAGAGATTGAACCTCAGATGAGTCACTTAGGAGCACTGGTCTGCTTAATTTGAATTTATGTGGTGTTTGATGTGGTCAGTGAGAGAAGTGTGGCCTGCCATCTGTCGGTAGCTCAGTCTGACTATTTGTAACTGTAAAGCATTAGTTATGGTTAGGAAAAAATATGTTAATGGAAGAACATTTGATCACTAAGAAATGGGCATGTAATGAGTAATTAACTGTGGTATGCAGCATTGTTATGAATTGTGTAGCCAGTCCCAGTACACTCATGTATTCAGTTTGACCAGATCTGTCCCTGCAAATCGATTATGAGTTTGTGAAATTGGTTGAAGTTTCTGAGGATCATGCCCAGTGCAGGGTTTTAGTGTTAGCAATTGAATGTGGGGGTTTTGAATCTGATACAAGTTACCTTGACCATAAACAAGAGGAACATCCTGTGTTTGAAACCTTGAATAAGGCAGTCTCAAGCTGGTAAGGTCAAGCATTGCTGTGTGGAAGGTATAGAGGAACTGTTGAACATACAAATACTGCAATATGTATGGTGTTGATGATAGCATGTTATGTGTTGCAGTGTGAACTGAATTTGATGCTTCCAGAACTGATCGAATTACTACACAGTTTGTTACGTGTAACTGACACTACAAATGAATGTGATGCTTCCAGAACTTAATGACACGTGCGTCCTGGATGGAGACATTTGGAAAAATGGGTCAACGTGGTGGAAGAATGAGTGCATACAGTGTAGTTGTATCAATGGCCTCAGCTTCTGTGCTGAGAAGTCACCGCAGTGCCCTGAACTGCCAGCATCTTGCCGTGTGACCCAGGTTCCACAAGGAAAGTGCTGTCCAGTATGTGTCGGTGAGTTTAATACTGGAGATGAAACGCTTTGTTTAAGCAACTACTTGTCACACTTCATTTGAATGTCTTCGCTGACCACTCATGATTATTCAGTGTTTAGCATGAAATTCCTAGTCTGGGGATGTGACCCAGTCCACTTTTATGAAGACTGCTCCTGGCAGTCATTGTGTAAACAGTTTACTTGAATTTTCAGTTTTGCTTGTGATAAAAGTTGGGTGAACAGGTGGGTGGATGTCACTGAATAGATGTGCTTTGAGCTGCCCATGAGTTTCTGAGATACAAAATTTTAATACATAAAGTGTGGTTATGGAAGTTATTTCAGTTTGTAATATTAATTTTATCATAAAAGTATCTGAAGCATGGAATAATATATTAATTTTGCTACCTTCAAAAGTGACTGCACTTTCATGCGGAATGCATGACTATAATTTTGAGTATGATAAAGGCCAGAGAGGTTGGACCCCTTCAGCATTTATAACACCTTACTGGGTCAATTTGATGTATGCCTAATTTACTTCTAATATGGCTTAAAAAGGTCTTTCAGAATCTGCAGAGATGTTGCATATGTTGCAAGCCTTTTATAAAGGCCTTACCCTCATGGATCCTAGAGTTATGAATTTTCCATTTGCTTATGGCACTTGATTGATGTCACTCCTTTGCATTTCTGTTTTGACAGAACAGATGAGTTTTATGTTAACATTTTAAGCTCCTTGTGTTCATATGTTTAGAGTGAAAAGCCTGTAATATAAATATGGTCAAAAATTCAATTAGGTACCCTCTTCTAGTGTCAGACTGTCAGGGGAAATTTGTACATTAAAGAACTGTATGCTTTTCAACCAAAAGATGCAGAAATATCACAACAGAATGGCCAGTGTGCCGGTAGTCTGTAGTTGTAGTGTGTGTGGTTTGAGGTCACAGATGCACAGTTCCAGTTGTTCAAAATGTTAACAAGAGTAAGCCCATGAACGTTTCTGAACAAGTTTGCTGTGTAACACAGTAAATTAACTCCTGGTACATTAACATTTTAATAAGAACACAGATTTGGTCTTGGTCATAGACACTTGTGTGTACAGGAAGTGTGACCTGACCTTAATTGAGGTATCCTTTTGATTCTTTTTCTGCTTGTTGCATTGTTTCTGCTTTATACTGGTAGACAAACGATAAGTGTCAAGTCTCTTATCTTCATCTTCCCTTGTCTTTTTGATTTCCTGCATTTCCTCCCATTGTGATCCCTTCCAGTACCTAGCTGAAACATAATGTTTTGGGTCATCCTGTTCATCAGTTTTGTTTAAACTGTAATTCTAATGTACTTGTATGCATTTTTTTCCTATCCATTCATTTTACATTGATCGTCTGCTACTTATTTAAATTATGTATTCCGACTTCTATAAACATTTCATTTTCAGTTCTGTTCACATTTGTTTGACCCTTCATATGGCTCAAAAGTTTCATATTCATTACTTGTATTTTGCATTGATTGCTTTTGTTTAGTTTCGGTAAAGCTTTTGTTCTGTGCTGTGTGTAACTATGGGGAAGAAGCCAGAGTAGTACAAAGTGTATGTAACTAGACGCGAGTTAATATGGAATTCTGTTTATCAATATCAGATTTTGATATCAGTTCAGAACGTTTCTAAATTGTCAAGTACTTAATTAACTTCAGTCTTGTACACAGTATGCTCTTTTCATATGCACTATAAATTGTTTTCCTTACATGGATAAAGTACAGTTCAACTTGTACTTTAAGTTACAAATTTTTAATTTGTTTAAATAGTTTAGTTCAGTCTTTAGTATTCTATGTTCCTTTGACCTGCATTACACAGCTGTCATGCTTCCTCGCCAATGCTTTTATTTCTGTCTTGATCGAGTGAAATGTTTATCTACAATGTCTGTTACGGACAGACGTACAGTTTTTTTTAATAAGTGAGGAAACTTTATGCTACCAGTAAAGTGTGTGTTATATTGATACACTTAATCCAGGTTGATATTGAATACTGTTTCCAAATATAATACTGTATTGATTTCAACACAGACAGTCAACCATCAAGGTAACACACATGAACCTTTCTTTATTCAGACCTATCTCCTGTATGTAACAATAAAGAAGGGTTACTGTAAGGTACCTTGATAATTAATTGTTTTTATTGCAGTGTGAGGTACACAGTATAGAAACTGATATATCAATACAAGGTAGACCTGAAGATGAAGGCAGCATGTTCATCCAAAATGCTGGTACCTACCTACCCAACTGCATGGTGTTGCACCCCAGAAGAATGTATGCTTGATACACTTTTATAATCTTGGATATCTTCTGCGTTTTCAGAAGCAGATCCAGTAGCCGATAACTCCCTGCTGCTGTTTGGTGGTTGTGTTTCCTCAGCTGGACAACTTTATCACAATGGAGATGAGTGGCAAGAAGACCCTTGTACTACTTGTACATGTTATGCTGGTGCCAAGAAGTGCCAGGCACACATGTGTGTCTTAAGATGTGATCATCCACGTTATGTCCCTGATGAGTGCTGCCCTCTGTGTGATGGTAAGACTTGTCTGAAGGGAGGGGGTGACGGGAGGCATTACAAGCAGCGACACAATCCTAGGGGTGGCGAAGTGGGCGAAAAAATTAATATTTTAAATGAAAATCTAATTTTATGATCATAACAGATTTTAAATTATTGAGTCAAATAAAAGGAAATTCAATTAATGATTGTGATTTTTTAAATTCATAATTTATATTAGGGGTGGCCATTGCAATTACTCACTTTGGGCACTAAAAGCCTAGCTATGCCGCTGGATGTCCGTATGTCATTTATAATTCATTCTTCTGAACACGCCTGTCAAGTGTATACTGTATACTTTTAAAATCTTTTTACATATATTAGATAAATACTAAAAGATACTGGAAATTGAAAGAGGAAGCACTAGATCGTATCCTGTGGAGAACTCGCTTTGGAAGAGGCTACGGACCTGTCGTAAGACAGACTACAGAATGAATGAAGATAAATACTGGTCATTACCTATTTTGCATCAAACTCTGGGCACGAAAGTCCATATGGCAATCGGCCACATGCCTGAGCATCTGGTGATTGAGCAGGTAGATGGACAAACCTTGCCTGCTGGCTGGGATGCACCCAAAGGCCCTGCTGCTCATACAGTCAGTGTTGATTTTCTGCTCAACACTGGCATGGTGGATTAGTCTGTAATCTTTATATCCTTAATGTCGAAATTGTTTCTGTTTCGGCAGATGAACTGAAATTAAACCCCAAAACATGGTTGTGTTTATTGTGCCTATTATAAGGTTTGTTCTGGGCCTTATTGAGGGTAGCGAGTGCTTTTTCTCTGTAAATAAGGCAGCCAGATCGCTATGCACAGGAATGTTCATCTATATCTTGACCAGTGATAATGACTAGCTTGCAGAAGTTTATGAGGTATATGCCTTTCTTCAGCAACATCAATGGTGACGCTCCCTCCACACTGTCCAGCACTTAACTGTTCTCTGCGGTGCTTACACGGCTTTGTGAGGGACCACAATGGCTGCTACACGTGTCAGTGTCAAGCAGGTAAACAAGATACAAATCACTAATTCCCCCTTTTTGATGTGGAATTTAGTACCTTTCTGCTGTTACCTCCATTCATTGAAGCTTAATCAGCTTGTCACAGACCAAAAGCTTATTTACACCACAGCATTTTTCGGCCCAAATGGCCGTCAGCATAAGGCTTCACTGTATGGCACTGAACATACACAGTGAAATTACATTAAAACAGTCATCTGTTCCTGTTGTGCATGTATAGTATGATGCTGGTTAACTTTTAATTCAGATCTTTGAACAGTTGTGAATGTTGTGATGATGTCATTACAACTGATGGTCAGGGACCTGTAAATAATTTTTAAAACTAAAATAGTGGAAATGCAGGAACTGTTGCTGAGGAAGGTAATATCAAGAAATTGAAAAAGATATGTAAGAATTTACATGTAGTCTCAAGGTTTTTATGGAATTACAGTTGATCTTTTTAAAATTCTGTGTTTTTAGTTCTTAAGAATCATTATGGGCAGTTTTACCATCATTTCTAATAACAGTAAGTTTGTAATGTTTGTATTTTTCATGTTTAATATCAGTGTTCAAAGTTGACCAGCCTCCTACTGTATATGCACACTGTACTCATGTAATTAATCTTCCACAAAAGGAACAGATGATGGCATAATGTGATTTCAATAAGTATGTTCACGATACACAGTATAGCCTTCTGAGTGAGAAGCTTGACTTTCTTTCTCTTTGTCTGGATGTTTCTCAGAGACATCCTGTTGTACTGCCAAAACTGCATGTGTCACATGTGAACCAGTTGTGTATATGTTAATATTCTATTTGTTCATGAAATTGGCCTATGGGTCACATGGGGGAGTCAGGTTACTTGTTAGTGGGGTTGTGCCATGGCTCAGGTGGTTAATCTTTCGCTTCTTGCTGCGGAGACCCGGGTATGATCCCAGGCTAGTCTGTGTGGGATATGTAGTGGCTAGAGCAGTACTAGGATGGGTTTTTTTGGGAGTGCTTTAGTTTGGCCCTGTCATGATCATTCTGCCAATGCTCCATACTCGTATTTCATTCATCTACCACCAACAATATGTAATCTTAGCAACTGGGAGCATTATTAAATAGAACACTTCTCTTTGTCATATGTAAGTGGTATAATGTGACTTGTGTTTAACACCTGCCTTTTCTGTGATTGGTTCCAGAGGAATGTGTGCTGGAGTGTCCAAATGGCTATTTGCAAGACAGCCATGGAAACAAGTTGTGTGAGTGTTTGGCATTGCATGTTGGCCCAACTGCCTGTCCTGCACTCATGGGCTGTCAGAAGAATTGCTCTCATGGATTCCGGCTGAACAAAGTGGGCTGTGAAATTTGCAAATGCAAAGAGTGTCGCCCATTGGTGGACTGCAACAAGACGTGCGTGCATGGGCTGCGTACTAATGACCGTGGCTGTCCAATTTGCAAATGTAAAGGTTGGTGCAACTTTCTTCAAATAATCCTGTTTTCTAACAAACAGAATGCTTGTAATGTCACCATGTCTGTGTGTTCTCCTAACTGGTGAACATGTCTTGAAGTTGAGTGCCTTTTGAGACCTTGTAACCTTCACATTCTTAATCCCGTACCATGAATCGTACCAGTGTGGCAGCAATGTCAACATCTGTGGGGTGAGAGGTGTGAGTAATGTCATGTAAGATGGACAGTGAAAATTTATGTGGTAAAACCATACAAAAGTATGCAGCTTTTGTTGAAGTTGCGTATTTGAATAATGTAAAATACAAACATCGTGTCATGCTGAATGTATATTGAGCTTTCAGTTTGATGAAAATTGCTGGTCACAATGTGAAATTTAGTTTGGAGGTGAATGATATTACAGGCTACCATACATGTTAGGTACATTTCAAAGGTCCTGAATTTTGGCAGTACTCAGGGGGAGAAAAAAATAGATCACATGTAGCTTGCTTTATCTTCCTCAGAAACTGAAATCCAATAAGTTGCAGGTGGCAAGATTGTGACAGCAGAGATATGGAACTCTAATGAATACGTTGGTGTTGACTTTGTCTGGGGCAGTATTGGGCTGGGTAATTGTTTCTGTGCACTATGAAACTGATGTGTAATGGTTTTCAGGATCATGATGTGAATGTTTATGCCTTTACTAGGGACCCTTTGTCATATTGCAGAACATTTTAAAATTTGCCACACATAAGACATCATATTCACAAGCAGTATAACTTCAAAGCTTCAGCCATCTCTGCTATCTCATAGAAATACTTATTTTGAAGAAGTACCGTCAGTAGATGATGAATAGGTCCTTAATGTTTGGCAGTGTGTGTGTGTAACATTCCTGACAGAATTAACCCATAATTTATGTACTGCACACTGTTTACAGTGTGGGTCTGAGTGTCCAGCCCTGCCAGTGTTTGGTGATTCCTTATCATAGTATCAGATGGTGACATGATCCAGTAACGTTTATTGATGATGTTCCAGGGTTATAATCATGTCCATCTCTGATTCCAACAGATGCTTTTTTATGATATTTCAGACATTCCCCATGACCTAAGTTATTCACCAGCAGGCAGTAGTTCTTTGTCCATTTCTGAAATCCAACAAACGTAATAACATTTTTTGGCTCCATATTTCCATGGAGGACTGTTTGTCTCTCATCTTCTCTCGCTTTCACTCTCTCTGTGAAGCTCATTTTACGTATATACACTGAAATAACGCCAAGTTTTTAGCAGAGTTGCAACGTTGACAGATAGATAGTTCAAGTCCTTTACAGTTCATCAGTCATTAACTGTCCTACCCTTTGATTTTATGTAATGAAGATGTAGGCAGAATCATAAAGTATGCCATAAGTACACAAGCAAGTATGTAAGTTTCAGAAGTAAATTTTGGGACACCATATCAAGTGAGATCACAGCCACTTCATTCTGCAACATTTCATATTCGTTCACTGAGCATCCTGTTGCTTTAATGCTGTATAATATGAGCTACTGGAAATAGTCACAACTGTTTGAACGTTGCTGTCTTCTGGAATGTGACACCATATAGACTGGTACACGTGTACCAACATTTCAGAAGATCATGCTGCTTCTGTTGTCAGTTTAATGAGAGGCAACAGGATCGCATGAGACATCAGTCTTCTGCTACACTGCAGCATTTCTTCTGCGCATGCACCACCATTGCATTTGTGTAGAATGTAACATGAGGTACCTGATTCTGTGTGATTGATTGTTGGCAAACATGCGCATGGTACAGAGCTTACATCTTGTGTCAAAAGATTTATATAGGCTGTGTTCAGGAACAGAAGTTGCTTCTAGTTGTTTGTTTCCAGTAAGCATACATGAATGTTGAAATTCAGATGCAGCAGCATATCAGTGCTGTTAAGAATACCGCACAGAATGTATACTGTGAAAATTCAGACAGCAGACAGAACATTTGAGCTGTAATTAGTGATTTTAGAGAAAAGGCTGTTCAAAATGTTTCAGGCTGATAAAATTTTATTAAACTAGTCCATTCCTCCATTAATGCAATCATATCTAAGTATGTATCCATTTGTCCAAGCTGTCCATACATGATTCTGAATATATTTGTGTTAGCTGCTTTATAGTTTTTAGTTTAATTCCTTTACTTATAAAATTGGCTTCCTGTTAAACTAACTTCAAATTTTGGGAACAGGAAAAAGTCTGCTGCAGAGAGATGAAGCTGTGTAGAGTGGCTATAGAACCACTGGAATTTTGTTTTATGCAAGAAACTTTCTGATGGAACAGCATCATACATGCGGGAGCATTGTTGCAGTCGAGAAACCAGCTGTGTTTTGACCACAATTCCAGTCGTTTCTTTCACATCAATTCTCCCAGATGCTGTAAAGTGCGCAGGTAGAATTCTTGATTTACTCTTTGACCTGTAGGTGTAAACTCACAATGCACCAAACCTGGAGAGTGGAACAAGTCCATGAACATGGTTGTCACATCTGATCTGATCTGTCACACCCTGTCTTGGGGTTGATTGTGACTTCCATTGCAAATGTTGCTGCCTTTTTTTTTTTTTTCAACATTGTACTCACAGACCCACATTTCATCACTTGTAGTGATTAATTTCATGTAGTCCTCATTTGCTTCAGCTTGTTGCATAAGGTATGTGCAATTGTTTAGTTGGTTCTCTTTTCATTTAACTGTGAAAAGTCATGGAATTAATTTTATGCAGACACTCCACATGCCCGAATTTGCAGTCAGAATTGTGAAAAATGATCCAATGGGCATTCTACACCTACCATTTCTCATACTGTTAATCATTCGTCTAGAGGCACCAAGGTATTGTCAACGTTGATATATTCATCAGTTAGTGATATGGATGGGGAACCAGAATGATGGTCCTCTTACAACATTTCTTGTCCACTTTTAAAACACTTGTACCATTCAAATGTAATTGTTCATCTTGGTGTGTCAGCAGCCACCTTGCACAAATTCTAAGTTTCCTTAGCAGTTTTGTAAATCTTCAGAAAAAAGAAATTGTACACAAATACACTGTTCTAATGACATCTTAAAAGTCGCCAGTGCAGACGTCTTTTGAATTAAATAATAGTCTGTACTCAACAAGAAGATATGAAAGGACTGAATGGAAAACAGCAACTTTGTCTGGACAGTGCTGAATCATTGTGTGGCCATCATATGATTTTAGAGGGAGACTGTGTGTAGTCTTGAGATCTTCTGGAACAGGAATTGTAGAGTTTTGTCATCATCTTCGCCCCCCCCCCCCCCTCTCTGTCTGTCTGTCTGTCTGTCTGTCTGTGTCTTAAAGCTATACATCAGAGCTTAGTCTTGGACTTCATGCATTGAATACTGCTGTTGTGGGATATGACACACACACACATACACAAAATGACTTTTTGAATTTTTTTTTTAAATTTGGTTGTTTTTATTCCATTGAATTTGTACAATAGTTCTCAGATATTAATGCTTATATAAATGTTGCATAATTTTTAAGAAACCTGCAGTTATTAACTGGTTTAATAAACTGTACAAACTGGATTGACACCTGCTGTGTAAGGGGTAGTCACATCAGGTCAACAACGCTGCCTATTCAGCTTCAAAGCAAGCACATAGCATGATAAAAAGTGTTGAAAATTTTCTTATGAACGATAAGAATGTAAGAAAATTTAATATCCATTCAGCAAACTTGAGATGATATTTTTGTTCATTATTTTGAAAATACTTAACCTGACGGGGTCACTACACCATGTAGATCCCTGACTGACAATGGGCGAATGTGCCTCACATTAGTATTAGTGCCACAGCACTTGTATCATTTAAGCCTCATTCAGCTTGCATGTCTTGTTTTATCCACTGATGTTCAGAAATGTGCTTTAGTGCTTTTGTTGTCTGTTACAGCATCAGCAGAACATATCCCAGAAGTTACAACATCCAACCATATCATTACAGAAACAACATGCATATCAACAGGTATGAATTTATCCTATATAGGAGTGAGTGCAGACTAGTTTTACACATTAAATTATCACATTGTTGTGTATAACAAATACATGCCTAACATTGTGACAGTAGTGAAGTTAGTAGAAGACAGTAAACTTTACGTTACTTGTACCGTACATTTTTAATTATATATATGTTATGCAGACAAATGTACACAGTATTATGTTATTTAACACAATTTTATATTACATGTTGGGCAACATTTAAGAAAATTGTGTTAAATAACATAATACTGTGTACATTTGTCTGCATAACATATATATAGAAGACAGTAGTTTGTTAGGATAGTTGAAACATATTTTTTGTGATAAATCCCATAAAACTGAGTTCAAATCTGGTGAATGATGGGGGTTGGTTAGTGCAGTTGATCTCCCATAACCAACACATTGATGCAGGAACCATCTCTGGATTAGTGTACAAGCATACTCTGGATGAAACTGTGGTTTCTTGAAAAGGTGGTAAATTCTCCAAGACTCAGATCTTCACAGTCATTTCTCATAGACTTACGTGCTATATAGTGGATTGGATTTTGAACCAACCAGAACAACATTACTTCTGTCTCACCCAAAACTCGGAATTTCAAAGTCTGTGCCAAAACAGAATTTCATGGTCTACTCAGGATGACAGCCCAAGTCAGAATTCCAATGAATTTCAGGTGAAAGGAAGACATAGATATAGTGGAAGTGAGAAGGGGAGGTCACTTAGTGTTGCATGTGGTTTCCAGCAGTTGGGAGTGGAACAAGTTCTTTGATCCAGCACACAGAGACTGGTTGAATTATAGCGGAGAGGTATCATGTATAATAGTGAAACAGATTAGTTTGTAAAACCTTGGGTGTCTATGTGCTCCACATTGAGTCGACAAACAATTGTTACAGCATTCATTCTTGGCACAACATATTTTTCAGATTCTCTCAGATATGATTTTTTTTTCCAGCTTTGCATATTGTTTCAGTAGTATTGACTGATTATGGCCAGTTTCAGCAGTATAACTTCAGGTGTGGCTTTTTGCAGACGGCCAACATCATGATGATGGCGAAGCCTGGTTTGACGGGTGTCGACATTGTTACTGTTATGGTGGGACAGAGATGTGTAACCTTATCACTTGTCCAGTGCCAGCCTGCACAAATCCTGTCTTCAATGTGTCGCATGACTGCTGTCCACATTGTTCAGGTGATGCATACTTGGTTCTGATGAGGTTAGATGACAGTAATGATTACTTTGTCAGACTGGATACAGAAGTGTGTTCTTGCTGTGCAATGACTTGCGTGTGGACTTCATACTGTTACAGTGCTACTAACATGAACAGGGTGCAAAGGAACCCATGACAGTCTCGAATATGGTCGCTAGTGTAGCTAGATTCAGTCTCAGTACATTCCAAATTCAAGTCTAGGGCTCTGACTGGTACATAAATTGCTTGGTATGAGTATGAAAAAGAATTTGTATGGTAGTGCTGTCTCTTCATCAGTAGAAAATAACATGAAACAGATGAGAAGTCTCTTAATCATCATTGGACTTGCGGGTCTATGCCGAACTGTCATAGGTAATTATCAGAAAGCCTTATAATTCCATATGGACCATTAAACTTTGTACACACTTTTGAAAGTTTGATCATGCCTTGTTGAAGCCAAAATGCCACTGAGCTGACTTGGAAGTTTCAGAGGTGGTTGTTAACAGTGTACCAGTTTGTTTTAGGTTTTGTGTATAGGATACTAATTCTGTAGCATATGACATGCAGAGTTCTCCATTCAGTTTGATGTTGTTGTATGATTTCTGTTCGGTTTTATTTCCTTCAGTTGTTCTTGAGATATCAGTATTATAATAGAAGTTTGCAAGAACTTTTAAACCGCTGAAAATAAACTCCTTCCAGTACAGCTTTACAAAAGGGATTTACATCTGCTGCATAAAGGTTTGGCATCATCCAGTTAATCATGGTATGCTGTACTGGCTCGGTTGATCAACAGAGAAATGGCTAACTACTTCAGAATGATGGGCTTTCCATTTGTTGAACTGTAAATCAGTTTTGTTTGTGTTTGGTATTTTGGTTCTGAGTTAGATGTTAGACCTTATTTTTATATTTTTCTTGTACAGACATTGGACATCAGGAGCAGCACCCAATGGTCTGTCATTCAGTGGATGGTGTGTACCATCTAGAAGGGGAGACATGGCCTCTGAATAACTGTACACAGTGTCTTTGTCATGTGGGGCGTGTGCTGTGCGAGACACATCACTGCCTTCCCACACCCTGTCCAAAGCCTGTCTATCAGCCTGGACAGTGCTGTGCTTTGTGCCCTGAGTCTACTGCTATCCCAGGTTCTGAGCATGCCAAGTCATGTGGTGCACATCGTCCACATGGAACTGCATGGATTGAAGACAACTGTCGCAGTTGTGTGTGTGTGAATGGTCGTGTCAGCTGCTTCACACAGCAGTGTCCAAACATTACCTGCAGCCGACCTATCCTTGCTAAAAATCAGTGTTGCCCCATGTGTCGAGGTAAACATTTCACTTTCTTTCAGTTTCTGCCTCTTTGGTGTTGATGTTTATTTATTGTGGATACAGTTCTGTTGATAGCACATGGCATATGAATAGAAGTTCTGTCTTTAGTTCACCTAATGTGGGTATTGTCAGGGTAGCTGTGCTGTTCTGCTGTCTGAAAATTGTGTTACCTCTTTTAGTCAAGTAAATATATTTCAATTTTGTATGTTGTGATTGCTGATAGTATGAAGACTGACTGCACCCACATATATTTTTGTCTGCAAGTACATAGTGGGGGCCCTTTCCTCAGGGGGTAAGGTGCCTCGGGCATGAGGATGATTGGTGACCTCCATCTAGTACCTTTCTGGCATTTGTAGGCAGACTGCTTTACCCTTGCCTGACATTAATGTGTTCACTGTTCTGCACTTCGTGTGAACACAACTCTCTTGTAGAGTTGGATACCGTATATTCTCGAATATAATCCGCACCCTTTTTACAGTTTTAGAGGGCTAAAAAATCAGATGCGTATTAGATTCGCGTGCGGATTAGATTCGCGATCTAGAGCTGGATTTTGGAAAAATGATTGAGCTGCTGTACGTGCCGTAAGAACAATACAATACAATAATCTATTATTTTATTATTTATTATTATAATTTATTATTCATCAGACTCGCCGTCATCACTCATAACTGAATCGTTATCCGTGCTCTCCACCCAGTCACTATCATCTTTATCTTCAACATCGTCCTCCCATACAATGTCATCTCTGCCTTGTGTTTCCGCCATAGTCGAACGTTGCTTTCATTAACTCCAAAAATTGCAGCGGCTTTGCGGTTTCCATTCTCCTCTGCGCACCGAATAACTTCACGTTTGAACTTCGCCGTATATGAGAGTTGTTTAGATTTCAGTTGTCCCTCTTCCATAACTACGGTACACGACAAATTGGAACAAGCACCTCCCACGTTTCAACAACTAAAGCTCAGCTGGCTTCAGACGAGATTGCGCACGTCTGTTGAGAAAGGCCCCGCCTCTATCGGTATGACTCATCGGCCACAGGCGTAGCGTCGGATTTTAACGCATTGGTAACATCCAATATTATTCAATCATTCACCCGTGGGCAAGGGGTGGTTGAAGGAAAGGTGCGGATTAGAATCGCGAACTAACTTTTTTTCGTTTAAGAAGTCGCCAAAAACTGGGTGCGCATTAGATTCGGATGCGCATTAGATTCGAGAATATACAGTATTTTTTGCCTTTATTGAATCCAGCCCATACCCTTACATTTTGTTTTTAACATCCAGTGTAATGTTACCATCTCAGCTGTGTGTAAGTGCCCCCAGTGGCTGATTCCAATTTTCTGAATAGGAATTGTACTCAGTTGTCAACTCTCCCATGCTTGCTACATGGCATAGCTGCCTCTGCCTCCCTAATAACTACGTAACAAACTCCATGGAATGGAGTCCTTTTTGAGAAGCTAACAGTTCCTCAACTAACAAATTCCTTGGACTGGAGTCCTTTTGAGAAGCTGACAGTGCTTCAACAAACGTGGATGTTTGCTGCTGTGTTCACAATACCCTACCGCTTGCTATGTGTATGTTGTGGTCCACTGCAATCCAGCCAGTGTTCTCACACCATATTACTGTAATATCTCGCACCTCAAGTTTATTTTCCATCCCTCATTTGTGCCAAATCTATCCAGTTTTGATGTTCTGTGTTACAGTTTATAACAGTGCATTTTATACAGTAAGGTTCTGTTGTCCCCAATCATCCGCCATGCAGTAACAGATGTACCCCATTTTACTGTGAGATATTTTTAACAGTTTTGGGTTTTATGTTACAGATCAGTCTTCCCAAAAACCTGTTTGGTTGGCAATAACACATACCATGATGGTGAAGATTGGCATGAAGGTGCATGCACTCGCTGTGAGTGCAGTGTCGGCCAGAAGGTGTGTACACAGGAAGTGTGTTCTGTATCCTGTGTAAATACAGTCAAGAAGCCTGGAATGTGCTGCCCTGTATGTTCAGGTTTGTTTGAACAATTTGTTACATTTTCAGGTTCCATTGTTAATTAGGCAGAAGTACTCTGTTCACCCAGGATGTCATTGCTTTTGTTATCACTATCACAATATATGCAGTAAGAGTTGCAGTATCCGGCACCTTCAGGACCAGAGGGTTGCCAGATATCATAACTTTCCAGATTTTCCAGATATTAGAAGGTTAGGTGTTACATGTATTGTACTATATGTTAGCAACCTCGTGGAGAGACTTGAACCATTTAATACACAATATTCGGCCCAACAAAATGCACTCTGTTTTCAGCTAGCAATGTGTATACGTATTAAAACGATATAAAATGTATGAAAAGGTGATCAGTTTAGATGTAGGCGATTTTGTAGTGTATCCCTGGTATACTGTGTACTGATCATCTTTTTATACATGTTACATCTTTTTAATATACCGTATATACACATTGCTACGTGTGTTTTGTAAAATCTTACTTTTATATGAATCCCTGATGATGATCCCACGAGGGATCAAAACATGTTGGATTAATTTACAAGATAGTGTAATATAGAACGTCTGAAAGCATAGTGCATTTTGTTGGACTGAATATTGTGTATTTGATTGATTATTGACAGTGCACGGTTATGAACAATGTCAGACCATTTAATTTGTCACTTGATAGTCTTTGGTATATTATTTAATGACATTTGCCAGTTTCTGAGGTTATGTGGCATCAGTGATAGATGAATGAGTATGGAGCACCAGTAGAATGATACTGACAGGAGAACCGAATTACTAGGAAAGAAACCCTGTTCTGTTGCCATTATGTCCATTACAAATCCCTGGACTGACCTTGGATTGAACCAGGATATCGGCAGTGAGAGGCCAGCGACTAAGCACCCGAGTCATGGCACAGCCTTGACGCTTCATATCCTGTCGTGTTTACCCAGCCACAGTTTCTGTTCCCTTTTCATCATGCCTTACATAACTTGGTGTATATATAGTGTAAGAAAACCAACAAGATACCAGTAATTAATGGCCAGACTCTCAGAATTGATGTGTGGGCCTGCCAGTTGATGGAATAGTGAAATGTAATGGGCCTCGTAGTTTTTGGTTAATAGAGCTTTCCATATCATCCAGTGCCACATATTACAGAAATGAAACGTAGATTAAGTAATGAAAGTTTGCTCATGGAAGTAAGAGAAGATTGTGAAAGAGGATTCAAATGACATTCAAAAACTGTACTGCAGTACTTGCACACTGGCAAGAGGAGGCAGTAACTTTTGTAATATCGTAGGGTGTTTTCTGTTAGGTTCGTAATGGGAAACGCACTGAAACAAATACGTGATTTACATATGATATACAGTGGAACCTCTATTCATCGTTCCCGTTACCGTCGTTTTCCCGCATGTATCGTCTGCCTCATTTGGTCCCGAAATTAGCCCCATATAAATAACACTATTTTTCCCGCCTCCATCGTTCCTCGAACTGTCGTTTTCCCGCATCAATCATTGAAAAATCACGGTCCTGACGCAACATTTTCCCGCATTGATAGTTTTTTAATTTGAAGCGATGGTTTAGTGCGCTGCGCGTGCGTGTATTGCTTTCTTAGTGCCACCTGGATTGGCTCCATCAAAAAGTATGGAAGTGCATTCCGTACTCTTTGCTCTCCACCCTTTTCTTTGGACTAGATGAAGACTTGGCAACACTGTTGTGGAGCTTTACTTCATTGCAAGTGGTTCTGTGCGTTCTGGTGCGCTTCATAGTTTCATACGTTACCCTGGTTTAATCATTTCCATCGTTTATTATCCTTTTCCTATAATATTTTATTTTTGTTATTAATTCATTTCTGTTTTTATTACTTCATTATATTTTATTCCTGTTATTTATTTTGAAATCCGTGGACCATGTCCCAACCTAAAAAGCAAGTGAGAACTCTGCACGAGCGATTGAAAATAGTAGAAGAGGTGGAGAAGAATCGTGGAGAGAAACGTGTCGACATTGCCAAACGACTTGGGTTGGCTCCAAGTACACTAAACTCCATATTCGCAAAGAAGGACGAAATCCGAGAGCAGACAGAAAAATTAGGCAACGCCAGTAAGAAGAGGAAAATAGGTAGGGAGTCGACATTCGCCGAGTTGGAAAGTGTACTCTTCACGTGGTACCAGCAGGCAAGGGCGTCGAATATTCCAATTGATGGAACCATTCTTCATGGAAAGGCGAAGATGATTGCAGTGCAGCTGAATATAGAAAATTTCACTGCATCCAACGGCTGGATAGCGAGGTTTAAGGACCGGCATGGCCTAGTATACAAGAAGTTAGCCGGAGAAAGTGCGGCAGTGGACAGCAAAAGCATGGAAGCGTGGCTGGAAAGACTGCCATCTTTGTTGGAGGGCTACGAACAACGTGATATTTACAACGCGGATGAGACGGGGCTCTACTACAACTTGCTTCCTGATAGAACCTTGGCTCTCAACGGAGAGTCTTGTCATGGCGGGAAAAACTGTAAAGACAGACTTACTGTTTTACTTTGTGTTAACAGTGATGGAAGTGACAAACAAGTGCCGATAGTTATCGGAAAATCTCCGAAACCGCAATGTTTCAAGAATGTAGAAAAATTACCCACCAAGCACCACGCGAACAATAAAGCGTGGATGACCACAGACATTTTTTCTTCATTTCTGCGTTCATTAGACACAAGTAGGGGTGCGCAAAACAGGAACATTCTCCTCTTTGTGGACAATTGTGCCGCACATCCAAAGGATACATCGTTTCTAAGAAATGTAAAAGTCATACGGTACCCGGCAAATTGTACAAGTGTGCTCCAGCCCCTTGATTTAGGGGTAATAAACTGTTATAAGCAGCTTTATAGAAAATGCCTCGTGCAAACAGCTGTTTGCTTAATGGATGCAGGCAAAGATACAAAAAAGAAGATAAACGTGTTGGAAGCTTTGCACTACACTATGGCAGCCTTGCAACAAGTAACCCAGCAGACAATTGAAAATTGTTTTCGGAAAGCTGGTTACGTGCAGGGGCAATCTTCAAGCGATAGTGATGTCGTACTGAGCAACGATGACGACAATTTCCGCCAAGACTGGGAAAAGTTCAGTGGCATGAACAAAGATAAATTCGAGGACTACGTCTCTGTGGACAGTCACGTGGCAACCTGTGGTGTAGAAACAGTGCAGGAGCTGTGCGTGAGCCTCGTGGCGTCCGGGAGTGTGGAGGGGGAAGAAGCTGGCGAACCTGAAGTTGTGTCGAGCTTTGCTGAGACGCATGAAGCGCTGATGAAAGTAAAATCTTTCTTTTATGCGAACAGCACGAGTGACAGTGATCGTGAAAGTGTTCTAGGCCTTGAAAAATCGTACTTTGAATTGAGGAGTAAAGTTTGCACAAAACAAACGTCAATGAAAGATTTTCTCAGTAAGAAGTAATAATAATCATTAAATTGTTCTTATCTATAATTTTTTATGGTTTCCCGGTACTATCGTTTTCCCATATGTATCGTTTTTGTTTTCCATCCCCCTGAAAAACGATGGATAGAGGTTTCACTGTATATTAAATACGTTATTACAAATTATACTTATTCTTAATTTTGCACAGATGCTGACAGTACTAGCGGCCATGGTGATTCAGTTCCTTCATCCGAGGTAGCCCCGAGTGTTCTCCAACAGTGTACATTATCGCCATCGTGGTGCTTCTTTGTGTTTGTATTTGCTTGGCATTTTGTCTTGTATACCTGTATTGTCATCGCCACAGACAACAGCTTAAGCTAGATGGCACTTCAAAGTCATGTCCAAACCCTGCATATGTTGGTTACACACACAAGGACTCGTACCCGCCTCCACAGTACACGAGTCATGACCGCCCTTATCAGTATGACCCTGTTCCTACGTATGACAGTCAGCAGATTAATGAGATGCTCACGACAACTTCAGTTGGGACTGTAGAGAAATCCACATTAGCTCCTGTGTAAAGATGTGTGAACCTTATGCAAAGTAGTGTGATGGGACTTAATGCCAAGTTGGACGTCAGGGGATATTCTGTCACAACTCATGAGCATTTTTCTCGTGGAAGTCACAGAATCTGCATTATTGGATCTTGTCTGTGACCTTCCCTGAAAAGAGTTTTATATGCAAAATGTAGTACCTTGCAGACAAAAATGTGATTTGTATTACTGTGGAATGCGTATTACATTTGTTTGTGACTAACAGTATTTGGTGATGTCTGTAGTTAACATTTGGGTCCATACATAAACCTGATATCTAGTTCCTGTGTTACAAATGGTTGTTCATAAGAGAGAAGGTGTACTTAGTGGCTGTATGAACAGTTTGATACACTATAAACCCCATCAGTTACATGAAAGTTACAATCCCTCAGCGATGTCTGTAATGATGTGTAAATCAAGTTATATTTGTTCTATCTGTACATCGGATTGTATGCTGTGATGATTGAGAAACTGTATTACTTTTAACAAACGGTCCATTGAGATTTGAGTTTCTCAGAGTGGTGAAGAGTATGGATGTGATGCCGTATAGTTTGGTATATAGGTATCTGTTTTGGCAGAACCTGCTGCCTCGTTCTTCAGGGTGGGCGATGTGAGATGCAATTGGAGGCAGGAGGTTCAAACATAATGTTGGTATGTGGTGTCACATCCCAGAAGGCTAATGTAGATATGTTATTTAGGAATTCAATTGGAGTTGAGTTTCTGGCATCACAGAGAACTTTGTATGTTTTGAGGGTATTGGGGCAGATTTCATGGTAACCTGAGGGGTGTTGTTCCTCTTCATCCTGTTTGGTAAGCAGAATCATGTGACATTGATGTCTGGAATTGTTCCTTAGCTGTTGTGGTGGTCACTGTAAACTGATACAGGTACAAAAAATGTAATGTACTTGATCTCCAGTTACATTTGTGTGTAATAATAATAATAACAAATTATTATTATTATTATTGTTGTTGTTGTTGTTGTTGTATGGAAGAGAGAAAGGTGTGTCCATTTACAGTAGTAAGACTGTTATGTAACAATGTAAAATGAATGGCATTGCTAAATATAATCCACATATGTTGGTGGTTCAGGTTTGGACAAGGATCTTTGGATCACATCTTGTGCTCACATTTTGAAAGCAAATGTGCTGATGAGTGACTGTCTGTGCATTACTGATGCTGATGATTTCATGCACATAAATGCTATGGTCATGCAAAATAAGCTCCTGAACTTTGTTATTGGTCACGTGATTGCTGTTTGTGGCCATCAGGGAGATTGTTGACTGTGTCACAGACCATGAGGGAGATAGTTGTCTGTGTTGCAGACCATGAGGGATATTGCTGACTGTCACAGACAATGAGGGAGATTGCTGACTGTGTCACAGCTGTCCCTGAATTCAGCACACCACCCATGCTCTGTGTGTTTGAAATTGCATAATGTCCATATTATACTCTCTAAGTCTTCCATGAATTGCAGATGGTTTTGAACCGCCTGTCATAACACAATTGGATTAATTATTGCTGCCCCACTTTCTCATTAACATCTGTGGACACCGTCTTGCACTATGATGAAACAGTGAATTGCATGCTTACAGATGCACTTAATGCATGGTGGAGGGACATGTGAAGTTACTGTACAGAAATTACACTGATCCATGTCATTGTTTATGGGTTACAATGAAAATTCCAGATCAGATTTGAGCCACCTTTATAAATTTAAATTAAGTAAACCGGATTCTAAATTGGCTATACCCATTTAGTATATGAAGTAGATTTTTGAATATGTGTAGGACTTGGTAAATATCAATGTCTAATGAAGAAAAAATATGTACCTTTTTATATTAAAGTGTAATGTAATTCATGTATCATATTAGAAGTTAAAAATATTGTATACAATGTGACGAGACTGCAAGTAAGGTGAGAGTGTGTTGAAACATTATTAAAAGAGTTACTATGTTTTTACATGTGGAATATAGTTAGTGATGTTCTGAATTTTACATGAGATGTTGAATTTTTATCCTGCATAGTGGATATGCTGGTAGTTTTATTCACACAAGGACTGTGATCATATAATGTAACACAGTGGTAGGGATTATGTTACAACATGGAAGTTCATTCCAAGCAGCTTTGCTGTGTTGCTTCAGATAAATGAGCCGTGTATTTTCTTACAATTTGTACTCAGTTCTACAAAGCTGTCTGCTCCACTTTTTATCACCCAGGAGCAAGGATTTTGTTACTTCCCATACTACAAGGCTGGCATCCATGTTTAACCAAAATGTTTAAGTATTTGAAAGTGCAATAATGCATTGCATGGATGGGGGTGAGGGGGTAAAGGTAAAGGTAAAGTTGACCCTATAACCTGCCGTGAAGGCACGGAGGCAGAGTAGAGGCATAGCTCTACCCTTTCTTTAACCTCAGCGCTAGATGGGGGTGGGTATTCTTTCGTGTTTGTTTTTCTTTTTTCATTTTCTCACTTGGTTGTAGGAATTGGGTAAGACTGCATTGGTGGAATGATAATTGGTAGGGGAAAACTGAAGTGTTCAGAGAAATACCTGCCTCATTGCTCCCTTATGCTTCACTAATGCCATTGCCTTGTGCAGAGAAGTCTGATATAGTCAGTGGTGTTCTTGTGGTTCAACATTATATCACATTGAAACTCTGCAACAACAGTAACACTACGTGAGATTTCAGGCCTCTGCCTTGGTGTAGATGAGGGCGTTGCTCTTCTGGGGTGTAACAGCCCAGAAAAGTGAGCCTCTTAGATCTGCATACAGATCCTGTTGTAGAGCTGATTCTACTTGGAATGCACTACAGCTGTTGTGCTGTTCTTACTTTTCAGTACCAAATTTCGGTAACACAAAGATGCAAAGTTTTACAGATGGAAAATTTGTATGAAGAAATTAATGTTTTAACCATATCGCTGTTACGTAGCTGCCACCATTTTGCCCTTTCAGTATGTACAAACCAAAAGTTGTTGTGGAGTTACGTTCAGTCTTTTGCACTTTTCAACATGCGCACAGTATGGTGGGTATCGGATTCTATTTAGACACCCACTGATCAGAGTTCTCTTATATACAGGAGGTCCTTGTTTTCCATGGTAATTTGGGACTAAAAGAACACTACTTAAAGCAAATTCCCTTTAATTGGGGAATTTCCACCTGTGAGAAATAATGTCATTGTGGGTTAATGAGGACTGGATTGGTGTGTATTGTACCTTTTACATGTAAACATTAATTAAATATGTTTTCAGAAAGTAGGTCTTTGCTGAAGTCTGCCAGTTCATTATGATGAAAGCCAGTTTTATTTCACTGCAGAGCTAAATACGAGTATTTTGAAATGACTGAAACATTGTTTTTGTTTTGGTTTCCCCTCCATTTCCGGCCATGAGTGGTTGCAAAACATTGTTCATTCTAAATACCTTTGTGTCAGATCCTGGCATGTGATTGCTACGTAAACATAGAATGGAGTGAGTTGTTAATTTAAAAGTTATAATGAATGAATTATTCATTAAAAGTTTCCTCTATAGACATGATGTTTGGACAATTAACATGACATGTTGGTGGCAATGAAGCTTGTAAATAACCAGTATAAATATCTGTCAGGCTACAGCAAAGAACACCACAAATTTTGCACATAATGTACTGTTTGTTTATTTTATGTATAATGGACATAGTTATTTTATTATAAGTGCCATAATGGTTATTCACCTCTTCGAGTCAGGTTTTATTGACTCTTGACAAATTGTGTGGAAGAGTTTGGGTCAGTAGCAGGAGAGTGGGAGAAAAATTTCAGATGCATACAAAATTAAAACCATTTTGTGTTGAAAAATTTGTTATCCACAGACGTGATCCCAGAGTGTAGGGATTTTTGCATTTGGTTCCTCGGTAATTTGGCTCCATGTGTATGAGGAAACATTTTCTGTTGGAAAATATTCGTGGTTTAGCAGGGCATTTGTATGTATTTTTTAATTTTAAAAAATTGGCACTTGTAGGCTACATGTAAGAAAAACATGACAAGGACCCCTTGTTGTCACATCTATTGTTTGGATTTTGTGTTTCTGCTGTAAGGCTCAGTACATACATATTCATATGATTTTATTAAGTAAACGTTTTTTTGCTTTGTATTTCCTTTTGGTCTGAATGACAAGGGAATTGATGGTATGATTCTCGATATAAACAGAAATTTGTTTCTGCTCTACGGTATCCATACAAGCTCTAGGGTCCACCCAGTCTCCTGTACGGTGATTACCAACATTCTTGCTCTGGAGCTGGAGCAGCCAGAGAGTGAGGCTGACCACTCATCTTCATCTTGTGCCTGAGTTATGAATTTGTAAGCAGCTACACTTCTGCTCCCACATACATTTCCATAGTGTGGTGCTCTGTGGCACAAGAATGTAATAACAACTTCCATTTTCATGTAATTGAAAAATAAGCTTTGTAATATGCATATCTGCCAACAGTTTTATGTGGGTGGATAGTCTAGTCCACTTAAGAGTATATACATGTAATAACACTGAAAGTTGGGTAACCCTTTTAGTACTGCATTTAAGATGTCTGTAGAACTGCTAACAGTCTGTGTGAAATATGAGGCTCTCACCATAGTGAGGACTGGTGGTGTGGGATGTGATGCCATGTAGTGCAGTAGGTGGTACCAGTGATGTGGACGAACAGGAGGCTCCTGCAGATGAAGGCAGTATATTGCTTCAGAATCTGGTAACCATCTACCACAGTACATAACATCATATCCCAGAAGACTGCAGTTTTATTTGCTTAAAACGTGCTACACTTTACACAACTTACATTTACTCTGTTGAGCATTGGCTGTGATGTTCTGCTTTGCTTTGTGTTACTGAAGTTTCAGACAAAAACTGATATATACTTTTAATACTGTATAGAATTGATTTTTTTTTATTTTTTAAGTTGTGTAAAGTAAAGAATGTGTGTACATAATTATATCATATCATATATTTAGATGTGTGTGTCTGTGTGTATTTCTGTATCACTCTTGACTGGAGGAACCAGTATTGTTTTCTTTAACTGTTCTTTATAACTGTGTTTTGTGACAGAGTGTCCTTTTGTAGACAGTTAAAAGTAGTTGTGATCGAGTTTACACTTGCACATGTGTCATTGGGCAAACAGTGCAATATGCATGGTAGGAGAGGGTGAGTCTCAGCTGGCCCTCTCTTAAAAATATAAGTATTGGTAAGGAGGTATGATGACATAAAATTAAGGTTCTCTGGGTCTTCATTGTTAATATTACACCCTTCTGGGATGTGGTGCCATGTTTGGTAGCACTTTATCAACCAGTCTACACAGCATCAAAAATCACAGAAAGACAGTAGACAGTGACATTTTGTGTTCTGAAACGACACACTTTAGTAATCAAAATGAAAATGAATGTTATGGATTACTTTAGATTTTTATTTCCCATGATCTACAAACTTCTTTATAAATTGAGTGATTATTTAAAGCAGAGAAAATTGCTGTTTAGTTTTGCCACTGATGGAATATGTTCATAAACGTTAAACTGCACACATAAATGTTTCCAAATGCATCAGTTATTAGCATACATATGGATACATTAACATCTGAATCTGTTGCTGTACTGCTTTAATAGGTGGAGGGAGGGTATGATGATGATGATCATCATATTCTCTCTTCCACTGACATTTCTGTGTGAGATGTTTTTAATCCCATCTTGATCTTGGTTGTCTCCCTTTTAGTTGATGTCCTTACACCTCTGAAACCAAATTTTTTTAAATAATAATCTTCCAGTATATTTTTTATTCAACAACGGAGTTGAAGCAAGTGGCACGTAAACATCGGTTTTACTCACAATAGGTTTTTTTATTTATGCCCACTTCTTCAGGAATGCAACTAGGGCATAAAACAAAGAATTTGTGTGTGTCAGTGGACAGCTCTGTCTTGTAGTTAGTGATAGATGTTTGTATTATTTTATTTGGCAATGGAAGTTCATTGTGTACTGAAGAGTATCATACCAATGAATAATCTGTTTCACTCAACATACACATGTCTTTGAATTAGCATTTAAATAATTCACATTCCAAAATAGACTGTCCCTGTAGTTTCACAATGAAATCGTTTCAGAGGTGGGAGTGATACAACCTTTGAATTTTCTTAATAATAGAGATGATTTCTTTCTATTTTATTTGTGGATCCTATTTCTATTAACACTTGTTACTTGCACAGTAGCAGTGTTCAATGAAGATAATATATCAGTGTGTGTCTTACAAAAATTGACATGCAATAAGAGACATACTTTGTGAATAAAACTATTTAACTGTGTCTGGTATTAAGAGAGAGCCTATAGGTTAACCAAAGGTATGACTCCGTGTGAATTATGGAACTTCACATTCTGGTTTTAATTGTTCCTTGTGGTCCTATCCAAAAGTACATAGTTTGTATGACAAATGCCATTATTGATACAGCAGATTGAAAAAGAACATAATCTTTGAGATCTGAGATTCTCCTAGCAGTGATTACAGTATAATTCCTTTAACCTGGCACCCCCCAGGACCAGATAGGTGCTGGATTATCAGACAGTAACTATACTGGCCTATACCTAGACCTAACCTCTTCTTACAGGTAATTTTTGTTACTGTCTTCAAAGAATGTGCACTTGTCACACTTTTCATTTCATCCTAAAAAGACTTGGGTTTGGAATTGTCTTACTCCCAGTCACAGGTTTCCTTTGGAACTTGTTGCTGTAAACCACTTGTACAACACCTTGCTCAGTTGCTCTAATTTAGGCTCTTTCAGTGTCGTCACTTGAAAAGGTAGTTCACACTTTAACTTGATGCCGTAAATTATCATAATTGGTCCTTCCATTTCTTTATGTTATAAACATTTGACAGGCCAGTGTTCAAGTCTCCCATTTATTTCAAGTTTCCAAGGAGACATTGAAGTTCAAGTGTTTCCTTTTGCCAGCAGTACCTTGTTTACTCATCTTTTGAATCTTCTGAATCCCTTATAATAGCTCAGTGAGCTCAATAAGGTCCAGATAACCAAGGATAAAGTCACGGAATCAGTATGCACACCAGAATTATGGACAGTAGAACTTTTTTGGGACTACTTCATCAAGTAAGTGCTGAACTATCAGGAGTGCTGGATTAAAGGAATTGTACTGTATTAAGTGTGCATTCTTCTGGGATGTGATGCTCTGTAGGCTGGTAGGTCGGTATCGGTGAACCTACCTATCAGGTAAGTTCCAAAATAGTATTCATAGGGTAATGTTTATTGTGATTGCCCTGTGAGACTTGCTGATGATTTTGAAGAACATGAATGTGAATATGAGGATGAGATGATTATTATTACATTTATGATTATAATGTTGTGGTGGTGGCAATGAAATTATGAGTGAAAATAAGCAGTGTCAAATTACTAAAGTCATCTTACCTTCTGAGTAAATGTATCAGAATGTGAAAGTGAAATGTGATAATCACGTAACAAGTGTAATATGTGAAATTGTAAATACACTATGTATTGTATGTATATAATTAATAATTAAAAAACGTGTAATTTATGAGTCCAGTTGCCCTAAATGAATGTGTTCTCCTTTTTTCTTACATTTGTAATGTAAATTTTATTAATGTGTATTTAAAGTGGCTCTTACTGTACATTTGCAGCATTGCTGTACATTGTGTTAAGTCAGAGCAATGAGGTCAAGGGAAGTCTGCGTCTTCTTCTTCGGTGGCACTACAGTCCAATGCGGACCTTCGCCTCCTTAATGGCCTTCTCCCAGTCCACTTTCCGACTGTTCAGAGGCCACATTTTAGGTTTCCTAACGGTCAGCTTTTTACAGTGACAGGTTGTCAGCCTGTCGCCCAACCCCCAACCTGGAGGGCCAGTCCACCGAATTTATAACCCCCGGGGCAGGGTGGCCCAGATATACCCCCAGGCACTGGGTACCCATTTTGGTTGCCTTTTACGACCTGCATGGGCTGCAGTGGGACTATTCTTTTCCCCGGTCACCACACGGGGAAGGTGCTTCTCTTAGTCTGGTACCTACCCTTTGACCTGTCCGGCTTGGGAGGCCCTAACAGTAGCTACGCTACCGCCCTCATAGCTCTCTGGGTCATTGGTACACACAAGCCCCACCACCACGACCAGGTGGAAGCACCATTGGTGGGGAAGTTTGCGTCTTAACATCGTTTCATTTACAGTGTTTGTTTGTCCAGTTCATTTGCAGGATGGAGCAGTTGTGCTGGCATATATTGGCTGTACCATTTCTCTGCCACCCTGTCTCAGTCTCCCTTCTGAGATTACCGGTCATTTTTTCTCTCTGCCATCCCTGATGCCTGCCTCTCACTGTCCCCATAGCCTGCCTTTTTCTTACAGTGGCGTGGTAGACAGCAGATACAGATAAGCAGAATTTTATGTGCGCGCGAGCGTGCAGGGATTCCAACCAAATGTGTAACACATCTCGGGCTGTTGGCTTATTTTTGAAAGAGCTGTTTATTTGCAGTTTCATTCATATTTGCTCATGACACAGCATATTAATGACTAGCATAGAAAGCTGTGACTTGTTTTAGGGGTGGGGAGAGGACTGTCAATTGACTAGTGAGTTACAGGGGGACTGTATGTTCCCATTGAGGTTAATATGGTGAATTGAGAATTTTCTGAAAATGGCCTTCGTGAAATTGGATTTGGTTTGGCTCCAGAAACAAACCCAGATGTGGTCTTCAGGGAATTTTTTTTGTAACGACTTTCCCAGTAATATAATTACACATTTGGCATGCAATACCTATATACCATTCCTCATATAACAAGTATGAGATGTTCCTAGAACATCATTGAATAATTTATTGAAGGATTATTGACATGGATTAAAAGAACATGCATATTGACAGTATAGTTCCAGCAGTGCACTTACAATTGTATTACCTCATGGTATACACTGTCCTACATGTTTGGCTTCCGAAAACCATTTTCAGGAGAATCGAAATACAAAGGAAAAAGTCTGTGTAAACATAAGTATACATCATGGTGAAATGAGTAAAATATGTGTGTGTAGGATAATGCAGCAAGCTGTCGGTATTTTAAATTATTTTTAATGTTGGTAACTGATGTTTGTATATTTTTCATTATTAAAGATTAAATTAAAAGGGAATATGAATAATATTAAGATAGGTTGTGTATATTGGGCTGGATTAAAGGAGGATAAGCTTCAGTTGGGTACAAGTAATTGGTACATTTTGGGGTAAACTTTGTGGTCAGGTTGAGTGCACTTGAGGCCAGGACACAGATTCAAAACCCTCAGCCCATGCAGAGGGGAATCCCACTTAATGCCACTTCCTGTACGACAGTGTTGCACGGATGGCTTGGAGGGTTAATCTGCACATTAAAGCCACTGATTATTGTCCAAGCTGTGGTTGGCTGCTGTCCATCATCTTTGGCATGGCTCAGATAAAAGTTAGTGATAGCAGAGAGCAGGCTTACTTGGAAATATAAAGATAGAAGATGAAGCAGATGTAGGTTGGAAGAGGAGAATTATGCATATGATGGGGCTGGGTAATCCCACAACTGTAACCAGTGTCCTGTGCAAGATACACGCCATTGTACATCTATTATGTACAGTAAAAAGTTTTAAGGAAAGGATTGGCTTTGTCTTCCATCTTGAAGAATAGTCTCATGTTTAGTAAAATACTTCCCCACATATTTCATGGAACAGTAAATGAGTTGCCAAACTAAAGCTCTCGAGTATGTAGTTTTACATAGTACAAAAACACAGGATTGGAGTGTGTGAGGATGAATATTTGGCATGTGTTGCCTAGAAAATTGTGGAGATACTCTTTGGCATGTCGCATTCCAGAAGTCTATAATTGCGGTCTTTGCCCCGAGAACCGCAAATGTGATGTGTAATTCATTTTAAGTGTTGTAAAAATAAATTATGCACTTGATGCAGCATTAATTAACCACCATCTCCATGCTGGTGTAATGTGGATGCAATATAATGCATGTATCATTCGCACTTGAAAAAAGTAATATGAAAGTAAATGCCAGAGTAACAGATGCTGATGTTTCAAAAATTATCGTGCAGTTTATAACTTCCCTGTGCCAAACCTATATGTTGGAGCCCAGTATACATTGAGTACATACAAAATCATGGGGCCTGTGTTTTTTTAAAGAAATTCCTACCACTACATTCTGCAAATTATGACATCATTGTTTAAACAGTTGCGGCCTTTTAGATCTCCATACATACTCGTACATACATACATTCCATGGATCCATAAGTCTGTCGAAGTGACAACTGAATGTGGAATAAGTCATAATATACAAATATACAGCTATACAGACTATAGAATTTTACATTTCAACACTATAAACGTGTTACATACCTCACTATGAACCATCTTTATACATAAAAAATTCATCTACTGAGTAAAAGGAGTGTGTATTTAAGTATTTTCTTAATGCTACTTTAAATTTTGTCTTTTCATTCTTAAGACTTGTGAGACTCAGTGGGAGTCTGTTGAAAATTCTGATACCGGCATAGAATGTACTATTTTGAAAACAAGATAGGTTTGCATTTGGTCTATGCAGGTGGTGCTTATTCCTGGTGTCTGTACTGTGTATAGATGAATTTGTTTGAAAATGTTCTTGATTGTTTAAAATGAAGTTCATTAATGAAAATATATATTGACATGGAATAGGTAAAATCTCTAAACAGACTTCTGCATGGAGTTCTTGGTTGTGCACTGACCGTAATTCTGATGATTTTCTTTTGTAAGGTGAATATCTTCTTACTGTTGGAGGAATTACCCCAAAAAATTATTCCGTACTTTATAATAGGATGAAAGTATGCATGTCTGTGTCTCTGGGATTGCTGTTTGTGGGGGGGGGGGGGGGGGCACTGAAAAACAGAATTTATGTGAACAATCCATGTTCATTGCAAGAACTGAAAGACAATAGCCAGTATTTCATGACAAAAGCTCCATCACATTTGCCAAATATGTTCTGAAGGCATAAGGCTTGCTTAGAAGCTGGAGGGCAGAACTGCGACAGTCGTCTATAAAATTAGGCAGGTTAATCTGCAGGGGAAATACAGACTATGAACTCTCGGCGGTGGGGTCATATATACAAAATAATTCCCCACAACAGCTGTGGTGCGCAGACTGGAGATTAAGGATTATGCTCTGCATGAATGAGGTTTGTGAGTGAGGGGGATGGTGATTAGTTGATGGTAGTTACGCCACATGGCAATGGTATTCATGAAACAGAGAGGTACATATGCTTCGGTCGGCATTGCAGTGTTGATGACTTCATAGTATCACACTAGGCCTATAATATATACGGACGGATCAACTGAAAGGTTATCTGTGGAAGTCATAGCTAGCCACGCCGTGGATTTGCGCGTGAATATTATGTTAACCGCGTCATATTACCGGGCCGTTCCTAGTAGAGAACAACTGTAATACTTACAGGTCAGTTTCCTGAAAGTGAAATATCCATGTCTCGGTTATTTATGTTTTATAGTTGTCGTTTTCACAGTGTGGGTAAATATATCACATGCAAGTAACGATTAATGATGATCAGTGTTTTGGTGAAACGATATTGCATCCATATTCGCGTTTCATCTAAAGATGAGGGACTTGTTCCCCTTAAACGTTGGTACCACCTCCCCGATTACATGAAGTCATAATTCAGAATACCACAATTTGGATGTTTTTGGGACTAAAAGCACGGTCATTCTACTCAGCTTAGCTCCCCATGGTAGGTATACGAAGGCGATATTTTTGATTTTGACATCGGCATTCATGAGAATTCAAGGCTTCTGGAATACGACGTCGAATAGATTGGCGTCAATCTAGCCCGCTGTTAAATCATTTTCATTCTGTTTGCATAGCACTGCATGATCCGTGACAGCCACTTCGAATGTTACGTGTTACGTAAGAGTTTAAAAGGAGTAACTTGCACGTCTGTTCGTCTTTCATCCGTGCTTCAGATGTCTCTGAAATCGCGTAAGTAGCGAAAAACGTAGTCATTCGGGAAGGGAGGTACGGAAAAGTAAGCAAGGTAGCTAGTGCGGGTCTGTGAACAAAAGTTGTTGTGCCATGCGAAAGTTTATGTGCAATTATGCAGCAGAGGCGTTCTGTTGATCATACCCTGCTGTGATGTTAGTGGTAATACAACATGTAATGAAATTTAGCCTAAAAAGTAAGTTTTTATTGTTTTGTTTACTATGATCAGCTGTCAAGTGTATTCATTGTGTGCTCCTTCATGGTTCAGTGAGTGACAAAAGACTGATGCAAGGATCCACAGATTTTCCATAAATCTAGGAGCCACCACAAAATTATAGGCACCAGGAAGGTTACATGAAGGAAGCTGCAAACTGAGAACCCACAAACATTAGACGCCACCGTGCAAAATTTAGCCGCTCGGGCGACCTGGCGCCAGGGATTTGTGAACCCTGGACTAATAGAATATTAATTGTTACAGTTATCTTAGCACATACCCTGTGCCATAGATCAGTTAATTTGTAATGACGGTGAATTTGGGATGATAATTCCAAGTGGAGCAAATTTTAAGGACAGTGGAAGTTACTAGAGATTATACCTCACCCAATGTTGAAAATTGGGTGTAACAATTCTTACAACTTTTGAGCGATATCTCTTGCGCGCTCATTTTTATGTGTTGCCTTAATTCCGATGTATGTACTTAACACCATATAAAAAGACCAACATATTGTTTTAGAATTGACGTTACATCAGTACACACTTTTACGTTTGTTATATGGTGTGTTCACAATTTCAAGATGTGTAACTTTCGTGTAGCTAATAGACCATTGAAATGTGTGGTATGTGGGAGATTTTAAAGTTCTTACAGTGGTGCTGATGATTCCAATTGTCAGGGATATGAAGCGGTGTAGGCTGAAATTATTCTGTACTAATATTGTCTGCATGACATCATGTTGCACAAGAGTAGATCATCGTCTGATAATTGGTTTTCCACCACATGATGCCCTGGTTTTATTCCTTTTGGACTTCCTTTGTTTTGCCAACTTGCAATGCATTTACATTTTATGGATAAGGTTTTTATCTATTGTTAAAACAGTAAACCTTTACCCTCAGTCTTTTGAAAAATTTGCATTTGTTACAGCAGGGGCGCACCCAAAGGGGGGCTGCAGGGTCCAACCCCTCCAAATCGAAATTTAAAAAACACAGATTTTGTAGACATGATGATTTCAAACTGTTATGTGATTTACCCTTCAGACAAAATCAGCCACTGAAATTGGCTGATGACTGATACATTAGGACTGTAAAAAAGATATAAAAAACTTAGGATGTCTTAGATGAAATTAAAAAAAAACAAGAAGCTTAGACCTTGTGATTTAAATTGGTTGAGTGAATCGTGGAACATGTAGTTATATTTGTATGTATACAAATGCAGCTGCAAACAGTGTTATGTCACCGTTATACTTATGACGTGATTTTTATAACATAATTTTAAAAATCAAACAAATTATATAGAGCCTCAGGGTCAGCCTTCCCCTCAAAGAAAAGTTCCGGGTGCACACCTGATTTTTAGGAAGTATTTAGTAAAATAATCACTAAAATCCCCTTTCATTATTCAGTGTAAGAACTGAACATTTTTTAAAGTGTTGCTGTGAGTGTTGTATACGTTCACATAATTAAAATGCGTTTATCATAAGAACCATCCCCTTGTTCTTACCTAATGTATGTGCTTTCTAGTGCAAGTATGCAATTGGGTGATCACATATCTGTAGGCCTGTACAGCACTAGAATTAAATCAGTCATACTTAAAAGGTAAAGTTCACCCTAGAACAGGCCATGAAGGCCCAGAGGGAGAGTAGAGGTATAGCTCTACTCTTTCCTTAACCTCGGTGCTAGATGGTGGTGGGTGGTCAACGCCATGCCACGGCCGCTTTACCCTTAAGAATGACCCAGTACCCATTGTACAGGAGGCTGGTTAGGCCCCAGGGCTGGTCTGGATGGGTGTTGAAAGTCTCGCCCCCACCAGGATTCGATCCCTGGACTGTCCAGCTTGTATCAAGTCGCTATGGCAACTACATTATCCCGGCCCACTCAGTTATATTTAATCTAACCTATAATATTTTTATCATCTATGAATATTAACTTTTATGTCACATGTAGTATTTGTGGTGTTCTTTATGAAAACAAATTGTTGTGTTGTCTGGCATAAATATTAACATACAGTTGTGTTTGTGTGTATCTTATAGCATAATGTCTGCAACATTAGAGGCAAGTTACCAGCCACTCCAGCCATATGGGGCGGAGTTGGGAGAGCCTGATGAAACACCACAGGACAGTGGTGTGATAATTCATGTTGTTCCTGAGAATAGCAGAGGTACTGTCATACTTGTTTATCATTAACAGGTTGTTATTTTTGGCATTTGCATGGTGTTCCTATTGTACGTGGGTAGTTACAACGTTTGGGATATGAGGTTTGCACAGCAGTGAAAATTCATATCATCATCTTTTGGGTTATGACACCATGTTGTTTGGTAAGTGGGTACCAATGTTTTGGAGGAACATTCTATTTCCATTCTGGGGTTAGACGTGGTGATAATGCTAGTGACACTAGCATCCTTTCTTGTGTAAGACGCTGTGTAAATGTTTAAGTGGGGATCTGGAAGGAGCATGGCTCAGGGTAGCGAAGGTTGCTAAATGAGGACACATTTTCTGCAGTAAAATTTCAAAACTTTGTTTATGATGTACACATTACTATTTTGTTTTGTCTGATTGGGAAAATTAGTGTCATACCTTCATAAAAGTCTTTGTAAACAGAGTGCTCAGGATTTAGAAATGAAAGGGGGGGAGACAGGCATATAATTTAAGAAATTTACATAATGGGGAACTTAGTGACATGCACAGGTTACCAGGTATTGTTACGTGAAATATAGAAGTGTATAGTATGCTCAACGCAATGCAAAAGGTGGAGACAGCCAGTGCATATAGAAGTTTGTTGGGGAATCCCATGGAAAAGTAGAAAAAGAGGTTGGCTTATAATCATCCATCCATATTTGCAAATTTACTTTTTGTGGTTGAACTCCCAAAAAATACACTATCAAAATGTGTGGTTTCCTGAAATGTGATGCCATGTTGTTAGCTGTATGATGAGCGTTACATCTATCCTGAATATGGAGGCAGTACATTTCTCTATAACTCTGATAGCCCTGTCCCACACTACACAATATGGAGGCAGTACATTTCTCTATAACTCTGATAGCCCTGTCCCACACTACACAGTTTCACATCCCAAGTAAATGTAATCTTATTATTCACTACTGTGAAAACACCAGCAAGAATTTTCTTGGAACTTCCACTGTGGTACATGAGTGAAAGGGTTTGGAAGTAGATGGACACAGCCTATTTTAGGGATCCCTCTCAGGCAAATTTACCTGGGTGGAACTGGCTCAGGATCACATGCAGTGGTGGGGATGTTAAGGGTCTGCAACCTGTGAGTGAAGGTTTTAGTAGATTCTGAAGTGTGATGCTATGTAGTTTGGTGCATGGTGACCAGTGTTTCAGAGGAATTTACTGTCTCTTTCTTCAGAGTCCTCTGCTGTATGTTACAGCTCGTTGGAACCACATAGAAGATTTGGACTCCTTCTTTGCCAGAATGTACCATTACCACCAGAAACATGGGTTCACATGTATGATGCTGCAGGAGACCCTGGAATTACTGCAGTTCATCTTTGTAGTTGTATTTTCTACATTTCTGTTCCACTGTGTGGACTTTTCAGTGCTATTTAGGTACAGTTACATCTTACAATATCCACTGTGTGGACTATTCCATACTACTTAGGATACAGTTACATCTTATAATATCCACTGTGTGGACTATTCAGTACTATTTAGGTACAGTTACATCTTGGTAATATCCATTGTGGGCTGTTCAGTACTATTAGGTACAGTAATCTCCTGTAATAATACAGTACAATATCTTTAATTTGGATGCTGATAGTTCGGCAGTTTAGGAAAATAGTACCAAGTCTTGAAGTCCTGCGAAAAGGCCTCCAACTTGGCCATTGTGGTATGTCCTGACCCCTTGTCTCCTACTCCATCAACTTCTTCAGCTGCAAAGACTCCTGATCCACTGTCTTGTAGTCCTTCAGCAATCATGGTAGAAACTGAAGACACTCCAGAAGAAACAGAAAGGGACTCTAATACCTCTGAACCAGCAGCTGAAGGAGATACCCAAATGGAATACTCCTCTGATTAGTTGTACAGCCCAAGTGTAGAAGCTGTAACAAAAATTACGTGTAAGAACTTAGGTCAGTATAGGTAATGTCCAGTAATCGATCACCTGTCTGGTCCCATGAGTGCTGAATGAAAAGAATTCTACTCTATTATTTGAGAACTCAGTTTGGTGTATACTCTAATATTATGCACACCGCCATGTAGATCTCACTCCAAATTGGATTTTAGTGGGAGTATATCACCCATATTAAATTCCTTCACTGCCTGAATAGTGTTTTATGGCCTAAAACTGAAAGTATCAACACCATTCCAACACCAAAACATGTAAGTTGTTCGTCCCATCATGTAATCTGTAAAAGCCTTACTGTCTTGTAGCAGAATGACATGATATTCATAAACCAGCTATTTTGTGAGCAGCTCATAGTCTGGGGGGAGTAGTAATGTTATTATTTTCAGATGATGGTTGATGACTGAGTGACTGAATTGTATTATGTTTCACTGTGTTCTGTGGCCCTGTAACAGAAATTGATGTCTGAGTAAGCTAATGTGTAGCATGCCTCACCATACACATGTAGTGAGAGATGTTTGGGAGCATATCATCTTATTGGTCTTACCCATTCATGGTTTTCCTCTCTTAAATTTTCACAGTAACCTGTTCTTCCTTCTTCCATCTTCCTAACCTCAGTCTTTCATAATGGGCTTAATGTGAGTCTTCCATTTATAGGCAGGTGACCCTCTTCTTTTGTTCGGTGGTGACCATCTTTTCCAGTAATCTTTCCTTTGTCCATTTATTAGGACCATAGTAGTGCAGCACTGTATTTTGTAGGTTTCTTATCAGTGTTGAAGTAATGTTCATTTCTTCCTGTACTGTTTCATTGTGCATGCTCTTTTCCCTTGTCACCTGAAGACATTTTTTTAACCACTCTTCTGGGATATTACACGCCGCCGCGTAATATCCCAGAAGAGCGCAGTTCTCATCAACATTGCAGCGGAAGCCTGAAATCACCTTTTTAACCTTTAGGAGATGAATTTTAAGTACCAATTGTATCTCTTGACAGCCAGAGTTTTTCTGGCTTATCGTGGTCATTTAAATTGCTACCAACTAAACACACAGAGACCAGCATATGGCATGCTAGGCCATTTACCATTACATTTTATAAACCAGCATGTGGTCTCTTAGGGTGATAAAGTTTAAATAAGTGAATTAAACCAACCTTATTTTATTGCTAAATTTCTGTCAGTGGCCACGTTTCATATTCGTATAACAGAATACTTTCTTCTGTGCTGTAAAGTGTGTGTGTGTGTGTGTGTGTGTGTGTGTGTGTGTGCATGCATGCATACATGTGTGTCTATGTGTGTGTAGGTGGTGGTGGTGGGGAGTAAATATTGTAAAAAGTGAGTAATTTCGGTTGTACGAACAACAATATGTTATCATGACCTACTATGTATTATTTGTCACAAAAAAGGATGTGATGTGTGTGTAACATTTGTAGGATGGCTATGATGTGTAACTAAATTTGCATACTTTATGCATTTTGTTTCTAGGGATAATGTTAATAATTCCACTGCTCACCAAAAGATTTCTCTAAGTGATGCTGTTTTACCAACGAATGAGTGTGTAGCAAATTTAGGTGCATTAACATGGGTCTGCCTTTTGGTGGCTGTGATATTTTGGATCCTACGTGCAGTCAAGGTTATGTACCATCTGTTCCAGTTCTGGGACATTAAGCAGTTTTTTAACACAGCACTTAAGATAAATGATGTAAGTACAGACATTACATTTATGTAAAATCAAGTGCAGTGGAAGTCCATTGTAATGGGAGTTTGTAATGAAATCAGAAATTATCATTCATTACAGCCAGATTTACATTTGGCTGCATCCAGAATCAAATGCATGTTTTATGGATATCTCATGATTAGTGACCACACCAGTGTCTATAATGGAATTATGATTTGTTTTGAAAAATTTAAGATTGTGATGAATCATATTTATGAATTGGAACTCATTATACCAGGAAAGAGCTACAATACTGGTTTCATAATCATGAGAATTTTGTGTACTGCATTGCAAACATAATAGATAGATTGACCAAATTTAGCATGTCTGTGTATCATTGAAGGGGCGCGCGGGTGGCGCAGTTGGTTGAGGCACTACGCTACAACCCGGAACGTCGCGGGTTCGATTCCCGATTGTGTCATTGGAATTTTTCCTTGACATAATCGTTTCGGTCGCACTATGGCCCTGGGGTCGACTCAGCCTCTAACAGAAATGAGTACCAGGAATATTTCCTGGGGGGTAAAGACGACCGGTGCGTAGGGCTGACAACCTTACCACCTTCATGTGCCGATTGTCTAGAAATCTGGGAGCCCCAAACTCCTGGAACCCTAAGAGTCTGTCCAGGCCTGTAATGGGGCAGCTTTGCCTTTGTGTATCACTGAACATACGTGGCAGTTGTAAGAATATATCGAGATATACAGATTATGTATGTATTGAGAGGGATGTATTAATGCCTGCCACTGATTAATATACCATTTGCCAGTTGATCTTTTGGAATCTGAAAATGAGAAACAGTCATATTATGTAGCAGTTCACTGTCATGTGCACCACATGAACAGAGTGCTGGACTGCTGTAACTCACTCAGTGACTAACACAGAAACACAGTAATATTACGTAGCAGTTCACTGTCATGTGCACCACATGAACAGAGTGCTGGACTGCTGTAACTCACTCAGTGACTAACACAGAAACACAGTCATATTACGTAGCAGTTCACTGTCATGTGCACCACATGAACAGAGTGCTGGACTGCTGTAACTCACTCAGTGACTAACACAGAAACACAGTAATATTACGTAGCAGTTCACTGTCATGTGCACCACATGAACAGAGTGCTGGACTGCTGTAACTCACTCAGTGACTAACTAAGAAACACAGTAATATTACGTAGCAGTTCACTGTCATGTGCACCACATGAACAGAGTGCTGGACTGCTGTAACTCACTCAGTGACTAACACAGAAACACAGTAATATTACGTAGCAGTTCACTGTAATGTGCACCACATGAACAGAGTGCTGGACTGCTGTAACTCACTCAGTGACTAACACAGAAACACAGTCATATTACATAAGCAGTTCACTGATCATGATTTCCACACACATTGAAACAGAGTGCTGGACTGCTGTAACTCACTCAGTGACTAACACAGAAACACAGTAATATTACGTAGCAGTTCACTGTCATGTGCACCACATGAACAGAGTGCTGGACTGCTGTAACTCACTCAGTGACTAACACAGAAACACAGTAATATTACGTAGCAGTTCACTGTCATGTGCACCACATGAACAGAGTGCTGGACTGCTGTAACTCACTCAGTGACTAACACAGAAACACAGTCATATTACGTAGCAGTTCACTGCCATGTGCACCACATGAACAGAGTGGCTGCTTAAACTCATGACTCACAGAAACAGTATATACGTAGCAGTTTACTGCATGTGCACCACATGACAGAGTGCTGGAGCTATAACTCATCAGTGACTAACACAGAAACACAGTCATATTACGTAGCAGTTCACTGCCATGTGCACCACATGAACAGAGTGCTGGACTGCTTAACTCACTCAGTGACTAACACAGAAACACAGTCAATATTACGTAGCAGTTCACTGCCATGTGCACCACATGAACAGAGTGCTGGACTGCTGTAACTCACTCAGTGACTAACACAGAAACACAGTAATATTACGTAGCAGTTCACTGCCATGTGCACCACATGAACAGAGTGCTGGACTGCTGTAACTCACTCAGTGACTAACACAGAAACACGTAATATATTACGTAGCAGTTTGCCACTGACACAGTGCTGGATGCTTAATCATCATGACTCATGAACAGAGTGCTGGACTGCTATTCACACTACACATGCATGGACTGCTAACTCAGTGACTACACAGAAACACAGTTGGACTTATAACTATAGCTGATTCACTGTCATGTGCATACCACAATGCACTAAGCAGTGCTGGACTGCTTAACTCACTCAGTGACTAGCACATGAACAGAGTGCTGGACTGCTATAACTCACTCAGTGACTAGCACATGAACAGAGTGCTGGACTGCTATAACTCACTCAGTGACTAGCACTTGAACACAGTGCTGGACTGCTATAACTCACTCAGTGACTTGCACATGAACAGAGTGCTGGACTGCTATAACTCACTCAGTGACTAGCACATGAACACAGTGCTGGACTGCTATAACTCACTCAGTGACTAGCACATGAACACAGTGCTGGACTGCTATAACTCACTCAGTGACTAGCACATGAACACAGTGCTGGACTGCTATAACTCACTCAGTGACTAGCACTTGAACACAGTGCTGGACTGCTATAACTCACTCAGTGACTTGCACATGAACAGAGTGCTGGACTGCTATAACTCACTCAGTGACTAGCACATGAACACAGTGCTGGACTGCTATAACTCACTCAGTGACTAGCACATGAACACAGTGCTGGACTGCTATAACTCACTCAGTGACTAGCACATGAACAGAGTGCTGGACTGCTATAACTCACTCAGTGACTAGCACATGAACACAGTGCTGGACTGCTATAACTCACTCAGTGACTAGCACATGAACACAGTGCTGGACTGCTATAACTCACTCAGTGACTAGCACATGAACACAGTGCTGGACTGCTATAACTCACTCAGTGACTAGCACATGAACACAGTGCTGGACTGCTATAACTCACTCAGTGACTAGCACATGAACACAGTGCTGGACTGCTATAACTCACTCAGTGACTTGCACATGAACAGAGTGCTGGACTGCTATAACTCACTCAGTGACTAGCACATGAACACAGTGCTGGACTGCTATAACTCACTCAGTGACTAGCACATGAACACAGTGCTGGACTGCTATAACTCACTCAGTGACTAGCACATGAACAGAGTGCTGGACTGCTATAACTCACTCAGTGACTAGCACATGAACACAGTGCTGGACTGCTATAACTCACTCAGTGACTAGCACATGAACACAGTGCTGGACTGCTATAACTCACTCAGTGACTAGCACATGAACACAGTGCTGGACTGCTATAACTCACTCAGTGACTAGCACATGAACACAGTGCTGGACTGCTATAACTCACTCAGTGACTAGCACATGAACACAGTGCTGGACTGCTATAACTCACTCAGTGACTAGCACATGAACAGAGTGCTGGACTGCTATAACTCACTCAGTGACTAGCACATGAACACAGTGCTGGACTGCTATAACTCAGTGACTAGCACAGACACAGCTATTGCATATGAATGAGTTTATAACCAACAAATTGCACAACACATTTCACTTATCCATGTGTAGCAGACTACACCTACATGTATCGGCTATTTCTTATAGCCATCATCAGGGAGTACTGATATACAAAGGATATATATATATATATATATATATATATACATTCATTCTGTAGTCTGTCTTACAACTCCATAGCCTCTTCCAAAGGAAGTTCTCCAGAGAGTGCGATCTAGTGCTCCCTCTTTCAATTTCCAGCATTCTCTCTTTTCGTTCAGGTAATCCAATAGGTTCTTACATCTTCTTCCTCGTCTTCCCGTCACTTGTATCCTTCCCTCTACCTTTCCTTCAGTAAAGTTCCTATGCAGATGTGACCAATCTAGTTAGCCTTCCTCCTGTACATGGGATATTCCTCTCCTCCATGACTATATGTAATGTTTCTTCATTCCTCACATGATTGGTCCAAATGATCTCCATCCTTCTCCAGCACCACATTTTAAAACCTTCCACGTATTTCTGATCTCTTTTCCGAAGTGTCCAAGTTCCAGCACCATACAAAGCTGTGCTCCAATTGTAGCACTTTACTAGTTTGTTCCTTAAATTTAAGTCCAATTTTCTGGTGAAAGGAGCCTTCGTCTTGTTGAATGCTGCTCTTGTCGTGGCAATCCTGGGTTTAATTTCACATGTACATTTTACATCACGCATCTTGCATCTTGTCTCTCCTCGGTCCAGTCTTTAACACTGATTCATGTGTATGTGTGCATGTGTGCGAGAGAGAGAGAGAGAGAGTAAATAGTATGATACATTATAAATATACTATTGTAATATTAATGTATTTTGTATGTTGTTGACAGTATAAATAGATTAAAAGTTGTATGTGACTAAAATTAAAATGAAGTGCTTCAAAACATCTGAAAGTGGTAGAATTCTCTTTGAAGTTGTTGGGCAGTGTTGGGTTGTGTGTCAACAAGCTGTTTGCACTATCAATGTTCACTCTACCAATTGCAGATGTTGGGTTGCACTTGATTTTATTTTGAGTCCGGTATAATTTTAAAATGTAAATTCTCAACACTATACATAAATTTTTTAAGCATATATTTATAATGTATCTTACCATTTACTGTCAACGAAGTTAAATATTAAATTGTAACTCCTTATGTTTATATGTTAATATATATATATATATATATATATATATATCCTTTGTAAATCAGTGTTACTGAGGATGGCTATAAGAAGTAGCTGACATATGCTGCAGTAGTCTCCTGTATGGGACACCTACCAGAAGAAAAACAGTTCCATAATGAAGAAGGCATAGATTAGGTTCCTCTAACATTGTTGTAGTATGCAGTGTGTGATCTTGATGAATCAGTTGACAGTGCTGTCCCAGAGTATTGTATAATAAGGAACAAGAGATGATGCCATGTAGCAGTAACAGCCAGCAGACTGTTTACTTTACCTCTGAATTTTTTTATTAAGGCTATGCACATATGGTAATACAGTTACTTTCTGTGTGACTTTGAGGAAACAAGACGACAAACTGTGGCTAGTGTCAGGGTGTGGGTTTGACCAATAACTGTTGTCGTTAACTAAGAAGTGACTCGGTGGATTTTGATGTGGGCTGAGAAACAGTGCAGCAAATTAGCAGCAGTAAGCCTGTTCATAGAAATCGCTTTACTTCATTTCTCACGTTTTCTGAGACAAACCATTAATGCTGATGAGGGTGGCTGCCCAGGCCATTCACATGCCCACTGTTAGCTTTATCTTCCACCACTTTATACTGTATAATCTTGTAAAGGCAAATAAATTTATCTCTGTGCATACCATGAAGGTGAGGTATAGCTCCACACATTCTTAACTTAAGCACTAGATGGGGATGAGGGGTCAGCTTCGTGCCCTGGCCACTTTACCTCCAGGGAAAGATCCCCTGGTACCATTGAATCAGAGGCTGGGTGGGTCACAGAGGTGGTCTGGAAGAGACAAATCTGTTGCCTGTGCGTGGAGTCAAACCATGGTTCCTCAGTTGTCTGGCCCGTAGCCATACTGACTGCTGTTGTAGCTGCTACTGTGTAACCTTGAGAAAGAGAAACTGCAGCTAGCAGCACACAAGCAGAAGACTGCACTGATATGGATTGAAGGTGAACAAGAAATTTTAAATCGGTTGTTGTAATGGAAAAGTTACAGAGAGGCACTCACTATTGTTTAGTAACATACTATATATAAAACATACTGAAGTTGACAGTGTGTTGTTAGACTGTCATTACAATGGCTTTCCCACAGTAAGTGTTACATGTAACAGCAGACTTTCACTTTGATGTAATTTAGCATATGTTGCATGTCAGAAGGCAGAGTTCTGTGTTTGCTGACCTGGCTCTCAACAGTCAGAAATACAATTTGAGGTTTGCATCACATGATTTCTTTGCATCCAGTTGTATACTGGCTGCAGGCTTATAGAATTATACAGTTTTAGAGGAAACCAGTATGAGGTACACACATGTTGATTTGTGGACAGAACAATCTTTCCGCAAATCTGACCATGGATTGACCTCAATGAGAGTCTGACCACCAAGTCCCCTGACAAAATGTTGGTTGGAAAACATAAACTTGATGATGATGATAATGATGATGCCATCCCCTCATGTATGAAATGTTTTTAAAACACATCTCCACCCCCCACTGCTTCAATACTGAAATACTGGACATTGCTGTTGATATGCCACTTTTCTTTTCAGCGTGACTTAGACAATTTGACTTGGCATGAGATCCAGCGCAAAGTGCGTGAAGTCCAGTTAGAGCAGCAGATGTGCATTCACAAACGTGATCTCAGCGAGCTGGACATCTACCACAGGATTCTCAGGTACCATGTGGTTTAGTGCTAGCGCTTCTTTCTGAGTCTAGCATGATGTCCAACTGCTACAGCTGTCAGCTCTCTTACAACACAGCAAGATGGACCAAATGTTACACGTCTCATTTATGCAGCGTAACATTAATAAACCTGGTACCTCTTATAAATCCAGTAATGGAGGCTTTAAACTCAGCCCAGAGACCAACCATCCTGACTGATGCAAGTACATATGTTTCTGCAGTGGTGTGGATGACGTATCAGTTCTTCTGGGATGTGACACAGCGACCCTGTGTATTTGGTTCCTGACATTTTGAGACATTGTGGTGGTCTCATCCTCAAGGGTCAAACGGTCCAAAGGTCGTTCATGGATGTTTTGACCCTTGATGATGAGACCATTACAGCATCTCAAAATGTCAGGAAGCATATGCACAGTGACGCGGTGTCACTTTCCAGAAGATCTGATACATCATCTTGACTGATGATTTGTTCATCATTTCCTCCAGACAAATGTGAAAGCAGTACTTCAAATTAGGTGACAGCTATGTCTGCCCCCAGGTTTTCCAATTCAAATGTGCTGATCATCCTACTATTCAACACTATATAGGCTGAACTACTGACAGCATTGTTAAATAGGCCATTAATTAATTAGTGAAACTGAAGTTGGAACTGAGGAATTGATATACTCATCAGAGTGAAAAAATTAACTGCATTTAACTTAACTATAAGCAGTTATTTTGTAAAACCTGTGAAATTCTGTCAGTATCATTGCATTGTTTACAGGTTTAAGAACTACATGGTGGCCATGGTAAACAAATCCTTGCTTCCCATTAGACTGCATCTGCCATTTCTTGGAGAAGTTGTGTTCCTCACCAGCGGCCTGAAATATAACATCGAATTGCTGCTGTTCTGTAAGAAACTTCTGTATTTATTGATTCCATGTTGCAGTTTGTGAGTGTGTAATGTTTAGTTACAAAGAGTAACATTATGAATGTAATAAGGGGATGTTCCCAAACATGATTTAATAAGACCACTCATATTTAAAATGAACCATCTTCAAGGTTGAAAGTCGTAGGAAATATAATTTTATTTCTTGTCGAGCTAAAGCTGTTATTTGCAGTTCCTCAGAACATAGTACGTTTTCCAGTCTCTTCATAATGGTCTGTCACGCTTTTATGCTGTAACTTGGCAACATATGCTGTGGCACCACACACACTGGCCCCATACCATGCAGTTGTTAGCCTCTTTGGCATATTTGATGAATTTTAATTTAAAGTTGAAATCACATGCATGATAGAATCTGCATAACAAGAGTCCTGTGTGTCCATGATGATGTCCTGTGAAGTGTAAAAGTGTTTCTTGATGTAATTACCATACACACCTAAAAAAACGAGCTCATAAAATAAAAAAATTCCTGTTTGCGTATACAGGTACTTCTCACTGTATGTGATAATTGCATTTCAAAAACAATTTTCATAGGGTGAAACTGTTATATTGAAATGTACTTGTCTATGAACATGTTTCTTACACTGTCTCCCAAACATTCAGAAACTTATCCTCTCTCATTTTTACAGTCACCTAAAGAGACAACAAAAATTAACGTTTCTGACCACACAGTAGATGGTTTTCTGAATAGGCGGGTAGGTGATGATGAATCAGTCATTAAGCTATAGGGGAGATGGCTGTGGATACTGAACCATTGGAGGTTCATCATAATCTATTGAAAATGGTGTAGAGGCAGGTGATTTTGGTGGTAGAGAGGAGGATTTGGTTGGTCGAAAAGAACCAGTGGTATTGTGTTTTGCATTTGTAGCCATAAAAGTTGAAGACACCACTACAGAGGTACTTGGTGTATGTCACATGTTAGAATGCATAATTTGATGTGGCTATGTGGTAGCCCATCAAGTCACTGTCTGGTGAAACCTATGGTAAATGAAACACGAAAGGTTACTTTTAACATAGCTTTTATGGGAAAATGTGATTTGACTTAGAGCATGACTCTACTCATCCTATCTCAGAAGGTCTAGTTTGGTAGGTTGCATGTAATGAAATTGTGTTTTTCAAGGTGTGTCTAAATTATTTGACCATATGAAAGTGAAATCACATTCCTTTTTTAACTCACATGTAATGAGGAGTCCCTGTATTCCTGAAATAAATTATGTAAAATACCTCAAAACGTATGTCTACATAGAGTATTAATATGTCATCATTCTCTTTGGCTAAACGGTAGTTAAAACTTGTTGTAGTGCAGTGAATGGTTTTGGCCAGTGGAATTTTCAAACGGTAGGCCAGGAGCGAGTCACTAAATCAGTGACAGCGTTATGTTTGGCCTAGTCCTTCCTTCCGCCTCCATAAGCACAGTTGACCTTGTCATGCTGAAGTTCCAAGCAAATAAACATCCACCTCTTGCCACTTCCTCACACCCAATAGGCCCATCCACTAGTTCTTCTAGCTCCTCCACCAGCCAAAAACCATGCACTGCAGTATACTAAGGGATTCTGCCTATTGGGTTTGTACAGAATACACCTTGGGCTTTGTATGGAGGTGTAGCTCCAGTCTTCCTTAATCTTCAGCATTACATGGGAGTGAGTAGTTATCTTCATGCCCCAGCTACTGTACCATCATACAATGAGACACTGGTACTTCTTGGGTAGGAGGTTCGGTTGGCCTCAGGGCCTATCCAGATGCAGTGGTAAAAAAATTCTAAGCTGCTGCAGGGTTTAAAACCCTGATTTCCCAATTCTCCAGCCTGTGACTATACTGACTGATCTACCCACCGCTCACAAGAAATGTGGAAGTGGATAAATTGCATGAATGTTTGGCAGTAAAGCGAAAGAGAGCTATGTTGTTTCTGCTTTTGAAATAGTTTCATGTGATGCTCTATGACACATTTCCCAAAGTGCGAACTGCAGCCCATCCCTTGCGGGTATGATGTTTTAGCTGGAGGCTGCTGGAAATTCGACCAATAACAAAAGATGCTTAGTTATGGATAATGCTGATCCTAAAAAGACTGCACAAATTTGCAAACATATGAGGCATGTACAACTGAAACTTGTTCAAGGATGCTTATGGGTGAAGCTATTGCAGCAGGTAGAAAAAATCACAAGCATTTAGACAGGAGTCCCATTGATGCACAGGTTGGAATTCCTCAGGCTGCTACCTAAACCACTTTACCACACCCTCTTGCACATAACCATCCAGTGTGAATATGTGCCCTTTGAGGCCTCTTTTTTAATGGTCCAGAGACATGAAGCCTGCACTGTGATAACTCTGGGCTGTATGTAGGATGTTTGAGCATGGCATTTCTTTGGCTCTTAACTCTGTGGGCCACATGGGGATGGGCATTACCATACAGCAGGATGATGCAGTCAGTAGTTTTGGTGGATGTTTGTTCTTGATCTTGCTACACAGCTTCTGAAGTGTGTGACAGTAACAGTTTGCACTGATTGTATTGTCATGTGATTTGAAGTTAAGAAGGGGGACCCTGAATGTCCTTTTGGTCCTGTTTGGACGGATTCACCACCTGGTACACCGTCTTTAAGCTGTGCCTCAATGTCATCTGTGTTAGCTACTTGCCCAGTCAGCTGCTGTGCCATGAACAGGTTTCAGTTGTACGTGTCTGTGATAATATAACAGACTGCTTTGTAGATATCTTCCAGGTTCATCAGTAGCTATTTTTTTAATTGTTAAATCATAGTTTCAGTCGTTCTGTAAGTTGGGGTTGATGGCACCAACCTTTGTTTCCATTTAAGGGAGTCTCAGACTAAAAGAGTCTGGGAATCACTGCTCTGTGTATATGCAATAGTTGCCAGGTGTCAGTTTTCCCAGAAATTGTGTAATTGATTAGTGTTCTTTTCTGATGCTTTTTTTTTTTGTATAGTCAAATATAATGCAACCTCAGATTTGTGAATTAAAAGTAAGAGGAATCTTATCTTATAGTCTGGCAAATACAGTAAAATCTTTTTAAAATAATTTTTTAACATTGTTTGTGATACAAAAGTCTCACGACAGTAATCTGTTCTTGCCAAGGCAGCAATTTCTTTGTGGTTGTGCTGTGTGTGACAGAAAGCATAGGCAGCAATAGCAGGTTAACTGGCTGCTTAATTTGAGACTTTTCAGACTACATATTTGGATTCCTTACTAATAATGCAAATACTTTTTGGTATTAAATATGTAATGTCACTTATGTTTTGCAGGGGGACCTTGGTCACCGTTTGAAAATAACTGGCATCTGAAAGAGGACTACAAGAAAGTTGGCAGACGAAAAGATTTAGCCCAACTTTTATCGAAGCACATATTGTGGGTTGGAATTGCAAATTTTGTAATGTGTCCACTCATTTTGCTGTGGCAAATCCTATATGCCTTCTTCAGTTATGCAGAGGTTGGTAGAGAAGTGAGATTTAGAACAAGTTCTCAGAAGGTATTCATTTCGAGCATGTATTCTTGTCTTCATTAGGAAAGACAATCTTATGCATTGTTTCTCTGTAGGAATTAAGTACCCAGACATATTATAGTATATGTTTTTGGGTCTTTAAACCTTCTTAGATGTGTACATTTTGTTTTCAGGTTATAAAACGCGAACCAGGTACCTTGGGTTCACGCTGCTGGTCCCTTTATGGCAGGCTCTATCTTCGTCATTTTAATGAGTTGGATCATGAGCTGAATGCACGTCTGAATCGAGCCTATAGACCAGCATCCAAATATATGAATATCTTCACGTCTCCTCTGATGAGCATTGTAGCACAGTAAGTACACTGAAGCCTGTAAACTAGCATCCAAGTACCATATTTACTCGAATGCAAGACGAGGTTTTTCCCCTGACTTTGGTGCTTAAATATGTGAGGTCATCTTAAATTCATGTATGAATCACCGAACCGGACCATGCAGAGCCAAAGTAAGGCCTGCGTCCCCAAATCGTCATGTGTAGACAAAAGAGAGAATAGGGCATGGCTAAAGTTAACTGACACAGTGTTCTTTTTGTGTACTTTGTTATGCACCTGAGAACAGATCTAGTCCAAGGATAGTAACAGGAAAATGGTTATTGAAAAATTAAAAATTAACTCCAAGAAAAAAATAAAACTGGTCCAATCCACATATTAAAAACCATAAAAAGAGCCATGAACTCAGGCTGCTCAGACCACAGACACAACACAAAAATCCAGAACACACATATTTAAAATTCGTAACACCACGAACACCATCTGTGGAGAAAATTATGAATCTTCATGGGTTTAGGTAAGTTTGTAAACCAAGAAATATAAATATTATTTAGTCAGTATGGATCATAACAGCATGGTAGCACATCTCACCAGAAGTGTTTGTGAAGGGTTTTAAGAAGTGCTGTATATGCAATGCAGTGGATGGGACCGATGATGACATATTGTGGAATGACATTGAAAAGGATGGGAATGTTAGGACTGAGTGTGAGTTAAGATAAAGGCACTGACTGTGAAGATGGAGACAGTGACATTGATTGGTGAGGTAGATAGAATCTGACATACCTTGTGTATTAAGGGTATGAAGTTAATAGTAAATATTTTTTTAGCAGATGTTTTATTTGTGTGGGGTCATCTTAGATTAGAGTCATCTTGCATTGGGGTAAATATGGTATAAAAATATCTTCACATCTCCTATAATGACCATTGTAGTATAGCACAGTAAGTACACTGAGTCTACCATTGTTTAAGAATATCAATATCTTAACTTCTCCTTTAATGATTATTCTGTTTAGGGAAATAATCACTATTTATTTTGAGAACCATATGAAATATATAAATATACCATACAGGAAAAATGTGGAATTTGTTAATTTTAACCCTTGTGGACCCATTGTCAATGTAAATTCAACAGTGCTTTCCGCTGTACCAGGTCCAGTGTCGCGCTCAAATTGACAAGATATTTTATAGTGTTCTATGTTGGTTTCCCTAAGCTGCTGCTATCTAGTGGCTGCTTTTGAACTGTGAAGATTAGAGATTGTCTGGAAAATTGATTTAGACCAGACTGTTGGAATTCACAAGAATAATTTGGACCACAAAAGGCTAAATCTTATGGCATTTATAGTTACAGCTGTCCTTAGTAGACAATCCTGAGTGCGATAGATGCAAACAGGCATCTGAAACGGCCTCGCATGTTCTCGGTGAGTGTGAGGCCTTGGCTGCATTAAGATTCAGGTACCTGGGGTATCATTTTATGAAACCAGGGGACTTTAAGGATATCTCTGTAAGCAGGTTACTGCACTTTGTTGAAAGTGTGGGGCTGCTAAACAAATGAATACAAGGGCTGCACAAAGGATAAGAAATGGTCGATGTGCATAGGACACTCTGGTGCCCACCCTACTTATATTCTATTCTATTCTACAACTGTCCTTTACTGTAGGGTAATCTGCCCTTTGTTGTTATTGTCTTACAGAAATGTGGCATTTGTGGCTGGCGCATTTCTTGCTGTGTTAGTGATCTTGTCTGTGTACGATGAAGATGTCATAACAGTCGAGCACGTACTGACAGCCATCACTGTCCTGGGGGCAATTGTGGCTGGGAGCAGGTGATGTGTAAAGTGATATTTTTTAATGTTGTAGTCTGTTGGGTTGGGACACCTTGTTATAGCTTGGTAGGTTATTATGAACATTGCAGCTTGAAGACAGGTGCAGTGTGTTTCTCCAAAATGATTTACCCATATAAATGACTACAACATAGTGCCATAACAGGAAAACTGCAATATCAGTCTTCACTGTCATGGAAACATCAGCTCTGGCATATTTCTTATATGTAGCTGTAGCACTGTTGAGTCAGTTTTTCTGAAATGGCTCAGTCATTGTGTGTGATTGGCTGCAGGCTGAATGGATGGAGTTTGATTGTTATCGTGGCCGAAGGTTGTTCTCCTGCTGTCCTGTCTGCCCTGGCTGTGTGTTTGACTTTTCCTAATAAATGGAGCATAAATCTCACTACTTATCTTCTGGCTTGGTGCATATGCACAAATGTAACCTTGGTTAGAAACAGTATTAAGGAAACATAGTTTTGGTGTTGTAGATTGTAATGTAATTAGAATTGCTTAATCACTCTGAAATATTAGGTTCTCATAGTGATGACTATGAAGATTACTGTCTTCTGGGATGTGATGCTCTGTATTCTGGCAAATGGCTGCCATTGCTTTATAGGCATAACATGCCACAAAAGTGGTCTTAATATTCGCTGTAAGAACCTCAGGACTCATACAGATTTGCAGAAAGTGACTACTAACTAACTAACTAACTCCATGGAGCAGAGTCCTTCTTGAGAAGCTAACAGGTCATCAGCTGGTCAAGAAATTCCCTGTGTTTTATGGAACCCGAAGGTTCATTACTGCATTCACAAGAGCCCGCCACCTGTCCTTATCCTGAGCCATATCAATCCAGTCCATGCCCCATCCCACTTCTTGAAGATCCATTTTAATATTATCCTCTCATCTACACCTGTGTCTTCCAAGTGGTCTCCTTCCCTCAGTTCTCAGAAAGTGACATGAAGTAATAATTGTGTTGAGAACACAGTAATGTTGGGTTAGTGGTGGTGTTTAAGATACAGACTTGGTTATAAAATAGTTGCTTTCTGTAGTGTTTATAGATGAATGTAATGGGACGCTGTGGTTGATATTTTTGTTTGTAATAGAGTGTTTGTACCGGATGAGAACCTGGTGTGGTGTCCTGAGAAGCTGCTGACTGCTGTACTGGCACATGCTCACTATCTGCCTGACAGTTGGAGAGGACAGGCACATACAAACAGAGTGCGCAAGGAATTCTCGCAGCTGTTTCACTACAAAGCAGTAAGTGCAGCAGCCATTAACCTGTTGTCAACTAATGTCATCTCGAGGATGTGGTCCGCTGCTTTGTCCAAAGAGGTGTACCACATCACTATGATGTTACAATGTTTGTGTTTAGAATGTGCAAGTATTTTACCATCCCATTATGTCTTACTCATATATTGTTTGGGGGTCTGTCTTGACCAAATTGTGTATTTAATTCATTCATATTTACTAAAGAAGGTATGAAAACAAGATTATCACTGCAACAGTAGGGAGTTTCTGCCATGTAAATAGCTGCGAGAGCAGGCAGGAAGTTGTCTAGAGATTAATCCACGGAATGTTGGGCTGTGTACCAAGATTTTTTCTCTACCACATAAGCAGAAGCAGAGCAAGTTATGTACTTTCTTTGGAAGGCCCTGGAATCTTGACATTCCATAGGTGCAGTGAATTGGACTGTTCATTCACTAGTGAATTACAGGTACGAGTGGCTGTGTGTCTGAGCTCCACGCTCTGGATGCGTACTTGGGCATCAGGTAAAGCTCCGCACATTCTCGGTCTTGGTGAGTGGTGAGCGTGCTGCTCTGACTGCTTTACCTTGTGTCTCTTGGACAGTAGGCTGATTGTGGTGGTGATGAGTAAACTTGTGCGTCTGTTTGCAATTAAATCTTGACAGTCCAGGTTGTTGTTTATTACTTTGTTGTCAGACTTATTACAACTTTCAAATCAATATTGATACTGAATCTTAGGCCCCAGGACTTTAAAAATAATAGTTGTAACAGGCTGTTGTGAACTTAAGGAACTTGGAGGGTACACAAAAGCGGGGGATTTATTGAGTAGCCAGCGGTCTATCGCTTTCTTGAGAAGGATGGTGCCCCATTCAGCCACAAAGAATGATAATATTATTATTATTATTATTATTTATTTACTGCAATTGGGTTATCACCCGGTGGCAGTAAAATGTTAATTTGCGTTGCAGAAAGTACAGTTTGGTTCCAGTTATCAACTGATCATACAAAATATGCCATATATCTGTGTGATGGCTCCATTTTTTCCATAAACACTTTTATGCTATACGTACTGTAATTCTGTGTTCCTACTGTATGTACAGGTTTATCTGCTACAAGAAATGCTGTCACCTGTGATAACACCATTTATCCTGTGTTTCCACTTGCGCTCAAAATCTCTGGACATTGTTGATTTCTACCGGAACTTCACAGTAGAAGTTGTTGGAGTGGGGGATGTCTGCTCATTTGCACAAATGGATGTCCGTCGCCATGGCAACCCTGCGTGGCAGACTAGTGTGACGTCTCCTACAAATCCTCAGGCTCCTGGCCCAGGTGGACCAATGCAACCTGGCATGCACACTGTTGCCAATCAATACATGCAGGTAAATGTATGTTTGCAGTATACAAAACTACAGTTGAAAACTTGTATTCTCTAGTGCCCTTTCCTGAAAGGCTTTTTAAAAATTACATCATATGGAGGGAGGGATTTAAGGGAGGAATAAATATGGATAAGTGAGAAGAGAAACAACTACATTGGTTTGGCCATGAAAAAAATGAATGGGACAAGGATACTGAGAAGGGTGCCAGATTTAAAATTTAAAAGAAAGAGACATGGGATTGCCTAAAACAGGTTACTTTGACAAAGTACTAGAGACAAGAAGAGAGGAAAAGTGTGGTAAGCAAAAAGAAAAGATTGTAACAAGACATTTTTTATCCATCAAGACAGAAATGGTCCTTCCAGCAGCTTAGAAGGGGAGGAGGAAGGAAAAATTCATGCAACAAGGAATGGCAGAATTTAATTTGATATCCTAAGTGCCAAATGAAAAGTTATGGTCCTTCTTATATATAGGTTGTAGTCAAACTTAGCATGTGTGGCTTTCTCCAGAACAAGGAGCTCTGAAACATTCCCAGCGTATGATAACGCACATTTAGCTCACACACATTCAGAAATGTACATTGAGTCTGTGAACTCCATTAATTCCTAAAACACTGTAGTTGTACCATAGTTCTTTTCAAGTAACTAGCATCTCGTGAGACAAGTGTATACATATGGAAGCTATGCCATGGATGCATTATTTTATTACATGCAAATGTTGCATTGGTACTTCAGAAAATTTGGAATAGAGCAGCTGATCCACTGTATCATCACAGCAAATGTAAAGTGTTCTAAAGTGAAGTGCACAAACACATTGGTTTTACATCACATTGCTTTAGTTTCATTTAGGTGTTGGGTTTGTAACTGGCATGTGCATTGTGTAGGGATACATTGTATAGACATGTTGGTTGGCAGTTTAATACATTGTGTGTTTTCAGGCAGAGGATGGAAAAACAGAACTGTCATTAGTCCATTTTACGTTGACCAACCCTGAGTGGCAGCCACCTGTGGACGCTGAGCATTTTGTTGCGGCCCTTCGTACGCAGGCAAGAAGAGATGCAAGTCAGCTGTTTGGCAGCACAGATGTTAGCACTGCTAATCCACTGTACTCATCACTGCATTCTGTATCGTCCCTTGGGGCAGGGGTATGTTTCTTGAGCCCATGAGTGGTGTGACAAGGCGTTCCTCTGCCTTCAGCCTATTAACTCTGAAATAGGAGAACTGTATTGGGTTAAAATGAGCATTGAGTTATGCTTGAGTTGCATTCATTACATAAAGTGTCTTCTATTTTTATCCAGTTTTAATCTAAAGTGGAATATATCTATAAATTCTAGTAAAACTCCCCAATAAAATTTTTTGGAACTGTTCTGTAGTTCTTCAGTTGTTAAGTGTGGACAAATAGACATACATGGTAAAAGGTAAGAAATGTATTTTTTGAGGCTGTGGGGGGGGGGGGGGGCTGCACCAAAAAGGTCACTTTGTTCCGCATTCATCCTGGTTCATTGTTCCTTATATGTTAAAGAAGTGTCATTTAATTTCAACAGTTTATGCACCATCTGTGCCTAGGTGATCCAAATGGACTAAAATTTTGTAATCATATCTCGTGTTCTTATGCATCATGAATGCCTCATCCATGTCATTCTCCTTGATTTACTAATCCTAGTAACATATATTGAAGAGTGTAAATCTTGAAGCTCCCCATCATGTAGGTTTCTTCATCCTCCTGTCACTTCCTCCCTCTTAGGTCCAAATATTATCCTCAGCACCCTGTTCTCAAGCACCTGCAATCTGTGTTCGTCCCTTACAGAAACAAACTTGGTCCACATAAATGTCGGATAATATAAGTGTTAAATTGGTGGAAAGTTCCATGTTGGATGTGGAATTGAAATATGATATCAGTAAGGGTCTTAAATATGTTGCTGCCGTGTTTTTCAGCTATGAATTGGTGGTGGTGGCATTATGACAGTTCTGGCCAGTGAGTGTCTGTTCAGTTAAAGGTATTCAGTTTTGGCGCTAACACTCAGACGTTCTGTTTACAGTTCAGCAATCTTGTGGAGAGCATTTTACATGGTCACTCAGCAGCTGTGGCAGCTGGAGGGTTGGATTCGTCTATGAGGATGATACCACTTTTCTCTGCTGGTGCAGTACAGAATAACATGGCTTCTGGAGAACGACTTGCTGGTCTTGGTGATCCAGTGGTACCACCCCGTGCCATATGTGGTGGATTGAGTCGTGCTGAAGGACCCATTCATTCTTCAGACAGGGGACTGTTGTACAGGTGACAAAGTCTGTCTGTGATTTTGTTCAGCACTGCACATTAAGCTTGACAGTGCAGTGAGCCCTTTGAAGTTTGAAGTTCATATAAATAATATATATAAATTTTTACCTGACAGTAATCACACTGCCTCTCAGTTACAAAGACAAACCATTTCTTGCTGTTTAGGGAAATAATCACTCTTTACTGTGAGAATCACACAAAACGTATTACACATTGTGGGTGAAATGCAAGATTTTTGAGTGTTAAAGCAGGTGGCACATATAATTACCACTAGACATGTTAGGATTAAAATCCTAAATTGCATTTACAGTTTTTTGTCTTGTGAAAGTGACAGTTGACTGGAGAAGTGTAGGTTGGGTGGGGTAGAAAATAAATACATACAGAATTTTGGTAAGGATCCACAGAAGTTGCCAATTCAAACAGTGTTCATGAACAAGTGGTCCACAGATTACAGTGTTTCGTGTCATAACTTATGCCAGTCTTTGAAATGCTAGTTAGCATTACATTACATATACTAGCACAGAGCCTGTTGCAAGCTCAGCTGGAAAATTTGACAGTTCCTACCTCTGTGGTTTCCACAGAACTGGCACAGATGGACCTTGAGGAATGAAGCACTATTTCACTGGTGCTATTAGCTTTATAGTTTCTTGAAAGACAGCTTAACTTTTATCCTACTGGGGTGGGTATTTAAATTCTAGTGTATGGTGTATGAACAATGTGAATATTATTTGGACAGAAAAGATAAAATTATGAAATAAACGGCACTTTGTGGAAAATATTATATATAAGAGATTATGCAGCATGTCTTAAAAATGCAATATATTTCCTTGTTGCCTAAACACATAAAATGAATTTCTAGGGGTGTTTTCCTACATGTGTTCGTATATATCACTGCAGGTCTTTAAAAGGCTAATAGAACAAGTCATGATATGATGTAGAGAAAACTGTTTATTGGCAAATGTTGAGACTGTAATATCAACTGAAGTATAGGTTCCTCTGTCTGACAGATGTGACTGCTACATAATGCCATAATGGCTAGGCTTAGCCTTTTATGTATATATGTGTGGATTTTACAGCAGCTTTGCAAGTACATACTTGCTTTGTTTCTGTTTCCTTTTAGTGGCTAAACAGTCTGTGTCAAACAGTGTTACATTTTCTAGGTGAATTACTCTTCATCACTTTTCTTTGTGTTACATTTAACAGGACATTTCTGACACCACCTTCACTATAAGTTTACTGTAAAGAAAGAAAATTGTTGCCATAATGGATACTTATTATGAAGCTGTAGCCTGTAATGAGAATACTCTTTCTTTTTCTTCTCCTCCTTCTTCCTCCTCCTCCTCCTTTGATGATTACTTTCTAATGGTGTGTGATGTCATGTATGCTACTAAATACGTGCAGACATTTCAGAGGAGTAGTCTTGTGCCTTCGTCAGATGACCTGCTGTTGATGACTGTTATCTTCCTCGCCTTTGTTCCCCTAGTTCCAATCCAGAGGTTTTTCTTCCATCCAACAATTTACGAATGTGGTTTCTCAGGGCACCACATCTGTGTAATAAGACAGGTTCTAAGTTGCCCCTCATTTATGAGTACTGGGGTATGTAAGTTGGTTCTATCTGGCTTTGGGATTTCTCCACAACAATGCTGCGCTATACAGGAGAGAAGATACTGCTAGAATTAGTAGACTGTTGTCAGTAAAGATTGTAACGTAGAACACCTACTGTTTTGTAGTGACTTGAAAAGAAACATAAAATGTTTGAGGCAGAAACATTCAGATTATCTTGTTTTCAAGTAAGGCAACACAGCCAATGGCTGGAGTTGCCAGCACCAAATGAATCTTAAGCTTATAAGTTAAGGAGAGTCGTAACATACGTACGAGTATAGAGTGTGCAGAGTGCTGATCTCTAATTTCATTATTCTGGGTTCAGAATATTGATAGCAAAACTTTCATGAATCTCACCAAGTGATGAACTAAAGAAGATGATGGAATTAGCAAAGAGACCCAGTTATTTAACTGTTGCTATTCTTCAGTTTGCAGCAAGGTTTCACCACAAACTCCTTGGGAGCCTCTATGTTTGGACAGCGGTCAAGTATGGCTCCAGAGATGGATCCTTTGGAGTTCACTGCTGCAGACATGAGCCTGAGCACCCTCTACCTCCATGAACTGCACCATCGGCAGGTCAGTTGAAGGAAAAGGACGAATGTTTTGTTGTTGCTGCCCCCAGCTCTCTCTTAACTTTCCTGTCTTCTGCCAATATCTGAGATGCAGTTGTCTAAATGGTGTTATTAGTATTATTTCATTTTCTTGATGATATGTTGCCCACCAGAGTGACCTCCAGCTTAATGGGGTCTGTTGTTTCCAGTATTTACAAAGTTCTTGTTTTATGTGATGTGGGGGATGGGCAGGTCATGCAGATAAATGTGCACTAGATCCTGCTGGCATGGGAGTTCAGTTCCTCAGAGTATATGAGTTACACTTGAAGTGGTGGTCTGGCTCTCACTGTCCATACTGCTAATCAGGTGCGTCGCAGAGGCTATCAGGAATCTGGTTTGAATCGGTCTGTGTGGCAGAGACCCCACCAAGATATGCCTGGCATCAGGGAGCTTGGTGATGAGTCAGGGGACATGACTCGACGTGCAGAGAGAACTCCACTACTAGATGCAGCCACGAACCCTCCAAGGACTTCATAGCAGGTTGTGAAATCAACGTAGTAGTTAAATGATATTGTTTTGAACATGACAAAGGAGAATGCTGGCACATTTGTCAAAATGTAATGTTGTGGCTGAGAAAAACCTCCATTTGACAGTTCTCTGGGTGACAGTGAGATGACATAATTCCATGTCACTGCAGTTTGTGATTGAGGTTACTAATGCAACTAGGTGTTATTTTGGGAATTACCATATTTTCTTTTGCAATTTCTTTTTATGTTTTTATTTTACTATCAAATTGTGAACAGTACAATAACGTTTTAGAAGTGGCCTGTGTGTTATACATAGGTCAGCAAAGTGTGTTGATTGCAACTCAAGTTACAGCTGTGTCATAACCCTGGAGCACACCCAGCCTCCTGTTGTTCTTCACATGGGAAGTTTTGTTAATCTCTACTGACCAGGCATTGTACTGCTATGACAGGACATATGTGAGTTCCCTATTTTCAAGTGATAAAGGTTGTAAATAGAGTAATGGCATGCAGGAACACAAGCCATATTTCTTTGTATGGTAGTATCTGTGCTCTTACAACACTGTGTCACACATTGTCACAACTTCTGTAAAGAGAAGGGAATGGGAGGGGGGGGGGGAGGTTAACTGCCATCACCACCACCGCTCCTGTTTAGGTCACCTTTTTTATTCATCTGTGTCATTTTTGTTTTGTGGGTTCTTTCATGGGCCCAGTGTCAAAAGAAAGCGAACTGTATTCCTTTGGAACTCAGAATGTAAACACATCAGATCTGCTCGTAAATGATGGGGTTTGAACATGAAACACACAAAATGTACAAGAATGAGAATGCTTACATTCCTTCAAATGCCTCAGTCTGTATTAGTGATCATTTTAATTCACAAAGTTGTGAAAAGCAGACTATTAGCTTCATCGTGTCTGTGTGTCTGTCCATCCGTCGATCCATCTCGGTGGAACAACACGGCTCCCACTGGACGGATTTTTATGAAATTTGATATTTGAGGATTTTTTTAAAATCTCTCAAAGTTCAGGTTTCATTAAACTCAGACAAGAATAATGGGTACTTTACATGAAGACCTATGTACATTTATGCAACTGTCTTTCTGAATTCTTCTTAGAATGAGAAATGTTTTGGACAAAAGTTGTAGAGGAACTCAAAACACACATTTTATATTCAATGACTTTTTTCTGAAAATCGTGCCATTTATGAGATAATGTGGAAAAATATGGTAGAGCCAGACAGGCCACAGATGATAATATAAAATGGCACATGTAATTTGCTTGCCAGATAACTAAGGCAAGAATACAGACACATGCTCTTTAATACTTACTGCTTTTTCACAGCAACAATGGTTATGCAAATGCACCTCACTGTAATGTTTATACGTACATTGCCTGTCTTATTATGCGCACTGTCCACTAATATAGACTCCAGCTACATTAAATTTTCCCAGTATAACATTTAAAGTTCCTCACTTGTCATGACACTTGAAATTGTTGATGCATAAAAGAGTTTTTCTGTAACGTTTTAGATGTGTTTGTTGTCTGTCTCTATACAGAATTCTGTTTTCTGCCTACAGTGGTTCAATAGCTGTTATTATCAAATTGAAAAATTTTGCAGGGCTGTTTGTTGTTTTGTGTGTTACAAAAAAATCACAAATGTTGCCCATTTTTCAAAAACCTATTAACTGATGAACTAACATGGGGCATAGTCATTCTTGAGAAGCTATTAGTTGCTTAGATGGTCTAGAAATTTCCTTCCTGCCTTGTAACCTGAAGGTTTGTTATCATCACCACAGGAGCTTGCTACTGGTTTCTGCCTTATGGTAGATTAATCCATCCCAGTACTCAGACCATACATTTTTTTAGATACATTTTAGTACTGTTCTTTCATCTCTGCCCTGGTCATCCAAGTAGATTAAAATTTTGTATTAATTTCTGCTCTTGCTTATGCATGGTCCATGTCCTGCACATCTCGTCTAACTTGATTTGATCACTCAAATAACATACGGTGAAGAGTACAAATCATGAAGCCCCTTATTACAGTTTTCACTAGCCTCCTGTCACTTTCTCTGTCTTGGGTCCAAATTTTCCCCTCAGCACCAGCCAGGGCATGAAATTAACTACTCACCACCATCTAGTGCCAAGGATAAGAATGACCTCTACTACCCCTATATGCCTTCATGGCATGGACAGGGGAACATTTGCCTTTATTGCATAACTGCCATGGCAAGTATGTGGTCAAGCACTGCATTTTATCAGCCAGAGCTAAAATATGGACATCAGTTCTATAATGTCAGGAGATTTAAAGTTTCTTGTGCCCAGATGTTTAACTCTTGTCCCCAAATTAAATTATGGCAAGCTCCATATGCCAGGAGGTATCCCGGTTTGAGGGTTATGGCAGAGATTTGTCTTACAGCAAACAAAGTAGTAAGTCTGACAGCATCACGGTCAGGTATCTGTGTGAGCCTCAAGTTCCAGTAATAAGACAAAAATAAGTCTTCACCTGCCCTTCTGCATGGCTCTGGTTTAATCTGAAAAAGTTTTGGGCCTTGATTCAGTATATGAAAGTATATCTAAAAGTTCCCAAACTCGGCACTGTGACTGAGAACAGCAAGTACATATTACAGCTTTCCATCACCAAGTGCCATAGTATCACTTTTTTCTGAGTCAGTGTAGTTAGTTTTGCAGCAGCAACCCTCACCATTGCTTCTAAACAGGCGTTTATTGTTGTGCATATTAAGTGCAATCAATTATCTTCTAATGAATTAAAAATGCAGGTTTTTCAGTCAGAACGCACCTTTACTATAATACAGTTGCAGGATTGGTCAGAGATCTCAGACCAGTATTCTGACCAATATTTTAACTGTATTATTTCCTTCTTTTTATACTCTTGGGATCAACCTGATGATGGCTACAAAACACTAGCCAAAACATGTAGCTGATTGTTATACAGTGAAACCTCTATCCATCGTTTTTCAGGGGACCGGAAAATTTGAACGATACATACGGGAAATGATAGTACCGGGAAACCATTAAAAATTATAGATAAGAACAATTTAATGATAATTATTACTTCTTGCTGAGAAAATCTTTCATTGACGTTTGTTTTGAGCAAACTTTACTCCTCCTCAATTCAAAGTACGATTTTTCAAGGCCTAGAACACTTTCACGACCACTGTCACTCGTGCTGTGCGCATAAAAGAAAGATCTTACTCCATCGGCGCTTCATGCGTCTCAGCAAAGCTCGCCAGCTTCTTCTTCTCCTTCTTCCCGCTCCACACTCCCGGACGTCACGAGGCACACGCACAGCTCCTGCACTGCTACACCACAGGTTGCCACGTGACTGTCCACAGAGACGTAGTCCTCGAATTTATCTTTGTTCATGCCACTGAACTTTTCCCAGTCTTGGCGGAAATCGTCGTCATCGTTGGTCAATACGACGTCACTATCGCCTGAAGATTGTCCCTGCACGTAACCAGCTTTCCGAAAACAATTTTCGATTGTCTGCTGGGTTACTTCTTGCAAGGCTGCCACAGTGTAGTGCAAAGCTTCCAACACGTTTATCTTCTTTTTCGTATCTTTGCCTGCATCCATTAAGCAAACAGCTGTTTGCACGAGGCGTTTTCTATAAAGCTGCTTATAACAGTTTATTACCCCTAAATCAAGGGGCTGGAGCACACTTGTACAATTTGCCGGGTACCGTATGACTTTTACATTTCTTAGAAACGATGTATCCTTTGGATGTGCGGCACAATTGTCCACAAAGAGGAGAATGTTCCTGTTTTGTGCACCCATACTTGCGTCTAATGAACGCAGAAATGAAGAAAAAATGTCTGTGGTCATCCACGCTTTATTGTTCGCGTGGTACTTGGTGGGTAATTTTTTTACATTCTTGAAACATCGCGGTTTCGGAGATTTTCCGATAACAATCGGCACTTGTTAGTCAGTTCCATCACTGTTAACACAAAGTAAAACAGTAAGTCTGTCTTCATAGTTTTTCCCTCCATGACAAGACTCTCCTTTGAGAGCCAAGGTTCTATCAGGAAGCACGTTGTAGAAGAGCCCCGTCTCATCCGCGTTGTAAATATCACGTTGTTCGTAGCCCTCCAACAAAGATGGCAGTCTTTCCAGCCACGCTTCCGTGCTTTCGCTGTCCACTGCCGCACTTTCTCCGACTAACTTCTTGTATACTAGGCCATGCTGGTCCTTAAACCTCGCTAAACCATCGCTTCAAATTAAAAAAAAAAACTATCAGTGCGGGAAAATGTTGCGTCAGGACCGTGATTTTTCAACTATTGGTGCGGGAAAACGACAGTTCGAGGAACAATGGAGGCGGGAAAAAATAGTGTTATTTATATGGGGCTAATTTCGGGACCAAATAAGGCAGACGATACATGCGGGCGAACGACGGTAACGGGAACGATGGATAGAGGTTTCACTGTATATTAAAGTTGTGTTTTAACTGAGAAACCTGCATTTTTAATTCGTTGTAAACACAGTGGGGATGACTCACATTAAGTTCATCTTCTGATGGCTGATTTGAAGCAACAGTGCATTTGTATTAAGTTTTGCTTCATACTTGGGAAGTGTGCATCAGGAACACATGAAATGCCCAAAACAGCTTTTGGTGACAATCTCATTCAGAGAACATGGACTTTTGAGTGGTTTTTCTTCGTTCAGATGTGCAGAAACTTCAGTTGAAGGTCGTGAGCATTGAGGTCATCCCTCCACAGGTCACATAGATGAAAATGTGGAGAGGGTATGCAAAACAATCATTGAAGACCAATGAAGTGCCATTTTGCAATGTCTGAGAGAGCAAGTCTGCCAGAAATGTCTGGAGTGATGGTGGAACCAGGACTGCTGTGTCAGTGCAGCAATTTCTGGTGGCTCACAACATGGCTGTTGGCCCCCATCCACGTGATTTGGCCCCTTGTGATTTCTTGTTTCCGAGAATGAAATTGTAAGCACAAGAGCCTCGTTTTCAGGGTGTCCCCAGAATTCAGGAACAGTTGCTGTCTGTCCTGTGTACAATTCAAAAAAGTCAGTTCCAGCAGTGACATAAATGCTGGACCCATTACATAAACTCTGAAGGGGACTACTTTGAAGTGAACAACAGCGATCTGTAACAAAGGTAAGAGTATGAGTTTTGTCATTGACTCAGTCTGGGAACTTTTGAATATTCCCTCATATTGCCTGTCACAAAATCACTGTTGTGGATTAGGGCTTCACAAGTAAAATACACTAGTTGCTTCTTAAAACCCATTTCAGTCTTTTAGTTTGTTTTTTGGTTTTAAGATTTAATTTAATTTCTTCTTATTATTTTAATGCTTTATAGCAGGTGTTTATAAACTCACCTTTGAATATTAAGGCCCAGAAACAAAGGTAACACATTCTTTAATTGTGTTTCAGCACTTTAGGCCTTATCTTACATTATTTATTGAATTCTTAATACAGTTGGATGGAGATTAAATGTTTATTTAAGATTCTAGTGTTCTGAGTGTTGTTGCTGTGTATTTGGGAGATATGTAGTACTGAAGATGGAAGCAGCAGGTACATCTACAACTTGGGTATGTGCCTACCAAGCTACACAGCAGCACAGTCATAATACTGACTGCCTTTAGAATCTCGGATTTCATGTCAGGTGACCTTTCACTGGTCCCTGTTTAGTGGTGAGCATATATTTCTGAAGTCCATTTTATATGATGACAGCCTTATGCCAGCAAATGTGGTGATTCCAAAACAAATTAAAATCAGTATTGCACTCTTGTTACATGGTGTAACCACTCAGACAAATCATGTAACTTCATTATTGCAGTACCAACACTTACTGTTTCATTGTTGCAATAATTTAATTGATTTGGATGTCACCTAAATTCAGACTGAGGAAAGAAGGAATGTGTAAATGATGTGTTATTGTCACCAAGACACACTGAATTCATGTAGTGTGGAGTGTATCACAACCTCATGTATAACTCAGGTGGATTGGAGTGTTAGAAGAGAGAAATGTTTTGGATACAATGGAAGTGGTACATCCCTCTGAAATGTTGGTTTCTCTGTTCCAGACTGTATAGTCGTATCATTCATCACCATGAGAACCTCAGATCTCAAGGAGATGTAAAGATTTGTGTATGTGTAAACACTTTTTCAGCGGTTAGGTGAAGTTACTAGTGTATGTGTATTACTTATGTAATTCGGCTTTTGTGCTTTACACTCTCGTTACATGAATGAGGTTGTGATAAACATCTACTCTGTCCATAATTTGGCAGGTTGTTGATAATGGTTTAGAAGTGCAAACCATCAATAATCACCACTTTGTGAAGTTTCTTTTTGCATTGCACCTGTCCAGATAAAGTGCAAGTGACATGGAATTGAATGGCACTTGGCTGAACATATCATCACAAATAAAAGTTGTTACTTCAGATTAGACTGAGTGTCTTGCATGGGGCAGTTTTTACAGAGTAAATTGTGGATAGTGTCCATTGTATTGGATTTGTTTTAAATACATTTTGGGAACTGGATCTGTGACTCTTTTGAACAGACCCAACTGATTAGGAACCTTTCCTTTCCTGCATGTGATGGCAAAAACAGATTGAGTTTCCAAAATATGTTTGTAAAACCTGGAGGTAAGGGACCATTCAGAAACAATGGTTATGTTTAAGAGTAGGTAATCTTTGTTTTCCTGATCATTCTTTTGCAAGAACACATTCAGTCATTGGGATGATTGCTTGATATCACTGACCATTGTGAATGAGACTACAAGTGCCATTTACTTTTGTGCCACTTATATATATATATATATATATAGGATGACATCACAGTAGTTTTGAAGGTACCCTATCTCAAAATGTAATGCCATGAAAATGGCTATGCCTGATGCCATAATGTTCGCAGTATGGCTCCCTCATCATGCACTGACAGTGCTGATAAGATAGCAGTAGCATTTATCATGTACTGCCCTATGCATAATTACTCTCACACAATTGTAATGTGGCCAGTCACTCCCCAGAATACCTGTGATTCTTATACTTCTACGCTAAAATATGGAAGCTGAAGAGTGTAACTTCATTGTAGACTGTTGATTTCTGTGATCAGAAATGGTTGGACTGTGTCATAATCAAGTGACAATTTGTAAATGATCATTTCCTGGGTCAGTTGGTTGGTCTATGGGGACAAATTTCTTGGTTTCCTTGTTGACCTGGCTTGACAAAAATGGAGGTCCTTGTTATGAGGGTTTGTCACAAAGAAGTGTTTGAGTCATCCTGACCAAAAACTGGAAGTAAGGAGCAAGTTAACTGAAGCCATTGCAGCTATCTTCTGTCTTACACTGGGAGAGACGGAATGTCAGTGAGTTGTCAGCCGCTTTGAAATGTTACGTCCTGTTGTGTTAAGTAGTATGTGGAGGTAGTTTGGTGATACTTGAGCTCTGAATTGCATGACAAATATACAACACTGCCTGCTTGTGGTGTAGACATAGCTACTTGCCCCACTGAGCTGCCTGATGAAACTGAATGTTGATGTACCTAGACAACTCTTAAAACAACTGTCTGACCAACCTGACCAGAACTCTCAAATAACAAACGCAGAAAATCTGGTGTATGTGAATTCAGTTCGGTTGCCAGAAGTGAAAGTGGTAATTGGTTTTATGTGCCAGCACAGGTAGAAACTGTGTGCTGTATAGCTCTAGTCATTCGTATTAAACTAATCTCAGAGTCTGTGGATGGAAATGCTGTAACATGAACTGTTACAATTGACATTTTGTAAACATTAGGATTAATTGAATTATTTTGCTTGCAATATTACAGAACACAAATTAAATTGAAGGAAGTGTATCAATAACATTGCTTAGATTTAGATTTTCACTTGTATGTTTGTATGACCTCAGAATGCTGTGTTTATGTCACTAGTGTAATAGGTTATTACACAAAACTGCCATACACACTCTTGTCAGCTGATAAACAAGTTTCAACCCTTACGGTTGTCACTTTTACATTGTTTATTCTGTGCATTGTGACACATTTAGAAGCTTACGTAACGCCAACAAATGCACTATTCCTTATTTGTTTGTACTGTCTTTTACATAGCTCCTACATGTTTCGGCTTTATATCACGCCATCTTGAGGGAGCTCACACCAAAGTTTCCATGTCACAATGTATGTGTGCCCATTGTGACCTATTGTATTGCTGTACATTTTATAGAAACTTTGGTGTCAGCTCCCTGAAGATGGCGTGATATAATGCCGAAACATGTAGCAGCTATGTAAAAGATAGTACAAACAAATATAGAATAGTGCATTTGTTGGTGTTATGTAAGTTTGCTTACTGTTGTGTCATCAGCATTGTCTCCACCTCACTTATGCTTTGGTTCATGTACCACACACACACACACACACACACACACTAATATTAATGGTGTACTAACATTAATATGTGAGTTGTTAATGTTTGCTGTTATATTTTTTATGTTTAGCATGTATTATTTAACTTCCATTGCATTATCAGTAATATTTCTATTGCACATTTTTTTATCTGGATGTCAAGTATCCAGTTCATGTAGTGTGTTGCAGGTCCTTGTTGTTTCAGTTTCTGTACTTGGTCACTGTTCTTATGTGTTGCATTTTTATACATCAAGGTTTTTTGGTGTGCCTTTTTCCTGTGTGCATGCTGATGCCTGTTGATATTCATATGATATGTCATGATTAATATCTCCTTCATATAATACTCTTTGTGTGAATAATTGAATGACATCCTGGTTGCCGTGGCAATCATTGTAACCAGTTTGCATGTTCTCTTTGAGTTATGAGCTCATACAAAGTTTTAGTGACTGACTACAAATGCTACTGTGTAATGGTTTTAATAATGATCCTACAAATAATGTGAAGCACATGAACCAATGCATAAGTCAGTTAGAGACACTGAAGGTGATACAGTGCTAAGAGCCAAGACACGTTTATCAGCCATGTAATTGAGATTTTTGAAAGGCAGTTGGATGTAATAAATTGTTATAATTCTTGAAGCCATATTGTGTGCAAGAAATAAAGTTATATCACTGTGACAAGGAATTTTCCCACCATATTTACCAGACTATAAGACTGCCATCCCAATGGAAAACTGATTCTGTTTTATTCTATATAGACGCGTTTGACTTCAGCAAGATCTGCAAGGCTGAACAGCTTCACCCAAAGTACATCAACATCACAGTCAATGGAACCAATAAAGGAAGCCATAACACCAAAAATGCAGCTATTAAATACAGGATCAACGCAGAGCTAAAATACTTATACAAGAATGCTTGATTCTGTTATTTGTCCACATAACATTCTTAGGCACACACATAACATATTTTGAAGATAGAAGTCTTCTGGGATGTAACGCTGTGTTGACTGGCAAATGCTGGTAACGGATTACTAGTTAACATGGTGTCACATGCCCTAAGATTTGAATCGTCATCAACGCTGCTGTTAGATTGTAGTATGTCAGATGGCATATTTTCCTGTAAGTGCAGCAGAATGTTTTTCTGGTAAAACTTGCATATGAATATGTGAGTTCCAAAATCTGACATGTTTCCCAGGTATCTGTTTTCCAGGAAATGATCACATTGTGGCTTCTACACATTTTTCCTCATTTGTGAGTATAAGGCATTCCTGTACTTTGGAATGAAAATAAAAGTAAGACCTCTTCATCTTGTAGTCTGGTAAATGCAGAGCACTGCTGCTCTGAAGCACATGTGGGCTGCAGGTTTGGTTCAGCTTTTTTACTTTGTACAATTCCAAGAGTACAAACGTTTTGTACAATATTTTATTAATTTAATTGTTTTAAGTGTTTGTTTTTCATCTGGACAGAGCCAAAATTAAATCAACATTATGAGTCACTTTTTTATATGTACAGTTCAATTACTATATCGTATGGGATGCAGTGCATCACATACAGTTTCTATTACTATGTCGTATCAGATGTAATTTGTCGCGTACAGTTCAATTACTATACCCTATCAGTTGCAGTGTGTCATTTACATTTCCAGACTATATTGTATGGGATGCAGTGTCACACCTCAAAAAAAGAGCTAATTTATTATCAGGAAGCTTCATGCTGGTGTTTTTAAGTTCATACCATGTATTACAAGGAGTTTGTCGGTAGCAGTGAAACCAGTAGGACGTGCTGTACGCTGTGCTCAGCGAGTGCTTGTGGTTGTGTTGTGCTTCAACGTGCCGGCTGCAATTGAGGGATTGTACGCCGGGGCTAGTAACAAGTGATCGATAGTGCAAGTGAAGTGAAATGAGTCTAAAGGGAGTATTGCCTCCAGATTGCCGCCCCGACCAGGGATCAGTGTAAGGAGAGTGTAAGGGATGAAGAGAGAAATAAAGTTGTACCTGAGATTGAGTTTGTGGCATGGGACGCTCTGACGCCCGCCCAGCACTTCTAAGCTATATTTACTGCACTGTATGTTTCCCTCAGCACTATCATTATGCTCAGTACCTCAGATGTCAAGGGCTCCTCATAGATGTGCACGTACAGAAGAATGTCATGGTATCCTTGTACAGCACATGTCAAACGGTAATGAGTGTGATGTTGAAAACGATTGAAAGATCTTGCACAATCTTGCTCAAAACCAGTAATCTTCACCATTTCAACACACTGCTGCACCGAAGGACCTGACAAAGAAGACAAATCTGAGGACTTACCTCCACAGCCCAGCGACACTGCATCTTTCAATAGATGGGGAATCAGTCTCCTCAATGATGCCTCTTCAGACCTGTTAACAAAGAGTAACAAATCCCCATATAACTGCATAGTATAATACAAGTCAACAAAGTTGGGTACATTGTCTGTTGCTGTTAGATCTACAATGCCAAAGGAAAATTCTAAGAATGCAGCACAGAAAATGAACGGAATAAGATTTTTACAGGTGTGGCCTTACAGTATTATATTGTCATATTCGTCATTAGGTTACGTTCGGTTAGGTCGTTATTTTATGTTATTTTTTTATGTTCAGGTTCCATAATGTACAATAACTTGCTGAGCATCCCCTAGCCTCTCAGGAGGGTCTCTTCTCCATAATTTTTTGTGTCAGGTTAGGCGATGTTAATTAACATTTTTGCAAAGTTAATCACATATACTGAACAGTCACAAGAAGCTTGTGGGGGCTACCTACATGCATCAATCTCTCCGCTTCCCGCAACAGCACCGGGAAGGGAGAACGCGGTACACACGCCGCGCAGCGTCTCCGCTTTCCACAACAGCGCCAGGAAGGAGAACGCGGTACACACGCTGCCGCAGCCTCTCCGCTTACCGCACCAACCAAACACCAACCAAAGTGCTAAGTCGACGTCCCTTGATCTGTTTAGCCATTCCTGCGTTTTACCGCATTGCTGGACACGATAACAGACTCTTTATTCTGAACTGGGGATTTGCTTACGCTAACAAATTTAAGGTCTCGATTAAGTAGGGACCTAGCACACCAAAGGCTACAGCTCTAAGAGCGTGTAGTTTTTCTAAGTGGGGGGAATACTTTGGTTGGATGGCTCCCTGGGATTTGAACCCAGAGTGGCATTTTCACAAATAATTTCGCGAAGGATCTAAAACCTGCACACGGATAATTTAGTCCTACAGGGGGGGGGGGGGATGCGGGCCGTGCCCGGCTTGTTTGTTATACCCTGGCATTCACCTTACAAGTGAGGAAAATCACGGAAAACCTCAGTCAGGGTATTCGAGACGCGCCTAATTTTAGGTGCATGTCGGTTGGCCACTAAGGGCCTCGACATATTTACTGACCTGTCCCCGTAGCTTGCGCTAGGCAGCTTGGGTCAGCCCTTGGTCAGCATAGATATCTGCCGAGTTGCTGGGCTAAGGGGTTCCCCACACCAGCTAACTTAGAGTCGAACTCTCGGTTAGGACTCTGATGTGATCAGCAAAGAGAGGAACTCCCAAATCCTCGTGAATTTGCACGTTACTCATGTACCAAGGTGCACCAGTAGCAATGCGAAGACACTTGGATTGAATAACCTGCAGCTTTCTGAGGTGGGTGCAGGCCGCAGACCTCCAAATGGGGCACGCATAGTCCATCATGGGCCGAATGAGCTGCTTATACAGCAGAACACCGTTCCTGATGGACAAACCGCTTCTCCTGTGAAGGAGAGAGCTAAGCAGACCAGTCGTTGGGCAGCTGTCTTCTTGACCTGGACGATGTGAGGCGACCAGGTCATCCGTGTATCAAGGATCACTCCCAGATAACGGGCTGTGTCTACCCACTGGATTGGCTCTCCTATGAACTGCACCGGTCGAGGCTTGGAGGACCTCCACCCTGCCTTCGCAAAAAGCATAGCATTGCTCTTCGAGACATTGATGGCGATCCTCCACGCCTTCAACCACCCTCTAGATCACTGAGGTATGCTTCTAGGTAGCTAACAAGCAGAGCCGGGCTGCGGGACGTGGCAATGATTGCCGTGTCATCCGCGTACAATGCCAGCTCGACGTGGCGGGAAGGGACGGGCATGTATTGACATACAGACTGAACAAGACAGGAGAGATTAGTCCCCCCTGTGCTACGCCAGCCCGCATGCCACGACGGGTGGATATGGCCGTTTGGAAGGACGCTTCGGACGTCCTGTTGTAAAGGTAGGAGGATATGGTTTTGACCAGGTAGGAGGGAAGTTAAGGGCCGTTAGTTTGAAGAGGAGGCCGTCGACCCAAACAGTGTCGAAGGCCTTAGCCACGTCGAGAAAGACTGCGCCTGTTAGCCGCTTCTCGCCAAAGTTTCTGGTCACCCTTTCGACAAGGCGGGCTAGCTGGAGAGAGGTGCTATGTTTGGGTCTGAATCCAAACTGCTCATCTCGCAGAAGCCCGCGCCCGCTTACTTCACTTAAGATCCTACTAAGTAGGATCTTCTCAAACAACTTGCCAATGGTGTCCAGAAGACTTATGGGACGATAGGAAGAGGGTAGCGCTGGGTCCTTCCCAGGTTTCAGTATGGAGACAATGCGGGCATGCTTCCATACTGATGGGAAGTACTGCGCTAGGAGAGCTGCGTTGAATATGGCAGCGAGGAGGGAGACAGCTCGCTGCGGAAGGTGCTTCAGTGCCCTGTTCGGAATACCGTTTGGGCCCGGAGCCTTGCTGGCCTTGAGACCCCGGATGGCATCCTGAACCTCCGCGGGGTTGGTTAACTTGGGCTCGCTTGCAGGTGCATAAGAGTATGCTTGCAGCGCCTCGCCAACCATCTCAATAACTGCCGGATCCGACGGGTCGTTTACCTGCTGAAACTGAGCCTCAAGACTGTCCGCCAGGGCTTCGGCTTTCTCAGAGTCTGAGAGAGCAAGCCCGCCCTGCGTGACCAGGGGTGGAGAGGGAGTGGGCACTCTCATCACCCGCTTTGTCATCTTCCACAGCGATTGGTCCTCGGGATCTAGGCTCTCCAGTGTGGCACCCCACTGCTCATTCCGCCACTCGTTAAGCTCGTGTGTCACCGACCGCTAAAGGCGGGTGACCTCAGCTTTTAGAGCAGGGTTGTGACTTGCCATTGTCTCCTCAACCGATTATTCAGGGGTATTTCATCCTGAATACGTGCCGGTATTTGGGGCCGTGGGTCGTCACGAGAGCGTCTCATGGGGCCTGACGCTGCTAGTGCCTCAGTGATAGCGCTGGACACTTCCTCCACACACGTGTCGATTTCCACCCCGCTAAGCAGTTTCGGGGTGGGCGGAAGGCTGTCCTCCAGGCAGGCCTGGAATTTGACCCAGTCGGTCCTTCTGAAGTCCGGGCGGAACGGGATGTTAAGAAAGGATGATCGACATCTCGTGTCGATCAATACAGGCAAGTGATCTGAGCTTAGTGCAGAGCACGTTGTCAGAAACGCTGGGATTACTAGGTTTTTAGTGATTACTATGTCTAGGACATCAGGGGTAGCAGAGGAGTTATATGGGATAGTGGTGGGTGTTTCCGGCCCATAAATTAAACAGGAATGAATGTTGGCGTAGTCACGCAGGTGCCTGCCCCTTGTCGTGATTAGCCTCGAATTCCAGTCCACGTGCTTGGCGTTTAGGTCCCCCGCCATCAGGACGGGAAGCCCTCCGCTCAGGCAGGCAGACAAATCCGCTTCGATTAAGGGCCGGGAGGGTGAAAGGTAAGCCGCCAGGATTTTCACCGGTCCGTTAGCCAACATAACATGTATGGCAGTTGCCTCCAACTGGGTCAGGCCGGGGACGGATATAGCGCAGTGGTCTATACCCCGGCGGACCAGTATAGCTGTTCCGCCGCCCTCTGTAGGTCGGTCTGTACGGTGGCAAACAGTTTGCGAGCCGAAAGATTTGCCCTGATCTGAGATGAGTTTCAGTCAGGAGGCATATGTCAACCCCGTGTTTACCAAGGAAGTGATCCAACTCCATCTTTCTGCCGCGCACGCCATCCGCGTTCCAGCAGGCCAGCCGTAGTGCCTTCGCACTGAGTGCCTTAGGGTGTACTGCCATATTCAGCTACAAATAGGATAACAATTTTCAGGACAGCACGCGAGCGTGCCGCACCTGAAGAGAGGGTGGGTACCGCCGTGTCAGCTCCACACACGCGTTAACAGGTAGGTTGTCGAGTAGATCAGAGATCTCCTCGATTGGTGACTGGTTGGGAGGTGGAATGGGAGCAGGATTAGGCTTCTTAGGTGGAGGCGATTATTTATCATTCATCGTCTGCTTCTTCATTGGGGCCTGTTGAGGGGCCGCAACGGCAGGTTGGGTAGCCTTAACTTCTTTCCTGCTTGCGGACGCTTTGCCCTGTTTAGGAGCCGCGGCCGGCTCGAGAGTGGGTTCAGGTTGGGATGGGGTGGTGGGTTTCACTACCCGCCTCCCTCGCACCACATCAGACCATTCAGGGCCTAAGCTCTTCTGCTCCGCAGAAGGCTCGGCGCGGGTCGCTTGCGCTGAAACCGAGCGACCGGTCGCACCGTTCGTGGGGACGCGAGGAGCTGGCGTCCGCTTTGCAAACGCGGCCTTAGCCTCATTCCACTTTGCACAGCCCCGGTAGTTTGGTGTGTGGTTACCCCCGCAGCTGCAGCATTTAACACGGCCCAGCAAAGAAAACCTGCCACATGCTCAGACCAGTGTGTACGACATCAGAACCATACACGTCTCAACAAAGAAATATTGCCACATGCTCAGACCAGTGTGTACGACATCAGAACCATACACGTCTCAACAAAATAGCACATGCTCGACTGACCTCAAACATCACGTCCAAGAATATGCACATGCTAGACCAGTGTGTACGACATCAGAACCATACACGTCCAACAAAGAAATACTGCCACATGCTCAGACCAGTGTGTACGACATCAGAACCATACACGTCCCAACAAAGAAATACTGCCACATGCTCAGACCAGTGTGTGTACGAACATGTCAGAAACTGCCATTCAACGTCCCAAACCAACAGAAAATACTGCCACATGCTCAGACCAGTGTGTACGACATCAGAACACACGTCCCAACAAGAAATACTGCACATGCTCAGACCAGTGTGTACGAATCAAACCATACAGTCCACAAGAAATACTGCCACATGCTCAGACCAGTGTGTACGACATCAGAACCATACACGTCCCAACAAAGAAATACTGCCACATGCTCAGACCAGTGTGTACGTCAGACTCACTCCAAGAATAGCCATGCTCAGACGGGTACGATAGAACATGACATGACTGTTTATATTTGCTTTCTTTGGACATGACAAGTTTTTGGTGCGTCATTTTTCACTCCTGATGTTTTGTTTCGGGGTCGTACTTAAAAACCCAGCTTTCGTCGCCTGTTATCCCCTGTTAAAGAACTCTGGCTCATTTTCTTGACGTTTGAGGAGGGCCAAACACACACTTGCGGGTTTCATTCTGTTCGGACGTGAGGTTTTTCGGGCACAATTTTGTTCAAACTTTGCCCATGTCCAAATATTCCGTTAAAGTTTCATGCACGGCTCGATGACTCTTAAGTTGACCTGCTATCAATCTCACTATCGATCAGACCAGGTCAGATCCCGTACCCCACGTTTCCACTTGGCGTTACAGGTCTTCTGCTTGTGGTTTGTCTTGACCTGTTTCTCGCCCTTCCAAAAAGTCTTTGTGCCATCGAGAAACGTGCGTTCGGAATAAAGCTTGGTCTCCATAACCTGTACACGGAACTTAGCCTCCGGCTGATGTGCGCTGGATTTCGAAGGGCCGCTTCAGCCAAAGGATTGCCCCTTGTTTTTCGTATTATCACAAGGCCTTGTTATCCAGGGCGAGGTTGAAGTAATCTCAGGGTCGTTGATGAATTATTTGGGGTTATTCAAATAAC